>OY720668.1:0-2400000 GCA_963170745.1 Phymatocera aterrima
ACCTAACCTAACCTAACCTAACCTAACCTAACCTAACCTAACCTAACCTAACCTAACCTAACCTAACCTAACCTAACCTAACCTAACCTAACCTAACCTAACCTAACCTAACCTAACCTAACCTAACCTAACCTAACCTAACCTAACCTAACCTAACCTAACCTAACCTAACCTAACCTAACCTAACCTAACCTAACCTAACCTAACCTAACCTAACCTAACCTAACCTAACCTAACCTAACCTAACCTAACCTAACCTAACCTAACCTAACCTAACCTAACCTAACCTAACCTAACCTAACCTAACCTAACCTAACCTAACCTAACCTAACCTAACCTAACCTAACCTAACCTAACCTAACCTAACCTAACCTAACCTAACCTAACCTAACCTAACCTAACCTAACCTAACCTAACCTAACCTAACCTAACCTAACCTAACCTAACCTAACCTAACCTAACCTAACCTAACCTAACCTAACCTAACCTAACCTAACCTAACCTAACCTAACCTAACCTAACCTAACCTAACCTAACCTAACCTAACCTAACCTAACCTAACCTAACCTAACCTAACCTAACCTAACCTAACCTAACCTAACCTAACCTAACCTAACCTAACCTAACCTAACCTAACCTAACCTAACCTAACCTAACCTAACCTAACCTAACCTAACCTAACCTAACCTAACCTAACCTAACCTAACCTAACCTAACCTAACCTAACCTAACCTAACCTAACCTAACCTAACCTAACCTAACCTAACCTAACCTAACCTAACCTAACCTAACCTAACCTAACCTAACCTAACCTAACCTAACCTAACCTAACCTAACCTAACCTAACCTAACCTAACCTAACCTAACCTAACCTAACCTAACCTAACCTAACCTAACCTAACCTAACCTAACCTAACCTAACCTAACCTAACCTAACCTAACCTAACCTAACCTAACCTAACCTAACCTAACCTAACCTAACCTAACCGCTTCGGTTGTCTTCTTTCTGACCGAAGCTGACCGAAGTTAGGTTAGGATTTGTCTGACCGAAGTTAGGTTACAAATCTCTGACCGAAGTTAGGTTACGATTTTCTCTGACCGAAGTTAGGTCAGAACTTCAGTTAGGAAAATTTCCGTTGGATCTAGTAACTTTCCGTTGGAACTTCGGTTAGAAAAATTTCCGTTGGATCTAGGGACTTTCCGTTGGAACTTAGGTTGCAATTTTCGCGCCGGATCTAGTAACTTTCCGTTGGAACCTGGGTTGTAATTTTTGCGCCGGGTCTGGTAACTTTCCGTTGGAACTTAGATTGGAAATTTGCGTTTGAACTTCGGTTGGACTCCGATTCAACTTCGGTTGTACTTTCCGCTGTAACTTCGGTTGGAAATTTGCATTTAAACTTCGGTTGAACTTCGGTTGAACTTTCTACTGTAACTTCGGTCAGAACTTCGGTTAGAACTTCGGTTGAACGTCCCGTTGCAACTTAGGTTGGACTTTCCGTTGTAACCGAAGCTAGAACTTAGGTTAGACCTTCGTGCAACTTCGGTTGAACGTTTTGTTGCATTTTAGGTTAGACTTTCCGTTGTAACCGAGTTGAAACTCAGGTTACAACTTCATTGAACTTGGGTTGGCCGTTTCGTTACAACTTAGGTTGTACTTTCTGTTGGATCTCACTTCGATTACGTTCGATCTGCCGCTTCCCGTTGAATCTCATCCGCTTTCCGCTGGTACTTCGGTTGGATCTTCCGTTAGAACTTCGGTCAGGGCTCTATTGTCCTTCCCGTGGACTCTCGTCTGCGTTCCGTTGGAACTTCGGTTGGAATTCCCTTGAAACTTCGGTCAGAAGTTTGATGCACTTTCCGTTCGAACTTCCGTTGGCCTTTCCGTTCGTACTTCGGTGCCAAGCTTGCTTCGATTAGCTTCGGTTAAGATTTCGGTTAGGATTTCATTTAACTTCGGTTGGAGCTTCAATTTCGACTTCCGTTCGTACTTAGATTGCAATTCACAGTGACTTCGGTTACGATATGCGTTATAACTTCCGTTGGCTTCGGTTAGAAACTTCGGTTACCCTCCGTTCCAGCTTCGCTTACGATTTAAATCGATTCCGGTTGGAATTTCAATCGGGACGCGGCTTGGCTTCTGTTGCGCGCTTCAAATGGCTTCCGTTGCGGCTTCGGTTGCGATTTCAATCGACTTCGGTTGGGATTTGAGTCAAAACTTAGCTTGGCTTCAGTTCCGCACTTCGGTGGGCTTCCGTTCCGACTTCGGTTGCAGTTCCAATCGTCTTGATTGCGATTTAAATCGAAACTTCGGTTAGCGTCGCGTGCGAACTTCGGTTAGCTTCCGTTCCGACTTCGGTTGCAGTTTAAATCCTCTTCGGTTGGGATTTGAATCGGAACTTCGGTTGTCTTCGGTTGCGCGCTTCGGTTGGCTTCCTTTGCGGCTTCGGTTGCGGTTTGAATCCTCTTCGGTTGGAATTTAGATCGAAACTTCGATTGGCGTCGCTTGAGAGTTTCGGTTGGCTTCCGTTGCGACTTTGGTTGCCCTTTTCGTCAGCTTCGGTTGCGAACTACATTGAAGCTTCATCTGGCTTCGGTTGGAACTTCGTTTCCGTTAGATCTTTGATTGGAACTTCGGTTGGAACTACCGTTCGACCGAACTTCGGTTGCGACTTCTGTTCGATTGAAACTTCGGTTGGAGCTTCTGTTCGGGTGAAGCTTCGATTGGAGCTTCGACTCGTGCTTCGGTTGCAGCTTCGGACCGATTGGAAATTCGGATGGAGCTTCGGTTCGGTTGAGGCTTTCATTGGAGCTTCGGTTGAAGCTCCGATTGCGGCTCGCGTTAGTTAGGCCTTCGGTTGGGGCTCCGGTCGTCTGTGATCTGCTCTCTTGCCTCTTCTTCCGCTTTTTCCGCTTCTTCGGAGTTCTCTTCTGCTCTCTTTACTCCGAATACCTTTTGCTTTTCGCGTGCTTCTTACGCTCTCTTCTGTTATCTGCTCTCTTGCGTCTTCTTCCGCTTCTTCCGCATCTTCGAAGTTCTCTTCTGCTCTCTTCGCTCCGATTATCTTTTGCTCTTCGCGTGCTTCTGACGCTCTCGTCTGTTATCTGCTGTCTTGCGTCTGTTTCCGCTTCTTCCGCTGCTCCGAAGTTCTCTTCTGCTCTCTTCTCTTCGATTACCTTTTGCTCTTTCCGTGCTCCTTACGCTCTCGTCTGTTATCTGCTCTCTTGCCTCTTCTTCCGCGTTTTCCGCTTCTTCGAAGTTCTTTTCTGCTCTCTTCACTCCGATTACCTTTTGCTCTTCGCGTGCTTCTTACGCTCACGTCTGTTATCTGCTGTCTTGCGTCTTTTTCCGCTTCTTCCGCTGCTCCGAAGTTCTCTTCTTCTCTCTTCTCTCCGATTACCTTTTGCTCTTCGCGTGCTCCTTACGCTCTCGTCTGTGATCTGCTCTCTTGCGTCTTCTTCCGCTTCTTCCGCTTCTTCGAAGTTCTCTTCTGCTCTCTTCTCTTCGATTATCTGTTGCTCTTCGCGTGCTTCTTCCGCTGTCGTCTGTTATCCGCTCTCTTGCCTCTTCTTCCGCTTTTTCCGCTTCTTCGAAGTTCTCTTCTGCTCTGTTCACTCCGATTACCTTTTGCTCTTCGCGGGCTTTTTCCGCTCTCGTTTTCCGTTGGGACTTCGGTTGGACTTCCGTTGGAGGTTAGGCTGAACTTTCCGTTGGATCACACTTTATTTCCGTTGGATCTCACTTTATTTCCGTTGGATCTCATTTTATTTCCGTTGGATCTCATTTGCTTTCCGTTGGAACTAATTTGCTATTCGTTGGATCGCATTTGCATTCCGTTGGCTCTCATATAAATGAGTATCGTTGTTACATATATAGTACATGTCCTTTTTGTGCAATTTATACGAAGTGAGGTATAATATACGTTCGTTTAAGGTTATGTCGTACATTTTCAACTGGTAAATATTATTCCTTTCCACAGAATACTGTTTGACAATGGGTAAAGTGCGGAAGCTGATTGTGTCCGAAAGACATAGACGGCGGTTAGCTAAAAAGCAAACTGACGATTTTATTTTCCGAACCAAACTGAATATCCGTACTCGAACTTTTGAAAGGGAAGAAGACGCTGTTGTTAGGGATATCGTGATAACCTCTGATCGCAGCCAAGTACATTTTTCAACAATAAATCGTGAAAATTACGTTTGTGAGAATGAACGATTATACCCTGACCTACGTGATGATGATATGATTGCGAATCGGACCGTGAAGATTTTGTGGATTACGGCCGAGAAACAGAGTCTATATCTGAAGCCGATGCCGAATTTTCGCTGTGGAACCGAATACTAATATTACGAAAGCTTGGCCTTTGAATGCGATCGCAGGAAAACTATGGAAAATGGAACGTCGCTCGAGATTTTGTGTCGTTGGGCTTCGACGTGTTGGCCCACGATAAAAGGGTATTCTTTCGTTATTCAATCTCATTCGAGCATTTCATCGCTGTACGATATAATATTATAGTTATTATGATAACAATATAATAATATTGTAATGTATTATAACAATGCATTACGATATTATTGTCATTATCGTTATGATTATTATCGCTATTATATTATTGTATCCTATTTTAGTTATTCTACCTCTTTTAGTATCTACAAAATATTGGCCTCGGCGTATAGTTTGGATTTGGTTCGAAACGTTTCCCCTGAGATTATTAGTGTCTGCATCGCAATCGTAAAAAGTGCGGTAAAAACAGTTGTATGAAAGTGAGGTTAGCGACGAAACCGTCATCCTCTCTGGCCGAAAGTAAAGCAATCCTATTGATAATATCGTTGAAATAAAATAATCATCGTCATCGAGCACCAAGCTTGTGTACGCACTCGTCCGATACGTATTTTGAAATAATGAATCGATCGTATGCACAAAATGTCATTCGATTCTCGTGAAAATCGTGAAGTAGAAGAATGAAAATAACTAGCCGATGATTTATAGGTTATAACGCTCGAAAACGTTTTAAGACAATTTATAAGATAATTTTATCGCGGAAACTATAAGTAATTCTACATAACTCAAATTCATGTTCATCTAGTATCAGAAACATTCCATGTGTAATATATTTCTATAATTATTGCAGTGTTCGTCATATTTGTAGAGTTTATAGGACTCGTGAAGTTCGTTGAATCGTTAGGAACGATAGTAAAATTAACTGATACGCAGCTGTTATATTGAATGTTTTCTCGTCTGTTTGAAGAAAGGAAGCTGTGCTGCTGGCTTCCGCGTTATGTCTCTCCGAGTTTCATGTACGGATGGATGGTTGTTATTCGTGTACATATGTCGTATAAATTGATACTTATTTTCAGTTTTTCATCAGTTTTGATAATCTTCGTTTCTTTCTAGATGACGAACTTTTTTATCGTAGAGTTTGACGATGGACTTTGCCTTGTACCCAAAAATTGGTTGTCGACGAAACGAACTATGTGTTTCTATCCGAAATTCTCATCTCAGAAAAGAATTGATAAGGCTGTCGAAAGCGTGGAGATGCCTGATAAAAACAAGCCGGAAATTTGGCCCGTACGTGAAGTAATACGCGTCTTTGGATCGGCTGGTAATACACACCGACGTCGTAATCGTATGGTAGATTCGATGTGAACGAGGAAGTTCTCGCGTTAACGCGATAGAATATTATCTGTGAACAAATTTTCAATCTTATTGTCGTGATATCCGTGGTAAACGAATTTTGAAATATGCTTTACGTGTGTCGTTATTCGTTTACGTGATGTAGTTTTTCGTGTGGCCGTTCCTCGCTGTATTTTACTTCTGAATTATTAATTTATTTTCACAATATTTTCTTGCGTTAGGATTATAAACTCCGATGTTGTGTGATTGGGATCTGTAGCTAATTGAAATTTCTTATTTTTATATCATACACATTTTCGTAAATGTATTTCAGACACCTTTAAGCGCGGACAAGAAAAGCTCGGAGCAGCTGAAATTCTGTCTGACGTTGATACTGACTGTGAGGAAGACGTGAAAAAAACTCGACATGAACGGACCCGGAAAAGAAACTCCTCCGGCGACGAAAATGATGACGCCGCGGTAAGCGAATTCGTATTGTCGGAATTCCCCGAAGACAACGAATTCCAAACAACACGTGCGCAGCCGACTGCGGAGATCGTGGCTTCCTTCGATTGCTCTGTCCTCGATATCGATGATGTCCGAACCGAATTCACGGAGGAAGTTACCGGTGCGAGATAAGAGTCGAACAAGAAATTTGTCTGATGATATCGATGCGTCTGTAAACGAATGTAAGGTCGATGCCAAATGTAGTATCGTATCGGTCTCGCTAAAAACCCACACCGATTAGGAATTATGTTTTACCAGATACGCTGTCGGAAATCCTGAAAGTAGTCGATAGAATCTTCGCAGAAGTAGTCCCAGTGAACGGAAGACTTCGTTCGGTTGTAGAAAATATTGCTGACAATAGAGTTATAGAAACTACTAAAGATACGGAGGCATTCCACTTTGAGAAAATAAAAACAGTAGAGGAGTTCGAGACATTTGATGATAACTTGAAAAACTCGGAGTATCTGCACAAAATGGCAAGTATTAGCTTTCGTACCGTGAAGTAGCGAAGAAACAGGTCGTACGGCTCTTGTCGCGGGGACCGGCATTCCGTTGTATTGTATGAAATGTTGGCCCCTGTGACAAAAGCCGTACGTCCTGTTTCCTTGCTACTACATGGTCCGTGCATTGTGAACAATGTCATCCTGATTATTGCGTGATATTCTGTTACGAGGAATTTATCGTTTCAGAAGAATTTTCCACGATTAAAAGGGGGAAGTGACTCGAAAGAAGTTCTAAAATATGTTCTTCGAGCATTAGTTACTGACGAGGTGCTATGCAAGTACAGCTGGAAAGGAGCCCGGAGCGAAGAAGAATTTTACAACTGCACAGTTGTAAATTTAATATTAGGTAAATTCGTCTGGTGTTTGATTATTTGAATAATTGTTGATTAATTATTCATCGATATATTCTTCGCAGTCATTGTACGTGATAGATTCAAGGGCCTTGCCGAAGATATTGTACGCATTGCTAGTTGGATCGTTCGAGCTCCGACGAGACTAAGGCGTAGTGATGCGTACGTGATAGAAATAATGAGATGAGAAGTTAGAAATAGCAATAGCCTGGCTAAAATATTTTACTGCACTACGATCTTACCATTGAATTTTTTTTCGAGTATGTAAAGTTATTTTTCTTTGCAGAAAGAAATCGGCTCCGAAAGTCAGGGAAAATGTCGGAATGACTGTCCAAAAATCTACAGAACCTATCCGTAACGATAATGATGCCGATGGTGACGTCGAAGATTGATCCAGCGGATCCAGGTCGAGACGGCGCTCCGATACTCATACGTTGTTACATTGGTTATATAGAATATAATATATAATTATAAGGTGTTCAAATGTAATATTCGATATGAGACATTTAATATCAAGTGTGATATTTATCAAAGTTCGAGATTAAGTTACACAATCAGAAGTTACGTAACATTTGGTTCGATGAAAGAGAAGGATTTAAGATATGCTTTCGTTTTGGAAGAGAAAACAATAAACTAGAATTATCGTGAACGACGGATATGAGCAGGTATAGGGGTCTGATAATAATTACCCATATGCAGTGATATATTTAAGATGAATGTGTAATATCTTTGATATAATGAAAATGTGATAAATAATTTTAAGCGGTACACAGGTCGAGTCGCTTCTACAGTGTTGAATATGGGATGCATAGACTCTTGATTTAGCCGATTAGACACCGGAATGGAGCAACTACGTGGAACTGTAATCCCGACGGTGGAAAAAATACTCAATCGATGTGATAAAATAAATTGGTTTTTATGTATTATACAACATGCGTGCATTATTCTGCTGATGGTAGACAAAAATTTCTTATACCTGCAATACAGTACCCGAGTGAGTTTATATATATGTATGGCCATACAGCTATATATGCCTATGTCTCGCTTGAGTACAGCTGTATTGCTGGTATATTAATAATTAAAATTCCTCACGTTTTTCCTCAAAATCGTACTTTCGGACATTTTCATATATATGGAGCGTACCAGACACGTAAATGAGACGTGTTGATTCATTTCTGTGATATTGCAAGAATTCCAGAATTACGTATCGGAATTGTGCTTGCGATGCGCGGTGTTGTACGGGTTATAGCTAGATAGCTCATAGCTTGAGTGCTGTTCCTGTACGAGAGGAGTACCTCACCTTAGTGAACATTCTTCTCCGAACTCGGGCCCTGTGCATGAAGACGGCACTGCCGTTACTTATTCTCATACACTCCTTTCGCGGTAGGGTAGCTCGTTCTTAGTTTTATTCTTATGGTAATTCGTCGATGTAGCTTGTAACTGATACGTCTGTTTGATGTTCATAGGACTATCATTTGCAATATACTCATTCTTGTTGATAATTTTCATTATTCTATGTTTGTGATTTTGTAGCAGATTCGAATTATCAGAATATGCACCACCGCATGCAGCTATGCCATAAGTGATGATGCTACGGAAGAGAGCGTAATATAATAATTTCAACGTTTTTGTTTTCATGAATTTAGAGATTTTACGAACAACATAAATTAGATATTTAGTTTTGCTGATTACATATTCTATATGCTCATGCCATTGCATTCTATAATCAAAAATGATACCAAGATATTTGTCTTTTTCAGCTCTTATGTAAGACTTTCATTATTGATTTTAATACTGATTTCACTTGGTACACTATTACAGTAATTTCCAAATGTCACGAATACACATTTGTCGATATTTAATGAGAGTTTATTTCTCGCAAGATAGTTGCATATTGTTTGCAAATAAGTATTCATTTTTGCTTCAACAGCTGTCCAATCTTTATCAATAGCTATCGCAGCTGTATAGTCCGCAAAAGATATAATTGTGTCGTTAGGCATGTTCAGTAGTAGATCATTAACATACAAGATGAAGAGCAGTGGCCCCAGTACAGTTCCCCGAGGCACCCCAGTCGTAACTTTGATATAATCACTCGCACAATCATTTACCATGACACTTTGGTATCTGTCTGTAAGATAGCTTTCGATAATACGATGTGCTTTCCCTCTTATGCCGTAGTTATACAATTTGTTTAACAATATATTATGATTAAGCGTATCTAATGCTTTGGTAAGGTCCAAAAAGGTTACGGCTACAGGATTGCTTTTACCTAATTTTTCATAAATTAAATTAGTCAAAAATGATAGTGCATCGTTTGTACTTATGTTTTTTAGAAACCCATATTGCCTTTTGGATAATAGTCTATATTTATTGATAAAACTGATAATTCTATTAAAAATTGCTCTTTCAAAAATACTAGCAATGTTGGAGATTAGAGAATTGGGTCTATAATGAGAAGGTGATTGCTTACTATTTGCTTTATATATTGGTTTGATTTCAGCCTTTTTTAGTGAATCGGGCCGTACAGTTTTTTCTATACTCAAGTTAATTATGTGTACTATTGGGTCTGTGATGAAATCAGTTGACAATATTATTGTTTTTGCATTGATTTTGTCAACTCCACCAGTTTTAGGTTTTAAATTCTTGATTAGATTTATAATTTCAATCGGATTAGTAGGTGAGATAAATATAGTGTGCGGATATATTGGGGAACATCGGATATTGTTCTCTAGCGGTTGGCAAATTTTACTACTCAGTTTCTCTCCAATACTACTAGAATAGGTATTCATTGTATTTGAAATCATATGTGGGTCAGTTATTTTAATATTATTGCTGCTTTCATCGTTAAGATATTTAATTTTTTCAGCCTTCTTGGGCCCTTTACCAATCTTTTGATTCACAATATCCCAAAGATTTTCGGGATTATTTGAATTGCTCTCAACTAGATCGCTATCGTGTCTCAGCTTAGCTTCCTTGATCACTTTATCTAATATTTTGGCATATTTTTGATATTCATCTCTCAATACTTGATTTCTTGGCTGTCTATGCCACATCTTATATAGAAATTCTTTTCTACTGCATGATACCATCATAGCCTTGGTAATCCATTTTTTCCTAGGTTTTGATTTATGTTTGGTCTTTTTACCATGTTTTACTTCAGTCGCCAACTTAATACATTCCCTAATATATCTTATTAAAGTATCAGTAGCTCCGTTGGGGTCATGCATTGTCAAAATTGTTTCCCAATTCATGCTTTGAGCTATATTTACTATCTTATTATAATTTATTTTTGAATATTCAGTTTTAAATAGGTATATTATTTCTCATCTTTTTTATTGATAGAAAGAGTGGATAATGATCATTGAATAGGTTGGTTAATTTAAAGGCAGTATGTTCAATAGAGTTTAGCTTGATGAAAATATTGTCAATGCATGATCCTTCGCTACAGTCTAGTGTAGATGGCCTAGCGATAGTTTGAAAACCTGGTATAAAACCATTTTCTAGGAAGATACTTGAGAGCTCGTGGCTATAGTTATCTAATTTGAGTAGATCTATATTGTAGTCTCCAATTACTAAATGATTTTTACATTTTTTTTTTACAAGCTAAATAATTTTTCAAATCCTTAATGAACTCTGCCTTAGGTAGATCATGTGATCTATACAGTGCTGATATTTCGAGTTTATCGTTATTATTTAAATCAATACAAGTGTTTAGTAAACATAGTCTTCCCTCATTTACAATAGTAGTACTCTCATCTAAATTATCCTGTATATAAATTACTACTCCATCTCCGATATTTATATTACTGTTGTTATAATATATTTTATAGCCTGCCATCGTAAAAAAATTTATAATATTCAAGTACTCTAGTTTCTGTACAAACTATGATGCACGGCTTGACTTCTAGGCTGCCAATGAAGGCTTCCAATTTCGCAAAGTTAGCATTTAAACTCCTTATGTTCACGTAAAGAATACTATCGCTACTGCGTTTTACATAGTTATCGAGAGACTCAAAGTCGTAAGAAAACTTTTTCTAATTTCATTATTTCATTTTGTACGCCTTTGTTAGAATTAAGATCCATATAAAAATATCTTAAGTATGTTGCACACTATTTATTTCTTTTGTTGTTTGTATTACTATGATCATTATCATTATTATTACATGCTCTGGCCAATCTTGCTCCTCTCTTGGTCCAGATAAACGTATTCTGTACCCGCTTATTCGTACCATTATTCATTATTCTATTCTCTACAATACGGAACGGCGTGCCGATCGAACGATGATTCCCGTCAAATATCTCCGGTTCTGGGTCGGAGGACGGAACGGAATTCCAACTATCCCAGCGCAGGCCTTCCTTGGCGCCGGTCTCTGGCGAACAGTCGGATAGACGAGTTGCGCCGGCGGTTGGATGTCCGGTGGCACCTGAAATACGAATAGACTGTGTTACAATTGCTCGCTAGCTGCTTCCATTTATTTGATATTCTGATCACTAAACTATGAAACGATAGACAACTGAGATCTGATACGACGCCGGTTTACCATTCGGCGATGATTCTCCTCGAAGATCTCTGGTTCCGGTCGAGAGTAAGGAATGGTATTCCGACGATCTCGGCGTAGGCTTCGGTCGGCTTCCGTCTCTCCGGGTGATATTCGTACAGTGTCATTCCACGAAAGGTTGGATATTCGGCGGCACATGAAATTTAAATAAATCATTTGTCATTTACTCCATTGGACAAAAAATCGATTGATATCGCAGTAGAAAACTGAGAGCTGTAAGGAGACAGGTGAAGCAAAAAACACGATCGCGTCACATACACGCATACTACTTTTTAGAAAATCAATGGAAAATATTCGCCTAACGCGAAAATCATGTTTCCGTCTTCCGTGCACGGGTCCCGATCTTCCCGTCCCTCTCCCAGCCCCTATCTACCGACGCGAATTCCAAAATCTCTACGTGCGCCCTGGTACGTTGCATCGAAACGCAAGATCCGTGTGATCGGTGAAGGGTCAGAAAAAAATTGTTCATCACACGCCTAACTGGTGGGAATCTCAGTACGCCGTGCGGGGTCTTCGGCAGTTCTATTTCCCCAATACCCCCGCGAATGCCAGACGATATCTCATTACACCGTGAGATTTTCAATCGCAATATTTTCAATCGCGCGAAAGATTTCATATTCGGCGGCGCACGAAACGCGAATAAATCTTACGCGTCATTCGCTAGATCGCGGACGGATATATTCGAGTGATATCGCAGTGGGGAAACCGAACGCTGCAAGGAGATAGGTGAGGCAAAAGACGCGATAGCGTCGCATACACGCATACTACTTTCAAGAAAATCAATGCGAAATATTCGCCTGACGCGAAAATCATGTTTCCGTCTTCCGTGCACGGTTCCCGATCTTCCCATCTCCCTCCCATCCCCTATCTACCGACGCGAACTGCAAAATCTCTACGTGCGCCCTGGTACGTTACATCGAAACGCAAGATCCGTGTGATCGGTTAAGCAATAAAAAAAAATTGGTTATCACACGCCTAGCTAATTGTTATTTTCGGCTTACATTGCCTGGTCCCTAGCTAGCCTATCCCCGATGTACCCGCGTGGGCGCTGTCAAGTCCGCTTCGTCGGAAAGTTTACGCTGCGTCCGTGCTACGAGAAGCGTGGATCGACGAGATCTCAATAGATTTCCACAAGCCTAACCTACGCACTAGGAGGCTACCTTGTTCCCAGGCCGGCACTCCGTTCCTGGGGGGGCAGCGCTCCGAACGTAGGCTAGCGGGATACCCTGAGCTTTCGCGATGCCAAGGAAGCGTCGAAAACCTCCGTTGATTTCCACCACGACTCGGCTCCGGACAACGCGGGGTGGAACTTTCGCATCGTGGCACCAGGGCGACGATATTCCACGGCCGTTGCCGCGGAGGCGAGCGGGAAAGGAAACAACGGAAGGCTCACAACGATTCGTTTCCGAGCCGGACTCGAGGCGCAAGCTTTGCCGACGAACCAGAATGCTCGGAAAAAATTACATCGAAACGAGAGCCGTGTGATCGGTAAAGCATTAGAAAAAAATTGTTTATCACACGCCTAGCTGATGGGAATCTCAGTACGCCGTGCAGGGTCTTCGGCAGGTCTATTTCCCAAATACCCCCGCGAATGCCAGACGATATCTCATTACACCGTGAGATTTTCAATCGCAATATTTTCAATCGCGCGAAAGGTTGGATATTCGGCGGCGCACGAAACGCGAATAAATCTTACGCGTCATTCGCTCGATCGCGGACGGAAAATGTTCGAGTGATATCGCAGTGGGGAAACCGAACGCTGCAAGGAGATAGGTGAGGCAAAAGACGCGATAGCGTCGCATACACGCATACTACTTTCAAGAAAATCAATGCGAAATATTCGCCTGACGCGAAAATCATGTTTCCGTCTTCCGTGCACGGTTCCCGATCTTCCCATCTCCCTCCCATCCCCTATCTACCGACGCGAACTGCAAAATCTCTACGTGCGCCCTGGTACGTTACATCGAAACGCAAGATCCGTGTGATCGGTTAAGCAATAAAAAAAAATTGGTTATCACACGCCTAGCTAATTGTTATTTTCGGCTTACATTGCCTGGTCCCTAGCTAGCCTATCCCCGATGTACCCGCGTGGGCGCTGTCAAGTCCGCTTCGTCGGAAAGTTTACGCTGCGTCCGTGCTACGAGAAGCGTGGATCGACGAGATCTCAATAGATTTCCACAAGCCTAACCTACGCACTAGGAGGCTACCTTGTTCCCAGGCCGGCACTCCGTTCCTGGGGAGGCAGCGCTCCGAACGTAGGCTAGCGGGATACCCTGTGCTTTCGCGATGCCAAGGAAGCGTCGAAAACCTCCGTTGATTTCCACCACGACTCGGCTCCGGACAACGCGGGGTGGAACTTTCGCATCGTGGCACCAGGGCGACGATATTCCACGGCCGTTGCCGCGGAGGCGAGCGGGAAAGGAAACAACGGAAGGCTCACAACGATTCGTTTCCGAGCCGGACTCGAGGCGCAAGCTTTGCCGACGAACCAGAATGCTCGAAAAAAATTACATCGAAACGAGAGCCGTGTGATCGGTAAAGCATTAGAAAAAAATTGTTTATCACACGCCTAGCTGATGGGAATCTCAGTACGCCGTGCAGGGTCTTCGGCAGTTCTATTTCCCAAATACCCCCGCGAATGCCAGACGATATCTCATTACACCGTGAGATTTTCAATCGCAATATTTTCAATCGCGCGAAAGGTTGGATATTCGGCGGCGCACGAAACGCGAATAAATCTTACGCGTCATTCGCTCGATCGCGGACGGAAAATGTTCGAGTGATATCGCAGTGGGGAAACCGAACGCTGCAAGGAGATAGGTGAGGCAAAAGACGCGATAGCGTCGCATACACGAATACTACTTTTCAGAAAATCAATGCAGAATATTCGCCTGACGCGAAAATCATGTTTCCGTCTTCCGTGCACGGTTCCCGATCTTCCCATCTCCCTCCCATCCCCTATCTACCGACGCGAACTGCAAAATCTCTACGTGCGCCCTGGTACGTTACATCGAAACGCAAGATCCGTGTGATCGGTTAAGCAATAAAAAAAAATTGGTTATCACACGCCTAGCTAATTGTTATTTTCGGCTTACATTGCCTGGTCCCTAGCTAGCCTATCCCCGATGTACCCGCGTGGGCGCTGTCAAGTCCGCTTCGTCGGAAAGTTTACGCTGCGTCCGTGCTACGAGAAGCGTGGATCGACGAGATCTCAATAGATTTCCACAAGCCTAACCTACGCACTAGGAGGCTACCTTGTTCCCAGGCCGGCACTCCGTTCCTGGGGGGGCAGCGCTCCGAACGTAGGCTAGCGGGATACCCTGAGCTTTCGCGATGCCAAGGAAGCGTCGAAAACCTCCGTTGATTTCCACCACGACTCGGCTCCGGACAACGCGGGGTGGAACTTTCGCATCGTGGCACCAGGGCGACGATATTCCACGGCCGTTGCCGCGGAGGCGAGCGGGAGAGGAAACAACGGAAGGCTCACAACGATTCGTTTCCGAGCCGGACTCGAGGCGCAAGCTTTGCCGACGAACCAGAATGCTCGAAAAAAATTACATCGAAACGAGAGCCGTGTGATCGGTAAAGCATTAGAAAAAAATTGTTTATCACACGCCTAGCTGATGGGAATCTCAGTACGCCGTGCAGGGTCTTCGGCAGTTCTATTTCCCAAATACCCCCGCGAATGCCAGACGATATCTCATTACACCGTGAGATTTTCAATCGCAATATTTTCAATCGCGCGAAAGGTTGGATATTCGGCGGCGCACGAAACGCGAATAAATCTTACGCGTCATTCGCTCGATCGCGGACGGAAAATGTTCGAGTGATATCGCAGTGGGGAAACCGAACGCTGCAAGGAGATAGGTGAGGCAAAAGACGCGATAGCGTCGCATACACGCATACTACTTTCAAGAAAATCAATGGAAAATATTCGAATAACGCGAAATTCATGATTCCGTCTTCCGTGCTCGGTTACCGACTTTCTATTACCGAAATACCCGCGCCAATGCCAGACGATATATTATTACACGGTCAGATTTTCAAGTACAATTTTCGCTTCATCGCGTATTCACCCGCTCGGACAACTTTGCTGATCTCTCGAAATTTGAGGTAGAAGAGGATTGCGGGACGTAATTATACCACTTACCGTCGTACTCCGTGCGGCGAATGATTACGAATCTCCGCGTTGCCTCTTTCGTTCTGCTCGTACAGCGTGCGCCGGCCTCGAATAGTCGATCGACAAATCGGTCCGGGATCTCCGGGTCCGAAGGATCTGTAAAAGAAAGAAAAAATGAATAGGAGTAATAGATCTTTGCGTCGCTTATTTTCACTCGACGCTCGGTCGGTTCGTATAAATTTTGATCATGAACCGAGGCAGAGTCAAGATTCGCTCGCGGTTTACAGAAATTCACGAAAGCCCGGTTTCAATATTCACCTATGTGAAGAACCTGACACCCGACATGTTTAAAAATCAATGTTCAAAATTTCCGTCCATTCTAAATCGTTTGTAGTTGTTTGTGGTAAAGAGATTTTCGTTTGTAGTAAAAAACCAAAGAAGATACAGCGTTTCGAAAAATGGGGCTCACCCCACTTTGAAATTCTTGAAAATCGTAGAAAGCTGTGGGTGCGGAATCGTTTGTAGTTAATTGTGGTGAAAGAAATTTTCTTTGTAGTAGTCCGGGAAAAAGTGGGGTGAGCCCCATATTTCGAAACGCTGTGTCTTCTTCGGTTTTTTTACTGCAAACGAAAATTTCTCTACCACAAACAACTACAAACGATTTAGAATCGATAGAAATTTTGAAAATTGATTTTTGAACATGTCGGGTGACAGGTCCACACAGGTTGAGTTCTATATTCGCACGATACTCGGAATTTTTAACGCGAAGTCAAAAATAAGCGAATTAAGAATATGAAAACAACGATTCGCATACACAATTCCGTGCCAAAATTATAACATTGAAAAGTGTATGGAAGATTCCGTGCCAAGTCACCTAGCCTTCGGCCCGGACCCTTTTTAATTCAGCTAATTTTTTACCGTTTTGCCACAGCATATATATATTCCGATTTAATATCCCAAATCTTAGGATAGTCTATACCGTTTCCCTAGTACTGAGTCGGCAAAGAATATCAAATAACTTTCGAAAATCTATTTCATATAATATAATGATATAGTAATAATAATAATCTCATATGAGAACTTATGTTAACCTCAAAATTTGATCAAAAGAAATAGCAATTCTGTTTAGGTATTCAATATGATTTCATTATTATACATCGACACATTATAAGTTGATGTTTACAATTATCGAGTGATATATTTACATTATCATTCAATACTTGCCATCTCTCTTTCAATAATTACGCGAAATTGAAGTAAAAGTAGATAATCCAAACAAAGAACGGGTTCTGAAAATCGAGATCTCAATTGCGGTTGGCACTATTGATTCACTCGAAGTTGAACTTAAAGTGGGATTCGGAAAATATTTAATTGACAGGCGCTTAAAGTTCATATAAACTCGGCGACACACCAGCTTTAATGGAAGCGTACTTTAAGATCCCCGCTCAAAGTGGATGTGCTAATGGAACCAGGCAACAGAAAAATTCAATAATCGGCGCAGAAGCCACGCGCACCCAAGTCACGCGACGCCGGAACGATCCGCGGAGGAGAGAGGGGTGGTAATTGAGTTGCTCTATAATATAATAGATATTATATAGAAAAAGGGTAACCGGCAAAACTTACATCGCGAGATTATATAATGAATCGGGGATTAGCAAACAGCAAGCAATGATAAAATATAACAATATATGATATTACAGGTTATATGCACGATAATAATCAGCTCTATTCCCCAATAAGAATTAGTATCAATTTCTCAACACTAGAACGTATCTTGCTAAGCAAGTTTCCTCATAGCCGAGCCTTTCTTGAATATTCCGTGATTGATATATTTCAATACTAATAATAACGATAACTGAATATCTCTGTTGAATTCAGCAGACAAAGAGATGACGCAACAAGGAACACGGCGAGAGGGGAAATCCCGGGGCTCGAATCGGCCGCGATGGAGAGGTAGGGGTACGGAAGGGGAATCGCTCGTTTCGCGGATACGGAACAAAAAATCAATTAAATCAATAAATGCTAGACTCAAACTTTTCGCAAACAATCAATAATCACGAAAAACGAAGCTAGGGACCCTCTCGAATCACGAAAACCCGTTAAAACAAGTTGGCGTCCTTTGCAACGTGATGACGCCGTACAGTAAAATCTCAACGAACAATAATGACCTTCGATAAATCTTATGGAGTCGTATTTTGAGGTGCTGAAGCTTACCTTGAACGAGATTATTAATCCAATTCACAATAATTAGAGACACAAATAATCACAGAACCGGGGAAATACTTAATCTTCACGAGACAAGCTACGCAACAGGTACCCGAGAACAGTATTCTGTACAATGGCCGACGTGCGCTCGGTGCTGACTAGAGTTCGTTTGTCGTTCGGTTTCGACTTTCGGACGGAAACACCCGAAGACTCGCGGCGTCTTCTAACCATCGATCTGGATTCGTTGGGATAGGTCTTGGCTTCGCGGCATACAGAGGTCCGTCGGCAAACTTGGTATAGGTGGCGGCAGAGTTATTATAATGTTACGTAGATACGAAAATTAGCAAGTCCGAAGTGGCGGTAATAATAATTTGGGTAGGGTCAAGGGTTTAAACTCGTTAGAAGTATCGAAACGTTCACGCTCATTTGATTTCAACGCCCGTATGACAGATATGCATGTGGATTTATTTCTGTATCGGCTTCGTTCGGCTCCCGTCTCTCCAGGTAATATTCGGATGCTGACATCCCACGAAATACGAATAAATCATGCGTCATTTGCTCGATTGAACGAAAATTCGAGTGCAATCGCAGTAAGAAGCTCGACGTTATAAAGAGATAGGTGATCACCTATTTCTCACCTCGTGCCAAAATAAAGGTAGCGGAGGCACGTTCAAAATTATGGCTTACAAACAGAGTTCCATAATACGGTTTCGTACGTGTGGATCTGTGTACGCAGAGGAAAGCGCCCGAAACTTACAAATAATACAGTATTCGCCAATTATCATTACCATTCACACATTGTACCTTACGTGAATTAATTTTATATTTTTTTTTTTCTCCACTAGAACTTCATAGAGCTGAAGGCTTAGTGGTAATTCACATCTTTGAGATACTATTCAGAAAATAATAGTACTAATAATTTTAGGTATTAATTTTCCATCAGGATCAGCTGCGCCTCTCGATGAGTCGCAAGTATTTATTACGCGTAAGCCTCAAATAGTATTTAAGTAGTGCGATTGTACATTATATGAATGTTTTACAGCACGTACAGATAATAAGCGAGTCGTTCAATGAATTTTCCTGGTCGCGTAGGAAAGAATGCTAGATTTGGCAGTTTTTCACCTTGAACCACAAGATTTGAGGATCGGACTTGCGAAACGTATAGCTTCCAGAGTACTAATACTTGTTTTCATTCTAGGAAACTGCATTTCGAGTCAAGATATGATTTATGATTGAGTTGCAGGTTAGTATTTGGAATTCTCCCAATTTGAGCCGCGCCAAGACTCTAAAGGCCTATATGGAATTGAATGATGCATATCGAGCCTGATATTTTCGATATATGGATAATTTACAGCACGTACGGATAATAAGCAAGTCGTTCAATGAATTTTCCTGGTTGCGTAGGAAAGAACGCTAGATTTGGCAGTTTTTCACTTTGAACTACGAGATTTGAGGATCCGACTTGCAAAACGTATAGCTTCTAGAGTACTAATACTTGTTTTCATTCTAGGAAACTGCATTTCGAGTCAAGATATGATTTATGATTGAGTTGCAGGTTAGTATTTGAAATTCTCCCAATTTGAGCCGCGCCAAGACTCCAAAGGCCCATGTGAAATTGAATGATGCATATGGAGCCTGATATTTTCGATATATGGATAATCTTTCTCTCTCTATATAGCGTTGCCATGAGATTCCGAAACGTAAACACGACGTCGAGCTAGTATAGTCACAGAAAAAGTTGGCAGCGACGCAACGAATAAAATAATACTGTCCGAATCGAAGTGGAACTAAATATCAGCTGACTTACCGATTTCTTCTTCAGTCTGTCCTGATTCGTTGCTTTTTTTCATTCGTATGCTCTCTTATCAATTCATTCGTCCACTTATTAATTCACTAAGTCGTTGATTTCAATAATAAGAATGCAGCATCGAGTTTCATCACGCTTCCGTAATGTCTTCATTTCTCGTTGGAGAAAACCCTGTTCATTCGCTTTGATTGTCGTAACGATGTTTATCGCTTTAGTTACAGAGAACTTTCGAGTTGATCGAGCGCCGTGATCACGCGCAAAACAGTCATGAGTTTTTGTAAATAGGCCAAATTTCACGTCTCTCTCTCTCTCTCTCTTTCGCTCCTTCTCTCCCATCCTGTTACCCGTTACGTGGCGAAGGGTGACGTGTCTATCGATATAAGCCCATTCCGTTACACAGATCACACATTTTAGCGTTTTACGACTCGCGATATTCACTTAAATCGACATCGCAGTAATTTACACGAAAGAAGAATGTCGAACGCAGACGATGAACAATGGCCGATATTTACGGACGATTTTTTCGATTACTCTCACTAATTTCCCCTGATCTCGTTCGTTTGTTTGTCCGTTTATTTTTCCTCTTCAACTTTTCAAGCATCGGTCTATTTCCTAACAAAACACCATTATTTTCACACAGCGAAACGCGAGTAGCCTGCACGCGCGACGACCGATCTCCGACTGGCGGCACCGACGCTCGCGCACGCTTGCGCTGCTGTCCCGCCCATACCCGGTCGGCGGTGTGCCGCGATGCCGCGCGGCGTAGGCTCGTCTCCCGACGATACAGAGTCTCCGGAACGTGGCGACATCTGAACAAATATATACATTGTACGGAGAGGGCAATAGTAATAGTAGAACCTCTCTCGTTCTATGTCAGGAGCGTGACACGATGAAATAGGTGCCCGGGCTAGTGACGCGTAATAATGAAAAAAAAATAAGTCTTCGTCTATTATTTGTGATGACCGAATATTACTCACATTGTAATGGTATTGAACATTTTTTATTTATCGCATTATTTCAAAGTAAATTGACGAAGAATTGTCATATATTCAACTAATTAGGTACTTGGGTAAAAAATAAATTATGAATGACTAGTATTATAAGAAATTATCATTATACTTTTTATTCTTGTATAAAAACATAACATTCCACCGGCATCGTAATTACTCAATTACTACTGATGTACTGCTGCTGTTGGGTGTTGTAAATCACTGTTAAATTTGGTTAAATGATCCGTACAGGGCACCGCGAGCCACTTGATACGGATCTTACGAGTCACGCGATTGAAATGCATGGGGCCGATCACATTCTCCGAGACAGAGACAGGATGTGTACTATCAGTATGTCTATCTCTCTGCCATTTTACACCTATGCGAAAGATACCGAATGCTCCTCCCTCCGAGACCGCAGGCTCAAAGATTGTCCCGGAATGTGGCGACATCTGAAGAGAGTTAACGGCACGAACATTCGGGAAGCAACCGACGTTATAAAAATTTACACCATTAGCCTAACTTGGCTTGCTGGAAGAGACATTTTTAATATTGTATAGAAATTATTAAGAAATTATTAAAATTATTACGTTAATGTATACAAATTATAACCGTTTAGTCCTAAAAATAACCTGAGAATAATTGACGAAGAATTGTCATACATTCAACTAATTAGGTACTTGGGTAAAAATAAATTATGAGTGACTAGTATTATAAGAAATTATCATTATACTTTTTATTCTTGTATAAAAACATAAGATTTCACCGGCATCGTAATTACTCAATTACTACTGATGCACTGCTGCTGTTGGGTGTTGTAAATCACTGTTAAATTTGGTTAAATGCTCCGTACAGGGCGTCGCGAGCCACTTGATACGGATCTTACGAGTCACGCGATTGAAATGCATGGGGCCGATCACATTCTCCGAGAGAGACAGGATGTGTACTATCAGTACGTCTATCTCTCTGCCATTTTACACCTATGCGAAAGATACCGAATGCTCCTCCCTCCGAGACCGCAGGCTCAAAGATTGTCCCGGAATGTGGCGACATCTGAAGAGAGTTAACGGCACGAACATTCGGGAAGCAACCGAGGTTATAAAAATTTACACCATTAGCCTAACTTGGCTTGCTGGAAGAGAAATTTTTAATATTGTATAGAAATTATTAAGAAATTATTAAAATTATTACGTCAATGTATACAAATTATAAACATTCAGTCCTAAAAATAACCTGAGAATAACCACATGCTTCGCGCTTATTGGCTTGACGCTTTTGGTAACGCAATTTTGCTGGTGCGCTCCCTATCCTTCCCGAGCTTTAACATTAAAAATGTTAAAAAACCCGAGGAAAAAAGTCTCGAGTCACACAAAGTATTATACGGGCCAACCTGCGATTTACCACGTCGCGAATCATAGAGATCCGCAATTGAGTATAGCATATACACACACGACATATATGCACTCACACATTCGTACGCCGAGAACAGCTGGTGACCTCACGCGAGGTATATGCAGAAAGTAAACAGACTCGTTCCCTGCCAAACTGACGATTCATTCGTACGAACAAAAGGATAAGATTTCTTGGTACATAGGTATGTATTTCACACATCAAGCAGCGAAATCATTATTTTTATAATTTTATTATATTTTACAGTTTATGGTCGACTCACGAAAGGAAGTTGACTGAGATTCATCTAGTTATTTTCAACAGCGAAAAGTCCGATGCCTGACGTAGTAACACATCAGAGTCGACGACAGATTTGGATACAAAGGCAATCAGAGCGAAGCGCTAGGGTAGGTCAAAATATGTATTATTATTATTATTATCATTATTATTATGACAAGAATGCATAATAATTTTATGAAAATCATTTGTGCTGAGCTGAAACAATTCGATAATCATTTCTCACGGTCATTCGTCGGAACTGCACTTTTAATGAGGTTCAAGCTTATAACGTCGATGCACTCTGATAGTTGAACAAAACTCTGTGATCCAAGACTGCTATACTATAAATCAGAAAATTGTTCTGCAGAATTGGACAGTCGTTGTATTCTTCAGTTTTCATGTTCGAATCCTGAAATGAAGGATCTTCGTCCGCAATCTTTTCTTGCGTCAAAGCTACGAACCTCAACCACATGTCTGGAAGCTGTTTGCATACAGAGAAATTATCGAGCATGTGGATAAAAAGTGTACAACCCGCATGTAATAATACAACTCATGTTTCTCACAGTTTTTCGATGGCAGATTCATTCCCACG
This sequence comes from Phymatocera aterrima, assembly GCA_963170745.1. NCBI lineage: Eukaryota > Metazoa > Arthropoda > Insecta > Hymenoptera > Tenthredinidae > Phymatocera > Phymatocera aterrima. Next base: position 22,912 of record OY720668.1, read on the forward strand.
AGCGCACCTCGAAGAACATTGGGCAATACCTGAGCGATTGCTACTCGACCTACGGAGCATATTATAGACAAATCTACATCCAGTATGGGATATTCTCCTCGATACACCAACAATTAACACGGGAGACGAATGACTTTTGCTAGGCATTATATTAGCCACGTTTTGATGTTTTCATGGTAAATGATTATTGCAAAAATATACATACGCTGGATATAGAACTTGAGTGATTATGGTCGATTGAGGATTTCAGCTACGCAATCATTTGATGACCTATTTTCATTTATGGTTTGCATTGGAAAAAATATGATGTTCAGAATAATTGTGAAACTTCCATCGAATGACGCGACTTATATATTATCTATTACAGTTTGTGGATACCGGATTTATCGCGCTGAGTACATCTCAAAGAGAAATAGGCAACAAATAAGTTCTTGCCGCATTACCTACGGAGCATTATTGTACGCGATACATGCCGATAAACTACGCGGAGCCATATTCATGTGCTTTCTAATTTTTATTGAATATTATAATCATTGTGACGATGTACGTCGGGTATAGAATTTCAGCAATCGTTGCCGGTCGAGGATTTCAGCGAAGCAATTATTTATTGAACTTAAATCAGTATATTTGTTGTAAGGTGTGTCTCATTGCTGAAGTTAGTTATCATGATTTCCATTCACATGCCGAATGAAGAGCCATATGTTACGTTTACAAAGCTCATAATCCATGTAATACATAAAATGAATCATCCAATAAACTTGGGATCAAAACGATAACACCGTTCGTATTATTCTTTGGAATATACCTTGTATTTGGCGCAACAGTCTGAGACATCCGAGATCCTATTGGTTGGTTCGAATCATAGAAATCTAATTCAGTCAACCGATATTTGATCTGTAAAGTGTTGAAATGGTTCTTCTGTAGAAATCAAATTAGACCGGGATCGGATGATGAACAAGAGATTTGTGTTCGCGAAGGAAAAGGAAAAGAAATGTGCCCGCCAAGTAGGTTCCATAAAATACCTCAACCACGCCTATCGATATGTGAAATTGCCTATTAATTGTGAAATTTGGTATTTGTCTTCCGGCGTAGGTATTATTTGATCGTAGAATTTGTATCATCATTTCTGGCTTGATAACTGATTCAGCATTAATTAATATCTCGACCACGCCTATTAATACGTGAAATTGTTATTTTATACCTTCACTCTATATTATTTCGCTATATTACCTTGAATTGTTATAATTGGTTTCAAGAATGAATATAAGGTCAATTGTAAAGAATAATACGAACGGTGTTATCATTTTGATCTCAAGTTTATTGGATAATTCATTTTATATCATGGATTATGAGTTTCGTAAACGTAGCATAGGGCTCTTCATTCGGCATGTAAATGGAAATCATAATAACTAACTTCATTAATGACACACATCACCTTATAACAAATATATTATGTGATTTAAGCTCAATATATGATTGCTTCGCTGAAATCCTCGATCGGCAACGATTACTCAAATTCACATGAATATGGCTCCGCGTGTGAGCGCTTCTCTTCTTGAGTTTATCGGCATGTATCGCGTACAATAATGCTCCGTAGGTTATGCGGCAAGGACTTATTTGTTGCCCATTTCTCTTTGAGATGTACTGAGCGCAATAATTTCGGTATCCACAAACTGTAATAGATAATATATAAGTCACGCCATTCGATGAAAGTTTCACAATTATTCTGAACATCATATTTTTTCCTATGCAAACTATAAATGAAAATAGGTCATTAAATAATTGCTTAGCTAAAATCCTCAATTGACAATAATCACTCAACTTCTATATCCAACATATGTATAATTTTCCAATAATCTTTTACCATGACAACATCAAAACGTGGCTAATATAACGCCTAGCGAAAGTCACTCGTCTCCTGTGGTAATTGTTGGTTTATCAAGGAGAATGTCCCATACTAGATGCAGGTTTGTCTATAATATGCTCCGTAGGTCGAGTAGCAATCGCTCAGGTATTGCCCAATGTTCTTCGAGGTGCGCTCGTCGGAATGAATCTGCCATCAACAAACTGTGAGAGACATGAGTTGTATTAGTACATGCGGGTTGTACACTTTTTTTCCACATACTCGATAATTTCTCTGTATGCAAACAGTTTCTAAACATGTGGTTGAGGTTCGTAGCTTTGACGCAAGAAAAGATTGCGGACGAAGGTCCTTCATTTCAGGATTCGAACATGAAAACTGAAGAATACAACGACTGTCCAATTCTGCAGAACGATTTTCTGATTTATAGTATAGCAGTCTTGGATCACAGAGTTCTGTTCAACTATCAGAGTGCATCGATGTTATAAGCTTGACCCTCGTTAAAAGTGCAGTTCCAACGAATGAATGTGAGAAATGATTGTCTAATTGTTTCAGCTCAGTACAAATAATTTTCATAAAATTATTTTGCATTCTTGTAATAATAATGATGATAATAATAATAATAATACATATTTGGACCCACCATAGCGCTTCGCTCTAATTGCCCTCGTATCCAACTCTGTCGTCAACTGTGATACATATGTTCCCACGTTGAGCATCGGACTTTTCGCTGTTGAAACTAACCAAATGAAACTCAGTCAACTTCCTTTCGTGGGTCGACCATAAACTGTAAGACGTAATAAAATTATAAAAATAATGATTTCGCTGCCCTTCGCAGTAAACCATTCCGAATTCCAAATTTGAGGTTAGAATAGAACATATGTATGCATTTATAGTTGAATTATCATTAAATACGCATACGAATATTATATGCCGTCTACGTCAATTCAATTACCATTGTTGTGTAACTCTAATTTTTATAGGTCGAGTTGATTTTGCGTTATTACTATTATTATTAAATATCCCTGGTACCGGTCAAAGCTGTCAACGCACTATGGTCATGCTGCCGCGAGCAGACTGCGTGACGTCACTTGCTGCAAGCGTCCCGCTGCCATCGACCGTGATGTGTGAAATACATATTTACCGAGAAATCTTATCCTTTGGTTCGTGCGAATGAATCGTCCGTTTGGCAGAAAACGAGTCTGTTTACTTTCTGTATAGTATACCTCGCGTGACGTCGCCAGCTGTTCTGGGCGTACGCATGAGTGATGCCGTGAGCTACCGGCGTTATTGTGTGAGTGCATGTATGTCGTGTGTGTCGCGCTTCGCGGTTGCCTCGCGGATATCTTTTTATCGCGATGTCGAATTTTGCCCGAAATCAACAGATCCCAATGCCAATGATATTTGTGGCAAAGCACAACTTTTTTTATCGTCCGGTTCAACAGATATCGTGGTCGTTAGTAAATAAAAGATATAATGAAAGATATCGAACGAGCGTGAGAGCGAAAGGGAGAGACGGAGGAGACGACAGTTTGAGTTTTCTTTCTCTCTTTCTTTGTACGCCTACGCTTGTTCGTGGGTGATTTCTTGATTTTGTTTTGCGAGTTTCCTGCACTGGACCCTCGAGTTCCTCGGACGACGATCGCGCTCACGTTTGGTGTCAATGACGCGAGGCCAGCTGTTGTTGGGATGTTTAGCTACAACGATCTTTGCTCGTCCGAAGGCCTAAGCCTGAGGTCTCGAATTTACGATCGCTGACTACCATATTGGAATATGCTTTCGCAATGCAATGCGCAATGCTATACTCGATTATGAATTTCTATGATCCGCGACGTGGTAAATCGCAGGTTGACCCGTATAATGCTTTGGGAGATTCGAGACTTTTTTCCTCGGGTTTTTATAACTTCGGTTGCTTCCCGAATGTTCGTGCCGTTAACTCTCTTCAGATGTCGCCACATTCCGGGACAATCTTTGAGCCTGCGGTCTCGGAGGGAGGAGCATTCGGTATCTTTCGCATAGGTGTAAAATGGCAGAGAGATAGACATACTGATAGTACACATCCTGTCTCTGTCTCGGAGAATGTGATCGGCCCCATGCATTTCAATCGCGTGACTCGTAAGATCCGTATCAAGTGGCTCGCGGTGCCCTGTACGGATCATTTAACCAAATTTAACAGTGATTTACAACACCCAACAGCAGCAGTACATCAGTAGTAATTGAGTAATTACGATGCCGGTGGAATGTTATGTTTTTATACAAGAATAAAAAGTATAATGATAATTTCTTATAATACTAGTCATTCATAATTTATTTTTTACCCAAGTACCTAATTAGTTGAATATATGACAATTCTTCGTCAATTTACTTTGAAATAATGCGATAAATAAAAAATGTTCAATACCATTACAATGTGAGTAATATTCGGTCATCACAAATAATAGACGAAGACTTATTTTTTTTTCATTATTACGCGTCACTAGCCCGGGCACCTATTTCATCGTGTCACGCTCCTGACATAGAACGAGAGAGGTTCTACTATTACTATTGCCCTCTCCGTACAATGTATATATTTGTTCAGATGTCGCCACGTTCCGGAGACTCTGTATCGTCGGGAGACGAGCCTACGCCGCGCGGCATCGCGGCACACCGCCGACCGGGTATGGGCGGGACAGCAGCGCAAGCGTGCGCGAGCGTCGGTGCCGCCAGTCGGAGATCGGTCGTCGCGCGTGCAGGCTACTCGCGTTTCGCTGTGTGAAAATAATGGTGTTTTGTTAGGAAATAGACCGATGCTTGAAAAGTTGAAGAGGAAAAATAAACGGACAAACAAACGAACGAGATCAGGGGAAATTAGTGAGAGTAATCGAAAAAATCGTCCGTAAATATCGGCCATTGTTCATCGTCTGCGTTCGACATTCTTCTTTCGTGTAAATTACTGCGATGTCGATTTAAGTGAATATCGCGAGTCGTAAAACGCTAAAATGTGTGATCTGTGTAACGGAATGGGCTTATATCGATAGACACGTCACCCTTCGCCACGTAACGGGTAACAGGATGGGAGAGAAGGAGCGAAAGAGAGAGAGAGAGAGAGACGTGAAATTTGGCCTATTTACAAAAACTCATGACTGTTTTGCGCGTGATCACGGCGCTCGATCAACTCGAAAGTTCTCTGTAACTAAAGCGATAAACATCGTTACGACAATCAAAGCGAATGAACAGGGTTTTCTCCAACGAGAAATGAAGACATTACGGAAGCGTGATGAAACTCGATGCTGCATTCTTATTATTGAAATCAACGACTTAGTGAATTAATAAGTGGACGAATGAATTGATAAGAGAGCATACGAATGAAAAAAAGCAACGAATCAGGACAGACTGAAGAAGAAATCGGTAAGTCAGCTGATATTTAGTTCCACTTCGATTCGGACAGTATTATTTTATTCGTTGCGTCGCTGCCAACTTTTTCTGTGACTATACTAGCTCGACGTCGTGTTTACGTTTCGGAATCTCATGGCAACGCTATATAGAGAGAGAAAGATTATCCATATATCGAAAATATCAGGCTCCATATGCATCATTCAATTTCACATGGGCCTTTGGAGTCTTGGCGCGGCTCAAATTGGGAGAATTTCAAATACTAACCTGCAACTCAATCATAAATCATATCTTGACTCGAAATGCAGTTTCCTAGAATGAAAACAAGTATTAGTACTCTAGAAGCTATACGTTTTGCAAGTCGGATCCTCAAATCTCGTAGTTCAAAGTGAAAAACTGCCAAATCTAGCGTTCTTTCCTACGCAACCAGGAAAATTCATTGAACGACTTGCTTATTATCCGTACGTGCTGTAAATTATCCATATATCGAAAATATCAGGCTCGATATGCATCATTCAATTCCATATAGGCCTTTAGAGTCTTGGCGCGGCTCAAATTGGGAGAATTCCAAATACTAACCTGCAACTCAATCATAAATCATATCTTGACTCGAAATGCAGTTTCCTAGAATGAAAACAAGTATTAGTACTCTGGAAGCTATACGTTTCGCAAGTCCGATCCTCAAATCTTGTGGTTCAAGGTGAAAAACTGCCAAATCTAGCATTCTTTCCTACGCGACCAGGAAAATTCATTGAACGACTCGCTTATTATCTGTACGTGCTGTAAAACATTCATATAATGTACAATCGCACTACTTAAATACTATTTGAGGCTTACGCGTAATAAATACTTGCGACTCATCGAGAGGCGCAGCTGATCCTGATGGAAAATTAATACCTAAAATTATTAGTACTATTATTTTCTGAATAGTATCTCAAAGATGTGAATTACCACTAAGCCTTCAGCTCTATGAAGTTCTAGTGGAGAAAAAAAAAAATATAAAATTAATTCACGTAAGGTACAATGTGTGAATGGTAATGATAATTGGTGAATACTGTATTATTTGTAAGTTTCGGGCGCTTTCCTCTGCGTACACAGATCCACACGTACGAAACCGTATTATGGAACTCTGTTTGTAAGCCATAATTTTGAACGTGCCTCCGCTACCTTTATTTTGGCACGAGGTGAGAAATAGGTGATCACCTATCTCTTTATAACGTCGAGCTTCTTACTGCGATTGCACTCGAATTTTCGTTCAATCGAGCAAATGACGCATGATTTATTCGTATTTCGTGGGATGTCAGCATCCGAATATTACCTGGAGAGACGGGAGCCGAACGAAGCCGATACAGAAATAAATCCACATGCATATCTGTCATACGGGCGTTGAAATCAAATGAGCGTGAACGTTTCGATACTTCTAACGAGTTTAAACCCTTGACCCTACCCAAATTATTATTACCGCCACTTCGGACTTGCTAATTTTCGTATCTACGTAACATTATAATAACTCTGCCGCCACCTATACCAAGTTTGCCGACGGACCTCTGTATGCCGCGAAGCCAAGACCTATCCCAACGAATCCAGATCGATGGTTAGAAGACGCCGCGAGTCTTCGGGTGTTTCCGTCCGAAAGTCGAAACCGAACGACAAACGAACTCTAGTCAGCACCGAGCGCACGTCGGCCATTGTACAGAATACTGTTCTCGGGTACCTGTTGCGTAGCTTGTCTCGTGAAGATTAAGTATTTCCCCGGTTCTGTGATTATTTGTGTCTCTAATTATTGTGAATTGGATTAATAATCTCGTTCAAGGTAAGCTTCAGCACCTCAAAATACGACTCCATAAGATTTATCGAAGGTCATTATTGTTCGTTGAGATTTTACTGTACGGCGTCATCACGTTGCAAAGGACGCCAACTTGTTTTAACGGGTTTTCGTGATTCGAGAGGGTCCCTAGCTTCGTTTTTCGTGATTATTGATTGTTTGCGAAAAGTTTGAGTCTAGCATTTATTGATTTAATTGATTTTTTGTTCCGTATCCGCGAAACGAGCGATTCCCCTTCCGTACCCCTACCTCTCCATCGCGGCCGATTCGAGCCCCGGGATTTCCCCTCTCGCCGTGTTCCTTGTTGCGTCATCTCTTTGTCTGCTGAATTCAACAGAGATATTCAGTTATCGTTATTATTAGTATTGAAATATATCAATCACGGAATATTCAAGAAAGGCTCGGCTATGAGGAAACTTGCTTAGCAAGATACGTTCTAGTGTTGAGAAATTGATACTAATTCTTATTGGGGAATAGAGCTGATTATTATCGTGCATATAACCTGTAATATCATATATTGTTATATTTTATCATTGCTTGCTGTTTGCTAATCCCCGATTCATTATATAATCTCGCGATGTAAGTTTTGCCGGTTACCCTTTTTCTATATAATATCTATTATATTATAGAGCAACTCAATTACCACCCCTCTCTCCTCCGCGGATCGTTCCGGCGTCGCGTGACTTGGGTGCGCGTGGCTTCTGCGCCGATTATTGAATTTTTCTGTTGCCTGGTTCCATTAGCACATCCACTTTGAGCGGGGATCTTAAAGTACGCTTCCATTAAAGCTGGTGTGTCGCCGAGTTTATATGAACTTTAAGCGCCTGTCAATTAAATATTTTCCGAATCCCACTTTAAGTTCAACTTCGAGTGAATCAATAGTGCCAACCGCAATTGAGATCTCGATTTTCAGAACCCGTTCTTTGTTTGGATTATCTACTTTTACTTCAATTTCGCGTAATTATTGAAAGAGAGATGGCAAGTATTGAATGATAATGTAAATATATCACTCGATAATTGTAAACATCAACTTATAATGTGTCGATGTATAATAATGAAATCATATTGAATACCTAAACAGAATTGCTATTTCTTTTGATCAAATTTTGAGGTTAACATAAGTTCTCATATGAGATTATTATTATTACTATATCATTATATTATATGAAATAGATTTTCGAAAGTTATTTGATATTCTTTGCCGACTCAGTACTAGGGAAACGGTATAGACTATCCTAAGATTTGGGATATTAAATCGGAATATATATATGCTGTGGCAAAACGGTAAAAAATTAGCTGAATTAAAAAGGGTCCGGGCCGAAGGCTAGGTGACTTGGCACGGAATCTTCCATACACTTTTCAATGTTATAATTTTGGCACGGAATTGTGTATGCGAATCGTTGTTTTCATATTCTTAATTCGCTTATTTTTGACTTCGCGTTAAAAATTCCGAGTATCGTGCGAATATAGAACTCAACCTGTGTGGACCTGTCACCCGACATGTTCAAAAATCAATTTTCAAAATTTCTATCGATTCTAAATCGTTTGTAGTTGTTTGTGGTAGAGAAATTTTCGTTTGCAGTAAAAAAACCGAAGAAGACACAGCGTTTCGAAATATGGGGCTCACCCCACTTTTTCCCGGACTACTACAAAGAAAATTTCTTTCACCACAATTAACTACAAACGATTCCGCACCCACAGCTTTCTACGATTTTCAAGAATTTCAAAGTGGGGTGAGCCCCATTTTTCGAAACGCTGTATCTTCTTTGGTTTTTTACTACAAACGAAAATCTCTTTACCACAAACAACTACAAACGATTTAGAATGGACGGAAATTTTGAACATTGATTTTTAAACATGTCGGGTGTCAGGTTCTTCACATAGGTGAATATTGAAACCGGGCTTTCGTGAATTTCTGTAAACCGCGAGCGAATCTTGACTCTGCCTCGGTTCATGATCAAAATTTATACGAACCGACCGAGCGTCGAGTGAAAATAAGCGACGCAAAGATCTATTACTCCTATTCATTTTTTCTTTCTTTTACAGATCCTTCGGACCCGGAGATCCCGGACCGATTTGTCGATCGACTATTCGAGGCCGGCGCACGCTGTACGAGCAGAACGAAAGAGGCAACGCGGAGATTCGTAATCATTCGCCGCACGGAGTACGACGGTAAGTGGTATAATTACGTCCCGCAATCCTCTTCTACCTCAAATTTCGAGAGATCAGCAAAGTTGTCCGAGCGGGTGAATACGCGATGAAGCGAAAATTGTACTTGAAAATCTGACCGTGTAATAATATATCGTCTGGCATTGGCGCGGGTATTTCGGTAATAGAAAGTCGGTAACCGAGCACGGAAGACGGAATCATGAATTTCGCGTTATTCGAATATTTTCCATTGATTTTCTTGAAAGTAGTATGCGTGTATGCGACGCTATCGCGTCTTTTGCCTCACCTATCTCCTTGCAGCGTTCGGTTTCCCCACTGCGATATCACTCGAACATTTTCCGTCCGCGATCGAGCGAATGACGCGTAAGATTTATTCGCGTTTCGTGCGCCGCCGAATATCCAACCTTTCGCGCGATTGAAAATATTGCGATTGAAAATCTCACGGTGTAATGAGATATCGTCTGGCATTCGCGGGGGTATTTGGGAAATAGAACTGCCGAAGACCCTGCACGGCGTACTGAGATTCCCATCAGCTAGGCGTGTGATAAACAATTTTTTTCTAATGCTTTACCGATCACACGGCTCTCGTTTCGATGTAATTTTTTTCGAGCATTCTGGTTCGTCGGCAAAGCTTGCGCCTCGAGTCCGGCTCGGAAACGAATCGTTGTGAGCCTTCCGTTGTTTCCTTTCCCGCTCGCCTCCGCGGCAACGGCCGTGGAATATCGTCGCCCTGGTGCCACGATGCGAAAGTTCCACCCCGCGTTGTCCGGAGCCGAGTCGTGGTGGAAATCAACGGAGGTTTTCGACGCTTCCTTGGCATCGCGAAAGCACAGGGTATCCCGCTAGCCTACGTTCGGAGCGCTGCCTCCCCAGGAACGGAGTGCCGGCCTGGGAACAAGGTAGCCTCCTAGTGCGTAGGTTAGGCTTGTGGAAATCTATTGAGATCTCGTCGATCCACGCTTCTCGTAGCACGGACGCAGCGTAAACTTTCCGACGAAGCGGACTTGACAGCGCCCACGCGGGTACATCGGGGATAGGCTAGCTAGGGACCAGGCAATGTAAGCCGAAAATAACAATTAGCTAGGCGTGTGATAACCAATTTTTTTTTATTGCTTAACCGATCACACGGATCTTGCGTTTCGATGTAACGTACCAGGGCGCACGTAGAGATTTTGCAGTTCGCGTCGGTAGATAGGGGATGGGAGGGAGATGGGAAGATCGGGAACCGTGCACGGAAGACGGAAACATGATTTTCGCGTCAGGCGAATATTTCGCATTGATTTTCTTGAAAGTAGTATGCGTGTATGCGACGCTATCGCGTCTTTTGCCTCACCTATCTCCTTGCAGCGTTCGGTTTCCCCACTGCGATATCACTCGAATATATCCGTCCGCGATCTAGCGAATGACGCGTAAGATTTATTCGCGTTTCGTGCGCCGCCGAATATGAAATCTTTCGCGCGATTGAAAATATTGCGATTGAAAATCTCACGGTGTAATGAGATATCGTCTGGCATTCGCGGGGGTATTTGGGAAATAGAACTGCCGAAGACCCCGCACGGCGTACTGAGATTCCCACCAGTTAGGCGTGTGATGAACAATTTTTTTCTGACCCTTCACCGATCACACGGATCTTGCGTTTCGATGCAACGTACCAGGGCGCACGTAGAGATTTTGGAATTCGCGTCGGTAGATAGGGGCTGGGAGAGGGACGGGAAGATCGGGACCCGTGCACGGAAGACGGAAACATGATTTTCGCGTTAGGCGAATATTTTCCATTGATTTTCTAAAAAGTAGTATGCGTGTATGTGACGCGATCGTGTTTTTTGCTTCACCTGTCTCCTTACAGCTCTCAGTTTTCTACTGCGATATCAATCGATTTTTTGTCCAATGGAGTAAATGACAAATGATTTATTTAAATTTCATGTGCCGCCGAATATCCAACCTTTCGTGGAATGACGCTGTACAAATATCACCCGGAGAGACGGAAGCCGACCGAAGCCTACGCCGAGATCGTTGGAATACCATTTCGTACTCTCGACCAGAACCAGAGATCTTCGAGGAGAATCATCGCCGAATGGTAAACCGGTGTCGTATCAGATTTCAGTTGTCCATCGTTTTATAGTGTAGTGATCAGAATATGAAATAAATGGAAGCAGCTAGCGAGCAATTGTAACACAGTCTATTCGTATTTCAGGTGCCACCGGACATCCAACTGCTGGCGCAACGCGTCTATCCGACTGTTCGCCAGAGACCGGCGCCAAGGAAGGCCTGCGCTGCGATAATTGGAATTACGTTCCGTCCTCCGACCCAGAACCGGAGATATTTGACGGAAATCATCGTTCGATCGGCACGCCGTTCCGTATTGTAGAGAATAGAATAATGAATAATGGTACGAATAAGCGGGTACAGAATACGTTTATCTGGACCAAGAGAGGAGCAAGATTCGCCGGAGCGCATGATACTTAGTTTCGATCTATCCGAGCTTTATATCGAGACTATATACGAACGAAGTACGGACGTGATATATCTCAGTCCGATGTAACATATCTCCATTACAAGAATTCAGCGGTCTCGTGTTCCTTAGTAGGTATTGGAAGCCAGAGGGTAGTTGAAACTGATTAATATATATGAGATATACTTCTGTAAACCGCTTGTAGTCTGGTCTATTCTTCATCGTCGGCTAGAATTAAGCGCCGAGTGTTTGTCTGAATAATCATGTTCGTTAGTTCTATATTCATCTGAGATTAGAGATTACACGGAAAGAACATTTACAATGTACAAAAACAGCCGCCAAGTGCCACGGTATTACACCTGGCAAAACATATGGGAAAATAAATCGATAGGTAATAATAAGACTCTGGAATTATTGAATCATTCGACAAACGAAAAACAAAAACCTACTGCTAGTCGTCGTCGTGAAATTAGTGTTGAGTAAATATCTGTGACAGGACCGGTGACTTTATTGTCTTATTAAATTCTAACCTACACAAACGTGATTTGACAGGTAGGCTAGATTCACCCGAAATGTTGTGTTGTTGTGAAGAGATCATTATTTTATCTGTATATACATTGACGTTATTGACACACGAGTCTGGTTTTTCTATCGCGCAACGGCAGCCGCTAGTGACCCGACGGTATCAGCCGTCAAACGCGCGAGGCCGGTCGCACGGCGCCGGTATATTTGAGTGAAAAATTACGGTGATGATTGAAAAGAAAGTACACTAGCGCGAGTGGATAAATTTTGCATGATTACTTCGACAAAGAAAATCCGTGGACTCGATGGACGGAGCGGACAAACATGATCGAAACTTTACTCTATGCTAATTCGTAACCTACAAAAGTGCTTTGGTATCCATGACAGTTTTTGTTTCATTCAAGCAAATTCATCGACGCTCGCAAATGTTATTAGCTGTCAAAACGAATAATAATATGTCGAATGACAGTGTTGAGTATATATCAGTGACATCCGAATGATATTGTTGAGTGAATACCGGTGACACGACCGATGACTTGATTGTCTTATAAAATTCTAGCCTATACTAACAAACGTGGTTTGACAGGTAGGTTAGATTCACCCCAAATGATGTGCTGTTATCAAGAGATTATTATTTTATACTACCTTGTGAAAAAATAAAAATAGGTTTATATGAAAAGTAACGTTTGCGTAAGTTTAACCCTTATAATTTTTAATCAACGAACTCTTTTTACACGCTCATCTAACTTCGAGTTTTCCAGCGTAAAAATTTGCGTGATATTCTTGTGCATTTTATAGAATAAATATTCTGACGTTCGAAACTCTATTTATTCATATGTACTTATGTCTACTGTACAGAAGTCGCCAACCTCAATCAGTGACGATACACAGCGAAAGTGTTGTAATATCAGGATTAATTTTCATCTGTATAGTAGATAATATATTCGCGATTGCGGATCGCCATCGCATATCAGAACGAAAGAAGGGGACGCTGTATCCATTGAACGGTCGTTCAATTATCAAAAATTAGATACGTCCACCGATCAGACACCTTGTATAGTCACAAGTGCAACAGCTTAACCACAGCAAACGGAGACATGTGGTGATCTATGCTACATTCAGAATGGTTTCATGGACAAACACCTTTAAATTATATCTGACAGTTAATTCACGTATATCTGACGGTTAATTCACCTGTATGAGTCCTATGAAAATTATCATAATGATATATGTGGAAGATTGATGTCTTGATTCAAATCTCACAATGTTGCAAATAATTATCGTATGTAACATATTGAATACCAATAGATATAAACATAATTAATTCTTTCATGAAAATATACCGTTTTCTATTTTAGGGTAAGGGCGAGTGAGGAACCAGAATTATTATCGGTTCATATATTTTACAATAAACTTGCTGACTTTTGATACAATGAAGCACACATCCGAAGAAGTCAAATCTTTAGTGATACGACTCCACCGAAACAACTAAGCTTGTACCATAGACGATGATAACCACTCAGCAAAGAATGAACCTACCCGGAAGCGCCTGTATAAGCGGCTGTATCAGTCGTAAGATTCACCTCACCGCATCATTCAACACATCCAACTTCCAATATTGATATTAATATCAATTTTCATATTGATTTCAATACAGTTGTTGATTATCAAGAATATTCAATTCGCGGTCCAATAATATTTGACTGTTATTAATCCTACCAATACCTGACCAGTAATTTTACGAACAATTAATGATCAATTGCTTTCTGGAAGCAATTTATTGAATGAATGAAAACTTATCATTCGTAGCTATATTTTCCTATACAACGAGTATTTATCATTCATTGAGCAACAATTTTCTGAACGATTATCACTTTCAAATGAAAACTTTCAATTTGCCAAAATAGATTACGAGGTATCGGTATTAAACTGTCATCGGAGACTCGCAGATCGGACGCTAAACAGCAAAAGATCATGCGGTTACTTCTATTCACTGGCACTCAACCGGCGCTGCCTCCAGCGTTCAGTGGTGGTCAAAATAAATTGTCTCAACTTGCCCAACTAGAAAACAATTGGGACAAAACCGTCCGCGAACCAACCACAGTAAGTATACATACATTTGGATAATGAAATTGCGCCCTGACACCAACATATCACGTCACAACTGTTATCCATTTCGCATTCATGCATTGTAAATATACTCGACGAATGTAGATTGATAACGTACGTTATTGAGGAGATAGCACACGACGGACGACCTCCTTGCTATCGCTTAATTCATCCCAGGGGGTCTGTGATAGTTATTCAAGTTTAGTAACGTTAGTGAGAGCTTGGCTGTCGTTTTTGGCTTTGCAGATTTTTGTTGAAAATTGCAAAATTTCCTGACACGAGACTCGTCAATATATTCTTACTGCATTCTCTCTAATTTTACACGTTTCAGCCACAAACTAAGCCAAGGCATGGCAATTATACGATTCTACAAAGTTCCTGGTCTTCAGTCAGGCCAGAGAAACGGCATGTTGATATGACATAGGAGGCACTGCCCTGGCTCAAGTTTACAAACAAGTAGGAGGCTGCGCAGATCTCGAAAACACGACAGTTCTCAAAAATGCATTCAATGCTACCCACAATTTGATAGAAGGTAAAAGAAAAAGGAACAGATGCAAAGTGTTACGAAATTCCAACAATTTTCTCTAACTTCCAACTCAAAACTGTTCCCACATGGAAAACTAATGGCAGGTCATGATATAAGCGACGGTGGCTCGATAACGTGTTTATTGGAAATGAGTTATGCTGGTATATCTGGTATAGATGTTAATATTTGTCACAAATCAGGGTCTCCGATAGATACTCTATTCTCAGAAGAATTAGGCTGGGTCTTGGAAGTTGATCGCGCAAGCATTGACTATGTTATGAAAGTTTTCAAACGCAACCTAGTACCAGCTTGTAGAATTTGAACATCTAAAAAGGCTTGGGTCTGCAGTCAGCAGTGGGTATTCGTTTGATCTTAAAACTGCCCGAAGATAGTTTCACTCATGGTAAATGTTATGGATCCCGTTTGTAATCCTCTCTATAGGTATCCATATTTGTAAATGACCGCATCATACTAAACTCGTCTGTCGCTCCTTTGATAAAAATTTAGGAAGAGACAAGTTATCGGTTGGAACGTCTTCAGGCAGATGTAACATGCCTCGAAAAAGAATTTCTCAATCTTTTAGAGAGAAGTTCTCCTGCCCACATACTCACATTCGATCCATCACATGGTCCAATTATCCAGCAGAAGCACATAACAGGTGATAATATTATTCCACGGGAATGAGTATACGTATCCTAATGAAAATTCCTCAAAACTTTACGCAGCCCCAGCCAGAGTTACTGTAATACGTGAGAAAGGCTCAAACGGAGATCATGGAATGTCCGCATCCTTAGTTCGAGCTGGATGCGTAGGATGCGAACCATTCATTGTTCATTTATTTTATATCTTAGAGAACATATGCCGAGACAATTCCTTAAGACTATATACTTTACTGCGCATGTGTTAAATAATGTGACCCTATTGGCTGTGAAGCGGCGTGAAAATCAACACGGTCAATAGGAGTTGTATCGTTTAACGTGAAAATCAGAACAGTGAGTGTATAGTTTCTAGGAATTGTCTCAGCATAGGTATCTATGCCTTATGTGAGAAATAAAAGTGCGTCAACTAAACGATAAGACATTATAGTATAATATGATATCTACTTTCTCACAGCACAGTTAGATTTACCAGCATTTTCGATATCCTTCGCATATTACATAGAGAAGAGGGCGCTATTTGCTCAAATTATAATTTGAATTCGGTCACAGATGATGAAATCCCCAATATTGCACTGGCCCACAACAGGTCTGAAAGATTTGAGTGCTGCTGGAGTACGGTGAAGATTGAAAATCCACGCTCTGTCATGTTGCGAGGAATATGCAGACAATCAAGGTCTTCCCACCAAACAATGTCCACAGAATCCCAATAGCAGCGCCAGCATGTTTTGGGACCTCCGCTATTAATCGAGATCGGCTAAGTTTCGAGATTAGATCCAGCCAACATAATTCCAATCCCACTGATTTTCTTTTACAGAGGAAATAGCCGGTGTGTGTTTATTCAATGGTAGGCATTTAGCTATGATACTGCAACCAAGGAGATGCACTCAACTGTGGCAGTGGCCCCGGGCTCCCCTTGATTGGGCGGAGAAGCAGTCTCCATGGCGAAGAATTTTCCGAAATGCCTATGCTTGGTGCCAATCAGTCTGAACTAACTCTAACTGTTATTGTAGATATTGAATGAATGAAGTGGTCTGATGTTATTCAGACGCCTGTCTAAACATGTTAGATTCTCACTAGTTCGGAATTATAGGCGTTAAGCCCGGTTCACACGGTACCGGTTATTTTTACAGGCTACCATACAGACCGACGTATAAGGCTAGCTGGCAGGCTGTCATGCCGCGCAAACATCAAGTATCCGCACCCATATGCTATCCATTACGAACGATGCGAAAATAAGAAACGAATGATACATATGATTGAGCGGAACTGTGATGCAGCCCTTCCCATCATTTGTTGGCTACGTTCCGAATCTAGCTGCCAGTACAGTCAGCAGTCTTGTGTCTTTCCTGCTCTATCAGGTTTCCAATGAACGCTGTCTCTCTCCTGCTAAAATTTCAGCGTTGACAGCTAATTTCGGAACGCAGCCTCCGTTTAATCATATGCATCATTTGTTTGCTATTTACCATACAGGCTCTGATACTTGACGTTTGCGCAGCTTGAGAGTCTGCCAGCTAGCCTGTACGGCTGCCTATTGTATGATAACCCGTAATAAAATATCTCTATCATATATATTCTATGCCTGAGTTATCCTGTAGGAATAGATCATTTCCACTTCTAATACTATGTCATTATATCACACTGATTATTTTATTTGAATATATTGGTTAATGAAGCATCGTTTGAGGATTGATCAGACGAGATACTCGATGCCTACAACGTTGACTTTCTCAGCACTAGCGGCTATTAAATATCGTTTATTCGGACGATCCATTATATCTAATGCAACGACGGCTTGATTATCGATGACGAGTGCTTTGGAGTTTTCTGAACGAAAGTCCCAATCAGCCAAGAACTCGACATTGCCAATGGCATACATATGGACAGATCCTGAAACAAGATTCACATTATGAAAAACTGCCAGATACAATTATCCTGTGTAATTGGGATATACAATTGTTTTCGAAGATTCATACCCGAATCCAATCCAAGAACAAGCACATTGGAATAGAAGAGAACGCAGGTTGGTACTCCGTGGAGCTTGGAGAGAATTTCGTACATCACCCAGCGTTCACAATTTATAGATATACCCAGAAAACCGTCTTCTGAAAAGTAAAATGTCGGACTTGTTATCTAGATTTTCATCCACTCTATTGCAGAGTGAATTTTTTCACTTGAAATATGAATCCTTCGATTACTTGTAATGCAAACTGCAATCCTTGGCGCAAATAAATAGTACTTGCATACTTTTGCTGCGGGAGGTTCGACATACTCCTCAATGTAGTTAACGTTCGGCTGGTTCAAGTTGACTTTAACGTACAGCCCGGAGACGGTCAATAAAAAGGCCTGGCATGGAAGTGAATACGATTTTCAATGGTTTGTAACATGTTACAGCTTGTCTATTCGGTTTGGAACATCTAGCGCCAGTGTCACGTCGCAATTACCCACTTGAACCTGTACAATTGCGCGTAGTTCAAACATTTGCCGTGCATCTAAACCAATCAGACAAACTGTACATACAACAAATTGGGCAAAGCACGTTTTTTACGAACTTTTCACAAAGCCTGTAGAACGACATGTAATACCAATACGTTGTCCTTATTTCTGAGGGTAATTTTCAGCATTTGTCAATCTATAATGTTATTTCGATAAGGAATTAGGAGTGCCGCACCTGATCGCCGTCGGCCACCAGAGCAGCAATGGTGCCGTAAAGCGGTGAAAATTCATAGGAATTTTTGTTATTCTTGGCAAGAATTCTGAGCTGGTGTTTTCTTGCTATGCAAAGACATCCTTGAGTTGTGCTAAAATATCAAGAGTGTGTAAGTAATCACGTTGCCAAATATCTAACGGTTTACTTCATTTTTCAAATTCATTCTTGCTTCAATTGTAATTCATCTTCATTGACAATATTCAACCTTATTAATCTACCAGGCCGCTTTCCTCCCAACGCCGTCTTTGACTCAATATCCCAGCCCATCACGTGGTCTATATCAGAGGTAGATACGGCTGTGAATTGTTTATCTGTTGTAAAGAGGCGAGTGTAAGGTGGATGAAGCTGAATTGGATTATCATGCGATATAATCGAATCCTGATCAATCACGGCATGAGTAACACTGTAGATGATACTGATGCATTACCATATCGGAAAAACTGTACGTCCGACACATATGCCATCTGATCGACCACAAAAATTGGCTCCGTCGTTGAACTATCGACATCATAAAAGGCAATAAATCCCTCCGAACTACCGACGGCTAGCAAATTGCCTGTAAAAGAGTTAACGATCTCATAGAAAATAACTTACTATCTGATCCACGAGATCCAACAATGGTTTCAATTCTGTCTGTTGCATGAATAATTTCGCAGTTATAGTTTATACCTATGCATCAACGAATGAAAAACAATGATTGTAGGTTATTGTTACCCGAGGCAGTGACGCATGTAACTTTGACATTTGGCAGGCGGATGAAAAATGGTTCGAATTGTTGGGTAGAAATTCTAGCTTCTTTGACTCGGTCCCATGTTATCCAGGATTGATATATCCTCAACCATTTTGATCTGTCCCCCGATCGATAAAAATCAATCCAGTTTACGTTTGGATACAGTTTATTCAAAATTGTTCTGCAAGATTGAATTGGCATTTCAGTTTCGCATTTCATCTGCCACAGGTTTGTATCCTGTAAGAATATTGGATTGGAAGAAACGTGATATAGATTACGTGATACTCGAGCAGTACGTGCGCGCAGTGCATTGCAGCAACTGCAGTTATCGCATGCCGACGTATGCATGCATATACCACGGATCACGGCATATGCATAGGTATACATACTACATACTACTATAGGTATACCTTCGAGAGTCTGGTAATAATGCTGTTCCACGTTTTGCAAACTGAGCGATAACTTATAATGTCGATCCCGTTTGAATGTTTCAAAAGAATTTCTATTATTTCTATCGGGAACATTGAGAATGAGTTTCTGTGTAGTTTGAGGCACGATTTCGCAAGCCGACCGGTTTCAAGTTTCCATCCTGTAGTTCATTCGATTTGTGTTTTTCTCTTTTCTTCAGCCTTCTACAGTATGGTGCAGTTTAACGTTTATACGATCCTCTTCGATTTTGTATCAAAAGAAGCACGTGTTCACCTCGGACTTGGGTAATAATCATTAATAATTATTAATAATCAAGAACAATAAAAAAAGGTGATATCTTATTCTTCCGCGGTTGTTCCGTAGTTCCGTATCCTCAGATGGTCGCCCGTGGAGTTTGCCTTGGCGTGATCGCATGTGTCGCAAGTCGGCGGTCGGCATGCGCGCTGTGTGTGCGTGTCGCGTATGTATGTGTACATACCAAATGCTTGCATACGTTCTTCTTCAACTTAACCTAACATTCAAAATAATTTGCGCACTCCTTCGAGCGGTGTGGAAATCTTTCGAGAGAAAAAGTCCGAGGTCTCTAACGATGACGGACGAAGGTATCGGTATTGATAATGATTTCATAATATAGAATATAAATTTTACGGTGTGATCATATGTAATTCTGAATTCATAATCGGACGAATTGTAATTGTCATCGAATTCCATCTGCAATAAGTTAATTTTTCACCGCTCAAGTTGACTAATTGCTCTTTTGGCATTTGCTCGCTACTAATATTTTAAGGAAACGCGTCCCGATCTTTATTTTGACTGCTCGTGTTCAAGAAAGATATTCTTTATTTTCCAGCTCCGTTCCCACTGGCCAATAGTCATGATTTCGAAGCGGGCAAAATCAGCGATAACTCTAGCGGAGATGATTGGGACGAAGTGTCCGAAAGTATGGAGAAAATTTTGTGTCTTTTCTGCGATAAAAATTTGGACAATTTTTATAATGCCCTGAAACACCTTGAAGTTATTCACAAATTCAGTCTAGCTGGGTTCAAGAGAAAGTACTCCCTCGATGTATACTCTTACATTAGGTTCGTCAATTATATCAGAGCGAACAAGACTAGACCCGAAGAACTCGATACGCTTGCCCCGAAATCATGGGAAAGCGATAAATACTTGGCTCCGGTTCTCCAAGACGACCGCTGGCTGATGCTAGGTAAAGGAACCGTGTATCCATTATGTGCAATGTACCGGCGTTATCAATGTGAATATGGATATGAGATTGCGTGCAAGCGCCAGGTGTTGAATGCCTAACAAAATTTGATTTGACTCATTGTACAAATTATCTCTTTCGTATTCAGATATAGATGACTTTGATGATGAAGATACGAAAAGGCTGACGGCTTATCCTGTCAATTCTGAAAACGGTTGCGTAACGTTGTCTGAAACACATTTCGTCGAACTACAGAGAACCATACAATCTCTCAGGGCTAAACTGGAGCAGCGTGACGTCGTATGCCAACTAGCTAAAGAAGTAATTTTCATTTCATCCATGAACTAGTCAACATCAGTTACTTCGGCTAATGTGTGCTAAATATTGTTTCAGCAAATCGAGGAAATGAAGAAGAAAGCTCAGAGACTTGTCCTGGACGACGAACCGATCCCGAAGACGACCGATGAACGCTGTGTAAAAAATAAAAGCCTAGATTGCGACGCAGGATACTTCAACACTTACAGCCATTTTGCTATCCACCATGAGATGTTGACGGTAATTATTGGGTTCCAACCGTTTCGTTAGCCTTAGAGTGTATTGGAGAAAAAA
Source organism: Phymatocera aterrima (assembly GCA_963170745.1). Classification (NCBI taxonomy): domain Eukaryota; kingdom Metazoa; phylum Arthropoda; class Insecta; order Hymenoptera; family Tenthredinidae; genus Phymatocera; species Phymatocera aterrima. Next base: position 44,086 of record OY720668.1, read on the forward strand.
AAGGAAAGGATGCGTTCACTGTTTCTTTCTTATTCATGTTTTATTTTGCTGAATGAAAATTCGACCTTGAATACCCCCCCACCAACCCCCCACCTACCCCATCCCTCCCACTGAACTAGAGGCAAAATGAGAAATGTTGTTGATAATCCGCTACATGAGATGGGATTGGACTTTTATGACGACGATACTCTCCATCAAAATAAAATATTTTCATAGGACAAAGTTCGTACGGAAAGCTACCGTGATGCGTTGCTGACTAATTCTAACATGTTTAATAATTGTATCATGCTGGATGTTGGTTGCGGAACTGGCATTCTGTCTATGTTTGCAGCGAAATCGGGCTGCCGGCAAGTTGTCAGCGTCGATCAATCAGACATCATTTATCATGCAATGGATATAGTTAGGTAAACTTTGAACGTTTGTGCATTGGAATGATTATTTGATAGAAAAGATCAATTTACTCTATTGAAAGTTCCAAAGTGAATTTGTGAATTTATAATCGAGTAGATTGGGATTACGCGGTCCGGAATCTGAAGTTAATTTTTCTTCCGATCCTCGTTCCAGGGAAAATAATTTAGCCAATGTGATAACTCTGAAAAAAGGCCGATTGGAAGACATCGAGCTTCCTGTTGACAAAGTTGATGCAATTGTGTCCGAATGGATGGGATATTTTTTATTGTTCGAAGGGATGTTGGACACGGTTATATTTGCCAGAGATAATTACCTGGCACCCGGTGGCAAGCTTTTACCGAATAGATGTAACATCAGCATCGTTGGCAGCGGTGACACCAGTGAGTAATGATGATGAATTTCCAATGAAGAAGCTGAGGGCTTACACTTCCCTTCAGGTTCTTATTTCACCTGTGAAATAGCATTCGTTTTACTCCATAGACCGCTACATTGACGTGGTCGACTATTGGTCCAATGTCTACGGGTTTAAAATGAGTTGTATGAAACCGGAAGTTGTGAGAGAACCGAGTATAGAGGTCAGCCACTTACAGGACTTGATAACGAATGTTTGTGAACTGCAGTCGTTCGACCTCTACAGTGTAACAACAGATTGTGTGAATTTTACGGCGCCGTTCAGTCTGAGAGCAAAGCAAACTGGATCGCTGACGGCTATTGTTGGGTACTTCGATGTCTTCTTTGACTTGGACAATCCGGTCCATTTCAGTACAGGCCCGCATGCTACTCCTACCCATTGGAAACAAACTGTATTTTCCTTAAGTGAGCCTGTGAGCGTCACTGAAGGCAAGTACTGCGTTTGTTCGTTTTTAAAAATTTCGCAAATGCAGATAACCGAGCTATGTTCATATAAAGTGATAGTGTAGCGTCTGATACAGACTCTTGCTAATAAATGATTCCTTCGTGCTACAGGAGAAACCGTAACTGGGAAGTTGATATGTCGGAGGCATGTGAAGGACGTGAGAGGTCTAGCTGTGACAATCCAGATAAGCAGCTATAGCCAAGTTTATTATTTGGACTGAGTTGTCTCATTACGATGTGATAGGATTTTGGAAATTTTAGCCACGTTCAAAGCGATTATTGCTGTAATTTACATGTACTTCCTTATGGGGTGAGTTCACCTACAATCTATCGTAAAGGAAAAGGACCCTCATGGTCGAGTTTTTTTGTGTGATTGCTCTTCTCTACACACATCCTCAATAACGTTTGTAATATTTTATATCAATTCGTATAATATAGACATCATTCGATGAGATCCTATAACATATCGTATCTAAGTTTTTGTATATTATTCTACTTTTTATTCCTGTTCATAATATAATATTGCCGTCGAGTGTGGCATAATACAACTTGAATCGCATAGGTGTAAATGTTTCCGTGAAGGGTACCTTTTTCTATTGGGCAACGTTCAATGCCTTTCTATTATATATCGATGCATTAGGCACGCATTATGTATGCAGCGATTAGTGTACTTTGTCGAGACTTGGCACACCAATGAAGTAGTATTGGCTATCTACAAAACTATTCGCGTACGTAGATGAATGAATAGGAAGCATGCATACAATATCCACACACATTTTATGCATTTTGATAATCAAACCCGAATTGTAACAATGTATTACATACAAAGATATTTCGAATTCTCATTCAAAAGGGCTTGATTTTTGCCGGCTCACACTACCAATGAATATTTATTCATTTATTGATGGCTGAAAACAATTGCCACCGCTCAGGCGAGGCGGTGGGTAACCATGAAGTGTGGAAATAATAAACATGAAGATCATGGAAGTATAGGATAAAATAAAACGAAATATAACATGAGAGAAGCACATAATATATGCTCTAGAATAAGATGGCAATTCATAAAACATAACGAGAAAAAGAGAAAAGGAAGGAACATATAGCGTCAGACCGATAGTTAGACAAGGTGAGTGAGAAATAGCAAAGACCCGGCAGAGATAATTTGACATAGTTTGAGGTTTGACTAGGACAGTTTAGGAGTCTGATGATGTGACAGCCTGATGTTCCAGTGAAGTGCATTCTCCTTTGCCCATCAAGAGAGCAGGAGGAGATGAAAAATACATAGATTCCCAATTAAAGTTAGCTATTGTCTTATCGACGGCTCCCTTCCCAGTAGTCGTGAACCATTTCTTCATTGGTTAGCGAGATTGTTTCATTTGTGTTTTCTTTGCGGCATCTGCGCTGTGTTACAAACTACATAAACTACTATATTGTAAACCAACATTCTGATGAAAATTATCTGAATTTCTTATCTCTGATGGTTATATTGTGGTGGGGGGAGACTAAACCGTAAAAATTGACCCAATACAATAATGACAGTGGAAGGTAGGTGAATTTTTTGGTGCTGCTTTCATTCAAGAAACAACATTGCGAAAGATAGAAAGTTCAGAAACAATTTTAAGGTGTTTTTGAATTTCTATTTGTTGAAAAATGAAGGCATCAAAAATCTAATACAATTGATTGTTGAGAATATACTCTACTGATTGCAAAGAAAAATCGACAGCTTTTGATCTTCGAAATTGGGAAAAGAGATGAATTTCAAAAGAAATGGAATCCTGAAAACGGTGTAACTTCCGTTTAGTATATTTGTTTATTTATTTATTTATTCATTCACCGGATGTAGTACCAGAAATTACAGAAAATGGCAAGAACATGAGAAATATTCCCTCCATAAACATATGTCATCTGAGCATTGGTCCCGCTCGAAGATCTATAGGTATAATGGAAAACACAGCACATACAATAAAATACAATGATACATAAAACGTATAGAAATAAAAGATAACACATAATTTGACAAACTCAACACAAGAGTGTGAATTTTTTGCCCATTATATATTCTCAATTTGTTAGACAGTGAAAAAATTTTGGAGGAGTGGGGTGAAAAATGAACACATAATTCTGATCAGACATTTTGTTGAGTGATATTAGCGCTTTGGGCGTGTGTAGGAATTGTGAATTGCTTACGTGAGCACCTGACTATAACTTCTGCTCGTGTCACGCTGTAAACTTTACTATACACACTATTACTACACACATTCTCCCAGTTATAATAATGAAACGAATGATCAATTCCACGTAATCTTGTAGAGAGTAATCAAATGTGAAGAAGTCGATTACGATGTAACGTTTATCAAAGAATATGCTACGAATCTGTGTTTGGTGCGTGGCAAAGGAAACTCTCATGAAATTCTTATTGGTATGAAAAATGAATTCTAGACACACGTACATATTATTGGCAAACTAAATCTAATGAGTCTCATTGTCAGCGAGAAATTCGCGAGTTCAGCTATTCCCGAAGTGTTTGACCAGGCTGAGTGTGAGCTGTACGCGCCCCGTTGGCTACCGATTGGCGATTGGTGAACTGGACAGCAACGTATAGCCTGCAAGGGTTTCATTCTGTCATCGCTATCGCGGGGGAAACAGCGATCGAGACATCACGATTATTAAGCGCGGACCAGGAGGAAGGCGATCCCACTTCATAACAACGTTATAAACTCACGCAGCTTATGAAATCCGAATCGTTGGTTTTAGTGGGGCTCCTGTTTTATTGCCAGCATATCTCCGATATCGAACAGATTCAATATAATTTCAGAGCGACAAACGAAAACAAAACATACTGCGCTCAGGATTCCGCTTCTTTTTTTTTTTTTTTTTTTTTCTTTTAATTCTTCTCCCTTTTTAATTCTTCTTCCTACTACAAGGAAAAGACAGAATTTATCATTCCATCAGGTAAATATACTACCTATATCACGAACAGGAAACAAAACTAGACACTTGTTCTGAATTGCGTTCAAGATGTTCATATGAATCCTATTACCGGAGCGTATGTATATACATACGTACGGGTTGCATGTCACGCTCGCACAGCGCATTGGATGTAATTTTTGGAAATCAGATCAATCGATTGTCCCAATCACTACAGCTGTACGCAACGTCCACGATAATTATGAAGTCAATGATGAACAATAGGAAGACATAGAAGAATACTTCTTAACTTATGTTAATTCTCAAACTAATAAAAATCGACGGAACAAAAAATTATCCACAGGCTAGAGAACGTTTTACCTCTTTTCACAGCTCAGCTTGTACAACACCTGAACACCATTGATGGGCCCGTGGTGAAAAAGTCATGCGTACTTTCCCGACATAGGTAATAGAGCGTGCGATTTTCAATGAACAATATAGGTATGTACAGTGTATGTACGTAATAGATAAACCTTCAGATTGTATAATACGGTTTTCGGATCTCGTGAACGGTCGATTGCGATTTCATTTACAAATATGTATAATACTTCGGGGATCAATGTGCTTGAATTTTGAGTTCCTAGGTTAATTTTGATACCTCTTATGATATAGTCGAAGGAAAATTCATATGAGCTTATCAGTTGGCCGATACCATGTTCTCGTCTTCTCTCACCGTAATGCTTATGTTCACCGTGTTCGATGTTTACGCAGATGAGATAAATGCAGTTTACGAGTATTCAAAATCACGTCGACCAATGAAAAGGACTTCGTAGAATGTTCCACCACGTTTATGGAAATTCGGATTTTATCACGCTCCCGGTGTCATTCGGGTTGTCACAGCCAATCCTAAATCCTGTTGCCATATTCCCAAATTTGTAAACGAGCCTACGTCCGAGAACAGTCTCGAGTATACCCTGCTTGTAATAGTATCTGCGAAATGAAGAAATCAAGATCCTCCGTACTTCGCAAGCAACAACATAATTATATTGATATTTGATATTGATGAAGAGTGTACATGATCTTTAAGCTCACCTCATGGCGCGACTCAAGTTTTCGTAGGACATATTTTTCTTTCGAATCTTGCCATTGCGTTCTCCCCAACGTCTGGCCAGTTCGTGGGGGTCGATCAAACGGAATACTTTATTTTCGTAATCTTCCCAGCATATCAAGCGCGAAGAGTTTTCTGGGTCGTGTAATAAGTTTCTCAAAAACTGCCAGAGCTTCACTCGCGCTGTAAATGCACATGTAAAGTGATCGTATTTAGCGAAAATTCGCAAGTTCACATTGTCCAATTGCTGTGCACGTAACAATATAGGTATACGGACACATACGCAAGGATCTCACATTTGTTCACGGAAACGGACACACAATTAAACTTACGTTCTTTTGTTTTTGGCGGGAAAATTCGAGGCCTTCCGCGATATCGTTTCTTACCGCGTTCCCGGTCCGGCGTAGATTCTTCATCTAGTTCCGAAAATTTAGCGCAATTGGTAAAATTAGAACTGTACACGTGAGAATGTGTGATTCCCATGAAATTGATTCTAGTCAGATCTTTTGAGCTGATTATGAAGTGAAAATTCAATCATTTTCCTGAGAGCCTTTTTAATATTTACCACAAGTATCGGACTCGCTACCAACTGTCGATTCATAGTCGGAAAGATGCAGCCCGAGTAATCCGGTCACTGAAACAATAATTACGAATTAAATTTCAGCCGGCGTCAGAATAGACGAGAGAATTGAGAAACCATAGATTCGTCAATGGATAGAAGACTTGCAGCATTGTGAGTCGGGTTCCCCGTGAAACAAATCATAGAGCCGCCCTCCATAAACGTTATCACGATCGATGAAATTTCGCTTCGTTAGACGGAGAAATTCTTTCCCTGTCATAGCAAGACCAGGTGACACCTGGCTATAAGGCTGGCTTATCTTCGCCCCGGCCCAAAGCAGCCACCGTATAGTATCGTTTTCATCCCATTCCATGACCTTTCGTTTGTCGGTCCAACTACCGAGCTCGATGTCCTTCTCGTCTTCGTCACTGCCTGTGGAAATACGTGTCATCGTATGAATATCCCGACAGAAATTGACTGCGAAATCGATGTAGAAATTGCTTGGAATCGTCAGACCAATTTGGAATTAATGATATCGATACAAGATATTACGTATAGAAATTCCTCGAAATCACCAAAAACGAAGCAGATTCTGGATGTTTTACATGAGAATCGCTGGAAATTGTGCATGGAAATCTTGAAATTGTATGTGCGATCACTTGAAATTGTATAAAAATCACGTGAGATCGCTTGAAATCGTGCGTCACGCAATCCGCCCCTCGAAATTATATCCAATGATATGGACCGATATCGAGATTTCCACGTTGTACGGATTGGATACGGTGTTCGTTTGTTTATTTCTAGCTGCTCACCAAAAAGCGAGGGTATGTTCACCAATTTGGGAACGCCGTTGGAAATGTTGTGGTCTCTTGGTGGATCGAAGTCGGAAAGCGAATGGTCATATCCTTCATTGAGTGAAGTTTGCCCACCGTCTCTCTGCAAATGAACAATCTATTCAATACAACTCTACCCAACACTACCGCGCAACGCATTCGTCGGGTTGATTCAATTGTTGTTATTACGTGCTGTTATCTATATCTTTGCCTACAATGTGCAGAATGATATTGGGATTGGAAGATTCGACCATATTTCAGCGAAAGAATCATTTCTCTCAAAATCTTCTACTCCACTGCATTGCAGACCTCATTGACGGAAAATGAATAAGTCGAAAATATGAATAGAAGATGCTCAATATTCCTCCATATTCGTATAACATATGTTGGGAATAGTTATTGAAACGAAACGTTGTGATATCGTCGGACTCCTCGTACAATTTACCGTTTGACCATTGATGCAAATCACTACTCTTATTCCGTTTGATAATTATTCTATTTCCATTCAAACGCTCTCTGCAACCGCATGTCATCCGGCAAATTTACCGTGCGGACGGGTATAACAGGTGTGAGCGTATAACTGTGCTGTATCATATACGAGCTTACCGAAGATACAATCCCATTAAAATGGACAGTATCACCGGAAATATCTTCGACTAGACACGGCGTACTCGAACCATAGTTTTGTACGCCTGCTCCTCCCTCACCGTTGTCGATATTATTCCCTCGAATGTCCATATTGTTTGTCTTCATTCCAACGAGTACGCAAGTCACAAAGAACAAAGAACAAACAACGATCGCGGTTTATTCTGAGATGTTTGCGAAGAACGCACTAGACACCGGTGCCGAACCTTCCGGATTTTCTCGCGGTTCACGTCTACGCACTAATAGTAGGCGGTCAACTTGGCAGCCGTATTCCAATAGCCCAGGCTGATAACGTGTCCAGGTTTACAATTGATATTGCAATAGCTCCGGGGAATAGCCAACCCGTTTCGGACCAATCACAATGCCCGCGCCGGGGAACGCGTCAACAAGCGACTGACGTAGTCATTCTCGACCAAGAGTCAAGCGGCGATCAAAGAAACCCAGCGCACCGAAGTGATTGCACATTCGAAATTCAACCGCGTTCATGCTATTTTTAATATGAGCGTTGTATACGCTAGTTGCGTAGTTCTCACACATCTTTAAGTGTATAACGAAGCTCGCGTTGCATGCATGCATGTAAAAGCCGCCCAAGTTTTGCCGTATCACTCAAATCAGGTGGCGCCGACGCGCAGCAAGCACACCAGTGGCTCAACAGAATGTTATACAAGTGATGTATTTCCCGCGATACTCGCCGATGATCAGTGTTCCCCCGGAATATACCATATGTGTACAATGTTACCAAGTCTATACTATGTTGCATATACGTTCCCGCGATTCATACATCACCGTATACACCCCACAGATCCTGGTTACATTCATTCGTTCGCGCTCCTTCCCAAATTAGCCGTTACGATTAATTCGCGCGATCGGACATGTTCAACGTTGCCAACGATGGTCGGCAGCTATTCACAATTTCCGTTTCCACGCAATTGCCGCAATTTACGACTATGTTTCATTTGGATTTCATTACCCCGAGCAGGAGAATTTCGGCTACAATTTTACTCTTCATTGCTCAATTGTATGATGAGAACTGACACAATGCGGAAGAGCATCGTTTACCAGGACCGGACTAACATGCCTTATTCTCCCTAGGCTTGCAAGATTTCTTTGAACAACGTTGTATGAAAAGAAAGGCGGAGGGGTACCGGTCATGTCCATACCTTCCCTGCTCCATTCCAGGTACAGACTTTCAATTTTCATATCTAAATTCGTGAAAATAATTAGTTGCGTATGAAAATATACCAACAACTATTGCAATTTCCAATATCTATAGTTTACGATGAGTTGTATACTATAGATTCAATAATCGAGCTGGCCATGAACTCACGAACTATCCGAAAAATGAGAAGAATAGTTCGATTCTTTATTGAAATAAGCAATATGAATCGATTATTTATCTCATAGAAATAAACTGACGCTTATTCATTATCTCTGTTTAGTCGAGGCACAGCCCTTATATTTTGTTTGTACAGAGTTATATACAATGATCTCATGAGCCACCATGAGAGGGTATCTGTGGTACCTATAGACCAGAGGGCCATGCCTTTATGCGTTCGTTCTTCTTTGACTTTCAAAAAGAGACATATACCTACAGAGACTTATATTGAAGTGCATTTTGAAAAGTGTAACTGAATCTTATTATTTCGCTTTCCTGCGCTCCTCGGTTTCCTTATAAATCCAAGATTCTTCAGCTGAATGGTCATATGATTCTAAGATATCTCGTACGGTTTGTTATTGTCATGTTGTCCAATTTTCTTCGTCCAAGAATCGAAGACACTAATAGTGCTCACGCGTTCTCACTTTCCGAAGTGATCGAATGTGAATGTGAATTTCAAACGTTACTTATATAGCAAAACCGCGTATCCCCCATCCAGTATATTATAGAGATCAGTGGGGAAATATGATCGGGGATTCTAGGCGGTCGAAATCGCGAACTTCGAAGAGTCAGATGACGGAAAAATGGAAAGAGCGTGAGAACGCGCGACAGAATCAGTATCAGTAATCCAAAATCCCGTACGGCCAAGCTGGGGGTACCTGGGGGATCGTTCGATGTTTATAGGAGAATAAAGTGAGGTAATTGATTTCATGTGTTTTAATAAACCATAAATGTAACGAATGTATAAGATAATACAACATTTCGAGGAGTGGAACGTCCAGGCTCGAACTCCGTATTGTTATGGGTACAATAAGTTTGTAAATTATTCAATAGTTTCGCCTCGCGGTAACAGTATACCTATAAATATATGATCGTGAAAAACGGTCATCCTACACAGTCATTGAGAAATCGTGAACCTGCACTAGAGTAACATAATATTATATTTTCGTACTACAATTAATCATACCTACGTCCTACACGCTAATAATTATCAATGCTCGATGAAAAATGCCAATGGCAATACTTACAATCCAACTGGATTGAATCATATACGAGATCTTGGCACCTCTTTGTAGAAAAACACCCGCATTCGATATTACGTAAACAAACGGCATCCATCCTCATCAATACACGGTTTCTACTCTGATTGTGCGTGATCAATATCCACCCCGCTTTCGTGCCGATCAATTATGAAGACAAACCAAAACATAATGTTTTCCCCTCTCACTTTTATTGCTTTAATCACTTCTAGAGCTTGACTTGAAATTTTTAACCACTAGACGTATTCTATAGGATTCTCTCACAAGTGGCGACTAAGTGTTTGCATCGGGGTTAATCTTCGTTAAAAATGGGATCGAAATTTCCTCAGTCATTACAGTTTGCAGAGTGCACGGGTTTTTTGACATGGTCGATCAAAAATTAGTCCCGTTCTGTCGGCGTATGGCGTACAAGCAAACAAGCGAACGGTGCGATCATAGGCACACAATCAAGTGTGCAACACACCGACACTGTGCCCGTTCATGAAACGCACTACATTGACTAGTCTCTGATCGACCACATCAGAAAATAATGTACATTTTTAAAAAAGTATAGTAAAGGGAATTTGGATCCCGTTTTTAACAGAAACCCGCCCTGGGACAACTTTGTCGTGATTCCGGAAGCACCCCACATACTGTAATGCATAAATCCAAGCCCGTAATGATAATACACCTATATACATCTTCCCAGTATCATAACATGAACGGAATTGTTGGCTCGGTTGATTTTTTCAATCCTTACTTTTACGCAGTCGAATCAAAGCCATGTAAAAAAAGACCCCCCCCCCCCGCCGCCGTGAAGCGCTAATAGTATAATATGAGATACCCGTAACTTTGTCTATGATGTGCTTCGGTAGTCTAATGATGGCAGCTGATTTTTCAGCTACCCACTGCACGTGGACAGTACATGTATATACAGTACAAACATAGCATATACACCCAGATGGGAAATTTATCTAACGATAAGTATCATATAAGTATTCTATTTTTTGGCCATTCGTATCGCACATTAATACCGAGGATTCATGACTCGTGAGTTAATGATACAATATACTATGCATATACATACTAGGGCGTTCGTTATTTCGGGCTTAGGTGAAATCAAAATTCTTATAAGTGGTAAAACTGTTTCGACATAATTTAAAAGAAATCCCTGAACTTTAGCAGATTTTTATTTTGGCGCTAGATGGCACTTGAAATTTCCCATGTGATTTTTTTGTGCATGCTGAGCATACGGATGAATTGAAATCCTGAACATTATGAAAGCCCATGTATTTCAAATGGGAAATTCCGAGTGCCGCGGGGCGCCATTTAGCGTGAAAATGAAAATCTGCAAAAATGCAGAGATTTTGGAATCACAATCATTTTGAAACAGTGTAAAGGACGAACGCCGTAATATAGCTATATATACACCTATAGGATATATAGGATATACAGGAATGTGCGTGTGTGTGTGTGTGTGCGTATTAACATCCAACTGGAATAGGTGCGTGCTGATAGTCATCGAGTCATCAAGTACATAGTGTAGATCCATCCTGCATCGGTCGATGGGTGGATATACAATATTAGTTGACGATGAACTCGTTAACCTAGATCGCGGATCTGTGACCTATGCCTACATTGATCATAAATGTACCCGTACCTGTGCACGCGTATACTATATACGTATACGTATAACCTTATCGATGATTATGTATATTGAGATGATATTTACAAGAGATTTCATATAATTTTCATACAAAGCTAAATGAGCAATGGCATATGATTGATGAACTCCAGGGTCTTACTCGTACGCAGATATAGTACAAGGCCAATCTTCATGAACCCTTGGAAATATATGGCACCATTTGATCAATCGAAGTCTCTCGATCTTACTGCATCCCCGTACAGGTCTATAGAGAAATTCGGATTGTTTGTTTCCAGTCCCGTCGCCTTGTGGCCAAATTCATAAACTAATCGCCGCCCAGGAACAGCAACGAATATCTCCTTCGGGTAGTAGTATCTGCACATACAGCAAGTCCGAGGTGGTTAATTCTATTTTCTATTCATTTTACAGATAACGAACAGGTTCTCGAATTTAAAGACCAAATTGTGCATCGGTTGGCGTGAATTATATTGAAAGAGCATAGACTAATTTGTGTTTACCTCATTGCGCGACTGAATTTTTCATACGTCATATTCGTGTTTTTTTTACGCGCTCCCCAAAGTTTCGCCACTCTGTCGCTTTGAACAAAACGGAATCTTTTCTTTTCGTAATTATCCCAGCATATCCATTGCGGGCAATACTTGGGATTGAGTAACAAGTTTCTTATGAACTCCCAGAGCTTTTCCTTTGCTGCGGAAACATACATGTAATAGAAATCGAAGGCTTAGATACATCCAACATGCATATATGGAATCGAATTTGTGTATTCATTGAAGTCTCGAAGAGGCTTCCAGGAGGAGGAGAGGGAGTCTGCGCTTACCAACTGTTCGTTTTGGTTCGAGAAGAGCAGGTCTTCCCGGTCGTCGTTTTTTCATGGAATCCACTCCGTTGAAAGATTCACCGTCTATAATTTGAAAGCATACTATAGTCTCGTCACTGAAAGTCGTATAACACCGAGGATATTTCAATCTATAAATTTGACCGACGTTTCTTTCCAGATCCCCAAGAGCACCTCCCGAATAAAGATAACATGCCAACTAATTACCGGAAAAATTGTTTCCGCTCCCAACCGAGGTTTCATCGTCGGAGAAACGTTTCGCGTGGTTCAACGTGTCGAACGGAGGTACTGCAGCGAGAAGGATAAATATCAAAGATCATTAGTATCATTATTATTCTGTTACAGGATCGCGATGTTCTCATCTTGTGAATGATCGATTCATTGCTTACAAACTGGTCGATAGCCTGACTAATTAACGAACTTACGGTATTTTTTCGAATCGTGTTCTTCGTGTAACAAATCATATAGCCTCTCCCCAAAAAGTCGGTCGCAATTCATGAAATCCTGTCTAGACAGAAGTAGAAGGCTTCTTCCCGGCAGGGAGAGGTAAGGTGACGTTTGTTTGTAGGGTTGCGCTAATTTCATACCGCTATGAATCAACCAACTAGTTGTGTCTCGTTGTTCCCATTCTTCTACTGGTTTAATCCTCCACGCTTGCAGGTCCATTTTGTCCTCTTCATGATCGTTGATGAATAGTGACTTTTTGTACGGTGGCTCGTCGTCGTAATTCGAATCGAAACCCGAGGCTTTCCTTTTATTCTGATTATCGAGATTCAGTAGCGACAAGGGTTTCGTATCCTCGTCACAAAGGTCCCGGTTAAAGTCCACCTACGGTACGATGCGACTGTGGAATAGTTTCGAATGCGCCGCAAATTCGAGAGTAACATGTCGAAAGAAATTGTGTATCGTGGAACTATGAAAATAGATACCCCGTAAACTATCAGAGCAACGATTTTCTCAAGTCCACTGAACTTTCCAACAGATTTGAATTATTGTTCACGCGAACAGATCAATGACGAAAATGATACGCATGAAACCGCGGAATGATACTGCGAGGGATGAATTTCGCCGTATGACTCGACTCATCATTACAATCCCCCGCTACCGTGTCTGACTATTGCCGGGAGCTATACTTTATCAAAGTATCTGTAGTATACTCTACACGTGTCGCGATCTTATTTGATACACCATAGGCATGAGCTGACCAGGCTTCAATGTCTCAAGCGAGAAATTGGATTTTTGAATTTCAAATTCTTCCGAGTTTACGATTAGATTACAAGTACAAAGATAAAATCGAACAAATAACTCGATGTCGTTACGCGTGATTCGAAAAACTGTACAGACCGTATGAAGACAGCGTTGGATAAAATATATGTAACAGCGCATCCAATATACGTATTTCAGGATAGTGTACTCACGCGAGAAACAGGGTTTGTCATGTAAAAATCAAGGGTATCGTCGTTCATAATGGGGGTGCTGGCAACGCAATTGAGCATACGTTGATAAACATTCCCGTTTATTCTCCCTGAATATTTCTCCTCGTCCTCAATTTCCAGCTTCATTTTGCCGAGCGGTTTTTTTTCTCTTCCCTCCTGAGTCCCGCAGCAACGAACGATCGTATAATAGAATAGAATTTATATTGCAGAAATTGACTGCAACATAACGATGAACTGTATACAGTATGTTATCTCGAGAAAACCATTCAATCAACTACAGTACGTCTCTTGCGTAGACATTCACGGATCCTCTTGCTCTACTCTACAAAGAACCGCGCGATCTTAAGAGCTGGCAAGCACTACACCGGGCTGATGAAAGCTGACAGGTTTTGGCGCACCTAACCACTCCGGGAATTCCCGCTTTTCCGTCCGACCAATCAGAACCACGAGGGCTTTCTGCATCAGGCTTCAATGACGCAACTAATGTAAGTCCATGTATATAAATAGTGTATCGGCTCCTACTATATTGCCATGCATATATTATCGTGCACGCTCGCGACCGTCGTACGCTATAGCAATGGTGTTGTGCATAGAGCAGGTTCTCTCCAGAGGAATGGAGAAAAATTGCACATGGAAAATGTGCTACGGCAATTACGAGTATTTCATCGAAATTTACAGATTTCTCACCTCATATGAGCTCATTGTCAGATTGCTATGAATTACATTGTTATTACAATATTTCATCATATCAGCATTCACTGCAATTTATTCTGCCATCACAAAGTTTTAGATATTCTGCTGCCGTACGGTGAGTACCGCGAGCTGTTGATTATGTCGCGTTCAGGAAAATATGGAATTTTGCCAACAGTGTATCACCGTGTATCACAATGCTGAATTCTCACCGTGCGGCATTTCCACACCTTGAAAATATCCTTTCAAAATCGAAAATTCCGGAATACGTTTTTTAAAGTCTGTCATAAAACAAATATCCAAAACTTTATGAATAAAAATTATATAATCTATAATGTTTCTCTTCAATTGACACTCGTGATTACGAGACCTGCCCCCCCCCCCCCCCCTCCCCCGCCCCTCATCTCGCCACCCCTCTCTGCTTTCTGGCGAATTCCGCACCCCGAAATTTTGCATATCGCTGGCCCTGGTTATTGATACGCGATATCCTACAATTAGGAGAACTCCAGCTGGCGGTAATAACCCATTCATAATTTCTGATATGCTCCCATTCAATGTATAAGATAAATCTACAATTATACGGCGTAACGCAGCACCGCGCTGATTGCAATTCACCGAGTGAACATGGAACAAAATAGAATTATAGATAATTGAAAATTGAAAATTGGAAATTGAAAATTGAAAATTGAAAATGCAAGCATGCTTCTAAATACATTATTCTAGCATAGCCGTTCTATCCCGCCAATAAGAAACGTTCGCACAATTTATGTCCTCACGCATAACAACTGTAACAATAAGTCATACCTACATGATCCATACCCTTCAATAGCATAGATTCTATACGAGTAACACTGCGTTCCTCTAGTCGTAATGGTGTTATAAGATCACTCCGACACGCTGATTATCAACAACGAGTTATCGGCATTACCTATACTAATCGGCAATGCGCGCATCTTCTTCGGCCGATTCAATGACAAATTGCCATCCTATATAATTGCGATCATGAGTCTCCACGGTGTATAATGAAAATGATTTTTGCGATATCGCTGAACGGAAGATGCATGCGGCACGGCGCACGAAGATGAACCAGAATCGTTACGAATATAGCCGAAAAAATGTCTGTGTATCAGATCAAAGTGTTGTCTGGACGAAAATAATTTAACCCTGTATATAGTTATGGGAGGAAGGAGGGAAATATCAAGTTAGCCACGGTTACTTTAGCGGGCGCGATGAACGGGGTTTATTGGTTGAAAAGTGGAATCGGTGACGCGCAATTCCGCGACCATATTCTCGCGTTAAACCACACCGCGAGCGATTGACGTCACAGATCTCAAACTGGTCGGACGTGTTATGTTGCATGTATACGTATGAATACATGTGTGGTAGGATTCGCGATCGCGCAAAATGCTGCGAAGAATGAGAATCGCACGGTATCATAAAGATTGGAAAGAAAAGCCTTTGTCACGGTCCGTTGGGCCTGGGCTCATAGTTCAATTATCTGTATCCTCGCAGGTGGAAGGATATACCGCATGCCGCTTATGTCTTACCTATGCTATAGGTCTATGGGCTACAGTATGCTCATACAATGCACCCATGAATCACGATGCATACCTACCTATAAGTTGTTTGTCGAATTGGGCTAAGGAACGCGACCGGCTCCAGAGACCGCGGATGAAACCGGCCTGCGTGAATCGCAGATGTACCTACATAACGCGGCTTGTTTATTGCAAAGCTGCAGTGTATCACAATCTTGTGTACGCGCGTAGTGGTCACATTTGTGCATGCACATAGTATATTCACTGCGCGCAGTGACTTCATCTTTCACATTTCATCCGCTGCATGCGAACTCCTCTGTTTTCTTTGACCTTCTAGATGATAGAAAGGACGAAATGACCGAGAGCGAGGTGTCGGTCATCCGCGCAACAGCGCATATTTTCGCCCTCGTTCGGATATAGTGTTTAGTCCATACAGATTACATGGCGATGTGAACGCGTTCGAAGGTCGCCGTATAATGGCACCGATCGACAAATTGAGGTTCGACATGCCAATGCCAATAACAAGCCCGAAGTGATGATTTTTTCTTTTAATTTTTAACGTTCAAATTGGAGGCTGAACGAACCGCGCGGAGCGCGTGGATAAAGCGTGGATATGGCACGTATCGCGATTCTTGCGCCTCATATTCCACGTATGAGAAGCGCGCGTTGAACATTTGAGCCGTTTGAAAAATGTACATACCTACGTATATAGGTATACGTATATTGAAATCAAATTAACAAGGTTAGCGACCAGCGTTTCATGTTTCCGGGGTATTTTTCGATTCATTGATTTTCAAATCATGTCCACGTTATACTGTATTTCCGCTGATTTATAAGAATCCTGCAACTTTCACTCCAGTCCTGGTATATATACGCATATATTCGTCTGCAATCGGAACTAAATGTCCAGTTAAATGTTCATGCGACGAACATTTATTGCGAAGTAAGGAAAATAAGTAGAAACCAAACCGTACACACACGCGTGACTATCGCGGCAAATTGAAATCTGTATTGCGCTAGCATACATATAATGCGGCGTTTTGGAGCTGCGCGGAAACTGTAACAGGAGGATAATAATAAAATTAATGCATGCGCATACATTACTATCGGTCGATGGGCTACTATTATTTGTTGCAATAGTAATGAAGCGGTCACTTGCCCATAATACGCAACATAAATATGAAATTGTTATAAAAACCTGCCGCTTATCTGAGAATACATGTAGTTTTAGAATTATAGAAGGAGAAAAAATATTCTATAAGGATTCATAAATTGTTATATCAGGCTCAGACTGTACTAAGGAGCGGAACTGGATTTTCGTGAGGAAAAGAAAGATAAAAAGAGAGAAAAAACTTGATTAACCATGATACTATTACCATTATTTCATTTTTCTGCCGACTCAGTGATAATGGCGAGAGCAACATACGGCGGAGAATATACGCTACTGCTCAAACGTTTTGGTGTACCGCTGCACCTTCTGAAATACATCGAAGTATATACCGTATACGGATGAAGTTTTCATATCAGGGTTACGAGTTGTCATATTGGAAAAAGGACAAAGTATTTCGAAGGGTATAGGGACTGCATGGTATGAACTTTCGAACGAGCTGCGTTACATTGTCTCTCGTGATTTGTCAACGAGTATAACTATAACAGCGAGGTGAAGTCATGTTTATGTTCAATTTCCTCCGCAGGGCCTCGGAGGTCAGCATCTCGTTGTAAAATTATCCCAGAACAAAACATGAAATATAATACACCATCTCGAATTCGTACATCATTCCGTCAATGAAAACGTTATCATAATGGTGAACCATTGAGTTATTGAAACAGTCCATGGAGCGAGAAAGTTGCGTTCTTCAATTTCTTGACCGACAACCACTTTTCTACAATTTTTGTAGTGAGTTTGTTTTAAACCATTTCATGCTTAGGTGTATCGACATAGCGATATGTGATTTCGAGGTCAGAGGCTCGGGTTCGGCGCATACGAGTGCCGGCCGGTATGGGAAGCACTTTTGCCTATTATGTATATACCTAGACTCGCGATCGAGGTTCCAGTATTGTCTAATTCATTGATATGCGGTGTGTTATCATTGACGTATGTTTACCGCGAGTTCATTGGACTCGGGAATCTGCCAAAAAATGGTCAAAAATAAACCAACTGCAGCAATTCAAAGTTCAGGTCAATAGAAAATTTATGACCGTAATCTTTTCCCTCTTGGATTTTTTCATTAATTCGATGGTTCTCAATTCGAATTCTTTAACCTGCTATGCTTCTTTTTTCCATGGTTTTCCAGTGCGAGTTTTTTGAGTCCCATCGATATCACCGGATGATTGCATACGTGAGCTATAAGATCATGTGTCAACCAGAGTTTGATACGAATTTTCGCGTTTGGCAAAATCAGTTTGTTCACAAAATATGCAATTGTTTCGCAATGGGTCAATGGAAAATCCATTGAAATCTGCTACTCAAATTATTCCATTAAGACTATTGTTCGTGGATGTTCGTGGGTGTTAGGGAAAATTGACCCATTATAGTGGGCCACTCTCCCCCAAGCAAACATCTGACCGGCAGTGGCTACCGTGTATGTAGTATGTATGCATATACAACATATAGACACCTCTATAGTGTATGCAAATATATTCACGGCAATATTGAGTAGTTTTCATCAAACCTGAATCATCAGATGCGTACGTTCGACGCCGGCAAAAAACAATTTTTCATGTCACCGTCTCCCACGTTATTTGTAATCATTCGTTTCACTGCAGACAACGAGGAAGAAGCTGCAGAAAATATTGATACGTACTCAAATGCCTATTATATTATGCGTCGGCATGTGCATGTACGTACACATATTCGAGAAGCCGCAGACCCGCGGTTTATCGCCACGGAGAACGAGGAAAAAATCAAATTCAATTCTTAATTGTTCGCCGCTTCCTCTTCTGCCGCCCGCGCCGCGCCGTCCGCGTCGTATTAATCGTGATTCAACGTGAAGCGGGCTCGCCCGCGGGCCCAGCCTGTAGAGGCTATTGTGGATATTACTTCAAATCTATTTTATGAATGAAGACTTATACAGCATTCACTGGGTCATAGACGCAGCGTGTGATTTGTCATTGTCCGTGTACTTATGCGCTGCGTAGGTATACATACAGCATGCAAGTTCAATCTACTCGCACCCGAGTCCTCGGATAGGATAGAAATTAAGTCGCATGCATTTACAACAACTGTTCGTGCCTTTTTCTTAGCACAAGAAGATACGAGACCAGCTGTATGTATACATCGCGCCGCGCTGCGCGCCGGCTCTGGATGTTAATGATTTCGGTTCAATATATGGGGCATTCCCCGTTTCGCTTCAGTTCGATCTTTTCTCAATACATCTATCTTCGAGCATAACGAATACTCGGTACGCTGGGCATTAATCTTCGAGTATATATGTGCGTATATTTTCGAAATTACATAATATTACAAATTTGAATACCTAGCTGACTCGATCCATGCCTCCCGTTGATTCAGATTCCGAAAATCTAATGAAGAAAAGACAAAAATTCGGAATTTTGTTTTCCTTCTTAAAATCGAAATTTCCTTTTCGGATTAATTTGGGAACTAACGAACCAATCGCATGCAAAATTCAATCAGTTTCAAGCACTGATACGTATACTATATATCAGCGGTCTCGAATCACAAAGATACGCAATCGATTGTTCTGTTAACAGTTGAAATCCATCGGTTCGTTCTCAAGTTCTTCATCGGACAAAACAAATTTTTACGATCTTCTTTTTTCAATAATCCGAGAACTACCCCGAACCGGTCAAACTGAAAATCTAGTCAGTTCTGATTGTGAGTTACACAAGCCCGCATCGATTGGTCTATTCTTCTTCTGCTCTTTAGGCTTATGCTCAGTGGGAAGTAGCCAGATCGATTGATCTCCAAAGATGAGATCCGTTCATTCAGTCTCAAGATATCGTTGGACATAAATCTGTTCACACACGCAAACACACACGCGCACCCAACGTCCATCGAAGAATGGTCGAATAGCGATTCTCCAGACCTTAAACCGTGGACATCTGTCGAAAGCCCAACTGTTTATTGCCGTAGTGATTGTGACAATTTCCTTTGTTTAAACGGGAAGTTGAAAACTAGGATTGCAATTGATTTATTTTTTCACCGGAATTCAGGAACAACAATCCTTCTCATCACTCTGAGACGTACAAGCCTCTATGAAAATCAACGTTTCCGTCATAGAACAAAATATTTGCTTGGGTGAACAATCTGAAGAATCATTATGCATTTTTTATGAGGACCTATACGGTTCAAGTTATGGATGCATGTATTATATCTACATACCTCAACCGTACATACATCCCTCTCTCTACCTTGACCTTCGATGATTCGTTCGAAAGACCGAGGATTGCAATTATTCCAGAAAATTTGTGAATAATTGAGAATTTGAATCTATACTACTTACCATTGAATTAGATATCCACCGGAGATAAGATTTAGGTTCCAATTAAGGGAGAATTCCTAGCGTCTGAACACTCGGAGGAGCGTTGAGGTGGCCGTGAGCCCAAAACGGCAATCGTTCCAGTGGTTTCCGAGTTTCTGATTGGCTAAAACCGGTGAAAAATTGACGACGCAGGTTTCGCGGCCGCCTAAACGCTGCTCCGAGTGTTCAGACGTCAGAAATTCACCCTGTATACACCTGTATGTATGGACAAACACTCAATACAATGGATTCTGTCGCCCTCAACTATACATACAGAATACAATATACAAAATACAATGTGATGCGGTATAGGTATGAATCGGAAACTGAAGCAAACAGAATCATAGGCGATTTACAATGCGTAAGCCAGAAAAAGCGATAATATTATGTTGTCTCTCTTTGTCCGTCCTTACCCATTGCAAACTGCCTATAATTCGATTCCGTTTCAATTGCTTATTATGCTCATGGCAGAAACGAACAAATGAAACTGGTGTTTGGAGTTTTTTGATATTCGCATAAATCGAACTAAACAATATAGCTATATATTATAATTTCACGTTTAATCCCACGCCGTTCCTCTTATGTATACATAGGTATAGGGAGATACCGACGATTTTGATTCGCGATCGTGACGAGCTCAATACTCCGCACCAGCATCCCGATGTATCGTTCACTCCAATAACGAGCAGTAACGGGGGAAATAGGCGAAAGAAGGAGAAAGAAAGATGTTTCATTGTAGAAAAGTTAAATAGCATACGAAGGTGGGTTTTCAATGTAGTTCTTGAAATTTTGTGGCCAATGGATAATAAAAATTGGGCGAAACAATCAACCGCGACGGCATTCGATCTTGCGGCTCTGATATTCGGATAAATTCAATTCAAGAATAGATATTATAATTCTGCGTTAAATCCCACGTCTTGAACGTCATGGAATATCTCGGGTCCATGCAATGTGGGGGCCCAATTGTGACGTCAATGTGACTATAGTTTTCCCCTTCCCTTATAATTTACGGTCACTGGGACAAGCTATTTCATTTATTTGATCCTTTTTGTATAATTTTCCTTACATCGGCACGCACGAGTGCGTGGTTTATTTTTTTCATCAACAGACAGAGAATTGCCGATTCGTTCATCGCGAAAATCAAGGCTACAAACTTTGCACTTTTATAAGCCGCAACAACGATTTGAGCAAAAGCTTCGTCATCGTTCCTTTATCAATCTCACGATTCCGTGCTGTTTTCTGGACGTTGAAACATTAAAGAATAAAAAAATAATAATGATCAAGGGACAAAAGGGGAGAGCGGAGATGTTTGATTCGATATTATTAAGGAGAAGAAGAAGTGCATAGACTATAAAGATTGTGTCGACCGCGTAAATTCAACGTAGAAACCGGTTTGAGATCCCGAATTTAACGTACAAATATATCCACCATGTAAATATACTGTATGTATATACCAACTCCGGGCAGATATACGCACGTATGAGCGAGTATCTCGAATTGCTGTTTTGAAATCATTCTACAGCGTAATGCTATTTCCGAGAATCCACAACTCGGCTGAAATACTTTTCCTCAAACAGAATTTTTCCTTTATTCATTGTACGTAAAGGAGTATATATATATACAGTATACTATTCGCCCTGCACATTCTCGAGCACACGCGAGGTTTTCACTTTCCGTTTCTCGCTTATCAACAGATTACCACAAAAACCAAATATGGTTTGATTGTATAAAAATTTATTCATAATATGCATTCGTCATCTCCAAATACCCCTCAAAGCCTATACGATAAGTCGTAGTTACAATTTAATTTTTTCCACTGCCTTTTTCATATTTCATTTACTCTTGTGATCGTCGTCTGCTATTTGCGATGCAAGATTCGCAAATTTCGCCAAATAATCCACGCTGTTTTCTCCCATCAATCCTTGCATCTGCGATACCACCTGAAACATTCAAACACGCACAATTCATGGTATTATTTTGATGGGAAATTTTATTCACTCAATGCGGAAATAGCCAATCGAAGTACTACAGTTTTATGAAGCTCAACAGGGTTGTTGATTATTTTTAAGCGTGGAATCTCCCGACTTTGCCACGCTTTTCAGGTCCATTATTGTCAATTTCCAGACGAGGGAGAATGGGGTCGAATGCTTCCCGGGGCACAATGTGCCTCCAAGAAAATTGACTGATTTTGAAAAATCAGTAAACCGAAACCCGGAAAAATCGATTTTGTAGGCATGAAATATTATCAATATACAATGGACACGTGTCCATCGTTGTCAAATTGTAGGAAAGAATGAGAAAAAAATCAGGCAGCAGAACTCCGAAATCAAAAAATTTGTTAAATATCCTGACTATTACCTAACCATTGCAGTATAGACAAAATTCTCTGACTCCTCCAGGTTGCGTAACAATCCTGGTTTAGGTTTATATTGTAAATTGGAAGAAAAATCCACGTCACATGCTATCAGCTGTGCCAAAGCCTTAACGCGTTCACGAGAAACTCTGCAGTCTCACATGCTTTTGGATTTTTCATTGGGTATAGTATATGCAAAAAACAATTCAATTTCATGCCTTCTTTTCTCGATATTTGCCAAACTATTCATGGTCCTTGAGATTTGTAGTCCTTTCACGAGCCAGGAGAGATGTCAGAGAACCACGGCATTCCCGCGTAATCGTGCCTGACCAGCGTATGCGTAGTAAAATTTACATTGTAAACTAGATACGTTGCAACTTTTATGATAGAAAACTGTTATATTTTTTTGTAACTTCAGTTCTAATAGTTATTTCTTTTTACGTGATTCCTGAGAAAGAAAGAACTGTGCACCAAAACTGAGGATTCTCGTTTATAAGCTCGTATCTTCTTTGAAACAGTTTTTTTTCCCTCTTCTTTCAACTATTTACGCTTACAGATGGAGGAAGCACGCGAGGATTCGGTCAAGAGAAAAAATAATCCAATAATCCCCTGAACAATTTCAATGAAATCCTTGAGGTGATACAAATTTTTACTAAAATATAATGCATAAAATGTGGAGTGTAGTTACATCGGACGCCGTCCGACCATCTTCAACAATATGTTCTCCGGCCTGACTTTGTTGAGACACTTTGACAGGCGATTCGAGCTGCCCTAGAAAACTGCTGAGCGAAAAATCGGCGACCTGGAAAGATGAGATATTGTAAATTAGGAAGGAGAAAAAAGTAATTTTACATCGTTAATACGTTGTTGATTACCTCGCTGTTCAGCCACTGCTGTTCCCCTTCCTTGAGAATTTGAGTCGCGCTTGTAATAATAGAATTGCAGGGTTTAGCCTGAACGTCATCGGACAAAACACCGAGGAAATGTTTCCTCTTGGTATCAGCAACTGCAGCCACGTTATCTGGATTCCTCTGTTCAGTATTAATCGTCCCCAGGATCTGATGTCCGGCAGATTCTTCGTGATTGAAATTCCCCGTTACGTCAGATGACCCCGGTTGGGATATCTGCATCGGGAGAACACGTTGAACGAGATTCTTCTGTCTCACAGTTCTGGCCCTCTTTCCGTAGCGATACTTGAATTTCTGCAATTCAAAATGATAAATTGAAGTTTAGAAATAATATCGAATTCCCATTCAGTCAGAAAAAGTCAATAATCCAATTGTACGATAGATTCTTTCCTCCCCGTTTATCCTCCCCCTTCTCATTTTCTTTTTCAACAAACTTTTAGTAATCCGTTATGAGAATCTTGCTGATAATTATCATGGAAGTGGGTGGGGAGCGATAGGAAAAAAACTCCGGAAGCAAGGCGCGGTTTCATACGAAAGGCGGGATCGTTTTATCAGTTGCCTCTAAGGAAGTTCTTTGGTATCTGCCATTTTTAAACCAACACCGTTTAACAATTAGACGAGACTAATTTATTTCACATTGTGAAATATTCAGCAACACCCGACGATTAATTTCAAAGATTGCTGAAAATCGACTACATTCAAGAGATAAGAGCATAGCAAATGAATAAATTTGGTAAAAAAATGTATAAATCAATATTCTTCTCACATCAAGTTGAGATTTGAAAGAATCCGGTGGACCAATTTTGTGAAAAGGCTGGGGAATTAACGGTTGTCTGAAGGTCGAATCCTTTGTAGAGAGAATACGAGATGAAACTACAGTTTCGTTGCTCCCCGAATTATTTTCATATCCCTAAAAAATAAAAATTGTCAATAATGGGTGAGGTTCCAGGCTTAGAACACTCTGATGCATTTTTTCACATTTAATAGCGCTTACTTTACTCGTTCCGTAACTGTGCTTCGCTATTGACAGCAATTTCTGTAGCGCTAAAGATAAGGTGTTGTCATATGCAGCGGTAATCGATTTAGGCTTATCTGTAGCCTGCGATTGAGCTTCTCTAGGCGGAGGATCCCACCAATACTCCAGAATTATTTTAGAGTCACGGCCAAACTGTGAACAAGTTAATGCTCCGATAAATTCTTATCCAACATATCTGGGTAGAATAAGTTTACAAAAATGTCTAGTGAAATGAATTTCAGAAAGTCCAAGCATCTAGGCAATTTTAACATTTTTTCACTGAATTCTTAACCAAGTGCATCTCTATTCTTTATGAATAATAGAAAAAGTTGCGTACAAACAGTTTGCAAAGTTTGTGTCATACCATAAGGTAGAGATCTCCAACTGTGATGGTATTGGCTTCTTCGTAGTTCCATCCTTGTCGTATTCTAGGTACATTTTCCCTACCAGGAAATCTGTTGGGCTCATTCACGTGGTCCGGGACAACACGTTCTGTTCCAAATAGAGTCCTATCCAGTAGAGTCGAATCAGTGGGATCAGCATCGCTGTTATTGTCTGTGGGCTGAGGCGCCTGGTCTTCCGTTCTGGTTGATATTCTTTTATCAGTTCTATTTCTCTTGATTCCTTTTTTTCCGACGCCTTTCAGATACTGTACCGACCCCAGGAGTTCGAGTTTCGATCCCTTCAACCCGAGGCGTTTCTCGTAAGTGTTTAAACTAACGCTGTCGCTGGTGAGATACTCTCCGAGGTTAACGGCGGGTAACGAAATTTTACATCCCTCGGGAGGTGCGACACGCAGCAGTCTCGAATCCTTCGCATCTTCGCCCGTTTGAATATCAACAATCGTACACTGGCTAATATTTAAGGGCATTCGCTTCATTCATATGTATATACATTAGAATAATATGTGAGCGGGACACTTTGGGAAAGATATAACGCCGATCTTAAGGATACGCTTTTGAACATTGCAGGGCGCCACCGTTGTTGTAAGAAGGTTAATAGCGTGGATAAACGTCGTTGTATCGGAACCAAAGCGCGTACTCTGGGATTCATCGCAGCAGCCTGAACTTGCCACCACGCCAAATTGTTCCCTGGACGTAATTCAATGCTCACTCTCGACGGGAGCTTTATTTCTTCCTGCCAATCTAATCCAACGTTATCATGCATGTTATGATACATAAGTCAGGGACAGTAGTTCCCTAACGGGAACTAATAGATTAACAAAGTTGGGTGGATGAATGAACCAAACGATCTGCGCATTGATTCTAGCGGCTCAATAATCCTTACAAAGAGTATTATGACCGGTGAATCGCACTTAATTTCAATACGAAGAAGTCTAGAGCTTTTATGGGATTATTTTCGACTGGCAATTCAATATTTGGGAATGAATGGAGCTGCTTTGTAGCGTGAACGAAGGTAATTGAGTCATTTTAGATCGTTTTAGTTCGATATTTCGAAACTACAGGCTAAGAAATGCCGAGAACTGTGCAAATTATACCTTCCAGCTGATTTAATTTCCTCAAAGTCCTACAGATTGGAGTTTTGATCCTCATAGTTTTACCTCTGAGTCTAACTTGAGTCGAACCCCAATAAACGAGCTCGTTCAATTTGAGATGAACTTTTTCATGTATCCGTGGCAACTTTCTCCTTAACTCGCCATAGTTAATGAGCCCATATAATTCCTGGGAAGCTTTCTTAACATCTGGAGATTGAATGTAGTAACCGTGAAGATGAGAGAAAAAGGTTTTCTGAAAGAAGGTAAATATGCACCCCTATTAAGACATCATACCTTCGGAAAATTTCAGATGCTTTGAAATCTTGTGCCAAGTACGATAATAGAAATGTCTGATCTGCTCTTTGTTTTTTATTATATTCTCCGACACGCCTCTCTTCTTCCCTTGGCTCAGAAAGTAGCTTTGAAGAGCGTCAAAGTCTTTCCCATATTCATTGACTGCTTTAAAAAACGTATTCTTGTCTTCCATGGACCATAGTTCGCAAGATCTTTTTAAAGATCTTACCACTTTGGCTTCCATGATTTCGTCCTCTTTTGTGTCTGGCAAAAGTTAAGATTCATTGCGATCACAATGAGGAAATATTGTTGCTTATTAATTAACTACATGCAAAAGGATATACCTTTTTTATCGCCGGTATGACTAGAATCGCCTGAATCTATCCGCATTTTTTTAGTACCTTTGACTATTCGGATTTGAGTGATTTTTGAATCTGTTGTCAATACTTTAGAATCTGATGCGGAGGCTGCTTGGATCGGAGACGATAAAGGGGATTGCTTTCTCGAAGACTGACTCTCTGCCCGGTCTGCGATCGAATCCCCAGTTTTGTTACTTGTTTCTGGCATTGGCTCAACCTCCCTGGATAGATTTAGTAGAAAATACGAGGTTCCAGTGAGCCATTGTGATTTTATAATGAACAGGTGATGCCGAAGTTTATGGAGCTAACGCAGTAAAATTACGGAAAATAATCTCAGCCTATTTGATAACAGAACGTCGGGAAAGATGGCGATTTTCTTCACGATTTTTTGCTGTAATTTTTCCATTTGAACCAATCCACATCCCCTCACTGTTCGGAGAATGTTCAGGAAAAACATGATTAGGCAAACGCGAGACATAAAAATTCGAGACAGAACGAATTATTTTCTTCATTGAAAAATTCCGGCCAAAAATCGCTTAGAAATGCGGTTTCTTTTGTTGCGTCGCCTGGCTAGCGAGACCGCTGATATTATCTTTCATGATCTTGTCAACTTGAACCCCACATTGAGAGAAGATTTTCCAATGCTTGCGCTTCATTGATCATTCGTGTATACTCACATGATGGACATGAGCAGAGTTGTTCCGACAGCGTTGTATAATAAGTAATAAATAACGATAAAGTGTATGAATTATTATCGACAAGATCGGTACAAGACGATTCACATATTATCAAAGTAATTCACTCATTGTAGCTACTGTCCATCCGCATCTGGCGTCAAATAATAATAAACAATTATTCATGAACAATTATTTCTTCACCAGAGAGTCGTGGATCGGCGAATAGAGTGCCAAGATTTGTATCTGTTCAAGAATTATATAATCCAGAGTATACTCTTTGATATAATCAGTTCTTGAATCCATTACGGGACCCGTCTCTATCTCGTTGATACAAACTATGTATATACACAATTATACCCCCTTTTCAGATGTTGGGTTTGTTGGGAACTCTGGGAATGTCATACACGAGCTATGTCAGGGGTTAGGGTAGATTTGAGGTTGAGCAGTGAGTGAGTGAGCCACGGCCAGGTTGGGCTAGGCTCGGCGAAGCTAGGTTAGGTCACGTGATCGAGTTGGGAGCGTGCAGTGCGCATACTCCCGGAGTGCCGGGTCCCGTCCGAGTGCTCATTCAAATATCAATCTTCTATGTATAGCCGACTGAGAATGGGAAATGGTTATCAGACCCGGCAATAGTGAAAATAAATACCTATTTCGTGACAAAGAAACCCACCGGAAAACCAACTGTGCCACGATTTGAAATATGGTTTGTAGATGCAAGATGTATGTATAGGTATATACATGTTTGCCACTCTCAGTTTGTTTGTTGTTTTCGTTCTCATTATTTTCTATTTTTTCAATCTTTAAGAGCGGGAAAACCGTTTTTCTCTTAGTTTTTCGTCCTTAGGACGGAAACCAATGAAGCGATTTTTGTAGTCCAAAGAGAGAAGTTGTGGAGAATTGAAACACCTCCGGCGTTCGAGCTATAGATCCATTATCATTCCATTATCATCACAAATATCCAATTGCACAGACGGCCCCGTTGAAGTCTGGTTAGAGCGTGCGGCTCTCAACTCTTATAATAATTCGGGGGTGCATGTAACGACCTTGATGCGGTGCTTGAAGGCGGATGCAACTATTATGATACAGGTGTGTGGAGCACCGTATATTTTCGTTTCTCTCTTCGACGTCATATGACTCAAGAATTTGAAATGGACTTTCCCCCGATTAGATATTGATCTCTTCGAACAAGTTTGTTAAAATCGTACAAATTAAAATGCTTCGCATCCCAAATGTCACATTCGTCCTCGAAGCTATCCCATCCATACAAGTATAATCTGCAGTCATCGTCGAATAACGCAACGAAAATAATGTTCCACGCATTAATTGTAAAATATAATTCGTCCGTGATAATTATCTATGTATAGCTTATACGGTTTTGCAATTGTTATCGTAGGTATACGATACTTTTATTATATGATTCAAACAGCTTATGTGTTTGCTGTTATCAAGATTATCGTTCACAAATTATTACAAGCTAACGCAGAGAGAGGCGAATTGGGTACACATATACAGATTTAGTATGTATAGGTATGTAACGTATAACGTGAGATATCTATAAATACGGGTACACTCGTTGTCATAATATCAGTTCTTCCTTTCTCGTTGGATATATACCAATTGTTTTGCACAATGACGGATGTTATTCATGCCAAGTATTCCCGTGATCAAGTATCGAAACGTGACGGCAGTCATGGATCTAGAGTATGGATAATAATCAAGGACAACATAATTGACGTTACGGATCACCTGGACCAGGTATACTATACTTAACAAATTTCTCAATACTATATATTATTCATATGTACGCTGGTGGGGCGCAGTATTTTCTACCAAGATGTTCAAAACGAATATTTCGTACCAAAAATTTTATCGTCGTATGCAACATTGTCCGGCGCGTATGAGTGGGCTCGCATCAAATTTCGCCACTTCATACTCAGAGATTGCCCATTTGATTGACGAATGATTAATCACAGGCGGGTAGGTTGTAATACTTCCGCATAGGCGATGCATATATGCATATATGCATCGTGCATGATACTTATGCGCGATGAGGAAATATGTACGCATATCACAGGGATTCTGACAAATCGCGTATAATGAAAATTGTGAAAAAGGACTTACAGGATAATAATCAGTAATTAGTCATGCGATCATTATGTCTCATATACTATGTGATATTAGGCAACATAAACGCCTGAATTTTCACGGCTTGTCTGTAACACGTAATACCGCGATGCAGCTTACTTAGAGTCACGACTCCAGAAGCGAGATACGCGTTAGTTACCCATTGTTAATTGCATTGTTACACATTGTCGAAGTCGCTTCCGGTTTTATTTCCCCTTAAGGACAGGCAGACCAGCAAAATCGTGCAGGAACCTACATATACACTTCTGAATCAATACATCGTAGATATTTTACACGATAAAATCCGTCGGAATCGCGAGGCTGAGAATTTTCACGCCTATTTGTGATACGTGTTCAGATATTTGCTAGAGACACGAATACAAGACTATACTTACATCGTCGCAGTGCAGCGAACGCAACGGATTGATAACGGACATATCGTTGCCTACTTAGGGAATCTTAGGTTACCAGCTACTTTAGGTATTCGCATGTAACAATGTATAACCGATGGCATGCTTGACGCTGGAAATCGAGCGATTGCCCTTACGAGTTGCTTGTGCCATTGCATGCACCATTGCTAATAGTAAATGAACGAGGGCACTTCCCTGAACAATTTGAACGCAGCTTCTGATCAAACCTAGCTATCAATTCAAGCGGCCAAAGTGCTGCTCGTCTCTGACACATTGCTCCTAATACACATATGCCAACTTACAACTTTATATCTATGAACGTTTGTATGGACATACGTATAACTGGTGGATCCCGTCACATTCTTTACAAGGACTCATAGGAATCGAATGAATTTTTGAAATTATATTCATTAATATGAACTATATGCAACGATAATACGTACCTATACCTATAATTCTTGAACACACCCGGGGCACTATGCTTAGTGAATAATGAATCAGTTTTTACAAGAAATACAGCCTCTTGTTAGACGATAGATTGTAGACGTATACTCAGACATAGAACGTATTCAAACTCAAATAAACAAATTACGATATACATGGTCATTCGTGCCAATCTGTATATAGTAGGGCCAATGTACGCTAGAGTGAAATACGTTTCAGCCGCGATAGGATAGCATGTTCTAATCCAGAACCACGGGCCTGCTGCAGGCCTAATCTCATTATGAGCTCGTTGTTATTTTCCCAAAAATCCAATCTTCGTATAAATATATATTATGAAAATCATTCGTTTAGAAATCCCAGCAAACAATCTCGGATTTTGCAAAACAACGTTCAAATTGTGAAAATTGCACAAAAATTAGTGGATACGTCATTTTGGAAACAACGGCGTGCGCGAAAACGTCAAAATCACAGATCCAGTAATATAAAGATCGTTTCGTGGGGATGGTTTATAAATGAATGATTCTCATAATCCGTTCATACCTACTTACATTTTTAGTGAAACAATAATTTGCTCCGATACGAGCCCATATAATGGGGTCCGGCTGGGCAAGCCCATGGACCCAAAGTAGGAAGGGACATGCTACTCAAAACACGGAAAAGCGTTTCCCTCTACGGCACACTCATTTTTGAGCTTTTTTATCGTGAGAAACTGGAGAACCTCATCCGGAAGTTCATCCTACGTGACAGTGACATTGAACGTTGTGGCATGAACTTTTCGTAAAATTCCGGTTTACGAAGCGTCAGCTTCGACGGATCTGCGTGTTTCTATCATGTCCGATGCTACTTACAAGGTTTCGAAAATTATAGGCCTTTCCGGCATCAGAATTGCATTTCCGGCGCTTAGGACTTTCGGCATTAGTAACGCGTTTGTCAGGCAATCAATATTCCAGCTGATATCACGTGCATTTAATTATCAATCATTTTATTCTAGCATCCTGGAGGTAGAGAAGCGATATTGGAATATGCAGGTAAAGACGCTACCAAAGCTTTCAACAATGTCGGTCACTCCACGGAAGCCCAAGGTTACCTCAAAGGCTCCACGGTCGGAGATTTGATTGATGTATGCGGTTTAATTGCCAAGTTTATCGATTATCTATTTACCAATTTATCATATCCATAGTTCCGTTAATTATACATAGGTATGTTCCTCTCTGCGTTATCAAAATTATTCACGGTGTAGGCGCATAAGGATACATCTTGATTTCAGGAAGACAAATCGGCTAACAAAACGAAGAAGACGAAACCTGCCGAAATCGCAGAGAAACCGCCAACCTATAGGTGAGTCGTTATTTCGTGGCTACGTATCACATAGAAGCTATACTTTCTTAAATGGCTTAAATTGATTGTATCCATGCTAAGAATTTTTAGAAACTGTTGTCTCAAAATAGAAAATCACTTACTTCGCGAAAACTTGACTTTTATACTTTGAAGCATCATTTCGTCGTTATAGGCGTGTTGAAGATTGTTCGAGATTCATATTTTTCATAATCGTTAAGTACGTTCCAAGACGAAGTATTATTATTGATGTATGTATACTAATTCATCTGTTGATTCAACGCGGGGATCACAAGATACAGACGATTGAAAATGTGAGCTAATTAACGAGAATCATCAATTTACAAAAATTCACATCGCGCGGTAATCACTGGAGACAAAAATCTGAGAATGATACCGAGTATTCCTTGCATCCCGATCGTTATATTACGATGGTCGGCAAACAAATTATAGTTGAAATTTCAAACGTACATCGAAATCACGTGGAGTTTCCCTCGCATATTGCAAATTGCCTATCCGACGTATGTACAGACACGTAAAGATAAAAATCCATGAAGTATCCAATTAGATTGTTGAGACAGCGTGAAATGTACGAAACGTGACACATCGTGTTATCGACGACAATACGTGTATTTCGAGATCTGAGGATGACTTACCCTCGGGGGCCTCGCGGATTAGTTCACTTACATTGCTCACATGTAGTGTACTAGAAGATGTATTGGTGCCTCGGTAATGTTTCGCCAGCAGATTATCTAATCGAAAGAAACGATATTATCAGTGCCATGACGTCCCCACAGCCGCACATGGTGTAACGTAATTACCTACACCTCGACATCAGGACGTGGTAATCCGAACTAGTATATAGGAACCCATGGGTATATAATGTTGAGCGAAAAATTAAGTCGAGCATGAAATTTCTCTATCATTTCGCGAAAGCCCTGGGACGGAGTTTCCGCAGCTAAAACACTTAATTTTACGAAGCATTTGTGACTTTTGATCCGATCTCGATATATTGAGAAGTCTTGTTTTGTTGATACATTTCTTTTCACGTGTACACCATTGAGATTTCCTTTTGCACATTTTATCTGATACATCCAATAAATATCCAAACGTTGCCTGGCTCGTATTTTTTTCATCGAATACCACACGCTTCTTCCGACTCTATTCTCTCGAATCTTGGAACGAATTGGTACGGCAAATCACAATGATATCTGTAACTTCATAATATGATCATCGTTGAAGATGTCGGAATTATATATTGACGTGTTTATACAGGAGTTTCTTGTCCATAATCACCTGTGGAATATGTTCGTGATTCGGCAAGCTGTGAAGAATGTTAGGGCGGACGCTGGTCATACCGCGGCGCATGGACTGTATGATTACATTATACAGGCGTATGTATGATCAAATCATTTCTCGGGTTCAATATCATATTACGGTATACTATATCGTATGTGGCCCATGTATCTGATTGATTATTGATTATATAAATGAAACAATATTATCTCACGTACGGTTGACTTGCCTCATTGCCTTCTCATTTGAAATAAAATAGCGATTGAAAAACATTTTGCAATACGAAGAGGAGGCTAATTATTATGATTTACATACCTATACCTATACCTATACCTACACGTAGTAGCTGTATTCATGATGATTGAATCCAAATCCAAATACAGCAGCCCAGCATTGCCGATATTATAGGGTATGCTTTATACAACAATGATAATTGAGATCTGTATATAAAAGTATAGGTACAAGATCTAGGCGCGCATATCAGGATCGAACGCTAACAGGCGTCACATAGCTAGGTGAGACAGATTCATATCATATCTATCGCTGCTCTACGTGACTCTCCGGACGCAACGTGATGATCCGGTTATACGTATATGTCCGTAATTGATTATGATAATACGAGATAATACATGTTCTACGGATTCAGCACAGCCCACGATCGAACGATCGAACGTTGAATCATCAAACATTCTTCAATAAATAATTGAGTATGGGTGTCCCACTGAGACGGTATTTCAAAATCAGGCATGCAGCGGTACACGAGCAACTGCAGGTACTGCATAGGCATGTACGAGTATGTACGCCATTCTATACCTGTGTATAGCTGATCGTGATAGACCGTTGTGAGCACGTGTTTTCACGGACATACTATCGATTTCGAGATTGACGTACGCCAGTTTCGTTATCGCAATTTATCTCTGCGAATCGGTTCGCTGTCTACGGTACACTTGACACTGGGCGGGCACCCAACAATTGGCAAAGGAAATTATATAAGTAGGGGTGATTTCGATGATCAAGGTAGTGCTGGCTCCGGTATCCGCAGGCTCATACGGACTACGCGTGTTACACTACAACTACGTACGTGACAGCTGCGATGAATGGGACGGTGGCCAGATACTCCGTCAAGGAAATCTCGAACAATGATGGAAGCAATGGATCTCGAGTGTGGATAATAGTCAATGACAAGGTGTACGATGTAACGAACGAAATAGAACAGGTATACAAAAGTTCGCACGTCTATTTGGTTTTATTCATATATTTCTTATTCTGGGGGAGTTTTTCTTAAGCCGAATATTGAACATGATGGGATACGTTAGTATCGACGTTGAGAACAGTGGTTCGAGAAAAATGAAGATTCGCGGTCAGTTCAATGATCAATGAAACTTTCGAACGACGCTGCATAGGGAAACGTGTAACGCATTTTTCGCGAACTTTAACATTATATGGCTGCAGTTGCAATTGCTGTCGTTAAAGTTACAGAAAAGTGGCCACCAGCCCAAACTGACCTACGCTACTCGCTGAATGTTAGCAAATGTTAATTATTTGACGGTGCCGGACTTGATGATATGTAATATAACAAAATTTCGGCACGCGAGCACATTCGATCGATTTAATTATACTGTCGATATTCATATTCATATTCGAGTATTAATATATTGCGAAGCGTGACCAATCATGGACATGGAGTCCTGTATTTGTTGACTTCAGCATCCCGGAGGTGGTGAATTGATAACGGAATATGCGGGCAAGGATGCCACGAGAGCCTTCAACGACTTTGGACACTCTGCGGAAGCGATGGCCGACTTCAAAAAATTACTGATCGGAGAATTAATCGAGGTATAATTTTGCTTAAGAAATCTCACGAATGTCTTCTGTTACATCGCATATAGGTATGTATATTATAGTTATATCGTTTCCATTGCCCGACAACTATCATTCCAGTCGTTCATCGACACCTGTATACATTTCGCTAATCGGGCTTAGTAGCCGATCATGAACAAAATAGTATAAAGCTAAACTAGTGTGACAGTATGAATACGGCTGATATATTTCAATCTGTCTCCATCAGGAGGACAAAAAGGTTAACAGGGGGAAGAAGAACCAAACTGCTCAGAGCACAGAAAAGTCCCCTATCCATAGGTGAGTCCAGAGTCGTAAGGTTTGGGGCTGATAGATATTATGCGCGGCCATTATCAAAAATGTGAAAAACTGTATAAAACGTGGATCTACTGATGTACGCACACATGCCTCTGCGGGATAATTCTCTCGATTCCTCGTTCAGCGGATGTACATCAGGGTGGTCCTTATACGGGGTCGGAAAAGAATTTCATGTTGGATCCCGTCAGATTGGCTCCAAATGAGGAAAAGGAATGCCTTAATTTTTTAACATTTTCATTTCATTCCCTTCGTCTCCCTGTTTGAGCGGGGAGTTTCCAAATGATTCAAAAACCTGCTCGTCCACTACATTTCGTATTAAATTTTATTTCAAAGTCAATCGCAGGCAAAACAATCCATATTCTCGTTTATTCAGTGAGATTCATCTTCTTTTCCTTCGTTTTTTCCTTCTTTCCTTTTCTCTTTCTTCTTTTCTTTTCAGTCTATCCGTTCACCGAATACAGCGATCATATAACGTGAAACGAGGATAAAAAAATGTTCGGAATGCAAATCATCGGTAAATATCGTGAAATTTTGCCTGATGCAAAAAAAAAAAACACTTCTGCAAAAATTTTAACTCAATGTCTCGTGGATATCATTTTGTACTTCAATCAACGGCAGGGAGACGGAGGGAATGAAATAGAAATCTGAAAAAATGAGGGCATGTTTTTTTACAATTCGGATTCGATTTGACGGGATCCAACATGAAATTTTGTTCACACCCTATATAAAGACCACCCTAATGTACATACCTCACAGATAATTGCATTGAATCTGGCGGAGCGCTAATGAAAATGCGATGCATGTTGTGAGGTGCAGCAAACAATGTCAAGTTAATCGGACTGGCGATTCTGGCATATCCGATTTTTGACTAGTTATTGCTCGTACATAGCTATACCTACTTGTAGACTTGCATTTGCGAGCGAATCTGCCAATTTTCGGATCCATTCCTGGCTATAGCCAGATAAAATTAGTCATTTCTCTGGAACGTATGACATTCTACCCAATCAATTATTCCTACTACGCGCATGGAATTACGGTGTCCATCGTGTCTGGTGATCAAAACGTGATAATCTCGGCATCGAAGTACAAGCTGATGATTCGATTAGATATATCCGTCTGCAGATATGACTTGCCCTCATAAATACATTCAGTTCGAACATTATATTTCCGCTTTAGGCGGCTCTTGTAATTTTCTGTAGCAAGTTCGCGAGAGAAATAGCGATTATGCATGGTTCTAAATTTTGCCGGATATTCATTGTAACTACGCAGCGAGATTTGGTATTGGTCAATGTTGGAATCGAACGGCCGCGTCCTAGTGAAAGTTCAAAAGGAATGCGCGATTAACGCGGAGCAGAATATTATTTTCTATTTCTGTGTTTCTTTTACAGGAGCTTTCTGTCCATCATCTCTTGCGGAATATGCCCGTGAACAGGAAAGCTGAGAATACAAGGTAGACACTGGTTGTCGCTCCTGTGCTGTTTTCGCTCGCCTAATTATTAAGTAATATAAACTATGATTATCTATAACAAGCATGCTCATAATTGAATTATTTGCTACACATAAAATACGACGATGACCCACTACACAATATGGATATAAATATATATATATATATATTTATATTTATATGTTGTTGCTTCAGAGAAACAAATTTCAAGCTCGAAATCCAGAATACCAGAATCAAAAGCCAAAAATCGAAGACGAAGACATGGGCCGAATTACCGAAAAATAATTATATCCATCCACCCATCATCTGTCCGGTGGCCTTTGATTTGCCTCGTAGTTTTGTCGTGGCAATCGGTCCGGCTCCCGGTTCCTGGCCAGCCGTAGTTTCTCTAGGTCCGGGAACCGGCTCTCTTTGCGGTGGTGATGTCGCCGCCTTGGTATCCGCAGATTTCTCCGAGGCTGGGATGTTCGTGGACTCTGGCGTTTCCTCAGATTCCGGAGTACCCGCAGGCGGTTCATGTTCTTCCTCATCACGATTTTTCCCCAGCGTCTTTCTTTCCGCCGTTCCTCTCTCCTTCGATTCGTCGTCGTCCGCCTTCCGCTGCTCAGCACCCGAACCCCGGGGTTTCGGCTCCGGCGGTGACGCGCTGGATTTATTCCTGGCCGCATCTTCCTCCGAAGGATCTTCCGGGATCGGAGTCGGCGCCCTATGCTCCGTTCCCTTAGGTTCCAGACTTGTTCCGGCCTCACCGGCCTTCTCCATGCTTATACTCTTTATCAATCCTTTTCTAATCGATTCGGACAAGGACCCGGCAAGGGAAGCAGTTCCGGTTGGCTGTCGTTGTAGCCCATCG
Organism: Phymatocera aterrima; assembly: GCA_963170745.1. Lineage (NCBI taxonomy): Eukaryota > Metazoa > Arthropoda > Insecta > Hymenoptera > Tenthredinidae > Phymatocera > Phymatocera aterrima. Next base: position 81,608 of record OY720668.1, read on the forward strand.
CTTGCCCGCGCTCTGGTACTCGACCTCTGAGATGCATTCGCACTGTTCGAAGTCGCACCCCCTGCGAAAGGGAAAGCAGTGCTTAAAAGATGACAAGTGTAGGGCAGGCGTATGACAAACCTTCGGTATTCTCCACTTCCACCTCGTCCTGTTTGATTCGGCTCATGATGAACTTTGCATATGCGATTCTGGTCGTCGGTGAGACGACGCTCAAGTTTGGATTGTATTCCAGCAAGCGGTCAGGGTCCATTGAGGCGAGATCCGAATCGGGAAAGTTTGAAAGATGTCGTCGCAAGCTCCTCTTCGATTGTCTGATGTAAGCCTCGCTTGTACTGCCGATCGGGTCACGGGCCACCGTGTTTTGCCTGACCACTGCGTTCCAATCCTTTTTGCTCGTTCCACTACTCCGTTTTCCGATCGCACGAGCGATCTGGCTGAAAACGTCTTTTGGCTCCTTTTCGCTAGTTATCACCGAGTTTACTATACCCTCGACGATTCCGATCTGGAAATCCTTTTGCAAACGGCGTTCCATCACTCGACCCTTCTTCCCAGATACTGAAAAGCAATTACACAGGCAAGGAATAATTGTAAGCAATGTTGATTCCGCAGACTACTTCTAGTTATGACAACTGTGCGTGCACGCGTGCGTGCGTGCGTGTGTGTGTGTGTGTGTGTGTGTGTGTGTGTGTGTGTGTGTTTGTTTGTATTTTCTCACGTGCAGCGTCCTGCTTATCCACATCCGGTGTTCGCATTCCATTCTGTCTAAGGATATCTATTAGTTCATATCGCAGAGTCGATATGTCCTGCCGAATTTCCATCACGTCGTCCTCGGTAATACCAAAATCATCGCGCTTCCTTTGCTCAGCTGTTACGTAGCGCCGAATCAGAAGACGCATCACAGTGTCATGCCTGGCTAACGCCTTTTCCCGAGATTTTTTCTGTCACAGTTGCAAAAATGAACATCTCCAGTTTATTGCTCTTTCATTTTTGCGTTCGTAATTGTTACTGCGATATTTACGTATATTAGTCTTACACGTTATTGCCGTTTGCCTTTTCTTTCTTTTCATCACTTGCTGTGATGAGTCGACCGTAGGGATAAATTTGAAAATAGGGATTTCGAATCAGGCGGGAGGGAAAAGTATCATGGTTTTATTTCTAGTTGAAGAATTGGAAAGTTAAGCGATATTCTTGAACCCCGTGATTCGTGAGGGAGGAATAACGCGTTTTGTAATATCGCCATGCGGCTACAACCTAAAACGACACGCACATGAGGGAGGGAGTAATAATTTTCAGCATCTTAGTGTTACCCCAGAGCAGAAATGTTCATCCGTAGGTGTTGGCTTGCCGTTAGCATCGCGCGAAAGTGTGAAACCCGATACTCACTATGATAGATCTTGTTGGCCGACCGCCCTTGCCGCAAGCCAGGAGCTTGTTGAAGGATTTACTGGTTGGGATCATGTTGAAAGGTGGTGGCACAGTGTCACCGTCGTCGAAGTAACTCATCCATAAGTGACTCCGAGCAAATTTCCATTCGGTGTCGGCTCTTTCCTGGAACATGAAATCCCCCGAAGCCGGAGCGAAAAATATAATGAAATGAGAGGAGACGTAATGATGATGAATTAGCAATCTGCATATTAATCGGTTGACGAGTTACATACGAATCGGGCTTACGGATATTATTTGATAAGAATTGGACATCATGGCGATGAGCATGTTCAGTAGAACGATAATGTTTATCACCGAATAAGAACCGAACATAAGCAGGGCCCAGAAGCGAGTGAAGCTCTTGATTCCAGTGAGATCGAAGGACATGAGGTCGACCATGCCAAAACTAGCCCAAAACAGAGACTGCGATGTTTCGAAGAGGCTGGAAACATTATGGGAGCGTGGATCAGAGTGATATGGTTTCGTTTTGTTGTGTAGTTTCAGAGAAATTGGCAATATTCTCACTTTGCAAATCGCCGCCAAATGGAACAGGCCTTCTCTTGATTATCGAAGTCCGGTAATCCGCTCGGCAAGTGGTAACACTTCATTTTCTCAAGGTCAGCGTAGTACCACATCAGTTGATTCATGCCTGTATTTTAAGAGAATTGAGCGTGCAGATTGTCTAGGATTGATTGATCACGTTCACGCGTACAAGATTTGAGGGGAATCAAGAATAGGTACCACATCCAAAAGCGAACAAGACGAGTGTGTAAATGAAGAAGAATTTAATGATGTCGATAATCATTCTCCCCAGAGAAATCTGGAGGGGTCCGAGGTGAGGATTCACGCTGAATATATGCACGAGCTTCAGAAAGCTATAAAAGAGGAAATATAAATCTCAATTTGATTTCAATCACGATAATGAGATATTGAGAGCCTGCCTGAAAATCATTCCCGCGGCGAAGGCTCCCTCCGAGAGAAGCATCGGGTCGAAGGCGTCCCACTGATCACGGGGATACCAGGGGTCGCTACCGTTCCAATATTCCCTCTGTGCGAGATAATGCAGTGCAGAAGATAAATGAATAAGGTTCATTCGTTCGTCGAAATCCAATGCAAACTGTACAGCAAAACAGAATTCTACCTGAACAACAAACCAGGCGGTGAGCCTCAGAGTTATCCACAATACGTAAAATATGTTTTGAACGAAGTCAACGATGTTCCAAAGATCGGAGACGTATTCGAGTAGGCCGTCGGACCAGAGGGACTTCATCTCGCCAAAAAGTAAGCCTGGTACGGGAAAGAAGAACAAAAGGACAATTGTGAGCGAGCAAGCAAGTAGATTGGTAAGCTGGTATCATTACGCGTAATTCATGACCGCGTTATAATGTGCACGTGGAGCATCGCGAACTTACTTATTATATACATGATGACTCCTGTTTCGACAAATCCTGGGATACAGCCGCGCTCCCTCCGTTTCCATCCGGCTAAAATTTCACGCATCCAGGCATTGCCGAATAATTCGATAGCCAGATATTCAACGCGTTGCGAAGCCATACCGAGTAGCACTGTAATTACATACACGGGAGAGAGTGAAAATTTTTGGCAATTTCTGTAGATTCTCAAATGTACCTACACTATACCTATTTCGTACCTAACTGCATTACAAAGGCGTTGGTAATAATAATCAGTTTCGGTACATTAAAACGAACTCGAGTAATTATCTTTTCTGAGTGTTTTCTTTTTCGTTCGGTCCCTTGTCTCAAGCTCGCGATTCCTCACCTCTGATATTACCGCGCATAGTTCCCAATGTATATACAAGCAGCGCGTGCCGACGAAGAAGATAAACAAATTGATTGCATACGGCAACCGTAGATATGAAGGTAAATGGTGTCTCGGGCGAAAGACGTGATCACACGCATACTTCGCGCGTGAAGAGTTTCGAAGTTCAGCGAGTATTCCGCGGGGGAATGCGGGACTCGATTGGCCTAATACTCATGTCGTTTTTGAAACTGTGAGAATGAACTCACTGAGGAAAAAGGCGTAGGAGGATGAATGGCAGATGAACTTCACAAACGGTTTTTTCATGAACTGTCCCATCTTCGAAGTCGGAGCGAGCATGTAAATCGAACTGTAGACCGGAAACATAGCTCCAAGTTTTCCCACCTCGATCAACTGACCGATCATACTTTTTCTCCTGAAACCAGGCAGACCGTCGTACCATATGGCCGCCAATAACTGCTGTACGTTCGGATGTGCGACGAACTGCGGTACGACAAAATAGATAGATAAGAATCCAGACGCGTATAAGTACCTTGAAGAAATGAAGGAATGAAAAGTGGCGTTTTATACCTGTTTCTGTTTGTACTTTATCGCAAGTTTGAGACGATCGAGCGTCTGCCTCTCACCCGGCTCCCAATTTTCACCCTCCGGATTATAGTTGAGCATAACTTCAAGCTCGTGCGATGTCCTCGCGTGGTCTAGCAGCGAAGTGGCAAATGTTTGACACAGTTCTCTCATTTCCTGTTCAATGACGAATTAAATTTCAATTCTCTCCATGTATTATAGATATCAAATTCGGCTATTGTATTTGGAACATTATCGTCTACTGCACTGCGGCATACTACATCAGCCTACGTTGTATTCCGAACGAAATTCCTGTTCCATTCGACTGAGGCGTCTCAGCTCCCACGACAATTCGAAAGCGGTTAATAAAGGATCTCTGGAGGATAGTGCGATTAAGGAAGACGATGTCAGTGCGCGATAGGCGTTTATTCTGGATTGAGAATGTCTCAGGGAGTCCTGCTCGCTTGAAACAACGCATTCATCGCAGCCACACCTAAAAGTCAATCATTTTCATTGTCAGTCGGGAATTTAGGGGACCATGCAGGCGTATGAACGCGAAGGAGCTCCTAGAATTATCTCGGGGTTTTGAAACTACTCGTCTCGATGTGCCACGGGTCTCAATTTTTGCAAATTTTCAAAACTGCTCCCAGAAATGTTCCATTTTGACGATATTAACGTAGGCCCGCGATGAATTTCGTAAAATTTCGCTCTCGTGTCGGAAGTAAATGAAGAAGGAAGAAAAAAAAACACTCAGCTCTCCGACGGGAATATCGAAAAGCTGAGAGTTTTTTTAACGTGAGAACGGATATTTCACGAGCTTTATTGTACACGTACCTACATATGTATCTACGTGTCAAAAAAGAAGATTTCTGGGAGCGGCCGGTAGGATTTGCAAAAAGTAAGATCCGTAGCATATCATACTCAAGCGAGTAGTTTCATTGTTCTGAAATAATACAAGGAGCCCATCCATGATACGTATATTTTGATATTTCAAGGTAAGGACACAATCAGAGACCGCAGGATCCGATGGTCTCCGGGATTATAAGGAATGCCATACACCAATAGTATGCATATACCTATTCAAACAGAACTATTCATTTTATATTCACCGAGCATCGTGTGGAGTTGGTAAAGTGGCGCCTCGATCCAATAAGATTTTCAATATTTCGTAATTATTTTTGTGCGCTGCGAGGATAAGCGGCGTTATGTCTGGGGTGAAGTTTGACGACGATCGGTCCACCGCTTCCCAGCTCTGAAAATAAATGATCGTTTAATAAGCTGACTGAGGAATATTGATGATGACGGAGCTAGGCCTGGCGGAGTGAATCGAGCCCGTCGAGTGGACACGTGGATATCAACTACTCCCGATGTATGTCCTTCGACGAAACAACTTCCTATTCCTGCCATTTTCCGATGCGGACAATACTTTTTCTATCCATACGGAAATCGTTGATACCCCCGAGTCGCACGGAGAACTGTAACTGCCCGGAATGTAGTAATGTGGCGTAAATTGTGGAACGGGTACACGAGATTGTTCCTTACGTAAGGCTGTCCGGGGACGTGTGATCTTTCCTCAAACTCGAGTAATATTTCTACCGCTTCAACGTACTCTTCCTTGATAGCGTGCAAAAGCGCGTCCTGCGAAATACAAAATATATTTCTTTCTCCTCTGCCATTGCTCGAATCGTATTCAATCAATATCACGTACCTTGACCTGAATTCCCAGATCCAAGAGCAGCCTGATCAATTCAATATTCTCATTTTCGATAGCGGCTATTAGTGCGGACCGATTCAACGGATCAACGCAATCGATGTTCAACAATTCCGGATGGTCCTTATGCTCCTCGAGGAGTCTATCCGCGAGCCGGAACGCGGTAAGCAATAGAAGGGGCGTAAGAGTGAGTTATTTAACATCATGGGAAGCATTTTGTCGAGGGTAAGGAGAAATTTTATCCGCATCCTGTACCTTTTAACTGTGGCACAATCACCTCTCTCGGCGCTCAGAAGAAAGTGTTTCTCTATCGAGCCAAGAGTATAGTCGCTCGGTGGTTGTAGCGACGCTACAGACTGAGTTCTGGCTTCGGTGCCAAGGAGATTTTGCTGCGATTCCGACGAATTCATGACGGATAGATTTTTCCATCAATTTTATATATAAGGTGAGATGCCGTTGATTCCCCGATAAATGTCGTTCTCCACGTTACGCGTAATCTGGAGTCACGCATTATTGTTAATTGGATTGGTACGCAATGGTTACACTATATTCTCTATACCTATATACAGTGGCTATACTACTTGCGTGTAAATTGAACTAATGCGAATTACAAGCTGACCTAGAAACAAACACATATTCCAAACATTGTTAGAGTGCGTTTTGTAATATCTTTCTTCGAGATGCCGCGTTATTTGTATGTCTCCATAAACGAGGCGCCCGAGCTGCATGACACAAGCAATCTCTGTTTGGCAGGAGGGACCACTTTGAACCCGTTTAGAAAGAGGAGAAACGAAAAGAAAAACACCGTGACGGTATTAGAGCGGACACCGTGTTCGTACTCGATGATTCCCGGATTTTATTACATTATCAAAAAATAGTGAAGAACAGAGATTCGAGGATCGTCAACTTCGTGCAGAATGTCACAATAGCGAGTGATCAATGCCAATCAATAATATATCCAATCGTGACTTCGTGAAATAGTTATTCACTTTGTGGAGATACGAAAACTCAGTTTTTTGCTTGTTCAACTCGCAGTGATTCTCGGCGTTAAAGGTTCGAAAAACTTTCACGTTGATTGCTGTATTCGAATATAGAAGAGAGTCAAGGTCACCCCAAGTATACCGGACTGATCGGGAAATAAAAGAAACAGAAGTTGAATTTGAAAAGTGCGTCAGGACAACACGAAAAGCAAGGGGCGTCGGATTGAGATCGGGAGAATTGCGGGTAGGGGGCAGTAAATGCTCACCTGCATTTGAAGCAGCTAAAAAGTGATATAGAAAATATTTAACAGCTGTCAGAGTAGAGTGTAGAATGAGACTGACCGCCGTAGTTACTTTACTGAATCCCTACGATATTTTCCGAGTGGGAGAGCTTCCCAGTGGATTAGGCACAAATAGATATATGTAGGGGTTTGTTAAAAAGAACTCTCTGGTCAGTAGAATATAACATTGGATTACCAGGGGTGTACAGCCGGTATACATACCGGTGGATTACGAAATGCTTCCGCACTATCCACTATATGATCAGGATAAACCTACTCGCACATTGATTGGTATATTTATTCGCCCGCAACAGCCGGCTTACTTTGCTGACCGGAGATGTGGCAAAATGTCACATCCCCCAACGGAGGAGAGAAATAACAATAAAATGAATGAAACGGCAAATGATTCGTACACGATTTTTCGCAAATTATCAACTTCGTTATTACCACCAGTTTTTCTTCGTTTTTCATTCCTTTTTTCTCTTGGGAGTGGGTGAACGACCGAAATACCCCGCCTGACCTCTTGCAAGTGCGCTCAAATTTGATTAGCTATTTGGAACGATCCATCCCGAATCGATAGCTCGCGAGCTCGCTACAGCCAAGCTAAGCTATAGCACATTGTTATCATTATTATTATCACTATTATCATCATTATGGTCATCATTACGGTTATTGTTATCATCATTATTTCTCACAGATATGTAGCAGGTATATATACATACATACGCGGAGTTGTATTGGAAAGATCGAAGACATGCATTATACAGGTATATAATTTACGGATAGATATGAAGGATTGCAGAAGGTGCAGAGAATGGTGATGATTAGAGGGAACTGCACAATATCCAGCCGCTTTTGTTCAATAGTATATATTTTATTCGTGTGTATATAATAATGTACAATATCTTATAACCTAAATCTCATCATTTTTCCGGGGTGTTTCATCAAGTCAAGGATTTCCGGCATCTGTGATTTCTGAATAAAAATTTCAACTGCCCCCATACGTCCCGTGGAATTGAAAAAAACGTTCGACAATCAAATGAGACTCGTAAACGAAATCACTGAATAATAATTAATCATCCTGACATCTCATGTAGCGCCACGAACAATTTTATACTTGTATCTCATATTTACACAGGATATACCTATTATCTGGAATCAGTTCCGTAATTTCCCTCATTATACTAAGACGCGCGCTCATACGATTACAGAACCACTGAAAATTGAAGACGACATTTTGTTATGCCTGTCGGGAATCACATCTCAATTAAGACGCATGTAATCGTCAGAGTCAGCAAGAAACTCATATAATTTCCAACGTCGTGGAAACGGTGATCATGTGATTGATATACTATCATTTCGAATATATACATATACCAGTAAATGTCTGTTTGTTAATTCATCTGCTAACGTTATACCGCGGCTCTATTACACGGATTCTTTTTTCTCTTCAGGGAGATTAGCGAACGTCAGAAAAAAGGGCTCCTATCCCCAATAGAGTCGAAGATTTCAACTCGACATTGAAAGTAGAAATTGGCTCGTAGCGCGTCGACCATGCTCTACGCGAATCAACAGTACTAATCCAATTGTGATTTAGTCGATTGAGAATACTCTGATAGATGGAAAGAAAAATTGCGAGTTTCATTATTTCACAAAAAAATCTACGAATAGTACATACCAATATATATGCAGAGGAATATATATATATAGATATATAATTATACATATATATACATACATACATACACACATATATATATATATATATATATATCCGTATAATTGTAGGTTCGAGTTTCAGCGGAGCCAGAAAACCTCACGGATTTCAAATTCGCATCAAGGTATAATTTCAGCCAGAAAACGAATGGACGCGTAAAAAATTTCAAGGGAAAGAAAATGATCGAAAAATTAGGTCCGTGTGGAACTCGCAGGCTCATTAGAATTCCAGGCGCCAGAGTGAAAAGCTTTTCCCATAATTACCTAAACCGTATCCCCATTGACTTCGACAAATTCGAGATTATTCCGATGCGAATTATTATCCTCGATCCTGTCCGCGTTGTTATCGTGATTTTTGTTGCAAATGTACACGAGTTTGGCGAGATAGAGTTGGAGATCTTCGCTACCGCGTGCGTCTTCCTCAACCAGAATATTCGGACATAAGACAGCCATTTCGGCTTCTGAAGGTAAGGCCGGAACGACGCTGCGGCCTAGACGCACGTATATCGAACCTCCGCTTTTGGCAACTCTCACAAACCCGCGTCCCCCTCCGAGCTGGTCGATCCTGTGGTGTGGAACCTTCAGGCTTGATCTTCCGAAACGGATAATATTGTCCGATCTGCCGCGGGCCGATCGATCCCCGGCTTCAACTTGCTCCTGGCCCCGACCGATACGGATGTAAGATGTTCCCGGATGCTCCTTGCCCCGGCTACGCTCTGATGTATCCAACGATTCTCGGGGCCTCTCGCTTTCCCGTTTCACTGCAGCGTACTCGAACGGCTCGAGTTCGTGACCCGATGGATTGTATAAGAGGAGCGGCGCGGCGTCCTCGCGAAGAGGAGACGACATCGCGGACGCCTTGACGAGGACCTGGTCGCAGGTGAAGAAGATGAGACCACAAAGCACGGTGTTCATACTCTGCGAATTGTCGAAAAGAAAATTGTAGGGATTAGAATTGAGCAGATGCTATAGAAGTTGATTGAAGAACGATCTGCTAAATTAGTCAATGCGAGAAAAGGTCGACAATTTTTCACTAATGCCTCCCGATTTGGAGTACAGTCAGATTCAGCGGCACGCAATGCCCGGCGTAAGTTCTTTTGCAGGAATTGAACTGAAGACGACAACAAATGTTATTTATCGTCGCTACGACTTGCCGTACAGATTTGACTCTCTTGTTTCTCCGCTGGAGGGCTATAATATGCTGGAAACGTCGATCGTGGAGCAAGAACGTAGTACAACATAGTATTGCAGTTGAATAAAAGAGGATTCAGTTGAATATAACAACTCGCGTCTAGTTGAGATTCAGGTGAAACTTGTAATTAAGTTTAGCAATAATTTAACGGGTCGCCGCAGCTAACTAGACAGGCGTAAAGTGAATGAGAAGGGAGCGAGAAAAAAGATGCCTTCAACCCGTTAACCCCTCAAGAGTTAAGGCCGCGGAGGAGTCAGGATAAAGGCGTGGGCTTGGATAACGAACACCTTCGCTCTCGTTAACGTCGAATTTACTTTGTAATCGTCTAACCCCACAGATACTGGCCCAATTACGCTTTAGCTCCGGTCCAAGTCTTCGCGTACTACATACCGATACCCAACATGTTTTTGCAGTGCAGAATGAAGATTAGAATGCATTTTCAAACCATTCGGAAATTGGCTTGATTTTCTCTAGCAGGTAAGGTCAGAGCTCGGAATAAGTGTGAATTCAGAGTAGAACTGAGAAATGAGATCAAACGCGCACAGGTATAGTTCGCTTATTACTATTCGTCTGCCATTTAGCATTCTGCATTTCAACAGATTTCTAGAAACGGGGTCTCGAATTTTTTGTTGCATGAATCGGTATCAGAGAAACTCGGATTATCGAGTGTTTCACGAAGGCGTCCATTAATCGAAAGAAATCGTGAGTTGAATGAGAAACTTAATAAGGGCTACCGGCGATTGATCAATTGGGAAATTAATCGTTCAGAGATCAACTCTTTGTTGTAATTCCTGCGATATCTCTCAAACTCTTCATCCTCTACTGAAATACAATAGTGAATAATTTTGTGTGAGGTAATATATGGAGGCCGTTCGTATGTTATCACAGTTGTGTCAAAAAAACCTTGAGAAGAGCGCAGCAAGGTAACACCAACAACAGATGAATCATGGAGATGAATCACTGAAGTAACACCACGTGTTTTACGCTATATTACGTAGAAACGAGATTGACAACCTTCTCAATATTTGCCAGCGTCGCACACTCCAAATTTATCGCAAGTTAGCCAAATCTTTTCCAATCAATGACTTGTGTTGGTGATTTGTTTTTTTTCGGGCAAGAAATCCAAGACGATACTCAATTGAATAATGATCACAAGTTTTGCTTGAACTGTTTCCAAAAGATTCATTTCATGTTCCACCGCCAGCCAAACGATTTTGCTTCAATCGCCAAATTTGTTTTCACTTCTGTGTCGAGATATCAGACGATTACAAATTGTTATTCAAGGTATTGACACATTGGGACTTGAATATTGCACAAGCTACCGCTCAATGGTTGTACACCAAGGAGAAGATTCACGACGTAACGTACATACATTATAGTTTTGGGGTAACGTCGTAGTGGCTTGTGAACCAGTTAGGCTTGCACTAAGGGCGGGACAAAAGGTCAGAAAAAAAAAGGAAAGGAGTAGACCGAACGTGTTATAACAATGCACAAGGATCAATACCGGAGAAACAACAGTTTTTCCAAATTCTACTGATAATTCAACTCCACTGTTCTGAAAACGCCTAAAAATTCGGATAGATTCTGTATAATTCTTCCGCAATAAAATTCGGAAAACAATTCGCAAACAACGAAGAGAACGAATTGCCTTCCCGAACACCGAGCCAGAAACAGATACTGAGGAATTATTTCAAGATTAATGAATTCCGAAGCAGATTTATCGGGAAACGATAATGCACTTGTTCGAAGGATTGTTTAAATTGAAAAGAGAAGAACGAAACAATTGAAAAAGCGCAATGAGTCCGACGACGTTCCTTTAGGTGAAAATAAATGACAGGAGGGAAACGTGGTAGGAACGGTACCGGAAACTAGGACAAGCTGGGACAATTAGAAAAACAAGATGGATCGAGGAAGTCCTTGACAGAGGCGTTGAGCGCCGCAAGCGTTGAATAAATTAAGGGACGAGGGAAAAATGCAGCGGCTTACCATGGCGTAGCGGGGGTGGACGGTTCGTTATCACGTTCCTTGCAGATTGTGGGGTAGGTATGGAGTATGTGGCTTGGGGTACAATGAATCCCTCGGTTAGGGAAGACACGCTTATATACACCGCCGCACAGCCACCGCGCGGGACTGGGATAGCTTCACCTGAGTTATGATTGGCCAAGCGTATAACATGATACCTCTACATTATTTTGATTCAATTATACCTTAGCTACCAACCTACGTAATCTCCTTTATTATTTATGACTCTTGGCAAATAATAATAATCGAAAAATCTACATACGCACTTTATGCCCCTTAGCTCTTGACGCTCACCCCCCGTCCCCGTCACCGCAGCTACCGCACATCCCGCCGAACGATTGCCGATGCATACCCTGATTTGACAGCATTTTATTTTCCGCTCATCTCGTTGTCAGGGTCGTCCAGTCCAATCGCCATGCGATAACAAACGGAGAAAATGAAATTCGCAACTCCGACTCCGACTCGAGACGGGAGGAAAAAATCGTCTGCCTCGACATTCGTCATTCGTTAATTCGGTATGCGTCTTTGGGAAACTCGTTGTTTTTCGTTTGTCAAATCTCAAAAATGCAAATACTCATGTTTCTGAGATCGTTACCACTCTATGTTCTGTCTTTCAAATTATACGACGCTTCTCATGTATTTCATCGAAAACAGAGCGGACTCGCCACATTTATTATATCAATCCAAACTTCGATTTAACAGGATATCAATTGAACCAGTCACAGGCTGTCGGAGAATAGTTTTCTTCGGTAATTAGCTGACCGGCCAGCTGGAGGATCCCGGATCATTATTAAAATACCCTCATTTCAGAGCAGGCGGCGAAAGAGAGTTGAAAAAAAACCTATTAGGCGCTATATCTACTCCGTATGTAATTCGTGACCCGCATTTTCCTCCTAATTGCACCGATGCATTTTTCTCCGCTAATTATGAAATCATCTTTAAATTCTAACGGAAAACAAAAAGCATGAAAGACTGCATAATCTACCGACTACTTTACCGACAATAGTGTATGATTTAGTGAAGGAATATCATAATTGTCCGAGATGGAGAATATCGTAGCACATGGTTTTTTCTTTTTAATTTTCGGGAGAAACGGTATCCAGCGCATAGGTAGTCGGTGCCTTGTGAGACAAATCATTCCAAAGAAATCACATTCCTTCTTATTTCCCTAAAATGGTGAAACGAATTTACTAGAATTCCCACGCGGTACACGCGATGCTTCAGCTATTGGCTATATTGCAGGCAATTTCACGCCTGTTGCTGCCTCGCAGTATGAGGGGTGAGCTAAGCGGAGGAAAAGAGACGGGACACGTTGCAGGGGGGTTACATACAGCTGGCTACGAGATTATACAGGAGAGACTGCAGACCGTCGGAAGAAAGGATACCTGAGGATCTCAAATTCGCTGGTTTCCGTATCAAATGTCACGCTTGTATACGCACACGTGGATTATCCACGCGGTTAACATCACTCCGAGAGAAGGAAGGAGAAAACTGTTGGAAGTCGCGGGTCCATCCACAACCGAGTGTTCAAATTCTAGTTTTCGGCGAGTGGTATTCTATACACGGATGCATAAACCTATACCCATATATTCGCACATTATATAGATATCCGTATAGCTACGCTGCAGTATCATCTGTGTTTCTTCCATCATTCCTAGGTATACGCACGTGTATCGGTGTATACTATACGAATGACTGTACACTATGTAGCGAACAATGCAGACACAGGACACTCATCTTGAAAGATGTTCGTCCTTGGAGCTTGGCTATCCACGGCCATTGTACAAGGCGTATAGGGCTGCGACTCTGCCAGTATAATCCGCCTATAGCTGTTAAGTCGTAGGACGAACGTTACGCGGAAACTTTCTTAGCCGCCTCTCTCCGCACACAGAATGTATATTATCTCTGCGTTATTGTTTCTTAGTTCGGTCGCCTCTATCTGATTTTTTTTTTTTTAATATTTTATCCCACGCTCGTTCCTATATTTTACCTTCTTTTCTCCTCCACCTACTCCTCCTCATCCTTCTCCACCGTTCTCCTTCTCCGTTTTCTTCTTTCTCGCCTTCATCTTCGGTTGCGCTAATTATAATGTAAAAGCAACAGAAGATCGGGATATGCTATACATACATCATGCGTCTATTAGGAGCTGCTCATTATATGCTCTGAATCGTTAGACGATCTGATAAATGACTGCACGATACACAATAAGTAAGATTTCGTCCGGAAAATGTGTACCGCCCAACTGTCTATTGCAACGAGTCTATGAAACTTGTTTTCATATCAAGTCAATTTTCCTTCTTTTAATTGGATTTGTGAATTTTCCCGTATAGTATATACTATTGGATTGGCATACAGGAATCGGCCTAGGTAATTTATCTTGTTCAGACCAATGAGAATGTTTTCAACCGAATTGAATCAGTCGTTATTTTTCAGAGGCTACAATAAATCTTCCTTTCTTATAGATAGCAGATATGGTTGCACCTAATAAGGTTCGGTTGAAAGGGGGATATTTCGTTGGATCAAGGAAAATCAAATTTCATCGACTCAAAGAATTCTTTTTCTCGGTGTAATGTAACGTGAAATATATTATTGGTGAGGAACTGCATAATATTCGAGAATCGCGGGTACATTCGAAGGTTAAGTTCTATGAGCTGGGGATATCGCGGAAGAATTATGCCGTAAGGAGAAAAATCCGGCGCTGGTCAGACGCGACGCGTATAGCATCATATCCCGTGAGAAAACAGTTCGTCGATTTGCTTCTCGTTTTCGATTTGATCATTACGATAACAAGCGAGGTGAATGATCTTGCGAAATCCAAAGTAGAAACGCGGCTGGAGAAATGTGCTGGAGAAATTACGGGGAATTATCAACCGCATAACGTGCGTGGCAGGTAAAACAATTGGTAATGTGAGAGTACCGTTAGCAGGACAGGTATCAGTGGCTGAATTTGCCCCACTACCAGGAGGATTTTTTCAAACCCAATGATTCGAGAGTGTCCTGGTACTGTTACTTTTACGTTATTCATTTTTATCCTCATCGCTCGATCGAATGATGAAATAATTATAACCACCTGCAGCTTGTTATGACACAATAATTTATTGATTGTAGATATACAACGATAATTATGATGGAATAATATTGAAAGTGGACAGTAGAGGACGGTGGGGCAAAACCGGTCGCCTTGCTTGCCTTAACGCGTCAATGCTAGCTAGCCATTTCTCCGGGGTGGCCAGTTTTCCACCCGGCCCTCATACGTGTCTCTAGTCAATTGGTGGTCAATGCATTAATAAAAATGAAAAAGAAATTGAAAATTGTAACAATGATAATAATGATGACAATGATAATAATAATGGTATTTGAGATGAGTATAACAATGACAATAAGAGAGAAACCGCCTGATGAATAATTCTAACAATTAACACTAAATTATCCATTGATTCGTTTTTCATATAGTTACGTTATCATACAAATTTTCAATGGTTACAAAAAGAGCTGGAACAAACGTTCAGATATTTTTGTACCATACACTTATCACTCTCTTGTGCAGAGTGCGCTTCAAACAGAAATACAATGAATGAGTATACGTTGAGGTATCTATAATCAATCGGATCACATTGGATCAGATACGTGACTAAGGATTTCGGATTTCTCATTACATTTAATAAATCATAGGTATCATGTCACATGAATAATTAAGCCGGCATACAGGGTCTCCAATTCGAAAGACAGTACGGCCGAATACCACTAGAATCAGCGCTGCACGTAAAAAAACGTATTGGAACTCATATGAGCTAAACTTGACATTGAAACAGATATTTCGATCAGAAGGACTGTACATGGATTCTCGAACTTTACGCGTGTAAATTCCCCCAGAATTATCGTATCGGAATTCGTAAAAAATTGTGAAATCGCCAATGACAATAAATGATATGGAAGGACGCATACGAAACACTTGATAGGAGCATTTCCCTCGAAGAGATGTTTCACTGAAAAGAGTGAATTGATTTGAAAACGCTCAGTGTTCTCGTCATTGATTTGCAGAGGAATGGTTTTGAACGCTCGATGTATGGTTAACTGAATCGTAACATACGTGTACACATAAATTTTAGAAGTTCATACGATTTCTATTATCGAAATATATCCTCAACTATCAAGTTTAGCTGAAATGCGCTCTAGCAAATTTTATACGGGAGACTGGACCTTTTATTGGATTTTGGGGAACCTACAACTTTCATCTGGAACATTCTTTCATGTAAGCTCTAATTTTCGAGATATTCAGCCGTACTGTTCAAAACGGGACAGCTAAGGAATCACTACAATTTACGATATTGAAATTAGGTATAGGTATAGATTCCTGTAATATACTTTTTCCAATAATATCATTTCTTTTGCAAATGATAGTATCGGCTCATCGTCTAGTTCTCTCGCATGTGTAACCGAGCTAGCGTTGTTGCGTACACCCGTGAATATCACTCGGGCATACCAGTTACTCGCACACTGGTAGCGCGCAAGTATTTACGCGATCAGCCTATTCTTATACCTATATACTTTCCTTCGGCTACGAATTTTCACCTCCTTGCCAAAGTATTCGTTTTGCCCCGGTCTCCCCTACATGCAGACATAGAAAAGCCTGTATACAAATTGACATCGAATTAGAGAATATTGCAGGCGTTGCTCTGATGCCGAGGCTTTCCGCTTTTGGTGAGCGCGAAGCCGGGGCAGCACTGATCTTGGTTGATGGATAGATGCCGTTTGTCGCTAGTATGCGGATCAGTGATGAGCGAAAACTCGCAGCTGTGTATCCCGGGAACTTCGGCTGCAGGCTTGTTCTTGAACCCGAAATTTGTAACGTCGACGTATCGGTCAGTCTCTTCGTCGTGAAGCGCTACAGGTGGCATCGGTGATTTACCCTTACAGCTGCCCCTCCGCGATGCCAACGGTCTCGCTTCCGCGCTACAGAATGACGGGC
This sequence comes from Phymatocera aterrima, assembly GCA_963170745.1. Lineage (NCBI taxonomy): Eukaryota > Metazoa > Arthropoda > Insecta > Hymenoptera > Tenthredinidae > Phymatocera > Phymatocera aterrima. The sequence continues at coordinate 98,247 of OY720668.1, forward strand.
AATTCACGCTGTCTCTGTGCAGCCGGAAGTGCTCCTGAGTGTCGCTCAAAAGAGACCCAAAAACGTCGGCTGGGTTGCGAACGATCGCAGAAATTGCACCAACGGAATTCGAGCGGGATCCTGTAAACAGGGGAATAGGGGGGAGTTGCGGTTACTCGTCCGTCTCGCGGTCATTGTTTCCTATAGATACGGACTCCGGTATAACGCAGGCGAGGTTGGTGATATGTGATATATTCTTGTCGAAGTGAAAAGTTCACTCTTTAAAACTCATATACGAATTCCAGACTCGAAATAAAAGGCCTGAGTTAATATTTGATCAGGAGAGATGATTAAAATTGCACGTATGCTTCTTAACGGTCGAAGGAAAACGGCCTTGGTTGTAAATATTGTAGAAACCTTTCTCTCATTTGGTTTCCCCTGACTTTTTCATGTTTTACTCTTTCACGCGCCGCGCGCCTATGGCATGTATGTATCTACCTATATCGTGTACAGTTGTATGATTCAGATGGTTTGCATAGAGATATGGTCGAGGTATGTTCGTGGGGGCTGATTTTTGCAATTGGAATATTTCACTCGGTTTCTCCGAAAATGATAGACATTACCTTTTATTTCTAGACTCTTTATCGGAGAATTAGCAACGGATCGACGGGCCACATCCTGGAAGGTAATCGGCGAGTAAACCCGCCTGTCCTCGGGTACAAGGCCGGATGTTGCGGAGCCCGGCGACGCCGGGGAAGATACTTTCGAAGTTCGCGCCGAAGCTGAAGAGTCTTCTGCCCTACATTCGCTGCGGGTAACCGACCCCACGACGCTTATCGACATTCGCTTGTCGGCCGCTCGATTATTAATCCATTGCGGAGGCTCGTGAATCGTTATTCCCTTTGTCATCTGGGATCGTTCTTCACGCTTCTCAAGCCAGTAGGTTTTCATTGAGCCTGAATTATCTCGCGGAATGAAAGAAAATTGTATTATTTGTTCAGCGGAACGGGAATACAAGTACCTACGTCAACATGGTAATAATTATAAAATTAGAAGGGAGAGAAGCGAACGCTGGGAGAACCCACCTTTGCCTTTCACCTGAATTTCACCACGCTCCGTGACTTTGTACGACGAGGAAAGGAGCTCTTTGGTTGGATGTGAAATGTGGATTTGCATTGCCTCGCTAGTCGCCTCCATTCGCGATGCCGTGTTCACCGAATCACCGAAAAGACAGTATCTTGGCATTTTTAGACCAACAATTCCAGCCACTACGTCGCCACTGTGTATCCCTACGCGGATTTGCAAATGTTCTCCTAGAGTGAGAGGGCCGCGAAGAAGAAAACAAAACAGAAGAATGATAAAAACGTTCCGTCGTATTTTCTTGAATCTTTCGCATTTGAGAACACACCTGTGGACGGATCTTTCAGATCGGTTATCGCTTCCACCATGTCCAGAGCCATGTCGCACACGCGATCAGCATGATCATGCTCTTTGTCTGGAGCACCGGAAACCACCATGTAAGCATCGCCGATCGTTTCGACCTTGAAATTCACAATCGGACATAAAATTCATTTTCCAAATTGTCAATGACTCGTGAATGAGGCGAAAAATTGACCAAGAATAGAAAAAAAAAAAATGCCATGTGGCGGAGCAGAAAGAAGTGTGTAGGTATACATTGATAAAACGTGCAGGAATCAATGTTCAAATTAGTATAGTATGTATTGTTGACGATTCGGGATCGGAAACCCTGTATCTTGAAATTCGATCTCCGAAACGGAAGATTTGGGAATCCAGTATCGCAGTCCTTATATAGATGCATACCTTATAGACGCGATTTCTTTCGGTTAGAGTATCAAATATCGAGTACATTGCGTTGAGCATCGAGACCACTTCCATCGGTGTGATTCGGCTGCATATTTCGGTGAAACTGACAACGTCGGAGAAAAGAATAGAGACTGTGTCGAACATCTGGAACAAAAAGACGAATCCATACATGTACATACTACAATGCAATGTATGTTATACATACAATGGCATTAACGATCGGCGAAACAGTTACGAAGCTTTCACGCCAACAACCGCGAACACTCCGCAGCCAAATTAGTTGAATAGCTCGCTCACGGCACCTACAATGGCTTGGAGGAGCCGGCCCCATTTATCCGAGTGATTTGTTCAAATTTGAATTTGATTTTCATTCTGATTTTGGATTTGAATTCGCATTTGAATTTAAATTCGAATTGTGGTTCAAATTCAAATTGAAGTTCCCCCGTGTATCGTGATTTCGGAGATGGTGTGATATTATGCCTACCTCGCAGGTGTCTATCGGACTTTCGCCATTTCTAAGTCGGTCAGCAACTTGTTTCGGTATCATTTGATATAGCAATTCATCAGTTCGTTTCATCTCAGCGTCAAGTTTCCTCATTGACTCTTCGAGCTTTTTACTCTTGAGTTGTTCTTGGTCGAGTGCCAATTTCAATTCAACCGACTGCTGGGTACCGGCGAGCATCAGATCTCTAAAAAAGTCAATTTTTTGTACGTTCCGGGAATGGGCTCTTGCCTTCTTTTGTTTTTCTTTTTTGTTACCGGAAAAAATATCGACCTGCTGAAGTCATGCATTGACAAATCGTTGATATAAAGTCCAGTAGTTATCAAAGCGTTCAAATCCGGCATCACAGGAGTCCCGAGATACATCATCATCCGCCAATCGTCCATGTAGATCATTTGGCCTGTAGAAAATCAACTAACTGGGTTACAGCTATACGCTTTATATATTTTCAGCAGTTGAAAACTACGACTCCCAACTATATTTCCCTCATCGCCTACCTTTCAATCTCAATGTTTTATCCTCAACGCTCTCCATTTGGTCACTCAAAATAATGTCATTTTTCTTACGATCTCCCGGTCGCTCTGTGAGCACTGGCTCTACTGTTACCAACTCGAAGATATTATTGGTTCGATTGAGTATCTGCAAATGAATGATTATTTAAAGATCCAGTGAAAATACAATGGAAATATTAGAAAAGATATATCTGCTTGCCGTTTGGAATTTGAAGGCAATTAATGGTCTCACGAGATCGAACCAGTGGGTGATTCTCTTCCCAAGGAGATCGGGCAGGATAACCATCAGAGAGTTGCCGATGCTTCTTACCACCATATCCGATCTATCGAAGAAGGAAGGAAACAAAGCTGGGAATACTTTCCACGTTTCGATTGTGCTGACAGGGGGGGGGGGATTTAATTTTCAATTTCAATACTCACCCGAAGACAATGCAAAAAGGAAAAATCTCAAATAGTACCGCTGCTCCGATCGGCAGATGCTTCTCTTCCCTGGTCATGGCAAGAGATGCGAAAGTAAAAGCTCGGTTATCGAACGTCAGATTGAACGTGACGTGTACGGTGTCGAAGAGAACCTCTTCGCGTACTAGTTCGATCCTCATTTCCTTGTGATAGAAATGTCGAGCGACCTCTCGGATCTGTCCCATTGTGTAGTAAACGAATCCACGTCTCTTGCTCCTGTAGTGGAGAGTCAATCCTGTATTACGAGGAAAAGATTAGAAACATTTTGTACGCTGTACTCCGACCGGCGCCCGCGTCGGCGTCGGATCTCTCCGATTCAGAAATAGGCAACTGACATCACGTGTGATCCGGAATTTTTTCAATGTGGCGATGCATCACTTTAGCTATTCGATTGTTTGCTTCGCTATAATTGCATCACTTATTTCTATCATGTCGTTGTGATTTCCAACTTGGAAAAATTCAGACTCACATTTAACGCCGGCTGTCCGTATCTGAAACGGACAGATGAGTGATAAACTTGAAAGAATAGTGATAGCATACACGACACATACCATGCCGGGTTTCGTTCTCGCAAATAAAGGACGGGGCTCGCATTCTTGGATATGAAAACTTAAGGTACTCGTGGAGATTGTCCAGGCCATTTAGGAAGTCACGGACGTGACGCCCGAGTACAGACAAAACACGGTCGTATCCGTACTGGCCAACGAATCCAACGAAGTGAACACCCATTTGGTCAAAGAATTCTCTCTCCGTGATGCCCAGCACCTGACAATTGTGTCCACGTATGCATATAGGTATATGGGAGTAAATTTGAAACCGAGTGAAGATTTTCGTTCGCTTCTTTTGTTTTTGCTATCTTTTCTGCGATAGCGGATCAGTTCTTCCAGCTGCCACTTACCTGAATAGCTTTCTTGGCTAAACGGGGAATCAGGGTCTCAGGGTAAACCTGATGAACGCTGAAACTTGGCTGATCTACCGCAGCCTGTCGTCGAATTTCTTCCCAACGATCTTCGCCGTATACTTGCTTTATATACTCGGACATATTTTCCAGGATCAACCCGTACATGATTGGCTACTGTGTTGGACAACCTGATGAAAAAATGTTTTATTTCTTTGGGGAGCGAGTGAGCGTCCTCTCCCCTTGTGTAATATAATTTACACTTTTCCCCAAATTTCTGTTCTCAAATTATGCGATTATGCCAAAGTTTGTTCTACTGTCTTATATAACTTCAGCAGAATTTACTTCCAAGGACGTTCCACGAGGAGTTATTGAAGATCTGACCCACAATATGCACGGACTCCGATAAGGACGTTAGTGGTGAAACAGTAAACAATTAAAGATGATGAAATTACGAAACTCACTGGCGACGAAGATGATTTCAAAGAATTTGAAAAGACTTTGATAGAGCTTCCTCTATAATTCTATCGACTGTTTTATCAGCACTGCTTGGAGAATCGATGTACGTATGATTTAGGATTGAACTGCGCACGAATCGCATCCGCTCTTCACGGCTATTTATATTTGAATGCAGCTTGAGGGCTAACGTGAGAGTAAAGAGTCACTACAAAAATATCCTGAAATAAACACCTATAAGTCCCTCGCGTCAATTTTCTGTGTCCGTTAATAATTACATCAGAGTATTAGATGTAAATTGCGGCCAATGTCTATACTCATCCCAATAATTAGAACTCGTAATCACACAAAGTCGAACGAACGATTCAAGATATACCTAGCTAATGTCTTTCGGACGTATCTGACAATCAAAAATTGAGTAAGAAGAAATATCCATCGAAGGCTTCCTTGACGGTTTTCTGCACTTTATTTCTAAAGTAACTCAACTTCTAATTAATTTTCTCTCTTGACGTCGATTTATGTTTGATTATCAACTGTTGAATTGGATCACATACGAATCTATTTGTGCACTCTTTCGACAACGGCTGTCAATTCAGCGATCAAACCGGCCGAAGATATGGCTTGACAGAGGCGCAACCGACTCAGCACGACCCCGAGACTAGCGTGTTTGAGTTTATTAAATGTCCAAGAAGAATGTCGACCATTTGCTTTCCTGGTTCGGTTTGGTGGGCCTCGTAGTTAAGAAGCTCGTCTTTCCCAGCGGGAAGTAGTTCCTCGCGTGTTATAGATCGCTATCGTAGTTCGGTTACTCGACATAATACTCGAGTGGTTTCAGTTTTGCACATTCGATATTGTTCTATTCTAACTCTAACGTACACGAGGGGCAATTATTAGTACTCTCTGACTCTTAGGCTGAGAGAAAGATCGAAAGAGCTAGAGAGAGGTAGACGGACAGAGAGAGAGAGAGAGAGAGAGAGATGCAAGAGCGTAGGGTTAATTACCTCTAATTGCTCGAGATTAATTGTTTTACGCGCGTAACTGCTCCACTTCAATTAGCAATAGTAAATAGAAGATGTTTTATGGTATAAGCGAGTTTTGTACACTTTATCAACAAATATGAAGATCTTCAAATAGCTGAACCTCAACTCCGATTCCGATATATTGTAATCATATAATAAATATTCCGCCACTTTACCTGATCGCTTGAAGCATAGTGGTATTTTTCAATGCCATGACTGGCCTAATTCCATTTCGTGGGAAGTTTTCAAGGCTAGTTTGTGCGGAACCGTTGCTCCCCATTCGACCTCCATTAAATTTTCCAAATTGATAGACATTCCGGAACTAAAATAAGGAATGAACATTTTATGTTGAAGGTATACTTTCATTCCTCGATAAAATGAATAGAATGAATTAGAAAACAGAGTATGCCATTAATTTACTGTTATGAGGTTGGGAGACCTAAAAATAAAGACTGAGTACAAAATCGATGACTTAATTGACGATTAGCAGCTGAGGGACGTGGCAATTAATTACCCCCTAGCTGTATATGTAATGGCTAGTCGAACTAATTTTACAAGAGTAGCAAAGCCGAACCGAAAGCATCTCACGATCGACCACAAAATACTGATTCGACTATCTTATACATATTCTGATGGGGCAGTGAGTGAGTCTATCAAAGACGATTTTAGAATATTGACCATTCCCGATCATCGAGTAGACCAAAAGTGATGAACTTCGGCAGATTTTCGATGAAAACGAACAGAAATAAATATATACGTTCAGACGAAGTGAATACATACGCCATACTTTTTATAAATACGAACTTTCCTAGATAAGGAGAGGGAGAGAAGGCAAAGAGGAATATTCCTACGACGGGATATCAGGTCCCCGTATTATTTCTTCGGATATAACAATCATTCATCGGCACTGATAATCAAGCTAACCGTGCGGCGAATGATTCGGGCTGCAGAGTCGCTACATTTAACGCTGACATACTTTAGTCTGATGACAATTTCCCGTATCATCAAATATCGTGACCAAAGTATTATATATTGTATTTATGTAAAACAGGTGTTATAAAATATGATCTTCTCGAATTCCAAATGCAGATATTTTATGGCGGCTAGTATTGTGCACCTAGTCACGCTGAGGGAGATGAATGGCACAGAACTATGGATGGTCCGCGAAAAGGCAGCAGCTCATCAATACGATACGATGTAGGTATATGCGATTGGGTGTGGGCAGGGGCGAGCGCAAGGCCATGTGTTCGGGCGGGGAATTGCCTCACAGCGCAGGTTACTCAATGCGTGGACGTGGCGCAGGTGTCTGCCGCCTGGCAATGAACCGTGACGAAACGTTGCAGGGGAAGGAAATAGTATCAGAACATGACATGTGCCAATTGAAGATATTACGCGCATGCATGACGATGTATGTTATATTACGTATGTGTGTCTCTATATTAATAATGAAACTATATCTGATATTCTGATCCCATTTGTGTACTCATATACTATTTGTGTACCATATCAATGCGAACGTTCCAACGTATCGAAGCGCGATGTAATCAGTAGTGATGTCGAAGCCTGCCATCTATGTATATACATACATACATACATACATACATATGTACGCGGTTAATTGACCGATTAAATGATGACTGATGTATAGCTAACCCCGGCCGCCGCACGTAACCGATTCACCAAAAACTGACAACGTGCAACATACCAAACGGCTCTGATTGGCGAACAAACCATGAGACTATAATAACTATACTAATAGTATTGTGCATTTTGAATTGGTAACTGAACAGCTGTAGACCGTGTGACAGGAAAAATGGAGCAATCGACGTGGAAATTTGATAGGGTGAAGGCACCAGTTCGTGACCATCCCCCCAGTTTTCATCTACCTACTTCGTTTTGTCATACCTATACCTGGGTATAGAAACATAATTTAACTCGCTTGGTCGTTCACTAGTCCCGTTCTCGAAATGGACGACAACTAGTGCCTCCACGTACCCTACACAAATATTGCCCATGCCGAAACTATAAACAAGAATAAATGTGTCCAAATTAATTGTGATATAAATCTGAAGACAACAAATACATCACAACTCAATCATAGTAGGTATATACATCAGAATTTATGACGAGGAAATAGAGAAGGAGAGAGAGAGAGAGAGAGAGAGAGAGAGAGAGAGAGAGAGAGAGAGAGAGAGAGAGAGAGAGAATAGAGATAAAATTTTCAACATCATCTTACGAAATTGTTGTATTCATGAAAAAACAAATCGCCAACAAATTCATGTGCGGGAGCTGCAGTCCAGGGAATTAGAGCAATTAAAGGTCGTCAGCTGCTTTGTTGGCTCCAATTAATATTGCCCGAGGAATAAATGAACTCCAGTCTGAAATACGCGATTAGTGTGATGAAAGTAAAACCGATGCAGCATAAACATCTCTTCAAGATTTCAAATATAACTTTAGTACGTGAAACACCACCTTTAACTTAACACCGACTTGAGATCAATCTCCACAGCCGCGCACGTGCGCAAAAATCAATTCTATCAGGCGCGGCTGCTGGGCATCGCCGCAGTTAACGCAGATAGACAAACACGCACATTGCGTTCAACGGTATCCATGGACCTTTGCATCTTCATTCGGCTACGTACGCGTAGCTATCGTAACGCGTTTGCAATTCAAGTCCGGATGACTCGCCGAACTCGTGATTAGTATCACCTCCCAGCATGCATCGGCGGGGGTGAGTTTTGAAGTTGAATGACGGTCATCAATGGAAAATAGTTGGAGTAGCAAAAACGTCGTTGTAATAATTTCTTTTCATAATCTGCAGAGACGGCTCTGATTTGACTATTGATAATCTCAACTATCTCATCCACTTACAAAATATTCACGCCGGCCAACTTTATGGTCTACGTCTTTCTCCCAATTCTCCGTCACTATGATAAAATGAATGATGGATAGATGTTTTAATTGTTTTCACGATGGATTTTGATAACGCAATTGTACGGTCTAGTCGCAACGCGGATCACGCTATCCGTGTAACGACCGAAACGTTACTGACCAAATCCAAAACGTTGCTCCTTCTTCGTCCTATTGTTAGTCCTCTTCTTACAAGGCTACCATTTCCTGCTATTAGCTGCTTGATACCCGATCGGAAAGTCAAACAGGTCTCACGTAGATGGCTTTGAGCATTACTGACCTGACTACCAAGTGGCTTAGGTGCCATGCCATTAATATATCGTCGGTTTTCGAAACCACCCGCAGCTATAATAAGCGCGACTCCGCTTTCGCGAGTATATTATACATAAATATAGTCTAGCTATATCGACAATACATACGGTAGTAAACGCGGGCGCGGTATGTATATAGGCGCACTGTGGTTCTATATCTAGATACATAATATAATATGCAACAACGACTGCAGGTAATCAGTCTTATTATAGTCTCTTACAGAATTATTACAAGTCGGATGATTTGCCTGATATCATATTTATCGCAATATACAGTATAGTGTCCTTGGTATACTCGTACAATACAATATACCTATAATCTCCGACATCATCGATGCTCAATCTTCACCCCGTTCCACGGTTTCCACACATTTTCAGGACGCAGGTCACCGAGCGCAAATCTCTCAAGAAGACATCTTCAAATTTCGGATAGCCGAGAGAATGAAGTCCACCATCTATAATTATCCATCTGTGCATTTTGAATGCTTTTTTGATGAATTAATTGAACAGTCTATCTATACCATAATAAGCTCTCAGCAATTATAATAATTAGGTTTTGCAGTACCAATACATTAATATGCACATACATACATACATACTTCTATCTAGAATTATACCGTTTGCTTTCTCACTATGTGCAGCGAATAGAGCTGCGGCAGAGAATTTTCCGTTGCCACAATTGGAGAATGACGTCACGCATGACGTGCATTGTAAAATCACAATATGGTAGCAATAGGATATTAACATTATTTGACAAGCCTCCTGGATGTGAAAATAATACGATAGAGCTATTATGAATCATGTGCAATTATAGCTGCATATACATAGGTATAGTATATTCTTATTTGCCTCAATGCGAGCGGGTGAGTCTAACAGATATTCGAGTCATCGTAGACAGAGTAAAACAAATGTACCCGGTATATAAAAATATAGGGGTAGGTAGGGGGCAGGTTTAAACTAATCTTACCATTTATCATGACAAATGTACATTGTTCATTAGAGAAACGATGAATACTCAATCATCGCTACGCGCGCGGATCATCAAACTATAGGTATATACTGACGAAACCATGAGCCCGCTTTACGGAATTTGTAAGTCTTGCGAAATCTCATGATCTCGCAAAATTCTTGGGTATCTCGGTCACCCGAGTTCCCCTGATGCGCGAGACTTGAATTCCACGAGATCGTTAGATTTTGAAAGAGTTTAAGTTCAATCCAGGCATCCGATGATTTCTATACCGTAAGTATATCGTATGCGTATCGTATATCACAAAGTCTATAAAGCGCGGCCATCCAACAACCGAGAAATGATGGCAGCAGAATGATTATCAGAATTGTGGCGATCCCCCTTCTCTGAATTTCTGAATTGAGTATAAGTTATCGTAATGTGAGTCTATCCGTTTCAAACACGAATTCTTATATCGTGGTTTCAATGCATCCATTTGATTTCATCCGATTCTATTCGTCGTTTCGTATCTCGTCCTATCCACAGCAATTGCTGCCTTTCGCCGCGTATTCGTTTCAATTTTTTTTCAAAAATCAAGTTTTTGCAATTTCTAATCTGAATCCGTTCTATATCTATCCGGATGAGCTCTTTCAGGTGAATCAGAAGAATACAAATCATCCCAATCAATCTGAATCAGCAAGTAGACTAAAGGTATATTCGAAAGGCTGGGGCACGCGCGAAAGCCGCGATTTTTCGCTTGATTATGGATGCTGTGGCGCCATCTCCCTACAGAATAGATGAAGTAACAATCATACCATGATACCATTCAGCGCGATCTGTCCCCATCTGGCTGAGTGCTTGTGAATGGTTTGTCTTCGTACAAATTACAAATTGTAAAAAACTAACTGTCTACAGCACTCACTGAACTATATTCTCAGTTCAGTGGTCTACAGAATATGTAGTGGATAGGTGGATCCCGATTGAAGTAAATTCACACCTGAAGAAACACATAAACTAGATAAACTGAGTCCCCAAAATCCATCGATGTGATGTCTGCGATCTCTGATATTGATTCATAAAGCATTTCGTTCATCAGTGTCATCACCACGTTCTAAACTTATAACAGTTCCAGCCAATATGATCTCCACGTCTGCAATCTACAGTTATACTCTAGTACACTTTCCATCGTCGGTATAAGGTTATAAATTATCTGAATGTGTATCGGAGCCGTGACTATCGTGATCCTCCGTTATCAATGGGACGGCAGTTATCTCTAATATTCTTCAATCTCCAGCAGGCCAATAGATTATAAAAGATCAATAGCAAAATCGGCTGCAAAATGTATTCGAATATAGTTTACCGAAATGTCATACCCCTGACAATAATCACCACTTATCTAACCTCAGTTGTTATTTTCGCCGAAAAATCACCCTACGAAGATCCAAATGCTCCCAGCTTCAGCTCTTCAATGGTAAATAATTTCGACCTTCGCTCAAATTCTTTTCATTATTATTCACATTCTCAACTCCTTCGTCCTCTTCATCTTATCCACTTGTTGCACTTTTGCAGAACTCCGCGGAGACAACATCGACCCAACCGAAGGGTGACCTGGGCCTCCTACACGCGTTTGTCGCTTCGCTTTCAGTGATCGTTGTCTCAGAATTAGGGGACAAAACGTTTTTCATAGCAGCTATAATGGCCATGCGGCATCCCCGTCTAACTGTTTTTTCCGGAGCCATCAGCGCTCTTGCTTTGATGACTGTTCTGTCAGGTACAATTATTTTTTCACGATTGACAAAATATTTGATAGGATGAAACAGAAGTAAAGAACAGATCAAAGAAGTTGTAGTATCGGATTCTTTATGAATCTCAGGAATTGTATGACAAATTCAGAAATACGATGATTCCCATGATACATTGAAAATATGCCTCCAAGATGTTTATACCTGGATTTTCAACTCTTCCCACTTCTCTATTTTTCAGTCGCTTTTGGCTATGCAGCAACGATCATTCCTCGAGCGTACACTTACTATATCTCTACCGCGCTCTTTGCAATCTTTGGTATAAAGATGTTGCGCGACGGCTACTACATGTCGCCTAGCGAGGGTCAGGAAGAGCTTGAAGAGGTCCAATTGGATTTGAGAAAACGAGAAGATGAGGTGCATTGTGATACAGATCTTAAAGGAATATTGTCTATAACTTTTATTGTTTCTTTTATTATTTGACTTTTCTCATCGACGAATAGAAACCGAAAATTCTCGGCTGTAATCTAATACAAAATTATTTATTTTCAGTATGAAAAAGAAGCCAGTGCTACAATCGTCCATGACCCGGAGACAGGAGTGATTAGAAAAACAATGAAATCCAGTGTCTGGCTCCTAGTATCTAGAGTTTTCCTGCAAGCTTTTACTCTCACTTTTCTTGCCGAATGGGGCGACCGGTCTCAACTTACAACAATTATACTTGCTGCCAGAGAAGTGAGTTCACTCGGATGCTTGAATCTCACTTGAAATAATATTGAATCGTGAAAAATGAATGAACAGGTTATCGATAGGTATGAAAGCAGTAGTCAAATTCTTCTTTCAGAACGTTTACGGTGTTACATTAGGTGGAATCTTAGGACATTCATTTTGCACGGGACTGGCCGTACTCGGTGGGAGAATGATAGCGCAGAAAATATCGGTTCGAACAGGTGAAAAATAAAAATAATATTCAACAATAATTGATTTTGATTTGAGAAATTGAGTCTTTGAATTCATGGTTTGATTTGTTTTTTCAGTGACGATTATCGGAGGTGTGGTATTCCTGCTGTTTGCCATAACGGCTTTGTTCTTCAATCCCAATGAGGATATTTGATTAGGCAATTAATATACTTAAATCATATGAAACTTGAAAGAATAAATCCTAACAATTAAATTCAGTTGATTGATTATTTAATTTGTGAATAGTATATGTTTTAATATGTGTTTATTAATGATAAACACAGCCTAATAGTAGTTGTTCTACATCGTGTCCGTGAGACAAGTTATAATTGTTGTTGCCATTGAATTTAAATACAAAATCAACGTTGTGACATTATATTTTTAATAGTAATTCTGTCTTTTCTTCAACAATCGGGTTATCGAATCGTGTACGAGGTGTTTTTGACTCTCAAAGATTCGCCCTAATTGTAAGTCACAGAACTGTTATTCAGATAATATACTGTGATTATGATTTTCAATGCTGAGGACGAAGACAAGAGGATGAAAGGTGCAATTTTAATTTTGCATTCATAACCCATCATGGTGAGGAATAGCACAATATCTATGGTATCTTCGGTACAAATGGCATCTTTCGATAGCAATTTATTCCGTATTTGAATGCCTGTGCATACCTATATTGTGAATGAAAAACACGTTCCCAAGAGAATTGACAACAACAAAAATGGAAAAGATATTTAACCGCTCGGCAATACATGCCATCGTCTGGCCCAGTGTCAAAGTTTCAGTCTTTTCAAATCAAGTTTCTACGTCAGTCTATGATAAGTAGAAAGGCCTCATTCAGTTATGTATTTTCCTCACTGCTGTGGATGCTATCATTGTCATATTATAAATTGTAGATTTATTCTAAGCGCTTACATATAGGATAACAGAGTGGACGTATTTTTCTTCTTATTATCAACTGATATAATGTATTATATTTTTGTAAAAGAGAGAAGAACAATGAACAAAGTATTCGAAGAAGAAAACTTCATTTTTACTGTAAAATCAATTTCCGAATGAATAAATTTGTATCTCTTCATATAAATCCATTAGCGAGTTTCCTAAATTTCTGGGATTATTTTTTATTTTTACCGAAATGAATATAACCCAATACTTTCTAGACTAGGTATGCATGTATCTGATATTATTGATTTTCGCTTATGCAATATTTCCATATTCATGAAACCCAATGGCAAAAGTCAAATGAATGGGGACTACGGAATTGGATGTCGTCTAGGTCAAAGGATTATATTGTTTTCTACAAACGTGTATAAAATTAAAAGCCAGATGATTTATTAGGAAAGATGAGACAAGAAAAAAAAATCATTTTACAAAATCAGTCTCAAATAACGCACTTATTTTGTCATGTACTTTTAATCGCTCTTGTAATTACCTCATAAATACCATTAATATTATAACACATCAATAAGACATTATTAATAATAGTGTCAACTATACACAACTACTGAGTAAACGGAGCAAAACAGCTAATGTTAATCTCGCACTGGACGTCGAGGATATTATGTGTATTAGGTACATGATTATAGACTGTTTTTGGTATACTTTGTAATCCAGTTACTTAAGCACTGCAACCCTGCAAAAGAGAAATCCACATTCGCAGAGGTTCAAGTAAATATTGTCAATGAGGTGAAGAGAAGCTGAAATATATTATAAAATGGTTATAAATATTCATGCTTACTGTCGGAAAAACTCACCGAAAATATCAATCGAGTATACAGGGAGAGAGAGAGTGTGGTGGGAAGAGAGAGACAGAGTTTCCATTCATGTTTGATTTGACTGACTCGGAGCGGTTGGTTGACATCTTGCTTCCAAGTTGCGCAACCTTTCGAGCCTTGACATTGGATCCATCATAGATTTCTCTTCCGTAAGAAAATTAGGAGGTCCAGAAACTCCTGTAAAATAGAAGTTTCAGAAAATTGTTCAAATAGCTGATAGCATTCGATTAATTGATCATATTCTTGGTAAAAAAAGAGTTGAACCTGTGGCGTATTGATTATTAGGCTGTGAAATAAGCGTTTGACTTTTTCTTGCTTGGTCAATATCCTTTAGTCCTTGTTCGATATAATCTTGGAAAAATTGATGCGATTTGAGCAGGAAAGGTTGAACGTATATATCCGCCTCCGGATACTGTAGTTTGAAATCATACAATTGCGCGAGACCCTGGAGACAAAAAAGAAAAAAGAATACGTCGTCATTCCATATCAGACATAAGTTTCAACATAATGAGACTAAAGATTTGCCTCAGAATTATTAATCATCCAATGTTTACCTCCTGTGTGTGATGCCTTGAACCAATTTTTTTAAATATCTCAGATAGCTGCTGATGCGTTAACTTGGACAAGTGCTTTTGTGTTCTAGCTGCATTACTAGACTTGGATGTTGCTCGCGGCGGCGGATTTGTGTCATCCGGCTTCAACGTCTGGATGTAATTAGAAAAGCAAGGTTCAAATCTACTTTCAGTCCTCAACACAAAACTGAGAATTCGTGGAACAAATTCAAGTGCAAAGATTCATCTCACCGCGATAAGTCTGATTAAATAAGAATACAATTCTGACTCGTTTGTATTAGTTATCAAACTCAGATGATGCAGTATAGCATTTCCTTTGACTCTCGTCATGCTGTGGAGTACGGTTTTAACTGTACGCAGAGGAGTATCAGATTTTCTCTTCTTCCACCAAGTGGTTGGATAGTCCTGTGCATCATATAATCGTACATGAAATTTGTATATGATATCCTGATTGAGATCAACTAAAGATCCAAATTCGCAGCTTGTGCCCTAGGGATCGTTTACCTTGAAAAAGTAATGGACTTCTCTGAGGATGGTGTCGTAATCTAAATCTGTAGCCCAGTTAGGCATCATCTTGACTATTTTCCATAAACACTTCATTACCAATTCCTCATATTTCGGAGGTGCGTTAGATTGGGCACAACCATGAAGTAATTTTATCAATACGCTGGAATGACGTTTAATGTTAGATGAATAATTGGGAATTGAAAATTGAGCAGCATGTCAACCTGTTTTTCTATTCTGGAATACTAGTTACCAATTCATGTCAACTTACCAAATGATTGTTGTATGATTTGAATGATCTATCACCTTGACAACAATGTTGTTCACCACTCGATTATAAGCATCGGCTTCGTTCAATCGATCCAATTTGTTTTCAGCTAATAGGCCGATCAGTTGGTCGACAAGTTCCTTCAATTGTAGCGCCGGTACATTTTTTCCAAGAAGACCCGAGTCGTAAAACTGTTATACATAAAAATACGACAATTCAGGAAATTTAAAGTTTCTAAAATAATTTGTTTATGAAAAATTATGAAGACTCTACTTACCGAAAGTATGACCATGAAAGTATTTCTGAAGCATTTTGATACGTCGGCATTTCCTGAATCTAATGGGTAAGTTTGCAATATTTTAAGCTGCATATTTACAGCACTGATAAATTTATCCTCCTTTGTTTGCATCAACTTAGCTTGATGCGATTTCAATATCTGCAAAGAAATAATGAATTGTCAAATAATCATATTTATGACAGAATCATGCGCTCGGTTTAACGATTTTTACGAACAATTTCGATTTTGTTGAAGGCCTGAATAGCTAGTTGAAGATCTGTACTAGACATCGCTAGTATTTCCCGTTCGAAATTATCATCTTTCCCAGTTTGAGGTCCCAACGTAGATAGAATACCAGATTTCGGTACCAATAATTTCGGCGGCGATATAGGAATTAATCTGAAAATAATTATTCCAGATTATATTTTATGTAACGATCTTAAATACATGAATTTCTTTTCTTCAATTTATCAAAGAACTTACTGCGCAGCTGTCCTCGTATTCAGCAATTTCACCGGCTCGTTGAGATCCGAGATACAAGGTTCCAAAAGTTTCGGATTACAAACTTTGACCGGGGCACTGGATTCAATTCTCTCTAGCCATTCTAAATCGAGTCCAAAAGGTCCAGAGACTTTGGGACGCGCCTGTTGAACTGGAATTCTGAAATTGCATCACATGTTTAATGAAACGGCGAAAATTGTGCTCGAAATTCAGCAGACAAGACATAACTCTCTATCAACAACTCTACACGTATATAACTCTATTTCAGGGGTTTGACTCTTGACAGTGTGCGAAAATTTTTCATACGTGAAGGTCAAGCTTCAGCAGATCAGATTGGAGCTCTAATGGAAATTATACATCATGATTGGCTGAAATGAGCCTGTCGCATGCGAAGATATTCCGTATATGGTCAAGAATGGAACCCCAGATGTATGTATATACCTATGATGAAACAAAACCAGCTAAAAACGGTCAACAATATACAAATGAATTGAGAATATCAATTACTACGGGCAGACAAGACGTTCTAATACCTTGTAGACTAATCCCTCAATTACTAGAAAAGTACGTTAATTAATCCACAACTCACAGTCATTCTTTTTGAAATAAAATACAAGGATGAATGAGATGAAAAAATGGAACAAGCTTCATTTACGTACTAGATAATCCTAAGCTTAGGGCGGCGTGCAAGCGTTTCACCATACAATTTAAGATTGTAAAAAACCCATATAATGTTTCATTGCATAAAAGTCAAACTCATGATAAGTCTAACGAGATATCATACAGTAACGCCCGTTTCCCCGGATGAATAGAATCGTCCTTTCCCCCCACGAAATAAATGAGGAATGAAAAGATTAACAAATACACGATGTTAGATCAACGAGGTGAAGTGTTAGTAAGTAACCACAGATTCGTAAAGGAACCGTGAAGGTGAACAGGCACACATAAGAAGACACATAAGAAGAAAATGATGAGAAAGACAAACGTTTCAATATTATCATGATGCAAAATATCGGGCTGATGATTTTGTGAGGCAGATTGTGTATCTTGAGGTTCAGAATTTCCACAAGATGCCATGTTATTCCCCTGCTGTGGATCGACCAAAGCAACTTGAGGAGCGCCTTCGACCGCTTCACAACTCTCATCATCTTTAAGCGCTGGTTTTTTCTGATAGTCAATTCTGCAGAGCCGTTAGAAACGCAAGCGCATGCAGTCAGAAAATTCAATAGTTTATAATAGTCATGAATAATCAATGACAGAAAAGAAGCAATGCCAACTATACTCGTTGAGCTGTGAATAATCAAAGATGATTGTGATGATGGCGATCAATGATATGCAAGATGAGAAAAAATACTATGTTAAAACGACCAAAATTCATCATCAATCTGTAGCTCGTCTAGAACACCCAAATCTTCAACGGCTGTGCAATATATCCAAAGCTTATTATTATAAATATTATAAATATAATGTAAAAGAGAGATTCGACCTGCATTTAGTGACTTACAAATCGTGAACTGGCTCTGGCTCTGATTCGAATGGTTCTTCGGGTTCTTCATCGTAATCAGGTTCGCCGTCGTCAGACAAGTTATTAACAGATGTAGTAGGAGGTGCAACAATTCTAGCCGAGGAGGCAGATTTGGTTGGACGATTCTTTGCCGCCCTCTTGATCCGTTCGTCCAACAAGGATTGATCCTTTTCTGAAATCTGGAATGGGAGAAAATCATGTAGATATTTGTGAATATTTGATTCTTCTGGAATCAAATGAACTTGTGAGATTTTCGCGGATTTGATATTTGAAGTTTTCTACCTGGCCGATGAGTTTGTAGATCCTTTCTCCCTCGAGAAAATATGCTTGTACAATACAGTTCAACGCTGCGTTACGCACGGAATTGTCTCTGTCTGCAATTTGTTTTGCAACTTCTTTTAGCGCTACAGATGCGTTAGGCTGGCATACGGATACTCCATAGTTTTCAATCAATGATCCTATTTGATCAAGGCATTCTGAAACACGTCAAGTTCGAAATTTGTTTTCAGTTCTTGGTCAAACCAATGGGAATCATAATAATGAATGATTTCTCTGTTTACCTGTTCTTTGGCGAGCATTCTTCGACTTTATACCCTCCATTACGTAAGAAAATAGTTTGCTAACTGGAAATACGAGAGCTATTTGTTTGAATAAAGCACGGACTCCATTCCTTACAGCATCTTTTGGGTCGCCGATCTGTGAGCGTGATCAAAATTGTCAATACCTAGTCTTTTTATGAATTATTCGTGGTCAATGATTCAATTGCATCACCTTGGTCAGAAGATAAGGGATAAAAGACGCAGCTTCGTTGTCAAGCATGTGATATTGGTCGTCTATGAGCATGTTAAAAACTGTTTGAAGGTAATCTAGACCTTTCAATAATACAGAAGGATTTGTGTCAAAAAATCTCAATGTCAACCACTTAAGAATAAGATCGAGATTTGATACTAAAGCTTTGCTGTTACCCGCTAGATCCTGCAAATATATATCATGGAGTAGAGAAGGATTGTTCGGAATCTAAAAAATTTGTCGATATCAATGAGATAACTTTGGTAAATTGTAGCATGACTCACCTCTGTTAAAGATTCAATAGCTTTTAAATGATATCGAAAATCGGAATGGAACATATTTGCCACCAATGTTTTATTCACGTTAGCAGCTGTCATCAATTCTTTGAGTAAATCAACAAATTCTTCTCGCGGTGTTGTGAAATTCCACTTCAAAACTTTCATCTTTTGCTCATCAATCACTCTCTGATGTTTTAAATTATTTGTTGCCAATAATGGACTTGTGTCCACATCATCGTCCTTCTTGCGGGCGCTGGTAGGCTTCGATGTATTCCCACCCTAAAAGTAATAGAACAATTATATTGTTTTTTTTCTCAAGAGAAAATAAAAAATTTTTCAGATTCAACCCACAGAAGTCGCTACGTACTTTAGTTTTGACTGCTGCTTTCCCTGCCTTAACTGCTCCCCCACTCTTCACTGTTTTGGGTTGCGCTGCATTCTCTGCAGGTTGCTTTTTCGGGAGTGGTTTAACAGGTAAATTAGGCCTGGATTTATCAAGTGCTGCCAAAATCACGGCTTTGGAACCCGGCTAGAATAAATGATAGTATTATTATTATTATTATTACTATTATTATAAAGTAGGAATCATATCTGGCATGTAACAAAAATTAGTAACGTCGATGTTTCACCTTCAATTTTTCAGAACTTCTTGCCATAGCTTCATAAGAAAGATGAATCATGAACCCTAGTACAGCTTCTTGAGCATTTTTACGAACGTCTGAATTACGGTCTTCTAAATTACTGAATAAATGCGGTAAACAAACAGTAAGCTCTTCCTTTGGAATTTGCTTAACAGCAACTGCAGAAAAATCGGACAAATGGCAATGAGATATTTATGAAATATGGTGGAAACAGTCTTCCCATATCATATTAAGTTGCTATTAACATACTCAGCGGTAGTTTTTGAGCTAGCCAATTCCACAGCTCAGATCTCAAGGTCGGAGATCCAGACTTCAGAGCATCTCCGATCATTTCTCCATCAAAGAATTCTTTATAGCCACATTGGTCCCCCCATGTATTCATACAGGAAATGGCGGCAGCTCGAATCCAAGTCTGGGAACAGAATTTCGTTAAACGTAGCATAGTGTGGGCTAGGAAATTTCGGCACATCGATTTTGGATCTGAATCATCCAGGGTTATTTGGGACACCAGACGCAATGTGAATAACAATGAGACTAATTTTTACCTTAGAATCACCCAGGCATTGAACAAATCCAGGAAATAATGTGCGAATATGTTGCTTAGCTGGCGGCCCCATAGCCATGGCCAAAGTCTGACAAACGCCTAATGTTGACTGAGCTATCTTGCTATTACTGTCTACTAATCGCAGCGCTAGTCCTTGGGGAAGTTCTCCTATCGATCCTTTTATGAACTTTGTGTCTGTCAGTAGCGTGCTCATTTTTTGGAGCCCTTCGTTGCGGACCTGAAATGATAGAATCATTTTTAGAAAAAATTGATGAGATTATCGTAGTATGATTTACTTCTTCCATGGTACTTTTCACTACCAATAAGTTATTTATTCATTTGGATTTCAAGCATGAGGAAATTTCAATCAACGGACCTTCCAGTTCTTATCAGCAAGTTCATTGAGTAAACTTTCTGTAATATGATTGCTGATATCGACTCGGGCAACAAGATCGGCTATTTCAATTTGAGGCAAAGATTTCTTTTCCTCAACATTTTCGTCTTCGTCCTCGTCGATTTTACTGCTCTTCTTACCTTTACTACCCCGAATTGGGATCGGAGGTGACTCTCCTACACGCTGGAACAATTCAATTCCATTATTTATTTGTAAATGGGCCAAGTTATGAGAAGTACAAGCATTGCTCTACAATAAATTAACTACATGTTGCAGTAGAAGAATTGAAAAAGTCCGAGACAATTCCACATATGCATTAAAAATCTACCAAATTTCGACCGCCGCTTTCATTTACCTTTTCACATTCTTGATCAATTTGTTGTTTCAGAGCTGGTTTTTCGTTTTCAAAGAACATGAGGACTGGTTTTCCCATGTAGACGTAGAGTGTACCCAGAAGAGAAATGGTAGCAGTACGCACGCCCGGATTTGTAGCAGCAATTGCCTTCTTCATATTTTCCATCAGAGTTTTAGCGTTGATTCTGAAAGTGAAAGAAGTATGTAGATAATTATCGAAATTATGGTACATTTTGAGAATTTTGAAGACCCTGCTGAAGAGGAGGAGAGAGATTCACTTACACAAATCCAAACTCTTCAACGGCCCTTGCGAGCCATATAAGAGTTTCCTGCTGAACTTTTGGATTCTTTTGATTGAAAGCAAATTCCATTACTTCGTTAGCGACCGATTCTAAGCTGGTCGCTTCTGCGATCGAAAGTAAAGTTTCTCCAGCTGCAGAACTGTTCTTAGCGTCACCTAGTTTCTCAGCTATATCCATAACGCAGTATTCAGCAACGGTACTGGAAGAAAAAATATTTATAGAAAAAAATGTACATAGGAATATGTTCGACAATTGATACTTACACATAACAAAACAAAAGTATCATACCTCGTGAAGCTGTAATTTTCTGCTAGCATCTTCACAGTTTCAATCCTCAGTTTAAGAACTTGAAAATTAGTATCCTTGAGGCCAGGTTTCTTAGCTAATGTACGAACGATTACTTGTGTCGAAACATCAGCAGGCTCCATTTCTTTGACAACCTAATAAACCAAAGGAAACAAAAGAAAAAAAAAAACGCTTATTAATAATTTATGAATCTTTTTCATGACATGAAAATGCTACAAAATAAATGAATTCTCAAGATCACCTGAATTAGTTGCTCAACTGCGGCCAGACGTGTCTTCCAATTGCTATCGGTA
Organism: Phymatocera aterrima; assembly: GCA_963170745.1. NCBI lineage: Eukaryota > Metazoa > Arthropoda > Insecta > Hymenoptera > Tenthredinidae > Phymatocera > Phymatocera aterrima. The sequence continues at coordinate 120,088 of OY720668.1, forward strand.
AGTCCGGAGAGAACTTCAGGAGGGAATAGTTGTGCCGCTAAATCATCGATCTCTTCCGCACTCAGATTTTTCTCAACTTGTGGTTTAGCGGCGGAGGATTTTTTCGAAGCTAACAAAATAGAAGGTGAAATTAATGATAATAGAGAAAGTATATGGATAGGAATTAGTTATTCCTTAATATTTCACGCACCTAAATTGGTCACTGAAGAAGCAGAGGGTTTTTTTGTCACAGGTTTTTTAGCGGCAGTAGCATTCGGTCTTTTAGCTTTTGCCGGCACTGAATTATCATTTTCCTTCGACTTTGAGGGTGACTCTACCTTTGCAGGAGCCGTATTCGGTCTGTCTCCACCCGCCTTTCTAGTGCTTGGTATTTTCACTATTATGACTGCCTTTTCAGAACATTCTTTGATCTAGAAATATAAAAACTGGATTTAAGGAACAAAACTTTACAATATCGAGCATACTTGTCATTGTGGAAAGTTAATTTCTTGCCTTCGCCATCTTCAAGTTATCCAAATCAGTAAGGAACGGAGATATAGCTTTATCACCGACCAATTTCATCGCCGTACCAACAGCTTCTGCTGAGGTATCTCGCACAGTTGGATCTTGAGGACAAAACAAGGCATGAATAAGTACAAAAATCTTATTGGTCCTTTGCATATATATAATCCTAGTCGGGAAACGTAACTACCAGGTTCATTCAGAGTTTTCAACAGCATTCCAGTGTACGCCTTTAGTAATTTTTTATTCAAGTTTGCTGGCGGAGTGTGTGCAAAACAACGCCCCAGAAATGCTGCTGTCTCTGCCTTCACAGATGGATTCTTATTCTCTAATGCTGCTAAAGAATCCTCCATAATGGCTTCGATGTTTGTCTGTCATTAAAATTAATTGTGAGGAATAATTTATTATTAGCAATATCTGACTGATATGGAATCTTCAAAATTATGGATTTTCGACTTACACTAAGGAAAATTGCGTCTGCGGCTTCTCTCAGAGCTTGAACAACGTTCTGCTTTTTTTCACGGAACTTCTCAAGTATAGCAGGTAAGCAAGCCAATGCGTACGGTTGGAAACGTTTTTTTAATCCTGTAGCTAATCCAGCGAGACATTTCCCTGCTAATGCTACTACCAAGACATTAGAATCCTTGCTTATGATCTGTATAGAGAGGAAAATAATGAAACTTGTGAAAAATAAATAAATGTTTTTCGGATATACATCCATAATCATAAAATGTGATTTTCGGAGTTTCAAGATGTAAAATAATAAATGTACCTTTTTCAATGCTCGTACAACATCTCCATAGTCTCCGCTTTCAAGTTTAGGATTTCTGCAAAGATTCTCAAGAAACTCAACGGCCTCTTTTCTATCTTGCCATTTTTTAGCTTCGACTTTCTCAAAGAAATCTTTGGGTAATTTTGAGAGAATATCTACAGGATCTAATAATTCATAAGGATCGATGTCTGGCGTTACGACGTCATCTCCTTCCTCTTCGTCACCTTGAATATTAGTTGGAGGCAATCAAAAATCATGGATTGGAAAATTTTCAATATTTGTGATAGAAAATTTGTGTATCCCCGAATATCCCCTCCACCTCTTACACCCCCGTTATCCCTGATCTAACAACGCTGCTAACAGATTCTAGTCAACAGATCCCCAAATAAAATTTTAAAAAGGGATTTCTACCCACCTTCGACATCCGTGGCCGCCGTATCAACAATGGAAGTTGCTTTTGGCTTTTGTGACTTGAGATAACGAATAGGAACAACTTTTCCGCCCTTAAGATTATTGAATTCTGTTTCTAGTTCAGTTATCTGTACTTGTTTCAGTGTGTTCAGTTGCTGCTTCAAAGGTACTCCGATCCACCTACAGAAATGCACATTAAAAATGACAACAATATTGGCAGTTGGCAGAAGCGTGATCAATCAGAGATCACAAATAATGTTCACTAAAAACCGTCTCTGTTGGAAACAATAACCGAGACATTAGTTCACCTATAAATCTCAATGACCATAGATTTTCCTTCCTCCCGTACAGCCTTATCTCTGTCCTCTAAGAAGCTTGGTATTTTTTTTATCAAGGGCTTAACACTGATCACTTTAGATCCAAATTCTCTGGAAGAAAGACGGACGTAAAAAATCAGTTTGAGTAATGAATTCATAGAATACTATACAGACTTTCTCTTCCTTCATGCATACCTGAGTGCAAGAGTCAATGTCGCTATACAAGCTGCGACTATTTTTGGATTCTTTGCTTCTGTTCCTTTCAATAACTCTTCCTGAACGGCTTCATGCTTTTCTATCTCGACATACATGAGCGTTATCTGAACAGCCAATTCCTTGGTTTTAGTTTTAGGCGCTGCAATACACTTCGAAACAATTCCGCTCATCACTTCTCCAACTGTCCTGTGGATGGAAAATATGACAATGATATTAACTGCGATCCAACAAATCAAATAAAAAAATTAAATTTTAATCTCCCCTAAAAATTGTGAATCTTCACACAGTGATGATGATTTTACGTACTTTCCAGCTGCGGCAGCATTTTCAACATAGGCTAATACCGCCTCCAAACCTTTTTCTTGGGCTACGGCGTTGCTGTCTATAACAAACTTCTTTACAAGCCCAAGAAATTTGTTCCATTCTGGAGATTTTTCATCATCGATACGCCGAAATATTTTTGCACATTCCTCATATCCATGCAGTCGAGCTTTCCACAACTAACAAAAAAATATTATTCGAGTGCATTGTTGAATGTTGTTTGCGGTGGCAATGCATAAAAGTTACAAGAAATATACATGATAGTTTTCATATTTATATTTCCATTTTTATAATGTCTTTTAAGCAATTCATATTATTTTATTCCATTCTAGATTTAACTTTTGTTTTTACTGCCGATGCTTTTTGTACTAGAACTATGCACAGGCAATTACTATTTACTATTGCCTACCGCAGGTTCCACCTTGTATGATTTTTACATTGTGCACTCGTCGGTTACTTTATACCTGGTCTCAAATATATAAATGAATAGATAAATATTGTATACCTTATGCACGCAGCGGTCTTCAACAGATAATTTAGTGTATTCGGTATCTTCCTCCATTTCAGGAAAGAATCTGCAGGCAAAAAAGGAAGAAAATATTCCAATTTCCGATTTCACTCCAAAATGAAGAAAACGTTTACTTCCGTTTATTCCTCAACCAAATACAGGGAATCAACTATAATTTGTAAATTCTCCATAATATTGCGGATGCCATTTGCTCATCATTTGTATTTATTTTGGAAATTAATCTGTATCACAAAGTCTGCGTAAACTTTCTTCAGCTAAATCGTGCTTGAAAACTCTTATGTGTACCGTTTGTATACTAACATGCTATATGAAGTGTTAAGTTTTCTATATAACCTGAGAATACCGTAATAACATTCGCGTAAAAAGTTGAAAAAAATCAATAAGTTTAATTGCCTAGAGTCATAACAGTGATACTTATAGTTTTGAATAAATCATGTCAAGACCGAATCCGTATTTGGTGCGAAAGATGTAAGGAATCGACCGTTAAGGAATAACGAATCTCGTATTCTTTCGAAAAATGAATCATCAACAGAAGAAAATGGACTTACCTAGGTCGTTAGAACGTGATATACCTATATAAGTTTGAACGGAGTGAACGAAAGCCGTGTAGGTTAGATTTTTGGACACTAATTTAGTTTAAGTTTAGAATAAAAATGAACTATTTTACGAAACAAGCGGCTCAAATACACCAGCACATTGAACTGCCCCCGTTCCTTCACGACGATACGGTTTATTCTAAAGTTTCAAATGGTTAATGCCCCTCTCGCTGTAACTGTCAAGACCAGATTGCAAACAAAAAGACAAGGCTTCAAGCCGGGTTCTCATCAGCCATCACAACATCTTAAGGCCGTATTTCATGCATGCGACTGCGACAACTGTCGCGCGACGAAACTACGCTAATTGGCTAAAAATTGACGGAGAGTGGGTGTATGTAACGTAATGTTAATGAATGGGATCCCTAACGTATAGCTTCTATTTCTCGACTCTGTCCAAAATGAGTTTCTTCTCTAAACGTATCTCATGTTCCTATGGCCGGCAAAGCAGGCGACAGAAGAAGTCGATGCAGAAAAAGCTGGAGAAACCACGACTATTGTCTCCCACAGCTGTCATCCACTAACCTGTAATTTATAATAACCCCAAAATCGATGCGCGTCATTGATTAATAGTCGTGGTTTTTTTAACTTCTTCTGTCGCCAGCTCCGCCGGCCATAGGAACATGAGATACGGTTAGAGAGGAAACTAATTTCGGACAAAGTGGAGAAATAGAATTTAGACGTTAGGCAACCCATTCGTGAACATTACGTATTTACATACTACTTCTGAGACTGGAGTCCCATGGTCCGGAATTCGTTTCGGATCTACGGATCCGTAATCTAGGATAATAAGAACTTTTTATGAATTAGGAGTTGTTCAAATATATTCATGACGAGTCGACTACATGTAGGATTATTATTATAGCCGCCTTTACTTCGGACTGCACTGAAAAACATTTCCAGATGGTCATGGGACAATTTGTATGTTAGCAGAAAATCGTCTGGTATTTGTTTTTGTATATAATACCTAAATATTGCAGCAACACTATGTAAATCTATTATCATACCTACGAAACCAGTCTTACGTTGACTATCTGCCACACGTTGACCATCAATATAATTCAGACCTCTGATATATTTAACAATCATCCCCACTTTTTTTTCAACCGCTTCAATATTACTGCTATTCATGCCAATTTTCGATGGACTTTTTACAAACATTGATCTTGAATTCAATAGATCGAAAGCATCATTTATAACTTCACAAAATTTTGACGTTCCAGTAGCTCCTATAAAGATGGGATTATTGGTTTCATGCTCTAAGTAATGCAGCGCATCACCAACACTTTTGCTGAAAGTCTGCGCAGCAATCCGAACATTCATTTTCTTATCTTGCCATTGCATATGCTCCGTTGCTACTTTATGTGCAAGATACAATTCGGTATGTTTATTTTGCAGAATCACTATTTCGTTTATGTACGACCAACTGATGTGGTTTCCCTCGGAATCAAACATAATTTTGTCATCTTCAGCTACAGAGTTACGGACACATGTCAAACTATGGCAAGCATCAATCATTGTAAAAATAGGTTCCTTGGTTATCGGACGTTGAATATAATTTCGCATATCCTTGTCAATATTTAAGTTTGCTCCCAACAGGTGAATCATGGATAAGGTGCACTTTGGACCATCAAAAGCGAGTGAGACTATCTGGATACCAGTCTCGTGAATTGTTCTTAAAGTTTCCTCAACCATATTTTTTTTTCTGCTCGCTTGTTTTTGACTGAAAAGAATAGCCTACGTTAGAAGTATATTTATACACGTTGTGCTATTTGGTAAGGCACTCAATAATTACCATTCAACTACTTCAAAACGGGGAAAAATAGTTGGCAACGATCCACTCTTCAACATTCTTCGTTGGCACACGCCACTGTATTGAAAACAATTTCTTTCAAAATGTTGACTGCATACCTGCTGCCCATTGCGAGCGAGCGAAGGGCAATTCTTCCTCAAAACTTTCAGCCATTCTTCTCTCAAACCTTCGCGAGCTGGTAATCTGTTCATATTAAATATATATGTGAGAATGGTGAGAGAATGAATGTCAGTGAACGAGAATGAAAACAGTGGCCTAACCTATGCAATTTTCAACATCATTTACTTGCGTTAACTGACGCTCGGACCATCCGGATCGTCACTTTGTATTCTACACACACACAGCAATTACGAGCCATGATTATTTACATTACCTATCTTGATATTATAATAAATTATTACGCACTAAGGGCTAACCGGCTATGCTTGCGGCAAGCTTACAGCACATAGGCTGGGTACCGGTACCGCTAGGCACAGCTCTGACGTGGTCACGTGACTAGTTTAAATCGACCGATCACATTTTGCAAGAGAGAGAGAGAGAGGATATCGCCGTGCTATGTCTGATCCTTCCTGCGCCGGCCACATATGGAACAAGATATGATTGGCTCCCTCCGTGTCTATATAGTCTAAGGGAGCCACCCGATTGGTTGAGCTAGTGGCGCCATCGCCGGGAATTCTGCGAACGACAGCAAATGCCGACAGAGGGACTCCCCCGCTAAGAAGAGCGCCGGGAGCGGGTTCTTCGATATCCTGTTGGGTGGAGCCACCGATTGATTCAGGCAGTGGCGCCGCCGCTGAAAATACTGCGAACGACAGTGGCCGCAAACAGAGGGACTCTGCCGCGAAGTACGGTTTCTCTTTCCTTCTCTCTCCAAGCCAGGAGCTCAACGCGGGTAAATTCAGTGCCCGCGTCGTCAATAAAAACGGCATTCAGAATTTGTATTGTATTTTCAAAGACCGTATATTGCCGTTATAGCTATAGTGTAATAATATTATATCACATTATATTGATAAAAAATATGATACCGAATCCTAATACGTTCAAGATTAACTCGTTGCAATTTCAATTGTAACGTGGAAAAAAGATAGGAAGAATGATTATTTCTGTTTCAGAGGAAAACTGCTTTCGAATTTAGTACTTGGCCACAATTGTATTCAGGTATTTGGATCGAAAAAATTCGTCAATTAGCTCTGACATAAAGAATTATAATTTTATTCATGTATTCATTCATAATAAAGATTACATACAGCGCACGCTTAAACTTGAACAAAAGAAAATAATGATTATTGGTTTGTATACTACTTATTGTATACTACTTATTCATGACTGAAGAGAATGTACTTTGTATATCGGCTCCTTAATTTTTTTTTTCGGTTTCTGCTTCTCTTTTTCTAATCAGTTGATTCGCAATTGTATATATACTGATATAATTTCTTGAATAACTTGGAATCTGTGTTTGCTGGCACCTACGTCCTGAGAAAGTGAATGCTGTGATTGTAAGCATGAGTGCGGTACAGATTTTTGATTTTGAAGGACTTTGAAGGATGATTTTGAAGCTATGACATTACTGACGTTGAATCTGTTTCAATATTTATTCCGGTTAATTGAAATTCATTCTCCACTTGGCTTGATTCCGTATTTACAGTTTGGACCTCGGTTGCCGGCTCCGGAGATTCCGTGCTCGCTTGTTTTTGACTGAAAAGAATAGCCTACGTTAGAAGTATATTTATACACGTTGTGCTATTTGGTAAGGCACTCAATAATTACCATTCAACTACTTCAAAACGGGGAAAAATAGTTGGCAACGATCCACTCTTCAACATTCTTCGTTGGCACACGCCACTGTATTGAAAACAATTTCTTTCAAAATGTTGACTGCATACCTGCTGCCCATTGCGAGCGAACGAAGGGCAATTCTTCCTCAAAACTTTCAGCCATTCTTCTCTCAAACCTTCGCGAGCTGGTAATCTGTTCATATTAAATATATATGTGAGAATGGTGAGAGAATGAATGTCAGTGAACGAGAATGAAAACAGTGGCCTAACCTATGCAATTTTCAACATCATTTACTTGCGTTAACTGACGCTCGGACCATCCGGATCGTCACTTTGTATTCTACACACACACAGCAATTACGAGCCATGATTATTTACATTACCTATCTTGATATTATAATAAATTATTACGCACTAAGGGCTAACCGGCTATGCTTGCGGCAAGCTTACAGCACATAGGCTGGGTACCGGTACCGCTAGGCACAGCTCTGACGTGGTCACGTGACTAGTTTAAATCGACCGATCATATTTTGCAAGAGAGAGAGAGAGAGGATATCGCCGTGCTATGTCTGATCCTTCCTGCGCCGGCCACATATGGAACAAGATATGATTGGCTCCCTCCGTGTCTATATAGTCTAAGGGAGCCACCCGATTGGTTGAGCTAGTGGCGCCATCGCCGGGGATTCTGCGAACGACAGCAAATGCCGACAGAGGGACTCCCCCGCTAAGAAGAGCGCCGGGAGCGGGTTCTTCGATATCCCGTTGGGTGGAGCCACCGATTGATTCAGGCAGTGGCGCCGCCGCTGAAAATACTGCGAACGACAGTGGCCGCAAACAGAGGGACTCTGCCGCGAAGTACGGTTTCTCTTTCCTTCTCTCTCCAAGCCAGGAGCTCAACGCGGGTAAATTCAGTGCCCGCGTCGTTAATAAAAACGGCATTCAGAATTTGTATTGTATTTTCAAAGACCGTATATTGCCGTTATAGCTATAGTGTAATAATATTATATCACATTATATTGATAAAAAATATGATACCGAATCCTAATACGTTCAAGATTAACTCGTTGCAATTTCAATTGTAACGTGGAAAAAAGATAGGAAGAATGATTATTTCTGTTTCAGAGGAAAACTGCTTTCGAATTTAGTACTTGGCCACAATTGTATTCAGGTATTTGGATCGAAAAAATTCGTCAATTAGCTCTGACATAAAGAATTATAATTTTATTCATGTATTCATTCATAATAAAGATTACATACAGCGCACGCTTAAACTTGAACAAAAGAAAATAATGATTATTGGTTTGTATACTACTTATTGTATACTACTTATTCATGATTGAAGAGAATGTACTTTGTATATCGGCTCCTTAATTTTTTTTTTTTCGGTTTCTGCTTCTCTTTTTCTAATCAGTTGATTCGCAATTGTAAATATACTGATATAATTTCTTGAATAACTTGGAATCTGTGTTTGCTGGCACCTACGTCCTGAGAAAGTGAATGCTGTGATTGTAAGCATGATTGCGGTACAGATTTTTGATTTTGAAGGACTTTGAAGGATGATTTTGAAGCTATGACATTACTGACGTTGAATCTGTTTCAATATTTATTCCGGTTAATTGAAATTCATTCTCCACTTGGCTTGATTCCGTATTTACAGTTTGGACCTCGGTTGCCGGCTCCGGAGATTCCCTGCTCGCTTGTTTTTGACTGAAAAGAATAGCCTACGTTAGAAGTATATTTATACACGTTGTGCTATTTGGTAAGGCACTCAATAATTACCATTCAACTACTTCAAAACGGGGAAAAATAGTTGGCAACGATCCACTCTTCAACATTCTTCGTTGGCACACGCCACTGTATTGAAAACAATTTCTTTCAAAATGTTGACTGCGTACCTGCTGCCCATTGCGAGCGAACGAAGGGCAATTCTTCCTCAAAACTTTCAGCCATTCTTCTCTCAAACCTTCGCGAGCTGGTAATCTGTTCATATTAAATATATATGTGAGAATGGTGAGAGAATGAATGTCAGTGAACGAGAATGAAAACAGTGGCCTAACCTATGCAATTTTCAACATCATTTACTTGCGTTAACTGACGCTCGGACCATCCGGATCGTCACTTTGTATTCTACACACACACAGCAATTACGAGCCATGATTATTTACATTACCTATCTTGATATTATAATGAATTATTACGCACTAAGGGCTAACCGGCTATGCTTGCGGCAAGCTTACAGCACATAGGCTGGGTACCGGTACCGCTAGGCACAGCTCTGACGTGGTCACGTGACTAGTTTAAATCGACCGATCACATTTTGCAAGAGAGAGAGAGAGAGGATATCGCCGTGCTATGTCTGATCCTTCCTGCGCCGGCCACATATGGAACAAGATATGATTGGCTCCCTCCGTGTCTATATAGTCTAAGGGAGCCACCCGATTGGTTGAGCTAGTGGCGCCATCGCCGGGAATTCTGCGAACGACAGCAAATGCCGACAGAGGGACTCCCCCGCTAAGAAGAGCGCCGGGAGCGGGTTCTTCGATATCCTGTTGGGTGGAGCCACCGATTGATTCAGGCAGTGGCGCCGCCGCTGAAAATACTGCGAACGACAGTGGCCGCAAACAGAGGGACTCTGCCGCGAAGTACGGTTTCTCTTTCCTTCTCTCTCCAAGCCAGGAGCTCAACGCGGGTAAATTCAGTGCCCGCGTCGTCAATAAAAACGGCATTCAGAATTTGTATTGTATTTTCAAAGACCGTATATTGCCGTTATAGCTATAGTGTAATAATATTATATCACATTATATTGATAAAAAATATGATACCGAATCCTAATACGTTCAAGATTAACTCGTTGCAATTTCAATTGTAACGTGGAAAAAAGATAGGAAGGATGATTATTTCTGTTTCAGAGGAAAACTGCTTTCGAATTTAGTACTTGGCCACAATTGTATTCAGGTATTTGGGTCGAAAAAATTCGTCAATTAGCTCTGACATAAAGAATTATAATTTTATTCATGTATTCATTCATAATAAAGATTACATACAGCGCACGCTTAAACTTGAACAAAAGAAAATAATGATTATTGGTTTGTATACTACTTATTGTATACTACTTATTCATGATTGAAGAGAATGTACTTTGTATATCGGCTCCTTAATTTTTTTTTTCGGTTTCTGCTTCTCTTTTTCTAATCTGTTGATTCGCAATTGTAAATATACTGATATAATTTTATGAATAACTTGGAATCTGTGTTTGCTAGCAGCTACGTACCACAGCCTCCCACAGCTGTCATCTACTTACCTGTAATTTCGCGGGACATGACTCTTCATCAAATTAATAACACCAAAATTTGTTTTATGCTCGAAACTCGTCAGGGAAAATGAAATTATAACGGGATGAAATAAACGACGCTGACGCTGTGTAGCCATCTTGATACCCGAGCTCCGTCGGCCCTTTGCCTTACCGACGCCTATGCGCCATCTATTGGTGGCGGCACGCACACAACATCTCCCCCTTTTTATTTAAACATTTTTCTTTTATACAGGAGTAGATGTGTACAGTCTCAGCTTACGATCTAGTTTTATTTATTTTTTAAATATAATCTTTTCGCCACACTGGCGGTCTTCTTACCCTAGATTCTCTTTGTTTGGTCTCAGGAATAGGAACTTGTACTGGTGGATTTGCACCAAAATCTTTGGTTTCGTTCGGTTTTTGACTGACTATTCGTTTGTTGTTTTCGGGTTGATTTATAACTTTGCTAACGTCATTTTCCAGGTCCTCTGGAATAGGTCCGTTAGCATCGGTATTTGCTTCATTTGGAGTTTGGTACGGTGCGGGCACAAGATGCCAACGGTTACGGCGGATTTTGCCATTTTTGGTCTGAACAATATACGACCTTGGTTCGGCTGTTTTGTGTAATATTTTCCCGTACAGTCTGAGATCTATGATCCATACCATGTCCCCCTTTTTTAAGTCGCTCAAGTTTCGAGAACGGTGTCTCCGATTGAAGTTGTTCCCTACTGTTTCTTTTCTCTCTTTTTCTTTATTTTGTACGTCTTTGTCAGGCAATATAGGATTCATTTGGCTTGGTAAGACTGGGATTTGCGATCTGATTTTCCTGGAAAATAACAGTTCGGCAGGACTGTATCCGTTTTCTAGCGGTGTGGATCGGTATGCCAGTAACCCCAAATGGATATCATTAGACTTTTTGATAATGTTTTTAGCTATTTTCACTGCGGCTTCAATTGCTCCGTTACTTTGCGGGAAGTGAGGAGAACTGGTTATGTGGGTAAACCCGTAGGTTTTTGCAAATTCACCAAACTCTGTAGTAAATTGTGGACCGTTATCCGTGCGAACGATTTCCGGTATACCCATTCTGGCAAACAATTCCTTGCAAATTTTTATTATGTCTCTGGTCAGCATGGATGATAGTGGAAATATCTCGAAGAAGCGAGAGTAGTAGTCCGTAGTAATGAGATACCACTTCTCTAGTTTAAAAAGGTCTATTCCTATCTTTTGCCAAGGTCTTAGCGGAAATTGTTCGCTTACAAAGGGTTGTTGCGGATTGGTTCGGTTCTCAATGCAATTAGGACAATTTGCAACAAGATTTTTCAACTGAGTTGATAGTCCGAGCCACCACACAGATTGTCGAGCTCGGTCTCTACACTTGGTTACTCCGAGGTGACCCTCGTGTAGCTTATTTAAAGTTTCTTCTTGCAGGTTTCGGGGAATTACCAGCCGGTTATTGAACAGTAAAAACCCTTCGCCTACAGAGAAATTGTTTTTGAATGGTTCGTATCTACGCATTTCTAGTGGTAGGTTACTTTTTATAGGCCAAGAAGTGAGACAATATTTTGCGAGCGTTTGACACATAGCGTCGTTTTCTTGTTCAGTTTGTATTTGTTTCAGCTTCTTGTCCTGTGCTGGCAGATGCTTGATCACTGAGTTGACAAAGGCTTCGACTTCATTTTCTAATTCGTGATCCCCTTCTGACGTAAACTGCAACGGGTTGCGTGAAAGTGCATCTGCCAGCACAAGCGTTTTGCCTGGACTATAAATTACTTTATAAGTATACCGCATCAAACGGATTCTAATACGTTGTAGTCGAGGAGTTAGATTGTCCACAGGAGTGGTTTGAAGGATCTGGAGAAGCGGCTTATGATCTGTTTCCAGAGTTACACAGATGCCACATATATATTCTTTGAACCTATCTGCAGCACTGGCTAAGGCTAACGCTTCTTTTTCAATCTGGGAGTATCTTTGTTGAGCTTCGCTCAAGGTACGTGAACCGTATGCTACTATTTGCCGGTCGCCACTTGAACCCTGTAGGAGTACGTATCCTAAGCCATAGCTCGATGCATCCGCCTGTATGCATATTTCTTTTGTGAAATCAAAGTAAGCTAGTACAGGTGCGCTTCGGAGTAAATCTTTGACTCGCTGAAACGCCTTCTCTTGGGGGCTGTCCCAGAGAAATACTGAGTCTTTTTTCAGTAAAGAGTTGAGTGGTTCAAGGAGGGATGACCTATTTGGGATAAATCTCGCAGCAAAGTTTACCATGCCTAGAAATTGCATGACCGATTCTTTGTTATGTGGTACTGGGTATCCAACGATCGCTGATACTCTATCGGGCGATATTTTAATACCTTCTGATGAGACAACGTGGCCAAGGAATTCTATTTCACTGACTCCAAAGGCACATTTTGATTTGTTGAGTGTAATGCCTTGTTCTTTAATACGTCTCAAGGCCTCTCTAAGAATTGAATCATGTTCCTCGATAGAGTTAGCAAATATCAAAATATCGTCGACGTGGATAAGTACGTTAGACATGTCGTGAAAAATTTGAGAGTAGATTTTATAGAAATAATCCGGTGCACAATTTATCCCAAATGGCAGGCGTTTGAACATGAATCTCCCGAATGGAGTTATAAACGTTGTCAAAGGCTGACTCTCTTTTTCAAGTTTTAATTGATAAAACCCAGACTTTGCATCGAGTCGACTGAAAATAGTAGCTCCATTTAAGCGTGCGAGTGTATGTTCGACCTTTGGAATGGGAAACACTGGGCGTAACACATTCTTGTTCAGTTCTGTGTAATCGCAACACAGTCTTATAGACTTGTCTTTTGGGACGCATACGATTGGACTACACCATGGAGTTGGGAGCTCCGCTGGTTCAATGACTCCATCGCTTAACATCCTATCAAGTTCTGATTTGAGTTTGTCCATTAGAGGAATGGGCACTACCCGTGGTGTCGACAGACAAAATGGCCTAGCATCTTCTTTTAAATGGATTTTTAGTTCCTGCTTGAAGTTACCTAGCCCTTTGAATATTTCTGGAAATTCGCTTTCAGCCTTGACTGTTGACTCCACAGGTAATTTTTCTGTTAACGCTGTCGTGTATACTAATTTGAATTTCTTTATAGCGTCACGCCCGAGGAGATTTCTTTTCAGATTCTGAATGACGTAGAACGACACTGTACCTTTGGTTTCGTTAATTTGAACCGCTAAGTCGATAACCCCTACAACCTCTAAACTTCTACCATCAGGACCATTAATAATATCTTTGTTATCTTTTATAAATTGCACGTATGCCTCTGGGATTTCTTTAAGAGAAATGCATGTTACCTCTGCGCCAGTGTCTATTAGGAACTTAGATTTAACCTTAAAGTCTTTAATGCGCACGTCTACGCTGTAGTCTTCATGTGATGACATCTGACGGTTGGTGTGACCCAAGAAATGTTTCGTGGGCTCCTCTTCGTGGTTCTCGTAGGCCACGTTCGGTTGATCCTCACCTTCTGCGTTGAGTACGGCCTTGGACCTGCATACTTTATCCCAATGTCCTATCTTTTGACATTTGCGACACTTGGACTGGGACGCAGGGCATCGTAGAGACTTGTGGAAAGATAATCCACACTTCGGACATGGAAAGTTGTCCATTGTTTTCTTAGACGCACCCTGATTTGGTGGGGCGCTCTTATTTTTGTTTGGTTTCTTGAAGTTCACACGATGGACTTCTGACGTCACAGCTGAGTTGTCTTGTTGAAGGACTTTGTTTTGCTTTTGCTGGACTTCTGCTTGTCGAGAAATCGTAACGGCTTTCTCTAGCGTCAGGTCGGATATAAGCTGTAGTCGCTCGGACGTTCTGCAATCCGATAAGCCAATGACGATTCGATCTCGGATGAACTGATCCTTTAGATTCCCATAGTCACAGGATTCTGCTAGTGTGTGTAATGACGTGATAAATTCATCTACTGTCTCACCTGGACGCTGTGATCTTGAGTGGAAGACGAATCGCTCGAATATTACGTTTTTCTTAGGCGTTAAATAATTTGAGAACGCGTTTAGTACCTCTTCAAATGTTCTCGAATCAGCATCTGGTAGGACTTGACTCAAGATTTCTTCGCTCTTTTCCCCTAGGATGTAGCACAGAATGTCGATTTTGTCCTTGTCCGGCTTGCTGGACAAATTGGCAACGTTAATGTAACGTTCGAAGCGTTTCCTCCAAGCGGCCCATTGCTCGGGCTTTGAAAAGTCAAAACTGCTCGGTGGTAGAACGGGTATCATGTTTTGAACGGATGTCATGTTTTGAACGTTTGGAACCGATTAAGAAACTTCAACTGATTGAGGGGTTGAACCGTTCTGTATTGCCGGCCGGTATATTGCAACCGTCTCGCCACGTTTTCGACGTTACGCACTATTTGTTTTAAATTTGTCTCGCTTATAGTTCTGTGCACAATTAATGCACTCCCGATTAGCTCTAAGGCTTCGCGGCTCGAACAGACACACTTAGCACCATGTTTTATGCTCGAAACTCGTCAGGGAAAAGGAAATTATAACGGGATGAAATAAACGACGCTGACGCTGTGTAGCCATCTTGATACCCGAGCTCCGTCGGCCCTTTGCCTTACCGACGCCTATGCGCCATCTATTGGTGGCGGCACGCACACAACAAAATTGACGACGCGTCATTGATTATTTTATTGGTTAGCTGCTTCATTATAATAAATAGATAATATAGATGCACAAAGACCTAAAATTTATCAACAAGAGTGATTGAATGATAGTAATAAATAAATATTAATAAAAATAGTAATAATGATTTAATAATTGAACAATTCAGTTCTTATTCATTTCTTTAACGTGTAATAAAATGATCGTAAATTACGTGTATGATTAACCTGTGTCTTAACTTCTGTATATACATTTTTGTTATTCATTCACCTGTGTTATTCATTGATTCGAATGAATGTTTTATCTGTATCGTTATAATTTTGGCCGTTTGAAGCCTTCGTCACGGTGAATTCATTGTATCGAATGATAGATCAATCATACACGCAATTTACAATCATTTTAAAAGGGGCAAGCGACGTATAAAAACTATCATCGTCGTGAGAGAAAATCATTCTTAAAAAAATGGTTTATTTATCAATTCATTATTACTATTATTATTAATATTTGTTCATTACTGTCATTCAATCACTCCTGTTGATAAATTTTAGGTCTTTATTCATCTATACTATCTATTTATTATAATGAATCAGCTAACCAATAAAATAATCAATGACGCGATCATCAAATTTGGTATTATCAATTTGATGAAGAATCATGTGCGCGAAATCACAGGTGAGTGGATGACAGCTGTGGGACGCTGTGGTTTCTCTAGCTTCTTCTGCCGCCTGCTCAGCCGGCCATTGGAACATGAGATACGTTTAGAGAGGAAACTCATTTTGGACAAAGTCGAGAAACAGAAGTTAGATGTTAGGTAACCCATTCATGAACATTACTATTACAATGTCTTATCCACGGAGTAAGACTCTCCGTGGTCTTATCTCTCTGCCATTTTACACTTATGCGAAAGATACTGAATGCTCCCTCCAGTACTAAATGCTAAGTACTAAATCACATCACAACAGCAGCGCCAGACGGCGGTCATATATGGGCCCCACTTCAAACTCATTTTTCGATAGAAGTTCGGTCTCCTGTCCTCTAGTCTTCTTGGGTTGAACGTGGTGTCGAGCGTGGAGCGGTTCGAGGCCATATTGATTTTTTGAAATGACGAACAGAGCGAGGTGTGGTTAATTTGATCCTTGCACTGGGTCCTTGGGATATGAGGACCTGGAAATTGTATTGTAATGTTTTCACGTACGAAATAAAAGGCCTATGTAGTAACGAGGTCGGTGATAATACATAAAATGTGGGAGTTGAACGGGCATCGGTATTTATACAGAAGATAAATACAGTGGTAGAACCGCGGGCCACGAATAAGCCGCGGTTTAGAAATGTTTATCATTTTCTACGATCGTGGTTAGGTTAGGAAATCCGAAGCCCTTATGATCCGCGGAGAAGGAATTTCATTCGCCTCGATTATACGCTCTACTACTTCCACCTTCCACTGCAGGTACAAACGCCTTCTGCTAGTAGTGGGAACTTTATTGTCGTCAGGGCCCAACGCGGTCTAGAGCGTCGTCGTCCCCGGCGCGGCTGTGACCAGCGGCATCGGCTCCCAGAGTTTCTCGTCCCAATCGGCCGTAAAATTACACGAAGAAGAAGGGGTGAAGACAAGAATAATCAAATTAGCACATAAACAGGAATACATATAGTATCACACGTGTGAAGACAACAGAAATATTCGTTGGAAAATAAAATACGAATTGGCGTAGGTGTAACACCGCGTGTATAATGAGCAGCTGGACGGAGAGGATGCATCGTCGAGCGGCGACGCTGGGAAATGTGGTTACAAGCTGTGGTCATCCATCGTCCATACCGCCGTATCCTCGGCGTCTTGAAAAGTTCGTTTTTCTTCACAGCTTATTCAAAAATTTTCAACTTTTGAATTTTTTAAAGGGAATGAAACGACCACAATAGCATAATATAACCGAACTATCAAATTTACGAAACTGAATTCTGAATCCTACTTTTCAATACTTTTTGTTATCAACGTAATTGTCAATATTTTCATTTTTAGAGTAAAATTTGGTGTTCCATTAGATGAAGTCTGTAAAAATGACATCCCCGGTCCTTTATTGGTGAGAATTTCTTTGAATTTTTCCCTCCTCCTTTTTCATTCTATCATGTATTTCATCCTAATTTTTTCTTATTGCATCCAAATTATCCAGGTCCTGATATTGAAATTGAATAAAGAAGCACCTCTGAGAAAGGATGTGTTCCGTGCACCAGGTCATCAGGGAAATATGAAAAAGTTGATACACTTTTTACAAACCGGTCGATTAGTGAATATGGATAATTTTAGCGTATACACGATAGCGAGCGTGCTTAAGAAGTTCCTACGCAAGATACCGGGAGGAGTATTTGGCAGAGAAGGAGAACAGCAGTTATTTACCGTTATACAATTGGACAGCGTCGAACAGCAGAGGGACCAGATTCATAAGCAAGTGTTGTTTTTATATTAACAAAATACGTCAACTGATGAGGTCGGCTGTTACACTCCCATGAATTTGAACAAGGTGCCAAATGATATTTGCGCCCACTTGATCTTAGAATAGCATTTCATTGACAGGATATGATTATCTGCTTATAATATCATCAAAATGCAATCATTTTTAAATCTGTCTTCTTCAGTCTGTTGGTATTATCAATGATCTGGATGCGGAGGAAATTAACAACCATCTAATCCTCACACAAATCTAGATCAGATGATGAATTAAACCAGACGTAGCATATAAATTCAACGATTCGAACAATTCTTAGGAGCAACGAACCTAATCTCATAATATAATGTAATAGAAAAACCATTAGGTATCGTCTGTGAGAAAAATTTGTAGAGTGAGATGAGGATTGAACTTTGTACTATAATTAAAATTCATCTTTTTTTATTTACTACTAATGAATCTGTTTTCCAATTATATCCCTGAAATGATTCTTAAGGATATCGAATTTTAATTAGGTATTGTTTTTCACAGATTAATTACATCTCTACCAGTCTACACTCAACGTTTACTCGTGCTATTGTTCGGAACGTTCAGGGTAGTTGCTGTTAACAGCGAAAGAGCTCGGACCGGTATGTCTAGTGAAGCGCTCGGAGTTTCGGTAGCTCCTTCGTTTTTCCAGAGCTGCGTAAGCGATGGGAAGACAGCAAAGATGGAGGATGTACTCAGGTTTAAGGTAGTCCACGTTTTTGTGTTACAATAAATATTGGCGATATCAATTTAGTATTGAGAGCAGAGAATCAACAGGGATATTTAACATTTGATAACATTTGATGGATATTTCATATTGCAAAGGGCCTGGCCAGGTAAGCATGTCAAAATTGCCCCCAAAGTTTTTTGCCTGGCATTCGGACCAACATACTCGGGCTAGAAAAAAAGACAATTTTTCCCAATATCTCAATCCCCTACCCCTATTATTTCACCCCCTACACCATCAATTGCGCTTTTCGGTTTCTAATTTTTTTCTTCCTATCAGACAGAGATTAGAAGCCGAAATAAATCACGGACACGGAAATCATTGAAATATATACAAAAATATTTTGTTTACTCATTTTGGCAATAAACACGAGTTTTGATCATAGGTTTTTTTGTAGGTAGATTTGGAATCTCGTTTGTCATGGGTAAACTTAGATATACATCTATCAACATTTTTATGGAACATCTCCATCAATTGGTACATCATTCCAATTTGTTACAGATTTTTCGAGTTGGTGCGCCACTGTTAAAAAACTTAGAAACCGTTTTTTTTACTCATTTCTGGGGGTTGGTTAACGTGTAGGAATTGTAATCATGAGATTACAGAATATCCATACAATGTAAATAACATTTCCTTGGAGCATATACATGGTTCTCCAATTTTAAGCAATATTTCTTTCGCAACGACATAATTACTCAACCCGAACGAATGTACTTCTAGAGTGAATAAATGCTCCCTTGGCACTTCCGGAAGCAATAAGCATTTGATTCAATCCAGTTCGTTTCTCAGTGATTGTATCTTGCGTTTGGCCCCAAAACCACAATATCTCCAGGCAACATTTTTTGTCTCAAATCCTAATTTTGAGTTGGTATTGAAGCCAAGTGTAAGATTTCTGACAAAAATCACAGCATCTTGTTTTTGGTTTCAGAAAAGTATCACAGCATGTTGTTTTTTATTTCAGAAAAGTTATACATGTATAATATATAATACCGTATTGTTCCAAGTATCACTTGACTTTTAATTCTAAAGTTTGATAAGAGACATTTTTCCAGAGACTGAATATAAGCTGACTTCTACCAAGAAATCGTCATTTATATTTAAATTTATATTCAATATTACATTATCTTGACATATTTGTTTTTTTTTTCATTCAATAGTAGTGCATAAGATCTCGTCAGCAATCTGTTGATAATTCTGAACGACGCTATCTGAAAAATAATTATGTGTGCAAAATAATTGATGTTTGAAAAAAACAATAACAGAACAATACAGTACTGTGATTTGAAGAAATCGTGGAGTGCGTAGTATTTCACGCATTATTCACGTTGAAACTAAGAACGATTCACCCTTATAATGAAATATTTAAATGATATTGAGATAAAGGATTTGAAAAACACTGGGCGACGAATACTTGTTTTTCAAATCCTTTTTCTCAGTATCATTTGGGCGACGAATACTTATTTTTCAAATCCTTTCTCTCAGTATCATTTGGGCAACAAATACTTGTTTTTCGAATCCTTTTTCTCAGTATCATTTGAATATTCTATTATAAAACTGGTTCATTTCAAACCTCAACATTCATAGTGCAAGAAGTATTACTTATGCACTCTATCGATGGTGACAAATAGCAGCATATCCTTTTGTACCTACGCTGGATGAAATAACTACGATTTTGAAACCAAAAACGAGATACCGCGATTCTTGTCAGATCTCTCAGGTTCTCCCTTGATACTAATTCAGAATTTAACAAAAAGACGTTTCTCTGACATATTATCGAGTTAGAGCCGAATGCGAGTTACTATGGTTTTGGATACGAGCGCGAGATATTGCGATTGTCCACTGGACTATGGACATATTCGTTTATTGTAATAGTGATGACGAGTATGAAGTGCCAAGACTCAATTACAATTTTTACACGTCGACCAACTCCCAGAAATAGCAAAGCAAAAAATCGTTTTTATTTTCTATGACAATGACGCACGAACTCGAAAAATCTGTTCAAATTTGGAATAATATACCGGTTGATGGCGGTGTTCTATACAAATTTTGGTAGATGTATATCTAAGATTTCCCATGAGAAACAAGATTCAAAATCTCAATCCTATGATCAAAACTTGTGTTTATTGCCAAAATGAGTCAAAAAAATTATTTTTGTATATATTCCAATGACTTCCATCTCCGTGATTTATTTCGGATTTTAATCTCTGTCTAATGCATTAAAAAAACTGAAAACCAAAAAGTGCAACTGATGGCGCAGGGGGGGAAATGATAGGGGTAAGGGATTGAGATTTTAGGAGGAATTGTTTTTTTTCTAACCCAATTGGTCCAATGCCGGGTGAAAAACTCTGGGGGCAATTTTGACATGCTCACCTGGTGAGGCCCTTTGGTAGAATTCAACTTTGTCGTCATTCCTATTATTGAAGCTATTGTCCTGGCAAAAATTCTAGAGCGCCATTGTATATCAATTATAATGAAATTCTATGCATGAAGAACTGCGCTATATCATATGACCATTTGTTTTGTGTTTGCCTACAATCACCATCAGGCGGAGGTCTCAGTAAGTTTAAAACATAATCAATTGCCAATTGTGTTCCATACCTTATGTATGTGTTTGGTTTCCTATTACTATTCCGACGAGTTTGTCAACATTGTTCTTTTATCCCATCACTTATGCAGTCTTCTGTCCCATAATTTAAGACATAATATTTTCTCAAGAGGAATTCACTACGTTATTTGTTTGTAATGTAGCACTCTCTTTCTGTTACCATACATTCTACACCACCACATAGTCTCACATTTTGATATTTTAGCGTTTTCCTGTTTAGAAAATTGTTTAAAATTGGTGCACGCTGTCTTTTATTTTTATTCCAGCCAACAATTTTACATTGGTCGTTCTTCAGCATGTGCCATCAAAATTTATCCATTTAATATCATACTTATTTTCACGTGTTTATAAATATCTATTACATTTTATTTTACACAATTAGATGATTGTATACTGCTCATTATTTGTCATTGACTTTGTTATTTCTGCGTATCTGTCTATCTTGAACCTTCTATCTGTTATCCTTAATGAAAATTTGGAGTCACCACTGGCAATCTAACCTAGCTAATATAGGGAATATTCATTTCTCATCAAATCTGATCGAAGTTTTGAAAAAGGGACATACTCGGCCACTTTCTGCCATCATACCTAACAAATTCTCGCAGTTTGATCAAAATCGATCGAGTCGTTTGCATAAATCCGCGATTCTCGTTTTCGAAACGGTTTCTGTACATTTAGGATAGTGAGTCCAAATTCCCCTTA
Organism: Phymatocera aterrima; assembly: GCA_963170745.1. NCBI lineage: Eukaryota > Metazoa > Arthropoda > Insecta > Hymenoptera > Tenthredinidae > Phymatocera > Phymatocera aterrima. Next base: position 141,783 of record OY720668.1, read on the forward strand.
AGTAATACGAGTACAATTACATTGTAAATAGTAGTAGTTTAAATACGAAATCGATGTGGATACTAGTTCTGATGTAAGACTGTCGTCAAATTTTGAAATTAGCATTTATTATTCACATCGGATTGCTTCAGGTCGCGACTCGGATAATGAAATTCATGATAGACAACTTTGGAGTTTCGAATTTATTTGGAAGGGAAAACTACGAGTTTTATGCTCGTATAACTGGAAGAATATTGAAGGTGGAAGAAGACTGGATATTCAGCTTTCGCTATCCTCCTGACACAGTGGTTTCTAGTAAGTATCTTAATCAACCAACGAATTATTCTCAGTTTTCGTCCATCAAATTTATTACATATGCATAATAATCATTCATTATTTTTCAAAAAGCATTTCAAGGGAATTTAAAACACAAGAAATATTATTATTCAAAGGGAAGCAGAAAAAAAATTTCAATTCAAGTCAGATCATGCATTTCAGGACAATTATCACTAGAAGCAGAAAAGACTTGGCTACAATATGAATGCGAAAGATGGGGCCTGAAATTTAATTTAGAATGTAAGTGTAGAAAAAATGATTTGTTTGAAAAGCAAATTTATTATCTGCGTTCGTTCAATATTAAATCCTCATATCAATCCTTTATCAGTTACTTTCATCTCAGTGAGCAAAAAAATCTCTTAAAAATAACAAAACTATCTTTCATTTTTGCTTCTAACGAAATTTACCTAATTTCAGCAATGTCTCATCACGAAGAATCGCAATCCACGCCCGCTTTGATTCACGTACCAGAATCCTTGGATCTCACTTCATCCCTTGGAATGATACCCGAAAATACTTTGCTTGAAAGTTATACACGACTTTCGGTCAGTCTAGAAGAGAACGGTTTATTCCAGGTGGGTTTTATGTCCTGTTCGCTTAACAAATTCCACTCTTTCGTTGTGAATTTGCTAATTTTTTATATGAGAAACTACTTCACATTGAAATCATTGCTCCCTCATAACTTGTGCTATACTTAACCATTAATCTTTGCCTTAGGGGCCGTTCAAAAATTACATAACACTATTCTTGGTCTTTCCGAACCGCTCCTTCTCCTGTGTGCGTTGGCTAACTTGATTGTCGAAAAGAAAAATCTATAGCCACGTGTTAATGTCCTTCAACATGAGAGTGCCGAATGAATGAACAATGTCCGTCAAACATTTTAGAAAAACAATTGAATTATGTATTATGTAACACAAGTACCCCCCCCCCCCCCCCCTCCCGCCGTCCCTGTTGATGGCTTCTTTATCTGCTCTGTCTTCCACAGGCATCTAGCAGATCGTCAAGTAATGGCAGCCATCACTCCCGGCATGCCGGTATGACGTTAGACGAGCTCCGAGTAGTCAACCGGTATGCGGAGAGCACCAAGAGTCTCAGTTATTTGCCACAGGTAGGGGTGGGAGAAGCATAGAACTTTAATATCGTAGACATTTCCTTATAACCTATAACATCTGCGTGACTGAGAGAAACATTCCACTTTCTGAGGAATATGTGCATAGAATGCTCCGCGCTACACGCTGCTCCATATTTAAACCGATGCATCACTATACACACACCAGGATAGGTACGTGCTTGTTCTGTAGCTCGTGGATCATCACACAAGTGAAAAATCCATCAGTCTTCTGTATCAAATACATAATTGACTGATGGATTTCTTATTATTTCATGATAGATGGATTTGAAAATACAAGTATCTCATGTGATAAACGAGTTGCCAAATAAACGTGTACTAGTTACAGTATTTGTAAACAAGGAAAAAAGAACTACAAGGACAAATGATTGATCTTATACCTATATCCATTAGAATCTATCGATAGTTACTTCATATAAACATCATGGTATCGATAAAAATAAAAATTCACAAAGAGAATATTCAGTCTGAAAATAGAATCGAATCTCTTGAGACTGAAAAAGTTCAAACAAATTTTAATTCTGTTGTTAAAAATACGACATTATTGGGAAGGCACAATAGTAACTCTAGCTTAATTTTGAGAATCTAATTCTTCGAAGTAATGTAATATCCAAATGCAGGTATCGAAAACTGCTGGCAGCGATTCAATAGATTCGATATTTTTAGCTTGGTAGGTCTACAGCCTACGAATCTCATTATTTTTTACTACATACGTATGAATAAGGTTGTTTTCAACTTTTTTTGTTGACATTTTCACTGTTTAATTCTTCCATTAATAAATTCTATTCTTTCAATAGCAATATTAGATGAGAATGAAACATACGGGGTGAGTCTGGAATGGCACACTGCGTTAGTACCAGCGTATTCACCGTCGACAACATATCATGAATCTTTTTCTAAAAAACCTCTCCATGCTCCCAATTTCGAGATGCCACCCAAAAAAGAGAACCAATCAGAGATAAGCTTTAGAATCCCGCATGAACAAGTCGTGACTGTTAGATGTACCGTGACCAGGCGTGAAACAATGCACAAATGAGTGTAAAAAATAATGTTTTATCACGACAGAATTACCCATCTGAAACAGCTTGTAGAAGTCTAATAAAAATACGATATTTGTATCCCATTTCGCCAGAGAGATACCTCAGGTATTATTGGCATTATTACACAACTTTATGAACGATGGACAAATTTGTCATTAATGCGTTTCCGATGAGCATAATGAGAGGTCCAAGACCGCGCATGCGAGTAGCACGTTCTGTGCAGCGTGCAGCACGAAACATGGTTTTGCGCTTGGTTATACAACACACAGCAGTTAAGGCTCTCTTATGCCGGGGATTCTGCCGTCTTCTCTGATTAGTTGACCCGTTTGGCTAATATCTCAAAATTGGGAATACAGAGGGGTTTTTTGAAAAAAGATTCATGATATGTTGACGATGGTGGATACGCCGGTATTAATGTGGTGCGCCATTTCAGACTTACCCTGTATACTAACTAGCTTTTACAAAAATTCATTACATTCGTTCATCTTTGTTAGTACACTTATCTTTAGAATACACTCCATATGATCGCTGAACAATCCTATTTATTTACAGAACAAAATAATTAGCAGAAAATTTGACTCTACTCATATTCAAATCGAATCCCAGTATTCCTCTTTTCTTTTTTTGGTAAATTGTTTTCAACCTGCATGCTTATTGTTATACGCTACATTGCTATTGAGTAAGCAAACATTATAAAATCAAGGCACTTAGGAAAATGGTTAATTCAGATTCACTTCGTCATTTATTTCTGTTGTATAATATTGGAAACAATCTGTCGGAATACGCGATTCTACCACTGCGTATTGAAAGAGTAATCAGCAAAACCAAACTTATTTTAAGTGTGCCAACGATGGTCTGATAATAATGTCACTATATACCTACCTCTCTAATTATTGCAGTGAAGTTTGTCACAAATTGAAATGTTCAAACCCAAGCTCAAAATACTCATATCGACGGATATTTTTGTTTGGAAATTAACTTTGACACTTTGAAACACAACAAATACCCATGTACCCATCTAGTTGTTTAACAATTCTACAGCAGAGGCTCGATCCACCAAAGATGGCTTATGTTTTTTTACTACCATTATATATATATATATTGCTTGTATTATGATAATCTTATTGTTGTTGTTGTTGTTATTATTATTAATATCATTATTATTATTACTATTATTATTATTATTATTCTAATTGTCATCATTGTTGTTGTTGTGATTATTAATTATTACTCGTAATGTCAGCCATTTTTTCATTAGCCAATTCTTTGCCACCAATTCGTTTTTATAAAGCACTAAATGCCATATAAATATATAATTTGTACATTCAGTCATCATTTTCTATGGCGCTCATAATAGCGGCGTGGCGGTCTTATACCTATGTATATTTGCAATGGTATATTAGAAGTAGATACATATTGTAGCTTTAAATTTAACGGAAATTTGCCGATCCTGCAACCATTTTTCACTCATCCGATCTGCAATTAAATTTACCGAATATAAATTAGCAGAACTTTACCAAATTATTTGTTTATATCAGTTCAGTCCAGTGCTTTTAGTTGATTCATTACAAAACCACATCAAAATAAGTTACCCTGTATTTTCATCTTGCTTTCATATCTACCTCTAAATATACGAGACATGCTTTTCCCATAAGCTTTCATTTATGACTGGGGCAGGAAAATTTCATTCCTGAAGTCTATTAAATTTTCGTTCGCTCTCTATGCTAATTTGGTTTGTACAGCATTTCTGCAAGTTCCATAATGTTTTCTTTCCATTTTCGGCCGCGCGGGTGGGGGGGGGGGGGGGGGGGGGTCGTCTTTCCGAAAATATTGCATTCTGTGTTCCAACGATTTGATGACTCTACTTTGACTTCACTTTATTACAGTTCTGACTTTACTTTATTACAGCTTATCAAACGGTTTGATTTTCCTGACTTCGGCATAAAATAAAATCGGCATAAAATCTTCAATTGTATATACTATAAAATTCAGATATTATTATTCACTGAAAAATAGCAATGCAAACACTGCATGATTCTAGATGTAACAAAAAAATAAAATAAACAATTAAATAAGGAGACTGATATACCTCTATACGATTTTCCTAGCTTACAATAATTAAATACTAAATTACCTTAATTTGTATATACTATATGAAACACAAAAAACTATCTTGTATCCCAAATATTATTAATAGACATTAATACATAAATGATTTTTTTTTGTTGTTATTTGGTTTGCAGTGCACACTAGTTATTTTCAAAATTCTGTTGCCATCAAATTTGCCTCATGCACATTTTCAACCCTTTCGGACCTTACTTTGCTATGCTGCTATGAATTTGGCGGTCGGCAAGCGTAAAGTGCATAGTTTCTTTGAGTAACTCCGAATGGACCAATCGAGCTGGAGATAAAGAGCTTCCACCCACGGTAAAAGAAATAATGAAAAAAGCATTTTTTTTCGTAGATCCATGAACAAGAACCCATTTACAGGTGAAATTGCAAGGGAAATGATTAGTTCCTTGACCGGAATTAGGTATCGGTCTGAGAGGGTTAATATTTTTTTTTCACTATACCTGTATTGCACACTTGCTTACATGCATGTTGCACGTTGATTTATCGTACTATTTACATAATTTAATACGTACATTGTTTTGAAAATAATTAGTGCCACCATTATATGGCACCCCTTCTTCCCACGTCACATATTTACCTAGTTCATTGTTGTTATTTATTACAATGTTCAATTATACAGATTTTTATTTTGCTCTTCACATTTATTATTCCATAATCGCCAAACAGCTCAACGTCTCCCATTCATAACGTAAATTGGGTAATTCATTCACAAAGTGGTATCTTGTGACTCTGCTCATGAAAGTCGAAAGTCCCAAATATATTTCTTGACTTACAATTTTCCTAACTGGAGTAGCCAACTCGACTTTGTGCGCCAATTCTCCGAGTGGCAACTTCGTGAATAGGAGACGACAAGCTGTACTTTATCCTTATTTGTTACTTCCATGGATCAATAGTAAGATTAGTCAGTGACTTTGTGTAATGTAGAGAAATTCGTTTGTTACGGTATGTATCTGTATGCATACCTCGAGACATTATGAGCTACCATCTTCTTCTTTTGTAAACATATATGTACTTGAACGCGTATCAATAACGAATGTCTAAACACTCTCGTATCTATTTCCGGAAATTTCCTCAATCCTGTCATTTTCAGTGATCAAACTTTATTCTTTAGGTCCATGAAAGGCAAACTGCGAGAATGAGGACTAGATCGGAATGGTTTTTAACACCGGTTGGTGAAAGAATCGCCACTACGGACAGCGACCCCACAGCTATGCATATCTTGCGCGGATCGAACAGGTCATCTTCTGGTAATATAGGTTAGTATCTAAGACTTTCAATGTTTTAATGTTGGAAATTTCAGAAAATCATTATCACGACACGTACCTATTTATGTCTATTGGCATCATCAATCACCGATGGCGACACCACGATCGTGTAAATTGCATAGTCTACAAGCAGTCTTCCTCGACATAGAGTACTTGGCTATAGAAGCAATTCACATGCAATTTTGAAATACTTTTTATTGGTTTTATACCTATTCACTTATAAATATACAAGTTTGTAAAAGGCGACTGCTTATCCTCAAAATGTGACCGCGGGAAGAGAATTTTGAAAATCTGGGCAAGTAGTGACGTTGAGTGTAGAATACCCTTCTACACTCAACGGTAGTGAAAGGTCGCTGTTGGTAAACAACAGCACAAGAAAAACACATCACTGCCCGTGTATTGTAAACAAGTGCGTCAAGTTCTTCACCGCGTACAGTGCAAGGAATAATTCAGATGGCTCACGATAGATAGACACTGGTAAACTACAATAGGATCTATCGAAAGCTCTCAAGCGATGTGTATGTGTAGCATTTGTCTCCAAACATATCACACTGGCTGCACCAGTACGCACTGAGAGCAGTTTTATCCTTTTCTATATCCTACCTGAGAGGAGGATGGAGGTATACTCACAAGCACACTAGTGCGGCAGTGTGAAACGCTATCAGTTTTCCCTCAGTTTTATGAGTATCTATTGAATCTTTGTACCGAGAGAAACAATTAATGGATGTTTCCCATGATATCTACTGTCACTCATCAATAAAAACTTATGTAAGCGGTATTTGGCAGCAATATCGCTGAAACTCTGGCTTATCGAAATGATTGCTAGAGCGCGTCTTGAATGTTGACGCTGCTTTGCCAATATCTATGATCCTCAAGTCATGCTTTTGAATCTGTCCGTAGCCACCGGACTAAGTGCGAGTGCAGAGTCTGTGAAACGTCCTAGCCTGCGTAGGACATCTTCGAGAGAAAAGTCACGTTTACATCGCAGCTCTTCTCGTAGGAATAAAGAAAACGGAGCGAAGGTACGAGCTGTAGAAGTTTCTAAATCTCGCTCTTTGGAAACTTCGAAAGCAAAAGCTGTTAGAGTTTCGCTAGATCAACCAGCAGAAAAAATGTTGAAAAATAGTGAAGAAATGCCAAATGAAAGAGACGTGTCTGTTCCACAAAGAAGTGATAGCCCAATCGGACCACAGGATTGCACAGAAATGGACGTGCAGACTTTTCACGTAACTTTAACTTATAAACCTCGAATATAGGCAGATTGTAAAAAAAGAAATACAAAAAGGAAACAATATCTGAAATTATGTATAACAAACGAAAAGTTTACCATTGATCTGTTTCATTGTATAAGCCAAGCACGATGCCTCTTTATATCTCACAACTAGATCTTACATGAATTAATAAAGAGAAGAATGCATTGGGTGACAAAATAGCTGGACATACCTTGTTGAAATCAGCACGTAATGTAAGTGTGAAAAAAATGAGATGAGGTGTTATATTTTATAACTATTTGACAAGAGGAATGAGCCATTAACGATTGAACTCAAAATTTATTGGGTCAAGAAAAAGAAACAGTTGTAGATGAGAGAGAGAGAGAGCGAGAGAGAGAAAGCTGATGCGATATATAAATTTACGAAAATTTTTGCACTCGGCATTGAGATTTTTCCAAGAATCATTCTCACACTTTGAACTTTCTGTTCCACAGAACAAAATTTCTCATTACTAATCCACCATTCCACAAGCATTTAGTAAGTTCCATAATTTAACACTTATAGTTTAAGTAAATCGTGGCAGCCGGCTAAGAGTTCGATATTGAAAAGCTAGAATTTCTTTATGATTTTTTTTCAAATTTTTTCCCATGACTTTCAACTACTTGTTTAGTTTATCCATGTTCCTATTTTGTGTAAAGTAATCATCGAAGTCAACTTCTATATTGAGTATTGTCGACCTTCTAGGTACTCGTATAATTGATCGACAATATTGAAAGATTATTTTTCTTTACCAACAATTGAAAGTAAGTTAGGTACACCTAGGCTGACATGGCTTTTTTTCCTATTTTCTCCACATCAAATCAATTTGAATATCATGTAGCCACTGCAAAAGGAAGAGTCTGTGAGTCGGAGGTAATATATACTAAATTATATGTAATTGGCGCTCAGTTTGATACGTATGTGTCACGGCGGTTTTTGAACGTGTTTTTATGTCTGGTGAGGGGATGAATTCTCGTTATACTCGAGTGTGTGTATCACCAATAATTCGGTAGGACGTAGAAAAAAAATAATTATGTACCCATTTGCGTAGAAAATGATTACCTAACATGAAAAAGTATGTGTACTATAAGAACTATGTTATTGACGCATTACTTATGAATCAACTCATAGAATATTCATATGTCAATGCTAAACTTTCTGAGTTCATATTTTTCAAACTTTAGGGAAAATTTGGCGGTATTGAACGGTCTATGGTACGCGACTCTGCCTCTCTCCAGGTGTAAAATATGAATTGTTGAGTTTAAGCAAACAAGCAAACAAGCACTCACCCCTCCATCGCTCTATCCGCCTAGACTAAATAATATTCCATGAGAAGTGATGATATTTTTGTCATCATATTTCATTCGTTTATTTGTAACATCGGTCGGTTCTTGTAAATGAAATAGATATTATTTAAGGAACAAATAACAAACAATTCTTGGGAGCAGCTATTTTATATGTATTATTATAAATATATAGAGACTAAAGATATACCTGTATACAGGATTGGGAAAATTCTTAATCCTTAAGCTATGTGAAAAAAAACTTCATCTAAATCTTAAGTATCATACATCCATACATGCGTGTATGAATAAATAAATAACATTTGTAATGGCTAAACGAAACATATCTCCACTTGCGCTAAGGCAGCATGAGGGCTTATTACATCTGTACCTACAGAGCTAAAGTGATTCACTAAATTTATTGATTTCTTCTTCTTTTGTAATAATACTTGAATAAATAGAACGTAAAATTGATATGAAAAAGCGCACAGTACAGCTGAAATTCAAACGATGTAATATAATTCGTATGCTATTCATTCACATGTATTAACTCAATTAGCTATGTATTTCGAAGATACACCGATATGTATATTAACACAGTGACGCCATGTAAATTTATATAGCAATGACTGAACATTTTCATCGATCATTCAGAATTTGAAAACTGTGAAGTCGGTTTCTGACCCTGTAAAATTGAAATTCTAGTAATATAAAGTATTCTCATATTGAGAGCGATACCTTACAATTTTATTTGCATCTGTACAGTTTCTCTCTATCATTAAATTTTTTATTCAGGAATTCATAAATAATGACATTATGAAATGTTGACCTTTCATTACCACCAAAGAATTATTCTTCACGTTATTTATTTACTCATCATATCTAACGTCAAAATCTCAGCTATTCAATGAATAAAAAGTATACAAGATTTATTGCATTTCTGGGGATTACAGGCTTATACAGACTTGACATATTGACGAGTAATTTATTTCTTGCATATCACTAGAATCTAGTTATAATTAATGGAATATACACTGTTGTTACCTATTATTGAATATATTTATAGATTATTAGGTTCTCTTGAATTTTATACTACAAAATACTATCATTCTTTTGGAATCAAATTCTTTGGATTGTTCTAAAAATTCAAGTATATATATTCGAACCGAATACTTATACAATCCGTTCATCTAACAATTCAATATTTTACCCTTCATTCAAAGAAGTCGCATAATCTTGCTAGAAACTGTAATTTGTCTTCCGTAATCGTAATATTTATTCTCTAATATTTACCACGAATACAAAGTTTATTATGCGATTTGATAAATTAGGTGAAGGTCGAGCTTAACAATCGTTGGTTAGGATATATACTCCCAATATTTCATTTATTAAATTAGAAATCTACTTTCAATTAATCATTCAAAACCAGTATGATAATGATACCAAGTCAATAGATGAAAAGGTTGTACTGTATATTCCTACATCAGTTCAAGTAGTCATGGAAAAAAAACAGCAGAAGAGTTCTCTGCGCCATTAAAGAGGATGAAAACAAATTCAGTACTTGCCTCTGTAAAAGGGGTTAATGTATCGATTACCAAAAGAAAGTAAAATACTCTGGTACTAAGTTACTGAACATTAAAAAGAAGAGTGAATAATTTGGAGTATTGAGCGAACGAATAATTTCTTAATATCATGGTAAAATGTAAAGCGATTACCAATATTTTGAATGAATTGGGAAGACGAAACGAAAAAGCGCTCCTTTATTTTTCATGAACACCAAAGCAATTTGAACAAAATGAGTGTATGCATAACAATGATACGCATGACGTTATGCTAATCACTGCTGGTTAAAAATCGGTACAATATTGAAAAAAGTATCGACTAATATCATAGTACGAATTGTTTTGTATACATTTTCACCTTTGTTGAACTAAACAAAAATTTTGTCAAACCCTGGAGCGTACATTTTTCGCACTAGCGATTTATTGTCATCTTTTTGATGATTCCCTTTACTTTACATATTTCCATGTTCAATTTTGTTTTGTTTTGTTTTATTGTTCTTCATAAATACACATGGTTAAAATCAGATACATTCATAGAACTCAAACGTCAAGGTTTCAGATTCAATAACAAATAATAAGTATGACAAGCACGGCTGAACGAGCGAGCAAGCATACATACGAGTTCCTCGCATTTAATTGAATGCCTATTAATGTTCATCAAATTGAAGTACAGAATTCTAACGCTATATCGAAATACCATTTTTGTGCTAATATAGCTATGAATAAACGTTAACAAATTTCAGTGGCAAAAAATATTGGAAAAAAAAGACAAGGGCATAGAAGACTGTCGTGGATATACAGTCAAAAAGAGGAAGTAAACATGATAAGGTATGCTTTGATCTTAAGACGTCCAATGATCCGTTAACGAAAAAAATAAATGAAATAAAATATGCCAAAGTAGCAGTATGATCGTTGTACAGGGTGAGTTCCGAAAGTCTCTTCGCTATGAGAAGAATTGACGTGGCTGCGTGGCAAAATCATCAATTGTTTATTACGAAACAGCCAATCAAGGGCCAGAGAACCACCGGAAAAATTAATGGAGGATTTGGACTTGCCACCGTCACAACTCTACTCCTAGCGTATAGACATGACGAATTATTCGGCCGTACGTGGTTCACGCGGGGTCCTAGTGTAATAGTAGTAATTGCAGTAATGCCAGAGTTATTTATATTTAATATAATTATACTTACATTAATTGATTAATTAATTGGTTAATAATAGATACTAAGTAAACTATTGGAAAGCGAACACAGATAATAATGTAGCGGACTGATTACCTCGTTGTTTATACGTATAATGAATGCCGCCTGATATATCTTATCTAACGTAGGAGGGTTCGAGCAAGATACGAATTTAAAAAATGGAAAAGAAGATACGACGAACACCAATAGATGTCAAACGAACTGCCTAAGATAGAGAAGCAACTTCATTTCCAATTCAATACCTACATGATAATTATAATCTGTTAATTTGGCGAAGATGCCGAATATTATGATAACAGTTCTCATATGTGTTGTCAAAAAAAAAATGAGTAATCAATGCGCGATATTAATATTTATTATTATCTATACATTATATATACTGTAGCTGAAAATCCTCATGCGCCAACTATTTACACTGCAGTATTTCATATTGTCCATCCTGGATCTCTTATTTATTAATGAATTTTTAATACATAAATCTTATAGATAGGTATACATACGATAATTATACGTCTTTATTTTCAATTTCGATGTAATGTAATATTCTATATTACTATTATCATTGTTATTATCATTATTATTGTATTGTTATTACGAATGACCCGAAACACAAACAAAAATAATAATTGAATATTATACTTTGCATATTATCTATTACGAAGGAATGAACAAACAATTATGAGTGGATTTGCACTTTTCATTGCAAACTCGCAAATAACAATTTATTGTTACGATGTAAAAATGTTTATATTCCAATGTATTTAACGGAAAAGAAACGAAGCAACATGGGAAAAACATAAGAAACGATGATTGAATGAAAATAAAAGACTTATCTACAAACCCTAGATCTCATGAATACTTCCGCTTCTAACAATCATTCAAATATCCCACCCACTATTTGAATAGGCGTAGGTGAACCCCACTGGGAAAAATAGTCCGCCTATAGCGGCGCTGCGTTCCGCGGTTCAGCATCGAATGTTTTGGCCAAAGAGTATAGGATAGAGAGGAAAGTACCCGTATCTCCTTACTGGAGCGCCTCTGGTGGCTCAGAGGAAAAATACAGTGCATTTGTGTGTCGTCCGTGGTGATGCGATTGTGTTGGTGTTGTAGGTGTGAGGATGCGGACATCATAATTATGGACGCAGTCTCCCAAAATTATTATCGCAGATTGTGATTGTTTTATTTAAAAATGCCGATATACTGCGATGTGAAATTATGTTACAATAACAAATATATAAAAAATCAAGAGATTCAGAGTCAAGAGCAAATAACATTTTTTACTTTACCAAAGAAAGAGGAACTGTAAGTAAAGATATAACCTTACTTATTTTAACGCACGGTTGCGAGTTCATAGATGTAAAAAATTATGAAAACATGTTATTGACTATACGATATATATTTTTTCATGATACAGACGTCAAAAATGGCTTGATTTCATTCAAGCGAAAAATCCGCGTCGACGAGATTTTCGTATATGTAGCGTGCATTTTGAGCCGAAATATATATGGAAAAAGCACCCACGATGTTTATTGACACGCAATGCTGTACCAACATTAAATGGACCATCTACAAGTGATGAACAACAAGACAAAGATCCAGATCCACGTATGCAGTCAGAGGATCGGCAATTTTCTGCGTCAAATAGTTCTGCCCGGGTACCAGGTGAACAAATCAATTGTATTTGCTCTTGTGGAAAATTGCAAACTATTGTTTATACATCTATGAATATACTTCCTATGTTCAAAATAATAATTTCAGGCGGTCCAACTAGCCGATGTCAAAAAGACGATGCTTCAATTATATTGCAGAAGGAAAACGACATTTGTGGTAAGACGGTGAAAACAATTAATCGAAATGAAAAAAGTCGATCAATTTGTATATAGATTTAAAAAATTAATTTAAAGTTCATTGAGAACTCAACAGTAAGCATTCTTTACAAATCTTACGATTATTCAAAAATATTATTTACTTCCAATTTATATGTATTATTTAGGCCTAATCCAAAATTCAGATCCCAAATGACCATTTACAATCATTTATATATACATCATTTACATCTAATCCAGAATTTACATTCGAACTCAACATTTACCTCATTTATACATAGATAGTTTAAATCTAATGCAGAATTTACATTCGAACTCACCATTTATACATTTATACATACATCATTTATACATAAGGTCCTTTCGTTTTACAAAAATCGGACTGGTATAGTCTAGTATACTAGTCTAAGCTTCAAGGTGATTGGTTCAGTGCAGCCCGGTGCAGCCCGGTATATAGTACTTAAATATACTTATCATTTTAGTACCATTTGTTTAAGTTGTTTTTTATTCCACTCCAATTTTGTGTATAACTTTGTCGACGCTGACAGAATTACATTTATAGATAAGAACAGAATTTTTGTTACCTAATTCTACCCTCATATTACGATACTTACTTTCATATCTCTGCATAATACCTACATTTATAGGGTATAAGAGATTTAGAAAATGTAAGGTCGCGGTATAACAGGAGTGCGATTTCATAACTTTTATCACTGCTATCACTGTCGATAAATATCATAAGAGAGTCTACTTTAGGTACACGTATCACTTTTATAATACCTATCGACAGTGTGATAGCAGTAAGAAAAGTTATGGAATCGCACCCCAGGATATACGCATTTCGGAGCGTATATGCGTATTTGTCGGTTTGAAACAACCGCCGGAATCGGAGTGGGGGTGAATTGATTTTCCTCTGAGCCACCAGAGGATGCTGAAAATCGAGGTACGTTTCTATACATTGGCTTTTATGGGACCTTCCTCTCTATCCTATACTCTTTGGTTTTGGCCTCCGCGCTATGGGCGCTATGGCTTCGTTGCTGCACATTGAACATTCTTCAAAGTTCCATCTTCATTCACCCGCGTAGGGTCGTCGGCGTAGCATGTTGTGTGTGAAGAGAACGGCATACTCTATCGTATTCAGTAAGGAAAGGCGAATGCTGTTTATAGTAGTTTTTCGAATCACTGTGTTGTGAATCGTGAACCGATAGCCGTGTTCAAGCAAAAATATATCCTATGATGCCTTGATGAATCTTCAACATAATCCGGAGTGAAACTGTTATGTGCTGGGCGAAAGCCTTTTGCTAGGCATGTGTAGGATTAAAATTTCAACCAGGACCTAGGATGACTAGGATAAGTCTTCGGAGCATACTGGCAACCGCTTGCATTCTATGCAGCATAGCCGATTGCCATGGTAAGTCACCTTCCCATATCGTTTCATCCTCTTTTCTTCTTTATTGTTTCTATTTCTTTTTCTATTTATACCCAGATATCAAATCCCACATTCCGTCTGTGTACTCTCGGTGTATTTGTCCATCCGATTTTTCGGCAATATTATGCATACTCTGTTGACATTCGATTTGTTTATCAAAGCTTTTAGCAATGCCCGTCATTACGTGCGCGCTCACCCTGTCTAGCCCAATGAAACTATGCTTCCTTTATTCGATAATAAACTTGTTTCTCTACAAGCTCTGCGCATAAATATAGGAAGGAGATTAAAACTGGATCAAACTTGGAGTTAGGTTAGGTTATACTTTTGGAAACTGCGGACTCCCGCTGTGGCGTGAGCGTTGGACCGGAGCCGTAAGAAAACAAGCAGTGCCTAGAAAACTTGTCATTCGATTATTATGCTCACTTCTGATCATAACCACTGACAATTCGTACCTGCTCGATTGTATTTCATGCATCAGAGTAGATACCTGAACACGTATCATAGTATGTGGAGTAGTTCCAAGAATAATAACATTCCGATCCGATACGCACAAAGTACATCGAATGCATATAAATAACAAACAAAGAAACAGATGACTTGAAATAATTATTGATAATGGTCTACAAGCTATCGAGCGATTTATTCTCCTTCATTTGCGCATAAATACTAAAACAATAATAATAACAACAATTTTAGCAACAATCTCCGATATCTATCGACTTAAACGAATAATCATACTATCGAGAAGAGGGCATGATGAACATAAAACATACTTCTATCTTCTTTGGGGCCCGTGTCCCGTAGTTGTATGTACCACACTGAACGGACCCAACCTCAGGAATGTAGACCTCTCTTGCCCCCCCCCCCCCCCCCCCCCACCGCCACTCCGGCATCGTATCCCTCTATATTCTACTATCCACCCCTTCTAACAAGCTACAATATGAATAAGGTTTCCAGGTGCTCGGGGTTCGTCTGGGTGTCAGGATCTGTGCAACTGCATATAGTATAGCTTACTTGGATAGAAAACTAGCCAACTGGTTAGTTTATGGAGTTGAACGACGCAAATATTTTGTCATCGCATGATCCGTACTTCTGTAGATTCATGACAGTAAATGATTTATCGTAAATATATAATAATGATAAACAATAACGATTGTTGATCTCAATGGCATTTGATTCGCTTGATTCTTTTTTGCGGGTAGTTTCTACCTCTTTTCTGCCCGCATATCATTTTTTCACATGGAGTCATTCCGTGGCATTTCGACCAATCATCGCATCTCGCCCCTATTGATTTCTGAACCAATTTTCTTCTCATGTAACCTTGACCCGAAGAAACACTCAGGAATTGTTTTGAAATTTTTGGACGATAGCTTTGGGAATTACAAATTTCCAAAGATCTGAAGATTTCAGAATAAAGCATTCGTCAAATAATAACTTATTATGATGCATTAAAATACAGAATTTTGGTATCTAACGACGGTGAGGCACGATTGGGATCCCGAGTTATGGTCAACTCGATGATTCCGAAATTCGAAATTCGATTTTCATTTTCAATTTTTGTGCTAATTCCAACATTATTCTCAAATTTCTCCTAACCAGAACCACATACATGTTCGGTGTTGGGCGGAAACTCGTAGGAATAACCACTTATGGATGGAATAGTTGGGACAATGAGCTATGGAATGGCACGAAATACGAATAGGCAATGGTGTAAGGATGCACGTGAAATGGTCGTGCGATGGTTATGAAATGCGAAATAGTTGGGCCACACAGATTTTGAGTAGCTACCACCTCACGAAAAACAAATGTTTCAATCTTTAAGAAAAATTCGAGATGAATCAATTTCAAAAGTCTTTCGAAACTCTGATGGTAATTCTAAATCAATCAAAGGCGAGGAAGACAAAAATTCTAATCCGATGGCAATACAAAAAATTGATAAATAAATCAAATCAAACGCCGGATAGATCATGGCATTGTCAGGACCGTCGAACTTGTTGCTGGTTGCGCTTCGTTTCTCTTATAGATACTCATAGAATTCACAGTAGTCAAGTACATCATAAACCGTTCATATTTCAATAATATTCAATACAAATGATGCGACGCACCTCATAACTGACACTCCATTACTTAAGGCCATCGTAACTTTTTCCTCGTGCTACGCCAATGTGTTTTTCCATGGACCGTGTTTTGGCGGATGTTGCTGTGGAATTTGAATGGTTTTTAACCCATATTAATAATTGACCCCACAGAAGTTCCGACTGTGCGATAGCACTTCGTCGTTAACCAGAGCTTTTAACGCCCGGCATAACGTAATCCAAATACTTGCGCCAACGCCTAAACGATTCTGTAATGTAAACGTTTCTCCGTTTCCAATCTAACAAAATAATAGTTATCAAACTTTCATATATGTGCACGGGCTTACTAAAAATCTTGAGAGATGTGAATTTTTTGTAAAAACTTTCATTCAACTTTGGTTTTAATATATTTTTAATTTTTCAAAACAAGTAATGCCATCGAAATCATTATATCTCCGTAGCCAAGGAGATGATAGACATTGTCATGAAAAAAGAGTAATTTTTTTTGTTTCGTTTCCGAATTTATACAAGTTCAATCGAACAATCAACAATTCAAACACCATTATTTCAATAAAGTCAAAACGGAGAAACGTTTATAAAGCAAATCGTTTAGGTATTAGCGCATATAGTTGGTAGTGTTAACGATGTAACGCTATAAATTGTTAATATGGGTTGGAAATCATTCACATTTCTCAGGAACCTCTGCCAAAACACGGGTCACGGAAAAACACACTGACGTAGCATGAGGAAAGAGTTAACGGTGTCGTAAAGTTACGGAGTGTCAGTTATGAGATGCGTCGCATCATTTGTATTGAATATTAGTGAAGTATGAACGGTGTACAATATGTTTGGCTACTGTGAGTTCCATGAGTACCTGGGTGAACTTCATCAAATTGAGATCGGTCGCCAATGGAGCCCTCGACACCACTACAATTTGGAGCTCGCCGAGAGCTAAAAGGCCTATTAGATTAAACTGCATATGATGGGGCTCGTTTCTAGGCCTGAATAAAATACTCCCGAAGTTCCAGCCAAATCTGTTGCCCGCACGGTTTGGTCCTCTCCTTGTTAGTACCGATGATATCGGCGTGGGGCGATCAAATTGGGCCACCCTGTTGTCTTCTGTATTTTGATTCGGAATTCTGTAATAGAATGTTACGCACCTAGGAAAGAAAAGTGGATTATTTCAAACTGCGTGTGAGATTGCCGGTTGGCGAATACGCGATTTGGGACGGTCTACTTGACTTCCCGTGTTGCGTATACTATTTTTCGCCATACCTGTAACGGAAAGTTCTATATTTTCCGCCCGAACAGGGCTAAAATATGATACTTTCCGTCGAGGTATGGTAAAAAAAAAAGGAAGAATTCCCGCCTAATCAGTCGAGGCCGTTTTTTGTATTCCAACATCTTTTTCGGAAAATATGTTTCACGATCCACAAATTTCGTATGAACCACGTTCCTAAAAAAGGTACGGATATCGAGTTATAATTATTCAACTAATGCATTATTCTCAAAGCTTCGGATTTTTGGAAATTCGTATTTCTGAAAGCCCATGTCAAAACATTACAGGATAATTCATGAGTATTTCTTTGGCTCAAGGTTACACGGACAAAAATAGATTTTGGAAATAGAGATTACAGGTATATATACCGTATGTGTATTAATATACCTGTGGGTATGAAACTCAAGCTTTAAAAACTATCAAAGAACGCCAGAACTCTATGAAAGGAAACTAGAACTCTGGACAAAGATTTTGATTTTCGAAAATGAGGGGCCGCCTTCACAGGGGTTGATTAGTGCCGATTACTTATGCCCATACGCACCATCGCAGGGGCATACTTAACATACGCGTGCATATCTACCTAGTCCATTGCCTACTCATCTTTGCCCTCTTCAGTTTGCGACCTACGTATAGGTGCACACATAGTCGACTCTTGATAACCAGACGGCCGCCGTCGCGCGTCGACCGACCAACCCTCGACCCTCTCTTAATCAACAGCTCGAAAGTTATACGCGAGAGAGTTTTAACGAGTCTCAGGTTGACTCGCTAACTTTTTACGCGTGCATAATATGATCTCTCAATATTTATATTAATTTTGTCCCGTTGATCATCCAATGATTGGTCGAGCCTCCCCCCCCCCCCCCCCCCCCCCCCCCCCTCTTCTCCATGGATCACAAATAATAATCAAATAATATGAAATAGTTTGAACCTAAATTATTAGTTATCTCTCGATTTATGCATTTCTGTCTTTCTTCCTCCTTTACTTATATACGAGAAGCGGCCTTCTACAAAGGTTCAAAACACACACAACACAGGCTTCTATTATGTGGGCTCTCTTAGAAGTACTTGAGATAACGCGCGCGAGAGGAGAAGACTGGCATCTGTGCATCTGTACCACTACAGCCAGTATCCGCATAATGTGTGCTCGCTGCTCTTGACTCGGTTAGAAATATGCGCCTAATGATAAAGCAGCCGAATATTTATTGTATAAAAAAAGAATCTACCTCACATTCCGTAATATTTCCTTCGATCTCAATTTTTAAATTACAAACATGTCAGGTATGGCTTAAAAATGTATATCTATACCTATAGAACGAAGATTTACGAAATTGGTATTATTATTATCACATGTTCATTGTGCCACGGAAGGAAATGTGTCATAACCACATTTCGCAGCACATTTCGCTTGGATCCAAATATGTATCGGGATTTCAAAAACAGAATGTACCTGTAACGGGGGGCTCGAGACGTGAATCATTCTTTTCAATGTTTGGTCATTTTATTTTTCAACTCTTGGTTTGAAAATGATTCAGTGTAATTTGGATATCAAAGAAAATATATAAATTCACAACAATAAAAATATTCAACATAATTCAAAAACAAAATTAAATTTTGTTCGACGTCTTTGAATTTGTCTTCTATACTACTTTCAGCCACTGATAGACAGACTACGTGTTCCCAATCTAGAATCAAAAGTTCTCCTGCGATATCTTGGAAGTGGGCGAAACCGGAGTTGAACTTATATCGGCATTATTTCTCTCCCTTGATATCCCTTAAGTTTTATAGGAAACTTGTATCTCTTATGATTTTCGAGATATTCGCCTGGGGCGATTGATAAAGACCACCCTGTATTCGATATCGTATTCAGCAGCTTGGCATATGCATACGTGCGATATTTCCTGGGGAACACTACTATGACTATGTGCGTTCGTGTATTTAATTAAACGGTGCATTTCGTTACGCTTGTCAAGTATACCTTGGTGTCAGGCTAGATGATGTTTTATCATGGAAAGATCAGGTGGCGTCGGTGTGCAATAAATCCCTGAGGGTGCTACCGCAGTTGAAAATGAACGACAATGTTGTGAATTCCGAAATGCGTGAAAGATTAGTTACATTGTAAACTTTGCATAGTTTTGACTACCGCGCCGCTATTTATGCTAACTTGTCCGGTCAGCTTCAATTAGAATTGCAGCATGAACTTAATGCCTGTATGAATTAGATTTATGTTGAGGGTCTCGAGATTTGAGCATATTACTCTATAATATAGGCGTAGTCTTGGCTGGCTGACGCGGCGTGCTCGTCGTGCACTTTCTCGCGCTCACCGTTTACAATACCCCAAATCTGAACCGGCATCAATTTTACTTGAAAACGACGTTTGATCTCCTCATATGACTGTGCTCAGATAAGTTGCTAGAGTGAGTGGGCGGGGGAATGATGATAAGTTATGTGGCTTTCTGTATCATCCGTGTCTTCCGTACATTCTTTATTTTTTTGTTTGCTCAATTTTCTCAATTTTCTGCATTTTCCTCATTTTCTGTATCGTTGACCGTACTTTTTTACTTTCATCTCTTATTATACACTCATCGTTTCATATTTTTCTCACTGCTGTTTTCTCTCTCACATTTCTGTATCACCACCATGATTATTATTGCAGCTTTTATCGTTACCGTTATTGATATCTTATTATTATTTTTGTTACACAATGGTATTTTTTCTTTTTGTTTATCTTTTATTGTTATCTTCAGTTTTCTTTTTCTCACACTGCATCTTTCAGGCTGTATTTTAAAGCTGAGGCCTTTAGGGTGCTCCGGCTTCAGGGTCTAATAACTTTATTTCGTCTGTCTGTCTGCCTGTCTCTCTCTATCTCTGTACCCATATGACTGCCTATGCGAGGGTTGAAGGAATATGAGTTTCGTTGTACAAATTGGCAATAAAGAAGAAACAGCCGAAGCCGTCTGTTTTCCCCCACGTCGTGAAACTCCGCGAAGATTTACCAATTATCGTTGTTGTTACTATTATCCCGTTATGATATCGTGATTATTGTTTTCTGCATTTTCGCATGTGGTGAAAATTGCATATGAAGAGAAAAAAGTGTATCGTACGATATTAAAGAGATTTAAATAATGAATATATAAAAATGAAATCTTTCACCGTCTTGTATATAACAGAGTCCGATACTCATAAATATAGGTCCCTATATGTATTTGAGATTCATTGCCTTACATTTCCATTCATGCGTGGCCCGCTATGGCTTCAGGTCCTTCGTGATAGAATTGGTTCCCTGTGGAAGGTAAACTTCGTTTTCGTAAAGCTTTCGGGGTTGCAGTGAGAAGTTGGTACTGCGATAGAGCAAGAGCCGAAAGGATGCGCAGATTATATATACTATTCTTTAGGGAGATAGAACAAAACGAAACTACGCTACTCCGAAGGCCGAGAAAGGAACATTTGAGTCCTGCAGTGTGTTGCGTATAGGTGTGGAAAAAATTACCTACGATATACCCATGTATACCTATAACGTATATATCAAAAACAACAAGTTCCGGTATTCTTACCAAACATCATATTTCTCAAATTCCAATTCGTAAAAATTCGTTACAAAGGAACTAGCGCGACGGGATAGTTCTATTTTTCATTGATTTACTCCATTTGAACGTATGAGACTGCTGCCGTTATATGAATAATATTCAAATGCACTCTATGGAAACAAAGGATGCCCGAGGAGAGGAACTGCTTCGGTCGAACGAGTTCTGGGACCAAGGCTGAGGCCCCCAGCACAACCAGTGGGCCCTCGATCTTGCTCGCTAACAAGACACGGAGGGCGTGCGCGCAAGGTTGACTACTGGCTCCTCTCAAGTTCCTTTCGAAGATGAACGCCTCCATAGGCGTAGCAGCTATCCATTAAAAAAAAAAAAAATATTCATCATACTTTTTTGTATTTGGCATGTATGCATGCTCTTTGCGATTGTCCGGGTTCGTACGTATCTTTCTGCACGCATATATTCAGCTATGCGAGATATTCATGATCATCGTGATCAAAAATTCTACGTTCAGTATACTACGATGTGTTGATTATCTATCAATGGAATAATACTTTGTATGTATACATACGTACCGTCACGTGAAAGAGTTTTCGATTGGTTTCTTGTTTCTTCGATTGCCAATTTGATGATTGGAAACAAACGTAGAATAATCTTGATCTATACGACCGGATTGGATATTATTCGTTCAGATAATCTTGGTTCTTCCACCCGTTGACCAAGAAGTCACTGCGATTCATTAGGACGGGGCGCGGGGACGCAGTGAGATCCCCAACGGTACATACGTATACAACAGGTTTCGCTGTACCTACATGCAGCACCTCAACTAAAACCGTGCTTTTAGCCTCGCGGGAGTATTTCTCGGGCTTGAATACCGGCCTTTATATAAACATTTTGGGTTTGCAAACAAAGCTATACGGTTAACTTTTCGGGGTGGAAAAAGAGGAGAGGAATAGAGACGGAAAAGGAGGGGGCGGTGGAGGAGGAGGAGAAGGAGGAGGACGAGAATTGTAAGACGGGAGCAGATGGTTAGTTCCTTTCGTATACCTATACGAAAAAAAAAAAATTGTGACGCGATCAAGACTGTATACCGGGAAGACGAAACCAGTGCGAAGAGAATATCTATGATAAGAGAAATGTACTTTTTTATTAGATTTTCAGTGAATGTTTATTATACGTTTAAGTTTTCTTCTGTTGTTATTATTTTCATATAATAATACAGTATTTCATCAATAATCACAATAACAATGATATTGTTATCACGGAATTAAACTCCATTAGTGTACATTATTGAACCTTACAAGAAAAAACAAGCTCCATCGACAACACGTAAGTCGTGGCGTCGGTTTCTGTTCCATACATCGAATGTGGCTGCATCCGGTGATAAAGTAAGAGCGGAAGAAAAATAACAACTATTATTTCGGAAGGCTCACACATTCAAATTTGTTTCGAACTTATACAGCAATATATAGTACTTTTTTTTGTTAAAAATTTGGTACTCTATTCCCGGATTAGGTTCTCCAATCCCCCAACCAGGAACAGATAGTAACGCCGGGGGTGCTGCTTTAGGTTATTAATTAATTGCAAAACAGAGGTTCTTTGATGTCCGCCTTTGGATAAAAATGCGTTTTGCATATCATTTGTCAGCGATTTAGTAGTAGACATAGCTTTTCACGAAGGCTGCAGGCTTATGTATGTTGCGTACGGGATGGTGCAGCATACATCAGCAGCAATGGAGCACTGAATCCTTGTGCAGGTGTCAAATCATTGAGAACGTCTCCTGCCGATTTCCGGATGTCGTGCTTTTAGGTTATTCCAACCTCACCGCACCTTCTGTTCTCAGGAAGGGGTTGGTGCAACAAGATCGCAAACAGAGCAAGGCCAAAGTACCGAATCCATGTATAGGTTTCAATTGAATTCGTGCGTGTGGCCCCGTCTAAGTTGATGGAGCTCGAAAAATAGGAAACGGAATGATTCTCTTTACTATTTTCTATGTAAGTTTCAACTTGAAATCAAATTATGCAGATTCAATTAAATATAAAATATCACAATCTTATTAGTTGTACCTACCTTTGCGATTGATGAGGCTGAAGTTCATTACATTAACGCCATAAAAATCATGGAAGTTGAATACCAGATGTTTCGACACCGCACATTGTCAAAAATGAATGATGTCACGAAATCTTCATATTGTTGGTGATCCGGAATTCCGACAAAATCGGGTTTACCGTTAAGTATCATATCATCATTATTATCACTATTATAATTATTACGATTATCAAGTATTGAAGCGTAAATTGAATTATTACCTACTCGAGGAATCAACTAGGTACTTTGTTAAGTGAAATGTGCACGTGTATTCTGTGGTCGCGTGCGGCTACGAATTATGAAGCAATGTGTGTATAGTATAAGATTCGTTGAAAATGGCATAGCCACTGTATTATATACAGCATGCGTTGTAGTTATTCCTGAGGCTAGTGCCCCGTGAAATCGAGACGAGTCAACTAAACATTAGTTCTTGAAACGCTCTTCCTCGTGGGCATCCTGCCTGAAGTCACGCTGAGATGCAGAATAAATATTAGCCTACTGTACTCGAGACGAATACTGCCAGGGAAGAAATATCTATATCTCACGTCTCCGTATGGTATAGCTTCATCTTCATTCTCTGCGGTACCGTTTTACAATCGCTGCGCTTTCCTCTCTCTGCCTCTCTCTGTCTCGCTGAAACAAAACAAAATCATTGGCAACTTACAAGAGTGTAATACGGGAAAAGTAAAACGACATGATATCTTTCTCTCTGTCTTACACATCGCAAAACGTTATGATTCTGTATTGTTCCTGTAGTGTGCTCCTCCACGAAAACTGCTGGCATATGACCCCCTCGGCCAGTTCAGTTCACAGGCTGTGAGTAACCTTTTAGCAGCTCGAATATCGTTGCAAAAAACTTCCAGCGGAGGCCTTTGAACCCCCGCCACCCTCGAGGTATCAGCCTCAGAGAGAATAATAACGTGTTAAACTGCATAATGAGGTGAAGAGACTCGCTTGTTATACGCTGGGTCAAAGTGAGAGTTTACTACTTTCATGAAACTGAACTAACGCTTCTTAATTTAACGGAAGTACATTTACACAGACTCTGTATATGCGCTTTTGTTTTCTGTATATGTAAGCGACAAAAAATCGTAAAAAATGCCTTCCCCCCTCTCACAAATTTCTCTCTTTCCTTCTTTACTTGTCCAAAGTATAATATATCTGTATAATAATGGCAATAATGATGTAATGTATAATTGGAGTAAAAAATGATTGTTCAATTACCTATAAAATTTCAGCATCGCCGATGCTCCTTTTCGCGACCAACCGAGACATAAGAGTAGCGAACGTGTCCCGTTCGAACAAAGTGTCGACCTTGGTGAAAGATTTATCTGACGGTGCAGCTTTGGATTTTTATTACGAACGTAGTTTGGTTTGCTGGTCGGACAGCGGTTTGGAAATAATCCAGTGTGTTAAATCCAACAGCACGTACACGGGTGAAAAGATGACCATAGTTAACTCCAGCCTTATTTCTCCGGACGGCTTAGCCTGCGATTGGTTCACCGGAAAGCTGTACTGGACCGACGGTGAAAAAAATCGTATTGAAGTAACGAGCATCGACGGTTTACACAGAAAAGTTCTTTTCTGGACGGAAATTTATCAACCAAGAGCAATTGCCTTGGTACCAATGAAAAGCATTTTATTTTGGACCGACTGGGGCGATGTGCCAAAAATTGAGAAGGCCGGTATGAATGGAGACCCGGAAACCCGAGAGGTCATTGTTTCTGAAGATATCTTCTGGCCAAATGGATTAACCATCGATTACGAAGCTGAATCAGTCTATTGGGTCGACGGAAGGCTGAGATTCATAGCTGTCATGGACTATTATGGAAAGAATAGAAAAAAGATAGTTAGTCAGGGGCTGGACTATCCATTTGCTATCACACTATTTGAAAACAAGTTATATTGGACCGATTGGAAAACGTGGTGTATACACTCTTACGATATTCAAGGCGGGCAGCAGGGGAATTCTCATCCAAAAGAATTGTTTCACGGCGAATACATACCCGGTGATATCGAGGTTTGGGATCAAAGAAGACAGCCTTACGGCGACAATCCATGCAGATATAATAACGGGAACTGTTCTCACTTATGTTTACTCAGCCCAAAACCACCCGGATATACATGCGCATGTCCGACTGGCGTTAAATTGATTGATAACAAAACTTGCGCCCACAGACCCGAAGAACTTCTGTTAATCGTACAGAGGACCGAAATATGCAAGATATCGCTAGACTCGCCCGATTATACTAGCTTCGTTCTTCCGCTAGCGGGAATAAAGCATGCGATCGCAATAGACTTTGATCCGGTCGGTGAAATGTTGTATTGGACGGACGAAGCGGCCCGCGGTATTCGGAGAGCAAATTTGAACGGATCTGGGCAAGAAGACATCGTCACTACCGAGGTCGGGAACCCTGATGGTATTGCAATCGATTGGGTAGCGCGAAATTTATATTGGACCGACACAGGCACGGACAGAATAGAAGTTTCTAGATTGAACGGAACAAGCAGAAGAGTTCTGATCAACGAGGACCTGTTCGAACCTAGGGCTATAGCTTTGGCCCCTGAGTTGGGGTGGATGTTTTGGACGGACTGGAATGAGAAACGGCCAAAAATTGAGAGGAGTAATTTGGACGGCAGTGAGAGGATCTTGTTAGTGACTAAAGATGTTTTATGGCCTAATGGAATAGCGCTTGATTTAGAACGTAAGAAGGTCTACTTCTGTGACGCGAAAACTGATAAAATAGAAGTTTGTAACATGGATGGCACAGATCGGAGAGAAGTTATAACCGATAACTTACCTCATTTGTTCGGCTTGAGTATCTTAGGGGATTTCCTGTACTGGACAGATTGGCAGAGAAGGAGCATCGACAGAGCGCACAAGCTGACTGGGGGTGAAAGAGAAGTCATCGTTGACCAAGTACCTAACGTTATGGGACTTAAAGCCGTGCATTTGGGTGTCATTAGCGGGACTAATCCTTGCGCCAGAGATAACGGCGGGTGCAGTCATTTGTGTTTGAACAGACCTGAACATAAATATGTGTGCGCATGCCAGATCGGATACGAACTTACTAAGGATAAAAGAACCTGCGTTGTACCTGACGCCTTCCTACTATTTGCCAGGAAGGAAAACATTGGCAGAATCAGTATTGAAAATGCTAATAACGATAATATCATTCCTGTCACTGGTGTGAAAGATGCAAGGTAATTCCATTTTCTTTGGTAATATAATAAAGATGTTAATCAAGTTCACGGGGTCACAACCGGTGACCATAGTTTTCAAGAAAATTATGAAAACCATGATTTTTTTCACTCCACAGTGCCCTGGACTTCGATATGGCTGATAATCGAATATACTGGGCTGATGTGAAGGTAAAAGCAATATCACGAGCGTTCATGAACGGGTCCGAAGTGGAAAGAGTCGTAGACTTGGGTTTAGAAACTCCCGAAGGCCTGGCGGTTGATTGGTTATCCCATAACTTGTATTGGAGCGATACAGGAACTCACAGAATTGAAGTAGTTCGTCTCGATGGATACAGCAGACGCGTGCTTTTGTGGCAGGACTTGAGCGAACCTAGATGTCTGGCATTAGATCCAGAAAGAGGGTAACTAGAATACCTAGTCACCAACTTTGAACACATAAATGTTTTTTGGTAATGAAATTATTGAATCCATTTTCGTTTTGCCTACAGACACATGTATTGGACCGAAGCACAAGGGTCCGGAAGCATAGAGAGAGCAGGCCTCGACGGTTCTCGAAGATCCGTTATATTGCCTCAAATAGGTCGAACTCACGGCTTAACGATCGATCATACAGCCCGTCGTTTGTATTGGGCAGATCTTTCCACCCCTGCGGTGGACAGTTATGACTTGCAAACGAAAAAGAGGGGAGTAATCATCACGCAGAACATAGTCTACCCATTTAGCATCACTCAATATCAAGACTTCATTTATTGGACAGATTGGAACACAGGGGATATTGAAAGAGCCAATAAAACAAACGGCGCTAACAGAACTAAAATCCATACCAAACTGGAATCTGTTACGGACTTATTAGTGTTTCATGCCTCGAGGCAATCCGGCTGGAATGTATGCGCTACAAATAACGGAGACTGCAGTCATTTGTGTATAGCTATACCAGGAATCGCTGGAAAGACTTCAACCGCTTCGAAATGTGTTTGTCCAACTCACTACAACCTTGCAGCCGATAATAAGACCTGCATTGGTGAGTACAAATAGGGATTTGCTTTGGAATGAGCCAAGGAAGCAAATTCCTCGAGTAGAGACATAATTGCGCAAATTTTTACTATATTTACAGCTCCGAGATCGTTCATGATATACAGTCTCCGAAACGTTATCGGTCGCCTTTTACCAGACACAAACGATTGTCCAGATATAGTGCTAAGAGTACAAGGATTGAAGAATGTTCGCGCCATTGAATTCGACCCAATCACTCAAAACATTTTTTGGATAGATGGCCGCACGCCATCGATAAAAAAGGCTCTTGAGAATAAAGCTCATGCCGGAGTTGTGATCGCAGCAGGATCGGGACAACCTTACGATTTGGCTTTAGATCCTTTGGGGAGATTGTTATTCTGGTCTTGTTCGGAACACGATGCTATCAACGTCACCCGATTGGACAATGGATCAATGCTGGGAGTGGTGGTAAAAGGAGAAGGAGAAATGCCGCGCAACATCGCGATTCACCCTGAAAAACGGCTACTTTTTTGGACCGATATAGAAGGGAATGTTAAAATCCTACAAGGTACAATGGACGGTAAAAACCGCGTGGTTGTTGCATCGGATCTGGAACCTTCCACGAGTATAACAGTCGACACGGCGTCCAATCTCATATATTGGACGCATGGCAAACATATAGAGTTTGCCGATTTTTCGGGGGAAAATAAGAGAACATTAATCTCTAGCGGACACGGAAGTGTTATGCATTTATCCATTTTATTCGATTATCTTTACTGGTACGATCGTGAAAGCCAGTTGATAGAAAGGGTGAACAAAACTACAGGAGCTGGGAAAAAGACTTTGCCAAATCGGTACCATTTCACCGATGTGGTAGCGGTAAAAACTCCTGAAGATCAGGTAATGGAGTCACATGTTTGCAGTCCTTTGAATGACCACGGAGGGTGCTCCCATTTCTGTATCGGAGAATCGTCACCCAGGTGCTCTTGTCCTCAATCTCTTATACTCTCCGACGACGAACGCACTTGCAGAGCCGCTCCCGCTTGCGGTGCTGATCATTTCACCTGCCGAGCTCCCAGCTCGGCTAACGCTAAAGACTGTATTCCAGCAACATGGAGGTGCGATGGACAAACAGATTGCCCTGATGGCAGTGACGAGCTTGGATGTCCTGCATGCAGAAATGACCAATTCAGATGTCAGAGTGGACACTGCATCGGTGAGCGAAAGAAAAAGAAGTTTTCCCTCGATTTGAATAAACAGAATATATCTTTTTCTATTGAGTATTAATTGATCCATGACCCTTTTCTCAGATATGTCCTGGGTGTGCGATGGTACGGCACAATGTCACGACGGTTTGGATGAAGCGCACTGTTGTCGCCCTGGACAGTTTCAATGTACTGGTACCCGTGTATGCATACCTGGGAAAGCTCTTTGCGACGGTTGGGAGAATTGTGCAGATGGTAGCGACGAGACTGATCCAACATGTGCCTCGGCAAACCATAGACAAGATTCCAACCCTGCTACAGAGTCTGGCAAGAGTACGTACGTAGTTGCGGTTTTGGTTGTAACAGCAGCGGTGATTATGGTAGTGCTAGGTTTTTACTACTGTAGAAGGAGGCTATCGAGCAATGAAGATCTTCCGGATATTCTACATGACTCTGCGGGTGATCCTCTCTCCCCGAAACCAGGAAGAGCTGCTAAGCCAATGCTGGCTCAAAAAAATGGAAGAAAAGATCTAAAAGCCGACCCGGAAGGAGTAAGAATGTCCACTTTGAATGGAAGCAGCATTGGATCTAGTTACGATCGAAGCCATATAACTGGAGCTTCAAGTTCCACTAGGGGAAGCTCGGCTGGTGGATATCCTCAAGAGACGCTGAATCCTCCGCCCAGTCCGGCGACCACCGCCAATTCCACCAGATGTTCCAGCAGCAACGCATCTAGATACAGACCGTACAGACATTATAGAAGCATTAATCAACCTCCACCTCCTACTCCGTGTAGCACAGATGTCTGTGATGAATCAGATAGTAACTACCCTGCGAGGTATAGGTACGAAAGTGAACCATTTCCTCCTCCCCCGACTCCAAGATCTCTGTATCATAGCGATGCAGCTATGAGCTGCCCACCTTCCCCTAGCTCTAGGTCTTCGACTTATTTTAGCCCATTACCTCCACCACCTTCTCCGGTACCTTAGAGTAAATTCAATTGATTGGAGGCTAAGTTTATTGCAGAAGGTGAAGAGAAAAACGTAGAAGTTAAATGAAATACGTGCGGTAATTAGGGTAATTTATAGAAACGAGAAATGCAAGTACTTGGTACATGGATGAACTTTCATCCTCCCCCCCTTGCCAGTGTATATAATGAATAGTCCACCTTATAAATATACCATTGTGCCTCGTAATAGAGATATGGTCTAATTTTGTACAGATTTTTACTGTACAACGTTGTAGCGTTTTTCCCCTCTCATATTCGGACCTCTGTAAATATAGTATGTATGTAACTTCCTAATCGAATGAATGAGCGAGAAACGGGAGAGAGGAGAAGGGAAATATCAGATTTTATTACTTAAAGTGTATAATGATTGTAAATTAGTTGACTTTCAACTGAAGTTTTAGAAAACTATGTTAGCACAGGTGAATCTATTCTTCATAACTCATCTGTGTAAATTTTATCCAAATTTTTTTCTATATATATCGTATATTCATACTTTTGTTAATTGTGATGTATAATAGTATGTATCCGTGAATTGTTTATTACCACGTAACATATCTTTATTTTATGTTCCCTCTGACTATGCCTGCCGTAGCATACGACCAAGCCTAAAATGGGATATTTTATAATGCGTCTTGTGTTCTATTTTTCCTCATGACTACTGCTATTACAAGTTCTTCAGGCTGTCTAAACGCCAGGAAATTATGCGAGAGAGCAGAAATTATTGAACCAATCGAACAATTCAACGATCCATGGGATCTCATTTCGCATTTTAAGCGATAGGAAAAATAATTGATAGTGATTCACCTGAGACTGGTAATAGTGTTTTTGAGCAACGTAGGTTGAAGTATACAAAGTTTTTCAAAAAATGTTTACTGTGAAAACGAATTTTATGACAAAGGTATCAAATTCGACGAATAATTTTATAATAATCATTGTTTTGATCAACAACAATGACACTTTCCAAGCATAGATATTTTATGGTTTATACTATATGCTGCGCTCTCGAGGTTACATACAATCTTAGCAAATGATTATAATGGGCAGCAAAGCTGGTCAGAAACGAACTTGTAATGTTTGTCCAATTACCCAATGGCTCTGCGAGTGCGGACGAGTACACTGCCATAGAGAACTACGAGAAAGTATACAGAAGTCTAAATATGCATAATTATTGGAAATTTGTGGGAGAAATTGTGATTACTGGGCCACTCATTAGATATGTAGATAGCAGGGGTGTGCGGATAGTCGATTTTGTTGGATCGAGTCGGGTAACCGACCAAGCTTCGGACCCTGGTATCCGCGCTGACGGGTAACTGAGTATACCCGATATTTTTCGACTGATTTAGTGCATAGAATCATATGTTTAGATCAAAATTTACACGCGCTACCCAATTTTTGACCCGGGTACCCAATTCTAATTAAGGTATCCGACTCCACATCGGGGTACAGCGGTACCTGACCAACATTCGCACAATTCCGGGACCGGTACACTCCTAGTAGATAGCGCAATATTCATTTCTTCTTATTTGTCATACAAATTATGCACTTATCCGAAGGAAATTACTTATTAAATAATGATTCAGACATTTTTTCGTTTATTTAAAAAAATGTTGTTTTGTAGCAGCCTCATTATTGAAGAAAGCTGCATATACCGATGCACAGAATTTGTGTAAATATATTAATAAATGATTAATAAACAAATCGTTCCTGTGACTTAAGTAAATTTCATAAGAGAAAATAAATGAATAATGAAAAACTGTGCCATAGATAGTTCATAATATTGTAATAGATACCTACGTGTACCTACTTACTAAGGTTTCAATCATAAAAACAACAGAAAGATCACAAAGTTTTTGAATCGTCTACAATGCAAGATGCAATTTATTCGAAAATATTTTGTCTTCGTATTCTAGGCACGTATTGCCAGTGTCACTAAGTAACTTTCATTTTAATGCAATTCTATGATAATTAACTGTACCTATTGTTTTGATTTAGCTTTATGGAGACTGAAATTACCACCTATGTATATTTTTTTCACATTTTGCCATCACGCTAACCGCATCCTATGTATAATAATTTTAATATCATGTAAAATATTTGTAAAAAAAAGTAAAAATAAAACGTCTGTTAATGTATTTTAAACTAAAATGTTTCATCATATTAATTTCGGTCATTAATCCCGAATAATAATTCATTCTCAATCAAAATGAAATCCAGGACTAATGTAAAATAGGATAGTCGATATGTTAAGTTGTTTAATCCATAATTTCTGAATTTAATGGCATTGAAAAATTTATCTTCATTTCAATCCAAGACTAATTTAACTCATGCAACGTATTATCTATTTACTTCCACTTATTTGATTGGGTTCGAAATTTCCCTGTAGGATTATCTCTCTCTTCTTGAGCCGCCAGTTCTTCATCTAACAATAATTCAAAATTTCCCATTGCCTCGGGTGTTGGACATTTGTTCCATCTCACGCTGTTGGGTAGAAGAAAATCATAACCAGATTAAACATAAACCACGACGATCTTATCTTTTCATCTGAACAATACTGATTCAAAATCACTTACTCCGGAACGCCGTCGGGGGGAACTACTACCGATACTATATTATCGATCAGTTTATACTTGAGAATCCGATCATTTACCGTAGTCGAGGTCAGAGAAGGTGATGCATTTACCTGGATTGAAACAGTGACAAGATTTTCTCATTTGTGCGTACAATTGGGCCATCAGAGTAAAAGCGCTTTTGCAACTAAACGCACCTCGATTAACCATGGCTTCAGTTTATTATCAATGATAATATCATAACCATAGCATTCAAAGCAGTGTCTATCATTGGCCATAACTGGGGCAACAGCTTTTAGAGAATGTACAATGCACCACGAAATGTTTGCAAATAATTTCTCAGTTACAGCCTTTCCTCTTGTACTTTCTAAATACAATCTCAAATTTTGTACGCTCATTTTTCCGCCGTGTAAACTATTGTATTCGTCCTAAAAATTATTTTTTTTCCCTCTTTATTATTATGAATGTCCCTATCCTCCAAATGAGTATTTATTCTTCACGCTTTACGCTCACCCCATGTTTTTGTACCGACACGTTAGTGAGATGAACATACATGTTATCCAATTCTTGAATGCTGGTATCGTATTTGACCGTACAAAATCGACAAAAACCAAGCTTGAAAAGATATGCTTTCAGAGGCCTGAAGGATGTGATGAGAACGTATAAACGTAGATCGAATTTTTTACCCCCAATTAATAGAGGATTGTCAATGTACCTGTTAACAACGATTTACATTTTGATTATACTACAATTGTAATAATACTTGAAAGAATGTATGCATGTACTCATCGGTGGCTGATAAGAAACCGAAATAAAATCTGATAGTGTTCAACGATCCCAAAGATGCTTTTTTTGCTGAAAATTAGAAGAATGAATGTTTCGTTCGGCGTTTGAAAATTGATAAAATCTCCATCCGTTGCACAAATACAACTCAATGTTAATGTCCAGTTACAACAATTTCACATTATTCGTGGTTGAAATTTTTATAATATTTATATTGCAAATTTCTGCGGTATTGATACGATCAAGGGTATTGTACAAAATGTAAAATTTGAATAGTAACAATTGGAGCTCAGCAATTTGTCTACCATTCACAGCTAATACTTTGTGAGCCTCAGCAACCGTAACACCCACACGTGATTGTCCAGCAGATAGGGCTACGGACAACGAAACAGTCCCACGTAGATGAACAAACGGTCTCCCTGCCCCGAAAATTTTTGCATAAAACATTAAAATGGAATGAATGAGCTTTCAACTCATAACAAAACATGAAAATTGAGTTGATCATGCATGAATATTACTTTGTTTTACCCCCCAAGCGACATTTTGGAAGCACGTTTTTCAAGTCCGTGTATTTTTGCAATGGATGAAGGTTTTTGTTGGTCTCTGAACACTCAATGGGAAGTTTATTCTACTAGTTTTCAGTGGAAGAGTATCATGAAGATCGGTGAATGCGTTGAGATTTTATTCACATTATAAATGGGGAAATTTTTATTTGGCCACCCCATATAGAGCTCAGAATTAGTAAAATGATAATTGTCTCTGTTATACCTAGATATAACATATGATTCTTTAGTAAGATTTGGATTGAACGGATTTCTAGCTTCTCGAGACCATCTTTTTAGTTTGCTTAATTTATTGATTAGAAATATTCCAGCTCCTTGTGATTTCCCACAAGGTTTCATTATCCATGTACTTTGAGGTGACTTTCGATACTCCTCGACGAACATATTGTAATCTGTGCACGCATGTATTTAAAATCAGTTGTATTCAACAATTATGTTCCTTTCTCTGTTCTTTCTCTTGAATATACGGTTGTACCGTTCACCTGCAGGCAATACGAAGGTAACTGGTATGAAGTCAAGGTGAAGATATTTTCCGGGACCATCTCCTCTCTCGGCTAACAAACTTCCTTCCCTTTCTAAATCTTTCCTGTATCTCTTTATGTTTTTTACCAACAAATCTTTGCGTGATAGTTCATAATGGTTTGGAAAGTGATTTATAGTTCTGTAAATTGCATACCTCCATTAGAAACGTAATTTCTATATCATATGGTACCATTTTTCAAATTATTGCTATCACAATTATTTCAAACTAACGAGCAATGAATTGAAATTTGGTATATGCGTAATAATTGTCACTTGATGATTTCATGAGAGTTGCTCTAAGCATGAGGTGGCTTTGAGACTCACTGATTATCGCTCATTCTGTAGCCAGTTTCAACGCTAAATATATTCCTGCACGATTGTGTAACGGCCCTGAAAATATTTCATTAAGTACTTGCAAAAATTGTTGCTGCAGCGGAAGGAATAACTTGGAGAAATATATGATAGAAAATGGATAAATTCTCTACGGTTTAACAAAAATGTTAAAGCGGCTACCAGCTTGGCGAGGAAGTATGCGACCGGCCGTAAGCTCGGAGCCATCAATGATTCTTGTATCATCGACGAAATCCCTGAATCCATGAAATGATTTCCTTGTCATCGAGAAATATCGACAAGATTTCGTCGATAATACCAAAATTCCTGATTTTCCTCGCTAGACTAGTAATCGTCTTCAATATTCTTCGGGCGACATATTTACCAATAAAAATTCCAATCATCTTCGGGGCCGACTTGAGTCCACCCCCTCTTCTCAAAGTTGTATATTATTACGGACTTATCCATATCCGTGCAAAAAGTGACCCTCATCTTGTCCGTTCCGATTGTTGGCACTCTGTGTATTAGTTCGTTCGATTAATTGCAGAAAAGCGTATGAAAAATTGAAATGTAAGGGAATTGAGAATGAAACGACGGGACTCGTGCAGTTCGAAGTATCGGAATTACCGATTCCGGCAACTTGGAATAATTGTATGAAACTGAAAAAAGCTTGATAGGCGTCAAAAATAATTGTTATTTTTCTTTTTTGAAAATCAAGATTCTTCTTCACCTGCCATAAATAGTGGCTAGATTATTTGTGCCAGGTCGCTTGTTATCCATACTCGAGCTCGCCATTGTTACTGGACGTGCGAGACGCAATGTTTGATCAATTAATTCACCGAGTGATCACATATTAGGACAGCCTGGATACCGGGCGGCTGTCGGTCACGTTAAGAAAACGTGGTTTTATTAAACTAAATGAAAAGAGTATCTCTCATGAGGTAGCACTAGAGAATCATCAGATTTAATACCAAAGAAAAAATCCACGGTCGCAGAAACTTATTATTTTAGGAATGGGCAAACCACGTGCGCCTGACGTTTATGTGCCTAACTCGAAATTGTACGTGTATTTGATGTGAAACATCGCATTCTTCTGTAATAATTCTAATACTCTGGTAACACAAGAGTTCCTCTGCATGCTAGAATATTTAGAATATAATCATTTCCGTCGGAATAATGACAACCACGAAACATCGAAACCGATTGAGGAGAAGACTGAAGATCTGTCAAAAACCAACAAACACCTGGAAGAGGGATCATAGGTTTGAAGTTAGCTCACATTAGGATCTATGTAATCGAATTCCATCATCGTGTTTAATTGAATGTCCAGGAACATAATGGACCTTCGAACTATATTGACATTTGATAATTAAGAAATAATAGTGACTCAATTTGCAATAGATCATAATATACCTATGTATAAGCATTAACTTGCCTCATAATTTTTTGAGGATATAAATTCTATAGTGTATCGATGAGTGTTTACGAAACCGTGCATGCTTATTTAATTGTATGAAGTGCGTTCAGCAGGGTTCATTTCTGAGACCAATAGCAGTCTGCCAGTCTCTCGTTTTGGACCCCCCCAAGCCTCAGAGGCAGACGAAGAATAGCAACAAACTGAAGCCACCGAATACGCGGCCCGTAAGTATATACCTATGATAATGTAAACATTGAATCAGTTACAAAGTATTCGAAACCTTCGGCAATCTAGGCTACATTACCTGCGTTCACGTCTGATAATACATGAAACACAAATTATGTCGGGGTCTTTCATGCGCGTGTACGATGGTCGTTATAGGCATTTTTTGGCGAGCCGGAGGTGTAAGTATCATAGTATATCGGAAATATAATTTGCTAGGCGAAAAGCGCCTTACGCGAACAAGTCTGTAGTTAATATGCGCTCAGATTACATAGACAATACCGGTGTTTATTGAAAATGATAAAAATTATACAGAAAAGAATATCCAGAAAATGAAAGTCCATGCTATACTTGTATTCTCCTTCTGCGTTTTTGTTGTACACAAATGAGAATTGGCATAATTTGTTATGATTTCCATGCACTCGCAGTAACATGCCTCCGGCAGCGGCGATAAGATCTAGCGTAGAAGTGATCAGCAGATATGGTCGGGGTCGTGGAATTGGCTATTCTGAATTTGAACATGGGGAATGTCTCTGCGATCGACCTCACCGCAATATAATTTGCCATGTCTGTGGGTATCTGGGTTGGGGAAGGATCAGATACAGCTGCCCAGAACATGTCCAGGTTCGTTATAGTATTCTTTCTTTTCATTCTCCCAATTAAATTACAATTGTATGTGAAGCAAGATTTCTTCAGGGTATCTTCTCTCTACATTTTTATTTATTTCACGTTTCTCAGACGATCTTCCTGATAGACATGTCTCAGTGTCCAAACTGCAGGGCGTACGCATTTATGATGAGTGAGTTCTGAGTGCAAACTATCGTTCGCCGCAATTACATGTAACAGCTTGAAAGCAAACGAACTGGTAACTGTTCCTGTAGAACGAAGTATGCTGGTCTTACTTCCTGATAAATATTTTTCCTAAATTTAGTAAGTAGTGGAGTATAGTGATATAACAATGTTGGAATTATATCATTGTCGCTATTAATTGATAATGAATCAGGGCGATAATCAATAGGATATCTATGTAACTAACAACATTCACAAGAAAACATAGATTAAAAACAGTTTATGTGTATTGTTATAAAATCTGAAGGTTTGAGAAAAAAAAGGAACTCGTTTGGAAATTTATTTTTTCTTCATGTTTGCAAGCTTGGTTTTTGATTTCATGGTTTTTTGCGTCTAGGACTAGCTTTGTCCGATGATCAGAATTCTTGGCTTTGCTAGGCAAAAAGCGTCAACTGATAAATCTCCAATATAAGAATATTTGTGATTTATATTATTTTTTATTTTGATGTATTATTAATTTAATTAATTACTACCCATGGCATTATACCTGAATGAATTAACATCTTCAGCGCATAATATGAGACATGTGAATATACCATAGGGGTGGGTTGCATGTGCGAATCAGCTACTCCGTGCTGCTTTGTATATATTCAAGTAGAATCATTAATCTCTCACAGCGATCAGTAAGTAGAGTTTATGTTTCTAGTTTCGGATGTCAATTTAGCATATCCTCTTCCTGTCAAATATGCTTCTACACTTAGTAAATAGTAAATAAAAATGTGATTGTTCAGTAAAAAAATTATATGGTAGTTCTTCAATTTACAGCCCCTTTAATAATAATAATAATAATAACAATAATAATAATAATGCATTGATGATTCAGAAATGCATTATTCTTCACATCATCATCAATGATTATTTCTATTCGCAGCAGTTTAAAAGGTACGGCTCTATAGTTATTTCACTGACCTATTTGGAATACCGCGCTTCCCTGTGGCAGCTCATGTCGAGCTATTGCGTATGTATGTACACATATACATACATATAATCAAACTCTGTGCCTACCTCTTGAACAATCAAAAATTCTCAAACACAATTTTATTGTTAGTATTGTACAGTATCGACAGTAGACCCATGCGTTTGACGTTGACACAAACTATAAATTAAGTGGTACATAATTATGGTGGATAACCGGAGATCTTTCATGCTCGTAGAATTGGAATAGAAAATGATTCCTGGTGAAGAATGGGAGGTCTGCGGAAAAAAATCCGTCCGAGAGGATGGGCCAATGGACTCCTAGATTTGAGAGCTTTAGCTTATACCTATAATCAGAACTATCATATCAAATCTAATTTTTGCCGCGTGTTCAAATCTTTGGGAGCGGAATAAATCAGCTGTCTGCTATCTGATGATTAGAACAAAATGTGGACTAAATTTGCAATAGGATAACAAGATAAGAAACATCATCATAATCTTGAACAGAAAAAGCATATACTATATAATTTTGATGATGTATTCAACTTCTATACAATGTATATGAAACTGAGTGTATATTTTTGATCGACGCTGTCATGTTTACTTCTTGCTCTGACCTAGAGTAGTCTTACAATAGCAAAAGAAAATAAACCATACTGCACTTGTGTATACGTATACATATACACACATACGAATTAAGCCGAGCACGAACTTATTTTCACATTATTCGTGCTTTCAGTTGGACCACATTCACACCCATATACCTATTCTCTCCTCTAATAAAGCCTACAAGCTATAGACAAAGTGCAAAGAACCGCGACTACCCGACACACGCGCGGCGGTGACCGTACAAATCGGGTTGAACTTGCGATTAATCACGATATAAGGCAAGTAATACTCACGCTCAGATCAAAAATTATGAAAAAGGTATATACTGTAAAAAAAAATCCGATCTCAAAAGCTTCAATCATTGAATATTGCTTTGATTATTATAATTATTCATCCTTAATGGTTTCAGAATTGATTCAAATTATATTTTTTATGCGTGTATATAAAAATCAAAAAAAGATGAAATAATAGCAAAAAGAATGAACAATACTCCAATTTAGTGAATTCGTGTATTTTACAATAATTTTTGCGTATGGTATTGGTAGAAAAATGTCGCCCGCAAGTATTAGGAGTGTGGGCATGGGAAACGGTCCACGAGGACTGTTTGGTCAAGAGATAACTCGGTTCGTACGCTCCAGCAAAAAATGTGTCTGCGACAGGCCTCATTGTCGCATACTTTGCCGTGTTTGCGGGTATTTGGGATGGGGAAGGGTGAAGTACAGCTGTCCTAAACATCCACAGGTTCTTATTAAGCTTAATTTGCATTTTTTATGAACATCTGATATACATGTGTCGGGATTCTCCAGACAATCATGTAGATCAAATCTCGGAAGACCCATCTTAATTCAATGATCGTTTGATTCTATTCTTTTCTCCTCAGACAATCTTCTTAATTGATATAACGCAGTGTCCACATTGCAGATCTTATGCTAACTGGATGATCGAGTTCTAAGTACTATCGCGAATCATCACACCCAAAAGGACGGATATTTTTTTATAGTTTTTTTTCCTAACAAGCTGGTCTTATTTCCTTATCTTTATGATTCTTTTCATTTTTCGAAACTTACTTACGTAATTAGCAAATAAGTTCAAGCGTTTTATAGTATATACAGATGTTGTAACATTGATGCCATTGATTGAACGAAAACTTATCGAGCTGATACTATTCATGTAATTAACGGCACTTGAGAAGATTGAGATATAGTTGAAAAATGGTTCATAAATTAACTCTACTGAAATAGATCAGAAATCAAAAAGTTAGCCGGACTATGTTTGCTGATTTTTGATCTTCAAGTATTTTGATTTATATTTTTCAATTTACCGTCTAATATTGTTTCATTCTTTGTAACTAGAATGAATATATTTTTGCATTGCTGGGTAAAAGCGTCCACCAATATTCACTATTTAGGGATATTTGTGCCTTACTTTTCAATGTGTCGCTAATTTCGGAGATATAATTACTTGACTCAACATTTAGATTAACTAAGCTGTCGAATATGATTAACACATCAAGGGTGCATTCCGATTTAGCGACCGGGTGAAGTTATCACGTGTCCTACTTACTGGATAGAAAAGGGAACACCTACGCTCGGGTGCACACGGGTGTTCATTCGGAATGCAGCCC
Organism: Phymatocera aterrima; assembly: GCA_963170745.1. NCBI lineage: Eukaryota > Metazoa > Arthropoda > Insecta > Hymenoptera > Tenthredinidae > Phymatocera > Phymatocera aterrima. The sequence continues at coordinate 182,007 of OY720668.1, forward strand.
GGTGGTGTATAATGAGTGTATAGAACTAGCTTTCGTTTTGTTTTTTAATGTAGAATTTATCGTTTTAAAGATAAGTATTGCTCTGTGTTTTATTCTTTAACATATTCTCTGCGCACAATAAGCAAAGATGTAAACAGGTGAATATAAATGATTTTGAAACGCATTACTCTTCTTGTTATCATCAATCACTTCTATTTACAGTTTGCAACGTGACATTCTAGTTATATTGTGAACCAATTTGGAACATCGGGTCTCTCCTTGTTTCTATCGATGTATTTTTTGAATCCTGTCTTTAGCTCTTCCAAAGATTTCTCTCCATCCTCGATAGCTGTCGACTTCGTCGATTTTGGAAATAGATCCGGAAAAGAAAATTTATGCTCTTTGGGCTGTAAAAGAAAACAAAAATTAAAACCTATCGTTCATTTATATAGAGTTTTATAATTTGAATCTAGATACTTGAAATAATAATAATAATAATAATAAATAAATAAATAAGAGATCAAATAATTGACAAATATAGAGAAACGTTCACCATGGTAACGTAGGCGATCTTGATATCCTCGTCTTTCATAACATATCCTTTTCTAGGTTCTCTTTTAAATTTACCCATAGCTATTCGAGTTCTAACATGAACAATCGGTACATTATAAATCTTTGTCAAATAGTTCGTTATATCGTGTTTCGTCATTTCCATTGAACATTGAAACTGAACGATATTTTCGGGCTGATTAGTGTCAGATTTCACTAGCTTTAACCAAAAATTCGGCAGAAATATCCTGAGTTGTGGATTTCCTCGTTGATAGAGCGGATACCTGAATAGAACATTTATCAGAAAGCGATAAGACCGAACTTGATCTGTGTGTTTCAATGGAATGGAACAAAATTATACGAGCTCTTATTACCATCTTGATGACATTTCGTAATCTCGATGAACCTAATAATAATATTTGCATATAATATTCTATTTATCCCATCCACTCTTCACCGAACCAAGATAATCTTACAGCCAAAAGTTTCGACGTTTTATTGGTTATGGTATAATTACGTCTGCTTCTGCCTTTGACGCTAGAGAGCCTCCAGACAGGCGAACAGACCATAGATAAGGAAGGAAATTGCTCACGGCTTGATAGAAATAAGTAAGAGTTCTTTGCCAGCGCCACCTGACAATGTGGAAACCAATTACTTCACTCGAACAGGACGGAAATGGGATTTTTCGTGAGCGCAAGAGAGAGCGATGGCGCGAGTGAGAAAGCTGAGGAGGGAGCAATAGTGTTAGCTATCTCTCTTCCACTCGTTGAAGAACACATTTCTTTACCATTCGAGTGAATGTAATTGGTTTCCACATTGTTAGCCGGCGCTGGCAAAAAAACTCGTGCTATTCAACAATACGTGAGCAATCCAAAGAGCTTATCTCCCCTGAGAATTGCTGGACAGAGTTGTGTGTACCAAGGAGGATGGGGGTTCTCACGAGTCCCTTTGGCAGATTCAAGAGTTGGTTTGATTTACTTCCGTGTGGAGTAGGAGCGAATCCGAGGGAGACTATCGGATCCCCTCTCGATTCAGGGGCTGGGCTTTTCCCGCCCACACATTTTTCTGAGGTTTTGGAGGGAAGGTTCGATCGCATTAACATGAGTTCTGTAGACTAGTGAAGACCTATTTCAATCTTTGACGAACTAAGAAATATATATACTTTACATTTTTTCCCCTCAAAGACTGTTTTTTTATTATCTTTATATCTCCGTGCCACTTCAATGGGAATAATTTAATATTCCCGGGGTGAATCATCCACCTGGCGGTGTGAAATCGCAACTTGATATCATAATGAAGGGTCGGTGGCGCGATCTTACAGTGAACTCACCAGTTTGTGGTATTAACATTCGATCCATCGACAAGTAGCACATAACAAGGCGTTGCATTGCTGATTACCCATCGAGGAACCTCAGCGGTGGCGCTGATGAACGTGAGTCAAGTTCCATCTGTTGAATTCGCGAAAAACGAAGCACATAACCAATCTGAAATGTCAATTTTTCTGACGTTTCGCGTTCATATTCTACGCATATACCGGCATATAGCATAATGGTCAATGGACTACAACCTTCTGCATTCGACCAACCAGTGGCCACTGGCTTGTAGCGGGTGTCAGTGACTTTTATTAAATATTAAACTCACTACGTATATACACAGCCATACGTAAAGAACAGCGGCCTTCGAGGCAAGAGATTTGTAAAAATAATAATAATAAGAAGAATAATAATGGTAATAATAAAAATAATAATGATAACATGTGATTGACAATTACATTTCGTGACTCTTCTGGATCTTCTAATGGTGATTTTTAACGCAGCGTACGTATATTTGTGTAAATTAATTGCCCTTATCTGTTTCGCTTATCTTATGTCTATCACATCCGGATTAATTTCACCCGCCAGCATTAAATATCTCGATATTTGTTAATCCGATTATATTTCTACGTATGTGTAGTTGGTGAAGTTCAAATCTGTGGCATAAGTTCAACACATAATTGTCTCACCATGGATGTAAAACCCATAGATGAGGCTGATTTGAAGGAATTGAAGGAGCGAATGAGTCTGATTGTTAGCGCAGATCCTCACCAATATCATAATGAGTTCTCTCTGAAAAGATATCTACGCGCCTTCAAGACAGTCGATGCTGCATTCCAGGTAACTGTTTATTTGGCTTATCAGTTTTGTTTCATTTCTAGTTTAGAATATTCCAAAAGAGTTCGTTTGAATACTATTATTAGGCAGTTCTGAAGACCAATACTTGGAGAATTAAGTATGGGGTAGCCGACTTGAATCCGGAAGCTCCGTCTGTTAAGAACAATTTGAACAAGGCGAAGGTTCTTCGACACCGAGACATGCACGGAAGACCAGTTATTTATATACCTGCTAAGAACCACAGCCCGAACGATCGAGACATCGACGAATTGACCAAATTTATCGTTTACTGTTTGGTAAATAGTCATCTATATTTTGAAGATGTATTTTCTTTGTCCAATCAAACTTTCGTCACAATATTTCATATCATAAAATAATTTCTTTCAATAAACCACAATTTTCATTAGCCTTCGGAAAGGCGGGAGAAGGAATTTTCAATTTTGTTTACTTTCAAAATTGAATTCTAATTAATAAGAGTTTGGGATCCTAATAGGAAGATGCCTGCAAGAAATGTTTCGAAGAAGTTATTGACAATTTATGCATCGTATTCGACCTGAAAGATTTCAGTATAAACTGTATGGATAATCAGCTGATAAAGAATTTGATTTGGTTACTATCACGGCACTATCCAGAGCGCCTTGGCGTCTGTTTGATTCTGAATGCCCCTACGCTTTTCTCAACGTGTTGGGCAGTGATAAGAGGCTGGTGAGTTCCTGGTAGATCCAATTGTCGGATTCGTTCTTTGTTTATTATCATTTTTGCCGTTCATTATTCAACTCCGGATGTTATGTCATATTTGATTCATGGTTTGTTTCTCTGTTCTTTATCAGGTTGGACGAAAATACGTCGAGCAAAGTGTTGTTCGTTGGCTCTGATATTGAGCTATGCTCTTATTTAATTCCCGATATTTTACCGTCGGAGATGTAACGTGTGCGCAACGGCTCAACCTTAGAGAGAGAGAGAGAGAGAGAGAGAGTAGAAATCAGCGAATGGGCCAAATACATTCTCAGAGATAAATGCATTGAGAATACAAAAAGAATTTCCAATTTGCTCAACGGTTTAAGGATTATTTGAACAGAATTCCCTGAAGTTGAAAAACAACAAAATTTCAAGAGCTGGTTATACGCCAGTCTCATTATGTCTATTTGAGATTATATATGTTTTGTCACGCAGAGTAGAGTATACCTGACAATAGTAGAAGGCTATTCATTTTTTGTCAGCCAATAAAAGGTGAGAACTGAATTACTCTATGATACATAGAGCCGTGCCGAGTCAATACCAAAGTAGATTAATTCATGTTAGACAGGATAGACATGTAGACGTGGACCACGCATGGTCTATGCTCCCCATGTACGGAAATGTGTCCTACAGAAATGAGAGAAAGAGCTATTCGCAGTCAGAGTCTGTCATTTACTACTGAAATTACGCTACTGGTTGAAAAGAGACAGACACTGAACGCGAATAGCTCGCTCTCCCTCTCTCTCTCTCTATCTCTATCTCTCACTCTCCCTTGGCGGGACACATTTGCCATGGCGAATCCGCGGTCCAGGTCTATATGTATGTGTGAGACAGATGTTTTTTTTTCTTCAGTTTTCCATATGAAATGCATTGCGTTGTTGGCCGGATAAAGGCATTGGGGACATATCATGTGTGACACAAGCTAGTCATAAGCGAAATAGATATACATATGAACATAAAACTGTTATAGTAGTTTTCGTACCTAAGGCGTGAAGTTGACCTTCTACCCTGAGTTGTGATTGTCGCGTCTGAGGGGCGGCAGCGCCGGCCTGAGGATTGGGCGATTATACGAGCGTGTCAAGTTTTATGCCCTAGGTGTGAACATAATTTTTTGTCATGTAGTAGTCGTAGATGCGCTTGAATATGCACATTTTGCAAACGGGAAGTCGGGTCACGCCGTAAAGATCGTCATGTCGTCGGGTTGGCAGCTGTGGCCCAAGGATCGCGCAGTCACGCGGGCGTAAAATTCAACTTTACATCCGCAAAACATGCATATTCCAGCATACCTCACACCTACCATGACGAAAAGTTATTGTCGAATTTTATTTCTGTTGAACAGATGTCAGAGTATACTTAGACATCCTCTTGAGCAAATCTTTCAATAATGTAACTGGTTAGGTGACATTCCCTTGAGTATTAAGAATTAATTTATGATCTTGACCTGCAGTTTGTCAGACTGGATAATATATTTTAGTAAGTACGAATCATGTATTGAACTCCCCAATTCAATTCGATGTCAATGAATATATTTCAATTCACTATATGATACAATACCTATATTCAGGATTGATTCGCCATTTCAAACAAAGTTCTCAGTGAGTTCTGAGCCACTGTAATAATTACATACAGATGAGCTGAAATAATTGAAGCCGCGCCAGAAACGAGGAAGGAGATTGTTCACGTTTTGTTGAAAATATGTCGAGTTTTTTGTCAGCGCCACCTGACCATGTGGAAACCGATTACATTCACTTGAATGGGATAGAAATGGGTTCTTCCACGAGTGGAAGAGAGATACCTAACACTATTGCTCTCTCTGCAGCTCTCTCGTTCGCGAAAATACTATTTCCATCCTATTTGAGTGAATATAATTAGTTTTCATATTGTTAAGTGGCTCTGCCAAAAAGCTCCTACGTATTTACAACAAGCCGTGAGCAATCTCCCTCCTCATCTCTGGCTGAGCCAATGAAATTGATTTTTTTGTCTGGAGTTGATCAATTAATGATCCGAATATTGTGTTACTAGTGTGGAAAGTAGGCAATTTCCGTCGAGTGTGAGGTTATCATCACAAGCCGAAGGCGGATGCTGCAATTTTGGCTCGTGCGCAAACCACTCTCGTATTCATGTGAATGCAGTATAAGCAGAGGCAAGTGCTGCTTACCTCACATGAGTCAGAAATCGCCTATTCGTACTTCTCATACACCATATTTTCTGTAACTCCTGCGGGCAGGAGTTTGATTTGAGAAGCAAATGAGTCAAAGAAAGCTCATGTTGTGTTTATCAACAAGTCATTTTCCGCGCGAGCGCGGAGAGTACTTTCCCGCAGTGTTCGTAAGAGTAACTCTCTGCACTAGTACGGGAATACGGTCCTGTACGCACGCTAAACCTGCTTCGAAATCGAACTTTCCAAGCAGGTGTTACAAAAAAGAAATTCGAAGAGTGCTTATCAACTTGAAAATACCGATTAGATAACGCGAATATAGAATACTGTATGTGATGTAGTATACTTCTCAGCTTTCAAAAATTATATTTCTCCATGTAGCGATCCGATGTTTCCGATGATTACACTCTCGCAAATCATATAATACGAACAGTCTTAATAAAATGTACAAATCAATTACGTGTTCCTCCTTTTGCCAACATCAAGCTATTAACAATCCTGAGGAATATGTGTAATTTATTCTGTCTGAATAGGTGTTTGATATAGGTGTATTACTACTACTGTACCCATGAATGCATAATGGAGGCACGAGAGTGAGAAAAATCCGAAATTTTTGAAAAGAACAGCTCTTCCTTAGTATGGTGGTTGATGATATTAACTTTATAGAAGAAAACTTGTCCTTGATGAAAAATGTATTTTTCAATAAATTATTCCCAAATCTGGGATAGGTACTTTAATTGGAAAATCTATTTTAGCATCATTATAGCTTTCAAAGAACCATCGCGCTTCCTCGTGCCTCCTGAAAGAATAATTCACGTGTTCGTTGTCAATTTATTTCTCTATTACTTCATCTAAATGGCTGGCCTATACCTAGAAATTCTACACCTTGTTCGGTCATTCGATTCAAGAATATTGGGAGATTGATTTGAGTCGCTATGTCACTGGCGCTTTCCAGCTAAATAATTCCAGAAGATATGTTCAATGTATTGGACTCTCTAGAGTAATACATGCACATATGAATTCTCTACGTAATTCAGTGGGGTATGAAGTATAAAGTAAGCTAACTATAATTCAATTCGCCTCAAATGATTCATACTTTTTATTAAATAGATCCAGAAATTAAAAGATTGCATCCTGTTGGTTCTGGCACATTCCGTGTGAAAAAACTTATTCGAAATTCCATTACCAAACTTTTCTGTTGGTCATAGAATTTGTAATAGCTGAGAAATAAATGTAACAAATCTGTGGCATTGTACGATCAGGAAACTCGACGGTAAGCCATGTGCCTAGTTCTGTGCGCACCTCACACCTGTTGCCAGGCAGGCTCACCGATGAACGCCTGCTTAACGGATGGGTTTGATTGGCGACTTTTCGATTAACTATTACAAGAAATCTATGATCGGTAAAATAATATGGTACAGCAATTGCACATATGTTTTTTCTGAGGAATCCGCCGGTACCGGTGGGGTATGGTTTTTGAGACTGTATTTTACGATACACTATAATAATGATGCAATTTCATCAAACTCGACACGTATTGGGAAAATAATTAGATACACCTGTAATGTTAAATAACGTACAGAATGATCATGTATATCATGTATGAATGTATAATATGTATGAGAATATATGCAGGCATGCAGGATGCATGTATAGCAGTATGCATGTGATAATGTACTGCGCCTGGGTCAATCTGTTGTATTGCTTGAACATTGGTGATGATATTGATCAATTCTATACAGATTCTTTTCTCGTTCTTGCCTCAAAATGACGATGACAATGACAATGATAATAACATTGTTAATTATAACAATAATAATGATAATAGTAATAACAACTATTTACATGAATGGAATTTCTGCTAGTACTATCAATTAGTTTATTACATACAAGCAGCCTATTACAATTGTTTTTCTTACCGTATTTTTATTTTTGTTTTTTTTTACAATATTATTATTATTATTATTATTATTATTACGTAACTCTATTGAGAATATAGAAGAAAATGAACTTATGAGGATAGTATAGTATGTATAATCTTCAATGCGCTGTGACATATTCACTATACGAATAGTTTATTTATGGTGTTCCAAATTTACGTGTGTGACACACTGCTGACTTGAGCATGGCTTCTGGTAGTGTACGATACATGATACATGATGCATATAATAAAGAATTTCTATATAATTGTCATTCTTATAATACTATCCAACAAATTCATACAAAACTTGACGGCGCCATATCTAAGTATATATATGCTTGTTATATTAAATTGTATGTATGTATGTATTGTTGTACAATTATATTTATCATTATACATACGTATAGATGTATTTTTTTCATTTTTCTTCATTTTCGTACAAATGCTTAGTACTGCTAATAATTGCATTATATTCCGCATATTTGGCAATTATAAAACATTATTGTGGCTCCTTGGCACTACCATACAACATAATTATAATCATACGCTCATTATGTTACTACAAAGGTCCGAGTTCAATTACATATTTCGATAACTGGTAGTAGTACATAACGCGGAGTTCGATATCCCAGCTAGATTTATACCAAGGTTCATCTTAATTTTTGTTACAAAAAGACCATAGATCTGAGCACTTTTTCTTTTTTTCTTCGTCTTTTCTCAAATGGTATCATAATAATGATAATAATATAACACATCCTATGTAAACTTTGAAGAAATGAATCCACTCCTACTATACGGTTGAAATATTAATGAATCAACGGCTTTGAACCTTATTTTCACTTCGGTCGATTCACAACCCCCTCATGTCACGCGCACTTGTACCGAATGTGCTGAAACTTGGAAATTTCGATGGTGATTATTGAAATGCTGTAATTATGAAGAGCAAGATGTTGGAGAAGCCTGTTCAGGTGCGTGGCCGTATGTTGTATGGTAGTTAACACTCATCTGCCATTGAGACAAGGAATTCGAAGGAATATTATAACTGCAAAGGCCAGTTGCAAAGGTCATTCGTGTTTAATTGAAGAAATTTATCAATAAACCATATACTATGTGTAAGATCAATAACGAAAATTATTCTCTTCCTATGACGGTTGTAAGATGAACCTAAAGAAGGAGGTCTCGGGTGCATATTCTGCCGCAGACATACATTCATTTATCACATAAATTGAACATGGCAGTTTGTAGTTGTTTGTATCGAAAATTACCTAATCATTCTTGTATACGAATTCATGATGCAATTGATATGCACACGCTGACACTGAATATACCTAAAATTCAATGGAGGATGATAATCATTTCGAAATATCGGAATATCTGTGCTTAATTTGAATTCCAGAAAATGTCCATTCATTCCCTACCAGACAGAGCCTACGCCAGACTCTATTCATTTACTTCTTTATTTGTTTCTCCCATTATTCTTGAATATTTCGATACCAGTAACAAGACCTATTTCATCACTTCCAAATCCAAGCAGAGTTCATGTACAATTAGATCCCACTCAATTAGGATTTAATTTTTTTCCGACTTTGTTCCGTTTGTACTTGCTGCTCGGAAAAATCTGGAAATTTTTAGAGTATAGGAATTTATAAATGATTTAAATGTGAAACTGAAAGCTGCCTTAAGTTGGCACACTTTCTATCTCCATATTGATGTTGTACATAATGTTAATAATTAATCTTCCAACAATATAATACAACAAAGACAGTAAATAATTGTACGATCAGCGCGCAGTGAAGACATAATCTCGTAAAAATACCGTATTACTAACTACTTCTCCATCAATCTATCTGAGAAAAAATGTAGGTATAGGTATACTACATGTATAAGCTGGTATTTCACGAGAAATATATACTCTATACGTATTTATATCATAATTTTCCAAACGTTATTTTTTATTTATCTTATTTACATATCAACGACTTTCGGATCAATTTTCATTTTCTGTTTTCTTGCATTGTTTTGTATTCTAATTTTTATTTCAGAAAATGTATGTGGAGCGAGTTACAATCGTTCTTCTGTTTCTTTTCCCTCGACTGGCTGTGTTCGGTAGCTCTCATCAAAATGAAGCGCATGGGCTGTATTTACAGGTGGCCCATATGGGGGTTAGTATCGTCAAAATGATAAAAATCGCTTGCATATTCTGATTCTAATTCTTTGAGCGAAGCTGAATACGCAGGCACTACATCATTTCAATGAAAGCTATCGAACTCAACCAGGATCTACTCAAAGTTACGCCGTTCTCAACTTCGTTTACAATAATTGAACAGAGTATCATACTTTACAATTGGCACCGAATATAACTTTATTTAACGTAATTCTACTACCGACCGCTGCAGAACCGGATGCAGCATACGAGTATTCAAATTACTTTTATCATCCTAACAGCTTGGTCTTAATAGATTTGAATCGAGTTACATAGATCAATATGGTTCTCGAATCCTATTCCCCTCGTAAAAAACAATAATGAAATGAAGGAAAGAAAATAAGAATTTACATTTTTAATCGAGATCCCTTATCCAGCTCATAGAAACCTAACATACATATTATACCTATTTACACTACTGATTATACACATCGTGTATTCTTCCGACAATGCTCCTAAAGTTCACCTTTCAATACTAAACACAATAGTAACAAGGGGACAGTACGAAAACTGCGTCAGGGTTTGTGTTATTTCGAAAATGCAGATATCTAGAAGCGATAGAAAGTGGAAAAAACTAAGAGATCATACGGAAAATTAGAATTTAAAAGAATTGAAGAATAATCAGAAGAAAAGACTGCATTGGGATGCATGATTACGCAAGAATAGTAACATACCTACTATCCTCTCAACTTGCCGAGTGACAAACTGATTCTATTGTTGTTAGAAATGTACGCTTCAAGGTCATACAGTGTTACGCCATATACACTGCATGCTCATACCTACGAAAACTGTTTACTCAGTTTTATTATCATTCATTATCAATTAAATAGTGAAAACTCCATTGCCCCTCCATCTCGGATAAAACTAGAAATCTTGCAAAACCTCGCATGCGCTGGCCTACGAATTTTTTGTTTGCACTCAAATTTCTGTCTAGGCAAGCTTTGGAGGCCAATAAATGCGAGATGGCGAGATTCTGCAGGATTTCCAGTTCCATTTGAAACAGAGGCCCGATGAATTTTTAGTAGCATGATCTTAGTCAAAAAGATCATTATTCTAGTGTTACAATATGAGTGGAAACAACAATTGATTGCAATTCATACAGCGAAGGAAGAGGACACATGCACTCGCTAAAACATACAATCAAATATAATATAAGATATCAGATATGCAAGGGGGGTAGTGCGCTCTGCACAGTCTGCATTTATATTACAATACATTGTCCGCTCCTATGTGATTAGTAACGACTAGCTTATTCTGTAAGGACTTGAGTATATTGTCTTCACAGGGTCCACATTAATAAACTCATTGAATTTCTCAATACCACAATATTTATGTATACCATATGGTAGGTGGTTTTTCACGTATGGATGTGTGTATGATGCATAGAAATGTTTGGTATGGAAAGTAAATTATGTACTTTTGCTATTTACTGTTATTTTCAGGATTCAGGTCGTGCACCCGGAGTTGTTGCTTAGTAAGGCCAATTTCTGAATGTATTGTTTAATCCTATTATTGCACGTTATATTCCGAGAAAGAGGGGAAGAACATACTAAAGGGAAAATGAGATAGAACACATGTATCATTGTTATAGTACACAAATTATTAACGCATTTTTTGCACTCCGTCGTGTCACGATGAACAATAATAATCATTACTACTATCATTATCATTATCATTACTATTATTACTATTATTACTATCATTATCATTATTTTTCATATTATTATGATTATTATTATTTTTATTTTTATTTTTATTATCATCATCATGATCATCATCATCAAGCTGCTACTCTCGGGGTAAATTAATAATCAGTCGTCTTAAGAATAATAAAAGCTACTCCTCTAACAAGTTCAACTCTGAAATATATTTGTGCAACATTACTTCGCATGGAAAACATTTGATATCCCCAAATCATGATCCAAGTTTTTTCTCACATTCGACACTGATAGTATAACGAATTTTTTCACTAAGAATTCATAATTTACAAACTTATTGTATAACGGCGTATGATCAAGGCTTAGGCGGGGCCTGTCCCATTTCGATGAGTTAAATCCAAGCCGGCGGTGATATTCGAATAGGCCAATAATGAATAGAGAAGGGGTCCGCTCAAGGAATCGATCTCGACTAAGACCAGCTTTTTTCTTTTCTTTTATGTTTCATTGTGATTACTCATACTATTTTCATATGCCTTTCGCCGACAGTTTACGAACGCGTTCACGATCAAACTCTGGGAGTTCTCTCACCAGAGAGCAGGGGTATCATGTAACAGGTTGAAACAATATATAATACTCATTTGCCTCGAGTCGCACGTATAGCTTTGCATATTTCAATCCACGGATGACCATAGGAGCTGCATATGTCGCATACGTCGGATGAGCTGGACGATGGCTGCGTGGCCAGATGACCGGGTGTACTCGGCGAGGATGAACCGCCTCTCTTGAATTTTGGGGACAAGGTTGACAGAGGAACTATAGAACCAGCTGAGGAAGGTAGCGATGCTGGTCCACGTATCTTATGCGAGGCGGGCAGCGTTGCGGAATTGTATGAAGTATTCGACGAAGGCAATATGGATGGGGATCGGCCAAGCGATGGGGATTTTGGAGCCAGGATAGACTGGTTCGATGGCGAGGACAGACGCATACACCGCAAAAGGTTGAGTCAATCATTGAGCAAGCCCTGAGATACATTGATCAGCTGTTCCTTCAGCAAACGGAAAGAGGGTCGGGCGTCGGGACAATGTGACCAGCAATTTCTCATTACCTGCAACGAGGGAATCGAATTCAGTAGGAATTGAAATTAGTCGGTCAAAGATTGGATGTTTTCTCCGGGCATCCGGCCGCTTACATCGTAAACTTCCTTGAAACAGGCCTTGGGCTTTTCTAGGACGATACCACGCTGAACACGCTCGACAACTTCGGTATTCTTTAGTCTACCGTAGGGCATTTTCCCGCAGGTAAACACTTCCCACATGAGAACTCCGTACGCCCAGACATCGGACTTCGAACTGAAGCGAGTATAATTCAAAACTTCCGGCGGTGCCCATTTGATTGGGAATTTGGTGCCTCCGCTGCTTGTGTACTGATCATCCAGCACGTACCTGTGCGAGTGCGATAGACACGAGTTAGTATTGAACATCGATATACGCGAGACGCATAAAAGGCAACCGAGCTCATTTCCGTTCGAAATTATTGGTAAAATCACCTAGCTAGGCCAAAGTCCGCGACTTTGACGACGTGTTCGGATCCAACGAGGCAGTTCCTGGCTGCGAGATCCCTATGGATGTAGTTATGCCTTTCTAGATATGCCATCCCCTTGCAGACCTGAAGAGAAACGTTACAAATGTGTAAATGCGAACCGAGAATTTGACACAAGCGTTCCTATTTCTGTGTTTGCATTCATCACAAATTGATCTCCATGATCTTAGTCTCGATATATCGCATAACCGACATTCACCTGTATGCACATGTCTAGTAGCAGTCCAACGTTGGCTCCCAAAGACGTTTCGTTTCGGCGGAGGTAATTCAGGAGCGATCCATGTCGCATGTATTCCGTGACTATGTATATCGGCCTGTGTTTACTGCAGACGCCGTACAGCTGTACCAAGTTCTGATGCTGCAGTTTACTGAAAGTTCATCAGAAACGGAGGACTGTATGAAAGACCGAACCAACAGGATCCAGAGTTTAGGCTCCCGGGAATCCATAATGCGGCGAATGATCTCCATACTCACGTCATGACTTTGGCTTCCTCGATGAAATCATCTTCGGACATGGTACCTTCCTTCATCATTTTAACAGCCACGTCTATAGAGCCGCGCCATTTGCCTCGTTGGACGACGCCAAACTGACCCGATCCCAGTTCCTCAAACAAGTGTAATTCCGTGTGATCGATTTCCCATTTATCTGTAAAGTGCGAGGATGTATATTAACATTGACGAAGCGAACTCGCTGCCTCTGCTATGAGCGCGGAATACACCTGACGAGCGGGAAAAATACAAAACAATAATTACGTCATTCCAATTGATGAATGCAATGAATTTCATGAGAACTAAAAGACTCACCGTGGCTGAGGCCGGCCGTTGGTGGTACAGGGCGATCGCAAGGACTTGTTTTCAGTCTACTAGCAAGTCCGCCGCTATTGTGTCTATGATAGTTTACGAGGTCTGGAATTGAGTTGCAGCAGTGCTTCTCAGAGAGGTAAAACTCTCCTCTGGAATTCTGTTTTATATGATAATGTTTCACGTGGGCGTGAGGGCTGTGGAGAAATAAATGAAGAAGTTGAACGGATGAAAAGACCAGAGAGAAGATAGAAAAAAATTGGGGGGATAAAAATAATAACATCTCCCCGTGGATAACAAGAAGCGAAGTATGTAAAGAGACATCATCCCATCAGAGTTTCCAGCAACATTCCCTTGAGCATATTATAATAATTCGTTAGAAAATTCTCTTACACTTTTGTGTAGAGAGATAGTGTGTAAAGTCCCTTGGTAGAAGAATTCCGTACGACAAAGCAGCCCTCCTTATCTTCTTGTTTGAGCAAAGACTCTGCACGTTGACGAGACATGTCTCCCACGTACCATCTGGACAGGGACACGGGATTTTAATTACAGATCAGTCACTTATCCTTCCTTCCTCATTCAACGAACAAACGTCTTTACTTTGTGCCAGTGTCAGCCAAAATTAGCGTCAAGAGTTATTATTTCGGGGATTGTGTGAAATACAAGACTATTTTCGAACGGAGAAACGATGGAAATTAGCGGAGATAATGAGGAAGTTATCGATCGATTCAGCCTGAAATTATGTAGCAGATAAGGATTACAATTAGTGCGCGGATTTATCGTGTTCCACTGAATTCAGGGGAAAAGGCGATGAGATCGGTAATAAGAATGGATAAAATGTTTCGGATAAAAACGTGTGTCGAACGGTTTCACGTATGATTAACGGTTTTCTGAGGAACATCCTGAGGAATCCGCGAAGGCGGTAAACGTTCGACAATAAATCACGGCCCTTCAACAAATAATCATCTACAGTTAAAATTTTGATACCGCATCTGCCGATGAGCGATGAGAGTCGGTATTTTCACTGATTCTATTGTTTTAACGAAGAAATCATTCAATCCAGCGCGGCGCGGCGGGCTCGACGTGGGCGGCGCACAATATTATAAAATCGTAAAGCTCATTGAAAAAAGTACGAAGCTAGTGTTCAGAAATTCATGCCAATTATTCATTACTGTTTCGGTGTCCCGGCATCTTTTCCATTTTAGGTAAGTATGATACTTACTCGTATTTCTGTAGACCCAATAGTTCCTTTTCCTTAACGTAATTGCTTGGAATGTAGCCGATTGATCTGAAAGAAGATAGAACGCGTTGATTACACCGTTTGATCATTCTGGATCGACTTGAGTTCCCTACAGTCAAGTTTTTCTTCATTTTTTCTGAATGGATTCCACGAGGGAATTGCCGCTGGATCAAAATACTGCAATTCTCGTTTCGTCAGATTCAGACAGAAGACCATTCGTGTGTTTGGTCGAAAAGTAGGTCGGATATGAGTATCTACTGATTTACTATTGTATAGGTAGGTACCTATAGTGAAAAACGGGGAAAAGGAGAATAAATGAAAAAAGAATCGGCAAACAAGCCTGTTAAATTAATCTTTATACCAGTTCGCGAGCTGTATGAAGGCCTCCGTCAAATCCGCGATTTCCGATATTCTGGTGAGATTTTCCTTCTAACTGATTGGTCTACATTCCTTTGAAAGATGAAAGAAACTTTTCACGAGTTTACTTATGCCAATATAACAAATTGAAGAAATTTGAAAAATTCTTGTAGAATGATCCGTTGGAGTCAGCGACACAGGATCGCTGAGGAGAATGAAATCGGAACGGTATTGGCAAAGTTGTTTTTACATGTTTTTACAATGTTTGACGAACGCTTGGTCGAGGATAGGAATTATCCACCAGCGAGCTCCGCAATTATTGAACGAAGTTGGCGTCGTGGAAGATGATCATCTGCTATACAAATTGTGGGTTGCATCCCGGAATATTCAAAGTATCGTGAAGTGACGTCAATGTGATTGTGACCGGTAACTCGGGCCAGGGGGATGGTGACTCCGCGGGATCCAATAGGTTCACGGTATCGAAAAATCCAGAAGCAAATATTTGCCACCGAAATATTTCGGGAATAGATTACTTTAGGAGCGGAAAACCAAATACCAGAGAATGCCCAAGTGACATGGCGGACTGATCATTATTCCGATGTTGACGTTTTTAATCGTTACAACAATTTCCGTGGTTTTTCGGCTTCTGAAATATCTACCTACCGATCAAATTTCACAGAAGTTTTCTTTCCAATCTAATCGTAAGCATTGAAACTCGTTGAAACAAAGATTCAGCCACACTATTGATATATAGTTTCTTTCCACTTGGAAAACTTATCCAACGTTTTTTGTTTTTTCTTCCGAATTTTTTTTTCCACTCAAGCTCATACTTGGAGAATAAAGTTTCAGGCATGAACAACGGTAGGAGAGAGGCACGTCGATTGAAGAAAGTCCTATCGAATTATACAGCAACGACGGTGTCTGGCAAAAAAAAAAAAAAAAAAAAATTTCTACTACTACAACGATGGTCGGTCACATAGCGAAAAGAACGTAGTTACGTACGAAATCATTATTAATTCACTCATCGCGGGCTCTAAGCGCGTCGTGATGTCACACGCAACTGTTTCAAGAATTTGATAGAAGGGGTTCATTTTGTACGAGGTAGATAAATATACCTACCCTATATAATAGAAACATTCAGCAAATTAACCAAAGAGTTGAAGAGAAACCTTTTCAATCTGGATTCAGGTGTCAAACGCATAGACGATCCTCAGCGTATTTATACGGTGTAAAGGACAAGTTGTATGGAAAAAGATGTTATAGAAATTATAATGACAATTATGAGCAGCGCTTGCACTTGTCTCTCTCACTCACCACTTGTCAGAAAAAGTTCCTTCAAGTGTCGAGGAAAAAATAACAGGAACGGAAAAAACAAAAATGGAATGGAATTAATTATTCTGAATTTTGAATGTAAGATTTGCACAATTCATGGTGGCCACTCAAATCTCAATTTCAAATTCCCTGACTTTCCAAGTTTGTCCAGGCCCATTTTTACATTTTTCCAGGTGACATACCAGACGTTTATTCAAAGAACATTCCCCGCCACGGAAGAAATTCTATGCAACTAGTATAGCAAGAAGAGGGATAAAAACATTTCGACCACGAAAAAAATTGTTGGTGCGGAAAATTTTTGAAAAAAGCGACATTGAAAAAACCCCGGTCAAGAGAAAAATTCCCTGACTTTCCCCGACCTTTTCCAGATCATTTCAAATTCCCTGACTTTCCATAATTTCCCGGTTTTCCAGGTCCGTGGCCACCACGATAATTAGATATGGACATTTTTGGTATTGTCTATAATTGCATTGAACGCCGAAAATTACACTAAATTTCGGAAACGCACGAAATCACAGGTAAATAAATGAATACTCCTCTAATTCTCGACGAAATTGTCCATTACGTCGGCGGGGTCAGCAAGGACCGCGAAAAGATCGACACGAGACCGAGTCAGGAGAGCGTCTAAATCTATTTCTATATCGCCGCTGACATTGCGGACCGAGTTTCCGTCGGTGTTGAAATAATTGATTAGGCTCCGGGCTCCGAGTATTTCCAGAGTGAAACCTTCCGACTGACATAAAGTTCGCGTGGAGGGCAGGGCGAAAATTTATAACATAGTAAAATTGGAGAAGAAAAGTTCTCTTTTGTTACACCTGCATGCAAAGCTTTTGTTCGCGTACCGGTTATTGGTATCAAAAATGGTTTATTCCGGTACTATACGCGAGAGCAGTGTGCAAAATCGCTATAGCGGTGCGCA
Source organism: Phymatocera aterrima (assembly GCA_963170745.1). Classification (NCBI taxonomy): domain Eukaryota; kingdom Metazoa; phylum Arthropoda; class Insecta; order Hymenoptera; family Tenthredinidae; genus Phymatocera; species Phymatocera aterrima. The sequence continues at coordinate 199,611 of OY720668.1, forward strand.
AAACGTTTTCACTAGTACGCAAACGTCTCATTCGCTACTGCGATAATGTAACAAAAGCGTGCTGTAATGTATATTATCACACATTATCGGCCGGTCCCTAGCCCGTTCGTGAACCGGCGGCCACTTGCGCGCCGCGCCGCCCCTACAGGCCATAGACTTATAGAGAGTCGAACCTCCGAACCTCCCGTCGCAGGCTCTACATAAAATGGGATACAGTGTAACTCGAGCGAGTTGGCGATCCTGCCAACTTCCCGCACTCGAATCAAAATATAATATTCAGCCGTGGGACTGTGGAGAAATGATGAAGCGTCTGCTTTTACTTTTTGTATTGTACCTACATATATTGGCTAACATCGCAAGATCCTCCTCTAAGTATTCATACCAAAAGTATCCATTATGTTGATTAATTGAGCAAATACATAATTGATAGATTCCTCTTTCATCTATGATCATTTTCCATTTTTCAGTTTTCAGTTTTCATTCGCCAGGTTTAAATGCCTACTTCTGACGTCTGACTACATCATGCCTAGAATCACGAGAGTCTATGATTCTCGTGTTTGTTAAGCGGTGGTTCGAGTTGTGGAACTATAATGATCAGACGAAAACGAAAACGAGAACGCCGTATTCCGTCGCAACCATGATTATAACTTCGCGGGGATAACGTATAGGTATAGTTACGGAGTACAGACGATAGACTATAGAATACGGATGTATAGTATGGCATGCAGGCAGGCACGTGGTTGGGTACCCACCGAACACACGCGTATAGGTAAACTCAAAGTTCTCACCCATGCTCGTCTTTGACTTTCCACCAGTGCTCTTGAGAATCATCCAACACTTCGTATTCTGCTCCCTAAAATGATAATAGTAATCATAATTATCAACTGCGCTCAACTAGAATTATAAAGGGGGATGTTGTTCCGCATAGAATACATATTTGGAATACCTCTGCAGGCTCGGAAGAAGGAGAATGGAGTGGAAGATGATAATAATTAGGTTAATTGGTCAAGTAATCATTTCGTATATTATACCGTTCCCGGTCAAATACTCTTTAGAACCAAGAAATTTTATACACTGTGCAAGGGAGGGAGAAAAAAAAATGATAATTTCACTCTTACGAATATCTCACGGTTCGTTTTAATCGTGAATTCAATGAGAGAGGGAAAAGCCACAACAGTCTCAACGCCAGGCGCCATATAATGCCGCTCAAGCATGAAAAATTCTTATAATGGGGCTCGTGAATGTCAAGTCCACAGTTCCCTTGACTTATTACGCCAATATCTACGCCGCTGCGAGGGGTGGGGGCTAAAATTAATGTCCTTGTCTCAATTTTTACATCTTCTTTTTGCCTTTCTCGCTCTCATTATACAGGAAGTAGGACATTAATTGTCATTTTTGAGGGAGGCAGTGCAGCCTAGTTCTCGAGTGGCTCTGTTCAGAGAGGCGCAAAGTGAAAATCAGTCCAATATCAAATCAGTCCAAGTATCCGGCATGATATTTCTCAAAAACACATTTGTAGGAAAAAACAATGAGTCGTGTATAAGATTTTTCCGCAGACGACCCACTAGGCTTTTCCGAAATCTATTGGGTGCCCAGTGAATTCCTCTGGGGAAAACCAATGAATTCCACCAATTCAATTTCGAAACACCATTGGGTCAACATGGAACGATGATTTGTCGTTGTTTCAACGTTTTGCGCTCAGATTCTGCCCGCCTACACTTTCATTTATGAGAATTCAGCCATCGATGCAAAAGAATCTATATACAGGGTGTATCGCCTAAAGTGTCGAGAACGGGAGGGACTTTTGTCAGTGGGCACGAAGCCGCGCCTCGTCAGCCAATCAACAAAGAGAAGAATTCTATGGACTTAAATTCTTACGAGACTAGCAAAAATAAATTCGTGGCGTAGAAAAACTGGATCAACCACGACTTAATCAGGCTATTAAGTATTCGTTCAATCCGATCGGCGAAACGGTTCGAGTCGTTAGAACACAACAGCCTGATGGAATCGTTGTTCATATTGTTTTCCTACACCAAGAAATCGTGTATCCCATTTTCGTAAGAATTTCGGTCTACGAAGTGGAAGTGGTTGGAAAATAAATATGAGTGTTCATAAACTTGTGTGAACTTCATTTTATGGAAAAAGTATCCTACAACACCTTATAGTATCTCGATGTTGCGAGGCAGAAGAGCGTTGCTATATCAAACAGTGCGATCTAGACACTCGGACTACTGGTCCGGTCATTATCAAATAAGAGATGGGAGCTTTCCAACGAAGCGCACAGTTCGCGTCGACACACTGCGATGCAAATCGGAAGCACAGTGATGTGATTGCCTCGATATATTGGAAAAGCTCTCGATACATGGATATCCAACGCGTTATACTATATGCTCATTTCTTCGTCGCCCTGACAGGACCCTTCTATTTTGTAACAATATGGTAGAAATCATGCATATATATTGTCAACCGTCGTCAATCGTATAGAATCACACGTCATACCAATATTATATCAATATCTGTCATCGGCATATCACTACCCGAATCTTCTACACGGCGGCGGCGGCGGCGGCGGCGAATTCTTCTCATATTAATAGATGTGTAGGGTAGAGCCGGGCAAAATAGGTACCCCGACAAATTAACCCTTCGAATGGAGGTTTCAATCAATGGATCTCCGAAAAAGTACGAGAGATTTTCAAGGTAGCCCATTTTGCCCGCGCCTCCCGCACTGAGTGAGTACACGTACCTTCTCGAGAGACAAGTCACCTCCTTCGATAGCACGAAAAGGGTATAACGCTACAACGACCTTGGTCCGAAGCATCAGTTTCTCCTGTGAAGGAAGAGAAAACAGATAGGTAAAATTCTGCGTGAAAACAATGTAAGCGTGGATTGATCGTCCGTTTCAAAGTAGCCGAATGAAACGAACTTCCAAGCATTTGTTGGCAAAATTTGTTCGATGAAACAAAATCTATTATTACTTGAAATCTGATCTATAGGCGAATATTTAGGAATTTCCCCCCCAAAAAATGAGTCAATAATGAGTCTTTAATTGTAATGGGAAAAACGACAAAAATTTCATCTGGTACTGGAAAAGTGGTTCGAATAGATCGCGAGGATGGGTAGGATAACAAGGATGTGAAAGCGTTCGCTCGAAACCGTTCAAGTGCGTACAACATGGGAAAGGAAGAGAGAAGAACACTTTTCATCACATTTCATTGCAATGCTTTATCGCTTCGACTGGATTTTTCTCCGACAAAATAGATATTTTAGCCGAGGCAACGGATGGGGGAAGAGACAAAGTTATTCCCTTCTATGCTCTGTAGAAGTTGATAATTTTGCACGGGAAATATCCCATCGTTCTCCTGTCCCCGCGACACCCCGTGAGTCGAGTGTTGTTCGCTGCGAATGTGGTAATGACGTTAGGCGAACAGTAAACGAAGCCATGAGTCGGATGAACGCGCGTGTTCATCGTTTATCATCGCGGTGGAATTACTCTACCGGCGTGATGCCGAAGAGGGGAGAGAGAATTGTGTACCGCGAGCGATGAGGAATATAACCTGCTACGATCGCGGAGGGAGTGAAAGTTTATCGGTAGTTCGTAAGGGTTTTCGAGAGGACGCTCACTCTCACCAACTCTAGCAGACGATTACGAGCGATTCATTATTCGCGAAGGAGAAATATGAGACGATATAACAGGATTGTGAATTATGATTCGTCTTTCAAATTGCAAGGTATAGGTATATCTGTGACTGCGTACCTTCGCTTTCGAAGACGGTGTCCCCGGTCCACCATTCGGCATGATTGGAGTCGACGGAGTTCCTGGAACAGCGAAAAATACATGTTTTTTAGGACTAGAAGTGATAGTCAGTCTCAAAATCGCCAATACTAAATCTCTGTCAGTCTGTTAAATATTAATCCCAGGATGAGACCGCGGCATCCTAGATTAATGTTGCGAGATGGGTATCCCGGAATCTTACATCAATTATTTGTCTCGGTAACAAACCCATCGTATAGGTTGGCTCACCTCCCTCGCCGAACGGTATGTAACTGACGTACGGGGAATAGTCTGATTTACGAGACCTGAGGCAGACAAATGCGAGGCACTGCAGGTATCGCTATTGGAGCTCAATTAGTATCCTGATTCGCTCTAATACAGTATACGTCGAATTTCTGTTCATTGACAATTCGAGTATTTTATACAACTTCAAGGAGTTTCCGGTGGCGAATGCGGGGTGAGTCGGTTGCAGCGAGCCGGGCGAATATGGTGGAAACGAAACGAGACGTCAGTAAAAATTTGTGGACAGAAGTTGTCGGGTTCTCAGCGGGTCACGACATAGGGTTGCCGAATGTCTCGTCGAGTGCAGGCGTTGAGGTCATTCGAAGGCCAGCTTCGATTTTTTGAATGAGCAGGTGCGCGTGTGTGTGTTTTTGTTCATCAGGAATGAAATGAACGTTCAATTTCGAGTTTGGAAGTACTGAAATTGATGATTTGTTTCCGCTGTTTGAAACACACCGTTCTATTCAACAGAACAAAGTTGGCGTTCGAATGCCCCCGCCGCCTATACACGGTAAAGGATTCAATAATCCTTGCTCGTGCCCTCCTCGAAACCCTACAACTTCTGTCTGAAATATTCATTATCTCGCTTCATTTCCGATAAAATTCGCCCGGAACACTACGAATGGACTCGCCGTATAGAACGAACGTTTTTTCCTTCATCCCCTACGAAAAATTTCGAAATTCCGCGACTGCGCGAATCCAGTAAATTTGTCAACGGCAGTTTTTCCGCTGTTTCTACGTATACCGATTATACCCGCGCACATCCGGCTATGCAGAGCTGCCTCGGGCACCGGGTCATAAGGTCGGAATATCCCGTCCAGATATTGTACATCGAGCCAGAACATCTACCGTCATGCAGATAGGAATATGTGAATCGGCTAATACTCGGCAGTATACGAGCAGAACTTGTATCTAATGCAAAGAAGAACTACGACGACCTTTAACAGGATGGAAAGGCCGTCAGTAAATCGTGATAAATTCCGTTTATATTGCTGGAGTGCTATACACAGAGCCATAGCCGGCGGACTGTACGGGAGTACTGCAGAGCTCGGAAAACGGCTGATGGAATAAATTCAACTGAGGAGAATAACGTAGGCACACAGACTTTTGTTCGGGGCATGGAATAATCTTCTTGTATACAGGTACAGCTGCGGTAATTGGAATTTTTACGGTGAAAAATACGTGCCTGCATTAGTGTATTGTATAGAGTACTATAGAGGGTTGTAGTTTAGTTGGACCATAGTTCAGTGCCGTTCCGCATGTACCTACATACACATACCTATGGATACATCGAGCTTCACATATCATATGAAGCAAACCGCTGAATTATCGTGAAAATTGACACATGCCGTTATCTCAATTACCCGCCTCAGCTACAGACGGGGTCAAGGGTCAAATATACAACCATCCGCAACGAGTTTACACGGCCGATAACGCACGGGCATGCGAGGGGATGATATTAACGGTGTCCGCGAACCAATGAAAACGTGCACGTTGACAAACACCCCCCAAAAGGGAATATAGGTTTTCAAAATCAAGCCCCCCCCCCCCCCCCCCCCCACAACGTGGTGCGTTTCGAGAGCGGCGGCAGCTTGTTGAAAAAAGAGGAGAAAACGAGAATTCAAAAAAGAAAGGAAGAAAAAAAAATCCCGTGCATGGACGTGCGACCCCAGTTCGAAAACTACGTTGTTCGGTTTACGGCGACAACTGGGCGTAGAGAGTTTTCCGCGACGGAATTTTCCCACCCGTCGAACTGCACGTTTGTAGAATATATTCTCTATATTCTCTACAGCATGTACTCATACCTAGTCGAGTTCCGGGTCGTTATTTGCTTAATGCGCTCCACTATCCGTAGTTTCGTCCCGAGGGGCTTCGTGGCGATGGCTTTCAGTTGAAGATTTTCCTTGCAACTTTATGCATTATATTGGGTACGTACGTACACACAGGTTACATGCTACATGCATGCGTGGTATGAGTGGGCATATATACCTCGAATGCACGACTGCATAAATATATATACGCAGCCGGGCTGTGAAGCTCCTCGAATCGTAGGTATTCGGCAAAGAAAATGCATTGAGACTTTCCGGGTTATAGATAAATTCCAGGACTATCGCGCAATTATGTCGCGATGACTATTGATTATATAGGTATATGAAATTGTAGATGCTGGATGGTAGATATTCCAGCTCGTGAGCATAAGAGTTCGCATGGAGGTGCCCTCGGAGAGCGATGAGGACTAGAGTTCTTTCCTCGTTCAAGGACGAAGAGATCTCTCTCTCGAGTGTTCATTTCGGAGGGTATTCCTCCGTCTCATTCGAGGGTTTCCGCGGCACTCCGAGAGTCAATGATCTTCGTAGTCCCGTAAGTTTTGAATCAAACGTCGTGGAATTTTATAATTTTCGCGCATCCGGGCTGCAAGCAACGAATGAAGAAAGTGGAAAGCGCAGCGACAAGTTCATACGTACAGTCGAACACGTAAAATACACAAAAAGCAAACAGAAGGACACTGACAATGAGCCTCCGGTGTAACTGGTACAATAACTTAGTAGTATGTTATTACAGTTGCGGCCGATGAAACGATCAGTGCAGATTTTGGTTCAAGTTCGGGGTGGTTGAGTTTCGTATATTAGCGTTTTGTCATGTATTCATGTATACTTGATCATAAAACCGTACGCGGTTTGCTTAGACCGGTAATTCGGCTCATCCTGCACCGAGAGCGAAATGGATAGATAATTTATTTATGTCTATAACAATATTAGACAATGGGAGCCACGGAGTATTACGGAAAGAGAGAGATAATTAGATATTTAGATATATATTTATTATACCTTAGCTACAGGGCCTCTAGGCAAAGAAGAAGAAACAAGAGAATACAACAACTTATGAACATACAGAACAAAATAAAAGTATCATTTAGCATATATATCATGGTCACCCAATCAATGGCTTGGACAACAACATAGCGAATGGTAACGAGTATGATTCGAATATAATTGATCTTATACTTAAAACTAACGGTACCGGAATACACTGTATAATTGATACCAGTTACTAACCTAATACTCAACAAACTAATAACTTAGAACTAGACGCAAAATTTTGATCTAGAATCAACAGACGGATATAATATTCCCTAACCAGCCGCATTGGCCACAGGTGAACATCGAAGGCTCGACCGCAAGATAACAGCAGCCGAGGTAGCTAATTCCAATGCTAGCAAATGAACAAAAAGCCTGAGCTTGAAAACTTCGGTCGAGGATGACGATGTTATTGATGGCGGAAGACTGCCCCAAAAATGGATCGCCGAGAGGACGAAAGAGCTTTCATCGGTAGACGTTCTGTGCACAGCGACGGCAGAGGTCGACGAGTGTCCCGCCGCGGCTAGTCTAACAGAACGGCGAGTTTCGGGATCAATTTTCAAGAAACATTTTCACGCAGATGGGAAGGCAAAGATGTCAAAAGAACCTGGCACACCGCTGTACCAAAGAAGTACAAACGACGACCCATCATCACTGACAACCATTTCAATTAGCGACAGGGCGTAATGTGGACATCTCGCCTCAGGCCAGAAGCGAATCTAATCCCACTATTTACTGATCGCTGCAGTTTTATATTTAGATAGCCGGTAGCATCATGGTAAACCAGTGAACAGTAGTCAATACGAGGCATGATCAAGGTGACCACAAGCATCGATTTCACCTGAGGTGTGAGCGATCCACTATGTTGTCTCAACTTGCGCAGCGTTGCGCAGACTCTCCTGGAAATTTGTGCCACATGGCCATTCCCAGTCAAATCCGCAGATATAATGATCCCGAGATTCCGCACTGAATCGACATACGGGACAGGGATCCCCCCAATAATAATAGACGCTAAATTTCGCGAGTAGAGCTGCCCAAGGTACGCAGAGCTCCCCAAGATCATCGATTTAGTTTTGCCAACATAATTTAACCGCAACCCATTTCTCAGGGCCCAACCTGGGACTGCTACAGCATCCAAACTAATCTAACTAAAAATTCGCAACCTGAGACTGCTACAGCATCCAAACTAATCGAAACAAAAAATTTGCTGTGAATCCATTTCTCTCTCCCTTCCTCTCTCTATCTGCTGTCTGCGGCATTATCTTTTCTCATTGTTCACTGTGTTATATCGATTTGCATACATGCCATATGTATTTCTTGCTCGTCCGGTATTGTTATGGACAAATTAAGCCCTCTCTCTCTCTCTCTGTCTATCTCTATCTATCTATCTATCTGTGTATCTGATAGCTGTGCTATCAGTACCTATATCTGCTATGTACTGTATATATTATCATATTTCAATATGTAATCTCAAGCCATTGCTTTAAGGCCGTTTGTTAAGGCCAAGGAATAATAAATCCAATCAATTAATCAATCAATCAATCAATCTCCTTCTCTCTTCCTGCCTACTCTTCCCCTCCCTGCCAGCTCCAAGTTCAGTTCACGAACATAATTGTAATGAATAAAGGTCTTTCTTTCCTTCCTTTCCCTCTATTATATTCCTGATTTTGTATTCTTACGGTTGTACGTTTGATTTTGTACACCTCGGCCGTAGCCCGAGTGCTAGCTCTCTTCTTGTACCGCTACTGTGAACACAACTCATCGCTGACTGTAGTACACAATGAATCCTGAAGAAGGCTCTCGGCGTTCTTGCCTGACGGTCAATTTATGGCTGAGGCATAATGAATGTCGTCTATTCTATTCTATTCTCTCTTCAGTCTTTTCATCTCCCTGTTTCTTACGTTCTCGCCTCCATCTGTCCAGTTCATTTAACAAACAATGTTCGATTCCGTTCAATAATAATTATCGTGAACTTTATAGCAAACCGTGCCTCGTGGTAAACGGGGCAAGTTTCACCTGTACATAAGTAATAAAACAAAGTCTTTGTAGTACATTGTACATCCATTCTGGTTGTAACCAGTAATAGATTTTTGCGACACGAAAATTGGCATAGACTGTAGGTATGTGGTCGAAGCGGAATGGACGGAGAAAGAGAAATGTTGAAATCCAAGAGCAAGAAGCGGAAAAAAGACGAGGGTCGGAAACAAACTTATCCGCAAAGTCATAAAATCGGTGCGCAACTCTGCTGCAGCAGCAGCAGCAGCAGCAGCAGAAGAAGCCTAGGAGAAACGCAATGTGGGAATAATTCTGTTCTTTTTTTGTTATTAGCTGGCTAGTTCGTTTTTCTTCCTCGCCTATTCTTTTCTTTCTTTCTTGGTTTCTTTATCTCTCGATTTATCGAAATCACTGGCCATTCATCGGAGTATAATTATAAAATTTGTATGCCGCTCTTCTCTTTCCCGAGTACCATCCTTCGACCTCTTTTTCTCCACTTCACGTCTAACTCCAGCCGTTGAAATTGATTAAGTTTTATTATTTCAGCTGACTATACAAAAAGACGAGAATTTTCATTTCAATTGTATCCTCCTTACTTGATTTGAGAAAACGTCTCCTCAACTTGTACGCACAGAAAGACTGTTGGAAAACTAGAATTTTGACAGGAGAAGTGGACACAAAATTAACTGTACAGCCGTTGGAGTCGACGTTTTTCACGAAGTCGCGGTTTACGCGCTAAGTGAGTCGTGGACAAAGATTGACGGAATTTTAATGTACGGGTGTTAGCGCATCAGGGCCCCGTGTTACCACGACCACGCTTTGGAATCAAAACTAGCACGGATTTTCTTTCTTTTTCTTCTCTCTCGCTTTCATCAACCGTTGCGTTGCAGTTGGCTCGCCTTGGTGGCGGCGTGTGATCACTTTAATGGCTGGCTATTTGGCAATGGAATAGACTCCGAGAAACATAATGACTCGTGCCATTTTGCGACGGTATCACCGTAAGCTACCAGTATGTGTGGAAGAAGAAAGAAAAAACAGAAAATTGAGCCAAAGCATTGATTCGGTTATGTGGGAAAACAATTCGTCACCAAAACGATCCAGTCCACCATCTATACATATATAATCGATAATCTGTATTACAGCGTTTAGTCCCAGGCTGTATAGTCTCGAGTCTATATACTAATTTGGTTGAACCCATTGTCTTTTCCTCCCGACAGTCAATCGTTCCTTCTGTTCTGTTCTTTCGATATCTTTCGGCAATACTACCGCAGCTTCAGAGCGTCTATAGAGAGAAGTGTATGGCGCAGGCAATGATGGATGCAATGGTTTTACTATGCCAGTTCCTCTCCAGACCGGGTCTCTGTGGCACGTAGCCTATCGTAGCTCGACGTTTGCAGCATAGCAGCAACCTGCATGCATCAGGTATCTGCAGGTGTGCTGTGAATCGGCAAACTTTTGCGTGCAGGCGCGCATCTAGTGTAGCAGGAGCAGTATCGGTCTGTCTATCTACTTCATTGCAAAACATCCGAATCTTGACTGCTTTTTTTCTAGGTACGCATAAAATGCGAAGACGCGACGAAATCGATTCCGTACCTATATCGCTTCGTCGTTCGAAAGATGACGAAGAAAAAGGTGTATAAGATCAATAAGTATGTTCAACTCTGTACTCGTGTCGACGTGGTACGTGACCCTGCAGCAAGCGAGGAAATTAAGGCGAGTCAATTATATTCCGAGCTGGGGCAGCTTGTGGTAAAAAGCATTCTTCCCATCACCTCCGCTCCACTGCGTCAAGTTGGCAAGCGTTGAAAGTGAAGATGAACATAATATCACAGAGGTATAACGAACGGGAAGATATGTGGTCGGGTGAAAGTTTTGCCCCTACATACGTACGTATATATACATATCATAGTTATAATAAAGGATGATGCCTGAACTATTATAAGAGCATTGAGAAGGGAAAGAGATGAAGACGAGTAGGCAGATTCGACCGGTGACGATTCACATTCGCTTTCCTCATTGTACCTACGCAGATAGGTGAAACAACCAACTCCGCCTTCGTCTTGTGATAAATTAGGCATATGTTTTCGTAGACAATTTCGATCGATTGGGCACTTAGAGAATAGCCAATCCCGGGCGATTACACACGGCTCGCAGGTAAATGGTAACGATCCACTAACTAGGGACAGGGATTGAATAAAAAACCAGTTCAAGGTTATTCCACGCAGTTTCAAATTCCCCATACAACAGCCCATGGCATAGTTTACGCCACGCTAGCCAATCTCGGAATCAATACGATGGTATGTGAATCAACGTTCCGTTTGCCGCTGATCAGCTGTTGGGTTCGCTTGATTTCTGGAGGAGCTATTGCGACCGTACAGAATTACAGATTACGTGGAGGTGTCATCGGACTGGTGGGAAATCTCTCGGCTCCTCGCTTCGAATTGAACTGAAAATCTGGTCAAATCTTCTGATCGTACGAGATTTCGAGTTCGATTTGAAACAGAAGGCCGATGCAACCGTCTAGCTACTAGCTTGATTGGTTGGAAAGTTGATATTCGAGCTATTCCGGTCTTCGTGTACCTATCTACGGAACTGCCGAAGCTAGCCGCATACCGACAGTCGGATATTCAAGCCACTTGAGAATCTATAGGGAAGTGTTTGAGCCCTCTAAACTGAAATTGATATTCGCCAGGGGAGTTGAACCAGGCGATGGAGCAGGGAGCATTTCGAAATAAGTCTTTTCGGTGGACACGGAAATCCACTCAGTAAACTCATTTCAAACATTGACTGACCTGGGCTGACCCCAAGGAGCCATCTGGACCAAGCAGCGGTCCATTTGGTTTTCCGATCATATGAAACGGTTGCCAACGAAAAATTACCCTTCTTTCATAGGTAGGTATCTATACTTCGGAGATTTTCTCTCGGTATTTTTTTGTTTGCCTGATGTGCGTGTGTGTGTCTTTTCTCAAATGTCACTGACATTAATAAATACATACGGGGGATTCCTCGGAAATCTGAAACACTTTTGTAACTCACTCTCAACGACTCAACTGCAACTTGGTCATTTTGTAGTCTATATTGAAGATGGTAAAGATAGTAGCCCGAGCCCTATTCAACTCGATTTGTTCTAAACATTAATTTCTTTGTAATCAAATTATCAAATTTTCGAATTTTTCGGAACATATTCTTTCATATAACGCGGAAGAACATTATCCAACCAAATTCCGTCCAATATACATAAAAGGAAACACGTTTTTAGTCATTACAAAATTAGTGACAGGAGATAAATTGATTGATAACGAAATGAGTGATTATTTAAAATTTTGTCCTTTCACGTCGAATGTGGATTTCGTCACGCGGTAGCTGTTAACGATCTGTTATAATATATGATTCATGTCTAAGAAATTTCAGGTTCTTGGTTCGTCGGTTGATTTTTGAATAATAAAAGGATTTTTGTAGGTAACAGAACGATCAATGTACGTATACTCACTTGAGGGTGAGTTACAAAAGTGGGCAGGGCTCGCGTGGGATCCTCCGCATACAATAACACGGGAGAACTTTATTCAATTTTCTCTTTATCGCGAATCGTGTCTTTCGTATAGGTCTCGTCGGTTAGATTTAGGAGGGGTTAGATCTTTACCGCGAGATAAGGCGGTGGCTGTGAATCCTTGCCATGCAATGGATCACTCAACGTTGGTCATAAATGTTTTCTCAAGTGTAAGATCATCATCATTATCATCATCATCATCATCATCATCGTGGTCATGGACGCGGCTCACGCGGTAACACGGCAACCGCTGCTTCCCCCTCTGAATGAAAATGAAAATGAAAATGAAAATGAAAATGGGAACGAGAATGAGAATTGAAATGGAAAGGAGAATGTGAATTACCCTCTTCATCCTGCCCCCGCAGCGGCATAATCTCTCGTCGAATTCAATTCTCTGGATTATTTTTCTTTCGTATTTTCTTTCGAGTCGAGCAATGATTTTTTTCGTTGAGATTTTTCTCTTCCCGTTCACTTATCCCGTGGGAAGATCTACCGATACCGCCGAATATTAATGAACTATATTATATTTGTGAAATCCAGAGAACGAAGAAGAAAAAGGACAAGGTAGAGCGGAGGAGGGGAAAAGGAAAGAAGATTCGGCCAAATAAGGTGGACAAATTTTAACAGGTTGGCGGATTTTGGAAACAGAGCTACGATGTCGATTGGGCGCTACGTGACCCTCATTCTTTGCTATTGGATATTTTCGGCCATCGACTTGCAGGGCTGAAACGTCGAAAGTTAGGTGGGGCAGGTTGGCGAGGTGGGGAGGGGAAGGGAGGGGAGGGGTGGTACCTTGGCGGACCGAATAGGTATTGGGAATGGTCCGGGTCAGCCGCCGTTACTTAGTGATATTGGAAAATCTCAAACACTCTGAACCAAAAGTGAAAAGATACGAGCCTGAGAACGAAAGATTCGAGGTATCTACATCGGGAGGTGGGGGTATGTATGTACGTATGTATATACATACATACCTACTCGTATCGGGACGTAAGGCTACACAATCAATCTCCGAGCTGCAAATAAAATGAAGGAATCGGTGAAAGCGGGGGAGGAAGAGTAAGAAAATGAATAACTCAAAGGAATGGAAAGAGGCGAATGAAGAAGCTGGAGACCGCTACCCCATCTGGATACATATATACGAAATTATACTGAATTATATGCTATGTATAAAAAGGAAACGGGGAGTAGATGCTTTGCCTTAAACGGCGCGAGGGAGAATAATCGATTGTCGTTTACTTTAAAACCAGCATTATGAAACGTGACGCCCGCCCCCGCCGCCGCCCGCGATTCATAACGCCACAACGAATAGCAGAAGAGATTAAATCTGCACAGCATTCATCTATTATATCGTTCATAATAGTTGTATCCCTCGTTTTCATTTTTCAATGCGTGTTATCGAGTATTGAGTGTGTTTGGAAAAAACTGAAAAATTTGTTCGAAACTGAACGTACGCGTCTGCGAGGTATACAGCTGTCTCGACTGTTCAATCATCGCACATATTACGGGAACTCGGATATTCGACTAATGGAATCTCAATATGTAATACGAAAAGAAAAGGCGTTGGGCAATACAAGTGCCCGGGCGTAATGGCCGAAGATTTCCGATTTTCATAAACGGTGGAATGAATGAATGAAAGAGCCAAGGAACCAAAAAAACGTGGCTATAATTGTACAGAAATATAAGTATGGGAATGTTCATAGCCGAGCAATGAAGATGCGCAAACGATTTGGGTGTACTGTGTTCCACATGGCACATACGAGGTATGGTGCTGCTGCCTAAGCCAAGTTGCGGGAAGAGAAGTACAATTTATTTTCCTCGTTTATACTGACACAAGAAAGCGGGGGGATGATTTGTCTCGCGAGTAAAGACGGCACCCGAGGCGGTAGAGGTGAAAATAAAATAAAATAAAAAGGTGATAAACGGAGAGAACGCAAAGAGACAAAGAAAATGATGTACCGTAGCGCACACGCGTGTACAGGCGTGCGCGGCAGCGGTCCTCTCGAGCGGCTTCCTCCCTCATATCGACGAATGATGGAAAAAGCGAAGCGGACTTAAAACAGTATGACATTACAGTTGTACGTACGTATCGTCGGTATGTATTCGGGTTCGAAACATTTTTGCGGAGTGATCTCGTGAATAATTTGAGCTCCAGCCTGCGGTATTAGAAACGAGAAAATGGGATTAAAAAAAGGCAAGAACGAAAGAAATTCCAATTTTGGAAAGGTAGGGTATCAATTGAGGTGTGAGCGATGTTAACTTTTTGTTCATTTTATTCGATTATCGCAACCACAGGAAGGAAGAACGATACAACGACTCCCACGCGCCGACAAACTGTGAAATTATGTGGATACTTCATTCGCTGAAAATGAGCTTTGCGAATTCCTCGTGAATTGTCGGATGCGCGATAAATGTGATCGCTTGAAGTAATTGAAGAGAATGTTTGATCGTTAAACTGGACACATTTGCAGAAATAAAAGAATATTTTTGGCAAATTTTCATCACGAGATACAATATCAACGTGAATGAAACTCAAGCCCATATTTATTTCGTCATTCGTATCTGATCGGAGAGAACGAGGAAGAAGAAACCGAATGAAAAAGCACGAAGCAAGTCGGTACATAGGTACACATATAATTACGGATGGAACGATTGCTTGATTTTCAACCTGGCGAACTCGTCGGAGGCCAAGCGGTAGTTCTGCCTACACTCGTACATACATTTTATGTCATATGGCGCAAATGCGGCGGTTTTCGGGACGGCTCAAGTACGTCAAAAGCTCATAGCCTCCTCGACAAGGCACAGGCGTCGGTTAATTAGGCACACTGACGAGCCCCCGTTCTTTCGTTGATAGTATATAAAAATCGCTCCCGCGTTAAAACACCACAAGAGACAGAAGATACAGGGATCCAATGAGCTCTGCCCAGTTTTCGGCGAATGGACCTATGGGATTGATCTTTGATCGACATTTCATATTTCCTCGCGTCAAGATATTGTTACTCGGCGGCGCATGACGACCCATCTTCTCGTTCCTATTACTTTCGTTTTTGTGCGGATTGATTCGAGATACATAATCTGTTTCGGACATTTCATCCACATCGACATTCACATTTTTGTCTCGCGCTATAGTATACTATACATTAGGAAGTTCATCTTCTAGCGGTAGGAGAATGGGGGAGAAGAGATTGATTCTGTTTCTTCGGGGGATATTCCACAGTGACGTGCAAGAAGGGACTCTTTCAGGTACTCGTGCGGAAAATAAATGGAGAGAAAGACACAGATCGGTACCAGCCAGACGAAATGAAATAGAGCGGGGATCCGAAAAATTATCTCGATTTCGGTACACAATTCATATTGCAGAGCACTCGGCACAGCTGCCCGCAGTCTGGACTATAATTCGCAGCAATTGGCGGAGAACGGAGTAAAATGAAATAGTTCAAATTTGAGCATCTTTTCCGCGTTCGCAATTGTCGTACGTCACACATTTTATGTGTATAGACGAAACTGAATGTGAATACATTACGCCCAGTTATCTGGATCGTTTGGTAAACTTGCGCGATACGTGGGTGGTTTAACGTCGCGCGGTACTCGTCGGCGTCGTCGTCGTCGTCGACCTCGTCACCGGTGGAAAATATGTGCGAAATGTTTGGCGGTGTGTAAAGTTGTGGAGGTTGGGAGAGGAGCTTTATGAGGCTCATGCCCGAGTACATAACTCGGTCTTCCAGGTCACGGTATACCTGCGAAAAGGAGTAAAGAGCGTTTGAAATCACTCTCAGATCCCGTTTCAGTATGCCTAGCTAGGTATACGTACACGTACCGCACGCATGCACGAGGTTTCACTTTTTGAGCTCTAGCTACGTAGAAGAAGAACGGAAGAGGGAAAAAACGTGAATGAGAAAGTGATTCGCCGTGTCGGTGCCGCGGTGGGTCGGCAACGATCCAGACAATTTTTATCCTCGTTCGGAATTATAATGATTGCCACAAGCAATTGATAATTTTATCGGGAGTTGAAACGTTAGAGAAAGACTGAAAACTATAAGCGAAATCGTTGCAATCGATGCTGCGTGTAGGTAGGATATTTAATGTTCTATCCCGCTGTTGTCCTGCAAATCATGTAGCCTATAAGAGACAGAATGGAAACCGCCTGGTGAGTTGGACCCGTTGAATCGTCGAAGAGGAGATCAAAAAATAGACAAATGAATGAGAAAGCAAAGCGCATTACAAGGAGACTGCGAATTCTGTCTTGTTTAATTTTCTACCGATACCTATATATCAATTTTCTCTCATTAAATTCTCGCCCACGCGTTTCACCTCGAACCTGAATAAAAGACAGGTTCAAACAAAATAGTCGTTGTGGTCTTCGTTTTCTCTTCCCGTAGGAGACGAATATTGTCAAGATGAGAAAAAGAACAAACAAATAAGGAAGTGCTGCTCTTTCTATGCAGAAATGGAATATTCTCTGATGCATTTATACATAATTCTATGTACCTATACTGTATCTATATCTAACTACACACTACCGCTCATAAGTACCCATTCGCCTACCCAGTTTTCTATGAATAAATCAGGCATGTACGGTATACCCGATTTCAGTTTAAGACTGCAGCCTGAAACGTAACAGTAGACAGAAACGTCTGAATAGGCATAGAATGTAACCAATATTCAGGGAACATTTCGACTATTTGAAGGAATAGCTTCAGAGTGGGCAAATAGGTATACTTACGAGCGGTAGCTGTGCGTAAATATGAAATCAAGGAATGAGTACCCGCGCGACTCGACTAGTCGTCGCGGCGAATCTATTCGAGGAAGTTTTTATCGCCGATATGAAACGGTATAGGCGGTGTTACGCGTGCGTAATAATGATGGAAAGTGGGACGTCGCGTCGCCGCGTACCTCGCTTCGTACGGCACAGACAAGGTGACGGGTGTATCTGCACGGCGAGAGTTTTTAACGAATTGAAGGTATCATGGGTACAGGTACTATACCGAAATAGGAAGAAGATCGGAGTGGGGATCTTTTTACATTTTTGCACAAGTTTCTGCCCGAGGCTTTCCGCTGAGAAATCAGAACGAGAAATTGCCTTGAATATTTTATTACTACGAACGCGGTGTATTGTAATATGTATACCTGGCTAGACGGCTAGATGGAGAGGAATACGCGTAGTCGATCTCGTCTGCAAATGAAATAAAAATGTTCGAAAAAATAACAGGAATATGGAGAATGGAGAATAGAGAATGGAGAATGAAAAGTGAAAAGCAGTGCCTTGCTGAGCTTGCATAAAAAGAAAGAAAAAAAAAGAGAAAAAGGACAAGATGAGCGTGAGACTTCTATTCGAGCTTCTACGGGTTACTTCACGCCTTACGTAGTCCTGCCGGAGATATTCAGGTAGAAGTATGAAAATTTGAATGTGACTGCTATGTGGTCGGAAAATCACGAGGCGTTGATATTCGGACACAAACAGAGTAGGATAATGATTGCCAATTAAATTTTGGGGTAAAGTTTGGAAGGCTCGGACGGAAAATGTATGACGGATGAGGAAAAAAGCAGAATATCCGCGCTCGATATGTCAGGGTGGACAGACGGTACGTGAATACATGTATTTTTTTCATCTTTTGCTTCTGCTATTCTTCATACTTTCGAACGTCCATACATCTCTATGACCTGAGTAGGTACAGAATACAATAGACTATAGAACCTCGATTGGAGGGTATGAAATCAAATTTGAATACATACAAAGAATGATAATGATAATTCTTTACAATTTGAAGTCTGTATGTACGAGTTTTGGGAAAAAAAGTGAATGTGAACTGTTTTCTTTTTTGCGGCAGCGAATAGCGATATGCACAAGCCACAGATTGATATTTCGAAACCACATAGACCTGTTGGAAATGGAGCTAACGAATTTATTGTACTTTTCTTTTCTTTTATACTCATAGAAATATACGACGACTGCGGTATACATACATACACCAATCACATAGCTGCTGCAAAAAATATTTCCAACATTAATAGTTTCGAGATTCTGGGCGATTGCATATTTGTTCTTTTTCTCGTCAATATATAGTCCTGAGAGGAAATACCTACCAACTCTTCGCTGAAGTTTTATGAGCGGTTAATCTATTTGTTACGCTTTGCCAAGCGCCAAGACAAACTACACTCTTTGCTAAACGCGGAAACAAATTTTTCACAGATTTTTGAATTAGTGAAGGGAGCATAATTTTTTTCTTCACCGTCAACAAAATTCCAGTCCGATTCCGTCTTCTGAAGCTGCATGTTCCGCATGAAATCGAACCACGCACAGTTCCAGGAAAAGTCCAAATGCGGAAGGATGTAACGGGTGGGGGTTCATCGGCCACCGTTTCTCCGCTCTGATATACCTATGCGGCTTCATACGGTGCACGGCATGTAAGTAAAGCGGTAATAAGTAGAAGCACGCGGCAACCGCGCGTGTTCCAATTAGCAATGCTGATCAGATTACGTCCAGCGGCCATTTTGCTGTCGCGGTGCAGGTTCGCTCGGTTCGGCCGAAGTTAAGTATAACTCGCGTTCCGAAGCGTCTACGACTTCCGGAAGGACGCGAAGACGGAGGAATATTCCGTTATCTCACCCCGTGTAGTTTTCAATCTTCAGATCATATGATTTTCCCTTGCTTATGCATGGCGTGATCGTCAGTTGAAAAGAGTGATCCCCTCCCTTGAGGAGATTGACCCCATTGCGGACATAATAACATAATTCGGGGTGTAGAAACATTGAAAGTATGTTACGAATTTGTATTTTTTCAGTAACAATAGAATCAACCGTACTTCTCGCTGAAAAGCACAATGGCGGATGAAGACGAGCGGATGAGATGGAAATAAGAACGCAGAGGGCGTTCGTTGAGGATTATGCGGGACTTCTGTCAATAGTCCGTTACAAATAATCATTTTTTGAATCCTACGAGCGAGTAGTGCTTCATCTTATCAGGGAGAGATCTGCCAGGGCAAAAACCATTGCTCTGTGCAATTTTTCAATATACTTGGAATAGCATTACAATTAGCAAATATCAAATTCGCGGTTCACTTCCTTCGGATACACTTCATCGTCTCTGTTACCTCACGTTTCCATGGAATACAGAGAGTATTATAATCGAAAAGATTGAACGCAGCGAGATGCACGATGCATCGCTTGTACCGAGACACGAGCAACAGAAAGGGAATGTGTAATGGTTGACCACAGGGGTGCCGCCGATGGCGCGGACGACGAGGAAAATATATTATGCAAATCTGAGTAACGCAGGGGTCCGCGTGGAAGCCACTGCCCAGTTGTAATCATATTATACCGCACACGAAGGACCTCTGCGCAGCTGGCCCCTCCCGCCGTTTCAAAAATAAAAAACGGAATATCGAGACTAATGAGCTTAGGTGGTTGCAATGAGGTGGGATTGATTAGGTAGGGACGACGCGAGAATCCAGGCAGGAAATATACCTATGCGCAGATAAATGTGATCGCGTCGCATGTAATGTATAATAAAGCTGATGAAGATGGATTGGAGTGCGTGGGTATACACATAGGACGAGACGTAGAATTAGAGCGATCGAAAAATGACGATTGGAACGGTATGAAACTAGAAGGAAAGTAGGTATCCATATCCGAGAGTCCGCAGCGGAGAATAGGGGATGTGAATATCGAGTATTTTCGGTCTGTAGGTATTATGGATATAGGTAGGTAGGTGTGTGTTGGAAAAAGGAAATGGACATGTGGGGAAGAAGGGGCGTGAATCCCGTTGAAAGAGAACCGCAGAATCGGGGTACCAGCCGTTAAACTGCCCCCTGGGCCGATATGGGATATAACTCTGCATTCATCCGTCCAACGGACGTCCGTCGATCCATTCGACCCAGCCAATAAATGGGGGCTATTTTACGTCATCCCCTTGTCTCTCGGTTAGCAACCGCGAACCACGGGACGTTACGGGACAACTACCCCGCGTGCATCCGTGCATTGCGTGCGTATACAGCTATGCATATCGGTACACGGACATACCACAGCGCATAAGTACACAGGTACCTATACGGAAGACGTGCTTCTGCTTCGTGGCAACGCTATAAACCCGCGGGACGATAAATCGGAAACGTGGAAAAATAGAGTTCGGCGATGCGCGTGCACCGCCTTCACGGTTATAAAATTTCATTTTTGCGCCAACATGTTGTTTATATTGCATCCAGCGTCACGACTGCGACTCAACTAACGACAATCATGAAACACGGAGGAAGAGAAATGGAGCTTTCATCTTTCTTTCGTTCTTCGCATATATCGAAGATACAAGATCCTATCGAATCAAAATATCACTTCTCTGAGAAATATCACTTTTATTACGCGGTCTCCCAATACAGGTAGAAGGGTGCCCCAATGTCGACGGCGTGTGGCTTAATATACGAATTCGCGACGTTCGCAATCCGTGTATAGTGGAGCGGGTGTTGTACTACACGACATTGGGTATGATGTGTATTTAAATACATTCGTCGTCGAGGTCCGTTTAATCAATTTCTGACGCTGATGAGTTTCCAGAAGGATCGGTCTGCTCTGACACGGTGGTAGGTAGATACACGTGTTTGCGTGAACCATTTCCATGTACCTACCCGCCAACCTACCAGCCTACGCGTAATCATAAGTTGTCAGAGAAGTCTCACGGCAGAAATTCATATTTATATTATAATATCCTGTAGCCGTTTGTGCACAGGCTCATACAACCTGAGTCTCGGATTTACAATGGAACTGTTATGGAACCGATAAATGGAAGCGTTCAGAACTGGAGACTCGAAAGATTCGATGACGTAGTGCATCGAGTTGAAACTTCGAAGAGCGCAAGAGGCGGGAGGATGAAAAATGGGGAAAGCGCGCCGAAGACGCGAGACGAGATTTGTACCGACTTATGAACTGGCTTACATATATCCGCGTATAGCGGGATGCAACTTTGTGACGTTACGCGTTCCGTCCCATAATGCGACCAAGTTTCTCCATTAGCTTCTGCAGCAACGTCGAAAGTTTGTCGCGGCTTTGCCAAAAACAGATAAGGTTATTCACTTGACGTTCCACAGAAGCCAAATAGCTTCTACATGCGAGCCCTGCTTCCATGAACCGTTTCGGCTGCCTTCTCGCGCACCATGCATACGACATTTCCCCATATTCGAAGTCCGCTGCTCGTTAATCGGGGGAAAGTAATGAGGAGAAAGAACAGCTGGTACATGTATATTACACCGGAGAGTACATACCTACATTTGAATATCGCCTTTGTCCGCCATTTGGCAGATTTGATCGAGAAGCGGGTATACCTGGTTCAAGGGAGGGACAGAGAGACGACGGGTACACGGTGCGGTTTAATTAATCCAATTCAGATAATCCAATCCTCAAATTCAGCTTGTAAGACGGAGAGAGAGAGAGAGAGAGAGAGAGGGGACCTCTTGGTTACCTGCTATCCGACAATGTGCGTGGTGTCCTATTTCGGCAATCGTCAGCTTCATTGCCTCTCCGGTAATCGAATACGATGAAGTTGAAAGGGCAGTACAGTAGGTACTGGTACAGGACAGTCGATTAATGCTCTCTCTCTCTCCCAAGTTAGCTGCGTTCGAATACTCGCTACCATAATCGTACGGAATTTTAGTCACGTGTAGTTTTTCCAAGCTTGCCTACACAAAACTAGAAAGAAAACATGTATGGCTCCACATGAATATAGTATACATATTTCACCGAAAACTCCCTGTATAGGTATATACTATATCACTATATGTATATGCGCGATATACCAAAGAAACTCAGGGCAGAGGCTGGGAACACGGCTGTCAACGTGTTCAATCGTACTGGACAAAGTAAGATCAAAGGCAAGACACCGCAAGAAGTGTGGCGCGGAAAACAGGACAAAGCGAGAAAGCTAGTTACTTTTGGGGCCAGAGCCTTCGTGCGAATTCCGAAGCAAAAACGAGAGAAAATTGACAATAAGGCTGACGAGGAGGGAGTACTTGTAGACTATGGAGAAGACGTGGAGGGGCTGCAAAATTTGGTATTCCTTCGACGGACAAAGTCGAATATGCGAGGGATGTGATATTTGTAGAGGCCGAGAAAGAAACTCCGCGCATAATCGAACCCGATGCAAGAAAATATAGATATTTTGAAACATCACGAGACAACGCACTAAGCGATGATGTATACCGAGAGAGAGCGTTATGAATACATATGTGTATACGTGCAATGAGCAATCCTCGCATTCGAAACATCAACGCGTAATGGCGGCGGGCGCACGCGCTCAAGCGAATAAAAAGCTTAAGTATGTATTCACGTTACCTACTGACATCTCCTTTTTTTCAAAGAAATCTACTGCGATGTCGAGTAGAAGCCAATTACGTACATACCGAACTGTGATTTTGTAATCTTGCGATTGTATTACAAATATCACCGGATAACCTTAACGAATTACCAGACATTTCCTGATTTTTTTCAGTTTTACGAAATTCCCTTACATTATCCGGTGTCTCCGGTTTCCAGGTTGAGCGGACACCCTGCCAGATTCAATTAGCTCATTATTTTTTCCGACATAGGTACTCGAAACCAACAAGAAAAGGAGT
The DNA here is from genome assembly GCA_963170745.1 of Phymatocera aterrima. Lineage (NCBI taxonomy): Eukaryota > Metazoa > Arthropoda > Insecta > Hymenoptera > Tenthredinidae > Phymatocera > Phymatocera aterrima. The sequence continues at coordinate 222,657 of OY720668.1, forward strand.
GTGGAGAAAAGCCTTTAAGGACTCGTCCAAAATGAAAGATCGGAGGGAACATCTTTATCCCGGGCGAGTAATAGGTATTAATTCCTGAAAGCACAGAACAGAGACAAAGATCTAACGAGCTGCAAATATTGCGGTGAATGAGTGTAGATTATTATTATTATTATTTATTATCATTCATTGTTATGATTAATATTATTTATCGCTGTTATTTATTTTTATTATCATTTTGTTCGAATGGAATTCAAACAAAGAAATCAGAAGAAAGCAACGCCGAAGCGAAGCGGTCGTTCTTTTCAGAAATTCATTCCGCGCAGCGCCGGAGAGAAAAGTGGATCGGAAGTCTTACTAGAGCTTTAATTGGCTTACTTTCATTGGCTGACCCCAAGTGATCGCCTGGCAATCGCCACAGAGGGCGAGAGACCCCGATAATGTATAACGTCTTTTGGATTATCCGTTGAAAGGTTTAAAATAAATGACTTTTAGTTAGTTTCGTTAAACTTCCCACGCCCCCCACTTCCCCCGCCGCGCCGGCCTCGTACCGATCTATAATCGAGTCTGTCAATTTCGGATAGACGCCATGCGGCTTGAAAATTTATGCCTTCATGCATCGACGAGGGAAAAGTGGCAATTAGAAATTAACATATTTCCTGATTGGATGGCGAAATTATCCATTCGGACGAAAACAAAAGATGGGAACATAATGACTGATGCTCTTCGCGGAGTGGCGAAATGCGATGTAGCTTGAAATGATGATTGATTCAAGTTTGAAAATCAGATACATGACGATGCTTGAACATGAGAAGTTCGAAAAAGTTTTACCTATGCGAGAAAATTATAACAATAAAAAATAATGAAGACATTAGCTTATTTCGAATAGAATTGTACCCAATCTTTTCTCTTCGTTACGAGAAAAAATTTGGCGAATAAATTTCACGTCGTTTGCAAAAATATTGAACGCAGAGAATGTAGGATGCGGATGTTCATTTTGTAATCGGTACAAAATGAACGCCTTCGCGTGTGAGAATCCCTACAGCAAGAGCCTTTTGCTTATGAATATCAAATAACATTTCACCACGAAGAGAAACAAAAATATTTTATTGTCAAGTGAGTATAATATCTGTGCATATCCACAACATGGGAACTAAATAGTTATCGTTGATAATAATTGACGAAAGCACTAGAAAAACAATCGAGGAAGTTTGTCATGAAGGTTTGGAAGCAAAATCATGAAAAGAACGAGAGAAAGGAGGAAGAAACAAGCTGGGAGTAGAATTTCTGTTCATCGTTTCCTTCTTTTGTTCCTCTTGATATTGGAAAACCGTGCAGAAAAGATTCGAAGCACAGCAGCTAACGTTGCGATGCAAGATGTATGAACTGGAGAAAACGAAGACGAAGAAGAAGTAGAGTAGAAAAAAAAAAGAATAAAAAGAAGCGAATCTCGAACTCGGCACATTTAATCTTCGTTTATCTCGATTGCTGTACCAAACCGGAAGCTGTCATACCGATTGCATAATGCATGAGCTAGCTGCCCCAGCTCCTACCGTGTATTTCTCTTCATGTCTTTGGTAAATCTCGATATCGATACAAACGATACGTGAAAGTAGGAGAATTTTTCGCGGTTCGAAAGCCTTGAAATCACGCGATTCCTCGCTAGTCCATATCACTGATTCCTTCAAGTCGAATACTCGATCGTGAACTGTGTAGAGATCGGAAATCCATTATTCAACGGAAAAACGATTTCTATGACTTGTTTCTAGATTATAACACCATCTTGACAACGTACTGGAATGACCGTGGTTGGGGGCTGATTGCCCTCAGCGATTAACCGCATCTTCACGACGTTCATCGGCAGTAGCAGAGCAAATAGATGAAAAAAATTCGATACGCTGAAACCCCTCAATGTAGCAAGTGCCCGAAGTTCAAAGAAAATTTCATTGTTTGAGGAGGAGACGTTGCTCAACGGGGCCGAAATTCAATATCTGTCCTGTATTAGGTATATGCTATAGCTGCGCCCGAGCAGGTATCGCAAACGTAGGTACAGACTTCAAAACCGAGGCGAGCAAGTACGCTGCCTTATATCTGTAGGTACCTATATTGCATTCACATTGTTTCGCAGACTTAGATGGACCTGGTTAGAACAGTAATTGTTTTACGAATAACGTATACGCATGAGGAAACCGCAGCGCGAAAACCTGTACAAATACACAAACCACGCGATCCCAGATTGACGATACATGGCGACCCTGGATTGGACGGACGGCACGGACGGCATCCAACGTGTGTTCAACGTCTTCGATAAATTCTGTGTCAGACCTATTGGTTTCCTCATATACCTATGTATCATCTTCCCTTTTGTTTCCGAATAGCTGAAATGGAACGGATTTCACGTGGCGAATATTCCGTTCCATTATATGGAATTGTACCCTACTGTATACGAGTTCGAGGTACAAACATTGTAGAATCCCGGAGGCCTGAGGCGTTTTGCGCGGCGGCGGTAGTGGATATATAGTTAGGCGTGTTTCACGGGAGTTTAACTGAGCTTTGAGTTCGTTAGATAAATAGAATCGGTATGGGAAACTCAATTTCCTGTAAAAAAAAGAAAACTGTTAAAATCGAGTATAAACATCGGCGAATGTTTGCCAATTCTGCAGCCTATCGGAGTGAGGTGGAAGTTGATCGATCGTTTGTTTCAAATTAGCCGGATTGAGTGGATTTTTTGTTAAATTTCCGCTGATATTTCTCGAGGAAACAGATCTTCATTTTTGGCAATTCGAGAAATCCCCGCTACTTGCGGCGAATCGTGGTGAATAAAGATTTTGTTGGTTGAAAGATTTCAGCGAAAAATCGTCTGGAAATTCATTTACTTCGGCTGGTTTCGAATAAACGTATCACTCCTCTGGTATCTCATGGAACATCCGGATGTAACGCCGAACCGAACTCTTTGATAAACTTTTACATTTTTGCCAGCAAAAATGACTTCGAAAGAGTAGAACACGCTTCCAAACAGTTTCCTCTTCCCTTTCTTATGGTTTTTGTACGGAGCTTCAACAAGTTTCTCGGACCGGATTTTAATTTGGCAAAAGTGAGACAAAAACAATAGGCAATTCACTACAATTTTACACGGAGAGGAAAATCATAGATCAGTCCCTTGTACTTGCACAGCATGCGGTGATATTTTGCATTTGCACGGATCCATTTCGAGGTAGTAGACGGCGTGGCTGACGATGGGGTTTCCATGGAAACAAGATTCGAGAAGCTGCACGTATGCGAAACAATTCGAATGTGCAAACGCTGAAAATTTTCTTCTCCCAAAATCAATTTTATTGTAAATGAATTGATAATTATGTGCATCTGAATTGAAAGTATACCTTAGGTATACTATTCTTACCTCAACTGATCATGAAACGTTGAAAAATCCAAAAAATCCGCGACCGCGGATTATAATATTTCTGGACGCACTTCAAGCACAGATCTTCGCACTGTTCTTTTCTCGAATATACCGTCAATGGAAGGTTTTAGGGCGCGGTGGCGATTTAGGGACAAAGACGGGTACGGTACAGCATACCATACTATACCACATTAGGCGATACTGTACCATACTATACGATACGCGATACGATACGATACGATACGATGCGATACGGTACGGTACGGTACGGTACGGTACTATACTACTTGATTCAACACTCGTGGAGCGATGAATTCCCGCGAGCAGGTGACACACCCTTAATTTCCCAATACTATTTCCAGCTCCTACTTTGGGTGGAAACTGCGATTGCTTTCTTTTTCGATCTGTCCCACCTGGTTCGATCTTTTGGGTTGAATAACTTCAACGAACAAGAAGAGAATATTATTGCATACACTGTCGCGTAGCTAGTTGAATTATCGAAACGGCGTAGGAAACGTTACGCGACGATACGTCGACGCGGTTGGTTCAAGCAGCCGCAGGGACGGCACTGAGTGAATCACGAGTTGACTGACGCGGCGCAGGGCGCCGGGACGCTGCTCAGCCCCTTTACTTCGACCGATTGGGCGACGCGGACAGAGAAGAGAAGCAAGAAAAGAGAGGAAACGCGGAAACGAGGAAGTAAGGAAGTGAGGAAGAGGGGAGAAGTGAGAAGAGAGACCAGGATAGAGGACTCCCCTAAAATTTTCTTCCCTTTCTCTCTTATCGTCGACGACGTAAATTCGACCCTGCAGGTATACACAGCTATACAGTATTTGCCTATCGGTAGAAAGCGTTGCGATTACACCACGCTCGGCCAATTCAATGTCAAGCTTAAGTGGTACATAAATATCCATAGTATGTATCCATAATACAAGGGAATGTTCCTATCATATTGTATGATATAAGCGAATGAAAAGTATATGCTATGAAGAACGAATATTGACAAACATTTTCATCAGTTTGCATTTCCACAGGAACACGAAACAGAATTAACGACGAGGTATAAACATATATTGTATTCATTCGGATTTGCAGCCGAACGACACAAATTCACTTGTTCATCGAATGGCGAATAATAGTATCGTGATTCGTCGTTTACCGCGTTAACTACTAATAATCGAACGAAATAATCCGGATTATAGTTTCACGGATTAATTCTGCACATATATAAACCGTCATGGTTTGATGTCCAAATTTCATGGTCATCATTTATGTATAAATTGGAGGTTGAATATTCCAATATTCATATCTGATAGCGTCACCGAAACGGGAATGCAAAAAATACCAAATCGCAAATGATAACTTCTTACGCCACACGTTTCGTCTTCCGAGTGAAGCCGATATTACCTACTTTTCGCAATTTTGTTGCCGTAACATTATAATCTTCAGCTCCGCTATACGGGCAGGAGCGTATACCGTATAATTAATAATGATATTGACGACAAAATATTGCGATGTATTGTAGTCGGTGATGGGATTTACCTGGTGGTTACCAATTACGCTTCAAGCTTTAGCCTCCGTTAATCCGTTGGAGGAAATTAATTGTTTCAGGTTTCAGCGTTAAGGTGAAACAGAATGTTTGGGAAACTGCTTGAGGTTTTCACTCGTTAATACCGCCAAGTTTTGATGAAATATTCCCGTGTTTAACAAGCCATCTCACAGTACCCTCACAGCTTGTACTTACTCCGGTGCAATTATCGCGTACAAGCTTCAACAAATGATAATTTCAGGTGAATTTTATCAACGTTGAATAACGTACAGATATCCTCTACCGGCGATGACAAGTAAAAAGTAAAAAATAAATAAACACAATAGAACGCTCGCGGGCAAGAACCGTGCGAAAATTATGTGCGAAACTTTTCGCCTGATTTTTGTTTTTTCACACTTTGAAAAATTTGCAAATATATTCCATTCTCCCGGAGCGAAATTTTACCTTCGAAAAAGAAATAGAATGGAAATAAAAAAAAAACTTGACATCCCATCTTACGAACTCCGCGACATTGTGATATTACGCTAGGGCCGGAGGGAGGGAGAAATCAAAAAAGAAAAGTTCTTTTTCTTTGAGCGACGCTATTTTACACAACGGAGGGTTGTAGGGTTCGGGAATCTGCAACAGGGGAGTCTGCACCGACTTCTTCCTTTTCCCGACGAGGATACGAGCAGCTCTGCATAGGTATAACGTTGGTGGGTTCCTCGACCGTGACCCAGGAAATCGATAGTCAAGCAACGGATGCAGATTTCGCATCCCGTTCTCCATCCGAATAGGGGGCGAGTACACGAGCTCTTTTGAAGTTAGACATGTAATGCTCAAAACAGAAGAAAGACCTCTGCACGCACGAGTGCTGCTCCGGCTCATATACCGCGTTCTTCTCTCTCTATCCCTCTCTCACGATAAGTGAAAGATAGTGGAAGACAGCAGAAGGATTTTGTGCATACACTTGTCTATTTTCATTTTTCGTTCAACGCATATTACTACGTCATCCATTATAATACGTAATAATACTGCGTATGCTATATTATGGTGATTCATAAATGCCGTTGGTAATGATCAGAGTAAGTGGTAGGGAGATAGATAGAGAGAGAGAGTGAGAGAGAGAGCGGGAGAGAGAAGTAGAGCAAGCGGAGCTGGGGGCAGACCAGTTTTTCGCTAATGCGATTTCGATAATGGTTAATGATACCATTCTCTTTGAATTACATAATTCATTAGACACGCACGAAAGAGAGAAGACTGACAGCGGATATTATATTGATTATTGGGTTGGTATATAATCGGGATCTCAAGTACATCATAGTGGAATGTTGTAAGTGTGAAGCGTCGTGGCTTCATGAAAGTGTATTGTTTCGATGAAACACAAAATCCTTTACGAACATTTTGATTTCTTTCTTCATAAATCCAATCCTTTCATCTCAGTTCAACCAATATATCGCTACTGATAGGATGAGGTTGAAAAAAAATTACTGCACCATATGCGTACAACAAGATAGAGTAGGCAATGCATATACAAGGAGACACTTCACCCACGCAATGATTCCTCTACAACGTATTGAATCCTTCTACTTGAAACATAAAATTGATGAGAAAAAAATGCAGGATAAAGGAAGTTACAGCAAAAAAACTTGATCATGAAATAATTTACTGCCCAAAGTACGCAAATATAGAGGAAGACAAATCGAGGAAAGTCTAGAAAATCGTCAGAAACGTCAAACGTCAAATTCGTTGTAGATCGTATTATTTTTGTCGATCTCTTTCTCTAATAATTATATCTGCTCCCCTATAGAAACCATGCGTGTACATCACTGATCTCTATAATGCCTACACTGGATGGGGGATAGGCTGAAACGCCTGTGACCGATTGAATGTCCATGGCGGCCATTTGCTTTGTGGCTCTGTGCCGCCCACGCGACCTCGGCCGCGCGATGCCGAACTGATTTTCATCGTTTTAACGAGACAACTTTTCAATAATTAGAACGAATGGTCTATATCTGCGTGTTTTGCGGCGGAAAATTCAGATCCGGCAAGGGAAGAACCTCCGGCTCGTAAGTATTCGTTTCAGATAAATATAAATCGCATCAAATTTGTAATATTCATTACGGTGGATGCGGTTAGATTACCGATCACACTGCATCGTAATTTCTAGTTTTTTACTCAGTTAATATACTTATCGGCATCCTTTCTTTTATTACACGCAACTTTAATTGTAAGTTACAGCTGCAATCATGAAATATTGTTTTTCTATCGTATAATTTCTCCAATCTAAGATAAATGCATGATAATATAATAGTGTATGTATAATGTTCACAAGTATCTGAATTTTCAAGAATGTTAGCACTGCGCAATCATCATCTGCACTTTTTCAGAGTTTTCCCGAATGATGCAGATCTGTCATTTTCTTTGTATTTATTACTTTTTCCCCGGTATCTTTGAATCTCGTTATTCACATTTTACGGTTCGATGTGTACCTATTCCTGAAATATAAAAATTTCGTCCTTCCATTTGCATAAAACTTGAATTTCCATAAATATTGTTACCTGTGTTAATTCCGCAGACTTGCCTTCTTCGGGCCATTTACAATATCTACTATGTCCTACTATTCACTTATCAGTCCTCCGGTTAAGCGTTTCATGCAATAACGCCAACCACATATTGATATTGTTTGAATTCCCCGCAAATAAGTGTCAGAGTGACACAAACAAAATGGCGACCGCTGACTTTCAAGTGGTTTCAAACGTTACCTATACGTAAAGCAAGGCCGCGCACGCCCCATCCAGTGTATTACAGAGATCAGTTGTGTGGAAAACCTTACGATGATCCAGAGAATTTATACCACAATACAAATTTCTTTTTTTCCAATTCGTGTGATGTAATTGAATTTTCATTTTGCTTTCTTACCACGCGCGCGGCGCAGAGTCATACGAGCAAAAGTGATATCTGATCAGGAGCTCACGGAGTCGAAGAATTCCTTTCATTGATTAGACAACATGACGAGTAATTTTTCTTAAGCTGTTAGGTTAGGGTTACAGAAGTTTCGCTGGTTCATCGATCAATTTTTCCTCTGTATTGTACCGTTTCGGCAATGCTGCGGCCAGCCATCTTCAGACAATTTTTTTTCTCAGGCATCAATCGCGAGGGCGCCCGTACCCTGATGGAACGTTACAATAAATAAAAAGAATTGCTCGACGAACCTGCCATGTGAACCTTTGTCAATAATACACTGCGCGAACAGGATAAAACGGCACGGAGGTCTTTTCCGACGAATACAAACATTTCTTGCTTTATTCGTTCGTGGAGAACCGATTCATGATGCAGAAGAGCGTATAGGTAGATATCGGGTAGATGCTTCTATTAACCATGGGGACTATGCGATGAATGATAATTGACCAACGACATTCGATCGAGGCTTTCGTCTACGGAGATCACTAATGCCCGTTGATTAGCTCATGGCTCCTTGGCGAGAGGACGCGCGTTATAGTTATAAGCGTGAAATTCACACCTTGACCTCGAAACTCACAGATTTGATTATAACGACCGTAAAAATCGTGGTGCGGAAGGTTAAAGTGATCAGGGAACAAGGAAATATATAAAAGCGGCAATCAACATCCATGATTTCCTATTATGTTTGTAAAATCGGCAAATTCCATTCAACGTATGCATGCGAGAGTACCCCGTGTAAAGTTCGGAGCCATTGAAAATTGTCAGTGATATATAATGACGCGGTAATGACCAAAGCAGTAAAAATACAATTACGGAAATAACGGCTGAACAAAAATCCTGCCGGAAGTAGGAGCCTTTGTTGTTGTATAAATAATAATGCCAAATCGTTACAGAATTTATTGTAGTTTCTTTTTGTTATTCTGTTGAAATGTAAAAGAGCGTACTGCACCCTGTATCGTCTACATAATATACCAAGTTTGTATGGTCTAATAAAATGTACATCCGAAGTGGCAGAGCGTTTGTCAGTTTTTTTCAGTCGCCTATTTCTTCATTCAATGATATTTTTCCCCAGGCACGAATGATAATAATTTGGAACATGAATTGAATCACTGCTATGCCATGTGTGTGGGGATATGCGGTTGGGATGGTATGAAGGTCAATTGGATATGGTATAAAATTGCTGCAAGCGAGGTGAAAAAGAGTACTTTCGTAACGTTAAACTGGAATGATATCAATTGTGCTCATACAAGAACGAATAATAATAATAATAATAATAATAATAATAATAATAATAATAATAATAATAACAACTTCGCAATGGTTGGTACAGGGCAGATGTTCTAATTCGCGAAAGTAAAGAAAAGGAAAAGAGAAAGAAAAAGATTCGGGGAAAGTAAGGGTTGCGTGCATACAGGTTACGGGTGCGGTGTCGCGAACCGTCTTTCGTCTTCAAAACCCTTTTAACCTTTGAACCCAGCCTAGACTTTCGAACCCCAAACCCCTCCAATTTACGCACTTCAAAGTTAATTACTAATTAGCTTCACGGACGTCGTTGAGGCCGCTGTCGCCCTGCCTACGGCTGCTATAGTATCTTCTAAAGTAGCCACCCCCGAACGTGGACAGTTGAGCGTCAACGGTTTCCCGCTTCTTCTTTCACGTTCCTCGTTATCACATGCCATGTGAAACCATGTTAATCTTGCTCGCCCCCGCGTAGGTGGCCACCGAGAATAAAGGTCGGAATGAAAAATAAAGAATGTAACAAGCAGAGGGAAGCATCCGAGGTCAGGACGAAATAATTTAATTACTGTGTCCACAAAATTGTCTATACAAGTCCGTATTCGTTTCATCGTTACGCAGAAGCTATTTGCTGTGCGATTCGCGGATCGGCACCGCAAGGCTACGTTGTGCAAACTCTCAAGTCATCATGCGTTACGATATATGAACGTGCGGAGTTTCCAGACGAGCCCAAGAGTCGCGTGTAACTACTGCCAAGTACCAACTCGATACCGCGTGAGTTTGATCGTCAAGAATGGAGTAGGCAACGTATTACTGTAGGTGTTGGTTGTTCATTCGAGTATCCCTACATAAAACCCGATGGAGGCGAGGCAAGAATTCCAACGGAGAGGGAACGACGAAAACACTATCCGTAAGCCCTCGAATGAATTGTTAGAATAATTAAGACTATCCTTGACAAATAGCGAATAGTACCTACATTATGCAACAAGGGAATAAAGTCGAAGATTATTACCGATGGTGTGTTTACTGCCCGAGCGAAATTCCCGAGGGACGGTTTACTGGCCGAGCGGAGCGGGCAGTATTCACCCCAGGGAATAATCGGCTTTATACCTACCTGCGTTGCATATAGTACTTTATTCCCGACTCAACGATGTCGAGCATTTCATGTTCAACTGTGATTATCAGTCTGACGACTAGAATTTATTGTAGATTTATAGTAATATGCGAAGAAACAGTTTGAAATAACAAAGAAAAAAGTGAAAATCAGAAGAACCGAAAACTGTATCTGCTGGAGTACTGCAGCTGGAGTACTATTATTCTTCATGTGCGGGGAAAAAGTAAGTTTGCGGTAACAAAAGTATATCAGGGAATCATACGCCACTTTTGACCCGGTTTTCAGGTCAATAAAGTGCTCATTACGGTTGAGTCGGAAATCAAATTTGTTTCGCCATTACGGTTAACTTTATTTGTACGCAGGAGATAACATCAACTTAGATAAAAATAATGGCACAACCGTAATGTGGTTGAAACGAAGAAAGAATAAACACGGAGGAAGAATCGTAAAAGTCTGCAAATGACCATGACCAATTATTTTCGAATATCAATTGGGCGGATGTGAAAAAAGAAGAAAAAAATGTACCGTAGTATGCAGAGAGAGAGAGAAGGAGATAGAAAAAAAGAAGAATTGAGCTAATCCGATTCAAGCTATAACATTGAGCCGAGTTAGGTCAAGCGGAGATGGACTGAACCTAGTTCGCTTCTCCCTCTTTCGCTATCTGCAGCATGCACTCGGAGGACACAACGAGGAGGTGAAACTAGTTGCTGAAATAACGAAGCTGACAGTACTGTATGCGTCAGCGGTGCAGTTGCACTCACGGCAAAAATGCCCTTTCTGTGGTGCTTTTCGCTCGACTGAATACTTCATCAACCGTCGTCTGGTCTCCCGAATGCCACTAGCTAGATAGGCAGCTACTGCGACATATTCTTCGCTGTCCGCGAGTTTGCTCATATTTACCGGTTTCCTATCGTGTCTTATTTTTGCAATTACATACTTTTGAAATTTCTCTGAAAATATCTTAAAAAACGGCTAACTTGCGATTTCCCTGTTCATTTTTAAATACCTATTTCAATAAACCGCGATGTAATTGATTGCAGAAAGAAATGAACAGAAAACTCTCGTTTACGAAGCTCCGTTCGCATACGTATAGGTACATATTGCATGTATGTATATACATACCTGCACCTATACGTATACAAATCATTTGGAAATGATACATTGAGTAGTTCGGAATTGGCTTTTTAAGTCAAGATTGAATAGCTATATATAGAGCGTGTGTACGAATGAATGAATTTTGTAACTCATGGAGCTTCGCAGGAGCGGCTGAATAGTTACGATACGCATTCATCCGTACCTATACTTCCTCCATTTAATCAGCACGGTTGCAGCAGAGGAGCCTCGCGAATTTAATCATATCAGCAACCGGTGGTTCAGCCCTTCCCCCTCTTCTGTGCGAAACTATATCTCTCGGTGGAGAGCCCGGCCGCGGCCGGTTGCAAAATGTCATAATATCATAATATAACCCAACGTACGCAGCTTTGCTCGAAATGTTCATTCCAACCGATATTGGAGCTTAATAAACGATTTTCGTTGTTCTTCTGGATACTCGAAATCTCTAACTCTCGCAGATTTTATGATATTTTGGGACACATGATCGATTACCGCCGAAACACAGATTCACGAGATTATCGGATAAATAGAACGAATTTGGTATCGGGGATGCCGAGGAACGAGGACGTTGAACGCGGTGATTCTAGGATTGATTTGATTCAATTAAAACTGGCTTCGAGCCGGAGAGTAAGCAGTAATTACGTTCATCCATGAACCCCACCGCATGAAATAATCGTACGGGTGCGCGGAGCGCAGACACACGAGAGGCAACGGGGCTGCAACAGCTGCAGGCGCCCAAACTACAGGCCCACAGCTACGAATGTATCGTGGACACCACGCCGCGCGCCGGCATATACCTATACACCATCGGATGAATAAATATTACGGACCATCCACCTGCATATTGCCGAATACGGTATTATATGATTTAGGTATACACGAACGAACGAACGAGCGAGCGAGCGAACGAACAAACGAATGAATGAATGATTGATTAGATAAACAAATGAATGGACAAACAAACGTGTATACCCAGTCAATTCTTTGATGTAGCTATCGTGCTGCAGTATTCGACGAACAAATTTTGTTCATTCGGTTTCTGCGAACCGGTAGACTAGGTGTAGGTCACATTCCGTATATCGTACAGAATTTTAGGTATATGATACATAGAAATACAATGTTCAATGTTCGATGTTCAATGTTCAATAGTGAGTAGGCAGGTAGGGACTTACGAGAACTGGGGGTTTCAACCCGATGTGTAGCGCGTAGGCAGGTATGTACGTGTACTCACCTGAAACAAACAAGAGGAAACAAAATTAGAAAAGTTAGTTGTTCACTTTCAGCTTCATTCGCTACCCGCTGTAACGAGGGAGGTGACCATTTTTAGATGACCCCTCTGGGTGTGCGCGAAAACAGTAAAAAATTTGCGGTGCGGAGCCCGGTGTAGAATATTTGCTGGCGTAACTTTGATGACACAATATATGAGGTTATGTTAACACTTTCAGGTATTTTTCGACAATTAATGGTGCCAAAGTCACAGAGGATAGGCCGTAACACTATAGAACTCGCCAACTGTGCTGAAGTCGACAGCAAACAATTTGCACACCGTGTGCTGACGAAATTTGTATCTGACGATATCTCAAGAGTCAATGAAGGGATTGCATCTTTTAGAGACTAATTGGCGCGGGCTTGTATAATTCAGAACTGATCGGATTCAGAGTTCAATCGGTTCGGTAGTCTCCAAGTTGTCGAGAAAACAAATTTTCAACATTATTACCTGTCCCAAACGAACCGACGCCGACGGGTTCTAGCTTTTAATGGACCAACAGCCGCGGATTCTTGTAGGTCAAAACTGATCGAATTTTCAATGTAATCGGTCCGTTGTTTTCCAGGTCATACCGAAGAGAAGATTTCGACTTTTCGATACAAAAATTCCGCCTATTCAATTCCCGTTCGTTATTTGATCGTTGTAACATGAACCAACTTAATTGTAAGATTGTTGAATTTCCGAATCCGTCGAATCAGGATTTCGAAAGTGAAAAATACAAGAAGTTGGGAAAAGATAACAATAATAACAATAACAATTGAGCTCGAAGGAGCGGGAAGTTTTGGGGTTGGCCCCTGAAGCTTAACCGAATTATCAGCTGTTTACGCAAGTTTTCAATTCGCGTATAGGTAGGTACCGTGTAATATCATATTCATTAGATAATCGGCTTTATATACTCGTTCGTACATTCGTTTTTGAAGCTGACATGCAACTTCAAATTACATATAACTTGTACGCGGTTTTCGGACGATATTACGTACATCTGTAGGTCCTTGAAGCGCCTGAATTTCGTCACTTGTCAAACGTCAAAATAACGTGGCTTATCGATTCAGTGTGAGCAAACAAAAATGTGAACAAATGGAAGAAAACGGAAATTATACAGACACAAAGCGTCAATTGGCATCATGGGCTACATACGAGGATTGAACCGAGTGAAAGCGAAATAGAGATTCGACGGGGAGATACGCGACTCCCGTCTAGACAAAATCAATGCAACCCCAACCCTCGGTGCAGGAGGAGTTTTACTAATACCTTAACGTGCATGCACCGGTAGTGACGACGATATGTGTGAGTATGTATAACTAACGTAGTAGCCTCGTCTTTCTCATTTCCGTTCGCGTCACGGTATAATTTCAACCAACCCGGTCCCCGTCCTCTTCTGTTCATCCTTCTCTCGCTTCGTACTTACGTGTCCTCGATCATGCTGCAGGCGTCAGTCTCGCTCTCTATTCTCTTTGACGATGAGACGAGTATTCCGGCGTTTCCTTTCCTCTTCCCCCCCGCCCCTCATCGCTTTTCCCTCCCTCAACAATTATTTGCACTTACAAGAGCCGGAGTACAAATTTATGCGGTGAATCCGATGTTCGAATGATCCGCGCGCCGGCGCGGCGCCCGCCACGCTGCTTCCGCCGTCTTTATATTCAAACTCCAGTAATTCTGAACCGCGGCGAGGGATTTTGCAAACACTTTTTCTTCTTTTTCCATCAGCTTCCGCTTAGAACATATCTTTTTTTATCATTCTTGCTTTTGAAATTGAGGGGGCGGATGTTTGTCCCGGAATAATATATATATATCTCGCGAATTATTACGGCAGGTGTGGTAGAATATTTCCACATCGTGTATAATATACAGGTATATCTATTATCTACCCCGGACGACGACGGTGTACATAAGGCGGTTAATAATCCTCTGTGTAAAGTTTAGCCTGTAGTCATTTGAAATGCTAATTAAAATTTCTGCAAGCAAAATACAGACGACCTCGCCTCTGCATCCTCCTCATTCTCCTCCGCCGCCGCCTCATCCTCACTCACTTACCGTCCCCTCCGCAGCTTTTTTGATGGGCTTCGTTTGAAACTCGGGATTTTCGATGTGGCGCGGTCACAGTGGAACGAGATCGGATAACTTTGGTCTTTTAATAAAATTTATGCTAAAATTCAGCCTGTGGGGTTCATTCATCCTTTGCTTCTCTGCAGTTCTTCTTTTTTCCTCTCTTTTGTGTCGATTCATTCGTATAATAAACTTGCGCCGCATACCCCCACCTACTGGATAGGCGTTTGAATTTTCAGGAAAAGATATGAAGTTTGAATAACGTTTTCACCACGTTTCGGTGTCGAAGACAGCTGACATAAGTTTTCACGATTTTGTTGCGTCTATGTTCCGACGATATTATAACCAATATTAAAACAGTTTGCTCGGTTACTTTTCCTACGACATAAATGTCTGGTCGGTCTCAATTGTAGGCGAAGGTATAACAATTGAAAATAATACGCGTGTAGGAGAATGAGAATTATTTATCCGCGAGACCTTTATGCGCGCGGAGTATAATCGGTGGTTGGGCGATCGAGGCGAAACTTGGAATGGCAAGGGATTCCTCGCGGTTCACGATGAATAAGAGCGGGCGAGGAATCCCCCGAGTGCAGGATGCAACAACACCGGGTGTAGGCAGGTATATTAAACTAGTTGAACAAAACTTGCCGTAATTCTATTTCGTCGTCAGTTTAGTTTCGAGTTCACCTCGGCATTGGCTTCGAACGAATCGCGAGTGTCAGCTAATTAAGCCGCCGCTGCACGGTCTATCAAGATCAGCGAATGATCGTTATTGTAATAACAACGTTCATATTCTACATGAATTTCAAGTTCCTTTCATGCAAGTCGACGAACCTACGTGCATTGCAGAACGATGATTTCCGCAGCCCGATTCAAACGGTTGGATAAAAATCTGATTCCAAGTTTTCGCCTCTTTAACGTGAATCGAACCACCGAAGTAGACGGGATTATTGGCCTTGTTCGCGGAGGACTAGCGAAGGAGTAGAGCTATGTATATTGTATATTGTATACCTGTACTCGTGGAGGCTGGCTTATGGGCTAGAGCCGAGGCTAGGCTGGCTGAATTGTGCGACGTTCATCACCGATCATGATCAATGCGAAAATAGTTCTGTACATACAACACAGCGCGGATACCCCGGATCTATAATTCTCTACGTAAGCCAACCGAATCTAACGGCACACTACCGCGTATTCGAGATTTGTTATCGTAGCTAAATCGATGCTAGCATCGATCAATCGAGTGCATTAATATGCTGTAGCCTCGATTCGCTGATCACGGAAAGCTCAAGCACATAGATGTTAGCCAGCCGACTGATTTCAACGCCTAGATTCCTAGTTTTAGCACTCGAAGATAATAGCCGATTGATTCTAGACCTGGG
This sequence comes from Phymatocera aterrima, assembly GCA_963170745.1. NCBI lineage: Eukaryota > Metazoa > Arthropoda > Insecta > Hymenoptera > Tenthredinidae > Phymatocera > Phymatocera aterrima. The sequence continues at coordinate 238,692 of OY720668.1, forward strand.
GGATAATTGTGTTTCTCGACTTTCATCTCGTTCCGTCATAACTATATTAGATTTTGTTTTTTTTTTGACAAAAAAACGTCGATCATCGGCCGTAAAAAATCTTCACCAAACTCGAGGATCGAAACTCGGCAACAAAATGAAACCTCGAGATAATATCCGCGAGGACGCATTTTCTCTGTAACGTTAATTTTACATCTCGTCGGTAGAATTTTATTTTACACGGCGAACTATCGGAGCGTGGCGCGTCAATTCTTGAAAAAAAAAACAAAAAAGAAGAAAAAAAAAAACCAAATTCTGTATTCTCGTGAATATGGAGGTAGCTAGGTACAATATTTCCTTCAAAGACTGTCCATCTCACCGAATGCCATGTCACACAGATGAATAGTTCGTATCGAATTTCATGCAAGAATTATCATAGGTTCACGTATAATTGTTCAATTTTTTTATTGCAAAACTCGTCGAGTTTATAACGAGAGATTTTATACGCGTTTAGAAGGTTAATCATTGTTGCAGGGATTATTGGAATTGCTTCTCGCTCTACCTCCCGGGAGAATTTATTGAATTTTATCAATTTCGCGCAACTCTTGTGGCACGATTTATTGTCATTGCCATTATCATTGTTATCGTCGTTATTATTATTGAACGAACGGTGGAATTTGTCAGAAGACAATACGAACGACGGGAGTCTACAAGGTTGGAGGTGCTACGTCAGTGCTGTTCCGAGGATAATGAATTTCGATCCTTAATTACGCGTGAATAATTCGAGTTATCCAGCCATGCTTCGAGATTATCGTTGTTTTTTCTCAAATATCCCAAATTGGCAGGCAGAAAGTGTCTGGTCAGTTTACACCCTGATTAAAAAGATTTTGTACAAGAAAAGAGAAAAAAAAAAAAAAAACAAGGAGAAGGGAGAAAAAATTCTGAGAGCAGACGAGAAAATCGGGGATTCGATTTCCCAAACAGATACCTATATATACCAAATCCGTCTCTTCTCGAGAGGACACGAATATTTGGAACAAAGAACTGTGATTCTCGAGACACTATATCCATCCGCAGCAGCTTGGCAAATTCCTCGAGATAGCGCCTGTACCAATGGCGCTTTCTCGGGGAGCGCATATATTTGGCGACGAATATCTTGGCATGAGTCCTTGATACCCTTTAATAATACCGGGCGGAGTCGTCCTTACGCTCCGTTGAATGCCTCTCCGAGATCAGCTTCGAGAGACAATTTCCACCCAAGTTACACAATCGTCAGGATTGAACCATTGAGAGGACAAAAGCCTTTCCGATTTTCCCCGGAATTCTAATTTCGAATATCGAATTTCGAATTTTCTCATAGCTCAAATACCTACGTCCATGAAATTCTTTACACGTCTAAAACATCATTCCCGTTGTATATATATTGTACTAAACGATAACCGCCAAGTTCACGTAACAACGAATTGTATGAACAGAATCCTGCCCGAGATGCGCAGGATTCATCTCCGTTGAGCTGCACTGTAGGGACCAGAGAATAGGATTATTCCGACTATAAGATTTAACACGATGAGAAAAGCGCCGGGACTCGAGCCGCGGCCCGACCCGCCCGGGAGCAACGACAGCTAGATTCTAGAGCAAAAGGCTTAGTTCCGCCGAGGCGGGGAGGTAGGACGAACGAGGAATAACACCAGGATATAATTCATCGAGGGAGAATCACGAGGTTCTCGCCGGGGAAGGCAATGAAAACAATCGGAGGTAGAGCTTTCCGCGGGTTTCGGAGGATGCGAAATAACAGAAGTAAGGAGAACCATTTGCGTAGGAAACGAACGAACATTTTCATGTTTCCAATCTAATCTATCACCGTCCCAGTCACGGTACAACAAATTTCTTCAACGACGGGAGGTTTTAGAGACGAAAAACGGAATTGTTTCTGGGTTTTATCCATCGATGAGCTATGGGCGAAAATTATGAACACTCGTTCAAGCTCTTCTTTTTGCTCAAACGAAGTGAACTCGTGCTCAGAAGTTTCCTCTAATTGGCTGTGGTTCGAGAGTGGTGCGGAAAGGGAGGCGCAGGCGATGTCTTTGGTCTTCCGACGTCAAAGATCCAGCGGAGTGGTGAGATGGGAATAAAATAAAGGGAGATGTCAGCTGGTTCTCACGTCGCGGTCGCTCCCATGAGGGTGCAATATACAGCTTAGTTCGTCGAAAGTTTATACCCATTTCTGCGCGCCAGTGCACTACTATACGTATATTTTCGGGATAGGGGTACAAACACAGACGGGCACTGCGCAGCGGAGTAAATTCCTACTGAACGGAAAGAGTAATCCATCTTTCTTTTCTATTATTATCATATTCCCTCTTTGCTTTAAAAAAGAAAGAAATAAAAACTTTGCCGCGCTTTTCTTCTATCTTGTTGCCATAACTCGCGCAGTAATATTGTCTGACCCGAGCAGTGAAAGAGGTCCTTAGATAAATATCTCGTACGCGATCGCAGCGAAAACCGTTCTCCCTAAAACGCTCGATCATTTCAAATATTATGATTTACTAAAGGGACGTACCTCACCGACGAAAAAAGATGAGGCCGGTTTTCGAGACGGTGATGGACGTAATGGAATCACCGTCGTTCCAAATTTGGGACAAAGGTATATGAAAGACGTTCATAACTAACAAAATGAAATTTCCAGCCGCGCGTCCGTGCCATGATGGAAGTGAATTTCCACGATTTTCCGCACGAGAGTTTGTTGAAGCCTAACGGCGACGCATCTATTTTCATTCGGGTAAATACCCGCCATGCCGCGCCCGTACTCCTTTCGTTCGCCGTTTGAGAAAGAGAGTGTCTAGCACCACCGGAATCAAAAATCCCGCACAATTCCCGTATTTTCTCAGACATTTGATAGAAATTTCCGGATGTTCGGTATATTATTTTTTAGTTGCTGAACTTTTTCCTTTCACAGCCGATGATTTGGCCAGACCGCGGCTGTCCATCTCGAGAGCTAAAATATCGAAAATTCGGGCAAGTTCGCTTTCATAAAAAAGTTCCAGTTGCTGTGAGAAATTCCCGTAGGTATATCTCCCGTGCTTTCGAGGGCACTTTCAAAATCCCATATAATTCCCGTTTCTCCAAGAATTCCCGATCGCTGGACACCCCGTCGCAGAGTCCATGTATCTTAATTTTAGTCCCCCTTTACCTTCGTTTACCTTTTTCCCTTTCGTTTCGATTTCTCATTTCCATTTCGCTGGGTAACATTCAATAATACCAGCCGATGAATCGAATACTTCGCATGTCTCCTCGTTTCATGCCACGTGTTTCTTTACCAGAATTTGCAACACGCGCAGGAGAAAAACTATCTTCTGGCGCCGAACGTTCGATTTCACTACAGTTTCTCGATAATTCCTTTGCCTCGGAGTTTTGGATATTCGAACGTTATTTGGGCGTTGGTACAAGTTTCGATTGTCTCCTGCAATTTCCTCTCCGCCTCTTCGCCTTTGCTATAGTGGAACATTTCGGGAATCGAAGTTGGGTAACAACTATGCGTATTAGAAATGTGGCTGGTGAACTATTTGGGTAATTAACAACTCTGGGATTAATTATTAAACCGCGAATATAGTTCGGGCAGTTAGATTTCGGTTAAACTAATCCCGGAATCGTGAGGCGAACTTCGCTGAACATACCTTATACATTTTCGAAAGCTATACAGGGACCTGAATAAAAACCGACAAACCAATAATAGGTACAAAAATAAAATTCCGTTGACAAAGAATCAAATTTGTCAAAGATTGAATGCCTACCTACACGCAAAGAAAAGTTTTCTTGAGACAAACATATTTTTCGTTCGATTCAACAATTTCTGATTCGTTGATTTCGTACGACAGTCGAACAAATTTATCGTTGAACCGACCAGAAAACTTGTTCAATTGAAAACGATCAGGAAATTCCAGAGACAAAAAAACAGAAAAAAAAAAAAAATCGATTTTGATGCGAGAAATTTTTCTTCGGTTTACACGAAAAATTTGATTCGCTCATTCAACGAGTATTGAAATCAAATTTTACGAATGTCATTTTCTGGTTCGAATATACGGGGTAGCGGGGTGAAGTGGGCGGCTCGGTTGAAAACTCTAATGACATTTTTCCGTTTCCTCGGAATCTGTTTCCCCGTTCGAAAATTTGTCGGCTATTTTTATATTTCACTTAAAATGTGACACTATCTAAAATAAGGTATTACTGTGACATACAGGGTGGCGACAATTCAGCAGAAACAAAATTCCCTGACTTTTTCCCACGTAAAAATTTGATATTCCCTGGCCTCCGCGGTCGACAGAATTGAAAATACGTCAAGGGCATGCTGTATACTCGATTTTTACGAGAAAAATCATTCTGTTGAATGCCTCGGAAACGGTGATTCCAAATGGATTGCCCCGTCAGGGATTCGACGATTTACGAAGAGTTATAGGTTCGATCCATCGGTCGAAAATTACGGCAATCCAGAAAAAATTGTTTCCTCTAACGTTTCCCATCCGAAGCAACTGTGTTTCAGCTGGCAAAAGCACAGCCAAGATATGCAATGGCGAAATTCGTAGTAATTATTTACGGCGAAATGTCGGAAGCCGTGATAATTCTCATCTATTCCCAATGCCCGTGTTGGTAATGGGCCAGTCGAATCAGCCGAATTTTTGGCTTTGAATTGAAGTTAATTTCGCAAGGCCGAAGAAAATCCATGGCGGCCGGGCCGGAAGAGTCTACCGCGCAACTGCTCGGGCGAGCTCGGTAAAATGTGCGTAAAATTATGCACATTTTGAAATAGAATAATCTAAAAAATGTTCGAGATAGAATGAGTGCCTTCACCCTGTGTACCGGTCCAATTACCCGACTTGTCCCCAAATTTTCAAGACCGACCAAATTCGCTGACATTTCCCGGTTTTCCCGGTCTGTCAGCACCCTGAATATAGTACGAAATCAAAATTTCGTTGAATAACGACGACGATTTGGTTTACTGGTGGTTTCACTCGCATTTGACACTTGTCGTTTGCGTTTATAGGTATTCTGAGGACAATTCGTGCTTCTCTAGCACTTTCGCCCGGGTGAGCCGAAAATGAGTGGAGTAGGCAGATACGTGGGCAGAACCGCGTGTTTCACGAGGATTCCAAGAGGCGATCGACAAAACGATGGAATAATTTGTGAAACTAGCTCTTTAGCTAGTCAGTGGAATAGAAGAAAAATTCGATAGATTTTTTGCTGCACCGTTCATTTCCGATATGTTCTTGGTCCAACGAGCGTTGAAATGCTCCATGAACTGAATCCCGACAAAGTTATTATTTCCACTCGGCTTTAGCGCGCGTTTGTCCCCGATTCCATTTTCAGCCGAGAAATCCAAAACCGGAAAACTCTCTCCCCTACAAGGGAATGGTAATAGTGAAAAGTCAGGGAGTAGTATAATCTATCGCATATGTGATTGAAATAGTATGTATACCGTACGCAGGGAAATGGGAAGTTTTTGAACGCTTCGCACAGTGTGCCTGATAGTATATTACGAAAAATGATGAAATTTCATATTTTCAAACTTTAAACGCGACGAAGCTCGAGGTGCTCAAGACCCGCGGAATCGTTGTTCGTATAAACTTTGAGTATTATCTTGGTACATGCAGCAAGGGGACACTCGACGCTGTGAAAATTGTGAAGCAGTAACGGAATTGGGTAAACTTCTTTGAGAAGAAAGACGCGCGCCTCGACAATACTCGTTTTTTTGCGAAGAAGAGAGAAAAAAGAAAAATAGCAATGTGAAATGTGAAATGAGTAAGGTAGCTCTGTACAACGTATTTTGCTTCGATAGGTTATCCTGGGTACCCAAGCATCCTGGATTTTTTCCATAGATCGGATAAAAAAGGAAAAGAAGAGAGACCGATACTAAAGGAAGAAGCGTATATTATTGGCATGAACAGAGCTTGAGTCTCTGGTCGTACTGTTTCGCGCACGGTTTGCATACCGAATATCAAATACGTATTTGATAATGGGTTAGAAGTGATCGTTACACTTTCCACGCGCATGCCGAAACATTATTTTTCGGTCGTAATAACTGTTCAACTGAAACGAATCTCATATTGCTTTTCCACAAATTATACCGATAGTAGATACTTCGTATTACAAACTGCAGATCAACTTTTTTCTCCGTTCCTTCCTTCTTTTATTCATCCCGACCGGCTACCTGTATTGCCGCTCGAGCTTCTCGATTGGTTATCGGTGTAAGTACTACGCCTCGAGGATGCTTATGAGAGACGAAAAGCAAACAAGTTATGTGTTCTCTGCGAAATGGACCAGCAGCAGCAGCAGCAGCAGCAGCAGCAGCAGCAGCAGCAGCAGCATTAGCAGCAGGAGCGGCGTGCAGTGCTGCAGCGAAAAATCCAAAGTCAATTCTATCCTGAATCTCATTACTGTTGCAGGTTATACCTATCTACTCGCCGAATGAATTCAAACTCAATTCTTCCGTCCGTTCATTAGCCATGTTGAACCAGTTACGTGCGATTGGTATACGTATATTTGAGTTTAATATCAAAGAAGAACTCTACCTTCTCATTTCATTTCTCTTTGGAATCAACAAGCTTCTCTCATCCGAGTCCTCCGAAAATTTCACGAGATTTCAAAAATGTCGTGAAAGAAGAGGAGGAAAAAAAAAGAAAAAAACAAAAATTGAAAAAGTTGAGACGCGAAAGATATAGAAAGAAGAAGAAAAAAAAAAAGAAAAAAAAAACAAGACATAATTGTGAAACAAAAGTACTCTGAACTGAACTCTCAACTTCGTTTAGAGAATGGACTGCGAAGTGGAAGCTGTTATATTACCATATGTTTCTATTTCACTCGTTGTTCTTTGGTCATTTTCTTTTATTATTATATTCTCTGATTTCATTAGAGCTGTACAACGCGGCTGTAGTTATGAAATGTGTCGCTTTAATAATAAGCCGGAAGGTAGTCTAGTGGGATGCAGCGACTGGTATTTGAATGCAAATTTCAAAGAATACCATATCCCTACACAGTGGAGCGTGAGGTGGGGGCGGAACGAACTACGAGCACTGAGTGATCCTCGAGGTTCTCTCCATCTTTCTGGAATCGTCAACTGGAACGAGTCCGCAGGAATTGAAATGATCAATTTTATTTGAACATTCTCTATCTTCAATGCTGCTGCTGCTGCTGCTGCTGCCGCAATGTGGATACCGTGAAATTCCTCTCATGTCAATCTATTCTTTTTCACGAGGTGCGACGATATTAGCTCGTCATTTTCTAAATCCACGATTACCACTTGAAAACAAAAATTTCGATTTCAACTTCAACTTCAACTTCAAAGAAACTCTACAGAGTTCAGATTGCAGGATTTGAGATTCTTCCGCAGTGATGAGAACGAACGCTCCCCATACATATAGAGATTCGTGAATCGAGTGAATTCGAGCTCGGAAAAGTTCGAATTCGTTTGTAATTAGGATACCTTTCGCTTGATTGTTCGCGGTGCTGCTCTAAGACCGGGGAAATGAGTTTTGGTTCGTGGTTCATGTTTGTTGAGAGCGGAAGGAGAAGGACAACAAAGTAATCCTGTTTCTTTTTTTTGTTTTTTTGTAAACTCGAACGGAAACAAAGAGCAGCCCCTTCCCGCCGCTTCAGTCCGAATTGATGAGAATGAAAATAAATTCGAGTGACGCTCTCCCGGCCTCTCGATCCTTCGCGACCGGTCCAAACTCAATTATAGTATAGCAGCTATACATAAAATGAAAATATATTTCGAAGCTCATCGTATCGCAGATCTTTTCCAAAACTGTAATGACATACCAATAGAAAGTATACGAACGAATTATTTCGAGTTGTTGGATTGCACATTCACTTTTATACGCCACATTTGGAACTACCTAGTTACGTAGAGCGGATGCATTCATTTTCGGCAAGCGGCGAGCAAACGGACGTGTAATTCGGTATAGAAATTTGCTCAACTTTGACTATGTATTGGCGAGGCAAGTGGGAACGCCTGCAAAATTCAACCATCTTCCAGAACTAACTCATGTTCATATTATAAATGGTCTGGGGTAAACTACAACAAACTTACCAGTTCCCCAAACTTCCCTCCTATACTTTGTGCAAAGATGAGATTGGATTCACCGAAATCCATTCGGTCTGCCATGAGCCTTAACTTTAACTCACAGTAGCGGACAATTTACCAACATTCTACCATTCCACCATTTCATCCATTACCTTGGCACTTTTAATAGAGTGATATTCGAATGCTCCGGACTTTCACCTTTCACCACTGCGTCTTATGTTTTGTAACTTGTTTCGTTCTTTTTAAGCTGGAGTTCATAACCTTGACCCTGCACCCGATAAAATCACGGAAAACAATGGCACCCATTTCAGCGCATTTGCAAACGTGGCGTGAAAATATTTGCAACTGATTTTGGACTGAAATTTGTCCACGAAGGAAACAGTTTTCATCATTTTTCAATGAAATCCTGAAATGACGATAAAATGAAGATCTCCTTGCTACGGCAAATTTCCGGCCAAAAATCGCTTAACCTCTCGAAGCTCGTCGGTTTTTTTATCCTTCATACAGCCGAAAACATAGATATAGTAATTTTGAGAGTTAGATGTATAATTTTTGTGGAATCAAACCTTGGCCTCAATTATTGCGCAACTATATACCTACGTACTCTATAGGCTATGTTTAATGGGATAGGTTCGATTGGATTTCGCTGCGAAGGCGGTAGGTGGTGGGAAGCAGTAACATTAACCCGTACTGTACACTATACCACTCACACTTGGCAAAGTCTTGCGGAGGCCAGGGAAACAGAATAGATTCGACGAAACGAATAAGCTCTTCGATGCGGTAACGGCAGGTACGAATCGGACGCCTTGATACCTTCTAGGGCCAAGATAAGAAAAGAAAATGGAAGAAAAGCTAAAAACGAGAAGAAGAATGGGAAAAGAAAATCTGATATAGACGTTAATGATGAACGTTACGCCTGTACTCACTTGATGAATTTATTTTCCCGTAAAATTGGCAAGGTTGACCTCTCTACTGGTGACAGATAATGACAAAAACGATCGAGAGAAAGTTCGAGCCGAACCGTGACGCGGCGGGCGGCTGGGTACAGATATATATGCCTGCGTGTAGGTATATTATTGAAGAATCAATTGTTACGGGGTCAGGCGCAGAAAGTTGTAGGATTAATATGTACACCTAGAAGTTATGAAACCGAGATCGCCGGTAGAGAGTAGACAGTATCGTCCTTACAGCAAAAACTTAATCATGCCGCGGCCGCTGTAGCACGAGACCGCAAAGGCGTATCAACGTTTTCCTTCTCTCTTAATGTTATTCCATGACCTTTTTACATCGCCACTTCCAGTTATTCGTAGTTTCCATAGCAGAGACCAAATAATTGTTTTCAAAAATAAGCGTATGGGAATAAGCCTAGCGGCCATATTCCCCGTCTTCTGAGCGATTACAGTGCATTTGCATACGCGAGACACACAGGAGTCGCGAGAACTCGAAGATAGAGAAAAAGAACGTGAGAAATGATTATTCGAAAGGTGTAGTATTCTTCGCGCATTAATTTCAAAGCGAACCCGGGACTATTGTTCGGTGCGATCTTACCGCACGATCGCGATGTCTGATACAGTACGAGATCGACGGATTTAGGAATGCATATGTACATATCATACGTGCATGGATGGCGTTTAAGGGCAATAGTAGCTACACCTCTGCGTCTAGATAGGTACGTGAGAAAAAATAAGCATAAAAATTGAAATGGTCAAAGTTAGGATCCACCGACGTAGACTCGTGAAAAGGTTTTGTTCTCCGCAACTGAGAATTGGCGAGAGTGAGAGAGTGAGAGAATGGGAGATCTGCACGGTGATGATCATAGTTGGAGTTTCACTTTAGAGTTCCGTGTTCCAGCCTGAGGAACTACGGGCACGCCAATAACACGCCCGAATAATGATTCTTTTCAAAAGCAACAAAAGAGTACGAAATAATAGCGATGCCGTGAGTGGTGGATGGTTGTAGGGATGGCTCCGAGGCTCCAAGGTTCTCAAAACCACAGAGGAAAACGCGAGATATGTAGCTATCGAAAAGCCCGGGACCGCGGTCGAGTTTGAGCCAGGAAATGGGAAGGATATAGTAATTGAGAAACGGCTCGACGAAACGCCAAACAACGGGATACGCGCCTCGATTAACGTCTCGAGTCCCGAGTCGTAGGCCCCGAAGTCTAAACCATGATATACACCATTTGTCAAAATGCCAAAATGGTCATAGGTATTCGGGGGGGGAGGGGGGGAAATGATCGCTTCACTTTTAGCCGGAAAAAGAAAGAGGAACAGAAAAAGAAGAAGGAAACAACAGGATTTCAATCATCCGGAGGAGCTTGTTGGCGTTCGCGTGCATTGTACTTTCTCATCTCATCCATTGTGTTTTTGAATTTGTGACCGCACGAAAGAGCCATATTGTTCCTTCGTCATATTTTGCACTAGAAAGTTTTCATACAAACAGAGTCTCAGCAGTGTGAATAATAAATTGAAATAACATTTTCATTCTGGCGCGACGAATTTCGAATCCCTGTAAATCGATAATATCCGCTGCACGGCTTGGGACGTACGAGTCTTTGAATTCTTGGCGTGGAATCCAGCTCAGTACGTATTTCGCGGAGACTGTAATTCAGATGGTTTTGAGTGTTTGGCTAGGTAGGCGGGTAGGTAGGTATTGGTATGGATTCTTCGGTGAAGGGAAAGGCGGAACGGAAATCGAGTTTTGGTCAGATTATACAGAAGAGATGAGATTACCGGCGTCGATGAATGCATGTATCAACGTCAAACTGTTCGACCGTCCACTAAATTCAACCCATAGTACCTATACGTGCCTGCCTGAATCATGCCCGTGTATCAACGCGGGTTGAAGAGAATCGCGGTCTACGTGATCATGTGTCAATGTATCTCCGCGAATTGGTAACATTTTATTTCCATATCCAGCAATATTTTCGATCGCCATCTCATGAAAGAAACTCTATGCTTGCCAATCCGAGTATCTCTGAAATTGGCTTACCGCGTTAATGGAACGTGTTACTCGAATTTGTTGCAGAGCTATTCTCCTCCGCTCCGGTCGTGCGGCTCGTTGATTTTCATCAATTTTCCCAAACCCTTCGAGGTAAAGGTATTCGAAACGTGACAATTGTTTCGGTATAAATTTATCCAAGATTTATTGTTAGCCGCGTGCGTGAGCGTGTATGCGGTATAGTGCCAATATGCGATATCGCGCCTGCAATCTTGGTCAATTCGTCTCTCTTACGGCAACGTTAAATAACTTTTCCCGTGTAAACATAGACAGGTACGAGGAACGGAGAATAAATTGACTAGAGTCGATCTACCGCGAAAGAAGCTCAAAGGAGCTCTGAATTGCTTCAGTGAAATTGCATCTTTCGGATTTCTTTGATGCACGAAAAAATCAACATTCTGTCACTCGTCTCGGCTAGGAATCTGTGCGGTGTGCGGTAATGCGTACGGAAATAATTTGAAAAATTAAATAAGTAAACTGTACGCCGATCCTTTTGCTCATGCATTGTTTGTAAATATATAGTGGAATGGAATGTGTCGCATGTACCTGTGTTGTAAATCTGAATCGTTGCCGTACAATATATACGTTCTTGGTTGATTTTTTGCTTCTGTGAATGCAGTGCACCTCAAGTATGTACGCACGTAACGTAGGTACCTACATACATACTTCTTTGAAGAATTCCTGTACCGTTTCCGTTAGAGATGCAAATAAACGACAACAGTGAAAGAGTTTCTGGTTAGCTCAATGCGGCGGCATATAGGTACGACCGCGACGTCGACGTTCGAGAATGCACCACCTGGTGCGTCGTTGTATCCATAAAGCAAAGAATGATACCTACTCATTGTCAGTTTCTGTGCTTGCGCAAGTGCAGCCATATATTTACCGGGTATGCATGTACACGCGCGGGCCTGTACTACCGAAAGGTACAAACATACATAATAAAGCTATAGAAACGGAAAGTATCTTCTATTTCGAGACGGTTGTGAGTACATTCATCTATATTGTCCGTAAGCAGAAGACAGCAAGAATCAGAATACGATTCATAAGCGGCGGAATACCACGATACAGCCTGCGGTGTTAAGGCTGACGGCTGTTGCAGAAATAAAAGAGAAATAATTCGACCAAAGAACAAGAGAAAAAAGAAAAAAAAGAAAAAAAAAAGAAGAAAATCGAAATAATGCTACTCAGAGGCGCGAGAGGGGCTGCAAAAAATGTAATATTAATCACGATGTAAATTAGTGAGCGAACCCAACGTGGCGCGTTACCCCCCGAGGCAAACATGATTTAGTATAATGAAAATTGCGGTATTTTGGATGAGAAGGTTTTTACTTGCTTTTCAATTTTCCGAAGGGTTTGAGTGGACCAAAAAACCAGACAAATATGAGAAAATGAAAAATAAAATCCGAGATAAACAAGACGGTTCTCATCTCGGACTAATTCGTCAGAAGAGTATTCTTTCGTACATGAATTTTCCAAAATACTATACGTCATACTGCGCGAAGTTCAACGTATCTCGACAAATTACACGCCGCGCTGCTCCCTACTGTCTAGCCTAGGTGAGCAATCTGGTCGCTGCAAATTGTCTACACACGGAACGGACCAACTACAGGAAAAGTTTAACCGTCTAATTGGAGTTGCGTGTGCGTTGGTATACGGAGGCCAGGGCGAGGTAGTTTGGAGATGTGAACAGATATCAAAGGTGAAATAACACGTAGTACATTATGATCCAAAGGAATATTCCGTGACGAAGAAAAAGATTATAATCATCGTCGCGTCAGAGTTGATAAAACGATCGATTTTTATGGAATGGACAATGAACCGCGAGAAGGGTGCGATTTCGCGACGAGCGTGATCGGAAGCGCAATTTGAGGTTATTGAGGCCAAGCCAAGCCGAAAAGTTTTGCAGGGAAAACACTCGACCGTTAAATATGCAAGCGAAGTATCCATAGAGCTGGCTCAAAGAAGGTAAGGAGGTCGAACATAAGCCGTTCCATTTTACGGAACAAACGAAAGGCACCCACCAACGGTTATGGGGGGGATCGCAGCCGCGGAAGAGGGAAGCCATAAATATATAGATGAAAAATAAACGGAGGGGGAAAAGCGCCCGAGCGTAGTAGGCGTAGTAAGATAAGAAATATGCACTCAAGTAGGTGAACGCGATGCGTCCCTGCCAAGGGCATGCGAATTTTGGTCCCTCCTTTTGACTCATCACACTTACGCGAGTAGCCCGGAACAAGGATTCTTAAGACGGCACTGCCACCGGCTAGAGCGGCCATATTGTACGGTCAGTCCAGGTCATTTGGCCATAGCCATATAGCGTTTTGCTACCATGTCCCATGCGTACATCGCTACGTCGCGTCGCGTCGCTCGGTATAGCGAAGTGAGCAATCTTCCAGATGGGAAGCATCGTCGATTAGATAGCTATTGCCTCCGTGCCGTATAGCTGGGTTAACAATACGGCGCGGCGCGTCCGCAGGCAACAAATTATGTGAACTATATTTCTTTGTGATTCGGCTCGACGCAGTATATGGCTGGAGGAGTCGTAATTTTGCCCACATCGCGCGGGCGAGATTTCTTTCAACTAGAATATATATATCGGTTTATCACCCGGCGGACTTCTTTCTACGCATGTCAACGCACCCCGTTGAATGGATTTCAAAGTCCTGGGGGCTGGAGCGGGATTCATTGACAAATGATCTTGGAAACTTGATTCATCAAATTATCAACGAGAAGATTAGAAATGATGATAGGTATGACAGCGATAGGCTACGTGCTTGGAAACAAAAATAGTTTTTATGATGAATTAAAAACAGTGAATCTCTTTCAATCGGTGTTTTAGTAGCACATTGTATACTCACTAGCACGAGGAATGAGGAGGCACGGAAAAATTCTTCAAAACCGAACGAAGTTCAATGAAGTTGATGCAAGAAAATCACGACAAATTTCAGCCGATATTATTTATCATGATTTCGTTGCGTTAACGTTATAAGCTTCGGCATTGAGAGGACTTGTCTCTTGTATGAAACTATAGTGAACACGACTATGAACTATAAGATACCACCCACCTATTGCCAATATCGCATAAAAGCGCACATAGTATTCATGAGCGTTGAGCAAACTCTGCCGAACACCGAACATTCAAAATAGCAGTGTTGGGATTTGGCCGGTATTGTGCTGCTAATGCAGTAGGTATACATGGCACCAGAACGCAGTAGTAACAACATTGCATTGCATTGCATTGGCATATTGGTACAATGCCGTCTGATGTTGCGGCGGGTATTGAGCGATTGCAAAGCTTTGAGTTAAACGTGAGCGTGGCATTAGAATATAACCTGTTGTGTCCATGAGGCAACAAACGATTCGACACGTCAATAGTCGACGTGCTTAATGGCCCCACCCGCCCGCCAGTACTACAGTTGGCCCTTTGACGGGTTAATTAATACCGTAAATTGTAGGTACCGACGAACCAATGAATCAGCCAACCCACGCAGCTACCTAACACGATCGAAGGACGGTCGGACGCTCCCCGCGAACATCCAAACTCTTGTACAAACTTGGGAACTTTGGGTACAACGAATGAAGACACTGAAGAGCCGTTTACCGAGAACAAGGCCGAATGAAGTCTCTGAGGACGGGGCAGTGTGTTCTCCCATCAGTTGGAACAAATTACTACACGCCTGCAGTGCGCTTTCACGGAGGGAAGAAATCCGGGCGCTTGCCAGGTATACCTATAATCAATTCGGATCGTGTATGCGGATTCGATTTACTCACGATAAAGTGCAATATTGACTACAGAAGCGAGTAAATCGTAGATTCACCCCGAGCCCGTGAATGCCGATTCTATGAGGCGGGCACAGTAGAGTATTAACCGGGATTATAATATCAGCGGAACTCTGAGCAGTAAACCCCGCAGGGGTGCTGTTGGATGGGTCAGAAATTGGTAACGGCCGTAGCAATATTTGAGGATCGAGGGGTTGGCTGTACCTGAGATAGGAAAACTTTCGCCGTTTAGAGCCACCCTGTATCTTCGACAAATAAGTATAAGTTATGAAGGTGGAGAACGATTGTATATATAGAGCGCGGGTAGTCCGAAGTAATATCTGAGACAGTCCGGGGACCCGGATGAAGATAAAACTTTACAAGGAATGAGTAATTGAGTGAAGATTGATCAACGAGTCTTGAAATAAGTTCTTAATGAGAGTAAAAAAAAGTCAAAGAAAGCACCGTCGCAATGATCAGCGGGGATCGGTTTACTTCTTTATTTTCATTTTCTCCTTCTGTGCGGAGGAGAAAATCAACCGGATCATAACTCAAATTATCACGTGTATGGAACGTCGTCACGCGAAGAAAGGAGATGAAGAGAAAAAATCGTCCACATTTCTGTATACATACGATCTACCGATTTTCTCCAGAAAATCTACCCCACCGCACGAATTCTCAGGAGATCTTACCGTCCTCGTAAATGATATCCAATTACTAAGCATATAGTTACCGTGACTCGTCAGTATAACTGTGATTCTCGGCTCTCCCGAGCTCTCTCGCCCTTGCAATTACAGTTCCGGCTCAAGCGTTCCCTCTTGTCTCTAATTATTCTAGCTTCTTTCATCCCGGTTCTCACACCATTCCAGCTCTCCGACACGTTGCACTAATTTTCTTTCACGCGGATTAAAACATTGAGCCCGTCCTTGTTTATCTCTGTCGGTTCTTGCCTCCCGACGACGTCGGTGATGATGATTATCGCAAACAAGAATATCGAGCGAGTCATTATGAGCTGAGAAAAGTAAACGGAAAGGAAGGAAAGAAAGTATATACGCGTGTCTGGATTTGGAAAAAAGAAAACTTCCATTCGACGCCTCGGGAGAGTAGTATAATCATATTCTTTTAGGGCTTGTTTGTTCTCTGGTAATACGCGTGAGGCGGGGATTATTTTATGTGATGTGAACGAAAAAATGGATGATGTTTGTTGTTCGAATAAAGCCAAAGTATGCAAGGACCTGTCGGTTTGCGAGCCGAAGGGTATAAGCGCGACGGAGAAGCGGCGGAAGGGAAAGAAGAAAATGTCTGGGAACCCTAGACGTGAGACTAGAAG
The DNA here is from genome assembly GCA_963170745.1 of Phymatocera aterrima. Taxonomy (NCBI): domain Eukaryota; kingdom Metazoa; phylum Arthropoda; class Insecta; order Hymenoptera; family Tenthredinidae; genus Phymatocera; species Phymatocera aterrima. Next base: position 254,837 of record OY720668.1, read on the forward strand.
GTGAAAGAAATCCCTTTGAATTATATCTTACATTCTGTCCCGCGTGTGTATACGCATACGTATATCCTGACTGTATTTTACGCAGAGAAGCCACGCTGCAGCGCCCATTCCATGTTCACTTTCTCAAAGGGAATACGTCTACGCGGTGAATGTCGCCGTAAAAACAGACAAGAGCAAAAAAAAGCTGCAAGAAGAAGGAGAAGAAAGAACAGAGAAGAAAAGAGGAAAGAATAAATAAATAAATAGGAACCAGGCAGAGAAAATTGGCAGTGAGGTGCACTTTCTCAATTTCAATCTAGACAGTGCATTAGGTGGATGAGAGATAGCCAAGTACAATACATGCGATACGCGTACGTACTGCGAAAGTGATATTATTTTCAAGTTGTCGCAGAGTAAATGTATGCATCTAATACGTGGCTCTTATAGTATACAACGCGCTGTGCCGGAGGAATATTATCGGGGATTGGGATCACGCTGTATTTCTCGGCAGCCGCGCGGCACACGATGCACGTTGCCCACCACCAGCTCTTCTGCAGGATTTCCATGAAGGTATTCAATAATATTTTGCAGTGACAAACGGACGCCGCGCCGCACACGTACGCACCTGCGCCAGGTTTTCCCGGTGGAGTGTTCGCGACATTTGTGAGCACCGCGTGTCACGAATCGCGCCCGACCTGCGAGAGGGGAGTATCTCCTCGCTCTTCTCGAACGGCATACCTTAACTTTGACTCTGCCCTGACCTGTGTCCGGGCGGGACAATGTCGATGGTAGATGTGATTGAGCCGCTGTTGAGAAAGGAGTCTTTCGCGGCTGCAGCCTGCACCAATTTCAGGAGTATAGCTATATGCCTACCCGCCTATACATCTTCCTCGAGTACGTACGACAAGTTTCACCGTTTCATGCAGTTTCTTACGGGAGGGGAAGAACCCGTTAGAATCTTGCCGAAACTTTTCTATCGGCTTTCGATAGGAAATTGAACTTACGAATATTACCTGGATTTTATGACTTGAGAGACAGTCAGAGAGACGGTTTTGTAATCTTGGAGCACCGCGTGACTGGGTACTGGCCTGCTGCTGTTCATTGATACTTTGCCGCGGAAGTTGGGCGCGTGTGAAAACACTATGTATATACATACCACGAGTCGAGCTTAGAATCTTGTCGAATTTCGTTCGCATTTTAGAAATTCAATTTCGTGTCCAGGCAAACTTGTGAGACGAAAACACAACGCAAGATTTCCAATTCGATTACGCGGTCGCGAATATTCGGACGCGGAGCCAACTCCCGAGAAAAAGCATCGTTGAGCATCCCTGCAATTGGGAGTATGTGAAATCGTATGTCCAGCGAAGCGACAGATTGAGATCTGGGAAACTCGTTAAAGCTCTAATCTTGTTCACACTAATGCTCGCGGTTCATGTAGGACTGCGCGTTACTGCAAACGTTGAAAGTTCGGCCTCCTAAATAACCCGACTCAACCTCGTTTGACCTGATTCTTGATCAAAGGCTAAGTTCATACTTTGAACCAAACTCTGAGCAGCTGCTCGAAACTGCTTGAAAAAGATAACAAATTATCTTCCGGTTCTTCCCACCAAATAAGGGAAAAAATTACGGTAATCGATAGCGAAACAAAGAGAAACAAAAAATAGAGGCTCTCTTCTAACGCCACTTCTTCCGATGAGTTTCCGTTATAGTTAATACGTCAATGTACTTCACCTGATACTTTACTTCCTTAGCAGTTTGATTGATTGAAAGAGTGAGAGAGCTTTTTTTCTTGTTATTCTTTTTCTTCTTCTTCTTTTTCTGTCATTTCTTCCGGTTCACCTACTCTCTCGCTTCTACAGCTATAGATCAGATCTCTTTATCCGCAGTGTTCATTTATGTGTTTCTTTTTCTTTATTCGATTTCAATTTTCGTCGTTTGCAAAATTTCCCCTCGCATCACGTCGGAAATATTCACCGATAGGAGGTTCCACATCGTTTGTGTATCCATTCATTAACTTATTCATCTACAGTACGAACGCGTGTGCGAGATGTGTAGTTTCGTCAATACCGCGGGCGGAAATTCAATCTAATATGTTATTGACAGTTTACATAAAATGAAGTGACATGGTTGACGGATGAAAGGATAGAAGTAGGAAGAGGAAAACACGGATATATTCGGATAGCCCGCGTTTTACGACAAGAAAATATTCAAGTCGTCGATTCGAGATGTAGAAAACGAAAGAAGGAGCGAGAAGAAAGAAAAATGAAATCGTCTCATGGGAAATAATTGTAAAGTACGGTGAACCTTTGAAAATATTTTGATCAAGAAGAAAAACAACTGAAAATTCGCAAATTTCATTTCCTTCTTCATGGTTGAGAAATAGAGAGTGGAAAACTAACGGGAGAATAAGAGAGCGGGGAGTTGCTACGGTCCAAACGAACCGAATGAAATATGGGAGGACTTCGATACCAGAATTCGCAGCCCAAAGCCTGAAAAGAGTTAGTTAACCCCGAAACTGAAACTATTCGCAGGGATTAAACACCCGAGATTGATGGATGAAGAGCGGAGATATCGCCGTCTCGTCAAAAACCGGATCCTTGCTTAAATCATACCCCACTTCATACCTCGCGGTTCTTTCAAAGCGTCCATACGATGCAGATTCTCAATCGTCATTGCTCGGTTGCACCGCCGCGCCGTTCGCGTCAATCCTCTTGCCCGGGACGGGAAACCTAGCTCATACCATGCCCAGTCAACACGTGGCGCATGATAATCGAGACAATGTATCACCGGGCCACCGACGTTCAAACTCGATCGAGTCCCTCGCGTATTTCACAAGTAGTAAGTGTAACCCAATCCAGGGTCAGACTATGCATTACAGTAGGCCAACGCAGGGCCAGAATTCCGAACAATGATTCGAAGCGCTCATTGTCAGACCATCTCTCGTCTTGAATTTATACCCTGAATGTAACAAAAATTCCATAGGATAAAAAATCCCACATCTCCACTTTGAAAGCAAGAAGGATTCTTTAACGCGAGACAAGCGATGACGGAAGTTGGGTAAAGAATAACGAACGGAAATCAGTATCTATACGCAAAAGAGAGAAAGCGAAAGCAAGAAAACAGAAACTTGTTTTGCAGATATATCAACGGAGAGGCTCGATTTTGTTTTATCAGTCAAGTTTTCGGTACGCGGTATAAGAAAGAAAGAAAGAAAGAAAGAAAATCTCTAGCTCTCGATAAATCCGTATAGCGGAGTAATCAAACAAAGGGTTGATTTGAACAGAAAGGAAGAGGTACGAAAAAACCAGAAATTAATCGCTTTCATTTCATACGTACACATACTCAATTGGAAAATGCATTTTCTCGATACTGCGCGTATACGTAATATAGCGTGTACATGCGAGCCAACAGGTATATTACAGGGATAGCATAATTTGCTGAGATTCTCGACTATTAAAATAATACCAGAGTCTGGGTATATAAACCTGGGACTCAGCGCGCACGGAAGGAAGTCTTCACCTGACGCGCTCTTTCTACTGCATCGTTGCGTAACCATCGTACATATTCCAAAGCCGAACGATAAGTAATGTCATATATTTCATAATTCCTGCAGATAATTTTGCATTCCTTTTTCTCATTGGCAAAGATTCTACCCTACGTCTGACCGTATACACTGCGGTTAGAAGAAAAAAGACCGCTCAAGTCCTGAGATCCGACCCCAATAGATCTATCTGGGATAGTGGTCGGTAAAATAAAGATTCTCGTATAAAGGGACATTTGGTTCTTTGGTCTCTCTCTTCAGTCTCCTTCATGAACCCCAATTTCAGATCCTATCCAATTTGTCTGTGGAGAATATCTTTTCGGGTTGGCTAAAAGTTCCTCTTCTTTGTGCCCGCGTATGTATGTATGTATGTACGTACGTATGCGCGCGTGTATCCGCTTACGTGTCGCGGTGTATATATGAGAGGCACGGTTAAGTCCCTCACGGCACCCGCGGGCGCTGCGAGCCTGTATAGGTACCCGCCACGGAAAGGGGCAAGGGATGAGAGGGGAGGGAAATAATACTTACACCGCACATGCCCGCGGAGGACCGAGCAGACTCGAGCCTGGTTTACATGAAAAATCCGGAGTCGTTTCCTAGTCGACTGAATCCACTAAGTGCCGGAATTTTACTTGGTCGCTAAACCATCTTGCGCCATTAACCATTTCGAGAATTAGAAAGGATTCTACCTTCGGCCTCGCAGCCGGGTGAGTACACGCTGTACGGAAAACTGCATGTACATACATACGGAGTATCCCAGATGTAGGTACGATTCTTATACCGGAAGCGTGTCTCTCACACGCATTCGGAAATCAATTTTTACGATATTTTTCACGCAGAAATTTTTCGACGAAGAGAAATCTCCATTTCTTGGCTATGTCGGAGAATTCTCGATAGTAAGATGGCAGGTGTAGAGGGATGCGAGGCATAAAATGAGTGAAACACAAATTCACGATCTCCTACGTGGACGCAAAAACCAAAACCCAAAACAACGGTTGGCCAATTTTATATTTGACCGAAAATTACTTACCCTCTCTGCGTCGAGGAGTGGTTTGACAATGAATTGTGTATTTTAAGGAACAAAAACACTCACCTGAAACAGAAGAAATGAGAAAATAATGTTAAAATGCGAATCGAGACGTTTGCGAATTTTGCAGCTGCAATTGTATTATATATAGTAATCACTTTTTCTTCGCTCGTTCTATCGTTTCATTCAAATTTCTTCAATTTCCTTTCCCTATATCGCATTATACTGGATATAGTATTATTTCGCAAAACCGCAGATGTGACCTTTTAGCACCCTTTAAAGTTTAAAGGTGGCGTTAAACTGCGAGGCGACGAAATATTAAGACGAGATTTCTGTAGTACAAGGTATCTGGCGTATAGTAGGTAGGTATACGTATACCAACGTCACTAAGAGCTCGGAGGAAATGGCGGAGTCTCAGGAGGAATAAGAATTGCAGAATAGGAATTAGATTGGATAGAAAGAAAATATGAATTCACCGCAGCTCTGAAAACATTATTCTTCCGAAATTTCACGGAAAGGTTTCAAAATTCTTGCATATTACCTACTAGATAGAAAGAAGCTGGGCGTCGACTTCCGCCGATTAACGTGTAGGCATTTGAATTCACATATTCTATACTTAAGACGTGAGAAATAATCGTGCGAAAAAGAGATAAAGCGGAACAGAGGAGAAAAATAAGAAAATGTTGTTCATCTTCGTATAGAATCGGTGGTTATGAAAATCGTTGAATCATAATCACGCATGAGGGGTCGCAGCAGATCTGGTCGAAACTTACGAAGCCGGTTGTGGAGGTATGCAGCTACTACCGCGGCGAGCGCGGTTGGATTATTACGTACGGACGACTGCAGTCGAATGTATCGAGCGACAACAACCTCGGCCACACGAAGTCCTTGTAATGAATATCGCCTGACATAATAATCGAAATGCATATCGAGTAGCCTCGTGTACCTACTGTATGTAGTAGACCACAAAAGTGCGAACAAATCTGCGTCTACCAAGAAAAATCACAGATTTTTTATTCAAGCTATTTTCAAGTTTTCTCCCTGCCCGAGTACTCGGTAGATTAGTTCAAAATTCGACGTTAGCTAATTCATGTTTCACGCCGCTATACATATACACATATGCATATATACCTACTTTTATGTACATTGTATAAATTTTGAAATTCTTTAGGTACAGATGGGCATGGTACGAAATGCGAGATATTTTCTAACGCGCCATATCTTCCTTTCCTTGACGTATACAAATTAACATTCTAATTTTTAATTTTTACTATGATGTACACCGAAGAGCGCGGATACATACTTTTCTATCTCGGGAGTTGAAAGTTTTCTTTTCATTTTACAGCTGGTTAAAGTTTTCGAATGATCCAACATCTCACCTTGTCAAATGAGTTTATCCCGAAAACTACTTGCTCAGCGGCAAAGTTATCAATACCAAACGCGTTGAGTATATCGACTGAATTTTATGATAAGCATACTCCAACGACTCGTGCCTATATGCGTCTGATACCAACAATTTACAAAAATCGGTTTACAGAAAACAGCCATTCCCAATTGATTTTCTATTTTAATTTTGCATCTCGTTGTTCTGACTGTTTATTTGAGAAAGCAATGCAAATCAATGTGGACATAAAAATGCTCGTGCAATCACCGCATATTGAAAAATTATGAAATACGCACGGAACACGAATTTCGTTTCGAAGACCGGGAATTGCGAAACGTAAGGAGACAGATTGAATAACGGAGCAAGATTCCGATCTGCGCGGTAATTTTCGACCTTCGCGTAAATTGTTAACAAGATAGGTATTCAGGTATTTGAAAAATGCCATACGTGTCAGGGTTAAGGTAAGTTGATCCGAATACTGTCACCATAGCATCCTCAATCCGGTAATACGAAGTATTTGAATGCCTTCGACAACATATAATAACCACTCGATACCTATCTAAAACCGAAGAAACAAAAAACATGCAAAAAAGGGGAACAGAAAATGAAATTGACAAAAAGTTTTCGTGTAGGTCGGTTGAACGGAATCGGTTTGCGAAGAATGACTAGGATAAAATAACCGAATGACGTAATCATTACTTATTCGACGAAAAGACGTCGGTGATGCAAAATCTCAGCATTAACTATGCGAACGCCGCGTACAAATTCGGTTTATAATCTTTCGTCTGAAAAAGTCATCGATATTATCATGAGAGTTTATAACATTGTCTTAACGAAGATCGTCCGAAAATGCCTCCTTCGCGAAGTTTCGTTGTCGAAAGATCAGCTGATTCGACAGATCCGGTCACAATAATCTCGAACAATTTGAATTTCATGTATCTTGCACGAAGACATTTCTTCAAGTTTCATATGCGGTTAGCGGGGAGTAGGTAGAAGTAATTAGGTCGTATTTCTTCTTTTCCGTTAACAATCATGGCTGCGAATCTCATCGGTAGTCGAATTCCACTGGGTTCGTAATACATAGACATATCTTGACACGAGTGCAGACGCCATATTGTTATAGTTTTCGATTTCTTGTATCCACTTCAATGTTTCTTTAATCGGAGAAAGGATAAGTATGACCTGACTATTTTTTCCCAAACTATTGAAATATCAAATAAAGGAGAGTCATCCGGTATACTAATTCGTTGATCATAATTTCCTCACGATGGCGCGGGCGGCTCCGCTGGAACTGATATTGCACTCCGTGTAACATGAGCTTTATCGCGAATCGGATGTACATACAGCGAGGTAATTCGGTATAAGTTATGTCAGTAGATTGCAATTAGTATAATTGTCGTTGGCCCGAGCGATGGCCGGTGGCAAACACCCTGACCACGAACCACTGGGCTTGGCAGCAGCTCTCTCTCTCTCTCTCTCTCTCTCTCTCTCTCTCTCTCTCCCATTGCAGTCAAAAACGATGAACGCGAAAATAATCGTCATATGTTGAGCTGCAGGTAGTAACGATTTGCTATTCGCTATCTGCGTCTAGGCGAACAGAATCGACTGGCGACACCTACATCGTTACACAACAGTATATTCATATTCAGCACCTACGAGGAATAATCTATGCTGCATGTATATGTCTGTATGTATATCGCGATGTGAATGACCCCCGCAATAGCGGAGTTCCATTTCAGTAAATTTCGTTTCTCTTTTCGCCTTCAAGTTCTTTTTTTTCCATTCTGTCAGACAATAATGAAAGAAAGTTCCTCTCTCTCTCTCGATGTCTCTTCTTCTCCGGCAATTTGGGAAAACATGAAAGCGCGAGGATTGAAAATAATGATAATAATGATAAACTTCGATATTTACCAGAATTTTGGTGTTGGCTGTTAAACGAATTTACGCCGTGACCAGCAGCTGCGGATTGAACGGCGTTCGTAGCTGCGGCAGCGACATTTTTCAAAGCAGCTATCACCATCATTGTGAATCTTTTGCGACAGTTTTTGCCTATATCCCGCTATACTACACACAGGTTCAACGATACTAACTAAGAGCCTAACGTCGCAATAAACACCTCTCTCACTGCGGGCTGGTATTGATTCCGTTATTACTATTTTCATACGATTTTGTATTTTCCGCATCAACCACGTTTTCACTCCGCTTTATAATCCACGAATATATACCAGCTTATTGTTAGGTTAAACCGATACATCTAACTTATATCATTATTGTTATTATTATTGTTATCATTAACGTAGCGGTTTTTCTTCCGTTAACCGCGAATTACAGACCCGAACGTAACAGCTGTCACGAAGCAACTGGCGAGCCAGCGAGCTGCAGGTATGGTATAGTTAGTTCACTTGCTCCGGCTCACGGGTGAAAGAGAAGGTAGAATTGGTAGGTGAGTTTCTCCGCAGGGATTTCTACATAGGTTCATGAAATCGACAAGCTCAGGAGCGTAGCTAGGACACGAGGAATCGTCATCAGCCGTACGTTCCCCGACAGGGAGAGCTCTCCGCCACAGTCTTATTTTTATCTCGTTTCTCTTCCCTCTCTCCGGAAAATAGTCTCTCATCGCGCACGGTTGTACGATTTTGATGAAAATTTCAGTCAACCCCTTTGCGAGGGATTTCACTTTCGCGAAGATAGAGTTCATAGGCAGTACGGGCTACGGCGTTTCGGTGACTCATGACGAATCAAAGTGATTTACAGTCTCTCGTCCCGAGTTAAGAGTTGGCTGTAAATTTTCCCGAACTTGAATTCGAGGTATTATTCAGCGGACCGCCAACTTTTCTCCGAGTCTCCCCCCGCCCCAAGACGATTCGAATTCCCGCCAGCCAGCTTCTGCACGAACGACTAGACTTGTTCGATATGATACCGTTCGTCCTCCCTCCTCCGGCCTACCTATTTTTATTTTTATGACTAATAACTGGAAGTCCGAACCACGCGGAGTCCTCGCTATCCTCGATTTCCTCCCTTTCTTTGCTCTTTCTCTCCATCGTCCTCGGGACGGCGATAATTCTCTCCCTTCATTTATCAGAATGAATTGTCTACCGCGCGTAAAGAAGTACGGGAACTTATTAAACCGGGGTATAAACCGTCACGTCATCTTTCACGTCGTCTGATGCTGACGAGTTCTAATGATCGATCGAAAAGCGCGCTGGGTTTATTTGAGAAGAGAAATCAACTGCAGCAATGTGTCCGAGATCTACAATAACTCTCCTTAACGTATCATCTGTGATTTTCTTTTTCTTTTTGTTCCCCCCGTATAGATTCGTAGTCTTGGATTAAAAACAGAGCAGGGTACAGTTGAAGAGGATAATCGATTTTCTTCCATTTTCGACAAATTAAATGCCAATTGTCTCATTCAATGATTGAACGAAATGTTAGAGAACGAGGTTTGTGGCCGGTCTGCGGATAAATCGTGCGAATTGCATACCCTAAGCTATATACTATATGAACACATACCAAAGAAACGAGCCGAGATATCGTCGAAGAGCCTAAAATTGCACGTATATATCTACATGATACTATGGACTTGAGTACACCTATAGGCATAAGAGAGAGGAGAGTTGGGTCGGACCTGGTTTTCGTAGCAAGTAAATTGTCGGAAGACACATCACATATATGAACATTCTTGGTCTATTACAAAGTTGGGACAAGTTCAAGCCGAGCAAAAGCTCCACCTTGATGTAGCTAGCAGCTTTGCCAAGTGCTTGCGCATATTGCTATGAAGATAGCGAGCAAAGGCAAGATCTGCCCGACAAACTCTCACAAATATTCTCACATCAGCTTGGTTGTAAGCTATAATCTATAATGTACACGGTACAAGTTCCCGCTGGTTTCCAAAACCAGAGAAGCCGCGGTGTGAAATCATGGCATACAGGTGCACACTTCTGCGATTCGATGCATCTGCGAAAGTTGAATGAACGTAGGTTCGCAGGATTCCTACGTGGGTCAGGTTTATTCGGCTTTTCTTTCGATCTTTCGTTCATTTTCAAACAATCGGAGGCATTGGAAGCGAGCGGTTCATTTATCTGGAACGTTCGTTTCGGCAATTCGAGCCAACTACAAAGAATGAATTGTCAGCTATTGACCTCGGTAGTATAAAGACACCTATACATTGGCGAAAAATGAGTACCTATCTGGCGGATCAGCGATGCATGTCGGTCACCGAGGGACCGTTGCGTAATTCGAACAGTACGACCGCGACGAGGCGTTGTAAAAATGATGAGATGAAGAGAAGGCGCATTCGTGTACGTCTACACTTAGTCCGGGATGTAGTGTTGCAAATGAAAAAGTCATAGTATGCCGGCTGATTTTCATATCGATAATTCATCTCGAACAAACAACGAGTGAACCGATCGTTAGTTGCTCAAGTAGCGGCGGGTGTGGAAGGCCGTCAAGCTCGTGAAAGAAAATGATAACTTTCAAGTAATTCTACGCCGGCTGACATTTGTTTCGTAAATTATCGGCATCATACTGACAATGAGTCGGAAAAAGAATAGTCAGCCGCACCCTGGAAGGGGTTTGCGGTGCGTCAGCCTAGCCGCGCGTATCTTGTAAACGTGGCGCGTTGGGCCGATTTTTGGTGGCTCGGAAGGTGCCGCGGACCGTGTTTCCTGGACATTTTGAGCGATTGCGAGTCGATATGGACCGGCGCGGTAACACGTTTTACCGAAATCCTCATCGAGGATTACAAGTTCTTCGACGAGGATTTCGGTAAAGCGTATTTTCGCACCAGTCGAGATCGACTCGGAATAGCTCGAAACGTCCAGAAAAAAAACACGGTCCCGCTGCACCTTCCGAGCCGCCAAAAATCGGCCCAAAATTCACAAGATACGCACGACTGACGCACAACCCCCCTTCCATGATACGGCTGACTATTAATTCTGGACTGAGTATGATGTCGATAGATTATGGAAAAAATTGTAACCGGCGTAAAATGATTTTTTTCACAAGTTTGACAGCAGCTCCCACATCCATAACCGCCGCGGGTGCGTCAGCTGACGCGCGGTTTACTTATTAGACATACCAGATTTATCGCAAAAGGAACCAATCCATGGCGTAAAAACACGACCTGAAACGCAGCGCTACCTCCCGGACTAACTTTATGATACGGCTTTCAGATATCGATCTTGCATAAAACCGCGATCGTTTCCGACGAAAACATAAATTACAAAATACTGAAACAAAAGAAGGAAAAGTTTGTCGAGGTATACATTCCTTTGGTTCTTCCATTCGCGGTGAATTTCCTCACCGACGGAATATTTCGCGAGAGAAAATTTATCAGGATTTTAAACCGCGGGAATGATATTACGTGGTAGCTCACGGACGGGAGAAGACGAGGCCAGGCGAGGCGAGGCGTCGCGACGCTTTACGTCGCACCAATGATATTATCCACGACGACGATGCATTAACGTGGAATATAGTAGGACGCCGGATAATGCGCCAGGTATACCAACCTAAACTCAGAGAGTGGAGAGCTGGCGCAGGTAATCTTGGCTGATTTAATTGGACGGTGATCGAGTGTCGGAGATAGACGGGCAAGAGCAAAGTGCTTCTGCTGTTGCCCTGCCCTGCCCTGATCTTCGGTATTGTTTCCAGACGATCGGTCACGTCGTATCGCATCTATCATATCGTGTGTATCGACCTACCGTATACCTATCCTGGCTCAACTTGGTACAAATTTTGACATTACATTTAAATTGTACGTAAGTTTTCGGAGCTCGCGTTTTAAAATTTTTAAATAATGTCACTCGTATTGCAGGATTGTGACCAGGTGACGAAGTTGTAGAAGATTTTCAGCGAGCTATCGAATTCCCGAACGCGGAGTCATGATTGGCTTCGCCGACTGTCTTCTCGTCGGTCGATTGGAATTTTGTGCGAGCCTTGTATAAGTGATCACAGCCCAACTCGCTAGACGTACAACGTGGTACCCAATATGTCGCTGCATATGGATTACTGTCAAGTCGGGATGAAAAGGAAGTGAATGAAGATGCGGAGGCTAGACTAGACTCCGTATATAGGCCAGACGCGATGGTGCGGTATAGAGCGAGCCTCGACATTCTAGATTCTAGAATAATATAAGCAGTAGGAGGAAGGTGGGGAAGCGAAGAGGGAAAGGGAAAGAGAATTAGAACTGACGTAGTCACGGACTTATGGACGGAGTCTTTCCTTACGGGGGTGAAGCAAAATACGGAAGGGGAATCAAATGGTCGGCCATCTTGACAGGCGCTATCAATATATAGATATACCACCGTGTACATATTTGTTCACGTAGGGCGTGATGCAAAATTAAGTTTGTGTGTGTAGTGTTTTTCAGTGATTTTCATAGTTTTACGAATATTCCACGGCGAGGTAATTGTATTTAATGTGAATTCTGCCACGTGCTCAGTAAGTGTAGTAATCTATTGCGAGGCATCGTTTTTATAATTTTATCGGTTTAGAGATTAGGATGTACGGTAAATCTATACCCCAACGGATATACATTATTATTATTGCTTTTAGGTCTAGATACAATATGCCGCACTGCGCGGCCCTAGGTTGCACACAAAAAAATGCTAAGTGTGTCGATAGTAATTAATATATAGGGCCACTGGTTTGAACGTGGCGCGCAAATGGCACCAGTCAATATGGCCGACGCGTTACCTCACATACTCCCCCCATGATTCATACCCCGCGCCTAAGACTCCAGCTTGCGCTCCGTCCATAAGTCCGTGGACGTAGTAGAAGTAGAAGCCAATGGAACGCCATTACACTTGCTAATGAGTCGAAAGTGGAATTTGTCAGACGCATGACTCTGGCACGAGCTCGATTTGTCGTTGAATTGCAATCACTCAGGCTGCGACTATGACCGATCAGCCGCACTCGACATGTCGGCTATTGAACTACTATCGGTGCAAAGAATCGGGGCGCTCGTGTTTAGTAGTCGATATATTTGTTACTAAAAAATCATACAACATTGGTTGAAGTATTGTGCTGAACTGCGGAATCTTCCACGTATCTCGCGTATGAATTGAATTTTTCAACAAAATTTCCATCAGCTATATGGAGGTGATTTTGTCAAAAACGTCAATGTCATTGAACTTTTTTATTGGGTCAATTTTGAATCATTCCGGGTACATTATTTGCATGAGTAAAAATTCGAGCAAAATTAGAGTCGGGTATCGGAATCTAACGAACACAATGACGTTCATAAATTTTGGATTTTCACAAAACTTTGGGGGCTCTGAGCTATTTTCGCGAACACGGTGATCTCGGTAACCGGCAAAGATATCGAGTCACTGGGAGCTCGATAACTTTCGTTGTAATATTACAGAATCAAATATAAGCGTGACGAGTATCAATTCACGCGAGTATAATTTGAATTTGTAATATTACAACGAAAATTATCGAGCTGTGCAATCGGACGTAACAATTCATTTCAACATTGAGTAAACTGCAGTAAACATGACGAATGTCTTCTACCGCACGTCTAAACTTCCAAACTTCAAAACTCCAAGATAGTCCTAATTATCCAGAGACATTGTTGAAATGAAATGGCGTAATCATATTCTGCCGCTTCTCTAGTTGAATAACCAAGTTGATTATCTAGTTTAGTAGTTTAGACAGGTAGTACGTACCTACATACTCTAGTACCTATCTAGACAGACCTACAACTAGCATGTACTCGTACGCAAGTAATTTTGCAGAGCTTGGTTCTTGGCTCGCCGCAAAGCACATTTTGCGAGATTCGCCGTCAGTTTTTTTCCTAAACTTCGTACAGATACCCGGTTTTGCCCTGGGTTCCTCCACACATACCGCACGGGGAAAGCTTAACCTCGTGCATATCGCCTTAAGGCCGTGATCTGCGCTTATAAACAATAGCGGCACTCCCTCTTCTCCTCAAGCTAGACAGTATATCGCGAAAGCTGCATCAGTATAGTCCGCAATCATTCATTGAGATCATTTTCTGCGCACTGTATGTAAGCCGTTGATGTCACTTGACATTCCGAAAGTGAAACGGTAATCGATTAACTCGAGTCGACGAACAAAAGCGTGAGCTTATTGTCGGAAGACAATTTGATGGCAATACGCCATCCTCTTCCGAAAACTGGAGAGAAAGGCCATTCGGTGCTTACAATTATCCAAATTATACAAACAAAACAAAAAACAAATGAGACGACTAAGAAGTATTTATACGAACTAGAAAATATCGCTGACCACGCCGTGTGTTTTTGTAGAATTCTCACCAATAGATATAGTTTTTCTTTCCGGTTTTTGTTTTCAAGCGAATAGCCAATGCCTTTGAAGCGTCAAGAAACAATCTTGAGTTTCTGTTTGTTGACTCGACTCAATTGACCCCCTTATATGTATTTTCAGTAACCAAACCCCTGCGGAGGACTCGTGTTATTACAAATGAGGACCATGAAGACCGACGTGGACATCTTGGCCATTTCCATGATTTCAATAATTGAATATGCATTGCGGTTAATAATATCAAAAAAATGGCAGGAGCAACGTTCTTTTTTTTCGGCTACTTGCCAACCGGCCACCGGAAGGCGGCGTATAGCCGGGGTTTCTTGTGCGAATGAAAAGAATAATTGGGAAAAGTGATAGCTGCCGGCGCCTAACTTGGTTTACATCCGCACGGAAAGCAACGCAAGTGAACGAGGTGAAAAGCAACAAGAGAAATATGGCATGATTCGAACGAGTCCGACCGGGCTATACGCTACAGGCCTCTGTAGATCTACCGGGTGTTTAGAAGACTACACCGACAACGCGCATGGAGTCAAGGAAGCTCGAAAGATTAGTATGAAATTAGACGTGAAAGAAGAAATGATTGATGATTTTCTCTATTTTCTTGTCGTCACGAATCGGAAAACGGCGAATAGCGGCGGGAGATATTCCGATCGCGATGTACGTGTATCTGTGTATGGGAATTCCTCACGCCTTGGTATAAATATGCAGCACAGCCACGAAGGCGAAGCTGGCTGTAGAGATGTCGGCGAATGAGTTTGACGGAAAGTTTTCATGCCATTTCCAAACTCCAAGATTCCCGACCACTCCGGCTATGTATCCACTGCTATCTAATATCTATCTTTTGATAAGAGTTACGGGAGGATCGGAAATAGGTCCTTCCATATATATTGGTTTATCACAATCTCTCTGTATCTATAAAAGTAAGAACAAGAAATCCTCGGCTGTATACTATTTTTCTATTCTCCGGAGAATGAATAATTCGCTCGAATGGCGATATCATTCGGATCACATTCAGAACTTGCGCGCTCTTGCCTACGACAGAAAAACTACAACTATACGAAGCTAGAAAAACGATGTAACGAGAATCCTTGAATCTCGTGCCTAGGAGTGAACTCATCGATATGATGAATTCCCGTCGCGGTTTTCCACGGGGCATCTCATAGATTCGTCCTCTCATACATACCGGCAGTTTAAGCATCAAACGTGGCCGCACGTATATTATCCCGCTGGGGAGTGCAGTGAAAGAGCCCAAGAAGAAAAGAGTTTATAGGTTAGGAGCAGTGAGGGAAGCTAGAAAGAGAAAACGGGATAGAGAATAGCCGAGGCGTAAGCCCCACGACGAAAATGAAATTCCTATATACGAAGCGAAGGTACGATATCGTAAAATACTTGGTAGAACAACGCCAGGCAGTTGTGGGTTTGTAAACCATACGATGCTATAGGTATAGTTGGCATTCCAGCCCACAATTGAATTGGCACTCTTTCCAGAATTCCGAACCAAGTTTTTTTTTGTTTTTTTTCTCTGTAGTAGGAATACGATGAAGCGGTACAAGCAGCGTTGCTACGCTCGTTCCTCTACGGAATTCCCTGACTTTTCCAGGTTTTCCAGTCATAAGATTCTCATTTTCCGTGGATTTTTTCTCAAAGCGAAAATCAGAGGTACTTCTAGCAACAAGAATTGTTGACGCATGAAGACAAAATATATATGTTTATACCGATAAATAAAGTATGAATAATTTTACGATGCAAAAAAATCACCACGCGACGTGGCGCGGCGTCGGGGATTTCCAAATTGACGTCCAAAACATCAAGATCTTTCTTCAAAATTTGTCACTTGAAAACGTATTTTTGCGGGATTTTTGTTGCGATCGCGTTACAAACTTCAGCTTCATAAAAAATCGAAGTATCAAAGATTGAAATCTTTTAAGCTGCTAGAATTTTGGGTCCAACTAAAGAATCCGAGTTTAAACGAAAATTGAAAAATTTCCAGGTTATTCATGATTTTCCCTGACTATTCCAGGATGAACAGAATTCCCTGACATTAATTACCAAGCATACTCGTACGCGTAAAGAAAAAAAGAAAACTTTCATTGGAAACCGGAAGAACAGATTTATGAAGGAAATTTTAACGAAGAAAATAGATGAGTAAATTAGGATTAAGAAACGTGCAATATATGTAGTCATGTCACGTGGGGGAGACCGGGGCAAATTTGTCACCTTGGCTGAAAACTGATAAGATTTGCCTTTTTATCACAAAAATCTGTCTTCTTCCACGAATTATCATCGAATAGCTATTTCAGTAATGTAGTACATTTTCGTCGAACAGCGATGACGATTTGGTTTTCTGGTTTCATTTCTTCGACACACGTTTGTCGTGTAGGTATGTCATTCAAAAAACATTCCGTGCTTCTATTATAGCGATTTTGCCGATGAAAGTTCAAAATGAGCGGAGTAGCGTGTTTCACGAGGATTCAAGAGGCGATGAACAGGATGGCAGAATAATTCGTACAAGTAGATTTTTGTAAACAGAATATGGAGCAAAAATCCGGCGATTTTCTTTTATACTGTTGATTTCCGATACGTTCTCGGTCGAATGAACATCGAGATGCCGGATGAATTGAATTTCGACAAAATTATTATTTCCACTCAGCCCTAGCGCGCATTTTTCCCCGGTTTTTCATTTTCAGCCGAGAAGTGGGAAACTGGAAAAGTCTCCAATACAAAGGGATGCAGGTTATTATAGTCACGGAGTGAGTAATCCATCGTGTACGACTTATTCTAGACCAGGTGACCTTTCGAAGTTGTCCATGTATGTAAAACTGGTTGTGGAGAAATCAAAAGATTTTTGAACGGCAAAAATTTTCTGAAAAGAAATTCGAACCAAGAAGATTTTTGAGGAAAAACAATTTCACAATGTTCATCAATTTCCGGCTCAAGTCCCCATTTTGCCGCGGTCTTCCCCGAAGTGTACGGTTGAAGACTGTTCCTAATCGGAAAATTTCGGACGATAGTATTTCCCGTGATTCTGTTGCGTCAACGTCACACACTTGAGAATCGCCAGTTATTTACCTGTAAGACTTGCGGCAAAGTTCCAGAAGGACCATCGACATCCAAACAACTTCATCTCGCGTTCGTCAGATCGCCGATCGCGGCCTCCCAATGCCCCCTTCAACGAGGAGGCAAGCAAAGAGCTCATCCGCACGAATTGGATGTCGACTTACCGGGCGGTGATGTAACAAACAGTAATCCAAAGAGACGCACAGAACTGAACTCGCGATCACCGTAAACTTATAACACACGCCTCGTCATATTTATATATATGGAATGTTCAGATATAATTTTCGGAAGTCACATCGGAGAGTTGACGATCGTAACGTAAAACAAAAATAAATTTGCTCTTCAAATTATTACACGTCAGATCGAAGGTCTTTGACATGTTGAGTAAAAACCGTCGAAGAAGTAGAGAGAAGGTTGAATTACATTCACTTGCTTTGTGATTAGAGGTGATACTCTAATTATTATTAATCGTTCGTTTATGGGCGTTGTTTTTTTGTATTTATTTCACGGTCTTTTTATCAACGCCTCGCTCGTTAGAGCTCCACGTCGTTAGTAAAACCGGCATACCTAATTACTAAAATTGATCTACATTGTTCATAATTTTGATATTATACAGTATCATGAAATTCGAAATCTTTACCTCTTCTTATGTATATTGCGAATAATTTTTTCATGCACTATATGTACTATACTGTGCATATACAATGCAATATACATGTATTCATTCGGTATAGAAATCTCAACTTTCGGTGATAAACGAGGCTACGGTTGGTCGTGCTCGACGTATTAAGAACCGGTTTTTGTCCCCTTTTCTGTTTTTTCTTTCTTTTCTTCTGTTTTCTCATAAAGAAAAAAAACCAGAAATAGAAAGAATAGTTGATGGGAGTTGACAAAAAAACCTGAAGCGTACACTGTTCAATTTGAAATGTACATTCGAATGTTAATTTTCCCTGATAAACGGATGAACACGTGTCAAATTTATTATCCTCGTCGTAATGTTCGTCGCGATCATCATCTGCATATATTTGATGAACAAAATTTCTCCCTCTAATCGTTACCGATGTACAACTTTTTACGTAGATGCGTATACACGACGAACGGTATCGTAGGCAGAGTCGTCAAAGAATTGACGGCGTGTATGTATGTATACAGTATCAGCAACCGTGCGTCGATACGCGGCAAGTGTATCGAGGACAAGCCGTCCGTTTTCTCTTTAAGGCGGACCTTAAAGCGGCATCGGGACAACCATAACGAACGGTTTCGCAAACTACCGGTTCATACAGAATAGATTATACATTAATTTCAATATAATTGTATTATACTGATACTCGACGATGATGGAATTTCGGGGACATTCGACCGCCTAGGTACCGGAGAAAGAGTGGAAAGAGCGAAAATGAATTTGAAAGAATTTTGTGAAAAAACGTAAACGAATAATAAAACGACAACTAATTAAACTCCCGCCAAAAGGTGTCCCCCCTTTTCGCAGGCGACAAAAGATCACCGTTTCGAATTAGATCAGGTAATTAATTTATGCACCAATTTGTTCACTGAACTGCGTCGTCGCGCAATTCGCACGTGATATGTCAAACATAAGTGTGATCCTTCCGCTGTTACTCCCGATTCACTTGCGGCCAGATCTACTTCACTCCGAACATTTGTATTTCAATATCAATTCCCATATCCTCCTCTCCTCTATATTACTTCAGTTAACTAACGATCCATGGAAATCGGTTATGAATTTTGTCCACTTTTATCAAATACATGGGTAGGATATGGGGATTTTATTATTTACAGGTCTATCAACGTTCGCGGTAATACGCCGACTGAACGCTTGAAAGTTGTCGGGCTGTGTAACAACCGTTGCTGGTGATCTCCCCGGGGCCCCTTCTTCGCTTGGTATTAGGCAGCAGTCAGAGTCAGTCAGGTAGAGCAGCACTAGAGATACACGTACTACATGCAAACGTTTCTACTCGGTGATACTACTACGCTATGCTCGTGTATACGTATATGTACATACACACACACACATATATATATATATAAACTTAACGCTGCCGTTAAGGTGCTATTAAAGACATATTCACCAGACATAAAGACGGGTTGTTACTCATTCTTAGAAGCATTGTTATCACTTCGGAAACGCGATTCGTCGCCACTCCTACACCACACAACCGATGAAAACGAAACTCCAAAGATTGAAGGCAGAATTTTGGCAGAAAGTGGCTAAATATTTCATTTTGCTGAAATTCCAAGAGAATTCAAAGTTCTTCGGGATTCTCTGAAAGTTAGGTTAGGTTCGTTTATAGGTTAGATTGAAAAAATGTTCATTTTCGACAGAAGATTCAATATTTCGTAGACATAAAATACTCCGCCACTTCTTGCCGAAATACTGCATCCGCTCCCCAAAGTTTGATTCCGATCGGTTGTTTGGTGGAGGTTTAGCAACGAATTCCATTTCCGAATTGATAACAATGTTTTCAAGAATGAGTAACAATGGGTCTAAATATGTCTTCAATAGCACCTTAACGCTCCGAGAAGGAGCCGGTTGACTTTGTATGTAGTTCCATGCACACAGTGTCGCAGTCTACTTATAGACTCCACTATACTGTGCATATGCCGTACACCGTATGATGGATAAGTGCATATCCCGGTGCAGAGCCTCTCTCGATATTTCACGGTTCACCACTTCCCATTCAAGACAAGTTCAACAACACGAGCGGACACGCTGTCAGCAATCCCCCGGTGTCGACTCGACTCCAACCCGGTATTCGGTGCCAAATTTCCGAGGTTTGAGAAGCCATTGGAGTCGCCGCTGGCAATCTAACCTAGCTAACATAGGAAATATTAATTTTTCGTCAAATTCGTTCGATGTTTTGGAAAAGCGAAATACTTAGCCACTTTCTGGCATCATACTCAAAGGAACTCGGAATGAGTGGCTAAGTATTTCACTTTTTTCAAATCATTGATCGTATATGATGAAAAATAAAGATTTCCCATGTTAGCTAGGTTAGATTGCCAGCGGCGATTTCAATGGCCATTGAGTGTACAACGTTACAACGCAACAAAATCATGAAAAATAATATCGACTGAAAATTTTCAGGGAATTCTCAAAACCCGTCCAGAATATCAAGATTTTTTGGTCGTCAGAAAATTTCGGCACATACATTATTTTTCCTGTTTCCGTTGCGTTGAAAGCGGCACGGGCTTCAACTCAATCCGGATCCAACGTCGTCTGGTCTACATTTCTCAATCACAAAATCTATAGCACACTGTTCGGTGTTCAAGTAAATCTCGAGGAGTTCACATTTTATCGGGATCGTCTATCGAATCGAACTCAAAACAAAATTTACGGCCCCAGCTTGGCGCGAGATTTTCCGCTTGCGCGATGTCAAAAAAATTGTCATTCAAGCGCACACCTTTGATTCTCCTCTGTCTTCTTCCTCGAATATGGTACCTTATACGTTTCTTCACAATCATTTGCAACGTAAAATTGAAACCGTTGCGAAACTTGAGGAATGAGGTGTATCGCGTAGCAGGTGTTATTACAACATCAATGATAGTTTATATACCGAGTAATATACTGTAGGGATAGGCAGGCTCGTAATGCTGTGGCAGCGATAATTAATGTAGGTAAACGCGTATCTTCTACGGCCATACCCAAGTATAAAACATAGGTATAGCTAACCTCGCGATGTCCTAAGAAACTTGAGGTTATCCAAACGAATTGAATTCGAAGGGAAAAAGAAAAAAGTACGCACACGGCACACACACGCGAACTTTCTGATTATAAAATTATGATTTTATAACGACTGTAAATATAATGAAGTACTTAAATTTTATTCCATTATAATTCATCTTTCTGGTTATTTGATAGCCAGTAATTCGCAGTTAAATTTCTCATGCATTTTGATGAGACGAAAGAAGTACACAAAAAGAAGAGAACCCCCCGTACGCAGTTGGTTTCCGTATGTAATTTTGGCTCAACGAATACCTCGGGTATAGTGTACACATGATACGCGACAATTCAATTCCATATTGGCAGGCTGAATGTAGCTAAACGTTTTCATATGCCTACCTAATGATACAACATCCGCCGCATAGTTCGTGCATACTGATAATAATGTTCGTAAATTAAACTATACTAATGTACGGTGTTAACCTGCGGCATAACGATATCCGTACGAGAGTCAAGAGTTCGGAACAAGGACAAACCGATGTTATACAGTTTGAACACCGGAAATACGTAACGCTGACCGTAATCCGCCTGCGAACATGATTTTTTTTCCGAAACTTCTCTTAATCCTTCTCTATTTCGTTTGAGATGAAACTTTTGAAAATTTGTCGTTAATAGGACGCGGTGAAAATGACCGCAAAAAAAATAAAAACAAAAAATCAAGCGAACACCTACTACTTCATCGAATGCATGTTTTATAGATATATAATGTACGCATAGATATTATACACGCTTGAACATGAGCGCGAGAATGGTTGAAGTTGGGCGAGGCAGAAGTGAGGTTAAAAGTAAAGGCAGGGCAGCTAGAGGTAGGTATAGAAGGGGCCAGGACTGAAACCAGGCGTTTTCGTGGTCATTCACCTCTTCCCTGGGTCCAGACATGGAAAGATGCTGCAGCTCGTTTATACCCCCACTTCACGCATTAAGAATGCCAAAGAGATTTTTCTCCAGGAGCTAAATTATAGTCTTGAAGCGTAAAAATGCTCGTACGAGAGGTTGGAAGTCGAGAAAAATAGATTCGAGTTTTTCGAAATGGTGACGAGACATACGTCTGTGCGGTAGAAAAGGAAGAAACAAAGACAACAAAAAATGAGAAAACCCCTCTTATCGTCGAAATATATATCGCCCCGAGTATCAGAGAACTTGGAAATATATGTAATGCAACGGATGATGAGGATTAAGGAAACCTACTGGAGTTCTAACGAAAATAATTGTCCCAATTCGGTTCCGGAGATACAATTCAATTGCATGCATGAAAGCCCTGAGAGTAGTCGAAGTAAGTTCGCTGAGTAGGGCTCCGGAGGTTGAAGTAACTCGCAATCAGAGTATATTAGGAATGAGATGGTCAACGGAAGAGAAAGAGAGAGAGTCGCGTCCTCGTTTCTTAGTATGAGTAAACGCGATCTATATAATACAACCGCTAGGATTGTCCACGGATCGTGGATGTGGATGTATACGTACGACGACGGGACTATCTGTGGCAGTATCAACTCTAAACGGAAGTCATTTTAGGAATGTCCTTGACCCACAGAGTCAGTGAGATCGAGGAGTTGCTTCTGGTTGAGGCTCATGGGCCTCCGGCGAGACGGAATCATTTCCTGTTACTTTGAAATTCAAGCAACGTTTTTCTCAAGGGAGAAAAATAAGAAGAAGAAGAAGCGTACGGCCGGGCAGCGTGATCGATACGGGATTTTTCCTCGCATCCGCGCTCTCAATTGTTTTTTTTCTCATCGTCACTGCACTGACGAATACCCAAAGAATTTTCGGTGATTCATACCGAAGTATGTACGGGCCTGAAAAAAAACTTACTTTGTGCATTCTAAATGCAAACGAACTTCTGTCGTCGGGTTGAAATAACGAGCGCCAACCGCGTTTTATCGAATAGGGGTAAAAAATATGCGGCGCTCGGCGATTAGTTGCGATGCAGGCGATCGCGATGTGGAGACCCCCCATTTTCACGGGGCCACATCGGCCGCATAATCACATCGGCGCGTTCATAGCGCGACGTTTGCAAAATTTGCAACCTGTCGCCCACCGCCGCCTTATCTGGACAATATTCTGTACGGAAAACGTGAAGGAGTTGTGGAGTTCCTTGTTCTAGCCAGCGCGGGTGTTCCATATCCGTGCGCTTGCGTCTATATGCGAATATGCTGGAGAACAGATTGATGGAATTGATTGAACGGAACAAATTAACACAATTATAGAATACAAGGAAACTCCTTTGGATCGCAGCGCGGGATGAACGCGGCAACTAACTCGTTCCTTCCCCGGTCGCCCACGGCTGTTTCGCGATCCCTTCGAGGGAATGCTAATTGGTACGACACTCCGTTTATGAAGTACCTGTATAAGAGATTATCGATATAATTTCGACAATTCAAATCCTTCCCACAACTCTTCTTCTTCTTCTTCTTCTGCGTCTTCTCCTCCCTCTCATACTGCTTCTTCTTTTATCTCAATTGGAATAATTTACCGATGCTCGAGGCTCGAGTTATACCGCTCGACAAAAGTATATACTATAACGGTAGATTACTCGCAATATATTCACCGACAAAGAAATACCGAGCGAGGAAAGAAAAACAGCCGATGACCCGGAAGTTCTAAAAGTTCTAGCAGCTTCCGTTCCCTTTTCTCCGTTCCTCTCTTGCTCCTCGTCATTCATGCAATCCTAACCCGAGGATCGAGGGCAAAAAAGTTAGGAGCAGAAAATAGGTCTGCCGACGTAGCTTTAAATACCATATTCGCGAGTAGGTGGGTACATACTTCCCGAGGAAGAATGGGCCGTGATTGGTCCTCGATATACCATATTTTTACGATGAATGGAGGATAAATGATAAGGATATGAGAGAGTAGAGTCAAAGAGAAAATATTCAAGTCAAATACTAAAAGTGAACTCTGGGAGCCTGAACTTTTCTAGCTGCGCACAAATAGAATCTACTTTCAATCTTTTCTCTCCAAATTCTCAGTCGCACAGTATGTATATACATACCTATAATATGTATACATATATATAGTTACAGAACATAGCCCCCATACAAGATAAGAAGCTAGTCAGTCGTGCAGAGGCAATAAATTCAGTCTTTAGCTAAACTCTAACAGGTTTCCGCAAATCGCTGAAGTTTATATGGTACCTATGTCTGTAGGTACCTACGTATGTACGTACGTTCGCGATCAAACCCTTGCCTGTACGGATGTCCGCGTATAGCCAGACGAACGGACGAGGATAGTTGTGAACGATAAATCTTCTCCAATATACTTTTTACACGTTTCCGATAGTATTAATTGCAGGTTGGTAAAGAACCAGGGCTGATAACGTTACGATGTTTTTTCCCCCGGGAAAATTTCTCCCTCGTGCCGCGTTTCACCCCAAGAGAGACGGCGCCTCGTATATCGGGGGAGCGAAATACATATCCAAGAAATATACCCTTCGGTATTTACCTGCTTGTACGCGGGCAGAAGAATACTTCTCCATTAATCACGTTAAAATCACTTTTTATATTTTATTTGGCATAACTGGACGCCAATTTTCAGCCAAGTACGTCAAGATTTTGGAATCGCTGCTTTTTGTTTTTGTTTTCTTGTGGATTTCCTTATCGAAGAATACGGGGATCAGGGGAGAAGAAAGAGACAAGTTTATAGTACAGAATCGAGAACTACATCCAATCGAGCGAGTCTTATAAAACATAAAAGCAAAAAAGAAAACAGACAAAAATATTTCTACTTACACCAAACGACGGTAGGACATATATAGGAGCTGCTGCTGCTGCTGCTGCTGCTACGGTCTACTCTTACGAGGTAATTAAGTCGTTATTCTCTGTGAAATAAATGAAGCGGAGTGGTTCGCGAGCTAGTTTCTTTCTCTCTTCCCTAATTAAAGTTCCATACTGGCCTCTAGCTATCTAGCTACCCGGTGTGTTATTTCCAGACATCTATATAGGAGGCAGCGCACCTAATCTATAGAGCCAACTAATTCTCTATATGGTCTGCCGGGTACATTCTGATGAAAAATTAATGTGATACCTATCCAAAAGTCGAGATTACAGCGCCCTCACCTGTTCGGGGATAGAGCGTTACCCGGCTCGGACCTACGGGAGTCCAAACACGTCGAGTAGCGTGATACCGCGAGGCTTAATTAAGCTCCCGGCATATTTAGGAATAAGCGTGGTAACAACAATTCCGTGAGATCCTTGAGTGGTATTCAATCACCTATCCCGAATTACCGCAAAATTTCCGTCGTCGACGTATGCGAACAAATTAAGCCGACCTTTTGAGAAGCGAGAATAGAAAACGAACGACTACAGAAATACACATCTAATTCAATATTCCACAATTATTATCAATTTGTATTTGCAATTTTATGTGAAAGTATGTACATATCTTTCTATATATGACTCCGGCATAGCAACCTTCAAATTATACCTATCCTGCAGCTGAATTAAGCTGGAACATTACGTTCTCGTTACTTGGATTAGTGCCTAGGTCCTAGACTGTGTAACACGAAGAGCATGCATGCACTGACGGGGTACCTGCAAGTGCATAGATTGAGGCGGCAGGAGGGAAGGGGGGCGAAGTCATGAGGCGGCACTGAATTACACAGTATATACCTGTCTAGTACGTATACTCTGAAATGTGTGCCACGGGGGAAGAACAACCAAGAAGCTCTGGGAGAGCGCGCGAAAAGCCAAGGCGGGCAGGCAGGCAGGTAGGTAGGAAGGTAGGAAAGAAGAAAGGAAGAAAGGAAGGAAGGAAGGAAGGAAGGAAGGAAGGAAGGAAGGTTATACGTACGACCAGGAAGAGAAGCTCCCAGTTGAGAGGAGAAACGTTGAGTATCAAGTTTTAACGAGCTCTCGAGAGGGCCTGATGTGGACAGGGTAAAACTTCTAACGTGGATATATATGTACATGTACCGCATATAATACCGCTACATAGGTGAATCTGATGGCTGTAGCCGGAGCAGGAGATTCCATGAAACTGCAGTAGAGAAGAAGATCAGATGGAGCCTGCATCTAAGCGTTCCGATCTATCATGACGCTGGGGCACATGAGGTCGCCGCAACCGAATCATGAGAAATGCAATTGGAAAGGATATTTTGCTGCAGGAATTTCGTCGATGGAGAAAAATTTGGTTATCGGTGGTTGGTGTGGGAACAAAATATGGAGAAAGTGGCCGGGCTCAGGACCGTGTACACATCCATCCATCTAATTCTGGGTGTCGCATTTTTCTATCTCTATTTTTCGATTTCGGGAATGGCGACGAATCGATTTTCTTTACTCCATGCTTCTTAGCTCACTGTACAAGCTATTTCGGCCGACTGAAAGGTTGTTTTCACCGCGGCCACGGCATAAAATATAGAGCGAGATTTCTATGATATTGGTAAAGCGCGTTGGTTACATGGTCGTATGCAGGAGGGCTAGGTCATGAGGGCGGTATCCCTCTAGGCCCGAACAATTTTTAAATTTACATCTACATCATCGATAATAAATCACACCGCAGTGCCGTATACGGTACAGGGTCTCCGCAGCATCGGTTCGTTGCTAAAGACCACGGAGCGCTAAGAGCCCCCCCTGAACGTCCTGAGGGGTTGAAGGATTTCGCGAAACTTGTCCCAAGAGGACGCACTGGCGAAAAAAAAAAAACCGGGGGAAAAATCTGACACGAGAAAGTTCTCGTCTCCGTGGAGGAACTAGGTAGGTACTGCTAGTAATCTGGATCTGGATCTAGGTCAAGGTTGACCCATGATCAACCTCGTCCTCATCCTCGTACTCGCGTCCCAGAGGCAAGTGTGAACACGCTGAGTTGTCAGAGTGGTGAAAAAGAAAAAAAAACAATTTACCGAGAGAGAGAGAGAGAGAGAGAGAGAGCCGTTTTTGACAACTCACTTTATACTGCAGTTACTTTCGGCATTACACGGTTAGAAATAATTTGTGTAAATGTTAAATTTTCCGTATGTTAAAATTATATTTATATTTCAGCACAAAGGAAATGTGAATAAGCTCGCACGCAAGAAAAATGTCAAATTTGATGTGACTTCGGTGTCCGCGTTCTCCGCCATAGGCCTTCGGGCGCTATACTTTCTCGCGATTAAAAATATGCAATCTCGAAACAAGAAAGTGTCTGAAATCCAGAGTCTGCGATTACCGGATCACTCGGAAACTCCAAGCATGAACCAAGTCGATACTTGTGTATGAATTTTTAATCTGGTCACTGGCCACATGGAAACCAAAGTGAAAACAAAAAAACATAAATCGGTGCTGGTTAAATTGAGAATTATTTGTACATTGAAAGTTGACAGTACGTATAGGAAAAAATCTAAGGCAAACCAATAATTATCCGCACAAAAACAATAATAAACGCGTGCCTAGAACATTGTTATCCGGGTGCATACACACATTATTTCGACGTCGAATCAACTTTCGGAAAATGTGGTTATCACGAGAACAAGATGTTACCTTGGTGTTGAATCTTTAACATCATTTTCAATCAACAGATATACAGGTACTACACAATTTTACAGATATCACGATTTATAAGTTGGCTCGCTGCTCGCAGAGAACAGAATAAGTGGCAAAAAGGAGCTAGACGGAGCGATGAGCAGGCGTCTTGGGAGAACGGGAATAATGAAAATTTTTGATTGCCACTCAAGAGGGGTTTTGGAGCGTGGCAACACGGGCTCCTACTTGTATTCGTATTTTCAATCAAACCCTTCTTAAATTATTCTCATTCTATACAAATCGCATGAGACTTGAGATACATTTCAAGGCAATATCTTATTGCGTAGATGTGGAATTGTTGATTTGGGGGGGGGGGGGAGATAAATAAAAAACCGTACAGGGCGAAACGAGTGGAGAACATGTAAATTCGGTGCAGATTTTGTAGAAATTAAAAATGTTAGGATAATTTTTGTTCGAACAGAAAGGAAAACCAAAAAAAAACGTGAATGGGCAATATGAATGCAAATGGGGATTCCTTCCTCTTCTTTTTCTTTATTTAAGAGGTTAAAGAAATTACAGCGACGAACGACAATGAAGGTAAACTTTTCGTATTGACTTAAAACTCGAGATTCTCAAGTTACGTGGTGCAGATCCAGCGAAAATTGTAAAGTTGGGGCGAGTTCTCTGAAGGGTGCTCGACCTTATTTTTCAAATTTGTTAATTTATCAATATTGGAGCAGAGAAGAAGACCGAGCGAGTAAGCGAACGATATACACGGATGTACGAACGTCCGGAGTTGAATGGCCACAGCGCGCGACGTGATCTGACGAAAGAAAGGAACGAAAACATAAGGTAAGGAAGAGAAGGTAACGTAACGTAACGTAACGTGACTTGACTTGACTTAACCTAACCCAACCGAACTCAACTTAACTCAACTTTGAAAATCCTTAAATATTTGCGACGTCAGTTTCTCCGGAAAAGATCAAAGCGGCCCGGCCGTAATTGCCGAGGAAAATTCTAAAGGTGAAAAGACCAACGAGTTTTGCTTGCATGGTACTTGACACCTCTCACTAGCAGTAGAGAAAATATTATGCTATACGTTATACATGTGGTACACTTATTTTTCTTCAACTTTTATCAAACATTTAAACGTACTGCATGGTACACGCGTCCGCGTCGTCAAGGCGAAAAAAAAATATAACTCGACGACTGAACCTTTTGGAAAGAAAAGAATTAACCGTCAAAACGAGGACCGTCGCGATTGATTTTGCCGCGTAAAGAAGATAGAGAACGGAGAGAATCCAAAGGTAGACACGGTATGTGCGGTACAGGTTCATAAGATAATCGGTTGAGAATTGTGCGGGGAAACCGAGATAAAAGCCAAAGTCGTGATACGAATGCTGTAGAAGTAGTGAAAAAGACGTACCGCGATATACATGATACTGTGAAATCGGACGGGAGGAGGGGGAGGAGGTGGAAAGAGGAAAACCAAAACGAAAGAGGGAAGAAGAGGGGGAGAGGGAGAGAGGCGAGAAGCGAGAAGCGCGGTTACCTTAGTTGGGGATATTGGATTTTAGGTAAGATTGCGCTAGTATAGAGAGCAGAGCAGACAGCGAAATAAAGCGACAGGAGAGAAGATGGAGACAGAGGCGGGTGGAAAGAAGAGTGGAGAGGAAAGCGCGGAACGTAAAAAAGAGGAGGAAAAGAGAGCCGGAGCCGGATAGCCATGACAGTTTTTCCTGTCGAATTGCGAGTGCTTACTGACACGGCTAAGAGGAAACTGTAGGATCTGGAGTGGGACTACCGAAGCTTGCGAGAGACGCTGAAGCGTCCCGGAGAACGGGCCATAGTTACGCTTAATTTCTCGACCCAAGGTTTCGTTGCAAGTTTACCCCTGGCGGAGAGATAACAGGGAGGAAAAATGGAAGCTATAGACTGAGGAATTGGAAAAACGGTGGTACGCGTAGCGAAGATAAAAAGAGAAACACGTGGTCACAACGATATGACGAATACGAACGCGTCTGAGAAATGAAAAAAGTACAAGACCTGCAATATCGCAGCCAAAATAATCAGAGCAATGGAGATGCTGAAACTCGACACTGAACACAAATTCCCTGAACGGCGAAAGAGTGGAGATTTTCCTGTGTCGTAAGGTCTGAGGTAAAAATCGCTAAAAAATTGATATCTTCCGATTTTATTGCGTCAACTTGATGAGCTTGACTCTCATTATCGGTGATGTAGAACGGTTCTCGTCCATCCGAATTCAGCTGCAAGTCCAACGTGTATAATACACGTATGCGTGTGTCTACATACTGCACGTATATATATACACATAAGTGGGAAAAGCTCTTGGCGGAGATTGGTTATTGGCACAGATGTGGGTAACAGGATTTCTGCCCCTATTTCCTACCTATATTAACTCGAGCAATTCATCTGCTAGCTCCGCGGCTGCAGCTTCTCCTCCTCTGTGATATTTCCTGGCAAGTAGAACTCCGCTCACTGGTATCCATCTCGCGCTCGTTACACAAAATTTCGCTACCTACGTATTCTCCCTATCGCTATCCCCGTGTGTTTCCTGCTCATAAGTTCCTTGCGGATTTTCTTGCGGAATCATTGCCGTTAAGCTCCTTGAGCGTAACTTTTGCCGTGAACTTCAGCGCGCAGCAAAGATGCGGTATAAAAATCTATTCATCACATACATGCAATTATTCCATATTTGGCGCGTGAACATTTACTCTCTTCTTTTCCGGATGCGAAGGAGTGAAACGTCTGCGACTTAGGTATACGACAAAAGTGCTTAGAATTTGATTGGAAAATTATTCCAATTCCAGCCCAGACGAAAGAGAATAATACTAATTACCATTTACATTTGAATATAAATATGCGTGCATCTGACAACTTGTGTCCCTCGTAGCATTAATTCGTATTACTATTATCATCGTCGAACGATGCAGGCTGGTAACAAGCGTATATAACTACACAGGTATAATAAGATGGGTCTGAATAATGACGGCGTAATCAAGAAGTGGCTCAAGTCGGTAGAAATCTGGCTTGGAAATGATCTAATTAATGGCGACAAGTCTTGCGCGGAATATCAATTAAATAAATCCCTTCTGCCGCGCAGATAGATAGACGAGCATACCAGCTGAGTTCAAGTTCACATCAGCTATTTAAATTTCCATCAGATATTCCTTGTAGCTGAGCCTAGGTACATTTATCGGATTATTACATCGGTACTGAGGTGAAAGAGAATTTAGGTGTACAACGGTGGACATGAATTAGGCAAATTATTGCACGCGTGTTGTCTGGGAGGCTCGCAATCTCTCGAATACAAGCACATGCTTTGACAATGATCAAAATTAGTCACATCGCCGTATATAAAGTTGGAAAGAGTAGAGCAGAAGTACGGCGTCGTTTTCAAAGCCATTTGGATAGCGTCTTCGGTGAAAAACGCAAAGATACACTTCGGAAATTTGAATTAGATGTGTCGACAGGGCGATACGTTTCAGGCGATGCCCTCGGTATAATTCGTAACATGAAGTAGTCGAATCGGTTAAGCGTAAGCCCAAGCGAGACAAGAGAAGCTACAAGAACAAAGTTCCGCGTATGTGAAGTAGGTCACGAGTCAATGGTCCCGGAGTAGCAAATCGAATTCGAACCTCTGGCTCTGTTCCTGCACCAGACGTATCTATTCGGCGAGTCCGAAACCCCGTAATTCGATAATTTTTTGCCGGTATATGTAGTACTGAGCGCAGGTATACACAGATGATGAAAACATGAGAAACAGCATATGGTCGAAACTGCGCGTGGATATTTGGGCGTGTAGGTATATCCGTATAATATATTTTCGTACATATGTACTACCAGGTATACACATAGTGTTTCATACCTGCAGATATTACACCCATATGATACGGAGGTAGGTAATTATAAACAAGAGAGTTGGCAAATGGCAATTTCCCTGTGGAAATACACCCGCATAAGCGAAAACTGGTTTCATCGGTTACCCCGGGTGTCTCGTATAATTGCTATAAGTTAGAGAAATTGCCCCCCCCCCCCCCCCCCCCCTCCCGCCCCCTTCTGCCCCGGCTTCGAGGGAAAAAATGTAATTTTTGTCTACCTAGTAGGTATACTTCCGAGGGTCGTTCTATCGAATGAGGGTATAAGTAGAGGGTCGGCATACTCATTAGGCCAGGGAACTGGCACAGTTAATCCAATAAACTGGGTGACGTACATTATCTACCTGCAACGCTCCTTCTGCATTTCTAATTGGCACGGTGGTAGGGATAGGAACAGGGACGCAACTGCGCCGGTGTGAAAAAATCTCGAAAGGATCGACTCCGTTCGTTATTTACGATTGGTTATCAAAAATTAGAATTCTCGGCCAAAGCCCAGAGCCCGATCAACAATTGTTTCCTAATCGATGTGTAATGTAACCGCTCAGATTATGTAAAAGAAAGTGTCTGCAGTATTTTATGAGATGGTTGTTTTCGTTAAATTTGAAAACGAAGTAGGTATATATAGGCAAGATTTTTCGCTGGCTTGAAAATTTGATTCGCAATCGATTATCATTTCCTGTTTGAAACTATAGACAATATCATGGAAATCTTCGCGTTTTCACCTCTTCTTCCAACGGTGAACTTCATTAATTAAATTCGTTCTCCTAGTCGGGCAAAAAATGGAAACATCATAGAACGTCAAAATATTAATGCTTCTATTATAACAGTGCAGGAATGTGATAGGTGAATCGGATTCAATAGAGAAATAGACCCCGATCGATCGGCTCGTGTCTTTCGTTGCCTACCCCACGATGCCTCGACTCGATACTTTTGTACTTTTCAGTGCCATGAGAATTAAACGAAAAGAATGGGTAGCCCAATGAACCCGCTGTGGCTTCCGGGAGCCAAGGTTGCCGACCCGGTTTGAATCCGGTTTTTGTCTCAAAAGCTGTTCTGACTAGAAAAACATGGGAATTTTTTCGAAAATTTAACAGTCCAATTACAGCTGTGAAAACGAATGAGAGGAGAAAAGGACAATTACTACCTTCGAACACCTTGTGGATAAAACAGCAGAATACAAGCATGCATGCGTATGGTACGTATGTATTGGATACTCGGTAATTCTCGTAACGCGAAGGGTTTTCAAAACCATTGAGAGTGTGTCTTTGATCAAGGAAATTTTCCCCGGCCGTGATACTCGAGTGTACGTGACCGATATCCTCCTATCGCAGAGAGTCAAGCTCAGGCATAATATGGGAAAAGAAATGCGTGAAGTCCCGTCCGTTCGGGATACTGGATCATGGATCATGGATCCTCGATCCGCGCTCCTCGAAAAAGAGGAGGTAACGTAACAGATCCATGAGATGGGAGAAATGCCGGTAACCCTATTCAGCGAAACTGATCACGTAACAGATATTTACGGACAAAGAAATAAGGGTACAAGAAGCTGCGAAGGGCGGGGAGAGGAGGGGGAGGGGGTGGAGGGATCGAGCGATATACGACAACTCGTCTAGGCCCGAACATCATCACGGACAAATTACATGAAACAAGAGGAGCGAGAAAAACAAAAGTTATCCATGCAGATAAAAAGACCGCGGGTATCTTCCTTCTTGAAGATAAATGAAACTTCTGCTCCGTTATGTATGTTAGAGAAATGTACGCGACTGATATGAACATCCGTGCGATTTTCGTACCACAACGAATACATATTGGAATATCCCTTCAATTATTGTTTCGAACTTGAAACGATGAAAATTATTTGACACCCTTCGAATTCCCTAAAACGCGTATTATATATTGGACACATCACTGCCTGCCGCATACGCTCGGTACCAGTTCCTTGTTCCGGCAGAGTACATGAGGAGATAAAAATAAAGGAGAAAAAGAAGATGAAAGGCTGTCGAACGTTATTGGTAGCGAGCAGCAGGACATCGTAAAATACAGCAGCCGGGGCGACGCGAGGAGGTAAGTGGTCCTAAAAGAAAGTACAGACTGGAGAAGAACGAGAGAAGGCGGGCAGGAAAGAAGGAAGAAAGGAGAATGCCGGCGAAGCAGAGAAAATATTCTCTTAGGTACCGTAATAACTGAGAGAGCATTGACGATTATCGCAATGAGGTGTAAGATTATGACGTGACCGCAGTAACGTTCACTTTTTCGATGACCAAACCATATCATCGCGTGGCTTCAAGACTCGAAGGTAACGTCCAACTTCGGCCTCGTATTCCAACATCGAAAGATAACAGGCATAATTATTCAAATGAATTATGTAACCTGACGTTAAAAACTGTTGAGAAATATTCACCTGAGACGGAAGACACCGATCGTAAGATGCATGATATAGTGGCGAGGAAGAATACATTATGAGAAAACAATGTGCGATCCATGCCTACTCACCAATCCTCTCTTCTCTTTCCCTAGCTCTATAGCAACCCACTAAAAGTCTCGCCCGAATTCATTAGCATGCCTAATCCATTTATCGGTGGGTCGCAGTTCCTTCCAAACGATTCTCTGATGTCCGTTGAAGAACCTTTTTGGTCCTTGGTGGTTACGTCGAGTGTCTATATGCGAAAGTCGTGAAATAAACGAGATAGGTGGGGTAGAATGATATTCTTAATCTCCGTCATTTCTAGACGCATTGGATCGTGGAGGGCTGAGGACAGAAAGAAATCAAGCCGAAAGTGGCCGTAGAGGTTTCGGCCCCGTTTTACAAGAGAAGTATCGGAATAGGAGTTGCTGAATCGAAAAAACGGTATGAACTTGTCGAAGAGGGACGCAAAGTTTTACCCCACATCCCATACTTCCACTTAGTTTTTTCATATACCTTTCATTTCTGTTTCGCTGCTCGCTCACTCGGGTCTCGAGGGTTTCAGTGGAATCGTTTAAAATTTTCATTATTGACATTTCGACTTCCAGAACTCGACTGATTTTCGATTGGATCAGGTCTTATCGGGGGAGAATCGAACAAATGATGTTTCGGTTGGATGTATAATAAGACACAGCAAGCTTCCGAACGTTTCAAGGTGCTATTAAAGACATATTCACCAGACATGACAACCGATTGTTACTCATTCTTAGGAGCATTGTTATCACTTCGGAAACGTGATTCGTCGCTACCCCTACACCACACGACCGATCAAAACGAAACTTCAAAGATTAGATGCAGAATTTTGGCAGAAAGTGGCTAAATATTTCATTTTGCTGAAATTCCAAGAGAATTCGAAGTTCTTCGGGATTCTCTGAAAGTTAGGTTAGGTTCGTTTATAGGTTAGATTGGAAAAATGTTAATTTTCGACAGAAGATTCAATATTTCGTAGAAATAAAATACTGAGCCACTTCTTGCCGAAATACTGCATCCACTTCTCAAAGTTTCATTCCGATCGGTTGTTTGGTGGAGGTTTAGCAACGAATTCCATTTCCGAATTGATAACAATATTTTCAAGAATGAGTAACAATGGGTCTAAATATGTCTTCATTAGCACCTTAACAATTTTTTTTTTTTTTTTTTGTCGGAAGAAACAACACATACATAGGATAAGGGTGCCGGTACACTTTCTGGATGATGTGGTAGCACAAAGAAAACGGAGAAACAGGGGAAGAAGAAAGTTGATGGAAATCTTTCGCAAAAGTGTCAACGTTTATCTTCAACTTATATACATATCTGCTTCTTGAGGATGACGAGACATGTTTAAGAGACAACCGCTTTTACAGCACCGAATTCCACTTGTGCACGATGTCGAGAAAGATTTCCTTCTCATAAGGGATGAAAATAACTTTCCCCGTCCGTTGTCGTTATACGTTCACCTTGAGTAAACTCCCGGGAATTACCGAACATAAAAATCTTTTTCATCGTGAGAACGACGAAGAAGAAGATAAAAGAAAAAGTGAATAATATTCGACACGTTTGTCCGAGTAAATTTTCCTCCCCTCCCCCACCCCGAAATTTCTCATATCCAGAATCAACAGCTACGCGGGGGATCCATTGATTTACATTTTACCCTGACATCGCGTAGTTGAACAAAATAATTCGATCAGCATTCCCAACGCTTTTTTACACGCGACCACCCAACCTCCCCCTCCTCCACATTCGGAAATGTGTAACGATATAATGGAAGTGAGGAAAAAAGTCTGTTAAATTTATATTCCATTTCTTTTTGTATGTGCTTTATTGAACCCCCTGCCCCCCACACACTCTGACGTTTTTCTCCTTTCTTTTCTTCAGCCAATCGATCTAACTGTAACTTGCGATTCAGAAGAACCGGACGCGGCGCGGCGATACTTTTAGTACGCTTTGTTGAAATTAGTCTGCCTCATATAATTTTCATGTTTTCGCATGACAAATTTTCGAACGAGATGTCTGCGTTGATGCGGCAAGCGGGGGGCAGATCGTTTACTGTGATATATGATCGTGTGGCAACTTGGACAGCCTAAAGGAAAGGCGGGGACAAAAGAAGAAGAAAAAAAAAGGCTACGTGCAACGTAAAAACTAATTGGTAAAATGTCAAAACGAGAGAGAGTATATCAACAGTTGCATTCAGCTACTGGCTTCTGATGCAAGTGACAGTATTTTATTGCAGCAATTAGTCAGAGTAGAGAAACCAGGTGCCGTGCTATATCATGCTACTGTTAGGTTCGGGTGAGTCGAACCGAACGAGCGGTATAGAATAGTATAAAAATTTCAACGTAAGCTGACGGGGGGGGGGGGGGGGGGGGAGATAATTAATAACCACAAAATTTATTGCCATTGTTGGAAACTCGTTCTAAGCGCATTATTACTATTTCGATCTAGCTAGAATATTCTGCACTCAGTAAAATTACCATCCGGCGTTTATTTCCGCGCACATACTCGTAGGTACGGCATAGGTAGCTCTATCCTTGATGCACAGTGGTTTACGTGAACGGACGGGGTAATAGACGTTGAGTCTCCCGTAAGACTATAAGTGGAAATAGGATAAAACGAATGTAAAGTGATGTGGAAAAATCGATTTTAGACTACGTACGAAGAAGAAAAAATAGCAGATTTTGTTTCGACGGACACAATCTCAGCGGAAAATCGCTTAGAAATATATATTTTCCGCGGTTTCGTCGCGTTAAGGTTGTAAACTTCAGTCTCATGTACGACGACGAATCGCGACGTCAACATCGCAAGCACACCGCCAGATTTTACGTGTCATAGAGCGAGGAGTAAGAAGAAGAAGACGAAGAGGGGCGTAGCTGGTGAATAATTGAAAAAGTAGGGCAGGCATTGACATACGTGCATCATTGCGCCCGAGGGTGGTGATATTTACAAGTTGTACATCGCGTCGGGGCGTGATACATAAGAGGGAAAAAGGGGAGAAGCACGTCCGTTGAGAAATCTGATGTGAATGCAATTTTCTGTTGGCAGTTGAGCTCAGGAATCATGTCGACAGGCATTTCGAGTCGGGATATCTGTAGATCGTATACATATATGTACAGATCTACGAATACCTGAATACGTGTTGAAGAACTTGTACACGATAATATCAACGATAACGAATGTCGAAATAAAAAATGGAGGAATCTCCTGAAAAGCATGTGCGGATGCTTATTATATCGCGGTTTTCAATCGCCAATAAGTTATGTATATCTCTCAGCTGGTCAATCCGTGGAATCGATGCTAAACTATTCAGGAACGTATGTCGGTGGTGCAGGGGTGGCATTTCACGATCCGTTTCTCGCCCTTTACAGTGCGGTATTTGCGGAAAATCTATTTATTCCAGTGAGATTAGATGCAGGCAATAGATATCTCCGACGCGACGGTACAATTCAAACCGGTGGATTTGCCTGCCACTTCGTACTAAAGTTGGTTTTACACAGCTACCTGTGTGCGAGTATTACCATATATTTCGACTTCGGAATTAGCAGACAAATTTTCATCCAAGAGGCGCAGGGAATTATACATATATATCATACCGTTTACAGAGAACAATGTAATAAACGACTACGGCTGGTTCAACTAAATATTAACGGAACTTCGATATGAGAATGATCAAGCTCTCGCGAGATACATTCCCAAAGAGAACATAGAGCCGGCATCGTTCGTGGTTATCATTTTTATCTTCTTTTCCTTTCAGGGATGAAAAAAATTCCTGTAAGTACTTATGGGAAAGTATCTTGTTCTTTGTTTTACAAAGATCATTCCAACGGGATAACACAGACCAATTGAGGAGTCCGAATGTTGGAAAGAAAATAATTTAAAAAAAAGTCAATAAGAAATATATATATATATATAGCGAGCGATGTGACACAGGTAAGTATAAGTTTTTGGTCGAACTTTTCTTTTGAAATTGCTTGCGGAGAAAAATTCTGCCTACCTGTCGATAAGCTGAGATTCCCGAGACTTTAGGAAGAAGATGAAAATGAAAAATCAGCACTTGGCGTTTGTTGGGTCAATACATAGACTTATAGAGATAGACTGAGCGCTCTTATGGGCAGCTTGAAGCTGACATATACGGGACAGAGATATGCCGGGAGTACTCTTCTCTCTGTCTGACGATATTGGTGGTGGGGATCGAGGCGGTAGAGGAGAAATGGAGTTGAATGAGGGGAAATCACGCGCTCGTATATGTATATGTATGTATGAAAAGGTATGAATGGATATGTATTAATTAAATTAACCCAACTTTAAATAATACCATTCTGTTACCTTCTTATTATATTATTTAATCACAATAATAAACAAATTAAACATAATCC
Organism: Phymatocera aterrima; assembly: GCA_963170745.1. NCBI lineage: Eukaryota > Metazoa > Arthropoda > Insecta > Hymenoptera > Tenthredinidae > Phymatocera > Phymatocera aterrima. Next base: position 292,987 of record OY720668.1, read on the forward strand.
GTGAGCGGTGAAGGAAAACATGAAGAAAACAAATGCGTATTTGACACGCGCGAGACTAGAGATCAGTGGTCCCACCTCCACTGCTCCCTTGTCTCCCACCATGACGCCGATTGAAAAGAGAAAGGAGTACTCCCGGCATATCTCTGTCCCGTATATGTGAGCTTCAATGCCTCTCACGGGAGCGCTCAGTCTATCTATATAAGTCTATAAGTCTATGGGTCAATATTGCGTTCTACCTTCTCTAATGTTCGGTTTCTCGGTTATATCTGTCTGCTGTCGGTATGACGAAGGGTGGTCAGTTGGTCTGAAAGGTTGGCTAAGCCCACAAATCCAGAGTAAATTGAAAACCCGAGATTGCCATTGGGGTCTGACTCGGTTGGTTGTAGAATTTATTCAGTGGAAATAGCAGGGATATACCCGAATAGGCGAACTTTTTTCCAACGGGATAAAACGGAACGAGCCCGAGACGAGCCTCCTTATCTATAAATTGGGAAGACGAGAGCAAAACAATCATGAATCAATAATATTATCGCTCTGAAACATTGCGGAAATTAGAAAATGAAGGATTGCCGTGTTGAATCGAATGAAAGATAAATTCGATGAAAAGCCTGGGCCCCCCACGCAGCGAGTCGAAAACGGGAGCCAGACGCTATCGCGCGGGCGTGACTCTGCAACTGTCACAGGGATTCGTATCCCGGTGAGATTAGAGTTGCGCTCGTTAAGGGGTGGTCAAACTTCTGTGGCGACCGCAACGGACCATGACTAGACTGGAGCTTCCGCTTACGTATACGTGCGGCGAGAGAAGACTTGTAAAAATGTAAAACCATTTTCACATTTCCGTAAATTTCGTCCACGAACGTTGATAGCCGCAGAATTCAGTCCCGAACGATGGAGAAAAATTCGTGTAATTGGAACTGGCGATGAACTGCTGCACCGTACAATGCGGCGGGAGAGAAGGAAAAAGAGAGAGGCATTGTTGAATATTTCATCGATGATGAAATTGGGGTAGTAAAAATTGCGGTTCGGAATAAAATTCGGTAAAATTGTCTCTAGTTCTGTACCGCAGGCTTGTCCTCGCGCATATATACACCGCACATCGTGAGATAAACGTATTATAGTACATATAAAAGACGCGGGAGTATATTTTGGACTGGCGTAGCGTAAGCAGGCGGATATATCACAGGCGTCCCAGCGTTAGATGAAACATTTTTTTGGAAGGTTATAGGAAATTTGTCAGTCGAGTTTGAGGACATTCTTAGGACAATTATAGCTTTACTAAAGTATCCTTCATTCGCTATATTGCACTGTATCTGAGTACGGAGATCAGTCTCGAAAATTCAATGAAGTGAATATACTGCTAACTTCATAAGCTCACAAGCTTCCGGTGAACGTCGTTTGTGGAGTGTTGCCCTCCGAAATATTTTCTAGTTTGAAAGCTTTTTGTGAGCTACCGTGACTTTTCACTTGCACGATCCCCAGTCCCAACTATTCGAAAAGTAACCCGTACATTTCTCGTATACCTATTTTATGACGCGAATTTAACTTCATCGCGCGACTGACTGCCCGATGAACTGGTAAATGAGATGTGATTCAAGCCGCCAATTGGGGGGAAAATTGCTTTTTCGTGTAAAAAAAAATCTAAGATCATCCGAATTTTAGAATGTTCAGGACATTTCATGCAATATGTGGACGTTCTGGGACGGATTTGGTAAATTTTAGGAAAATTAGAGATTCTAAGACATCTGGGAGTCCTGATATCGTAATGAAAAGAAAATTCATTGAACCGATGAGAGCTTGACCCTTTACCGAGCTGCAGCATACCTGATGATCATCTTTTGTCTTGTTTGGATGCCGGCGTTTTCTCCGGTTTTGAACCGACAAAAAAGAAAAAAAAAAAGAAACGCGAGCTTTCATTGAAGTCAAAGGAAGGCTGCTTGCAGAGAAAAGCAGAGACGAGAAGAGAAATAGAAACGCGAAATTTGACGGTGGCCCCGCATGCATCTATATACATAATACGGTTGCAAGTATGCAGTTCACGGTATAGAAAGCCCAGACGTTGAACATATTTCGTTTTGGTCCTATACGCGCCCTCTCTCGGGTTTTCATCTTGAAATTTTTAAATTACTATACCTTGACAAGGGCACAGGGGAAGAGTGTCAAGAAACAAGGAATTCTGGACTTTGTCACAACGCACTCCCCAATGTATGCATGCGACCAAGACTATTCTTCCGTCTTTGAGAAACCTTGTCTCATGCTATCTCTCCTACTTCCGCCAGGTACTCTGGAATATCATTTTTACAGTATTCCAGGTGAGTATAATCCCAAGAGAATAATCACTTCCAAGTGCCGACGAGGATAGTGTCAGATGAATAGCAAATTTAACGGATGCTGATAAAAACTTGTGGTTCAAGCGAATTAGACACCGAAAATTCGGAGGTTAAGCGCAACGTCCATTCGAAATTACTGCACGTCCTGCCCGGCAATATCCTCAAACTATTAGGCATGAGAAGAGCCATACGGGCGGGAATGTGCATCGAAATGTTGAGGGAATATCAAAGGAAATGAAATATTCGAGAATAGGAGAGAGTTTGAATGGCGGCGCGACGGTGATGTTTTTACAGGTTGCACTCAGGGAACTCGTATATCTAATTTGATCTTTCTCTCTTTCTCTCCCTATCGTTTCTTCTACTGGATAAAGTGCATCGCGCTTTTTACCATCATAACTAACGATACCTCAACGCGGTGACACACAGTGTGACGCTAACAGGAGCTCGAGGATATGCCGGCCTTGACGTCGAGGAAACACTTGAGGAAAGTCCCCGCTTACTTAAACGAGTTTTTGTCTTTCCTGCTCCCTGACTTCCGTCAGAGTTAGATAATGGTCAACGTTGAGTATGTCAACTGTATACCACCTCCTCCCAATTCCCTCGCTGTCAAACCTCCCAACACAAAGTGAGGATTTTGTTCGGAGGGTAAATTATTCTCATTCTCTCATTTATATGCGTTATACAACACCGAAGTAGCAAAATCATTTCGTGATGTAAGTACTGTAGGTAGAATGAAAGATTGGTGGCTGAAAATTTACCACCACGTTATACATTCCCAACCTAAATGATCTCGTATCACTATTTCCGTTTTTGGTAATGCGTGTGATAACTATTGTACGGCGAAGCTATTTTCTGGTCCGTTTATTAGCGCGAGACTGGGAGAATATCTGGCTGAACTTTATACAACGTTGACGTAACGAAATAACGAAACTTGATGTCAGCTTATTCGGCAACGGAACGTCGAGAAAAATACATTTTCGTCGATTTTTGGCTGCAATTTATCAATGAAAAAATACCTCACACTTTTGTCCTCGGAGTTGCCGGAATGCAAATAAAATGAACATTCCCCCTTCGTCGGCCAAAATTTCAGCCAAAAAGGGAATTTTTCACGATTTTGTTGTATCATTGCGTTATACACTACAGCCCAATGAACCTGAACAAAGGAAGGATGAAGGTGCTGAGAAGAAGTATACCTGGACCGCTAACCAGCGTTTGTACGAGATCCGTACAGCAATAATAATCCTAATGTTGATGATATTGATAAAGGCGGAAAATTCATAGCGCGGAGATGTGGAAACTAGTTTGCGATAAATAATTATAACAACGTCGGACGAATTAAATTTGAAAATATATGCAATGAGTCGATGAATCGTGTTCAAATATTTGAGGAGAGTAAGAGGCGAGGGATTGATTAATTAACGGCCAACCTGTCGGTACGCTGGTCGTTGTTCGTTTATCGGCATTACCCAATTACCACTTATACTCTGCGCATTTAAAACGCGTATAAAGTTGAATCCTAAATCACCATGAATGTAATTCGCAATTTGTTTTAACTGCCCGACATGTTAATTGACGAATCGTTATATCGGTATAATATACCAATTTGATCTTTGCTTTCGTTTGGTTTTCCGTGAATTTAGAAAACAGCGTCACCTCGTGAAATTCATAGTTTATTCCTGCGCGATAAGAGGGAATATCTGCAGCGAGCACAATACGAATGGAAGAATAATCTTCGAATAGGAAAATGAGAAGGAAGTTGTACAGATTTCCGAATTGGGAAAAAGACAACGTAATTCATAAAAAAGTATAATGAAGAATGAAACAGAGCTTACCGGAACTGTAGCGATTCTGGCTAACTGCGACCGGGTTGTTGTTAGCTTCCGTTGTCGCCGGAGGATTAGGATTCTGGCGTTCAGATGTTGGTCCCGAAACAGCTGATCCGCTGACTGCAACAGAGGATGGTCTGGATGCCCACAAACTACAAGAATCGCACCCCTCGGCAGACCGGGTTGAAAGACGACAACAAGACCAACGTTTTCCACTCCAAAGACCGGAGTGGTAACGGCCACTCAGCCCGGGGTTTTCGCTACAAACTGTAATCAGAAAGAAAAACGCAACATTGCATACAGGGGATTCAATGATCGATCAATGAGCTTTCATTTGTATATACCTGATACAATGCGGAAGGAGGAGGGAAAGAATCTCCTCTGCGTTAATATCTACATACCATTTTGCCGACCATCGTCATCATCATCGTCACTATTATTATTATTGTTATTATTATATAAACACGTTCAACCGGATACTGGAGAGAACTCTGCGGGTTGATTCATATGAGCTAGCGGAAAACGCTAATTGCTCGTTAGCAACTCCCGAACAACGAGGAGCAAGGATATAGAAAATTTTATGGAAGTAGATGGTTAGATCTGCGCCGTATGTACACAGGTGTGGTACAGTATTGTAAATGAATGGTTACAGGGAGCTAGTTGAGCCCATCGATGAAATCTCGATACTCTATTTATCATGACATCGGGACGATGGTGAACATCGCCGTGGTCATCAGTCATCATTATCTGTAGAAGCGAAGGTTCACGCGTGGGGTGAGCCGCGGAAGAATATAACTTGAGGTATTTTAGGTGAAAAATCAACGGATATAAATAGGAAGAAAAAGAAGAGATACATATTGTAGTACATGAATGTGTACACGCAATGAAGAGAGCGGAATACGCGAGGCAATAAGGGGTGAAAAAAGAGAAGAAAACGGGAGAAAGAGTGCAGTCAGTTGGAGAGCAAAAGGGAAAACAAATTTTTCAACCTAACTTCAGTATAGATGTATGCATCTACATCGCCCTGTGTATGTATATATAGGTGCCGTGTGGGTCTCGCGAGGAAGGAAGAAGACGGACGTACGAGTGAGTTCCTTGGCTGGAGCGGAGGCGGGAAGTAGAGACGAAAAAGTAAAAAAGTAAAAAGAAAAAAAAAGAAAAAAGAAACATGTATGTCGTCCATCTCGTCGCTGTAATGGGCTGCACTTTGCCGCGCGCCAACGGAGACATCTCCCAGAGAGGAGGAGGATGGCGAAAAAGTGAGGAGGGAAACGGAAGGTTAATGGTTCCAGGCGCGAAAGCAACATGCCAAAGTATATCTATACCTATATGTAATGCATACATGTGGGTCACGTGTGCATATGTCAGAAGAGACGATCGTGCGAAGGCGAGGAAAGGCTGCTGATGGGACATCAGAAAGGCAACTGGATATCGTGATGTCGAGACGACAAAACGATGACGGGCAAGAGGAAAAGTGCAGTCGAACACGGAACTTATCAATTTTCCATCCCTTCACGTCTATGGATATTTGAGAGGGCCGAAGGTACTGGAGCATTCATTACGGAGCCAGGTTAACGCCGGTTGTGAGTTTCATTCGGTACAAAGTTTTACGGGAGACGAAGGTAGGTAAATTTGTAAAATTTGTTAATACCCGGAGGCGTTGAGCCCCGCCGGGTTCCATTCGTTGCCAGGCGCAAATCGGAGCTACTACGTAGGATACACGTACAAGAGGAACGAAGCTGGGAAATTGGAATCGGAGATAATAACGGGTATGTATCTACATAACTCTGCCTACACCTACCTCCTACCCATAGAAGAACGAGGCGGACATTTATTGGAATATTTTTGTACAACCATTAGCCGCTAATTGGCGGAAGAAGCTTTGTGAAAGGTTTTTGGGTAAAAGCAAATCCGTCAAGTTTATTTAGCAGCAGAGGAAACTTGTCCCGCGCGTTTCATTGTGAATCATTTCAGCAAATGGGTGATATACGTGCACACCTAGGTATATAACCAGCTAGTACAGAATCGTCATCGCCTTGTTCTCCCTCGACGTTGATTTAACTCGACCAAGAACCGAGAATATCACTTCTGTATACCTGTATACGATACTTGAGGTGGGTTAGGTGGGAAAAGTTGTAACGAACGAACGAACGAACGAACGAACGGATACGAACGAACGGCTCTATTTAGCGAAGCGATAAAATTACTGGGGGGAAAACTTAATAACTAGAGAAACTATTACAAACTACGATTAAACTGTAGTTTCCTAGTTTTAAAATATTCGCCACTCGACTATAGCCGCCGCCTTTTTGATCGCCTCTTCGTCTCCTCATGCACTTGCCGACTCTACAGATTTCATATCAAGTTTCGCATGCAGCATTTTCATCGAGAGGGAAGCTTTGGCAAAGTGAACTAAAGCGAGATTCAATTCAACTCCAATTATTATCAACTATGCAGAGAGGCTTCACTTCCTACAGTTCCTAATTAATTTTAAAAATTCAATAGCATTGGAAAATTTCACTCACAGCGTCCCTTTCCCTTTCTCTCTCTCTTACTCTTGTATTAGAGATTCTTCTCCCAGCCACGGCACCGTATTTTTCCGTCACCAAAATATGTACAGAGGATTTTTATTGGAAAATATAAAATACAAAAATATCCAGACCATAATTATATCGCCAACAGGAATTCATACGCGATATACATCATCGACAAAGTGAGTATGCTTCAATCGCGTGTGAGAATTTTATGAGGCTGAAGTTTACGACGTTACGCGAGAGAATTACAAAAAATGAACACCGAACGAAAATTATATCTGTTTGGCTCTTGTTTAGCGTTCAGCGCGAACCGAAGATGAATTTTTGATATTTTGATTCTCACCGTCTCTATAGGTATACCATCAGAAAAATCGTTTCGTTAACTTCAGAATAAGTTATACCCCGTCGATCTTCGCCCGATAGAATAGATATTGCTGTTTTTCCGAAATTTTCAGAAAATACATGATAACTTTGAAAATATTGATTCCGAATTTTGTTGCGAAAACACGTGTCTCACACTTTCCCCCGTACAGGACACAATTCGTATACAAAATTCCATGCAATTGCGAAACGCTACTGTTCCAAGATATTTTCCAAAGCACAATCGATATTTTTGGAGAAGCTCGTTTCTTGAACGAGATCTCACTTATCTCCGGGTTTTCAAAGACAAGATTAGAAAATTTTCATATCCAAATCACCTCTAACGCGAGCTTGGCAAAATGCGAATTCGCCCTGCTGAGCAGAAAATAGAATAATGACGGAGAAAGTCCCTGACTCTAGGAAAAAATGGACCCATGCCACTTTCAGATTTTATAGCCACTCTGATTTTGGGTTATGGGATAGGAGAGCCAAGTGCGAGAGTGCGTTGTGTGCAGATTAGAAGAAGAAGCCAGCTGAAGAAGAATGAAACGGAGATGTGAAATGAATGGGAAAAACAAAGGGAAGAAAAGTCTGTTGTTTTTGGTCCGAATTTCCAATTTAGTTTACCAGAAATCTGCTTACGTCATACGTAGCAACTTTCTCTGTAATATATATACGTGGGCTGAGAGAGTGGCGGACCCTCATCGTCCAGGCTGAAACCTCGAGCAGGGATTATCGGAAAGATTTTCGAAGAGGAAAGAGAATTTCCATGGTTTCCTCGGCCATTTACAAACACCAAAACGAAATTCGTACTTACGGTGATCGTATTAGTGTGTGGTCGCCAGGAATTAGCGAATAAACGTATGTATGTAAAAATCCACTCAGCCTGCATACTATCCAATTTGAGGTTTGAATCGGGGTAGCGAGAGCTATACGTTATATAATTCGAATTTTCTAGCAATACATAGAATTGTGTTTCTGTTGAAGGAATTCAACGCACATAAAAGAAAGGTGAGATTATATCAATCTACGGTGAATTTCCTAATTATAGACATCACTATAGGTATGATAGATTGCATTGGTTTGAATGCGTGTGTCCGTATCCGGGACAAGCAGACTTTTCAATTGATTTTTAACCATTCGATGGCTAAACGAATGATTTGCAAATGGTAAAGCATCAAGCTTTCATCGTATGTTTCGACAAAATGTGTACGATACTTGGCGAATTCGTATTCAATGGAATACCAAACATGATGTCACCGAGAGTATAAAAGTACCGTAATTGGGACATGTACCCGATGGCTCCACCTATTCCAGATGTAAAATTATAGAGGCGAGTAAGCCGGTATAGGCCGGTACTTACCTACATCTAGTATTGGAAAAGAAAATGAGCAGAAAACGAAAATGAAAACTAATGAAATAAAATGGAATGAAATCGGGTCGAGCAATCCAATTACCGACTAGTCGAACTCGGGCACATGTATGCTGTGCACGCAAAATTCTTCTTCCGCGTATGCATAATTCGCGAGGTGTACAACAATGTATGTATTACCTACCTCACGGTAAATGTTGAATAATACCTGGTACTCGCATATACACAGAAGTTTGCGAAGTTGCGGAATAATATTTCTCGTATAGGTATGATGTTTCGAATCGAAGATTAGAATAAACTTCCGACATTTCGTATGAAATTTAATTTTCCTCTATTCCACTAGCAGAATGGAATGATATTATCGACGATGATGATGACGAGAATAATATTCCGGCTGGTGATCAGATTCCCGCGCGTATTTGATACAACGTCAATGTTCAGGAGAGAAGGAGAATAAGATGAAGATGGCGAAGAAGTGATGGCAAGTTATACGAAAGTTTGTGACAAGCCGCGGGGACCTCGTGTATGTGTAAAACGTGGAAGAATATCGTTTCAAGATAAGGCGTGTACGGTAAGTACAGTCTGAGCTTTTCGACTAAAGACAAGTTTCTTGGGCATGATGGGGAACACCGAACACGTAGAAAAAAAATGTGATTCGGGTGTAAAGTTTCCCCTTTTAGTTACCTACGTATCCCCCTACTACGAAGAGGATGCTATCTGTTATTCAGATCGATTCGGGAATCCCTATTGTACAGGCATTTGTACGTATACATAGTGCAGGGTATATCTACATATTATATTCAACTTGGGGGAAAGGAAAGAAAGGAAGATAGAGAGGATCCAAGAAGCTGTAAAATGGATAAGAATTGTCAAAGCGAAGAATCAGAAACACGTATCCAGTTTTATTTTAGTGAACTATATAAACGCAAAACGAATGTACAGACCTAAAGGATCTGAAGCAGTGGAAAATGTAGAAGGTTTCAGAGTGAAAATTTCACACGAAATCCACCACAAATATACAAATACGCGAGTAAACTGTAGAATAATGTCTTGCTAGCCTGTATGGTATTCCGTGGAGACAAAGATATACTACAAATGTGATTTGAAATGAAATTTTTGTTGGAAAAGTAAAGTTGGGTGAATTATTCAGGAATACAGGCTGCGCATTCATGCAGGAGAACGAATGGAATTGTAAAACATTAGAGGGACTCACCGGCTCGGATGGTTTTGATCCAATCGGTCCGATCTTGTTCTCGAGCAGCGAGGAGATAGAGGGTGTACTCCTGACCGGCCTCCCTATACCCAACTTGAAAGGGTAGCCCCGCGGGTACGCCACCCCCGCCGCCCGCGCTACCAGCTTCGCCAGCGGCCGCGTCGGCCACACCGCTTCCGAGTTGAGCCGTCTCGACCACGTGGACGCTCTCGACCGCGATCCGGCCGCGCTCCTTGCGTCGCTTTAAGAAAAATGAACAGAATCTCATGGAATAATCATACAAGTTACATCACTTTTCGTTTCATTCTGAATGTTCGATGAAAGTATGTATTTGGGAGAACAAAAAAGCTTGTAATTCGGCTGGTCTCAATGGGTCAGCCCTAAAACTTCCAACTTTTTTAAGCTCAATTATTATCATTATTTTCGGTTCAGTCCTCCGCTTTTTTCACTTTAAACATGCTCAGACGACTGACGCCGAAATTTAGTAAGTCTCGAGTTGGTTCCAATTGTTCCGATAGAATGAAGAAGAAAAAAAAGAATTTTTCTATCCGCAAGCATAACATATACAGATATATTATCATTAAGATCATTATGAACGTTGTTTTCTTCTGGATACAAAACATTGAATTGAGACCCGCGCTAATTGTATCAATTTAAACGGCATAGCTGTTGGATGTCTCAATGAGTGACTATGTGAGGCTGAAACAAATTTCATAATGTATACATGAAGCTATACACATTGGAAAAATCGCAGGTGATTGAATGTTTGTACTTCATAGTATGAACGTTGAATCTCGTTGGATATCAAGATGATCGTTTTTCTTGTCCATATTCCATGAGCTTTGCAGGGTTTGAACGCGTGCAAACGAGGGAAAATTATTCGCAGGTTAACCGTAAAATTATCTATTTTTCTCACTATTTTTGTATCACCAGATATCGATTTACGGTAGAATTGAAACGAAACTGAGGAGAACAACGAACCGAGCGAAACAATTGCGGGATCGATTAGCGATAGAGAAAAATAATTAATCACCAAAATAGAATTGAGGTGTCGGTAAATAGAACATGGCCATTAATCGGGACGTCCACCCCAGTACACAATCCGGCTCTTTTGAATACATGCCCGAAACGTAGCAGGTATATTGAGTTTAATCAAAGCGATAATGGGAAATTGAGGCGAAATACAAGAAGCAAAGTAAAACGAAAAAATATATACGTCTACAATTTAATAGAATACGATAATAACAAAGGCGGATGTACGATAAACAGACCCTTGTTACCGTAAAACGCCCGTGGATTACGCTGCGCGAGAGGTAACCACCAACCCTGAAACATGAACGGCCGACGGATGTTCACCGTTCAACAGAACAGCGAGGAAATAAACGGAAAAGGTCTAAATAAAAAATTGGTCTAAATACAAGAAGTGAAAATTGGAAATAGCCGGGGAACGAAAGTACGGCAGCATAATTAAAGCCATGGAGGGAGAGCACGGGACAATTGTTTTTTCCATCGTTGAGTAAACGGGTATAATTCAATAGATCTAGCTAGATATTAAGACCCGATGTTGATATACTGATTCCCAATCGTCGTTATCATGTGGCAAGTTCATTTTTAGTCACCCTGCACGCACTTCGGTACCCGAATTGTTACTTTTTCGAGAAATAATCGTAACAGGTTGAATTCTAATCACCAATTGCCGACACGTTTAATGAGAGATTCCTCGTCGTATGCATATATACATAGGTCGTTCGTAAGTAGGCGAACAGGATATACATACAGGATATATGACAATGCGAGGCCGAAGTTCATAATGCTAACGCAACAATTAATCCCGAAGAATGATATCTAAACGCTACTCTGAGTGTTCAGACGTTAGGAATTCTCCCTGTCTATGTCTGTACACGGAAGCGATCCTCTTCCGTTCGTCTCCGAAGAAAGTCTTACTTCATCTCTTCATCTCTTCATCTCTCTGAAATCCTTTTCCAATCGCGCACCGGCTTACACATATACGTATTTATGTAGTACATAGTACCCATCCATATCTATATGATACATATGCTTTCATCTAGTCCTATATACGCGAGACTACAACTGTGCAGACTGTGCCACATAGGAGAGAGGATTCAGACACAACGGGTTTCGCGCGGTCACGACAATCTAACGAGAGATAAGGGGTTTAAGAATGTCGATAGAACCTACGAAATATATACCATATCTAATGAAAAACTGGTTCTCGTTGCTCCATAAATAATATATCATTGGTGGAAAATTTTCTACGAATCAACCGAAAATTTCATTTCTGTACAATAATTTCGATCTCTCCAACATCAGAAATTTATTTTCGGGGTCGTAGAAAGTACGAGGAAAAATCGATCAGTCAATCTGCCACTCGCCGTTCGTCACTTCATCTGTTTCTTACCTCCAGCGTTACGAGATGTAACTCCGAGCGCTCAATACCGTCCCGATCTTCCGCCAGACGATCTTATTTCTCTCAACGGACCAAGAAGATTCACTTAGAGAAAGAGGAAGAGGAAATACCTTCCCCGCGTGGGCATATAATATAAGGGGCGACGATGAACGGTTTTTTAGAAGACGTTTTCAATTCCCGCGTATGCACAGTCAAATTGAAAGGAAACAATGAAATTTGAATTCAATGTTATTACGAAACGAACATTTCAAATACTACTGGTTGAAGTAAGCTTCCAGAACGGAATAATCGAGTTATTGTTATTATTATTATTATTTTCTTAAAATTCCCCGAGAGAGAAATAAATATAATTGTACCACGGATTATGAGAAGCCGCGGGGTTATAAATTATAATAATGATATTATTATATTATTATAGTGAATTATTAAATAGTAAAAACAGCGTAAGTTTCTTTATTCTCCAAATCTTTTTCGTTCTGTTGTTGTTTTTCGAAGATACACTTTTGTTTTATTCACAGGAAATGAATCACTCTCATCCGAAATTTGCCGTAGGAATAAAGAAAAAAATGAAATAAACAAAACACTATGTCACGTCGCGAGGCGCCCGCGCCGTGTGCGGTTCAAGCTGGAAATAGTACTCACGTATTTTTCATGCCATAGATATTATTATTATTATTATTATTTGAAATGCGATGTATCCATTCGGTTCGAACGAAACAGATGACAACTTTCGGTACGAATTACTGACCGACGACTGACTGATCGCCTCGGATGCCGAACCAAGATGAGGTAGAGTAGGCGCCGACGTATTCCAGCAAACCCTTTTACCATGCGCGCAAGCGCCCAGGGCCTGCCTCTTTACCTTCGCATCCCCCAATTGCCACACGTGATACTTCGCACTCTTGAGGAACTTTATCGTTGCATGTAAATCACGCTCAAGCTCACGCACACGAAGTAACTATACCACATCCCGGTAGTTGCGGATGAGAGAATAAAAATATATTATCTACTTATTCTATCTTTGCCTTTACGCGCTCAGTTTCATTTGAGTGCATCTTCTTATTTCGTTGCAATTGTGAATGGCGATTTTCTCAATTCCTACTCGTCGTAGACAATACGAGTATAATGTATAATATAAAAAAAATTCTCATGTGTACGCGCGCGTATCGGTATATTCTTCGTGAACCTATGACCACAAAACTGTGATACAAGTTCACGAACTTCCTGTTCGCGGACTTGCCGGAAGTTGGCTTTCCTCTGGCCACCAGCTATGTGCATAATTCCGAGAAACATGTATACATCGTACGTCATTTGCTCCCGATTCGATTCGTTCTCTTCATTATTATTCAGGGAATAAGAGATGAAAATATATAATTTTCATTTTCCGAACAAATCCCGAGAATTTAAGGAACAATTGTAACGCGAAAATAAGAACGAAATATACTTTTGTGCGAAAATTGAAAGCTCCGTATTTTGTGGCGAATAGCACGCAAGATGTATACAAAATCAGAACAATGAACAAAACAAGATATCACACAAATGTACAGCTTCTGACAACTTTTTATGTAATTTATTCGTATTGTTATAATCTCGAGAATAATGAGATAAAAGATAAACGGGGGAAAAAATAGAAGGGAAAGAAAAGAAGTAGAAATAGTTTTATGACTCACCTCTCCATCGCTGTCATAGTATATGAGATATTGACGAGTGAGAATGAACCATCGTTGCTTGTAGTTTATGGGTGTGAATCGTTTCTTATTTTGTGATCGCTTTATCATAAAACCCTTCTTTATCACACTGTCCAAGCTTCTAGCCTCCCCCTTCCCATCCTTCCCCGTCATCCCTGCCGCAATGCCCACCCTTGATGAAACAGAAAGAAATGAAAATTATAATTCGAAACTCTTTTTCACTATACGTTGTATACTGTTGATGAGATTTTCACTGGATAAACTCATGGATAGAAAGAAGTGTCACAAAGGATACATGGAAGAAAAGACAAAAAAAAACATGAAACAGAAAATGGACAACGGAAAAATTACCTAGAGCCTGGATTGTTGAAATTTAATAATATTTGGCGCACCGATAATAGGCAGATATTACGAACCATTTATAGAACGAAAAGGGGGAGCACTCATTTTAGTCTATTGTTTGTAAACACAGAAGGGCATGTAGATATTTCACCGAGGTAGGTATGCCAGTATACAATACCATACAATAGTATATAGCGAGGACGAGCGAGAGACTAACATAAGAAGGATAACGTGACTCGCGAATAGAAGTTGGTGCGAGGAAACTAGAGAGCAGTGAAAAATCAGTAATGAATGTAATGTTTCGCGAGTCATACGCAATGTATATACGTATAACGTATACAGTATACAAGAAAAATGCTGGCCAAAAATAACATAATGCTATAGTGTGTGCGGTTATCCTGTGAGGTTGCATTACATTCGGTGAACAGGCACTCATTTGTACATATGTATGTATGTACGTACGATACGTATGTGTGTACAATGTATAATCGTTGGAATACATAAATTCGGGAACGGGGGGAATTGATAGAGGCATGTGGGTACGTACTATGTACTAATCAAACAATAAAATTATGTATGTACGTACGTTCACACATAGTCAGTTTAGGCGAAGGGGCAGTTGTGTGTAAGTTTGTGAATTGTGAGCAGAGCTAAATATTAAAGAGTCCAAAGGAGAGATAGATATTTCTAATAGTGTCTCAAATCCATCAGCTTACCATGCACCGGACCGTTTTATAACATGGTTTATATATCAAATATAAAAAAACAAACACAACCGGCTTAAATGGCGATGAAAAATTCACGTGGAACCAGTGAGGGGACTCATACACAATATACAGGGTTAGATATCTGTCAAACGGAGATGTCGGATATTCCGAAAATAACAGGAAATGCGCTACCGAGCTAGTCACCGACCACTAAACTTGCAGTGCGAAAAATTCCTTGAATTTCAAAAGTACAATTATCACGCTTCACAAATTCTCCTGAATAATCTCACCCTCAAATATTTGAGACTTTTCCAGACCGGAAATAACTTTGATTGGAATTTACGGTTCATCTATTTACTCCGGATCTTGGTGATAAGAGGAAGAAAACAAATTTCGTATGGGTATAAACAAAACAAAATGGCGACCGCGTAGCCGACGACTTCGTAGGTTTCTTTTTATTTCTACTATCTTAAAAGTCACTTCAGAATAAACAATCGGTTATAAGAGAAACCTGCTGAAAATAATCGTGCGTAAATTTCAAGAGAGTTAGGGCCGTTTTGTATAAATTCTATCCGATGATTTAATTATGAATTCGAATTGATCCCGGTCGGGGTTCACGGATCCTAACCTCACTTTTTCGATAATCCGATACACCTGTATGTAGTGATACTAGAAACTTCAATAGAAGGTTAAATACATAGAAAAAAAATATTACCAGTACGATGTCCACTCCGGAAGCAACACAGGTTAGTTCACTGCCGCTGCCTCCTGTACAATACATTAATTTATATACGGATGAAAATGTACGTCGAGGCAGAGCACCGCGTCCGCCACCAGCAATTCACGACACATACTCAATGTTCGGGAATGTATTTAACGCGGACGATACGATAATAAGACCTCTAGAAGCCCAGGGAATCAAGAGACTATATCCACAACATTTCGACCGAAGACGAGAGCTGAAAAAACTCAATCATTCGCTGCTAGTTAATTTTTTGGATCTCATCGACCTCCTCGTACAATGTCCGGACAGTCCCCGGAGGGCTGAAAAGGTGATTTTCTATTGTTTGTCAGGAATTCATTCTACAATATCGACAATAATAATGTTGAATTTATCCTTCTTTCGCTTTTCAGGTCGAAGATCTGAGCCTGTTGTTTATTCACATCCACCACCTGCTGAATGAATTTAGGCCTCACCAAGCTAGAGAGACTCTCAGAGTTATGATGGAACTTCAACGTAGACAACGAACTGAGACAGCTCTTCGTTTCCAAAAACATCTAGACAAGGTAAAATATGTGAAAATAATCATGAGGCTGAATGTGTAATATGAACGCAACAAAATCATTAACAAACCCTATCTGTTACGATAGTATTTTTTGAGATGTTGTTACGTTAAAATTAGGAATTTCAGCCTCTTATGAAATCTAAGAATCCAGGGTCTCAGCATGGAAAGAAAAATGACAGAAACGTATCATGTAATGAAAAGAGATTGAAGAAATCGTACCAAAAATTACAAATTTGTGTTGAGAACCGAATTCAGAATAAATATGTGTTCTTTCTTCCAGGTGCAGGAAATATTGCAGCACGCTCTGCAAATGCTTCCAGACAATTCAGATCTTGATTCAAGCTTAGCTGTGAATACAGATGCAATGGAAGTTATGGATACTCTGGGACTCGAGCAGCAGGGTATAGATTCGTGTTGTCCAAGTGATCGTATGATGTGTAATATCATCGATGAAATGACTGCGTCCAATAATCTCTACTGACTCCTTTATTATTATTTCATCAATGAATTAGTATTAGTTCAGTGTTAACACGAAGTTCACATAAACTTCAAGAATAAACTATCTGCGACTTTTTCTCTGTTGTTAGATAAAAGAAAACTCAATCGAAAACAATATAATTTTTAAGTAAGCTTAGATGTTATGTGAGGTGATTCAAATGAATGTATGTATGACTGTGTTCGCTATTCTGAGTGCTATTCGTTTTTACAATGATTGTTTTCCCAATTCGTTCCTTTCTTTCCGTTGTCAATTTGTACAAATTTTCAATTATTTAATACGTAGCTCTTGTTTTCTTCATTAGAATAAATTTGAGATGATAAAATATGGAATTGTTATAATGATTGTCTGGAATCTTGTGATTAAGAAACCTCACCTCGTCGTTATAACAATAGGCAATACGATAATAAAGAAGAATTTTAGCTTATGAAAATTCATTTATTTCCGTTTTTTTTTTTTTTGGTAACTTGAAAAATTGAACAAATACAAGTTAGAAATTTTTCTAAATGCACGACAGTGGATACTTGAGGGAGATTTTACATTGATGGAAAAAATAAGTGAACATATTCCTTGTTTTAGAGTGATGAAATTTCGTTTTATTAGGATAATAATAATAAAGATATATTCAGTAAACTACAGATAACATGAAAATTTCAAACTGATGGTGGATGGGGGAAAGCAAACAGGGAGTGATGATGATGAAAAATTACAATTTTTAAACTCACCTTAATAAACAGCAACCATCATACACAACACATATCAAATAACTATCAAAGAATTCAAGGTAGTAGTAGAGGTGGACTTCCGTCGGCTGATTATCATCTGAAAGAAAAATCTGTTTATATTGAAGATCGATGTTCGTTGAGGTCGCAGGATGATAACGAAGAACCGCAGGAATACATCTGAAACAAATAACTCAATATTTTTTTCGCCATTATCTGCGCAGCTACTTCTATTTGTTGGAGTCCTCTTCCTGCTCGAGTACCTGAAAACCAAAAGCAAATAAATCATGAAATCTATCATACAGCCAAAGATATACTTGTTATTTATATCAACAACTCCATACCAGTGTCGGTATTGATAATCGAAATTTTGAATAAGAATGTGTATCTATATAGGCAGAATGGGAATTCATCAAATTGAAAATATTTGAAATAAGTTTATTAGATGAGAGAATATGTATATAGATTCAATCATTCGAAATTTATATGTAAATCGATAATGAATGTTCTGTCAAGTATGTCTTTGGCTTTGAAGTACATCTGGCTTCCTCTGATAAATAGCAGTGGCTAGCTGTTGTCCTCAATCGTTGATTCCCGCTCCTATATAAATACATGTAAATACTCATGGAAGAAGCAAGGAGGAAGGATGTGAATTGAAATTCTGGAACCAGGACTCGCAGAGGGTATTTTCACAGTAGATTGTAGAATATAAGTTTAAGTCTGTCGAAATTTTCATGGAAAAGTAACAATTTTCGTTTGCTTCGTGATTCGTCTAACGTTAATCTCCACGCAGCTTATCTTTGAAGCTGGTAGAAAGAGGTTTCCAATCTTCGAATGAAATTCTTCTGTCTTGATATTCACAGGCTCCGTTTATGACCAGTCTTGAACTTTGTAATTTATAAATTTGGTTCTTTACACTTTGAGAAGATCTTGTTGAATTTCTACGATCATTTTCACACATCGAGACAGAATTGTTAAACGTAGGTTTGGCGTGGATCAGTTTTTAAACACATAACGATCGATTTGGTAATGTTTCACATTTATCTTGCGCTCAAAAAGCTCCAAATCACCCGATAAATTCGAAATTTAGGGTAGTTACATCGAATTTCTTCTCACGCAACTTCTCCAATATCTCTTTCTGATTCCATGGAGTGTTAATTGAGATGAGTTGATATTTGTCCCACACAATAGACAATAAAATCGAATTAGATAATCAAATAATTTCTCTATGTATGCTGGTGATAAATAGTGAAGAATTGCACCGATGAATAACGAAAAAAAATTGTATAAATAAATTATCTTTCCATTTTCCATATTGAACCTCAGGAAATATCTTCCCTCAAATTATGTTTTTTTTTTTTGCAAAAAAAAGTAGTTTTCTTCGTTGATACATGTGACATGAATCAATTTACGTTCCTCACATATTTTCATTTGTAGAAGTATTATTCCACACGTGGTTTGACGAAGTCATTGCTTATTTTCACGAGATTTTAGGATGATCTGAGGATCTAGTAGGTATTCCTTCGCCATCCACGTCCACGTGCTCGATATCCACCACGTCCGCCAGATCTGTTGCCTCGGAATCGTCCACGATTACCTACAAAATGAAACACAGAAACAAACAGATGAATTAAAGTTTATCATAAATTTCAATCTCACAATCTTACGAGTCAAGATACACATATGTTGCTTACCATAATTTGAAGATATGTTGGAGCTGTATTTGCCACCGGGAGGCGTGTAGATTTCTCTTTTACTTCCTTTGTCATCCTTGCTACGCTTGGTCGGCAAGTTATTGTCATTCCCGAATGTAATAGGAGTGTGTCGTTTCTGTCCTGGTGATGATTTTTCGGTCTGTAAAACAAAAATGGAAAGATCCTAGATATTAGTCAGAGATAAGGAAATAGAAAACTGATTTTTAGTAGAAATTATCGAACAATATAACGGAAACTCAATCAGTTTTCATCACCTTTTTATCAGGTGTTGTTGTCTTCCATGAAAGATGTATAATGCTTTTGTAGCTCGGCGGTGAGTGGAATAAATCTTTGATCAGCGTGTTGATATTACTGGTAGTCTTCAAAGCGACGACTTTCATTTGATTTTCATCTGATTTCAACTCCTCTTCAGTCTTTCCGCTTATAGCTTCTCTCAGCTCTTTTATGTAGCCTTGTATGCCTCTTGCAAAGTACTGAAGCCTCAGCCTGAATTCTTTTAGTTGGTCTGCATCTCGTGTTAAAAATTCTGGTATCTGTTTGCCAAGCTTGTGAAAAGTGTACATCAAGCATTCAACGTGGCTGAATTCAAGCTTAGGCAATTCTGGCAAATCCGTTTCAGGAGGTAAAGGCATGTACGTCTGTGGAAAGATCGTAAAAAAAATATCACCAACATGAAGAAAATAAGATAAAAAATGATTCTTCGTCTTTGAATTAGATGCACCTACAATTAAAGCATTGTATATTTGTTGAACTTTTTCTTCCGGTTTTTCAATCGTTCCGCAATAAGTTGTTAATTCAGCAAGTAATTTTAAAAGTTCCAATTGCGGATCTCTGCCCTCAGGTCCAGTGATCAAAGATAAATGGGGTAAGACTTGAACACATATGTAGCTGACGAATCTGGAAGAATCTACTTGAGACTGAAAATGAAAAGGATCCAAGTGAAGCTCGCTATCTGGTGATAGATTTCATGAATACAATATTAATTGAGATTTTCAACTATAACAATTTTTTGCTCACACTGAAAAAAGGCAAAGCGTGTTTAACGCACTGGACAAGTCTGCTCCACTGTTCTTCGTTGGTATGTTTAAATGGTACCGAGAGTTCAGCCTGCTCTACGATAATATCGATTAATTCCTGTTGACCAGTGACGGTGGATCCGAGTCTTGTCCACGAAAGTACTTCCATTATACTGTGAAATTCATCGGCAGTGACATCCTGAGGGGGAAATGATTAGGCTTATTACATGTCGATATATTTCGGAACTGTACAGTTTTCGAATCATTTCATAACTTGTCGAGGATTCTTCACCTGTAACACTTTCTTGCATTCTGCAATCAGCAAATCTTCTGGCTCTTTAGTTATGATATCATGACCAACAGCCTTGAGTTTAGTAGCTAAGAATTTGATGCAGCGCTCTCGGGCTCCGTCATCACCATTTAAAATCTGACTAAAAAATCCGCTGATCGCACCTGTGCACATGGGAAATTGAATATTAATTAACATAGTTTGAGGTTGACCTGGGGTTTCCATCGAATATCGATAGAGCCTACCTTTTGGATCATTCTTTATTAACGACATAATACTGTTTTGAACTACAGCCAATTCCGATGGATCTTGAGCTAGCAGCAACTGCGCCAGTATATCAGCAATTCTGGCGGTATGTTCTTTGTTGTCTTTACATAATGATGGCAAATCTTTAATCGCTTGTTTCCTAATCTGTAACAACAATACAGAGTTCGAGTCATAAATAAAAGAGTCTTGGTTAAATTCCATTAATCACTAAACTCTGAGTTTATGATGCAAACTGACAAAAAGAAGATTCAAAGAAGCTAATTACAATTGTTTTTTCATTATGAAAATTAAACCCATATCAATATTCGAAATTCAATTTCTTTCATTACACTTGCGTAGACTGTTTCCTCAAACTGTCATTTGCCATATATTTCACTTTGTTTGTCTGTTCAAGTTTCATGAGAAAGTTGATAGGCATTTTTACTTGGTTTCATGTGATAACGGTGGCAAAGATCAAGTAGTATCTCTTACTTCGGAGCGTATATAAATGGTTGGCATATCGCGACTAACGAGCATAAAAGAAACAGATTCAATCATGTTCGAGTTTTTGACAATCGTCAATTTACTACTGGTTTTTGTGTTTGCTGAGACAGAACCAACGTGCAAGAGTCAAGATGGTTTTAATGTGTGTCATTTCCGGGGTGTTCTAACGGAAGTAACGCAAGAGAGAAATCAAAACCGTTTAGAAATCAGTGACTTAAATTTGCTATCGATAAAACCTGGGGCCTTCAAAGATCTCTCGATCACGAACCTTTACCTATATCAAGGACACCATATTTCAATCTTAAACTCTGGAGTGTTTCGTGGCTTGCCGAGATTGACGCGTCTTCATCTTGACAATAACGTTGTCACTCTGATCCCTAACTTATTTCAAGAACTTCCTCGGCTTGAGTCATTATCATTGATTTATAATAACATTAATAACATACCAGATGGAACTTTCAATGGACTGTCTAAAGTGATGTGGTTGTACCTAAACCAGAATAATATACCAGCCATAAATTCGAATACATTTTCCGGACTTCCAGAACTGTTGTATTTATGGCTAGATAATAATAAAATAAGTAACGTGGCGCCAAATTCCTTTGCGAATTTGAAGGAACTGAATCGACTTCATTTAGACTATAACAAATTAACGGAAATCAAACCAAATACTTTCAATGGATTGACCAAGCTGGAATCTTTGTATGTGAATGATAACTCTTTGATGTCTCTTCCACAAGAAACATTTGGGGAACTGCCTGAACTGAAGAGATTATATCTGAATAATAATAAGATTGTGATAATTCATGGAAGAGCTTTCAATGGACTGAGTAATTTGGAGATACTGCATCTCGAGAGCAACGAAATTTCGGAAATCAAGCCTGGCGCATTTGAGGGAATTCCATCCGTGGAAGAAATTTTCTTGTCCAATAACCAAATTCATATTTTACCAAACAGTTTATTCGCTGGGCTTTCCAAGCTCAAATTACTGTATATCGCCAACAATACCTTGACCAAAATCAATAGAACCAATGTTGGGCTGGCAAATTCTGTTACCGTCATTATGGTTTAAGGAGTTTCAGTAATTACTGGATTTAATTCTATTGAATCATTGAACGATTGTCATAGAATAAGCTCAGCAAATATCTCTGATGATTCGAGAGTTTTTAAAAACAGCTTTTATCTCTCCTCATGTTGTTTGATGCTAATGAATTTTTATAGTTCAAATAAACGGTGTCTAAATATAAGAATATATAATTATGGCAGACACATTTTTTTACGACTGTATCCCGTAAATGTTGAAAATTTTTCAGTGGTGTATTTTTTTCAAAATTCAAGTGTAAGTATCAATCAATAGTCAAAGAGGGCTAAGATAAGATTGTATGATGTTCATAAGAAATGCATCTCCATTTCCTGGTAAATTTTTAATAACTGCACAACGAGCAAGCTTCGGAGCGATGGTATCATTACCAGTTATAATGGTCGGTAGTTATTCCTATTCGCTATCAAACTGTACGTCGTCACGTACGATATAATTTTGTACGATATAATTTTGACACCAAGGGTGCACTGCATTTTATTTCAGTATAAAAGACTCACAGCAATATCTTCGTCCTCGCAGAGATCGAGATGTGCGTCGATTGCCTGATCAGCTAGCTTGGGAAAGTGCTTGAAGAATCTGGCGATAAATTGTGACGCCAAGCGTTTTTCTTTCGGCGTACCCTTGACCGCGGTCAAAATCTCCATGTATTCTTTCTCATGCTGAAAGAATTAAAACGAGAAAAGAATAATTTTGTGTAATAATAGAGATTGTAAAACTAGTTTTATACACCGAGTGATTTGCTAGGTTATGTTCAAGCGCGAGAAGAGGCTACGAGCTTCCGAGTATCGTTTTGGATCAAATGCCGAGATATTTTGAAATGAAAAGGAATCGTTAAATTTGTAGTAAAAGTTACGAGAGTGAAAAAAAAAGTACGAAGCACAAACCTCGGGTAGTTTATCTTTAGCATCTGCTAAAATGCCAAAATTTTTGTACAGCTTCTCGATGCTATCGGTACTCATCGTAGCTAGGTTTTTATAATCACTTGGGGAAGCAAAAATATGACTGGGTTGAACGTTATTTTCCGCACAAATATTGAGATTAAATTGATAAATTGAATCACTTTGCTCGAACCGGCCGTAGGCAGAAATACCACGCCACGAATGGAATCTAGGAAAATGGCTGCCGAGTGCCGACTACCAATTCGCTACCGTGCCCAATGACTATCGAGCACCACTGACATCTATCGAGTGTCAAGCTTCCGGCGGAAGTTGCGCTAATGTAAAAGAAGATTGATTGTTGTGCGGTGGCGGTATCTCTCGTATTGCGTCGTCATTATTTTCAAACTTGATTGAAATAATCTGAAAACAGAACAACTTTTAAACATTTAAAACCTTTAAACGTTTTAAGCCTGTTGTTCATGCATGTTTTCAAATGACTTGATATTTTCTGTTATTAATCATATATAATACTACCGTCACGGTCGACCACGGTATGACTCGGATCGCGTGGACGTGGACTCTTCACCCAAGTAGCACAAGAACGCCCTTTGACTGGTTTTGAGTCCGTAATAAATGGCACCGCGTATGGTATGTACAGTAATGTTCATGAATGGGTTACCTAACATCTAACTTCTATTTTTCGATTTTGTCCAAACTGAGTTTCCTCTCTAAACGTATCTCATGTTCCTATGGCCGGCGGAACAGGCGACAGAAGAAGCTAGAGATATCACGACTGTTGTCTCCCTCAGCTGTCATCCACTCACCTGTAATTTCGCGGCACATGACTCTTCATCAAATTGATACTATTATAATTATTTATTTATTACTATCATTCAATCACTCCTGTTGATAAATTTTAGGTCATTATTCATCTATATTATCTATTTATTATAATGAAGCAGCTAACCAATAAAATAATCAATGACGCGTCGTCAATTTTGGGGTTACTAATTTGATGAACAGTCATGTCCCGCGAAATTACAGGTGAGTGGATGACAGATGTGGGAGGCTGTGGTTTCTCTAGCTTCTTCTGTCGGCTGCTCCGCCGGCCATAGGAACATGAGATACGTTTAGAGAGGAAACTCATTTTGGACAAAATCGAGAAATAGAAGTTAGATGTTAGGTAACCCATTCATGAACATTACTGTACACGAAATTGTAACTCTGGGAAATCCCTGTATTTTGATGCAGGATTGAAATTCTCGAGAAATATTCGCATAATTCGATAGAATGATTATACGTTCTATATGTGTCAGCTAACACAGAGAATATTTATTTTTCATCAAAATCGATCGAATTATTTGTGGTAATTCACAATTCCTCTTTTCGATACGGTTTCCATACATCTGAGATAGCGACTTCGAATTTTCCTTGAGCCGTGCGCTCCACATACTTCCAATTTTCTAGAGAACGGGGATGATGAACCAGTGTATCACCCACACACTGAAGCATGGTCCTGTCGCGTCACATTGAAACTGGACTTTACGTCTAGCAACATTTATTGTCGGACAGTGGCGACACCTGTCACATTGCGTCCTTACCATTTAGTCCGCTAAACGTTGAGTGGCTTCAAACTTGTATGATAACGAGAACAGCGAACCCAACTGTGTCATCAGCTCAGCGTAGTAAGTTCCGCCACTCTTTTCAATCAATTCCCATTCCGTTCAATCAAGAGAAATTCGAATCTGCCATACACCCATTTGGATTGGCTCACGAATTTGATTCATTATTCGAATGAATTTCATTCAATTCAACAGATCATTCCTTTCTCTCCGAAGCAAATATCATTATGTCGTTTGCGGTTTGACGGTCTTTTACCAGGTGAGTAATGAAATGTTAGTGAAAGGAACAGCGTTCAAAATTTCAATCTAGTTAAATCAGTTCGATTAAATCGAACCAACCAAGACCAGAATAATCGATATCAGGTGAAAGATCGTGAACCATTGGATTCAAATAAGAAGGATACATATAATCCGTTCACCATGAATCCTTTCGATGCACCGATTGAAGGATAGTGCCCGGACTCGGAGGGCGACGGGCTTATTCATACGGTGCATTAAGGTTGCCCGACCGGTTATCAAGAAATGGAGCAGCAAAGAGGCTGGAGCCATGGGAACGCCTAACAACTTGGCACTGCCCCGCGCCGCATCCCTCGAAAAGTAACTTTCCAGTCAGGTATAAGTCATAATGAACCGTGACTGCAACGGTGTTTCGTTGTTGGCACAATAGGCGGGAAGCCAAAAGCGTGAGCTCAACGGGCAGCAGAACTCGGGACACACTATATTGTACATACAAAGAAATTATACGTTCGTAGCCGCTACTAGCAGCTGGAGCCCTCATTGGAGGAGCCGGCATTAAAAATCTCCAATAAGATGAAGGCAGGCTATCCCTGTGCGGCTGTACCTTTCCTCAAAGGACCAACAGCTCCAAGAAGGCCGAGTTTTCGGCTCCAATATGTATGGAGCGCCCAAATCTCATAGAATTGAAAAAAACACATATGTGCGGCGCTCGTATTTCATGGTTAGGTACCTGAACAAGGATACGCTGTAATGCGATGCGGCCGGGCGAATCGAGTTCCAAAATAACTACAAAACCTTGTTTCACTACATCGGAGTACACCTTCACGAACGAGAAACGTCATGGTCCGAGTATCTCCGTTTGACCTTGTTTTTTTTCAATTCGCCCACTTTTCGCTAATTTTCGTTTTTAAAAGAAAATGCTATTCGGAAAGGAATTGGAAATGATCACGACGATGACCTTTCGTCAGAAAAATCGTACAGCATATTCGGATTCTCCAATTGTGAGTTCATTCCGACACCATCAACTCCAGAAAGAACTACCACTACCGCCTTGAAGAATTGTTCGCATAGGTACGAGAGATTACGGCAAAAGTAACGGAGAAAATATTCGAGATTTATGAAAATTTGTCCGCCAGTTTATTCTGGGTACAGAAATATACTCGAATGAGTATTATTCACCCCTGTCGTCCCCGGGGCCGAGATACTACGTAGTGTGCCATAACAATCGCCGTAAACGGCAGCAATCTTTCGTCAAAGCGTCACGGATTATCGGAAAGGTTTCCGTATCTTTGTAGCGAAATAAAGTGTATTTAGTTGCTCGTTTCTTTGGCTAATACCTCTAAGTGCAGTGCAATAAAATAGGCGAACCCTGGACTAGAGGATGCCGTGGGCTATCCTTGGTTTTCGGATACAGACAATGAGCATAGCGGCGGTGTCCCGGTACGCGTGTTGTGTATGTATGTATTTTTTTTACTGCAAGCTAAGCTAGTTGCCAGAGCCATGGAGCAGTCCTTGTAATAAAGCGTATGGCCTTACTATGAACTGAAGTGAACCCTATGCAGCCCCAACTTCTGCAGCGGCATGAACCCCATCCGCGTCCGGCATGAGAATATGAGGAAGAAAAGAAGGAGGGAAAGAGAATTTACCTGGCTGAAACAGGTAGTACCTACAAAACTACAAACCTAAGAAACTCCGAACCAACGAACCTGCGCGCGATACAGCAAGGCAACGAATAGCCATAATACCTCTACCGACAAAGATTATAAAGACCATGAGGCACTAAAATTAACATTGTTTAAGAACGAATTGAAAAGACTCCGATTCTCTAGCTGCTTCGGGTATAGGGGACGTTGTAAAATCCCAAACGTGGCCCGTCAGACCAACCCTGGACTCAATCTCTGCAGGAAAACCCGGAGACCTCGCGAGACCTACCGAAACTCGAAAGTGGAACAGACGTGAATGCAGAACACATGGGCAATGAGAACAAATGGGCGAGGAAAGCCGTTATTGCCACATCGTAGTCATGCCATGATTTCGACATTCTCTTTGCGGGTGAAAATTTGGGAATAATGAAGGAAAAGATGGTTTTCTTCATCCAGTGAAAATCTGATCTGATAATACGTAGACTACTATGTTTATTCGTCTTATTGTCGACACAACATGAAGAAAGCTCTTGTCAACTGAAGCGCTTCGACGTATTAGTGCGGGGCGGAGCACGCAGTAAATCACTTTGCGTCATATTTAATGATTGTTGTGACTGGAAACCAACCGCTGTGGCTAACTAATGGCGTAAGGACAGCTATTCAAGTTCTTATTTGTCATTCAAGAGAAGTAAACGGCCTTGACTATAACAGGCTAACTTGATGAATGAATAGTGCGACTTTAGCGTGACAGTAGCTGAACCTGAACGGGGGTTGAGGTCGGTCCACTGCTATAGGTTTTAGATACCGTAATGTTGTGACTCGATGGGGATTTTCACAAAAAAACTACTAAACACTCCGGGAGAAAGAGAGAAGAAAATCGCAGAATTACAACAAAGTCGAAAGCTCCGAGGAGCTCAAGTCTTGTGTTTCTGCTTCAGGGATAATTATTGTTGACACTCATAATCCAAGTGTGAAGGAATATATTATAGTGACGATCGGTTCATATGCGTTTGTGCTCGTATGCATTCCAGCAAGTAAACAGTAGCACGTATATATGTGCATACGTACAATTGGCACATCGCACGTATCTCGCGTGTATAGCTATGAGGTATATTTCATGCTCGTCCATAAATAGTCGTCGAAGCTACAACAGTACCGTTGTAAAACAAAACGAGTGTCAATTTTTCTGTAGTTTCTGGAAAGTTTCTGGTAGTTGTCCCAATGGAAACGTGAAATTAGGCGATTGGCCGCCCGCCGAAAATTACCAAAACACGCCATTTCTCAATGCCTCCGTTGAGAAATGGCGAACCATTTTTCCACTAGTGGGCAGAAATAGTTTTTGTTCGCTCGTGGAAAAATGGTTCGCCATTTGCCAACACGCGCGTCGTTGTTGTGAAATAGCGTGTTTTGTTCATTTTCAGCAAGCGGCGAGAATCGACTGTTTTTACATTTGAGTTAAGAAACCTATTTTCGGGCAGAGTGATTCAATCGTACTCACCTTCTGTTATATCAGAAAGCGTAGTCTATATATTGCCAGTTCTTTCATCAAACAAGACTGTTCGGCTCTCCTTATACTAATACAGATCGTAGCGAAGATCCTTTCGCGATAGTGTACATAGCGAAGGGCACCGTCGTGGAACATACAACGCGTGACCCACTACACGCATGATCCTATACCAGTCCCAGGAACTTGGGATCGAGAAGTAAACCCAGGAACTCAACTTTCTTATCGCACTTTTCACCTCCGTGGGAACATGCGAGTAAAGAAGAAACAAACAAGAATGAGTCGAATCGAGAAGAGCGAGCGCTAAAGTTTCTTACGTATAGGTATACATACTTCATTTCACACGTTTCCTTTTCCTATAGAAATAACAGAACAGAGTAGCCCGATGGTGGTTCTTGGAGTAACGATCTCATCAAGCTCGCAGGTCGTAGGTATATGCACACAGGTTGTACAGTTGACGGCAAGTGTAGGATAGTTAGTGGAAGCGGCTATAATCTCCCACCCCCCGGATCTAATGATAATTTCCCGCGATTATCTCGCTGGTCGTAGTTGCAGGTTCCATCTACCTACGTTCATCGCTGTTCACAGCTAAACCTCGGCGAATATGATTTACGCGGCAGGAGCAGGAGCAGAAGCAGCGGCGTAGCATAGCACCGGGAGCCTGAAGCTGGGCTTTTAGCCACTAATTTTATGTAGAGTTATGATAGCTCTTCCGAGCTCCGTAGTGCTCTACGGTTTTACCCAACGGTACCGTATAAGCTCGAGTCCTTCCTCAAGTCGCTCCGAAAGGTCCGGGAACCACTTGCAGCCTACGCGGAGGAGCTGTATAACTACATTTATACAGGAAACTTACGTATACGTATAACCTTCGCCCTCTTATATTCTCGCGTAATACAGTCGCGGGATCGAGGATATCCGAGTATATGCGGGTCTGTTTCATAGCATCGTTCGAAATTGAGGTGCGCGCCTCCATTTGTACGAGTACCTACGATATTTTTCAATGGACCAAACGAGTCCATCGGCCCTTGGTACCGAATCGAACTGGAAATCTTGTGAAATCTCGCATGCGACGATTTCCGAAGTTTACCTGAACACGAAAATTACAAGAACAAACAAAAAATGTACGGTCCTACATCAAACGCCGAACAAATATTTTTTCCCGTTGCTCGACGTGAAGCCATATCCTTTTTTTCTAATTTTGTGGCCGTAAAAACTTTGGGGACCAACACATGCGAGAGTTTGTAAGATTCGCAGTTTGATCCTAAACAGAGGGTCGATGGATCATCGAGGAATTTCATCTTGGTCGGATTTAGATTGTTTTTCAAAAGTCGGAAATCGAAGCGTATAGTATGCAATATACCTATAATATAATGGGATTGTAGTAGAACAAGTATTGTTGGTACATGGTACAGGGAGTGGTTTAGAATATATATGGTTCAGCGTGGAGATCGTGCGGGACTTTTGGATTCTCTCACAATATATATCCAGACCTTTATCCGACGATGTTTGTGCGGTGTGGGATGAGTAGTGTGCTGGCATTTGTGACCATGTGGGGATATCGTGGCTATATACGTATGCACACGAGTTCGGCCTGCGGGCTTGAGACTCTCGAGGTTTTATGATGGTGTAATAAAAAAATAGAAATAGAAAACACTTTTACAGTCTGATCATTAAACCCGGTTGAACGGGCAACGAAGATGTCCGCCAATTAATGGCCGTCCAGGACGTCGAAACCACAAGGCTGCAGCGTGTGGTTGTGTGCAGGTATGACGTGTGAAAATAGATTGAAGATGCCTAGAAGAAGTTCCCGAGTACGTCGGAGGCGATTGCATGCGGAATTCTTTGAAGCCGATAAACAAGGAAACAGCAAAAGCTCCATGAATTGAAGCCAGCAGGGGGGAGGGAGGGGGGGGGGGGGGGGCGCATCCGCAGTTGTACAAAAATGTTCACATTAACCGCCAAGACGAACATGAGACTAAGAAAGAAACAGAGAAGACTGATTCTCCGATGATTTTTCTGAATTCTATGTATGAAGGACTGCCGAAATAAGGTACCCAGCTGCCATGTGACATACCTATATTACCGAACCTGAGAATCATGGCTGCGGCTACATGTAATAGGCATTCGAGCTGACGAGGCTTATAATGTTGTCATAACCGCGTTTACAGCCAATGTAATTACGGTAGCGGGTTATGTCTTTATACCAGCAATAGTTTGACGTATTTGAATTCCGCGGCGGATTTGAACTAGAAAAGGGCGCGAAAAGGAATGCTAATTGTTACAGACTACACGAGTGCTGCAGCCACGGTCACAATTTTCGAATCGTGTGTCTGTAATAACGGCGTGCACCTGTATAGGTACAATATAGAATACCGATATACATTCGTCGAGCATATAAGAAGAAGATGGAACGTAGCCGTCGAAGATGTGAAGAGGAGCTGCTAGCGCGTTACGGACATCGCATCGTTTTTATATTGTCCTCGCCGCGGTGGTGCAGGACCGATGTTACTTTTATAGATGTCAATAAATTTTCAGTTTATTCATGACACTGTATTTATTTATTTCACATAGGTGTGTGTCCAGCGTTGCGTTCGGTATTTTTTTGTTTGTTTTTCAGCAGGAAGTATTATTTCTCATGGGATAAAATACAGTCAGCTAGTCGGTAGACAGATGAGTAGCCGCGCGCTCATTGTAACTATTTCGTCGGTGTTTGTCTTAAATTTATAACTATTATATCCTTTCCGTCATCGAATTTAACGATCGATTCGCGATCGATAACGCGCGCGAACGGATACAATTATATACAAAGAATTACGTCAGGAAGTAGAAATCGCGTCTATATGTATACACACATGTAAAGTGGGTATATATTGGAGAATATCCTACAGTATCTACATCTGAGTACATAAAAACATAAATTAATACGGGAATTCGGAGACTGGAGGTTCGGCCTGCAGATCGTTTCGAGCCGAAAGAAATGACCGCGGACGATCAAATAAACTGCCAGCGCTCTGCAATTATAATTCATACCTTATACCATTACGTGGGTACGAGTTTATCGGTGTGTTCTTGTACCCGATGGGTACATATATATAGATGCCTTCCTGAATTTCAACGGTGCAGAGAACGGGTCTCCGCTTCGCGGTCGGTAGGTATTTGCGGTGTCAGAATTCTCGTGCTCAATTAATAAATCCACATATCGTCTTATATCGAAGAACCGCTCAGCCGAATTGTGACAACGCAATTTCAAAGCACACGATTCCTTGATCATCTCTCACGATCGACATCTCTGTACAGAGATTAGTCGATTCGGTACAATCACGTGACTGCAATGGTCCGAATATATCCTCAGGATTGGTGAGAATCCATCACACTTCTCCCTGTATCAGATCGAGGAGATTTCTCAAACAATTTCTGTGTTTTTTCTTTCTTTCTCGCCTGACGTATGACGGAATTAGCAAGTTCTTAAAGGCGGAATATAATTCTGATTTGATGATACATTGAACTGATCCGCGTAAAGGGATTGATCGATCCTCGCTCAGCTATATTTGTCAGCTATACATGCTCACAGTAGTTATAGAAAAGTTGAGGATAAATGAAAGGTGCAGAGTTTTCTGAGAAAATTCATCCTTCTCGTTCCATTGTCTTTTTTCCTGCAATGCTAGAGCCAATCGCAACGGGTGGCCCGTGACAAAGGACGATATTCATTATATATAGGTATATTCCATGCAATTTGTACGAGCATCCAACGATTCCAGGGAGCGTAATAATCATTATAATGAACTGTAGGTATCTGTGCCACTCGTGCACGTATCTAGTATGTATACCTAACCAAACACCTGCAACGCTTCGAGCAATGGGGACGTAAATGAGTCTCCAAACAAGTCGTACGGCTGCAGTTTATTAACAATCATGAAGAGATTTGATTGAAAACTTTCACAGCTAGAGAGGAGAATTATATCTTAGAAGTGTTCAATGATCGCGGACGCCTAAATCCGTTTTGATTTCACGAGGCGGAGAACGGAAAGAAGAACCGTCAGGCAAATGAGAGTATGATCGCCTGTCTATACGGTACAATTGTCGGCGGCGATTCGTTTGCCGCGAATCTTGATATTTTAGTTCTACATTGGGAATGATGCCACGAATTGAAACACGAGGCTGCATAATCCGCTCAATCCAAGTTTTCGTTTCACCCACCGAACGAAGAGTGTGACGTGGGCTTCCGCGTATTCACAACAATTGAACTTTACCACCCGCTTAACCCCGATCTGAGAAAATAGGAGTCTTTGCTTATTCTCCTCATCCTTCGACTGCTGCAGAATATCACACCTATAATATAATTAAGGGACTGGTCAGGCAATAAACAATTTACTGCTGTAAGTGGACCTGGGGTAACGCCGCATAACACCAATACACAAACGTACAGCTATAGTAGTAGGTATACTGTCCGATCGACGTCAGTCGAACTTATACTCGAATGAATCGTTATACCTAACGAATATCATTCATGTAATCAAGATTAACTCGGAACTCATCTATGATCGGAAAGCCGCTCCATGACGAAATGATAATCATTTTTAAGTATCTACGTGAGCTGAAATTCGAAGCCTTCCTCTTCGGAGTGAGCCTTTCCCTGCCCCCGATGTTGCCCCCCCCCCCCCCCCCCCCAATCTGTACTACGGTGAGGGAATAAGGAGGTTTCTGACTTCGGAGGTACCTATATACTAGAAGGTACCCCGCAGGTATCGTTGATTGTTTCAGCCGTGCCTTTACAGTTATAGGTTTGAACAATTGCCAAGTGAACACAATGTGGAGCAATGATCGTGGTAGGTATAATAAAGGTAAAGGTAAAGGTAACGTAAGGAACCGATGTGAATCGGGTGAATAACGACAAAAACGGTTTTGAGCATGAGGCTGCTCACCGCGCAGACTGGCTTCGCTCGACAGATAGAGGTATATATACCTATGTGAACCTATGCCTGAGCGTACCGGCGCGGCGAACGGCGACCCACCCATTCTGCTCCGTTTTTAATTAAAATGATGGTATATAAGGTTTCGAGGCGGAGACCCCACGGTGCGGGTTGTTGTTTTATGTCTTTGCAGAATTCCGAATTTTCAGACTTACAGGTAAGAAGACAATGCATGCGCTCGTACCTGCATAAGGTCGCACTGCAGTACCTGCGCGTATATATATATATACCTATAATCGTACCTCGCACCTATAAGGTATGAAGGATCCTAATTCCGACTCTTCTTGTAGGTAGGTAGGTAGATGCTTAGATAGGTATCGCCGCAATTTATCATTAATTTCTTCGTTTGTAAAACTGTCATTCATAATCCGAAAAACATTGGCAACAACGAATTAAAACTATGCCAAATAACTAATACCTATACCAAGCCGTTACGAGCGTCACACCTTGGTAATATGGGCATAGATATGAGCAGATACTATACGAATATAACCTTGTTCTTTCATTTTTATCGATTGGATTGTAAATATCACGTCGGTGATCACCTACGCTGTGATATTTTTTCATATCGCTTTCGAGGTGACAAATTATCTCGAAATCATATCTATAATTGCATCCGATATTCAGCGGGGATCGGGGGTAAGAAAAGCCCGCCTACTTGAAATGGCGATTCGCGTTTTCGGTTCGTTATTCGCGAATTCGCGATTCCTTAATATGCCACCTCTGTGTAATGTGAAAGTGTGAGAAGGCCCATCGAGATATATAACATGCGCGCTTCCATCTTTTCCTATTTTCATTCAGTTTTTTTCTTCATTTTCTCCGTTTTTTATTCGATTTTTCTCTACTTTCTCGTCAGCGCGAGCACGCGGACGTATAAAATCGTGGAGCGGATTATCCCTGACACGATCAACGGCAGCAGGCATCGTTTCGTTTCGTACGTTTCGTTTCGCTCCGCCTTGCGTCCCCTCGCCGCTCTTCCGTAGGCGGAGCGTACAACATATCCAGCTGCGGTAAACAGTACGAGGGATACGGACTAACGCAGCCATAAACATGTAACGTAGATTTTCGTAAAGCAAGTCAATATTGTGACATAATCGACGTCAGGCTAGTACGCTATTATCCGCGGATAATCTTCTTCACTCATTAGCTCATCTACCTACAGCCATCGAGGGATATGATGTTCTACGGCAAACAGATCTCGACCCCGCTCGGCTTAGGCTGGGTTCGGCTATGCGTCTTGACTGAAAAAGACTGCGAGTTCGTATCTCCGAGTGAAAATTCCATGGGACATGTGTGTACAGTCGTTGAATATGGATCGAGCGTTTAGAAATTTTCTGTAATATGCATAACACCGAAATTTTCCATCAAATTATCAATCGAAAGGTGAGATTCCGTTGGTTCCAAACGCGGGGCACTGACATCCGATCGAGTTCAACACCACGCGAGTTCTATTAATTGAAAAACGCTGCGAACTTTCTACTTTCGCGGCATAGTCTTTCCTTGGAAAGGAAACATCATATGACGCGACCTGTAAATTAGTTTTTCTACATCCATCTACCTGCTTGACGAATAAATCGTGCCAAGTCATTAAACAGAGGCGCGAGTGAGTATATCATTACTGCGTATTTGCTATAGATAAACTAGGTCGGTATACACGTTACATACCTGTATATACATACATAGAGGTACGTTTTTTTATATACTCTTGATTGCCTCATACAGCACAACGCAGTATGTCGAGGAGGCGACCGCGACGGTGCGTAGCCACGAAATATCGTGCGACGTAAGCTGCATGCGTTACACACGCGATAATCATTGCAGTATGATAAGTAGAAGCAGAAATTATTCGGTTACCTGTGTTCCACCTATCGCAGGAGAGGAGGCGGATGCAGGCAGCCTGCATTTTGGAGATCAGTATGTCATAAAACCTGATACGCAATAACCACGATAGTAGCGGGACGGAGGTTGCGCGGTGCCCTTCGGAGCTGGAGAAAGAATTCTGAAGAGCCTCTCTTCTTTAATTTCATTGTAATCCATCGATTCGCGGCAATTGTATAAGGAACTTTAGTTTATGCTCTCCGTGGCGTATTCAAATAGGTATAGATATAGGATATAATTGTGACATTGTAATTACCCGAGTAGCAATATGATGCGGTGACAAATTATGATATGTATCTAATTGTAAGTTACAGCCTCATATACCTGCCTCATACCGGTGCGTATGTACCTCGAGCACTTGTGAAAGTAGATGTAATCCAATTTACAACATCCGCGCTTCACGATCTGTGAGAGTCTTCTGCTTTTAAATTATCCCGTTGTTAATCGTTACTCCAGTTGATACGTCAACGCTGATGGCCATGCCTACAAATATACCTATATTGGTTATATATCAATACACGATATTATGTATAACCGCATAGTGGATCTTTGCACCGCGTGCATGGGCGAACGCGCGTATGCATACGTAACGTGTATGTACCTAGCTGCGGGGTTGTAAATCTGATGGATAACAAATATAGCTTCATCAATTGCAATGTGTAGTAATAACGATAAGCCGAAGATTCTTATTTCCAATTACAATCATACTAAGTTTTGATTTATGAACTCGCCTCGCGCAAGTTTAAAATTATATACACGGTGTATTATTATATTTACAATTTTATTATAGGTACTCGTAATAAAATAATATATTACGTGAATCAACCGGAGAGTGTAGGTATGAAGTGATACCCAGGCACAAGTCTCTCTTGTTCCTCTCCGTAAATTATTATCATTTCTATCATTATCATTATCATACATCGCTATAATTTATACACGCATGGAGTAAGCATACAGCATTGTACGTACACGATGGTGGATGCACACAGGCGCGTAGCATACCATATTGTGCAGCGAGCTTCGCACTCTATTGAAATTTTGCCATAATCAGCAATGTCACGGATAGTCCGACTCTACGCGTGAACATTCGCACGAAAGTATGCCTGCGTGTTATACCTACATCTGTACTGTACATTTAATTAAAAACCGAGTGATAATACTCCGGGTGGCGAGGCGTCGAGCATCAGATACTAATCGCCTATCCTAACACAAGCCAAGTGGGTATCGCAGAGAAGACGTAGGGTAATATTTGAAGAATTAAACTGGAGACAAACTTGTTACGCCTGTGAGAGATAGCGACTCACAATCGTCCGGCTATCTTCTCCGAGGGATTGAAACTGATTTTTTCGTAGCTCGTCACGCAGCTCGTGGATGGATGTGCCCTGAGTGTACGAAGAGCGAGTTGGTGCCTAGATATGCATGCAACGGGTTTCGCGGCACAGGTGAATAATAGTGGATACGAGAAAACGGGAGCCCTTGCCGAAGTTTGTACTCTAATTACTAGATCTTTTTGGTTTCTTTTCCAATTGTCTCATGTTACTCAGGCGCACCACATCCATCTCCACGGCGGAATTTCTTACGCGGGTCACCCCGATCATGGAATGCCTAATACTCTATATTCCACAGTGCATCGTATAGTCTTGGGCAAATACAGACTGACGCGTTGAGTACAACAATGTGGCGGTTGAAAACACAAACTAGACGTAGTCGGGCAGAGATAAAATCTCGAGCTTCAGATAGCGGGATAAAACGAGTGCCTTGAATATGTAGGTTGTTGTACATACATACCTACCTACCTACCTACCTACGCGTTCGAGTCGAGCATCTGTACCCGTACGTACGAATATCCGCTTGCGATAAATTTTCGAAAAATCGTGAATCGCGGCAAACCATGGACGGGTGGAGGCATTCAAAGCACCGGAAGTTAGTCCGTAATCCGAAAGGCTCATAGCGGACATACCGTCGCGCGTTGTGTAGCCCAGAAGTCCGAACCGCCGCTGGCTCATTGGACGTGCTGTGCGGGGTAGCAGAAAGCCGAGAAGACGTTTGCTTAGGATTAAAGATACATAATAATTAAGGAACTAGTATGGCTAATGGCAGGTAGGTAAATAATTCATTCGTAACGCCTATATACTCAACGTATTATTGCCCACTACCAACCCCCTAAACGCACGCTCTCAATTTAAACATAGCTGATTAGACCTCGTTACGTGTTCATAGCGTGGTCTGAAATGTCGCTTCGCCGAAAGAATATCTCTGAAATAACGAATTACCGTCCATTTTTTGCTGCTCTGCCACAATTTCTCGACCGCGAATATGGGAAAAAAATGATATAATTTCGGTACACCAACATCCAACCGGCACACACAAGCGTGTGGGTAGTTTTTATCGTGAGTTCTGACGGCGAGGAGTTTATCAGAGCTTGGGCGTCCCCAGTCCGCCATTACCGACGCCGTAGTCGAACGCCTCTCCCAACAAAGTCGGCGGCGTTCATTGGCGGCGTCTTTCTGACCTGGAAGGGGTCACCTTCAATGGAGGGCGGTGCGAGCTCGAAACACTAACCGTGGCACAAAATCATGCTAACAGTGCTCACAGACGCGTGAGCAGTTGTCGGTGGAGCGTCGTCGACCGATATACTCGATAAGTTCAATATTACCGCGTAATACGGGCCGGTCTTGCATTTACGTTCGCTAATCAACATTATCACTATTAATTTCTTTCGGCTTTTTTTTTTTTTTTTGCCACACACCGTGCAGAATTTGAAAAAATTAGAATTAGAATGCGAATTAGAATTAGAATGACAAACACAGTGTGCTAATTGTTCACGCATAATCAAACAGTGTGCAGCTTGAGTGACGATTGTACAGTGACGTATATCCACTCCGAAAACACTACGTTTCACGAGTGCATGTGCTAGTTGCAATGGAATTTCATTAAACACTTCAACTAGCTTTTTTCCGTTAATTTTTTTACCCGGGAAACATTGATAAACCAACAACCAGGTGAAAGGAACCGATGTGTGTGTGTGCGCGTGTGGTTTTTTTTCAATTCCTTTGCGAATCGTAGAGTAGAACGCTGGAACAAACGGTTTCAATTGGAGATAATAGCGTAGACATAGAAATCACTCGATGGCGGACGTGAGCAGTCTGAGTATGGTGTCGTCGTATAATTCGTTAGCGATGTACAGGCAACAGCAGCAATCGGCGAGTCAGCAATCAGCCCTGGCTCAGCAACAGCAGCACCAGCATCCCCAGACCCAGCAGCATCCCGCAGGTGGTTCCGACGGCCAGCAATACTGGTATGGTTATCCCTACACGCATCCTCACGCTGCGCATCATCAGGCATCTGGAGCCCAGCAGTATTTGGAACCGGCGGACGTTCTCGGTTGGCCACCCCATCCGCATCCGCACGCCCATCCGCACTATCCACATCATTTACAGTACCAGCATCACCAGGCTTCTTATCAGCAACAGCAACAGGCCGCCGCACAGCATTCGGTTATTAGCGGTGGCTTCGCTGACTGGAGCGGAGACGAAAGTAAACATGGCATTGGAGCCGCGGAACCTAGTCCCCCGATAACCGTCAGCGGTAGCGAAATCAGCAGCCCGGGAACACCGACGACACCGCCAGCAAATAACAACAACAATGTCGCGACGACTCCGGTTCGCCCATCGCAAATCAGAAGTCCGTATGAGTGGATGAAGAAGTCCTCGTACCAGAGTCAACCGAATCCTGGTTAGTTCTATTTTATATGTATTAGCGTCGGCAATTCACCTGTCTCGTATATTCCGTTCGGCAGAGTAGATGTAGGGGATTGGTGGTTCCATCATCCCTGGGCCAATGTTCATGCAGCTCGATGAACGAGCGCCTTTTTTCTCTTTTTTTGTCACCTTCGCCTCGAACCGGAAGTTTGGAGATTTACACAAGAAAGCGGTTTATATTCGCTGTTCGTAAGAACAAATAATATGTACCTTCGGGTAATATTTGAGGAGCTCGACCGCCCGTGCAATTTTAATGTACGGTATATAACCGCAGGTATAAGAAATCATCTGCGTAAATCTCATGCACGAAGATTCTTGTCAATATGTTTCTCCAAAGTTTACAAGTTTTTCCGGGGATCATGTTTTCGTCGGTCGCAGAATCATCAGGATAAACGGAAATCAGGAAGACAGGGAAGATTAGAATGTAAAATATTGACGGTTAATAGTCAAAAGTAGAAAATCTTTTGGGTATGATTGAACCCGGGAGGAAGGGAAGAAATAGAGGAGAAAAAGAAGAAAAATTAAAAGGTAGATAGAAGCAAGCAAAGTTACATTGCGCAGAGGGAAGACTTAGGCAGGGATATAAGAAGCGAAGGGCTGTAAAAGATCCCAAAGCAGCTCGCCAGGCCAGAGAAAACCCCATCGTCTTTCACCTGGCCGTAATCAGAAAAAGGGTCCCGCCGTACTAGATATGCGAGCAAACGATGTAAACATCTTAGCAAGACGTGCAAACAACTAATTGCCCTCAAATATTTGTAAGATAATCTACCGCGCTCTGCACCCTACGGCCACCCCGAACTTCAACGAACGTAACGAACCTAGGAAGTAGAAACCTCTGAGGTGCAGAATAGTGAAAAGCTCGACTGAATTTGAAAGAACTTTTTCTATTTTTATCACTGTGGCGCGCGGTGTCATTGTAAATATATTTCGATAGAAAATATAAGATACGTCGAGTCCAGTTATATGATATTCTCGTGATATATTTTCCCGTATCAATATTATACGATTCTATACATCTGCTAGGTATATCCAGAGACATGCGAGAAGCGGTTTTATCTTTACAGCAGAATGTTTTTTAAGCTTCAGCCTTGCGCTATAGCCGCCATTTATTTTTCACACCGAGGTGCTAATTGCCATCACTTACGCATATCCGTGGACCACGGGTTCTCTCGCTCGTAGAAAGAATGATAAAAGCAAGAAAAGATTATAATAACAGAAACCGGGCACCTAGATGCCGCGAGGCTGCACGAAAAACGAAGACGTGTACGCTATATATAATTTAGCAGATAATAATCCAAGGTGGCCAATTATTTATAATTATTTA
The DNA here is from genome assembly GCA_963170745.1 of Phymatocera aterrima. Classification (NCBI taxonomy): domain Eukaryota; kingdom Metazoa; phylum Arthropoda; class Insecta; order Hymenoptera; family Tenthredinidae; genus Phymatocera; species Phymatocera aterrima. The sequence goes on from OY720668.1 coordinate 332,977, forward strand.
TACTTGAGTTACCTACATTTTGCAAATGACCACTGATCGCAGCTGACTCCAGCGAGAAATCATTGCAATACCTCCGACTAGATTTCTTTGATATATTTCTATTTTTACAGCATGCAGCGTGGCTGCGGCGGCCACAACTCCTATGTCTTCTGCAACGCCTCACGAGCTGTGCTCACTCGACGCTCTCGGTACGATTTAGATTCTAAGTAGGTAGCTGTTTACGTAAATGTCGAACGAGCTTGAGTTGTTGAACTTAGATGATCGGGCGTCTTTTAGTTGAAACATATACGTAGAGCTGAATGTTGCAGTCAATTTGCCCCGAGCGAATGGAAAAATATATGCGGCAGACTGAATCCTATATAATATTACAGGAATTTGCAAAATTTTTGCTGTAAATGCCAACGCATGTGAATATGTGAAAATAATGGAATAAGACGCGCTGCACGTGGCCTGCATCATGCCAAAGTATTTGTATAATTTCTCATACTGCCGAGATATTCACGCATGATGAAAAAGTTGAACGAAAATTTGCGGCTTTCATTACTATTGTCAAATCGAATAAACATTCAGGCATAATTTGCCTCTTTCTTTTGTGATCGCATGTTTTGCGAAATGATTCCGTTCAACGTGAATGTATCTGTATTTCGTAGATGATCGATTCACATTGTGCACGGAGCGAATTCAACCATTTCTACGTACTGTTTGGGAATCGTTTCATCTTCACCTCCATCGCTTTAAAATATGAATATATACCTTCCGTAAAGATATTTCCGGGGGAGCTAAGAGGCTCCACCTCTTCTCCAGTCCCATCGTATAAGGTTGTGCGGGCTATTGGCCCGGCCGACTCGCAGCAAGGGAACAACCTCAAAAAGCCCTTGCAGATTGCTTTAATAGTCGCATGAATGGTTCAGTACAGATCCCAAACCCAAAGCAAACCCTGCAGCAGCACACTGGCTCCGAGTTACAGGCTCCACCTCTCCGGGACCCTGCGATGACCACTTCTCTTTGAGATCATGAACTGCGTATGGTTTGAAAAAAAATCAGAGGTTTTGTTCAACTCCTATATCAAACTGCGGCGAGGTATAGAAGGGTGCACGCCGGGGTATTTATGTAGATCGTATATGTGCTTGAAGTTATATACTCGATACTTGGATACTCATGCAAACCTGCAACTGTACGTATGAACCTACCTATATGGAGTTGCGTGCGTCCGTTGGTCGTTATTTCTCCGTTTCTCCGTTTCTCGACTCCGTCCTCATCGCCCCTTGCGCAGCTCTCGGCGCTCGCTCGGTTTTCTTGTTCAATTTCATTCCCCCGATACCCTTAGCGGGCGGCCATTATCTGCATTTTATTACTATATTGCCCCGTGGCGGAGGCGCCCGGATTTAGTCCGTAGCATCGCCGACGCATACATGCAAGGTAGGTAGGTAGGTAGGTAGCCAGCCCGGCGGAATACGTATACCTTGGTATACCTAGACGAAATCTACCGTAGGAGAACTCTTGGCGAGTTAACCGACGAGCGGATCGCATGATTCACAGTTCCAGACTTGTGTGTTTATACGAATACGCACATTATTATTCCGCGTCTGCTTACAAGTCAGACTACGAAATCCTCCGGCTCCGAGCTTCGACCGGACAATTATTAGCCAGGCCCCCGTCTGCGTTCAAACCATCACGCGATCCCCTTCGTCATCCAATATTAACGCCGCCATTTTGGTGCTCGAGCCACGCACGCATCACGGCGACGGCTTAATAAACCCGTGACTCGCGGAGTTGTTAAGGTCGGGATATTATCAAGACCTGAACAACGAGGGCCGGGCCCAAACTCGTTCTTTCCCTATGTTCTTTGTTTCTTCTATTTTCCTCGGTTTGTAGTTTCATTTTACGCGGGTATCAGAAATCCAGGCAGCTCCAGAGGTTACGGTTTGTCATTAGCGAATGCACCCGTACACACCGCATGGTACCCATATTCGACTTTTTCATTCTCTTTGCTCCGCAATCGTACGTTGGAAGATGCCTAGGATATGGGGATTTTTTATTACGCACGCGATTGCGTGTCCAGAGATCCGCTCGTCCGCCTAGGTATACTGCATACTCACGCCGAAAAAATGCGCGTCCCGTCTTTAGATTAATTACGTTTATCGCTAATTACTCGCTGCATTCGTCCAGTGAAACCTGGCATCGTCATTCAATCACTGCGTAACGGGGGGATTTCGATAGTGCACCAATTTCATCGCAATCAATCGAACTCGAGCTTACGGAATCGGACTGATTAGCTATTCATCATATAGCGTCCAAATATCTAATTCAAGCTAAGACAAAAGTTCGAAAGATTGGGAATCATTCCGTGACAATGTATGGGGATATTTAATTACTCTCGGAAAGAGGAGGGGGAATTACTCGGGTTCAAACCCTTTTGATTAATTCCAGCGATATGGACTTGAAGATAGGTATTCGAGAATAATGGAGTAACGGATATGCGTAGACCATGAAATTAATGTTTGAAAATTAACGAACTCATTAACCAAGTCTTCAATTTCGAGAAACACAGTGATAAAAATGTGTGAGTATACTGGAGTTGCCTACCCAGACATCACGAATGATTCCAAACTATGAGATCAAGATTTCAGGCGAGGTTGTGTCTCTCGAGAGAAAAGCACACAAAAAGAATGCGATACGCGGCAGAGCGGCGTGGAAGAAGTTAGATTAAAAAAATGAGAAATAGAACAGCAAGAATTCACGTATTACACGAAATCAGTAGGTACGAGCGTGTAGATATAGATCGGAGCCGAAAATATCTCGCGCCGCAGGCATAGGATAATATAATAACTACAATATGGTCGTATGGTCGTCAGGTAGGAAAAATTAAGCCTATATAAGGTGAAGTCTGTGTGTACTGGAATATACGGTTTGTTTGTTTGTTTTGCCAACAATAAAACGTAATTGAGAGAGTGTGAATACAACGGAAGAAAGGTCAGCGGGGCATTTCCAGGTTTCGAACGTCGAGGCATTAGTTATCGTGCGAAGTCTTGGACAGGTTCTGAAAACTTGATTGGTAAAATTGAATTGTACCGTTTCGCTAATACCTCGAGGGTCTATATAGTCGCTGTCCCTGCTGACGTCCCGTACCAAGGGATTCCGCGTTTTGGCAGGATCGGAATAACCAATGTACATGTATATACAAATATTTAGGTGCCGTGCCTATTGAGGACTCAGCGGGGGCCTCCAGGTATCCACGTGTATTATATACCTTAGGATACATGGAGGAACCGGGAGGCACATTGTAGCCATACCTGTACTCACACGCTAGCACAAAGTCGAAGAAACAGGGAAACCCTACCGGGGGCGACCGTCTTGGAGACACAAACTTTCGGTACGTGCCTCTATTGTCTCGGATGACCGGTATTCATCCGTTGAATCGGCCAAAAAGCATAAGCTGTCAAATAAAAGTGTTTACCGCTTGTATATTATCCCCGTCGTAAAATCAATCCGGCTTAGCAGCTTTACTCTTCTTCATTTCCTACGGTTACTTCGATATTTGTATCTATGCCCGCATCAGTCTCGAGGTTTCGGCAATTCAAATACCTAACAACGTCGAACAGTGCAAGTGTTGCAAAATCATACATCGCATTTTTCTTCTTGAAACAAAAATATTCTGCCGTGCAACGCTCTTCGTTGCTTGAGGCAAATCACCTCGCAAATCACGAAAAATGATACCACCGCCGTTTCCCCATCTTGGAAATACCCTGAGGTGTACAATTTACTTCTTTTCATTTCGTCCCTAACATTGTTCCTCGGATGGCGAAACCTGTGCGAGATTATTTTTCGCTATTTGAGTGATAGAGTGACTCGACTCGACATACGAGCGTTGCATGAAATGCAGTAGGTACCTGAAGCAGAAAAGGAAAATAGGGTAAATAGGATCGTATAGGATCGTGCGAATTTAACACATGCTGGAGCACCTGTCGCGAGATAAACCGACACTCGATACCCGGGGCCAAGCGACGGAAAAAGGCCTACCGGCGGTCCCTGGAGCAGTGCCTGCCGTAAGTTATAGATAGGCGGACGTACATACAACGACGAGCACAAAATACGAAGTAGTACAATAGGGATAATTGTGACGCGGCTGACGAATGGCGGTTACCCCCGCAACGTTCGAGGATCGTGTCGTGTCGCGTTGCGTCGCGCGATTCTGCGTCGCGGAATGGAAGAGCGAACTGTGTAATGGGGTGCCAACGAGCCCCGGGGGTCCAGTTTTATTCTTCCCCAGTGCGATTACGCTCGCGCCCGAGTCGGTTATAGGTGGCGGAAAAACGCGTCGCGCCGCATGGTTGCCGCTCGGCTCTGTGAACAGTGTTACGCACTTGGTCCCCTGTATCTCAAATCTCTGCACACTTTCAAATTTCTATTGGTATTCAAAACTATCCTGCGCCTTACGCGCGACATTACGTGACCGTTTTTCTCTGTCCAAACTCTCCCTGCACTCTTCGTGGGACGTGAAGCTTTCGAAATACGGCGATTTTCGGAGACGCTCCTCTTACTTTTACTTCCTAATTTAATAATGACTCGACGATGAATTTTCTTCATCTATTTTATTGGCTCGTGATTTCTGATACAAATTTCACCCGTTTTTAGACGCTAATTGGCGACGGGATAAGAACAACAACAATAAAAGTGGTTCTGCTCCGCTAATTGGGTTTTTAGGTCGACTCAGTGTACGCGACGATGAGGATATATAAGTTTATGGATACGCAATTAGGAGTTGGATCGGGTGATATAGCTAGGATTCGTGGACGTGGTATGATATAAGAATGACCGGTAGAGTGGCTTGCGAGACTCGTGCTACGCATATTCCATGTGTGTAACTATGTAAATACGTATGTACATATACAATACGCGTATACTCCAGCTGTATAATCGAGTTTGTCTATAATTTATCTGCAGGTCATCTCGTACGCTATCTTGTATCGGATCTATGCGAGCGATAGTCGCAATCGTTACGACGGTCGGGGATCAAAGAGGCCGGCAAATCCCCCTCAATCCCTGACTTTCCAAAATCAGCTTATTTCAAATGTCGGTACCTTTCAATATAAGCTCGTACTAGGATAGTGATTAGGGGACCGATGCAGTCCCTGTACGTACCTGCACCTACACCCGACGCACGCTCCTACGCTACGTGTGAAAGCGAATGATGGATGAGATCGCGACGGAAATCACTATCATGTATGTTGCATCGAAGGTAATTGCTATCGCTGTGTTCCGCGCCCGGGCGTAATCGAATCTCTCATACATTCGTTCTCTGCGCACTCGAGCTATACGCGAGAGATGTTCATTCTTTCTTTCTGGCGAAATTCGAATTCAATGTGAAATAAATGTGTATCGAACAAATTTCCTCCGAAGCCGATTCCGGTTGGCACTGGAGCCCAACGTCCTCGTAGGGTTCCGAGCCTTGGGTAGGTAAATATCGTCGGTTATCAGTCAGATGAAAGGAGCCGCCGCCTACTCTATAATCCACGCCTTGCAGACGCGCTGTGAAGGTCCGCAGCGTCGTACCCACTTCCGTACACAGATCGAAGTAGAAAACGGAACTTGTTGGTGAAAATTTGCGCCCTTAGAAATTCGCAGCGAAGTTTCAGGCGAATTAAAAGATCGAATAATAAATCAATTACATATTCGGTGTTTAATTATCTTTCGCACATAAAGTTCTCGTTCTTTCTTCCCTTTACCTTCGTCGATCCCACTTGTCCGCTGGACTGAGCAAAAAACGGAATTCCAATTTTATTATCTATGCAGATTTATCCCGAAGCTATCGGAATTATTATCGATATTATATTACCGATACAGTATGTATTACTTCCCGGTAGATATACCTGCCGCCGAATATTGTCTGCATACATGATTAGTATGCTATCTTCAATAAACCTCTGGGCGTTAATTAGTCCAGGAATTGATATACCTGGAGTAGAAGAGTATCGTAGGTATTATAGCCGAATACATACGCGTTGACGAATTATGCGTGAATTAATTGATCTTACAAATTATACAAGCAACCTAACGATCGTGCATCAGGACGTGAGTTTTCGGATAACAAAATTGAGAATTGCCTGACCTCATAGAGTGAGTTCTGGATCATTAATTGCGGGCAACAAAAGGTAGCCACTCATAGGCGGGCTTATGAGTATTCGGAAGATACGCATAATAAAATGAAAACAAGAAAAACGTGAAGAGGGAATGCAGTTTAATGACGTTGCAGCGCAGGTATGCGAAAGACGGAAAAATGTTAGCCCAGATCACGTGGCTTCGGAATGACAGAAATATCCCATTCCGTTTCCTCCACTTTTCTTTATTTTCAATTTTATTTCTATTTTATGGTTCACGAGCGATCTCCGCGACGTATAATATCTGTACCGGGATATCGCAGTATGCAGGTGGAATTTCAGGCTGGCTTATATTTTTCTACGTTACCTATACCTCGATGCGTGTAGACAAAAGTTTAATGCGATGCGTAATCCTCGTCGTCCAAGTTTAATCGTCGCGCCTCTACTCACTTCGCACGGATTGACGACTCGCGTGGATATCTTAGAAACTTACGTATAAGGTATGTGTGAACCTGGGAAATAAGAAGGAATGAGAAAGACAAGACAAGAGAGAGGAAGAGAAAAAGAGGAAGAGGTGGCTCGAGGCGGCATGCGCTTACTAAGGCTCGCGCGGTTATCGAGGAGTGGCGGATTAACGCCTCGCCTTTGATCATATGCCGCCTTATCTAATCGTGGTTGTCACCGCCTCGCGTCTCTCGCACCCTGGCCACGTCTTCTCCACTCGATTCTCAACTCGTCGCGCAATGCGGTCCGGTTTTTTATTTTCATTTTCTCTGTTTCTTCACACCGCGATAACAAAAGTTTCAATTCTCATCCAGCAAGTATAATGTAACGCGCTTCGAAACTACCCCTGCAGTTTTGTTCGAGCATTCCCGCTGCCTTGACCTCATACGAAAAACGGCTCAAATTTTTGAGCAGTTCTATAACGAATTGTGGATCAGAATAAAGGTTAGACTACATATATCGTCTCAACCGACGTAGCGAACGAGAAATCCGTGGGCCCTCTGTTTTAAATCGAACTGGAAATCTTGCGAAATCACGCGTCTCGCGAAAATTTCGCAGGATTTCCAGTTCTGCTGGTAACAGAGGGCTGGTGGGATGTTTGCTATATATATATATATATATATATATGTAGACGATGAATATTCGAAATTCTTATCATATCGTATGACTCGCGATTTTAATTAGAACGACAGGAACACCCTGAAGTTTGACGTCCATATACGTTGTAGGTGTGTGACGGTCATGATGCATGATTTTCACTATCTATCCATCCATCTGTCTATCTATCTATCTGCCGATAGCACGCGATAACGCAAATATTATAGATACATGTATCTATAAGCTGTAAGTTATTTTGTGTGGGTGTGTGTATGATCGCTGCGGAGGCGATTATCGTTGGTTCGCGCGAGTCAAGATTAAGAGATATATCAACAATGCGCAATTCTACCCGGGCACGACCGCATATTTTGAAAACTTATTTTTTATCTGTAGAGCGTCGTCGTGCGATCACGCGATAACCGCCGTATATACTCCGCGTAGGGACACGAATGCGTTACGCAGGTACGCCGTATGTAGTACGTTATGATATGCGATACGCGCGGGGCTATTCGCATAAATTATGGGATGGAAGAATAAGTTGCAAAAGAATCGAAATATAATCATCTACGATCACCGATTGTTTTTTCCATTTCAGGAAAGACACGGACCAAGGATAAGTACAGGGTTGTTTACACCGATCATCAGAGGCTCGAACTCGAAAAAGAGTTCCATTACAGCCGCTACATCACGATCAGACGCAAGGCTGAACTCGCGGCGAATCTCGCGCTTTCGGAACGACAGGTAAGAACGTTTTTCATGTAAATTCTGCTGCAGTTCTGTGAAAGTCGTTTATCAAAATTTGCTCCAATCTCTGGCTCACCTAAATTCAAATGTTTCGGGCGGTGAACAAATCTTCCATGAACTTTATAAATTGACCTACGTTTTTTCTACATTTATTACTCCTATTCGGTTAATTTGTTTCGTATAAAAATTGATTATTCACGGGAGGTGTGATAGCGATGAGGATAGATCGATCGTAAAACTATAAATTTTGCAATCTCTGAAGAATTTTTCGAGGATCTAAAATACGAATATTTTTCTGGCTCTTTCGATAATAACTCAACGAAGCTACGAGGCTAAAGTTCATAACGTTACGGCAACAGAATCGCGACGAGCACCTAGTATCGTCCAAAAAATAAAAAAAAATGTCCGTCAAATAATTTCATCCGACATTGTTTCTCGTGATTTTGGTGCGTTAACGTTATGAATTCATTTATAAAGCTGCGGTTCGTTAATCCGATCGAGTAATTTTTCGATTGGAGGAAAAAAAAAGAAGAAATACAGAACTTTTTCAAAGACCGTCTCTTCCTGTTTTCTCAATCTTTCTAAGGTTAGTAGGCTTCCACAAAGGAGGATACTCTCCTTAGTAAAAAGACAATAAGAAACGCATGAAAATTGCAACTTTGGTTCGGCTAGTCCGATCATAGTCACTACCGTATAAGAAACGAAGAACATCTGGAAACACGAGACTAAAACAGAAACTACATGTCTCTCCTCAGGTAAAAATCTGGTTCCAAAACCGCCGCGCGAAAGAGCGGAAACAAACAAAGAAGAGGGAAGAATTGGACCTGAAGGAGCCGAAGGTTGAGGGTGGATTGCCGAACGGCGGGATGACCGGCTTGGCGGCGTTGGGAGGAATGGGAAGTATGTTGGGAGGGCTGACGTCCTTATCGTTGGCACCGCCGCCCCCACCTCTTCATCCGCATCCGCACCCTCACGGCCATCCGCATCCCCATCCGCATCCGGTTCTAGGATTGTGACCGGAATTGCAGATGGAGTCGTCGATGTCCGACGCGTGGCCGAGCCACGCGTGAATGCGAGAGCTTGATGCGCGAGGAAATACGACAACACAAAATACCCACGCGGCATTCGAAATTGACGCGAGTGCGGAGGAAAAAGATCAATCACAAAGCAATCTCTATAACAACGCGGAGTTGCGCCAAATTTCGAACGAAGTTTCGGTGCGACGCGACTCCAAGCGGTTGCGGTTCAACACACCGGGTGTACACATACCTGAGTAGTATAATAATAGGTATAACTATAGCACTTAAAACTACGGGAATAATCGTATTCAACGCGCAATAGGATATTTATTGATTATGACATGTACCCCTATATTATTCGTTGTTCAAACTTTTCTAAATACAATACAATACTTATACTATACTACGAACAAGTAGTAAGGATATCCGATGTCGGTACATACCTATACTATGATCACTGATACTCGCAATTCATTGTTTCGCCGCTCACTCCCGTGCTCTTCTTTCATTTTACTCCTTGTTCGTTCATTTTCATTAGGATTATCAGCTGCAGATTATTTTCTCACGTGGGTAGATCTCGAGTCAAGTTCGTATAGTGGCTGATATTTTTATATTTCACTATGGTACCTTGCGCGCAGCGGAGGTGGAAAGTTGGTAACCTCGGCAGCGGCTATAAATAATCTTTCAAATTTGACATACAGAAGATGATTAGAATTATAGGAAAAAAGTAGAAGTGAATAGATGAAACTACGTATTCAATGAACAGTTTTCCTCATTTTTAGCCATGTATGGTTGAAACAGAATTTAACTACTCCGCGATTATGACGTTCCGCAATTTTGAAGCGCTTAAGTTCTTGATTTGTCTAAAGAATTTTAATATTACTGTATACATACATATAGGACTCCACGCAAGAAAATTGCTAATTGAATCAGCCTCTCGGCGTTAAATGTTAAATATATATATTATGGTTGTGTTATTCGTTAAGAAATGTGTGTATCGTATGCTGGGGTTGCAGATTTTCGGGTACAGATCGGTACCGATAACAAAGCGAGAAAATATGATTGATATCTCGGAATGAAAATTTGGGAACAGAACAGAGACACGAACGGAAGAAAGAACTGAAAATTTGTCGACGAATTTGAAAAAGCGCGGTATGTAGTCGCGGGTTCCTGAAACCTTCATGCGCCCCAAATCTTCAGCTGTGGACACACATAAGAGTATTAAACATATATATTATATTTAATTAGAAGTTTAGTCAAGTTATAGAACATAATATGTAGTTTATCGTTAGGACATTACGGATGAGAGCGGAATATGGAGAAATACCCGCGATGTAACATAAAAATACACTGAAATTATAATATACGTAGATGTATATATATAATAAATTGTACCGGATATTCTGTACATCGTCGTACGTGCGTAAGTATATGGATAAGCTATGTCGATGAGCGTTGAGAAATTTCACGTGTCAAGATTTTGTTGTTTTCTCGTGCAGGGAAAAATGGAAATGGGTTGGGAAAAGGGCGAATTCATTTTTCTTTCCATAGCGTGACCATAGACCTTTCCATAGATCGATTACAGGATATCCGGGGCATAGCAAGAAACGGATGAAATAACGAACAAAAATGAAATGAAATAAAAATATATATAGGTATACGTGAAGAATGAAATGCCTTAAAAAGTAGAGGATATACTATGTGTAGGTGCGATGATCCGTCGATGCTACATAATATTGATATACGATAACCTCGTATCAAATACGAGGCGCCGCGTATTATAAAATTCGACTACACATACACTAATTTCTATTTATAATCATAGCTATATAGGTTATTATATTAATTGCAATTGGATTCACCGATGTGAATATGTCTAATATGCATATATCCTAATGAATAAATGTCGCTATCCATAAGTTATATACTGCAGTTGTAAATCGATCACAGCGACTGCACAACTCTGACGTCATTTTTTATGGCGAAATAATTTAGGCAGTCTTCGCAATATGTTAAACATTCGATATTTTCGCTCAATAGTGCAGAGGATGATGTTCATTGGTTGCTTGATTTAGGTATTGGAAATCGGACGAATGGAATGAATGTTCGGCCGGAAATTTTTCGATGGAACGAAATCATCTTTTTCGAGGACTTCGGGAGTCTCACGAGGACTCGACAGTCACGAAGATTCCCGCAGATGCTGGAAATTAAGATTTTATATTTTATATTTGATCATTTAATTCGTCCGATTCCAAACAATACCACCATGAGATATTCAGGAGCGAAACGGTAATAACCAAGTTCAGCGAATATTTTCGCTCCTGGGGATTTCGTGTTCCGACAACTATAGTGGGCTTTTTGTTTGTTGGTTTCGTAACATAAATGACACATAAGACCGGACTTCGGGCAAATCTAGTTAAGCCTTCGAATTTTCATTCGCATGGCTTCTCTTATCCATTTACTTACCTATACCTATATAATATCTTGACTGTGTAAATACCTATAATACGTATATCTACCTAAGATACTGTATATTTTTTAGCCGCCTGAAAAATATGAATAGCGTATGTATGCTATGTGCCTTGTAGAGTTTCGCTGTGCACGATATTATATTATACTATTGTATGCATACTATGCAATATACCTACCTACCTATAAATATATATATATAATATATATATATATATGTTATGTAATTTACTACTCTCAAAACGTCATATACCTATACAGGCATACGGATGCATGTATGTATCTATATACATTACACCTATATGACGTATAATGGATCTGCAGTTGCAGTTGCAGTATGACGAGGGACAAGAGTGTAGTCATGGGGGTGTAATTGACGAACGAAACAAAAACAGAAACAAGAAAAATCTCACGTTATTATGATTCAAATTGTAAATATAGACGTAACAAATCGTAAGTTATTATTATTATTATTATTATTATTATTATCGTCATCATTATGATTATTATTATTATCAATATTAAAATTATTTCATCGTTAAGCCTAGTATTATACAAAGATTTGTGATCGCATTGCAAATTTCGAAATATACAATCTTATGTTTAATAAAAAAAGGACAAAAAAATACAGTCGATGTTAATAATTTATGATAAATACCCCAACACCCTGCAGCTATCGATACGCGGTCTACATTGGTACCCATTAATATGTGTATTGATTTGTGAAAGAGAAATGAACAGGTAAATAAAATTGAAGCGTAGCGAAATTCTCGAAGCTCCCTGCAGGAGAATTATAACGCCACGACAATCTAACTGCAGTCACCGATATGTATAACAGATGTTTTTCGAACCACAGTGCATAACATCGTATTCATTTTTCTATACCTCCCTATATGATCTCAATCTGATAATTCTATGTATAGGATTCGCGCTCGTATCTGATCTCTAGCTATGGATGCTTCTTAACTATAAGTTTGTGAATACAATACGAATATGCCGTGCGCGTGGATGTCGTCATAAGCGGAGCAAAACCATTGGCAAATATGATCCACATACCTGTCGACTATAGGCGCGTTAACCACTGTGCGTCGTAACCATTGCGGGTATCACACACCTATATTAGACAATAATAAATGTTCGTACGCTCATCGGAAAAGAGCAGATACATATATGATCTTACAATATTATACATTTTCCATTACTGATTGAAACAGAGTTTCCAAATCAAGTTCTAGTCATATGGAGTATGAAATGAAATGAACAATATGCAACAATTTCAATACGCGCGAGGTTCGGTGAATGGGATCGTAGAAAGTGAGTATTCTTCACAACTTAAAAGGCAACAAACAAGGGTTGCACACTCTACACAGTTTCCACATAGACATATTCGTGGCGTTTCGACGGTTTGAGAAAGAAAACGTTGGTATAAAAACGCTATATCCGCATTCTCAGGCTTAAAAGATATTACGATATATACGTACAACGTAGGTATATATATATACCTATATAGAATGGTTTATGTTAGTGGCGACGTAACTACGGGGGTAGCGAATCCTCGGGACGTTCCACGCGCGTCTCTTCGTTGCGGGTTGCGGGCTGCGGGTTGCGGGATGCGTTGCGTTGCGTTGCGTTGGTTAAAGTATGAGGGCGGAGGTTGGCGCGGGGGCGGCATGGCAGTGGTTGTGGCAACGAGTCCCTGGGGGGCCCTCAAGTTAACTACCAGATCGATGTCCGACCCCCCTGACCCCTGTGGCTTCTCTACTCCATTTCCCCGCGACCCTAAGTTTCTCCTTTATCGCGCCTCGCTGCAAGCCATCGCCGCCCACTTTCAAACAACTTCTTTAATTTTTTTTTTTGCACTCCTACTCCCGAAAGAGACTCTGAGAGCCGCTATAACGCCGTGGAAACTGTTTCGGTACAGAATCTTGGACGATGAAAAACAAACGAGCAGACGAATACATGCCCGTATGCCTATAAAATTAGCGAAGAATTTTTCACGAAATTGCATTGAGTCGATCGAAAAAATATGAATCGTTCGGAGAACTATACGTTTCCGTAAGCACTGCGGCCATTCTTTTTCCATTTCACCTTTCCCATGCCTCAACTATACTCTAATTTCTGTCGGCTAACTACTGTATATGTGCTGCAGTGATAACTCAGTAGTTAGAGATTTAGGGAACACATTATAATCCAATGGGTGTATGAGCTGGGAGTTTATTTCGGCAAGGAATATTCATTCTCTAGAAATTATGCCCCACGGATTTCTCCGATGTTTTGTAACGCTCCAATTATTATTTACCGGCTGACTATACAATACACACTAACTGCAAGGGATGAGAAATGAGATATGAGAGATGGGAGATGAAATGGAAGCACCGTGATTCACACCCCCATCCAATTTATGTCGTGTAGCTCGTTGTGGGTTATGGCGCGACGCCGAGCCGCGCCGCGAGAACATTATACATATACAAGGGAGGTTCGTCCTCGCTCCTTCGGTTTTTTCTTCCGTTCTCTCTCTTGTTTCTCATCTAGGATAGCAGAACCGTCATTATATTACCTCGTTTGCAGTCAGACCGTTCGCAGAGTGTAACTGGTATTATGATCCATATTATTACTGTTGTTATTATTATTATGATTATCAGATCAAGAATGTATCGCGAAATGAAAGGAATGAGTATATTACCAAAGCAGATAATGCCTATGGTACAAATCTGTCCCGCAGAGAGTTGAAAAAGAAGGAAAAAAAGTGGAAATAAAAATGAAAATTGAGTGTTTCGAATGGTCACGGAGGTCCGCGATAGCTGGGCAGGTAGGTATAAACTGTAATGTAGGCATATTATAGCCTCGGTGTTATAAGGATTTATGAAAAGACGACATTGATAAAATCTTATGGTATTTTCTTCTTTTTTTCTTTTACTGCCGGTAGAGAGCCTTGCTCCAAATATGTTTTATTACCGACCTCAGTCAGCACGCTGACGTCAAACACCGCAGCTTATCGTATCTGAAATCGTTTCGAGGTATCCCGATAGATGGGCGATCGAAACAAAAACAAAAAGTAGAATAGAAACGGAAAACAGGGAGAAGACCAGAAGAGAAGAAAACGTCAGGTCAATTGATTCGCTCTTCTTTCCGGCAAAATCCCCTCACCAATTCCCGATCGGCTGCACCCCAAAATCCGACGTGAAGGCGCGTGAAAATGAACCGTGTATACGTCACCATAATATTCCTGATGCTTGTATACATATAGGTATAGACCTATGTATAGACAGAAAACGAACATCTGTACAGAATGATTATACGATAGATAATGATCAGAGATCAAAGACACCGGCAAAATGGCCGCACTGCGGTATAAAGTAATTAAATTAAAAAATTTGATAGCATACAATATAGGACGGACGTGTAAGAAATTTCAAGCCAAACTTGAAAATGGACAAATTTATGAGAGCGCAATTATTAACTATCTATTTTGAGATTAATTACCTCGCAGAGTTCACAAATAAAGTTTTCACAATATATTTTACCTCGTCTCGCTTATGGTATACACGCGAGATTTCAAAAGCAGCCTACATCATTGTAGGCAGTTATCAATTTATACACATAGGAATATTATAGTCGCACATTCGGGTTCTGACCCACTAAGCGCTCCCTGAAAAGAATCGAAAAATGAGAAAAATGGCGGCACTTCTATACGAATTCCTCAGTTTCAGCTTATGTACAGAGTTAACAAAGGAGCGACGTTTGGATGATCGCGTTGGTATTATCTGACGCTCGACGTCTCCCTGCGACAATTATAGAGCAATTAAGAAATACTTTATTGATGCTTATATGTGTGTACTTCCTTGTTCGAGATTCAAGTTTATAACGTTGAGGCGATGAAATCCTGAAAAATAATATCAGATACAGTTTCGACGCCGAAACGTTTTCCTGATAGATGCAATTCCAGCAGATATTTTTCGCTGACGATGAATTCTCGCGGCATACAGGTATCGCGTGTCCCTGTTTTCGGAACGTGGAAAAGCAGAATTATAGTTTTGACCGAAGAATGTCACCCAAAACTGTATTTTTCGCGACAACGTTTCGGTGTTGAAACAGTTGACATTATTTTTCCCGCTTCGGGGTATCAACGGTACAAATACTCATTGTCGCACAGTGCGCCTATATTATTCAATCCAAGCCATGCCGACCCCGAGTTTCGACCACGATCAGGAATTCCGTAAATATAGCCGGCGGTGCGAAAAATCTGGCGATGTGAACGGAGTGAAGATTCAATGGATATATATATGGCATACGTACAAAAGGAGTGGGTACTACCATACAAGTGAAGGAAGATGCATTTTTTGTCACGTCGGACGATGAGCATTGGAATATACGAGGGCCGGCCACCCTTCAAAATTAGACCCGAGAAACCCGCCGGCGGAGATTCTGCCCATAAGATTTCGAAGGATTTGGAGAATTTCTCGGATCTGAGGCGTAGGGTTGATGGACAGTGATACTTTTTTCTCCCTTTTTGTCCGCTCTTACACACCGTTCGTACCCTCACACGTACCCATACATAACGCGCCGCGTGGAGCACAGGATGCGGCCGAAAACGCCAAATAGATACTTTTATGGTGGCAATAAAGACCCGCGGCTAGCTGCGGAATCGAGTATCGACGCTTCCAAAGGGACTAATCTAAGGATGAAAACTGTAATAAAACGTCCAGTTCTTTTCTTTTCTATTCTTTTCCATTCCATGCCATGCCATGCCATGCCATGCCGTACCATACCATTCCATTCCATTCCGTTTCCTTCTAAACCGAACCACGTTAGAACCGCGCGACGCAGGCCTTTTCCAAGGACCCCGTCGCAAAACCCGTTTAGAAAACTTTGAAATTCTACTATTATCCATGCTGCTACAGCAGGGTACAGACTAGTGTATGGGTCCAGATCCGGCCGATTATTATTTGCTCGGCTTTGCTTGCGACTTTTTTCATACGTTTACATACCTTGTATTCCGGGATCTACTATATAGAGAATCATTTCTTCATAGTTGTCGGCCTCTCTCATAAGTTCGATGAGAAAGTGTGATATTAGATATTACGGGCAATATTGTACTGTGCGCCGTGGATAATTATTTTAGATAAGCTGTGTAACTAATTAGTATCAAATTTGAAGAAATGAATATTTTATCGAAGAAATCATCAACATTTACGACACATATCACGGCGCACGAGGTGTGTATACAGCGTATGTATATACATACATATACACGTCTGGATATACTGGTTTGATAATATGCCTATGAGGATTGCGGCTTTCGTACATGAGTGCACTGGATTTTTTCTAAACCATGTAATTGTACTTTATATCCCTTTGAACTGGCAATAAAAAAGTATTATCGTTGACTTTGAAAGACGTCGATTAGCACGCAGTCTAGTCGCGTTTACAAAAAAACAGTTCCCGGTGATATTTGTCGCTGTGGCTACGACGATGCAATACGTATACCTACCTGCAACATCCAAGCTGGAGTCAAATTTCATGAAGTTTTCGCTTCGGCAAGAAATGCTCCAGCTGCAGGTACATGCGTACGTGGAACTACTGCAATCGGCTGGAGGAAGGAGGTCCTAGAATGAAAGCAAAATGGTGGATTTCCATTATACACTCCGCTCGGGCATAATGTTACACCTGCCTTCGTTATTGGTGGCTACATTGACGGAACGCCTACCTGATTGGCCCCCGGGTCGTTCGCAGCAGTTCAGGAAAAAGATGAGCTTGCATCGGCTCGCACTCACTGTCAGCTCCATTATGCCTACGGCATGCATAATATTAAGAAACGAAGTACAAAAGATTAAACCCTATGGCCTCTTCTCGTACGCGAGAGAGTCGAAGGCCTGTATACAGATAATTCTCGGACAATTGCAGTGCAGGTATGATTCAATTTCTCATACAAGGTGAAAAAGATACACTGCATCTTCTGGTATCGGAGAAAACATCTGCTCGGGAAAGTAGACATTGCGTCCATGTAGAGCGGGCACAAAGTAGCTATTTTCCGCCCTGGGGCGAAAAAACATCAGCACGAGGAAGAAGCAGCTTTGTCCGCTCTACAGAGACGAAAGGTCTACTTTTGCTCCCGTATGTGAGGAAAAATATCGCGCGTGCCGCGGGCGAACACTCGTGTGATTGCAGCCCTCGCCTCGGCTCATAGTGCTGCAAATTTCACACTCGTGGAATCGCCTACTTTTCGCCCTTGATACACAATATACCATTTACACGTTGGGTAGTTCCTCAGGAAACATCAAGTTACGCCCGCCGCACTTGATTCCTTAGGGACTATACCCATATGAATTTAATATACTGAACTCAATTTTGCCGGAAAAGTTCTTCATAGATAGCTTTATTCGACGTTTCAGAAATTCGAACAACAGGTAATTCAAATTTGAATTTCTACGGCAAATTCAGCGCGCGCCTCGGTCAGCGGGTATATAGATTCCGGATGGAGAATACAGTGTTCTGTTTGCTCGACTTGGGAAATTAGAATATTCCTCGTAAGCGGAGTTTTCATGTGAACGACGGAAACGGCAGAAGTTGACATTCGAACCACGGACTACACTCCAGCTCGGCGGTGGAATTCAAAAGTTCAAAATCTTACACAGTATGGCTTCCGTCAGCGTGACTTATTTTCAATGTGTAGATACAGAAGTGACATTACGAATAAGTTGAACCGCCATGCCGAGCTTCAGGCAAGATTTTCTGATTCAATAAAGTGAAATCTTCAGGTTTCGATATGAATATATAAAGATCTTAGAGGGCGATTATAGTATGAAAAACCGAAAGATACAACGTTATTCGAAGCTGTTGTCTATTGCTGTACGATCCGTTTATTTGTGATTAGGTTTGCAGTGAGTTTTGATATTTATACGACTGTAAGTAATGTGTACACAAAGAATGAACACGGAATAGAAATAATCGAGTGAAACACTGATAATTCCGTGAACTTTAACCTAATGCAAAGTGTCGCGGAGATTACGATTGCGTTATACTGTAACAGTGAGAGAGAAGTTCTGTAGAAAGAATCACATAGCTTGCTGGCAACACGAAGTCGCAATAAGGTGAGTATCGTAAGAAAAGTTTTGTATGAAATACGCGTATGTGAACCGCGTAAGCAGGTAACGCACGCGGGCAGGTGAGCGAGCCTGTTGCGTGGCAGGTAACGCTACGATAGGGCATACAATGTGGCACACATTTTCCAAACGTTACGTAACTACCACTCTTGGTAAAATATGAGACGATACTCAGGAACCAATTGCAGAATGTGTCAACATGACAACATACCGTGGCAACGTTTGTGCTCGTAATGAACGTTCGGAAGAAAAATCAAGCGTATAATAAAAAATAACGATTGATCGGTGAGAGCTGGCGACACGTGTCAAGAGCAACTTTTAAGAGAGAAGAAAAAAAAACGTCAAACTACCAGAATTTCAATTTCAGTATTTCTTTTCATCAAGTTTGAATCTTTGGAATGATCGGCACTCGCGAGTACGCCTCGTAGTAATTACGAATGCATGGAAATTGTTGAAATTGTGCCGAGTCAACGATATACCTGATCCAAGCCAGAATACGTAAACATATTTCATCACGCACAGCCGATTACAGTGTAACTAGTGTGTACTAGAAATGAATCGATAAACTAACGGACAAATTGATGAAAAAAATTTAGAAATATGCCAACCGGTGGAGTTTTGAGTATACTTGAAGTGAACGTTCTCCCTACGGAACAATTTGAATGGCTTTTTGGGAATGTGATAGAACACTGTCCAGAGGCAGCACGTTGGGTAGCTTCGAGACGGCCATTTTTTTCGACCGAAATGCTGAATAATTCCTTTGACGATTATTTGGACAGTCTGAGCCCGCGCGGTGAGAACAAATTAGAATTGGAATAATCACATCCGGTAGCCCTGAGATTGTGAGATTAAGAAGTTTGACTAGCTCTTGCAGAAAAAGAAAACGTTCTGGTAAAGCATCCAGATTTGGCAGGAAAATTATCTGAGGACGGCAAACTGACGACTGAATCACAGAACGAGCAGAAAAGTGCAGGTCTTGACTCAATGACGCGGGACGAAAAACAGACCTTGGCTAACTTTAATAGCATGTGAGTGAAGTATTTTATCGTTTTTAAACAACGCAGAATCATTTACTGTAATGACTATTCCAGGTACAAGGAGAAATTTCAATTTCCATTCGTAATATGCGCGAGGGAGAACAAAGTAGCCGCAATCTTGAGCGGCATAGAAACTCGGGTAAATAATTCCCACGAGGAAGAATTGAACACTGGAATTCAAGAGGTCAAAAAAATATGCAGAATTAGATTACTCGATCTCGTGTGGCCGGATGCTTGATAAATAATTTTACACCAATTTCATGCAGAATATATTTCGTATGCCATGTACACATTTTTCACGCATTGTAAATAAAACGAAGGAATTCGTTCCATAAGAAATGAGTTGAGAGGGACCCGATTTCAGGATAATTTGGAATTCAGCATAGGAAACCAAAATGGGTGGTGGGAGAGATAATTGTCGAATCTCAAAAACAAAAGCAAAAAGAACAAACCGTATCAATTGAAAAAGGATTTATCAACTGCAAATGCCATAAGATCTAGAGTGAAATTTCCACAGATTAATTAATCGTAATCTTAAACATTAAATATTGAAAATTCAGTTAAACCCTAAAGGATTCCCAAGGATTTTTCAACAACTGCATGAGGCTGACACATTTGTTCCCTGAATTCAGCAGTGTTGAAGATGTCTTCGAACCTAATAAATGCATGAGATTATCAGATAAATACAATTTCTACGAGTTGGTGATTGAAAGATTAAAAAAAAAAAACATCTAATAAACGCACTCCGCTGCATAGAGCCCTTACCCAATTTCTTCATCTCTTCCTAGAATGACGTCCCTCATGATACCGGAAGACGGTAGAAAAGGTAGTCTCCCAATTTTATCAGCAGCTTTGAGTTCCATGGCTAGTCGCATAGGTGCATGGAGCCCCTGAGTGTTTCTCAACATGACCATATCCATGCGTAATTTATTCTGCACATACTGCGCGAAAACCAAATGGAACGAAATATATTATCGAAGAAGAAGACATAACTACGACCACGCATTTTTCAACTTTAGATTTTACAAACTTACACTTTGCTCAGATGCTTGTAGAGGATGTGAAAATCCAAGATTTGCTCGTGTTGCCGATAGTCTGCGAAAGTGTATTTCCTAACTGATCACATATCGACAAAATTCAACAGGGTGTCTACTGAAATCTCGGAACCAAGTAAGTTTCACGAAAATTTCAAGTTTTTTGAACCATTTTTACTTTACTCTTTTACCACGAATTGCGTAAAACAACGTTAATCAATCACAGTTTAAATTTCTCATCACTTATCATCGTACAAAGGAATAACATTTATCACGTTACGTTTTTCAGGGAATTGGAATAATAAAAATATTCGAAGAATATAAATTTTTCTTCACTTTTCTACTAACTTTACTGATAATTCTAGGCTCTTGCCAAATCTATCGAACACCCTGTTGCTGAGGTTTGATTTGTATTCAAAATTGTCTTACCCTGAAACCAGTGCGTTGGGAACGCCATGCGTATCGTCCGGGATGCTTATTATGCCTGATGTAGAGGGTTTGGGCTTGACGGAAGGTAGACCAAAACTCTATAAAGAGGTCAGAGAATTTTTGTATTTAATTTTCGAACCATGTAAGACAAAATTCAACCTGATTCTGTTCTCTCGATTCTTTTTGAGCTACGTTTTGATTTGGGCTCAGCCGAACGTAACCTAACCTATCTTTTTCCAAAGTTGGATTTACAGGACGATTTTACAAGAGAGAAAACTTTTGGAAAGAGATTGTCTCGTGATCTAGGAGAACTGATTATATTCCGGGTGAATAGTTGACCGATTCGAAACAGAGGTTAATAAATCGCCGAAGCGTTCAGACGGAGAACATAACCTAGATCAAATATTGCTAATGTCATGATCGATCAGAGTGATGAAAAACCAGCAGAATAATCGGATTTGAAAATACAGGAATGAAGTAAATAACATGGAAAATAATTCTTACCATTTTGACTAGCTTTCAAATCTCAGCTGTTCACGAGTTTATTACAAATAGGCGTTCTCTGCTACAGCGAACTATTACCGGAATATCAAACGGAATTGAGTTGAGTGATACCAAGTTGAACGGTAATGGTGTGAAGTTGGTCGGCTTCGCAGAGACCAGAACTGTCAAATATTTTTCTGTCGGTAACACAGAAACTTGGAATTTCTTTTCATTTCTCTTACCGCAAGATGGTGAAGAATATTCCCTTTCTGATGCGTTGCGCGCGAATCTGTTTGAAATTTTAAATTGAGAATAAGCAGATGTATCATTTTTTTTGTTAGCTGTAATCAATCAGAATGATACATTTTAGGAATTTATTGTGAAACGTATATTGAACGTATGAAAAGTAAATACAAATATTAAAAATTACGAATTTTCTTAATCCTAATAATAATCATTGATTAGAGCACTGACGTTAGAATGTTGAAAACGCCTAATGAGGAAATTTTTGGGTTTGGGGATATCAATGATTTCTGTATTATCGATGAAATCCGCCAGCCTCATGATTCCCGTTGATATTTCTCGATGAAGCCAGAATCTCTATTGCTGGACCGAATTTCCGCATTAGGCTAACCGATTGATATTTTTATTCTATCAACCATTACAATTGCAGCCCAATGTTCACGTACACAGCGATAGGATATAATATCACATGGAATAATCTAATTAGGTTTGTTCTCTTAATACTGCATGAAATAAATACCCTGAAACTCTTAATTATATTATGGCACTGCGGTCTAAGACTTGAAAATCTTTTCCACAATTATTAATAGCATAATTCGCAAATCACTTGTCGTCCTGGGATTTTCCATTGGACATAGTCACGTAGCTCGGGTTGCTGAAACTATCGCCCTTAGCAATTTTCAGCATACTTGGTTTTTTCTTCTCCTGTATATTGGTACCGCGATTATTTTGGCCACTGATTGCACGTGGGGAATGCGCCATGGTATCATCTATTTGTAGCTTTGCTTCCTTTGGATATGAATCCGGACTTTTTACATTCAGCGGCGATTGAGTGCCGACGAAGTTAGAGTAATGCGGATGACTGTTCGGAATACTGCCGTATGTTGGAACAGCTGCAATATTTTCACCCAAATTTTGTCTTCGTTTACGCTTTGTCGAATCACTGCTGACTGGTTGGATATCCATCGGTTTGATGTAAGGCTCAACAGACGCCAGTACCGGATCGGGCGCGTTGTTGTAATTTTGCAAATCTGAGTTCTTGCCGAGAGCAGTTTGATCAGACGGTGGAAAGTCAAAGTGAAATTCTTCGAGATCTGACTGTGGACTCGAAGCACTATGCTCGTCAGACTTCTTGACTCGATTCATAGACACGTAAGCCGAATCTCCGTGCACATCTACCACAGGGGTCGATAGATTTTGATAATTATGATTCGGAGAAGACATCATGGTCAGATAGTCGCTCTGTCCATTCTGCAAGGCTACAGTGTTCATATTCATGTAGGGGGTATTCAAGTCGAAGTAATGCTGAAACATACGATGATCGTTGGAAAACTATATCGGGGTGACAGGAATTCAACGAAATCGTTCTCTGAGTAATTGGTGACAAAATTTTCTATTTTCTGATGGATTATTCAACTGAAATCTTCCTAACTTTCGAACAACTCACCTTTTTAATTTGGTCGTTCAGTAGAATACCAATTTTCGTAACAAGCTCGGAAAACAATGGCCGGGCAGATGGCTGTGCTTCCCAGCAATCGAGCATGAAATCATATCTGGAAGATACACACGAGAATAATGGTGGAATATGTTTCGAGATAGCACAAAGCACATTTGTCATCTTCCGGATCGTTGGGCGAGTATACATACATGCATAGCATGTGACATGCGTAGAATACTCACATTTCTGTTGTTGCATAATCCGGCTTCTCCATGCGATACCCTTCGATGAGCCTGTCGTATTGTCTTTCGGCTTCCATTCCAGGATAAGGATTACGAGCTAGTGTGAAAAGCTCCCACAAGACTATGCCGAAAGACCAAACATCCGATTGAGATGAGAATATTCTATCTCTGATCGATTCGATGGCCATCCATTTTATCGGTAACGGACCGTCTCCTTTTTTTTTATAATTGCTATCCTTGTACATATTTTTCGCAAGGCCAAAGTCGCAGATCTTGACTATATTGTCGTCGGCAAGGAGGATGTTCCGCGCTGCTAAATCGCCGTGTAAAACCTGGAGCCGAAAAGGCAGGAATATCAAAAGTGATCGTAGCTAGGTGTGGTCGGTGATCAGAGGAAACTGATTGATTGTTTGGGAAAGGTCAATTGAGCTGCTCGTACACAAAAACAGCTACAAAGAGAATTGAAGGGAAGGAATCAGGGAATATGTTACTTCTTTTCGATAATTTCCACTCACGTTTCTGGAGCTGAGGTATTCCATACCGCGTGCAACTTGCCAAGCCCAGCAGAGCAAGTCCTGCGTACAAATTGGCTTCATATTCTGATCTTTGTAGTCACCTCGATAGTTGGACCGCCAGCCAGGTTGAACTGAATTGTTACTTAGAATACCGCCGTCGGGGGACATGTTTACACCACCGGAATCTGATTCTAAACGATAATCAACTAGTTGAATGCCGTCATGGGTACTGGATGAGTTCGCGCTGACGCTCTGAGAAAAAGGTATTCCTGCGAACTTCGACCTAGGTGATCTGCGGGACACGACACACACCGATATTTATAACGACACATGCAAAACATACCAATGACAAAGTATCTTTATTCGAGTCCAAATGTAGAACAACGAATACGAATTCTATCCATGCCAAACTTGGACATTATACCTTCGTTCTTTACCCACAGCCAATCATGGTGAGAGACGATCAGATATACTGTATAGATCGGATAAGAAGCTTACCTCGTCTCGCTAGACACACTTCTGCGTACATTCAAATGTTCCGATCCAATTTTTGGATCGATTTCGTGTGTCGAAGGGTCAATTTGGTCGATAAAACTATCTCGATGACGTTGTAAATAGTTGTGTAAATTTCCGAAACGGCAGTATTCCACGATAACTAATAGTTCGCCTGTAGACATTCATTACAGAATTACAGTTACCAATTTGCGATTCATTGCCTATGCTTAGAAGGCGAAACTTACGCTTGGTGAGAATCGTTTTAGTACAAGCTCCAAGAAGATTAACAACATTTATGTGTCGACCGAGGTGAATCATGATCTTGAGCTCGCTGGAGAGGGCTTTCATGTAACTCGGATCAGCCGAGCGTCGAACCATTTTCACCGCGACAGTAGTGACCTCCCCCTCGACGCATATGCCTTGTGCTTCCGCTTTCATGACCACTCCGAACGCACCGCTTCCCAGTTGCTTCCCTGTGAAATTGCGAGTACGTTGTAGCATACCGATACCGACGATCAACGCCTATCTATTTATGCGCCTGCCGTGGACGGGTGTATGTACATTATCCATGGAGAGCATTGATACGTTTATCAAGTTCATGAATACGAAATGACATACCAAGTTTCAATCGTTCCCGAGGAAATTCCCATTTTTGATCGTAAGGCAATAATTCGGCTTGCTCGTCGACAGTCAATTCGGGATTCAAAGATTCTATCGCTCCCTCACGAAAATGCGTCAGCCCCGCATCTTGCAGTTCCTTTCTTAGGCGCTGAAGAAGGATTTGATAAGCGGCTACCCGGACACCAGGCATTTCTACTTACAAAGACGTTACTACTTACCTTTTCTTGTCGAACTTTCTTGACCATATAAGAAATCACTATGATGATCACTATAATGAGAATACAAATCGAACCGATCGAAATCTGGCTAGCCAGAGACGGAGCTCCTGAAAATTGTTACAGGTGAGTTGTTATTATCTCTTTCTGCGTATGCGGACACACAAGAGTATAGGAGAAATGAACTCTTGAGAATTTACCTTCAACTTCAATATCTATATAACGTTCGACGTGGCCAAGACGATTTTCAGCTCTACATAAGTATCTTCCGCGGTCTTCCATGTGAAAGAATCTTATGTGAAACATGCGATTCTTATCTAAAAACTTATACTGATTGGTCTCCTTGTTCAATAGTTCCTTGTCCTGAATTCGAACAAAAACAATCAATGGCTTACGTGACAATGACATACATAGAACCATTTGGCGTTAACTTTTCGCAAAATTCTGGTGACTAACGCCATGAGCATCTATCTGACTGTTGCCCGAGACCTAATGGCTTCACATATCTGGCATGTCTATTTCGATAGATCTATGTCGTTTTATCTTTTTTTATACGAATCACAAAGTTGCGAAAATTAAAGGACTTTTCTGTTTTAATGAGACCGAAAGGGCCCATAATGGCGCCATTAGGACCTCACATGGAATTAGTAACGCGATACTATGTAGCTCACTTTATACCACGTTACGTCCGGAGTCGGCAATCCATCTGCTATGCAACTTAACGACATGTTTTTGCTTATATCGGCATATTTTATAAGCTTGCGGGAATTATTCATATTAGAGACTAGGATGCTTGGCTCACTAGCAGCTGCAAAAGTCAAGAAAGAGAAATCAATTCCTGAATGGAGTAAAATCACAGGATTTCATTTTAATTCCTGAGCAACTGCGGAATAACTTTCACTTACACAGTACATCCAGTGTATAGTTTTCTATCTTGTACCCAGTTGTTTTACATTGGGCTTGACACGAGTAATATCCAGCGTCGGACATGCTCACGTTGATTATTTCAACTTCTAATTGCGACGTTGCCTCTGTACTAACGTTTCTAGAGTTCAGGTTTTCTGTAAAAGGCACCAAGATAATATTTCGATGGTCAGTTTGGTTAGTAACATGCGATCTAGAGTAACAATAAGTACATGCAAAATCTCACCTAGTATTCCATCGGCGCGTAGGACTCTCCATCGAATGTCGTCTGTGAAATTCAAACGCGAGGCACTACACGTCAGAGTTATATTATCACCTTCGACAACTTGTTCCGGACCGGATATGTCGAAGAAGCCAACCGGATCTATGATAATCACGAATTGTTCGGTACGTGAACATTGCAGGAATTTCCGACAGGCAGGTGCACACATATAATACGAAAGTAAAAGCTTACCTACTAGGGAAACTAGCTCGGTATGGTTAACACACTCAAATTCGTTGCAAGCTGTGCATGTTAACTCTCCCGTCTCATTAATCGTTATGTTCAGGCGAGACACTAAGCTAAAACGACTGTCGGGCACCCTGTTATTAGTTATATCCTGCATAAAGAAAGTACTGAATTATTATCATCGAAGAACCTGTCCTGCATCCTGGACCACGCATGGCACGTGTACAAATATTTATATATCATGGGCCGTACTACGTTTGATTATAACTCAGTATACCGCATACTTGCCTGAAGTGATCTGTAAACGGAATTATCTTTCGATGCGGAATCAGAATATTCCATGTAGCTCCAAGTTACATTTGGTAGCGGTGAACCCAGTGCATGGCAAAAAAAAATAACCGGCTGCCCTTGGGCATAGGACGATGTTGTTTTTTCGATACGAAGAACTGGTGGTGCTGGCGAGCGGAGAGAAATACATCAATACATTACAATAATCGGATGGATTTCAACGTGTGTGAACCAATAATAAAATTGGTACTCTAGATAGTCAAGTGACGAAAATATTCATACATTCGACTGTCAACTCGAGTGAGGCGGCCGCGTGGTTGGACGACGTATTAACGTGAAGTCTGTACTCGCCACTGTCTTCAATATGTGATTTTGATATTCGGAAGAAATGATCCATACCAATTTGATTATGTGAGTATTTACTTTCTGGATCATTCTCCGTAGCATTGATCAGAGTTCCATCCTCTTTATACCTATGATCGTAGAATGCGTGAATCAGCACGAAGAGCATGTCGATTCAGTAGTCGAGCATACCAGATTTTTCACAATGAATTGATAGTTTCTGTATTTTGTATTGATGAATGTACCTACACGATCAAATATCACGATGGAATGCTTACCAAGCCCACGAAAAATCTTTGGGATATGTGTCAATTTTCATCTTCCATGTCGCAACCATTCCTGCGGGCGTGGTGATTGAGGATTTGCCACCGTCCATGCTCACGTTAACGTAAGTGTAACTAGGATCTGGAAAAGATTGCGAATACCTCAACACTTTACCATAGAATATCATACAGGGATAAAATGAACTGCAGAACCTGGAATAGTCGCGGTAAGAGGCCGTTGCTCATGCTCACCCCAAATCTTGATTTCTGTCGTCGATCGAGTTTCCTTCTTCGATGCATCTGTCGCGGTGCAAGTATATTTACCACCATCGCTTTTCCGAACATCTCTTACTTTCAACGTTGCCTTCAACTTTACCTTCCCATCGCTCCCGTCAACTGTCTCTGAGGTTGAAAAGTGGCTCCATCTCTTTCGCTGAAATTCGATATTCAATGACATTCTGACAATTGGAACAGAGATGAGGAGTTGGAACTTACTAATTCTATTCGCGGTAAAGAGTGAAACTATACGAACTAATAACACGATAGGCAATGTAAAGTGCTGGGTTGGTTAGCTGGGAGTCGAAGACAAGCTGCAGTTATTTTTAATATTGTCAACCAAGAAACGTACTGGAATTGATTCTGGGACAGACCAAGTCAGAATCATGGGATGATTTCCTACGGCAACAATGATGCTACAATGTATGGTCAGGTCCTCTCCCCAGACTACGTGGTGCAATGCATCCTGGTCGATTGTAGGCTTCGCCGGTGGCTTAACGTCTGTATGGAGAACAATTATGGACGCGGTGAGATCCCCGTAAGAATGATTCAAATGTACCGGTACGGAAACTTCAGAAGAACCGAATAGTGGATCTTAGTGCGAATGAGAAGTTTCACACCTTGCGATTCTACTTATCTGTTTGCTTTGCATTATTCCAAACGAGTGGCCTGCCCACATCGCACTGGCTCATTGCAATGATTGATATAATCACCTGAGATCTGTAAAATGTACTGGGGAAACGCTTCGTCGTTGAAGCTATCGACTTCATCAATTTTACATGCGCATACGTTTCCATTATGTGACCGACTGACATTGCCGACAATAAATCCAATTTTAGGGTCATAGTTGGAATCTTCCTCAGGCTCCGGAATACCCTGTCAATAACTCACAATATAAAGTCATTCAAAATCCGCGGCGTAGAATCAGTGCCGTTGATGAGTAGTTCATGGCATATTGGCACGATCAAAGGAGTGAAATCTTCGCATGAACTTACGTCGATCTCAAGTATCACTCGCAGGTCGGGTGACGTTGGTCTACATGGTATAACTACGTTACTTCCTGCCTCCACTGGTATTACATCAAAAGCTTCCATAACAGCGAATGGTTTCACAGCTGGAAGAAATAGAAAAGCGTCTGTTCAGTCTTTTATGAATCAAGAGTAGATCAGGCATGAACCGCACTTAAAGGAGAAGGCCCACCCATATGCATTCGTGGACGGAATTGATGAGAAAATAACGAGTGCAAGTTTAACAAGTTCATTGATAGGGAATATCACATCTTGCTCACAATCCACATAGACGTAGATCCAGCTGATGTCTTCGCTCGGATGATCGATCGTTTGCTCGTTATTGTCGACCTCGATGCTCTCTTCCGCACAAGCGTACCATCCAGTGTCCGTCCTTGTTGTGTGGCGACGAATCAACGTGTAGACGCCAGAGTCCGGATCGTTGGAGATCTCAATGTTCGACGGCTGGGCCTGCCATTTCAAGGTTGATAATCATTCAATGATTTCATTATTCATGAAATCTCATTCAGTAACACCGACAGATTGCTAGTATAATGGAGAATGAGTGTCGGGATTGTGTGTACGTACCGAGCTAGATGTAAGTTTCTGTGTCGAAAACTGAAGTTTGCCTTCGCCCTGGCATTGTATTTTCAGTTCTTCTCCTTCTCGGATTCGTACTTCGCTCTGTACTGGAGTTATTACTTTTGGTTTTCCTGCCGTAACGCCTATACGAATACAAACAAAACCCGTATTTCAAGTTCGACCCAGTCACGCTACGAGCCCGTGATCACCAATCTCCACTCCCACACGTAACTCTCAAAGACGAAGGAACCGCTCCTCCCGAAAGTCATTTTATCTATGAGTATCGCATTTTAATTCATTTTCTCTCACGTCACAGGCAGAGTCTGAATCTATGATAACGCGGAAGGATGTTACATTTTTTCGGACGGAGAAGGTGATTTGAAATGCGTTCGTTTTCAATCACATTCTTCGCTACCATTATCATCACATCGTGGATTCGATTACAAAAAGAATATTATAATCGATGCCAACAGTATTTATAGTGTCCTTAAATAATCCCCCAATCCTTTGCATTCTATGCTCTCCAAAGCCGAAGCCTTTCGACTCCAATTTGCATCCCGAAGCGCCCGTAGTACGTAGTAAATTTTGTAGTCGAATCCAACATTTCACGAAACGCGAATTATCCGATCTGTATAAACAAATTTGTCACGCTTCCGGTACATGCAATTCTATATTGGCATTAAAAAGTAAAGCGCAGATCACAGAAGTAGAGAAAATACTGGTTGCTTGTGAAATTCATAAGCTGGAATTTCCCGCGGATGTTGAGGTTCATGCCACGCCAGTTCAAGAAAATAATAATGTAATAAACAGCTTGTGGTCAGCTAGGAGCAAAGTTACGCATTTGATATCTCTCTCTCTCATTTCCTCTCTCTCGATTTCTCTATTTGCTCATAATGATAACGTGTTCTCGGTTCTCAGTATCTAAGCGAATGTAAAAAGCCCTGCTATACGGCTAACATATTTGTTGATAATTAAATCAGAGACAAAGCGGAAATGAGCACAGTGATTCGAGTCCAGAATAGGCCACACTAATATCTTCAAGAATTTAACCTACCTTGAAGGCTGTACCACTTATTGTTGTAGCTAAATGAATTCCGAATCTATCAAATTACATACTCGCACTGAAAGTCGCCGCTGTTCTTATTGGTTCTTGATTCCAAGCTACCGGAACTCCAACGATACAAAATTTACTATAATAAAAAAACGGAATATTATCAAAATTACCTTGATGTAAATCGCAGACGATTACAATGAGAACAGATGTTAACGCAATCCGCGCCATCCTGATGAATTAGGGGCGTTCCACTTGTTCACAACGCGCAAGATAACGATATGAAAAACGACATATGACCTCGGAGCCAATTGCAGATGAACGTTTATTGTAAAATACCGGCTTTGAATAGAGTCTAATGAGGATCAGGACGCCGAGTGAACCCCACTCTGCATACATCGTGTTGCGAAGATTCGTGAACGTGTGCTGCTCATCGAACATCCTGCCACTTCCACACTGGTTTCTCCTCTTTGAGGGATTTTCAACTCGTACTCTTGGAACTGCGATTACCAGGTCATTGTGGCTCAACCACTACGAATCCTGGAATGAATGCATACCGTCGATTGATAGAAGGATTGGACAATGATGCATGTTATTCATCATCACGATCATTTAGAGTTTTCGACGCGGCACGTTGTATGGAAAGTATAACTTTTCGACCGTATTTTCTACATTGAACCTGTATCGGCGTTGAAGGAATCAGGAAATTCTGACCTTGTGAAAATTATTCAGATTGCGTTACCGAAGTCGCACCACGTTTTTCTAAAGTTCTTCTCGGTCATTTTATATGAAGTTGGTATATTCATTACCAACAATCAGCGGTCTGGGAAGCATTTATCCACTAAGAAATCGCAGAATTTTCAACCTCACTGTTTCGGAATGGAAAAAGTATATGATATGACACTTTCAATCGATTGTATGTAATACGCGTCCACTTGACGGTTGCACCGTTCATTCGATTTCTTCGGCTCGCTGTCGAACAATGGATCACGATACCAAAAAACGTTAAAACAGGAGTTCACCAATTCAGCTTTTACGTGAAATTCTATCACATAGCTGTTATTATACTTCGAGATTTCTACAGCGGATAATATGTGAATGTACGATGAAAAAACGATCAATTGCCAAAAGTCCAGAATAAATGTATCAGCGGGGCGACAGGTGCTAGTCAAGTTATATCCATACATAGGGGGACCTCATTACGCTTGCATACACCTATAGCAGATTTTAGCGAATCACTGATGCGATTTAATGTACTACGTATGACATTTTGAGGAATGATATACTACGCGCTCGTCACGTACAGTGTAGTAGCAATAAATGTCACTTTATCACACCCCCATATCAATAT
This sequence comes from Phymatocera aterrima, assembly GCA_963170745.1. Lineage (NCBI taxonomy): Eukaryota > Metazoa > Arthropoda > Insecta > Hymenoptera > Tenthredinidae > Phymatocera > Phymatocera aterrima. The sequence continues at coordinate 364,795 of OY720668.1, forward strand.
ATCAAAGAATTGTTACAAAGTCATAGTTGTGGTATAAGTATCGCTTCGATCATGAAGCACCGCTGATGTAGTTGAGTCATTTCCAATCCAAATGCTCGCCGAAATGGTCTCCAAGATTTTGCGATTCGGAAATATCTCCGCTACCTGGTGAATACGGATTGTGAGATAAATCCGGTATTATTTGAGCAACGGTAGCGCCGCTTTACTTCAAAAAATAATTAACATGGCCAAATTTTGCCGACAAAAATTTCAACTCTTCCGAATTTATGTGAAAAGGCAGTGCTGCACGGATTTTACTTGTGTTGCCTTGCAAATGGCCAAGTCTGTAATTCACTTGGGTTCATGTGTAGTACTTGCACATCTTTGCAATTCTCCACCCTGAGCCGGGATTTTGTACACCGCGGAATTCGTTAGCTAACGATATCGTTAGCGAGCGATATCCTATGGGCACTGCGGCCTTCCGGTAGATCGTCCCTGCAATTGGCTGCATGTCGATAAACGATATCGTTAGCGAACAAATTTCATGTACAGAATCCCGGCTCAGCGCAGTACCCGGAAGCATCGTTATCATCTATCCGGCAAACACCTTTTGCGACTCATCTTCGCCAAGTTACTGCAGTTCGACATCCTGAATTTGTCACAGATCTGAGAGTTACAGTTTAGATTTCAGAAGAATCAAAATACCATACAAATTATATTGGCTGGTGGAGGATTGCTTTTTAATTTCCCCGCAAATTACAGGGGCGATTTGCTGTGAGCAACAACTGTACGCACTATATCTTCTGCACTACTTTGGGTGTATTGGTTGCATCATTGCTCGAATGGCCTGGTGGTACCCGGACTCCTTCAAACTGTTCGACAACGACAGTTTTCAACGAAAACACACAGACGTGTGTTCTTCCTATTTCTCGTGCTTACCCGTACTAATTTTTCTGGACTCATCCATCGGCGTTCGCGTAGATTGTAGAATATAGAGCTTGAGGTGCCATAAGACCCACTATCTTGAATTATACGTATATACATGAGTCGCTTCGAAAACAAGGAGCGTAAATTTTCACAAATAACTCAATCGATTTCGATGAAACTTTGCGAATTCATTTGATGTATTCAACTTTTGCGAAACATTAATCGAATTCGATGGAAAACAAATATTCCCTATGTTAGCTAGGTTGGGCTAGATGTTTTTGTTTATCAATTATTCTTGCCTAACAATAATTCATTTCGTACGGAGCTTCGCAAATGCAGCGATGAACATAACTTAACAAAAGACAATGCCATTGTTTTGTTAGTTATTTTTGAGGTTACTGATGAGCTATGCTTGGCCCTGATCACGCAGCAAATCTCATTTCGTCCAGTCGATAATAAAAATAGAGTTGTTATGGAGATTTGGAGGCAGATTTATTGATCAAACAGAGGCGCCGCGGGAAGTCGTTCCGCCTGGTGTGTTGGAAGTAAATGTGTCAACTTTGAGTCAATAATTTCCTAGTTCAATGAATAGTAGGAGTAAAAATTTCACGTTGAAATGAACGAGCCGATCAGGTCCATTTCTCTTCGGAATACATTTGCTACAAATATAGTAAAGAAAAAGAAGAAGAAGCCGGAGAAGAAGAAACCAGTTGTAAGTATGCAGTAGTACAAATTCATCAACGATCCGGCCGGGATTTCTCACGGAAATTTTTCTCGAATACACATCGCTCTTTGTACAGGCAAAGAAACTACGCGGGCGTTATCGTTTCCGAGCTGTGACATGGTTGGTCCTGGAATACATGGAATGGATCAAGGAAGTGCCTGTCCTGGAAGAGATCACAGGAGTAGACGTGACAAGAAATGTGAAAGTACCACAGGGTAGAAGGGTGCCCGAGAGGAAGAAGCTCACATTGAAAGTTGGCTTGATTACAATCGGCGCACGTCCTCGTATAACTCATTGATCGTATGACTTCACAGTAACATTATTTACAGGATCGTTCGGTACTCCTCACAGAAATACCCGGCAGATCGAAGGAGACCAGAGCTTATTTGGCAGCATTGATCAGAAATTTACAGCCCTATAAAAAATACCCAGAATCTAAGTGGGACCAAATAGCTGCGGTAACTGGTTACCAATACTTCGGTCCGGAGAGAGTTCTCGTCCGACAAGGCCATACACCACAAATGCTTTATTACATCGTGAGAGGAGAAGTGATGGTGTCGAAAATTTCTGAAGATACGGTTACTGGTTTGTATTCAGGTACCGCCGATAGTGGCGGTTACTTATAGGTAATGAACAAAAACCCGCATAAACTTACGAGTCTCTCAATCGGAGGCCGGGGTCAATCGCTGTACCTGTTTATAGAGAAATCAATCCAGTCAATGAGTTTATTACGCCTTACCATTCTCTTTTCCTAATTACAAACAGGCGACAGAATCAACGGCGATGTGGGATCACTGGGTCCTGGAGACATGTTTGGGGAAGTTGCGTTACTGCATTCGATACCCCGTTCTGCGACGGTCGTCACAAAAAGTATTTGAGGAATATCATGTACTAAAGCATTAGAGCCCACAGAGCAATTGATAGTTAATTTTCACGAATTTCGTGCGGCTCGATCGAAGCTGTATGTTCGGAACTAGCAGCCCTGTAGAAGAATCGTGGTACATATTCGCCGCGGAGCTTCGAACGCTTTAATTGAATTGACCTATCTGCCCAACAGCCTCCGTAGACTTGCTCACCGTGACGCGGGAAGACTTCAACATTGTGCTGAGACCATGGCTAACGGAGCAATGGGAAATTTTTAAGGATGCGATGGTCAATTTTAATTACTTCAAGGGATGGGATGAGGAGACAATGAGAGAATGCTGCATTCTGAGTAAGGTGAAGGATTACCAGGCTGACGAGGTACGTATGTATCATACATCATATGCGCTGGATAATAGCTATGGTTGCCTTGACACGTTCGTACATGTTTCGAGGTTTGGCAGGTTTTGCTCGGCGATGCCACAGGTATGGTAAACTACGTGTATTTTGTGATCTACGGCAAGTGCCAAGTGATCGAACACATGGTTATCCACGAAGAGCTCGTCGCAAATAAAATAAAATACAAACTCTATAATCCAGAAAATCCGAGAAGGTCAGAATCATCGGGAACTCAAGCCGGAGGAAAAATGCCCGAAAGAGTTAGGGGAGCCGAGGGAGTTGGACGAGTCTCCAACGCCCCGTCACAGGTTGCTAATTCCCGAGTTTCACTTCCCCTTCAATTCATTACGCATGAAAACTGTTAGATGGGATTTACCCAATTATCATCAACTTCCGAACGTCTCGTTAGACTCCTCACTGGAATGGAAAACTAACAATATACCATGATAGGAGGCCACACTCTCCGCTACCAGAGAAGTGAAGCCGGCGGCGTCGGAAATCGACTACACGCAGTTGATGCTGTCGAAACGACCATTGAACGTCGATATAGAAAGGACGAGTATTTCCACACTGACTATGCAAGATGTGGTAAGCTGAAAGTAAACCACAACGATTCGGTAATAATCTGCATAGCCAGTGATTTCCACAGGTCAACGAATGGCACGAAATAACAGATGTGGCCGCGATGCTCATGAAAGAACCGTCAACTATTTCCCGACAAACTTACCCCAAGAACGTTCGTACTATTTTCATGCAAGTCTGTATATTTTATCGGGGTGCTTGCTTCGGCTTAGGTAATTATTCTACACGAGTCGGCGGACGCGAGAATGCCGATTACATATTCCTAAGATTCGGTGTAAATATTCGCGGTGAATTTTGCAAACTAGAGTCCTGAGTCTCACCGCAGATGGAGGGCGGATATTCATTTAAAGTGACTCTTTGCGCAGGGGAGAAGATGTACAATCGTCGGATCATCTCAGTCTCACCGACTCGCTGTTTACTAGTTCCTCGTTACTGGTTGCTGGAGCACAATCGCGCAAATATCTGGGAGCGAGTGAAGCTATTCATGGATTCAAAGTATCCAACGACCGAACAATTGTTCAAGAAATTTGTCAACAACCGGAGGTGGCCGGCGCCGTGGATTCTGTCGCCTCCAAAATAGCCAACTGATATTACGCGTGGGTTCCAGTCCCTTCCGATAGGAACAACGATGGCAATGATAATGAAATATCCGCAGAGAAAAAGGATCAATTATTGCTTTCAATAGCGCCAAAAGAGAGCATTTGTTCATTTTTAAAGAATATTCGTTCAGTTTGAATAATTATGCCGTTGGGAAAGAAACATTGCTTCAAATTGGAGCATTATTTATTTGCTCGAAGGGAATGTTGTTTGCATTGAATAAATGTTCTCTTGGGACTATTGAAAGCAATAATCATTTGATTCAATTAAACATTTTTCTCAGTGTGCAGAATGATGAATTGCTCGCTTGACACAATTTAACACCAGATGCATGATGACAGTTGCTTACTTTGGGGGCAGCAGAATCCGTGACGCATTCCTTTATAATTTGTTTCGTCTTCCCGTAATTTCAGTCCCATATAAATTCTTGCGAATGATTAACGAACGTTTTTTGAAAACAGATGGATGAAGTACAAGAAAGAATTGGTACATCATATTATCGATAATGGGCGAAGGATACCGAATTCAACGACTATTCACGATGTACCCTATTCGATTAGAATCGTCGAAGAGATTGATACAATTGGAAAAGTCGAATAAAATTGTTGGAATGATGAAATTTCCGTCAGATCTGAGCTCCAATTCTATAGGATTTGTTTCAAGTCAGAGTATGTTTGGAATCCTCGTAGTTTTAAATCTTGCGTCCAACACCAAACGAATTATCTCAATATTGTTATTGAAAGAAAATGTTTGAAATACATGATATAATGTTCAATATTTGACAGATGTGGATGTAAAATATATTATTCGAAAGCTATGATTATTCGTAGCTATAACTATTGAAAGATACTGACTTGCCTCCTATACTCAGCAATAATCATTATTGCCAATTGGCTATAGAAGATTTTATGTATAATAAATAATATGGCACGAATACACGAGTATGTATGTACATACTACATACTAAAAGAAAGGAAACAATCATATCCATCAGCTTAGATACTGTTTTCGTACAGTGCACAAGATACCGTAGTTGTGGTAGATAAAATATAGTTACATCGCGCATAGAATTCTGCAATGCACTCTTTGTCGGGGAACAAAAACTGATGCAAAAAATATTTTGTAACTTTCGGATATTGCAATTTTTCAACTGGCGTCGAACAACGAGCGCGAATGGGATCTGCGAAGATTGAAATATTTGCACCCATTGACTCCCGGACTCACGGGAAGAAGACTATGTCGACAAAGCCCGCAGCGAACCGTGAGTGCGATTCCCAAACTCGGAGCTCTCGCAATTCAACTTTCACGATATTCCATAAAGTTATGGAGATTTTTCAGTGTGAACACGTTCTGAAAAGTATCTAGCTTCTCATACATTGTCACTTGGACATAATCACATAGGATGGGTTGCTGAAGCTATCAATTATCGGATCTTTAAGCGTATCATAAGCATCTTTCTGCGGTAAATTGGTATAGTTGCTCAGCGGAGCGATTGCCGGCGAAGAGAAATCTTTGTTATTATTCTTCAGAAGTTCCGTACGACTCAGGTTTCGATCTGGACCTTTGAGCTTGTCGGGAGACTCGTTCTTCCAGTTAATATAATGTTGATCATTCGTGACCGCGGCATGGTCTGGTTTTTCTGGAATCTGGATATTTTCCTCCCCTAGATTCTTCTGGCCGACACTTTCCTGATGGACATCAATGGGGCTTTCGTCCGAATTTCGAGTCCCATGCAATTCTACAGCCACTGTACAATCTACCGGGTCTGAATCGGTGCAGAGTATGTCTTCGGGTTGCGGAAAGTCAAAGTGCTGTTCGCTGACGTCCGGACGTGGACTAAATATGGAAGCAGTGCCCGCTCTGCTGATCGGGCTCATAGGCAGATAATTTGATTCCGCATCGGGAGAATTGAGACATTCATGGTTCGGAGAAGACATCATGGTCAAGTAATCACTCTGCCCATTTTGCAGCGCTTGAATGTTCATATCCATGTACGGCGTATTCTTATCGAGATATTGCTGGAACGTTGGAAAATGTTAGGAACAACGGCCACAGCGGTTTACAAAATCGCTTTCTCGAAATTGACATTCGTTTCCGCCCCAACGAACCATAGCGTATGAAAATAGGCAGAATGTCGGGCTCAAGCACGTACATTATACGTGGAAGCGATTAATATACGTTTTTCAGCTGGACATAATTCTGCCAATTTGTCTTTCGCTATGGCTTGTTGGGACCCTACTGATTTCAACGCGACTACATTATGCTGCTCAACTAGATTCTCGATTTGCGGGAGCCCAGATCAGTTTTTCGTTACAATGAACAATCTTTTGAGATTATAGAATAACTTACCATTTTGATGCCATCATTCAGTAGAGCGCCGATGTTACTGACGAGGTCAGGAAACGTGGGACGCAGCGATGGCTTTGCCTTCCAACATTGGAGCATAAAATCGTATCTGAAACACGCAGACGTAAGATCGGAGTTGCAGAATTGTAGGTGATCGTGGCACACTCTTTATTTATTTTCACAGGGCAATACTTTGCCGCATAATGCACACGCGCGCGCATTGAAGACTCACATCTCGTCCGTCGCGTATTCAGGCTTCTCCATTCGATACCCTTCGATGAGCCTGTCGTATTGTTTTTCGGCTTCCATTCCTGGGTAAGGGGTACGTGCTAATGAGAAAAACTCCCACAAGACTATTCCGAATGACCAAACATCTGATTGAGTTGAAAACATTCGGTCTCTAATCGATTCGATAGCCATCCATTTTATTGGCAATGGACCGTCTCCCTTCTTCTTGTAATTGTTGTCCTTGTACATATTCTTAGCCAGGCCAAAGTCACAGATTTTTACTATGTTATCTTTGGCAAGAAGGATATTCCTTGCTGCCAAATCGCCATGTAAAACCTGCAGCACGAAACGCAGACGTGTAAACACAGCTGGGTTGGGTCAGAAATCGAAGGGCGGAGACCGGATATTTCTCACAGGTCTCTCGGTTTGGTGGTAAACAAAAATATTAGAGCAATCTAGAAAAATCATTGGAGATTGAATTACTGATTCCTTCGATAATTTCCACTCACTTTTCTGGAGCTCAGGTATTCCATACCGCATGCAACCTGCCAAGCCCAGCAGAGTAAATCTTGCGTACAAATCAATCGTGAATTGTGTTCTCTGTAGTCACCACGGTAATTGGATCGCCAGCCAGGCTGAACCGAATTGTTACTGAGTACACAGCCATCGGGAGACATGCTCACATTTCCCAATTCAATGCCTTGGCGATAGTCACTCGGTTCGGCGTCAGCTGTACTATTAGACGACGATACACTTATGCTGCGATATGTGGAAAGCGCTTTGTACCGCGATCTGTCCAATAGAAGCAAAACAACGAAGTGTTAGTCACAAGGTCACGCCGTTGACTATTAATGTGCGACTGCGGCAATGAGATGCTCCTCTGATCATTCATTTACCATACTACAGAATATTACATGATTCCTATGTGGGACTAATTACCCGTTTTGACTACTGACACTATCGCTCCTGACTAAAAGCTCTACTCCGATATTCGGATCCACCTTCTGGGTAGAAGGATCAATCTGATCGATGAAATTGGATCTGTGACGCTGTAGATAGTTGTGCAAATTTCCGTACCGGCAATATTCCACAATAACGTATAATTCACCTGCGGAGAGTAGTCATGGAATAATGGTGTCCTTATTTCCGATTCGACACAGTCACAGTACGCACTCACTACGGAGCGGAACTTACGCTTGGTAAGAATAGTCTTCGTGCAAGCCCCGAGAAGATTGACCACATTCAAATGTCGACCGAGGTGAATCATGATCTTGAGCTCGCTGGAGAGGGCTTTCATGTAACTCGGATCAGCCGAGCGTCGAACCATTTTCACCGCGACAGTAGTGACCTCCCCCTCGACGCATATGCCTCGTGCCTCCGCTTTCATCACTACTCCGAACGCACCGCTTCCCAGTTGCTTACCTGCGAAATTATGTTGCAATGAACCGATCCCCCCGAGCAATGCCCATCTATTCGTGACCCTGCCCTTCGCCCGCGAGGAGCATTCGTGGATGGTGTACCGTGACCGGTAGTGGCCGACAGGTGGGATGTGCATTGGGTTCTGAATACGAAATTACATACCAAGCTTCAAGTATTCACGCGGAAATTCCCATTTCTTATCATATGGCAATAACTCGGCTTGGTCGTCCACAGTCAAATCGGGATTCAAACATTCGAGCGCGCCATCTTCAAAGTGAGTCAATCCCGCCTCCAGGAGTTCCTTTCTCAATACCTGAAGAACAGTTCGATTCGAGTATTGTTTGCTGCACAGTAATCCGAATCCCACTACTCACCCTTTCTCGGTGCACTTTGATTCCCATCCAAGTAATCACTATGATAATGATTATGATGAGGACAGAGATTAAGCTGACCCAAAGCGCAGTATTATCTTTCTTTCCTGAGAACACGATATTCTTTACTTTTCAACTGAAAATCATCGCCAAATGACTGTGATCTCTACAGCTACAGGAACTAGGAGCTTAGTGGTACCCAATTACTCACACCTTGGATACCAACTGAATTGTGAACCTAATACAAGTCCATTAGATAGCAAGAAAATAGCCGTAATATTTTATGTACACGCGTACACAGAATTCGCTTGTTTCGGACCGCTGCATGCAGTGCATTCACTGATTTAGGATTGTTTGATAATCGAGTAGACCATACTTGGAAAATGAAATGCTTCGGTAGATTACCTGCAACTACAATGTTAAAGTATCTCTGGATTCTACCGCGTCGATTTCCCACAGTACACGAGTAATTTCCGCGGTCTCCTTCGGCAAGCGTTACGGTAAGAGTAGAATTGTTCTCAGTGAACTCATACCGATTCTCGTTGAACTTCAATGGTTCGCCATCCTAAATTCGAACATGAATCAGGCATGGTTTTCATTACCTAATTACCAGAAATTTCCTTCCATAGAAGAATTATTGTGTGTCATGATGTGGTGAGAGGTAATGCGAAACGAAACTATTCAGATGTACGCAGTGATGTGAACCTAGATTTGTACTTGACCGCTAAACAGAATGTCAAGCGATCAGCCTAATCATTTCACATAGTTTACCTTCCGCCAGATGATTATCGGACGCGGCACTCCCACGAAAGGGCACCGTAACGTTTCGTGGCCAATTTTGTTGCCTTTCTTGAGATTAATGTGAATTAATGTTTTTTGCTCAAAGAAATTAGTGAAGATTGGCGCCTGCGCAGCTACAACAGAGGAACATTAGGATAGAAATAAGTGGTCGACTAAAATGGATCTTACTGCCGTTGACTGTAACCTGTAGTGAAGTGGCGTAACGTACGTTTTACCGAGAACGTATAATTTTCCTTAACGATGTCACCTGCTCGACTTTCGGCTACGCAAACCAAGGTACCAGCATCCGTTTGTTTCACGTCACGTATTTCAAGTATAGCCTGTGAAGTGAAGATTGTCTTCTGAGTGGTATTGGTCATCCTCTCACGGCGGAAGTCTATAAAAACGTTTGATAATCCATTGCATGGCTCACGAATGTATTACCCCCATTTTCAAATCTTTATTGCAGGCGTTGGAGATATCGCCGAAATCTTACCGATTCCCTCAGAGTCAGTGAAATTCCACTCAACCATGCCTGTGAAATTATAAACAGAAGCAGCACAGTTCAAAGTGAGATTATCACCCTCGATCACCTCGTCGGGTCCGATTACACCGAAAAATCCAGCTCCGTCTGAAATGATCAACGATTATGGATGTATCAAGTCACGGATGAAGAAAAACACGACACCGTGAGATTGTACAATTCGGTTCGTTGACGACAAAACCAAAATGAGAATACTCCGTGCCATAGACGATGATAAGGAATACTCACCGGAAATAAATATCGGTTCGGTATCATTGGTACAACCTTTTTCGTTACAGCTTGTGCATGTCAAATTTCCCATCGCAGTAATAGACATATTCACGTTAGACAACACAGAAAAATCCCCACTGCTTACAGGTTCATGCTAAGCAAGACGCAGATTAGATCATTGTACGCACCAGGCCGGGTAAATAGTTTTTGGAGTCGCTCTATGTATGTGAATGCATGCGGAGAATATCGATGGAAGTGGAAATGGACCGAACAAATTGATCAGCCGAACACTTACCAGAGGTAATATGCTTTCGGTATTCCGTTCCGATTGCCATTTCGAAAAACTCCACGTTACATTTGGGATTGGCAAACCAGTTGCATTACAAGAAATAATGGCTGTGTCTCCTGGTTTATAGTATGGCAAAAGATTCTGAATAGCAGTGAGTGGCTTTGCTGTTGATCAAGAAGAGATGCAGTTGGATTGAAAAAGTGCAGTTGAATAAATTACCACGGCTCATGAATTATTAGTACACATTACCATGCACCTCCAATCGCAGTGGGATCTCCGCAGTGTCCCGACCCGTGTTTATGCGAATTGTGTAGTTACCGGTATCACTGATGTTTAATTTTAATATTTCATAAAAATGCTGTCTCTTCTCTAGAAGCTCTCTGTATTTGCTCTGGTTGTCCGATGAATTATGAGTCGGATTTTCAATTAGCCTGTCACCCTTGTACCTACATTCACAAATTCGTACAGCAATTTCATTTCAAAAAAGTTTCGGTAGATTTTCTTTGCGTGCAACAAATTGACGATGTGATTATTCACTGTTGCACAGTAGACTGTGTAACAAAGATTAGGCGCAATTCCCAATATCATCAATTCAATTGCCCAAATTCAATACTTCATTGTCCAATTGTTTTCTCAGGTAATAAGTCAAGCGCCATGCTTTCCAACTCGTGATTTATGAGAAGAGCGAAAATTCTGGTGCGGACACCACTCCGTTACAACATGCTGGGCGAGAATTGAAATCTTCCTAAAATTAACCTCAACCGGGAGCCTAGGCTATCTGAAGGATCTAATATCAACTATGGTATCAAGACGAAGCTCACCAATCCAATCGGGGATTCGGCGGACTCGTCACAATTCGTATAATCCATGTGGCGGTATGATTTTCGGATACTGTGATGAAGTTCTTGCCATCTTCTACATAGTAATCTATATAAGGATGATCCGGGTCTGGAAAAAATGTTGTACCAGCCCATTAAGAATGTATACTCCTGTGATATGAGATATAGGTTTACACAGTTTCGAAACTAATGTATTGAACAGCAACAAACTCGAAGTCGGAACTTACACCGAGTGATGGAGGTGGATATAGGGGGTGTTGCTCGCACTTACCGTGAACTGTAACCTCCGTCTTCGAAGTGGCTGATTCATCTGCAATCGTTGCATTGCAAATATAGTCGCCAGTATCGCCAAGATGTGCATCTGTTATCGTTAGACTTTTCTTGAACATTGTGCGTGAACCCACCACATTCTTCGTGCCAGGTTCTTCGTTCAATCGGTCTCCCTAAAATTTGATTTTCATCCACGTTATTGCAATTTCCTTATTGGAATATTGAATATACGCAGAGCGAAGATGTCAGAACTTCATTGGAACAATAAGAGACGCGCTATTTCTGGAATAGGACGTATTTCTGTATACACGAATCGAATGCGAGAGTGGAATTTGCAGAGCGACACGTGACACAAGACCGAGTTTTCCCGATTCGCTAGAGTTGTACGTGAGAATCATACATCGGAAAGCCTACATTGTAGTATTTAATCTTGTCAGATATTGCTCCTGACATCGTGCAGTCGATGATTTCTCGAACCGCCAACAGGCCTCAGGTCTCTGCGGTAGCTCGGTGGAAAGACGTCGCCAATCCATTTTCATTAATTCATTAAAGTTAGTATACCGAAATCGCACAAACTTACGGGAACACGAGTGGGAGCACTCCAATTCAGAGTGACACTGACTCCTGTGAGCACGCCGACATTGCAGAACAAAGTCAGATTTCCCCCCAAGTCAACATCGCGTATTGGGTCACTCTCGATATCCTCCGAGGACACTCTAAGCCGTGCTGTATCGAGAAAACAAAATTAGATTTCAGCCCCGTTCTTGTCGGTTAATTCTACCATAATACACACCATGAACAGCTAATATGGCGTAATAGCAGCCTAATTCCAACAAAACAGATGTAAGACAAAATTGCGAATCCCCCCCACGGGAGAGTATCGAACAGCAACGTGTCGTTTGTATATCACATTAAGTACTATACTCACGCGTAACAATCAATTTATAAGATGAATACACGTCATTATGTATTTCGTCGCCGATGTCGCACTCATATACCGCATCGCCATCTCCGCGAAGGACGTTTTTCATAATATATCCAATTTTCGAATCATAGTTCAGACTGTCTTGCTCAAGCTGTTAACAATTCATGCAGGGTCATGGCTACCATATATCTTTGGTACAAAATAAGTAATAGAGTCGTAGGTATTCGACGTAATAATTATTATGGGTATATGTAGTGCAAGTTGAGCCATCATCTTCGTTTTCCCCCGCTATCAATATACAATGAACATATGAGGGTAAATGAGATTCCATTCGAACGCACTCACCCTGTCAACGCCCTTGTTAAGTCGCACCCGCAAACTGGAGTCTGTGGGGCGACATGGTATAACTGCTGTCGCTCCTGCCATTACTGTTATGATCGGCCAGTCGTCATGCATGACAGCAAATGGACTTTCCGAAGCTGGAAGCAAACACAGGTGCGTGCTGTCAGGAAATGGGAATATTTTTCAACCTCGATCAGAGCTATGCGAATGGCAAGTGAGAAGCCGCAGCAGGCGTGTGCACTTATTATATCCGCCACCGGAAGAATCGTATCATTAGTTTGTGAATGCACATCTGACAAATACGTAACAGTAGGCTTACAATTCACGAAGACGTAAATCCAGCTGATATATTCGTTTGATATATGGGTAGTTCTTTGCTCGTCATTCTTTATCTCGATCCCCTGCTTCGCACATGCGTACCATCCAGTATCAATCGCAGCTGCATGTCGCCGAATGAACGTGTACATGCCAGGTTCCGAATCATGCACGGACTCCGATTGCTTGAACTGTAAATTCTGATTTGTCGATTTTCTAGCATTATATCTAAGATCTTGTGCCGCAGTAGCATTTGTCTTTCACTGCCAGCACAGGAAATAAGTGTAAGGATTGAGATTTTGGACGCAAGTTCCCTTCCACTTATAACGGGGTCGTTACACGAGTCTGGAATCATTATTTTGGCTTGCTAGGCACATACAGTTGAGTAAATCATCAGATGTTGCTAGCTACGAAGTTGCTAGAAGATGCATTGCAAATATTTATCCTTCGGTTTCGAAAATGTGTGTTTTTCAAACACCACTAAAAAATTTCTTAACGGGCGGCGGCTGATCGGCTACCGCGTACGCGTCATCATTTCAACGGTGCTGCCAGCTTTGTGTGCCAGTATTCAATAATCTGTGCTCTGATTGAATACCGCGTTGTCAAGGCCACTGAAGCTTTCCAACGTTAAAACAAATACATCAAAGTCTCTCATTTTTCACTAAACGAACGGACACCCGAGAAATTTTGTCATTCTTGTTTTTAATTCAAGATCCGATATCGTTTCGAAAAAGAAATTATTCTGAAAATCGTCCAACGCGACCCCGTTGCAAATGTTATGGACAATTGAATTTTACTGGTTACGTAATATTTTGAGAGGAGCCGATGAAACCATAAGAGCGAAGCAAATCGTGAGGGCAAAGCCTGTGATGTCTTTTAGGATCCCGCCTTGCCGCCATGTTTGCCCCGCTCTTATGGTTGCCTGAAATCCACCCTGTAGCGGGATACAGTTTGTCTATTCGGTTTAGAACGAGGCCGTATAATAATTGAATATTTATTTTTGACACCAACACAATACTTTCGTGGGCCGATCCTCCGTGATATGCGTATACAATTTCATCAGTTTGTTTCACGTACTTTTCCCGATTCACTTGAGGTCCAACGTTTTCTAGAAAAGTTACCGAGCGGCGTAAAATTAGCATACATATAATATTCATCTGAAACGTCAAATCGGATGAGAAAAATGTTCTCAGCTGAGGATTCACGTTAACAGATTACCCATAACGGCCACCGTGCGTCTACCGAATAGACCAACTGTACGTCCTCCCCTGGGCGATCACATATTGTTGTAGTTCTCAATCTGTTGTATCAACTTCATCCTCCCACGAACTATAACTCTCATATAAAATGAAAGAAGTCATTCAGAATCCCAAATATGATACGTACGTTTCCTGTAAGTTCCTGCGTCGAAAACTGGAGTTCGCCATCACCTTTGCATTGTATTTTTAGTTCATCTCCTTCTTTGATATGGTATTCGCTTTTTGCAGGATAAGTTATCCTTACTTTTCCTGCCGTATCATCCATATTGAAAGACAAAATCAAGAAAATGAGTGACTGGTTGAGCCTTGGTAATAGCATATAGGTGATAGTACATGTTAGTGCCATGATCATCTGATTCAAACGAAATCGCTTAGCTCGAAACTTTGCCATATTCCAGATATTCGGAGAACTTGAAAATCAGCAGTTCTTTGCTTGTGAGAAAGCAAGAAGGGGGATAAAGTTACAGAACTCTCATGCTACGTGGAAAGTCTGTAAGAGAAACTCGTTACGAAACACTTCACACCGCGTCGCAATATCCGGTGAATGTGTGGCTTCCGTTTGATTCAAGAAAAAATCGACCGCAGGCGTTACTGGCTCGCGGCGGGCGATAGCGGAAGTTGAATTTCTTATCTCTTTGTCTTTTGCCTTCTCCGATAATGATCACAGTTTACTGCACAAATCATAACTATTATTATGTTGCAATACAGAAAAGAAGAAAGTTTCCAGAACTGCTATTTCAGAAAATTGAATTTTTCAAATGTCCTGCTACGCGTATTAGTTGATCTGAAGCAAATTTCAAAGTTATTCTGCAATATACCTCCTGAGGCCTATCCTCTGCAGGACAAGTTCGTTCGGCTGTAGGGGGAACGCGTTGAATCGTCTGATATATTATAAATTCACAAAGAAACGTTACCCGGACTCGTACAGCATATATCTACGTATAATATGGCGTTCACATTCAGTGGAAATGGACCAGATCGGTCGAGAAACTAACGGTTAGGAAAATTCCCATCAGGAAATCATCAAAATCGGAATAGAAAGGCTTTCTTCGTAGAAAAAAAATTGGATTTTTGTTCAGTTCATTTATCACAGTTCTACAATTTCGAATGAAATGATCAAGAAATTTTTACAATCATTCGAAAGACTGTAAAAATGCTGACGGTAACATATGTGTAAAGATCCGCGAAGCCCACTGATATAGGCATGTGGCCCAGATACGGGAATACGGTCAAATGTTCTGCTAGATCCTGAATTCGCTACAAAGTCTGGAAATATGTGTAAAGAAACGTCCTTTCGTGCATCGATATATATTCAGAGTTGCGTCCATGATTGCCTTCAGACTTCGACCGAAACTCATTATCGTGAAACGAATTTTTGAAAAGCATCAGCCACGAAAATTCTGGTTGCAGGCTATATAATCAATTGGTTGAAGAAAAAACATACATACTGACCAAAGTACCGATATCGCGTCACTAATGCCGCAAGGACGTGAGCGCCCAAAAGTACGAATTGAGTGCCAACAGGTTGTTTAATTTGTTTTATTTTCAAGCGCAGGTAATATATATTTTTACCCAAACACTCAGAAAAATGTTCTGTTGGACCAAACCGATTCACAGCCGAACAATTCTTCAATTCGAACTTGACATTTTTTTTTCTCGAGCGAAAACAAGAGGAAACTCTCAGGTCGGTATTCAATAATTTTTCAAATCTTTCCAAAGGAGAACACGTTGCAACAAAAACAATATTTACTTTCGACAATATTTTGCCCGAGTTACAGCGATTCGCAATTTTTGAGGCTGAAATTCCTCAAAATTCCATATCTCGAGAATGGTCAAGATCGGAATCTGGAGAAAATCGCGGGAGTCACTCCGAACAGGTGATGAATAATAATGAAAGATCAGACAACTCGGAGATGATAGACCCGGGCCAAACGCTGGCCGAGTCGCGATGGAATTTCTCACATGGTATCTTCCTGACATAACAGAAGAGAGGTCTTGACACATACAAATGCTGATAATATACCGCCTTCGTAAATCCATTTAGGTCAACAACTCGTGTAGTTTGTAAAATAATAAATTGCAGCCACTGCATGACGGTGGCGATCAAAATTGAAACGGCAATTGAATATTTTTCGTCACCCGGATAACAATACTCAATATCTACAAGTAATTGTACACGTCATCAGCAAACTGGCGAACCTTAATTCAATTATATTATACGCGGGAAAAAATTATAAAAAATAACTATGTGAGGAGTTTCAGTTACCTTGACAGAGTCCAATAACGATGAACGAGAAAACAAACGTATGGACGATGAGCCTCATTCTATTGACTCAAGGCCCACAATTTTCATCCGAAAGATTAGCCGATTCTCTACAGGTTTAACGATCAGCGACTACAGCGGATTCATTAGCAACGAATTTTCACGGACAAGATCAAGCACGGTCTTATACCATTCGAACAACTCTGCACCGTGTAGTTGGAATTGCTAATGCCAAAAACAGTCAGTCGTCTTCCATTCCACGCCGCGCAAGCCCCACTACATGAAACCGCTTATCATATTTCTTCACGAATGAAATGTAGTTTTTTCCTTATCGAAGTTCCGGCGACATACAATATTATACTAGTATATACACTAGCTGTGGTCGATTAACGGACAGTTCATCTTTTTCCCCAACCATTTAGTTTGCTATCGCCGAATTACCCCGGCGATAGTGCTCTCGCTGAAGACAAAAGAAGCTCTATTGATGGAATTATACCATACGACAGCTAGTCTCAGAACAGCAATCAGTGAAAGAAAAATTAACAGTGAACAGCTTGATCGTGCATGACTAATCATATCCGCGAGAATTGGGAATGCATCCGTTACAAGTTGATGATTTAAAAGAAGTTCAGAAGTTAAGAATCGGTGACAGGTGTCGTGTGTAGGGTATACCTTATCAACGGAGCTCGTCTTCAGCTTTGTTCATCTCAGCTACACTCGTCACACCAGTGTAGAAAATCTGAAATCCTACTGGTTGGTTCGAATCACCGACCAATAGTATTCCAGATTTTCAGCAGTAGTGTTTCCAGTCCAGCTGAGAGGAACAAAGTTTGCATCTTTACGAGAATCGTCGGTGCTGCTTTGATTTGCAGTACCTGCCTAAATGATTAAACCAAAATACGAAGCGTTCCTAAATCAACCGAAGCTGGTGTATATACATACATATACGTATGAAGTCCTTGAAAAAGGCTTCTAAGTAAACAGCTGTGCGAATTGATAGGACACCGACTATTCAGTGAATACATAACACGATAATCGGCATGACAATGACTGGCTATGTCAAGAGCGTACAAGAATTTTTAGACGCTCCCATGCCATGAGATCTCCCTCGCCCTCGAGATGAGGTTAACACGCTGTAGAATCTGCTGACAAATGGGGAAAACAGGATAACGACACATAGCGGGGCTCGATATAATCATGTATCTCAGAATAGAACGATGATTCAAGGTTTCCTGCTACAGCTTGCCATTTTATCGGTAAAATTGTAACGATTGTTGCATGACGCGAAATAGGCCTCTCACATGGCTCTTCGAACTCGCGCCTCTTCATGACGAATTCTATGACTACGAGGGAATTGTTTGTCAGGGAAATTGATAGTGAAAATTTGTTAATTCTCAAGCGACCACTCGTGCAAATATTCTACAAAGGAATTATTAGTAGCTTTTTTTTACGTTTATTAGCTATACAGGGTCACCCATTTCGAACGAACTAGCCGAATATCCGGAGAGCGTTCCGCACAAAAGTTTTGTATTATCGAGGGGGACATAACTTGGCTGTATTCGTTTTATCGACAGACATATGAGAATGAACCGCGCGAAAGCGGCTGCGACAACGGAATAGGAAAAGAACGCTGCACATGAGCCCTCTCCGTTCTTGTTCAATCGCGTATACCTGCTAGCATGTATAATCTTCCGCAGGAGTAACGTTTCAGCGGCCGCGAAACCTGCGTCGTTAATTTCATGCCGTCTTTAGCCAATCAGAAAACCGGAAACCACTGAGACATTCGACGTTATGGGCTCGCGGCCAGCCACGGTTGTATACACGGGTCCGGAAACTCCCGTGGTGGGGCTAAAGCTCTTGTTATAAGGAAAAAATTCGCCTAAGCTCGCCGCCGGAGACGGAGCGCTACGATCTAGTAGCAGTAAAGTATTCAAATGACAGCGTACCTGACCAAACAGTATACCTATCCTAACTGTAAAAAGATGTTGATTCGTTCGCTACTCTCGAGTTTCGGGCACTTCTGTGTCAAAGTGGATGTCGCTCGCTACAGCAGGCGATAGAATGCTCCTGCTTAGGTCCTCCCCTGTTTCCCCCATTGGAGATCTTTTTATTTCAATGGTTTTTTTTTCTTCGATTCTTCACGTTGGGAAATTCGTTCCTGATCGTTGGTCTTGGTAATTTAGTTAAAATATTTTTTTTCCTCGGTTCACAATTTTCATAGCGCTTTCCTCGGATTATCCATCACGATAATACCAGGATAAAGGTAGGTATAGTGAAATGGTTGTTTCCTTCGCGAGCCGCTGTACCGCCGCAATTATAGTTGGGAAGCTCGGTCAAATGCTAAGAATAAAATACCTCCGTGATGATACTATAAAACCATGATTATGAGTGGTGAACGTACATGCATATACGTGATATGTAAAGTATATGAAATATATTGAATAAATTTTTGAGTAGAAAAACAGAAATTATACAAAAGTTCACATAATGTACATACATATGTACATGTGCTGCACATACAAACATGCAGAGTTCAGAGATATTACGACTGGTTCTATCCAGCTTATTACATATTCGTGAGAATTAGTTGTTCCTCACGAGTTGAAATGTTATTGCAATTAAAAGGAAATACAACAAATGCAGACGGATGCAGTGCGGTGGTGTGATCGGAATTAACGACACCATTTTCGTGTGATTTTTAATATCTTTGATCGTAAAAACAATACTTATATATATGTGTATCGATAATAAACGTACGTACATACATGCTACGTTGAGTCAGGGTATTCAGGTATTTTATATTATACATTTCATAATAAAAATAAGAACGGTGCGTTACTCGCACAGTCGAGTCAAGAGTAAAACAAGAGAAAACAGAACGATGAAAGAAGAGAAAAGAAACTTTTGTACCTTTACAGATATTGCAGTTTTCCGTTTTCATTTTTTAATCATTTGATAAAAATGAAGTCTGCAGAGATGGAGCAACGTGATAATTGCCACAATTAAATAATCGCACGCCGCAGTTTCAGGATTATATGGTGACTTCGTTTATGGTATTTGACCATTGTTTTCGTGTCGTTATTCAATCGTAACTTCATAAGGATAAACAAACACAAGATTTCCACTATACGCTCAGAGTACGTCTCAGAGTTCACGTCAATTAAAAACATATAAGGCACCCGAACGTCGATTGAGCGAAAACTTCTATCGATATATATCTTTTAGAAGATCGAGGTCAAGCCCTTCTTATCTGAAGTCAGCCAAGTCAATCGAATTTTCCATGCAAGTATTCGCAAATTGCAGGGATTACCTTAAAAAATGGATATTTTGTTCCATTAAACGACGCCAGCGACAAATCATTGAAAAAATCCTAGCGTTTCGGCCAATTTTTCGATTTAAAAATTATTCACATAGTATAATCTGGGATCGAAAATCTATTTGTGTATAAATACCTGGAGCGTTATCCAAAAGGATGCAGGATAAGTATTTCATAATGCCTTGCGAGTGACGAGTGATGATGAAAAACGATTACAATTAAATATAAATGCAGATTTCTTATCCTACAATGATAGTGACACACAGCCGTTATGCAGTTCGAAGTGGAGACCATTGTTCTAAACTATTGCTTGGAAGAACTGCCATCCTGCGCCGTGACTGCGTGAAGAAGTGTGAAGGGGATGTGAATGCTGATGGACTCGATAATTCAAGTACAGGTGTTACTTCATGATGAAAATAAAGATGAAAATAATATTATGGCACTTTTGGTGTTTCGAAATTCTCCTATAGCATACTCGCATAGCATGCTATGCGAATTGTCGTTCTTCTTCTAACTTAGACATAATAACGTAACTCGGGTTGCTAAAACTACCGCCGACAACATCAACTGTCGATCGATCTGCCGATTTTTGTTTCGGCATATTGACGTAATTGTCGCTTCCGCTGATTATGGGTGAGGTCAATTTGTTATTATTTTTTTGTAATCTTTCCGCGCTCAGATTCTGATCGGAATTTTTCACAATCTCAGAAGACTGATCGTTCGAGCTAGAGAGATGCGAGTTACTGGTAATGTTGCAGTATCCCGAATCTCTTTCCACCGGGGCCTGCTCTTTACTCTGCCGTACGAATTCGGCTCTTCTTTGTTGGACGTCGATGGGCTTCACGTAGGGATCTTCGGGCGTAAGCATCGGTGCACACTCGATACAATCTTCCGAGTCTGAATTTATTGGGGTATTTTTGCTCGGAGCGGGAAACTTGAAGTGAGATTCTTCGAGCTCTGAGCGTGGGCTGAAAATACCAGATTCGCTGGTCTTGTCCAGGGGACTCATGGACAGGTAAGCCGAATCTGGGCGCCTCTCTGACGTTGGATCAGGTGAATTGTGATAGTCGTGGTTCGGAGACGACATCATGGTCAAATAATCACTTTGCCCATTCTGCAAGGCCATAGTGTTCATGTCTGTGTACGGAGTGTTGAGGTCCAAATAATACTGTAACACACAAGAACGAACCATTGTAGAAGTTTTTATGGGCCAGGGAACGCGCGTGCTCCACGCACGTTGGGCATACTCTACTTCCAACTTCTCAATAACTTACCATTTTGATGCTTTCGTTCAAAAGAGTACCGATTTTCTCAGCGAGATCAGGGAACAGTGGACGCAGCGATGGCTTTGCCTTCCAACATTGGAGCATAAAATCGTATCTGGAATTATACAGACATAGGATCGGAATTGCGGACTTGCATCAGGTGTTCGTAGCACACTCGATATTTTTACAGGCAAATACTTTGCTGCATAATGCACACGCATACGCATTGAAGACTCACATCTCGTCTGTCGCGTATTCAGGCTTCTCCATTCGATACCCTTCGATGAGCCTGTCGTACTGTCTTTCGGCCTCCATTCCAGGGTAGGGAGTCCGAGCCAGTGTAAAAAACTCCCACAAGACTATTCCGAATGACCAAACATCGGATTGAGTTGAGAACATTCGGTCTCTGATCGATTCAACAGCCATCCATTTTATTGGCAACGGACCGTCTCCTTTCTTTTTGTAATTGTTGTCTTTGTACATATTTTTCGCGAGGCCAAAGTCGCAAATCTTGACTATATTGTCGTCGGCAAGGAGGATGTTACGCGCTGCTAAATCGCCGTGCAAAACCTGAAGTCGGAGAGTCAGAAATATTGAAAGTGATCGCAGCTAGGTGAGCTGGGAGTTACGGCGGAAAATCATTAGATCAATTCGCACAGGTCCCTTGATCTTCTTGTACCCAAAAACAGACGCGAGAGGAATCAGAGATGACGTTACTTATATTTACGATAGTTTTCACTCACATTTCTGGAGCTGAGGTATTCCATACCGCGTGCAACTTGCCAAGCCCAGCAGAGCAAGTCCTGCGTACAAATCGGTTTCAAATTATGATCCTTGTAGTCACCCCGATAATTAGATCGCCAGCCAGGCTGAACCGAATTATTACTGAGAACCGCGCCGTCCGGGGACATGTTTATGTCACAAAAATCTGTGCCTTGACGATAGTCGACTAGTTCTGTACCGCTAGTGCTATCGGACGACTTTATGCTGATGCTACGAGAAAAGGATAACGCTGCATACTTTAACCTGTGTAATCGGAGAACCACACCATGTTAGTTACAGAATTGCATGCACCGTTTACCATTTTTACAAGACTACGAGACCCAAAGCTACTAATACTATTATAACGGCATAGTAAGTTCACACCTCGCTGCAAAGAAGTTGGGAAATCAAGCTCCCATTTTGCCAATTAACAGAGTCACGTGATGAACATTCTAAGTTGAATTATTCATAAATGTTACTCATTGTTAGCCGCCAGTAGAAAGCCTGGCACAGTAGACAAGAGGTGATCCGTTCAAGAGGATTCAGGGATAATAATTATGACTCTGTGATCTACGATATTAGCCCGTGTACCACAGTACAGAACCACACACAAATGATACCTACAAGTTGCTGATTACCTGTTCTGGCTGCCGACACTTTCAGTCCTGGCCAAACGCTCGATACCAATATTCGGATCGATCTTTTGGGTAGAAGGATCAATCTGATCGATGAAATTGGATCTGTGACGCTGTAGATAGTTGTGCAAATTTCCGTACCGGCAGTATTCCACAATAACGTATAATTCACCTGCGGAGAGTAGTCATGGAATAATGGTGTCCTTATTTCCGATTCGACACAGTCACAGTACGCACTCACTACGGAGCGGAACTTACGCTTGGTAAGAATAGTCTTCGTGCAAGCCCCGAGAAGATTGACCACATTCAAATGTCGACCGAGGTGAATCATGATCTTGAGCTCGCTGGAGAGGGCTTTCATGTAACTCGGATCAGCCGAGCGTCGAACCATTTTCACCGCGACAGTAGTGACCTCCCCCTCGACGCATATGCCTCGTGCCTCCGCTTTCATCACTACTCCGAACGCACCGCTTCCCAGTTGCTTACCTGCGAAATTATGTTGCAATGAACCGATCCCCCCGAGCAATGCCTATCTATTCATGATCCTGCCCTTCGCCCGCGAGGAGCATTCGTGGATGGTGTACCGTGACCGGTAGTGGCCGACAGGTGGGATGTGCATTGGGTTCATGAATACGAAATTACATACCAAGCTTCAAGTATTCACGCGGAAATTCCCATTTCTTATCATATGGCAATAACTCGGCTTGGTCGTCCACAGTCAAATCGGGATTCAAACATTCGAGCGCGCCATCTTCAAAGTGAGTCAATCCCGCCTCCAGGAGTTCCTTTCTCAATACCTGAAGAACAGTTCGATTCAAGTATTGTTTGCTGCACAGTAATCCGAATCCCACTACTCACCCTTTCTCGGTGCACTTTGATTCCCATGTAAGTTATCACCAAAATGATGATTACGATGAGAACACAGATCAAACTGATCCAAAGAATGATATTGTCCGACTTCCCTGAAAATATGAGATTCGTCACTTCCAAATTGGAAATCACAGGCCGATCACCGGTATTTCTCATCCCCGTTTGAAAACAACTATGCATCATGTATTGAGACGAATCTATCGTATTGAGGAAACACGCGGAAGCGCTAGCTCCCGATAAATTACCTGCGATTTTGATGTCCATGTAGCTTGTA
Organism: Phymatocera aterrima; assembly: GCA_963170745.1. Taxonomy (NCBI): domain Eukaryota; kingdom Metazoa; phylum Arthropoda; class Insecta; order Hymenoptera; family Tenthredinidae; genus Phymatocera; species Phymatocera aterrima. Next base: position 388,386 of record OY720668.1, read on the forward strand.
ACTGTGCCAAAACGATTTGTGGCATTACATAAGTATCTTCCGCTATCTGTCTCCGCATCGGAAAAATACGATATGTGAAGCGTACTATTGCCCTTGAAAAATTTGTACTGCCTGCTCTCCTTGAGTACTTCGCCGTTCTGAATATAAACAGGAAAGAAAAATGATCGTTGGTTACGGGCAGGTCGAACGTCGTTGGTCAAGTTTGTTAATGTGCTGGTATCGAAGAATGTTATGAATCATATCATCGATCATCGAAAGCTTAACAACTAGGTGCGCATTGTAGCATAGTTCACCTTATGCCATGTTACTCTGGGAATCGGCCTGCCCACCGCGTAGCATTCCAGTGTCACAGCAGTGTTCTTGTCTTTTTTGAGATCTAAAGATATCTGCGTCTCATTCATATTCGTGTGGGTCAATCGCGGCGATTGTGCATCTGCGGCAACCAAGAATTACACGGGGCTATTCAAGCGGAATGGATCGAGGGAAACATGTTCTTTGAAACGGCAGGCATTTACACATACCTTCCACTAACAACTCGTACACGAAACGCTCCAAGTTCCCTTCTTTATTTCGGACGGCACACTCATACTGTCCTGAATCGGATTTTTTCACCTCGCGTATACGAAGTATCGCTTGCCATGTAAAGTTTGTCTGCCGTTTGGTAATGCTCATTCTCATCGCGTCCCACGCTGAAAATATTTTTGTCTGAATTAAAAGGGCACTTCTGAATGTAGTTTCCGAGTCCTCGTGATAAGACTTGAGGTTCGATGGGCTCGAATAATTTGCTAAAACCCTCACCGGGTTCTCCGGAATCGTTGGTATTCCACGTAATTTCGTCCGTGTAGTTGTAAACAGAAGCACCGCACGGGACAGTGATGTCATCACGTTCGGTAACATCCCCAGGGTCGATTATACCGAATGCTCCAGCTACATCTATGATTGGAGTACAGCAGTCAATATTAATTCAGAAAGGAAATGTCTTGGGATTACCGACTCCGGTCCAATGTGGAAAAGGTCGATCGCAGAGGTGCTTACCGGAAACGAAAAGCTGTTGAGTACTTTCGGTACAATTGATTTCATTACAGGATTTAACGATCAAATCTCCTGTCATATTGATCGTCAGTTTTACTTGTGACACAATGTGCAAAGGAGCATCCTCCAGTTCTCTGTTATCAACATCCTAAATAATGAAAGTATCCATTGAATAGTTTTAGTGATTTTCTAGTGAATCGGAATAGTTCCGTGCTTTCCCAACATCTGCGGGAAACGTAAGAAAACGGTACAAAATCGAGCAGCAATGTTCACAAGTATGGCATACGTACCAAAAGCGGTATGAGTTGCGAATTTTCTTGTGATGGATAATCAGGATATTCTTTATAAATCCAAGTTACAGTTGGTAACGGTGAACCGAATGTCCGCGCTGAAATAGTAACAAGTGCCCCCGGCCGATAGAACAACAAGGCATTCTCCACGGAAATGAATGGTGCTCCTGTAAAGCGAATGATCGTGAATAGGCGGAGTTTAGTGGAATCTAAGTAAACCGATTCTCAATTCGCACAACAGGCGGGAAAACATCTTACCGACGACCGTCAGAGGGAGAATAATGCTCGTCTTGTTGTACGCAGTAAAGACGTCGAGTGTATAATTGCCACTATCGTCAATACCAACATTTGATATTCTGAAGAAATGGTCGGTTTTATTCTCGTCGTGTGAGTATCTGGCATTCGAACCTATTCCGGTCATAGAAATTTGAGTACCGTCCTCCTTGAACCTGCATTATACACAGTACGAGTGATCGTGTGTTCCCAAAGATTTTCGTAAGTTACTGTATATTCTGTACGATTAAATGGACATTGGTGCATTGATTTTTCCCTGGCTATTGCGCGAGAATGTCGGAAGCACGAAACACGTATCCTCATTGCAACTTCTTGTTGACAACGTTCCAATTTCGACGCACGTTCGCGATACTCGAAAGTTAATTTATAATTAAAAATTAATTTTAGTGAAATAGAATCGAGGACGGAAGTCATTTGGTGCTCCAGGAGTCGCACCTGAGCCTATAAAAATGCTTAGCTGTAAGTTTCAGTTTGCGAAGCATTAACTTCTGATGACGAATTAGGCTTCAAGTCAAATGAAAACAAATTACATTGAAATCGTGATAGACGAGCTGAGATGGCTCCCAAACGGTAGCAGTCTCTGAATTCTCTAGCCTCGGGAAAGCCAGAAAAATCTTACCATTCCCATGAAAAATCTTCAGGGTACGTATCAATTATAATTTTCCATTGAACGTCGCTTCTTTCGTGTATCGTGATGGCCGCCGTGCTGTCCACCCTCACATTGGCGTAAGTGTAACTGGGATCTGGATAACGGAAGAATGCAGGTTGTAGATCCGCTCATGCTACGTATTTTACGATAGCACATTTTCTTTTATCGTGTACAATTTTATGGAAAGAGGATAATGCGGCTGTGCTCACCCCAAGTCTCAATCTCTATGGATGATTGAGAATACGTGCCTATACCCCTAGCTGTGCAAGTGTAATTGCCTTCGTCGGTTTTCTGAACATTTTTCACTATCAACTCTTTCTTCCACGTTTCCTTTGAGCCGGACACGCGGTGGCGAATCAGGCTCGTAGGACATCTCTCGTGCTGACACTTAACGTGCAATCGCATTCTTGTTAGAAAACTCATCTGACAATGAGATAACTGATATTCAATAGATATGGGACTTACCAAAACTGACTCCGGGAGCGTCCAGTCCATCATAAATTGGGTGGATCCTTCCACGACGAGATTGCATTCTAAGACTAGATCCCCTCCCCATACAACGTGACGTGTTCGGGACAGATTGATCACAGGCTTCGGCATCGGCCTAGGCTCTGCGTGAAGAATGATAAAGCCATGAACTGTGTTCCTTGACGGTACTCAGAGTACTCTTAAGCAACTATGATATTATAACTTGTGGGACGAGCGTGTCAATTAGAAATGAGAAAAAATCTGTCAACTCCCAGGTGGCGGATGAAAAATTTTCAAGCAACACTATTCACTAGATCGGAATTGAACTCGTAGGTCTCCGAATGTGTATCGACGCTCGAGTGAATCTGTAAGTACGATTTGAGCCTTCTGAAATGATTATATTTACTTGCAACGTGTAGATTATAAAGTGGGGGATCGTCGGGGTTCTGCTCATCGGATGTAACAACTTTACACTGGTAAACTCGTCCGGAAAGGAGTGTGCCGACGTCGTGAAAAACGAATCCAATTTTTGGGTCATACGACTCATCTTCGGACAACGAGACCACCTGTTAATGATTCGCACAGTCACATCAATGCTCTTCAGCGTTATATGCGTTCGTGTTGATAGTAGGTAAGTTTCAGAGATATCTCTGGGCGTTATCAGGAGACGAGAGATGGATATCAATGTGACCCCGATGATGCTCAGACGAACCTACCTCATCGTCGAAACGAAGTGTCACCGGCAGGTTTGGCGATGTCGGCCGACATGGCACGACTAGATCATCCCCCGCCATCACTCCTATCTGTTCGTAAAGAGCCTCCATGACGGCAAATGGCTCCGTTGCTGAAAGAAATTTATGGATTGTTGTCATCCGATAATGTCATGATGAATACAATCCCCATTGCGTGCCCAGTGGTCAGATAATGCGCGGGCTCTATACCGCGAAGCAGCATGCATATTCTCTCTCGAAACTGGCGTCATGAACAATGTGTCCGGAGTCCACGATCATAATATGTCCAATTGAGCGTACGTGGGATCTTACTCACAATTCACGTAGACATAGATCCAACTGATGTTTCCGCTCGGGTGGTCGATCGTCTGCTCGGTATTGTCGATCTCGATGCCCTCTTCCGCACAAGCGTACCATCCGGTGTCCGTCCTCATTGCGTGGTGACGAATCAACGTGTAGACGCCAGAGTCCGGATCGTTGGAGATCTCCATCTCCGACTGCTGGGTCTGTTAGTTCGGGGTTAACAATTATCCAACGTCATTCATAAATCTCATTCAGTAGCACCGACAGACTGCTAGTATGGGGAATGAGCGTCCGAATTTTACGTACCAGACTAGATGTAAGTTTCTGTGTCGAAAACTGAAGTTTGCCTTCGCCCTGGCATTGTATTTTCAGTTCTTCTCCTTCTTGGATTAGTACTTCGCTCTGTGCTGGAGTTATTACTTTTGGTTTTCCTGCCGTAACGCCTATACGAATACAAACAAAACCCGTAATTCAAGTTCAACCCAGTCACGCTACGAGCCCGTGATCACCAATCTCCACTCCCACACGTAACTCTCAAAGACGAAGGAACCGCTCCTCCCGAAAGTCATTTTATCTATGAGTATCGTATTTTAATTCATTTTCTCTCACGTGACCGGCAGAGTCTGAATCCATGATAACGCGGACGGATGTTACTTTTTTTCGGACGGAGGAGGTGTTTTAGAGTACGTTCGTTTTCAATCACATTCATCGCTACCATTATCATCTCATCGTGGATTCGATTTACAGGTACATACATACGTATGTAAGACGGCGGGGCATACCTCACGAATAAGATTAATCTGAGTAGCGTCTCAATTGTAGATAGCTATTCTATCTCAGGGAGGGGAATAACATTATACTTTGCGAAATACTCAGTCGTGATGCATCCTGCGGATGCATGGTTTCATAGTCCCTGTGATCCAAGAAAATTAAACCACAATGCATAGCCCGTTCGTGGCACGCTACGAAAGAAATGCGATAGTGGTCGTGATATCTAGTACACACAGTACTGCTCACTGCGCACGCTAAAATCCGCATCCTCATTTTATGAAACATTCGCCGGTTGAGGCGTACCAATAAAGTCAAGACAGGCAGAAGAACAACGATTCCCAAGAACATCTTATAGCCTCTGTTCGACGGATTCGTCCAAATTTCAGGAGCCTCCGTGCACCTGATGCAACTAACGCCTGGCTCTCCCGCTTTATCCTATCGGAAAAACAGAGTGGAATCGTTGCTTGTTGCTTTTCAGAAATCGGAACACATACTAAAAGATTCCAAGGTCGAATTTGCCCCGAGATTTGAATAAAGTTGTTTCTGATTCTCATGTACGTCGAATGTATTCTCTGGTCTCCTCATTACCATAGCATTTCCAAATAAGAACAGAAGGAAACAAACCTGCGCTGTCATTTGAGAGATACAAAAACCGCGAGATGATTTTTAAGCATCGATACGCGACAGCACACGCTTTCCTCCCGTGATCCTCGCATGGTAGATGCGATAACATATTATTTTCATGACGGAGAACTACATGGTCATGACAGGGAACAAGTCGAATGAAGTGAGGTCGGTGTGAACATTTTGCGCATTTCGATAGAGCGTTTCCAAGTTGAAAGTCCTTGCTCCGCGTTATTATCGCGGTAATTAACGGCTCTAGATTTCTGGCTCTTGTATCGCTTCGGAAACATGCTACATCGGAGAACCGGAGGTTTAAGATAAGAATCTGCTATCTGCAGAGGAGGAGAAATTTCCGCATAGAGAGTTAGTTCTGCACGGATGAAAAAGAAAGCAAAAGTTCGACGTAAATATTGACGACCATATGGAAATATATCCGAAACAGTCGGCAGGGAGAGATATGAGCGCAGGATCCCCGCCCTCGCGGACACAAACAAGGAAGGCACTGCGGAGGGAGGTGCCTGCGCACATCCGGTCGGCTGTCTCTTCGTGATTGTCCGCTAGATAATTTTCTATCTGAGTAAAGATAATTGAAATTCGATGAATTATAACTTGACGTTTTTCTCACGTCAGTGATGCATTTACAAAACGTCCACAAAATGCACCAGCCTTCTAAAAATATTCTTCAAATTCTAATGAGAAGATAAAAATTGCCGTGAATCTGTTGTGAAGAGACCATTCGAGAACGCGATTCAACTATAATTCATAAACCGGTTGTCTGGATGGATTCGTGACAAAAACAGAAATTCGTTCACAAATATTCGAGGAAAAGACAGATATCTGAATGTCGGCATGAGGAACACGAGGAAAAAGCAGAACGAATGAGAAAGGCACTTTCAGCGTTATATCAAATAATTTATTACTCTTCGTTCAATGACTTTGAATAATTACGAGCAACGCCTCAAAAACAGAAACGCTCCGCTATCAGCAGTTGTGAAACGCCAGAGTACATTTTTATCTCGGTGGTGCAGGAAACCACATCCCGCCGCAATATCATGTATTGTTCTAAATTAATAAAAACTAGCAATGTGAGGATACGTCGAACGTAATGAATTACCTCGTAAATGTAATCTAGCTAGGATTAGGTATCGTAGGTCGATCGAAGATAATTATGATGAAGAAATTGGTAATGCGTTAGAAAACGAGCAAATCGTTTGTTATAGAATTGCTGCCTATCTACCGCCGACCGTGCGCAACCGCAATATGTTTCATGAGTCAACGAGAGACAATTATTGCTGTTACTTTAATTAGTGAGTAACTTGGAACACATCTCGATACGTATAGTTATAACACCACGTGATTCGTTTTTTGTTTATACTCCTGTGGTTTACATATTCTGTATGGATAAAGCGGCACGTAAGAGGACTGGGGCATGATTTTTCATAAAGTCTGATCACAGTTGGAAATGGGAATCGTACCGTAATGGGAATAACGATGTCATAAGTGAATACTTCTCAGAACGACAAAGTGACACAAGATTGGAAACGAGAAAAAGTTAGTAACCAGATAAGGCGTATCGATATACGACAAAAAAAGTGAGACATGAAACTACTATACAACTTTCGAAACTGTTTACGAGTCGAAAACTAAAATGTGGGGAAACTTAACAGACGATGAATATTTCATTCATTCGAACACCCCGAGGTGAAGGAAATCTAGGAGGCAACGGAACGGCAAGGCTGTGAACACAGTTGACTGAAAGCGGTAAACACGAATAAATATCCGAAAAGTCTCCGCATACCAAAGTGTGAGTAATACAGGTAACGATGCATTACTCAACACTTGAACTTGACATGAATATTCGAGGCGGTTTGCGGCTGTACAAAAGTTGCAAGACAAGCCCGAGACCGACCGCGATCAGATATAGCCAGGTGAGCACGTCCGCCGGTTCTGTGCTCGTCACCTGGATGACACTACACTGCACCACGTGATCAGCGAGTCAACAGGTAATGGGTACCTCGAGAGTGTGAGATTATGCAGCGACATGTGCGGTGATTGAAGTTACCTTGGTAAAATCCTGATGCAGCGATGACGATTAGGGCACAGCTGAAAAATATTCGCTCCATTTCGCTGGGACGCCAAGTGTTATCACCGAATCACGGCATTAGGAATAAAACCGTCGGTTTGAAACCAACCGATTTCGAACAGGCTCGTAAATTATTTAGTGACGTACGTTTCAACCAAATGTCTTGCACCAACAGTGATCACTTTCTCATTCCACGGACGACTGTTGGCTAGCCGAAGGCGCGCACACCTCAAACCTTCGGCGACAGCCTCGCATACCGCATTGAGCGGAACCCCACTCCGGATAGTTATCGCGTCTCGTCTGACGTCACGTATTCGCTGAACATCTTGCTGTTCTGGCGAATATTCATGTGGACAGTTTTCTCATGATGGTGAAATTTGTCGATATACGTTTATTTTTATTTTTTACCAAACACTAGGAATTCCCGTCCATTCGTATTGATATCTGCTTTGTGAATTCCGCAGAACAGACGCCACGGCCTGGTATCAAGGGAGAGAGAATGAACAGCCAACAGCGGGTTCTTGATCGGCGATGAATAACTTTTTTATCTGGCCGGCTGCTGGCGTTAAAAAGAATTGCGGAGCTCTGGAGGTTCTCCTGCAAATCTTGGGTCAAATTTCTTGGTAGCAGATAATTTATACGAATGGAAGTAAGCTTGTTATCTATATTCGTATGCGTAATTACGGTTACGAAACAAGCGAACGCGGATTAATCAAAATTTTGAGTGAATCATGCAATGGTTTAGCGCGCAACGCTTTCGAAGTACGACCCGCTCGACAACTGCGTGAGTTTGATCGTCTGCATTGAGGCGTTGGAGACTCAAGAAGAAACATTTGGAGAGTGAGCAGGCTCCTGTCAACTGGAGTTGTTATCGCGGATTGCGTAACAAACATCATACAGTCGTTTTACCTCATCAAGGAGATAGCGTCGCTCGCGTGATCGAGATGTAAGATGATTCAATCGTGACCGAACGAATATCGAACATCGGAGTTTGCTAAGATTTCGATTACGAAATATCGCATATCATTGATTACAGAAAATTCAGGGAATCAGTAGGTGATACGAAAGAGCCGTACGTACGTACAACTCTACGACGACAAAATGATCTCATATTAGGTAGTAGGGCAGCCTGTGCCAATCTCTACGTGACGCGTATACATACATCAGCTATACAGTTATACGTATGTATAATCACAATACCTATGAAGGATGTGCGTAGTGCCATTTTATATCTGCGGCACCAAGGCCAGGGTGTCTAGCACTATCGGAATCGAAGATTTCCGTATAGTTCCCGGATTTTTCCGGTCATTTGATAGAAATTCCCGTACATGCATGATATTATTTTACGCATTCTCATGCATGTGGTGCATAAAATCTTATTTTACGCACTCCTAGCGAAAATTACTATTCCAGCTGGATAACACAATTACTGAATATCAGTTGTCTCAACTCGGTGATTATGGCAATTATAGTCAGAGGTATGTATGCACAATGTATATGTAGATGAGATGTACGCGAACGAGTACACGTGAGATAGCAATTCCGCATATTACTGCATTATATAGCTACTATATAATTCGGGAGACATTGAAAATTTCCAAATTACGTTACACTCGGAAGATTATCAACACGACGTATGAATTTTTCGAAACCTTATGTGTATAACAGCGGGACGTGGAAGATTCCACGCTTCAGAAACCGTCCGATACAATACTCTCAGAATGTTGTCCGCCTAGATATAGCATAGATATATACCTACATGGATAGAGCTTCATACGCAACCGACTACGTTTTTTGATCCGATAGTCGGCGGTTGAACGGGAACATTTTCTCAAAAATAATTCATGGAGCCTACAACATGGATATTATATATTTATTCTGTCGAAATAGTATGAACCAAAAGTCGAAAAAGTTTTGTTGAACCTCAATTGGCAATATTTTCGACATTCAACGTGGTCAAGGGTTCTCAATGATCGACGGCTGTCAAAAATTGACACAAGTACCCTTTGATAAAAAATCCCCGGTTGCAGTAGAAAAATTCCCGTATATTTGCCGAATTTTTGGTGAGGACTTTCAAGATCCCGTATGGCTAGAGCTGGGCAGCACATTTGTGGGAAGACCCTACTGAGAAATGTCAATTTCCAAAATCTTGCCATTTTTCATCCAATCTTCAATCTTAGGGTGTCATTAAGTTTGTTTCGAAACTACAGGACTTCCAATATTTCAATTTATCTGCAGTAGGGTCCTCCCTCGAGTACTAGTGAAGAGCGCGCATAGTTTTCATTGGCAACCTGCTAATCTATACGCACGCAATCAACAACCTACGCCGCTTGGAAATGTGACGAACGTGTCCCACGCGGTACATACTTATTTTCAACCGCGCCGGAGGTTTGCGAAGTTCGCGGATAGGGCAAATACTAGGCTTGGGAAATAATTATACCAACATACTGCCCCGATCGGCGTCTCCACATAAACATGTATAAGTATGTCAGAGAGCGAGAAATCACAAATGCAGGGCTCAATAGTATAATAGAAATGGCGCGTAAGTCAATACGAGTGTTCATTACTGCCTAAGTAATTTCCTCGTACTAGCTGTGTCCACGAGTGTATAAACCTACGTATTTCCATAACGGAATTGACTGGAGGGCGGAAGTGGGAAAAGAATCTACGCATGTAAGAGCGAAAGAAAAGACAAAAGGTCACCACGACATAGCGCTACGACAACGGTAGGTATAATACAACTGATAAGGACAACAGATGAAAGAATTCAACAAAGTTATAACCGCATTGCGAGCTTCGTTATTCAATTATTTTTCAATCGTAAAATCGAGTGAACGTAGAGAGGGAATGGAAAAATTAACGTAAAGATCTATAATGGCACTGAGCTTTGCGAAAGTTGAAGTCAAGCCATGCACCACTGTATCCGATGCCAGGAACAAATGGATTAGTTGATCCCATTATTCGAAAATCATTATCTCACCACTACGCTCTCGGTTCATTCTGTTTTCATATTCTCGACAAATAGGTCCTACTACCTGACGTTCGTTTCCGGCAAGAAATGATTTCAGAACTGCTCGACTGATCGTTGGACAGTTCTTGCCATACGATCCAAAGAAATCGTGACTCGCCCTCAATTAGCCTATTTGTGACGAATATCTCTACGCGAGAGATATCTCTAAATTCTTACCCATCTCTTCGGAGCCAGTCAAGTTCCACTAAATTGTGTCTGTGAAGTTACATTTTTCACTTTTGCGCGGTGTCTAGCCCCGTGCTTCTGTGGATTGTGTAATTACCGCAATCACGAATGTCTAACTGTGACATTTCATAATAATTATAAGTATCAATAGTAGTAGTGAAGAAGTAATAATTTCATAAGTATCTCTCCTCGAGACGCTACATGCATTCGCTCAATTCTTTCGATGATTCGTGTAGCACATTTTCAATTAGTGCGTACATTCACGAATTCGCGCAGCATAGTATGCAAGCATTGTATCATATTTTGAAATTCGTTAATTCTCAAGTGGGATCCTGCAATTAGATGGATCCCGTCTTGTAGCTACGTAACGTCGGTTGCCAACGCTTGGACGTTGGAAGCTGACATACAAATATTCGTAACATTCTGGTGTGAATTATCAAGTTCCTAACTGCTGAAAGGTTTCGTACGCTGCCGCCAGAAATAATGGTGGAATTTGGCGCCACCTGATTGACAATGTTGTGAACTACTTTTGCCGCAATTCATAGCGCGGGAATCAATATGAATTCTGTAGAACTGATATGTTAATTTTTCAATTTAGTTTATCAACAAATACAATTGGGGCACAGTTACACACACATAGCATTCGAATATTAGTTATACGAAGCCCAGAAGCTCACACGAGCTGAGCCACGTTGGATTCTGAAGAACTGAATTGGAAATGAATTCTACATTCGCTTTCATTTCGAATACCAACTTATCGTGTTGAATTTAGCATTCAATTAGTGCGGAAACCGATTCGAAGTTAAAAAAACGTCGATTATGAACTCGCGAATGTATTTTATTACCTTTTTTCTTTCGATTTTCGGCTCATATACATAGACGTGGGCCTCTTCGTCACTAAATCTCGGTTATCATCGATACATTGCACTCGCATTATCATCGACCCAGTGACGTCACTCTGATCAGCGGGAAAATAATTGATAAGCCTACTCGCAGTATGCTCTCCTACTCCCAACGGTAACGAGTCGCGAATCGTTACTGCGACCTATTCATACCTGAATCCCATTTGAGAAATTGTGAAAATTCAAAATATCTTACCACAAGTTAACAAAATGGTTTCAGCACGCAAGATTCCATAGTGTGTCCAGCGAGAAGCATTCATGAGCCAACTGTGGATACTTTCGTCAATTTAATTTTCAGATTCGCTAAGCGTTACAGTATTTTTGAGTAGCTATTCACTTTGACGAGCGAAACGTATCAGTCGATGTATCGACTCTGCCCCGCGCTTTTTAAAGTTCTGCAAACCTTCTCGTTACTAGCCAAGTGCGGATGGTTGTGAACATTTAGCATGAGATGGTAACAGAATTCACCGACAGTAGCGTAACGGAGAAAGAGAAAACAAGTGTACCGGGTGTTGCCTGGCTTGCTCCTCAGTAAGTTCAGCTGCCTGCAGTCAGTTTGTACGCTTTTCCTAGTCTTCGATCGGCCAGGAGACAATTAACTCCGAGTTGCCTCGATTAGATTTTTTTTACCGCGGTTCACGATGCAGACAATTCCCTCGTTTCGCTGTCTCTTGACCGATCAGGGACTAGGAACAGCGTGCAAACTATAACTGATCGCAGGCAACTAAACGCAGGCACTGAGAGGCGAGCGAGGAAACACCCGGTATATGGAAGAGGCGAGTAGCAGAAGTCGCAGGCAGCAAGCTCTGGCAAGGCTGAACACGGCGCAGACGCGGAGTTCGAGAAAGCCGATTTGTCTGCTGTGTCTACTACTGGTTGACAGCTAGTGTACGAGAAGATCCAGAAGTGGTTTGGTTTGCCGGCATTAATTCAGCTGGACATTTCCAAACAACTAAATACCTGTATCGGATAAAATAATGCGAGTGATAATTGGTTCTATAAAAACGCAGTGTGAAAATCGGAGGCAAGTTGTCTCCGCAAATAAAACACATTTCTGATGGATGACGAAGAGCTGTGAAAGGTCCCAACAAACCAGGGCCGTCGCGGTGGTCGCTGTGCTCTCCGAGCAGACATGACATTCGAATTTGTATCGAATGAAGACATTTTGTTTGAAAAACCGAGCGATTCGAAACGCGGTAAAAAAATCGTTTCGCTGATCGCTGGGAATCTGTAACGAGAAAACAAACCGTTAAACTTTAAATAAATGTGTATGTGATGGGAGTGCCTGCGCGCGGGGCCCTCGCGGCGATGGTCGCCATAGCCGGGTTCATCGTTTACCTAAACAGCCTCAACTGCGGTTTTGTTTTCGACGATATCTCGGCTATAAAGGATAATCGGGATCTGCGACCGCATACACCCCTAAAGAATGTGTTCTACAATGATTTTTGGGGTACGCCGATGCACAAGGTACGTAGCTTTGATGACATGCCTACGCATCCGGCACGACAACGGAGCCCTCGCATCAAAATCATCCGATTTATACGGCCCTGAGTATTGATCCAGACTCCTTGCCATTTCATTCTATGCGCTCGCCACACTCGCCACATGCGCCTCGTCCAATTCCTCTCCCTCTCTTTCTCTCCCTCCCGCTGTTTCTCACAACTTTATCTTTCTTTCTTCTTGCTTGGTTCTTACTTTCTCTTTTTCCCTTGTCTTCTCTCTCTCACTCTCTGGCTCTTGCCTATGAGTTCTGTAGGATGATTATTTTCTGCTCAATTTGTTGGATATCGTCTCACGATCAGTCGGCTTCCCGCAAATATTTGAGCCACGCAAAAGCTGTTCATGTGTCGTACTTGATATTAATAAAGATTTCGAATGGTTCCAATCCTGATTTACTCAACTGAATTCCGCCTGAATTGAGACATTCATTTCATATTTGTGACCGATTGCTTACATTTACTTTCGTATCAGTGATCTAATTTTTCAACAAGATCTCATGACTCAATTTTTCAGTAATACCTTCTAAACAGGTCGATCATTCTATAAAACTCGACAAATCTTTGTGATATCTGACGACGAATGATGGAGTGCTTGGAAAAAATCATCCAGTTCTTTTTTTAAACACAAATTTTGTCCATGGTTTGAATTAATTGAACTATACATCGTATGAAATGACAAATGAAAAGAGTTGGGGAAGAAAGAATGAAATTTTGACCTAGAACCGAATACGAGCTTGCGCACTACGGCGGGGGCGCGGGGGGAGTAACACTTTTGTGATATGGAAAACATGGTGATTTTTACAGGAACAATCGCACAAGTCTTACAGACCGCTATGCGTCCTAACATTCCGTTGGAATTATTTGATACATCAGTTGGATCCCATGGGATATCATCTACTCAACGTTTTACTACACGTTGGAGTATGCATACTGTATTTCAGGTCCGTGAGAGAACAAAATATACATAAATTGTCAGTTAATTTTCACCTAACTGAAACGAATTTGAGAAAATTTCATATTTCATGGAAAAAGCCAACTTGGTTCATTCATTACAGAATGTGCTCGATGTTTCTGCCCGATCCGGCAAGCTTCGTTTCTGCGCTCTTGTTTGCCGTACATCCGATACACACGGAGGCAGTGAGTATTGTAATCAGTTTGAAATAAAAACTGTAGAAACTTGAAAATAAATCGTTGTCGTTCATATTTCTACTTTGAAATGTGACATTGAATGGTTTTTTTCAGGTCACTGGAGTAGTCGGCAGAGCAGAAACGCTGTCTTCGTTATTTTATCTGGCAGCTTTCATAACTTACACGAAAAGTTGTAAGAGCAAGAGATCAACAGGTAACTTTGTAAAAATGAAAGAAACTCGCCATTTTGCATCTTCATTATTGTTCTACATATCTAAAAGAGAAAAACATTATTATAATCTTCAGGGTGGAGGTCGCTGATACTCTCAATGTTATTCGTCCTCACTGCCATGTTATGCAAGGAACAAGGCATTACAGCAACCGCAGTTTGTGTCCTGTATGAAATTTTTGTTGTTCAGAAGGTGAGTTCCGAACTTCGCGTCTCTTCGCGCTTCTGTAAATTGCCTGCCTCAAATTATCCATCAGATATTGCCATAGACCGTCTTTCGTTTCGTAGGTTGAGTTTTGTGTGGCTCAAAACTCAACGATCCTCCATATTTCGCGCTTATTCCGTCAAAATCATCGAAGCTTCGATGTTCTGTTTGGCAGAAATTTCAAAAATTCTTCAATTTCGAGTTCTGAGACCGCAAAAGCAAGTCACTCGAGCTACGAAACGTATGGTAGTTCATTCCCAAGCACATACCAACAGGGTCTGTCGTTTCCCAAAACATGGATTTCACAGTAGACGTAAAACGCTAACCGAATTGTATAATTTTCCAATGAAAATTTTTGACTGATTATAATCACTCGAACCCTGATCCAAAAGGTAAGAGCTCTGGATATAATCCTAGCGATAAAATCAGCGCTTGGGGGTAAAAAGATATCTCCATCGTGGTCCGGCGAGGGTACCAAACGACTGGCCGCATTAACCCTGGTCACATTTTGTCTCTTGATATTGAGGCTGCAGATAATGGGTTCGAAACTGCCAGTTTTCACAAGGTAAAAGGAATTGTAATCATGTCGAATGTCATGCGGAGAGCTCATTTGTAATTCCCTGTGTACAGAAATCCTGATTATCAATCACTCATAGGTTCGACAATCCAGCATCGGTTGCGCCTTCGCCTACGAGACAATTCACCTACAACTATCTCGCCTCTGTCAATTTACGATTACTCTTTCTACCGATTGATCTATGCTGCGATTGGACAATGGGGACAATACCTTTGATAGAGGGTCTAACGGACCCTAGAAACTTAGCCACAATTGCTAGTCACGCAACTTTAGCCGGACTGTTAGCGACTGCCATTCTTACTCGCAGTAGACAGACGTCAGTCGTGCTAATCATGGTGAGATTTCCCAACTAAACATCATTCCGAACGGAAATTGAAACTCAATTCGGTGGCTCTCACAAGTAGTCGTTATATTCCCGGACTGTTTAAAATCATGAAACCCAGTTTCAGCTGTAAAAGTACCGGTAGCTGGAAAGGCTCGATGGAAAATATAACACGCTGAACCAGCTACCGAGACATTTGCCGTATAAGATTTCACGAAAGTACTTACGTCTCGATATCTTTGAATAATGAGCAAGCGAATGAAGTAGTATCGTGTATAATCTATGAAGAAAAATTCAGAGAATGTTAATGAAATTTCTGCAAATTTTCATGCTGTATATTTCCAGAGCCTGGCCATGATGATCCTCCCGTTTTTGCCGGCATCGAATTTATTTTTTCCCGTTGGGTTTGTGATTGCCGAAAGAGTTTTGTACGCGCCATCGATGGGTTTCTGTATGCTCATTGGTTACGGATGGAGTATACTTTCGGACAAGAGGTCAGTAGACACCCAGATTATTGATTATTGTATTATTTCCACATTACAGTCTGCGAATTTGATGTGCCACATATTTCGTTCCTCCATCTTTCTCTTCAGATATAAGAAAATATCTTTGCTATTACTGATCACCTTGCTGGCAGCACATTCGACGAAGACGTACATTAGAAATTATGACTGGATAGACGAATACTCGATATTCATGTCAGGATTAAAAGTGAACAACCGGAATGCGAAGTTATTCAACAACGTTGGTCACGCCCTGGAGAGTCAAGGCAGATTTAAAGAGGCTCTGAACTTCTTCAACATGGCTGTAAAAGTTCAGGGGGATGATATCGGCGCGCACATCAACGTCGGAAGGACTTATAATCATTTGAAAATGTTCAAGGAAGCGGAAGATGCGTACTTGAAGGTGATTGATGTTCAAATTGCATCATTGGCAACATCATAAGTATACGAATTAACTGTTATGTTCCGTTCCCACTCAACCAGGCGAAGTCTCTGCTGCCGAAAGCCAAACCGGGTGAATCTTACCAAGCCCGTATCGCGCCAAATCATCTGAACGTATTTGTGAACTTGGCAAATCTGATAGCCAAGAATGCGACGAGACTCGAAGAAGCAGATTTGCTTTATAGGCAGGCCATAAGTATGCGTGCGGATTATACGCAGGCTTACATAAACCGAGGAGACGTTTTGATAAAGCTTAACCGTACTAAGGAAGCTCAGGAGGTTTACGAGCGCGCCCTCTTTTACGACAGTAATAATCCGGACATTTATTATAACGTGAGTGCTCTCGGCTGCCGCGTTAATAATGATTCCCGATCACTTTCCAATGATCGTTCAACCTGAAATCTTACTTAGTATCAAGCGCGAAAGCTCGGCTATCATTAATTCAGTTGAATTTCACTCTATAACCTCTAGCTCGGAGTTGTTTTTTTGGAACAAGGAAAGGCCTCGCAAGCCCTGGCCTATTTAGATAAGGCACTGGAATTCGACCCAGAACACGAACAAGCTCTGTTGAACTCGGCGATACTACTTCAAGAATTGGGTCGGGCGGAACTGAGGAAAGTTGCGAGAGAACGACTCCTGAAATTACTGAGGAAGGTGAATATGACAGTAATAAGTTTAAATAGTAGCCCGCCGCGCCGGCCGGATAACAAAGCTACGAACGCGAAATTCTCCATTAGTAGGTGTTCTATATGACGATGACGAACATGCGAGTCATTGGGTCTACCAAAAAGTCCAAATTATTAAGTCCGACAATCTGTTTGAATGGCCGGCCCCGATTCAGAAGGGCCATTATCAGCGTTGCAAATTAATTTTTATCTCAGGACTCGAACAACGAACGAGTGCATTTCAACTTGGGAATGCTGGCAATGGATGATAGAGACAGCGCAGACGCGGAACGTTGGTTCCGTAACGCAGTGGCACTGAAGGAAGACTTTCGCTCGGCTCTTTTCAACTTGGCGCTGTTACTCGCTGACGAACAGCGACCTCTAGAAGCCGCGCCGTTTTTGAACCAGCTGGTCAGGTTCCACCCCGATCACGTGAAAGGGTTGATACTGTTGGGGGACATCTACATCAACAATATAAAGGACTTGGATGCAGCGGAGAATGTAAAGTGCCAAATCTTTATTGATCCCATCATTCACGGACGCGATTTTCACTCATGTCTGTTTTTCTTTCCAGTGTTACAGAAGAATCTTACAGCTAGATCCGGCGAACATTCAAGGATTGCATAACCTCTGCGTTGTCATGGTGGAACGAGGTAAACTGGGACTCGCTGCTCAGTGTTTGGAGCGCGCAGCCGCGCTGGCCCCTCAACAAGACTACGTTCATCGCCACCTGGCAATAGTTAGAGCTCGAATAAATCGAACACCGCCTGAACAACGGGATACTGAAATATTCGACGATTCATTTTGGAACGTCAACAAGCGGGAGGGTAATTACAACGCGGATCCAATGACCGGAGAATTCCTGGCGAATCCCGAGACGGTATTTTTGAACCATGGTGCCGCAGTCCATAATCACATGAGCAGTGATCCAGGGATCGGAGATGCTCTGAATAATCACATGATGCATTTGAAAGGTCCACCGAAATCGACGAGGATGGTAAAGAGCGGACTTCACGAACCTAAATCTGCCCAGAGCCTGCAGGATGGCCAGGAGCCGACGAAAATCGTCGAGCCTAACGGTGATGCAGTGTTCAACGAATATCTGGGAGGCGAGGTTAGGGAAATAGAAATGACGCAAAATTTAGGCTCAAAACTGATGGCTGATGAAAACGGCGAGCCCGGAGTCGTGAAGGCGGACCAATTTAATCAGAGTACGGGTATACCCAGTAATAATAAACACGCGGGAAAAATTCAAAAAACAAAGGACGGCGCTCTGGCATAGTTATCGAGGGCTCCGGATAACTTGGCACGAATATTGCGTTGAACAAACTATTGCACACTGAGGGTAATAACGGCGGTGTCTAGTGCTAAAGCATATAGTGCTGAAGTGTGAATATTAATTAAAAAAACAGAGTATTGTTTTATATGCTGTATAAATAGGACATTTTATAAAATATATTTAAAAGTATGCCTTTTATTATTGACACCCATTTTCTCTCACGGCTTTCTATTCCCCTCTCCAAATTTCAGCGAAGCCTAATAAGACGAGGAGGCTCGTTCGAATCCTGTTTGAAAATATTGTCGGAACTGTTTGACAATTTAGATAAACGTGACGTGAAAACAGATATCATTCTCTACATTGTCAAGGAAGGATGGAGTTGGATAAGGTCCACGATACTTATTATCAGGTGAAAGCAATTGTACGAAAAAATAATTACTGTGCGGGTTGACTTCCGAAACGGCTGGATTCGTATTCACCCACGACTCGGTTTAATCACGCCACGAGCGACTGACGAGTGACTGCATCAGCTCGTAAATCAAAACAGTTTGAAATATTAGCCCTCGGAGTGTTGAACAACAACGAATATAGATATACACCCAAAGTTATGCAAGTTGTCTAATCACGTGGAGCGCTAGAGACGGACGTGGCTGTTGAACGGACCGAGCAAGATCCATGTGGGAAAATATCGAAAATAATATATTTAGACTTTAGCTCATGCGGCGTAAACGATTACGGATTTTTATCTCGAGAAATATCATCACTTTTACCGCTTATCGTCGTGTCCACGCCAAGCTTGTGAACGTAACTCGAATACTGTGAATGCAGCATCGAAATTAAAAACTTTTTCGAATCATTGATACTCGAGTTAACATTCCTCCAGGTCAGACTTGACTCTTTTGTCGCACCTTGGCTGTTGTTCTCACTGATGTTGCCTCTATCGCCAATTCACTTGACCGTAGAGGAAAAGAAACATGTTATTTTCAAACGTTTGGAAGTTCACACCGATGATTATAATCTACAGCGCAACTAGAGTTTCCAGTTTATCAACGATTCCGTACAACGGTCTCACCTATGCCAAAAGTTCCACGGTCATTGCATAGCAACTATCAGTTGGAAAACCTTTGCTCTCAGCATTTGTGCACAAAGCGCCCAACCTAAACGCTACACACGTACCGATCTGTACCGCCATATCCTTGATTTCCTTTCATTGAAATCACCGCTGAAATTCAGGCAAACAACCACAGTAAGATTTCCGCACTCGGACTTATACTCATATACTTTGATTACATTCTTACAAGTTCTCAGAGCCATTCGCTCCTCGGGTTTCGAGATAAAAATACCACGAGCTGAACAACCGTATAGGAAACGCTTGCTTGTCTAGCATACCGGTACTTCTAGCACGCAAAATTGTTTGCATCTTTTTTCAACATCTTCAAAATCGAGCTGAAAGTTGTTCAATTTGTAAATTCATATATGTAATCTGAATGAGCAACAACTGGGCGAGACGACGGGTACTTGATAATTCTCAGGATTACTCTTCGTCGTTATTTAAACGGAGGTCTCTGAACATGGAATTGCGAACGAATGATGCAGACATGATACATATTGTATATCATTCGTATACTTCCACTGCTTATCATCGGCCGCACACCAAGCACTGGAACAGACCCCAAAGACTTTGAATGTAGCTGAGAGGAAAGAAAAAAAAAAAAAAAAATTAGAAGTTTCTCAAATCAATCAAATATTGGTAAAAATGTTTCCAGATCGAGACTGAGCTGTAGTGTTGTGTCTTGGCAGTTGTTCCGGCTGATGTTGTTCTCGTCGTGAATCTACTTCGTCAGCAGAGGCAAAAATACTATTATTTTCCGAGGTCGAAAGTTTACGCCGATGATAAAAATCTCGCAGAAGTATATTGCTGCAGGCTTTCAACCCAAACCCCTCATCTGTTATTCGTACGAAACTTATCCCCCACGCTGTCCCAACTTTGTAACAACAACAACCGAAAAACATCCGTAAAGAAAACAAACTTGCAAACTGGGATAATGAATGGCCGTGTGAAACATGGGGGCAACATGCAACCGGAGCAATAAAGCAAATGCCCCGCACGCTGGGAATTCGGTATGAACTTATGTACCGGGGGAACTAATCCTCTCACATTGGCGTATCTATGGACAAGCGAATTGCGGCACGAAATTCAAATGACGATACAGGAATCTGTAATTATTCTCCCTAACTAATGATAGTGATTGCACAAATAATTTTACAGCATAACGAAAGTTTTCAGGTATCGATTCGTATTCGGAATATCGGCTGTAAGAAATTATTGCGTTTCCCCCATGCGCCTCTTTACTCGATCACCTTACAGTTAGCCATGCTCACGCCGCTGCAGGTCTCTCTGAAATTTGGATGCCACATGTATTTCTTTCCGCCTGCTTTCTACACCCTATGGGTTCTCCTTTCATCCTTACTACCCAAAAGTATCAGAAAATAAATGTCATAAATTTTCTGACGTCTTAATCAGGGTCTCTCCTGGCGAGGAAACAAGAAGCCATAAAGATACATGCGGACTTGTGATCCCTCGATGTAGTTTGCAAACCGTATTCATAATTATAAACGCTCCTCACCGAGTTAGGCAGCTCCTGAAGTTTGCAAGAAGAAAAAAAAAAAAAACCGAGCGCACAAATCGTTATTTATTTCAATATTAGCACATCGAAGAAGCCCGTTCGACGAACGTAATGGAGTCTAATCATCGATCGAAATATCGTCAATGCTCGGATTTTTCACGGATTATGCGTGCAGCTATTTGCTCAATTTGAAGTCTACATCCAACCGCGCACGATCCAAGCCATTTTCACGCATAAGGTGGACATTACGACGAATGCCGAGGGCTCGTATGCAATAGCTCTGAATTCAAGCAGACCAAAATAAATTATTTCAATGAAATTTTATCAACAGTTTCACGCAAAATGCGAGCTAGGATGTGAAAGAACAATAATACTCCTGAGGAACGAGTTGGTTTTGTTGAGTAACACAAAGATCGAAAAATAACCACCTCGACTCTTTTCCGGTATGACATAAATATTTCGTCTACCGTTAGAAATTTCAGTATATTTCTCCCAAACTTTTCAATACCTTCGACCGCTCCCGAACAAAGCGAGGGTCGTTCCTTCGCCCGCCTATAGTCGCCGGGAGAAAGTGAATCTTGTATTCCTCCTTTCTTGAAATACGTATACGTGGCGGAGGGCGATAATCTCGCGAGTGAAACGCGTATAACGGAAAATTTCGTCCCTCGTAGGTAACGCTGTACGTAGTTACCAAATTAACGTCAGTCCTACGCATACGCTCAGAAGTCGAAAGAAGGGGATGAGGGTGTCTTAAGGACTTGGTACGATATTAGTATGAGGATACAATTATAACCTTCTTCCCTCGCCCAAGAATATGTGTATGTATATCCTATCCGCATACACAGTTATGCGTGTGGCAAATTCATTCACGTGTGTATAATGGGCACACACGATAAAGATCCTTGTCTAGCAATAGGTCTATTGGCGTAGGTACAGAGCCACAACCCCTTAGACCAACTGACATGCCCTCGAGCAACGGGTGTACTGAGCACGTCCGAATCGTTCATCGTTAGTTAACAATCCGTTCTCCTTATAAAGGACCTCGTACGGTCTCACCGACAGCACAAGTTCCTTGATCATCCTACAGTAACTATCAGTTAGCAAACCCCGTACTCTCTGCATACAAACATAAATCCGAAACCAACCGGCGCACATAGGCATTGGCGGATATCGCCAAATCGTTGATTTCGTATCCCAGAAATCACCGCTGCAATTCACAGGAAAGACTACAACGAGTTTTCTGCACACGGAACGACGGTCAGTATACTTAACTCGTTCTATCGTATTTTCATAAAATCCTTCAAAGTTCTCAGAGACATTTGGCACCTCAGGTGTCAAGGCATAACTGTCTACCGGAAAGAAATGCTCGTTTGTATCGCTACTGGCGCTTTTTCTACGTGGACTATAAGTTTTTTGTTTCAATCCGGCAAAACAGAGAATTATTCAATTTGAAAACCCGGTAAGATACTGAACGGAGTAGGGGAGACCTGTAGAATTGGTTTGAATAAACAACTGGACGAGACGTGTAATAATTCCCAGGATTATTCTTCATAGTTATTTGAACAGAGGTCTATGAACATGGAAATAAGAACGAATGATCCAGGCATGATGTATATATCACACAAGATAGATATTGCCTAATGCCCTGATCACGTCTGCATAATATTCTGCTCTCTAGGCGTCTCCTGTCCCGTTTCTCATCGATACTAATCATTTTTCCTCCTATTCCTCCCACTCGACGGTTCGTCGGTCGGCTGGAGTGTTGTAAACTCAATTTCTCGCTCCTTCTCTCTCTTTCTCAGCCCTGCATTCTGCATTTCATTCTCTCTCTCTCTCTCTCTCTCTCTCCCTCTCTCTCTCTCTTTCTCAATCCGGCATTCTGCATTTCACTCTCTCGCCCTCTCGCTCTCTTTCTCTTTTTCTCTCTCTCCCACACGCTCTCCGGGTCCAGATCAGGGTCCAACCACCTTGTCCATCCATCCATCCGTCCGTCTGTCTGTCGGCTGTCTGTCTGTCCGTGGGCGATCGCGCGCGCTCTTTCTGCAATACAGGACTCAACTCGAGAGTTAGCGGAGCTGCAGAGCGACTGGCTCGTAGTCGGTAGGGAACCTGCAACCCGGCGCCTTCGAACATCGGTTGGCACCGTCGACGTCGTCGCGACGCTAAACTCAGCAGGAAATAAGAAAGGGGGAAAGAAAGCTGTTGAGACAAGAACACGAAAAAGGAGGAACAGAATAAAGAGGTTGCCTTCAATCGGCTCGAAGAGGAATCTTTCTTCATATTCGTTCGAAAGAAAAATCGCGGAAGTAAAAAAAGGCGAATTTCTCAAATTGCCGCCAGTCCCATCGCCGTTGCCAAATCTGTCAGTACGACAAAGAACTACGGAAACGACGACGACGAGGACGAGGACGAGGACGACGGAAGTCAGAGAACAGAAACGGAAGAAGAAAAAAAAAAAGAAACAGGGATCGTCGCGTTTTACACGATCAATTTTGCTCGGCAAGGGATAACAGGGGAAAATTTGAATTTTTTGAATTTTCGCAAACATGTTTATCCTAATTTTTAGTGATAATGTAAACGACAAAGTGCGTTAAATCCATACGGGGCATGCAGCGCGGAGTACGTACAGAGACGCGAATGAAATTTCAAGAGATAATAACAGTAATAATTCAACTGGGGGATGATGAAAGTGATTGTTCAATGATCGCGGTAGAAACACTGTAACATTATCAATTTTCGGGAGAACAGGCAGGAACTGAATTTTTTTTTTCACGACAAATAACTGATAGCATAGGGATAATACTATAATTTTCATGAAACCATTGCAAGATTATGTAATATAGGTATAATACGAAAAAAAGTATTTTATCTGTGACCAAAAATTGGTTGACATAAAGACCAATTTCTTCAAGTGCTTAACTGTGATATTTCAAGTGATATAAATACTAGTGAATGTTTTCACCTAATCGTGGGAAGGGCCTCGTCTCTTTAACGATACTAAGTAAGTGAAAAATATCCGTAGGACCCGCATACTTTGTACGGGGTCGAGAAGAAGAATTTTCCAAAATTCTACCTGGCAGCACAAGTCACCGCCGTACACGTTTATCAAACAAAGGAATTCCCGGCTCGAGCCTCATCTCCCTCCACCTTCTTTTCGTTTCTGGCACTGTCTAGTTTCCTCCGTTTTTATGATCGAAGTTGAGGGTCGAGTTTATAACGTTGAAAAGCCAAAAACGAAGATTTCCATCCGTCGACAAATTCCAGTCGACATTATTTTTCAAGACTTTCTTGCGTCAACATTACAAACTTCAAGCTCGCGAACCCAAATTCGCACGCGAGTGAAATAGAAATATGAACTCACAGGGATGAATACGTGGAATAGAAGATAGGGGAATTTTTCGTGCGAGCAGCGGAATATCCAGACATGAATCGTAACTAATCTTACGGTTACACACTATTCTTAGGGAAACTAGCCGAGAGGATCCTCAGGGATCCTCTGAATGACTTTCTATGTATAATTTGAAGTAGGCCAGCCCTCGATACAAGTATAGATACAGGCTGTACAGAAACGCGGTTATTTTTGTTCCTAAATCACACACAAATCATAATTAGAAGAAGACGATCGCATTAATCGTCACCTTGTGCCTTTAGCCTCGCTCTATCTCATTTGCTATCTATACAGATGCACAAAGAAGACAGAAAGTAGTTGAGTCAGCAGAAATTATGGTCGGATCGAAGAAAAAGAGAAAAGTATCTGAACGGAACGGAAGAGAAAAATGCGGGTGCGGTCTCCCTGCTTAAATATGTTAATAAGATCGTGTCGGAATCCCACGGCGTCTCGAACAAAGCTCTTTCGCCCACGCATCCGTAGACAAACAAACAAAGGAGACAGACGCTTTTCACGCGTCGAGCAATTCACCGCCGTAAAGAAAAAGCCGTTTGCATACATGCGCGTGCCTACGGAGAGGAGCGGACGATAAAGAATTTTCGATAAATTTCAATGGCAGCAGATAAATTTGAGGATACGAAATGTCAAGTATTTAGTGACGAAAATTGTCTCCTCCTACAAAATCGCGAATTAGAATCAATTTTTGCAAAGAATCAATTAACAAATGTCGAAAAATCCTGATTCCCGGTGAAATTTGATCACCGATTTTAAACATCGTACAGTTTGATCGTGATTTCATCTGACGGTAAGCCACGTGGCCACAAGACCGCAGTCATTCACGTCAACGCACTTAACATTCTTGACTTGTAACTTCATCTGGATGAAGTAGTTGACCAGAAAATCGTTTCAATTTGCACGGTGTGAAGTAACGTATGCAAGGAGGTTTGGAAAAAAAGGGCATTGCGCTCGTCAGACATCATAATACCTATAGGCGTTCCATGAAGTATTTTCTAACCTGCACTTCTCTGGTAGTTTTATCTAGCAATGAAATATAATTGAAACTCGTTGTACAACGGGCTGACCAGAGACCAAGTCACATATCCTACCATATTGGCCCTCGTTAAACTATTGCTGCAAAGAAAAATGTAAAATTGACACGATTTGATGGGATCATGTTTTGAGGTACACGACCGTCGATGATTCAATACGAACGTGACTCACTTTTGAATTGCAAATTGAACGAACGATTATCTGGATCGCTATACTCAATCCGAATGAAGCGATGAAAAATGAAAATGGCAATGTCTAAAGACTGAATACCATCAATGGGGATGATGATGAGAATTCAGTGAAACTGAGAAAACACGTTCAAATCAATTTCGTCATATTCGCTCGATAATAACGTTTGTCTTTTGTTTGTTGCTTACAGATGTCCACAACTTGGTTGAACGTTGTCCTGGCATTAGTGCTGGCAGTTGCATTAGCCGTACCGCATTTCTCTAGCGCTCAATCGGACATATTCCAGTTTGGTGAAAAGCGGGCTCAGGGTAAACGGCAGTACTGCGGAAGGAATTTATCCGACGCGTTAAAAATGCTCTGTAACGGAGAATACGCTCCGATGTTCAAGAAGGGTGGCCAAGGTTGGTATGACCAATAGATCTATATACTGTTGCCTAGCCAAGAAGTTTCATGAATTTGAAACACAGTTTTTTATCTCGTTCTTTCCGCCTAATTTCGGTACTCTTCTTCGTATTACCGCAGTGTATACTCACAAGGATAACGTTTAACGCGTGGTAAAGTTCAACGTGCGCGCTCGCGGTATAATGAAGTATGTTATATATACGTGTAGGTATACATAAGATTAATAAGAGGGCACATAAACAGTCTAGCCTGTTTTCTCGCGAGTGCGCGACCAACGACATTGAGTACCGTTAACGCCGTCTATAAATATGCACTCGACATACGACCGGCCGTAACTAACGTAAACGCAAACGTAAAGGCAAACGCGCGGGTGCGCATGCACGTATCTTTCTAGAATATGTTTAATGTACATACCTACTATGTCTCTATGCAGAGACGACAATATAACATAACTACCTATGCATAAACCTACACACATCCGTGTCAAATCTACAATCTACAAGCGCAACACGTGTTTCAAGCAGCGCCCCGGATTCACCACGTTCGCACAGAACTATTCCATATTTGACCTATTTTCCAAGTCCAGCAATAACTAACTTTCGTTCGAACATGTATATACAACGTACGTACATACGTGTACGTAATCATGCAATTAGCAAATAATCGATCAATCGATCAACGAAATTCAACGTCTTCGTCATTTTTCTGCAAGTCAAAGAACAAGGGAAGAAAATGAAAACTGCCGGCCGCCTGCCGCTGTAAATCTTAGAAAATTAAGTAAAGCGGATAACGGGCTGTGGATTTATTGCGCTTCGCTTCGATTCGCTTTTCAATATAATGGATAAAACTATGGAAGCAAACCAAAAAAGAAAAAAGAAAAACCGTGCAAAAAATGTCTCTTCTCTTTTTCAGAGATGGAGATCGACGACTACAACTACGGGTACGACGATTCGTACCCGTTCAGATCAAGGGCTAGTGCCAACGCGATGATGGGTCGGTTCGGTGGTAGCCGTTTCCGAAGACAAAGTCGTGGTGTCTATGACGAGTGCTGCGTCAAGCCGTGTTCAGTGAGCGAGCTGGCGAGTTACTGCGGCCGTTAACAGATTGAGATGTGATATTGCGGCACACGGGGCACCGGAGAGACCGTATAACATATATACACTACACACATAAGCAGGACAGACAGACATAATACCTACACGGCCACTTCTGTTACGATAATTATTGATTACATTACATAATAAGGAGAGGAGGGAAGAGGAATTATAAAAATAAAAATAAAGGAAAACCGTAAAAACGCAATGCCATACCTTTGTAACTTATACATCCGAGCTTTTTTTCTTATCACTCCTTCCCATTTTGCGATTCCCATTTTTTATTAATTCGCTCTTCGCGGCAAACATTATTTTGCCCCCTTTATATGACCATTGGCCATGCGATATTCATTGATTGACTTGAAGTTGGCAAAAACTGATCAAAGTTTCTAGCCTTGAGGTATCAAATGCGAAAAGAGAATAAATCGATGAATAAACAAAGTCGGCACGGAAAAGTTTCCCCTAATTGCTACGCGGAACGGAGAGAATAAATAAATTTTAAAAACAAGCCACTCGTGTTATCCGTTTAACTATCTATCCGGCCTTCGGCTGGACTGTTTCGCGTAAAGCATGGAAGTTGTAAAACCAGACACCGTGGATTCATTATGGCAAATAGAAACGCAGCAGTCGCCCGGAGACTCTGATACTCAAGATGACGAACTACAAAGCACGAGAAAATTCAGCTACACATTCAGCACGCAGCCTTTGGAAACGGATCTGAAAAAATTATTGGTACGATGAAATCAGAAACGTTCGCCATCGTTCACCAAAAAAATCAAAATTCTATCGTAGAGAAAATGTTAGAAACAATCGATATTGCAAATCATCAATTTCCACAACGACGAATCATTTTTCTGATAGAATTCTCGCGTATGGGGGACCTACATAAACGTGGATACAAGTCCGCTCGTAATTATTATTGTGCTAAAAAAAAGGAATACTCCGTTTATTCATTGTATACACGATCGATGGCGGTCGCCCTTCGAGATTCTAAAATGCGACAGTGGTGCTAGAGTTATCTTTATAATAGGGAAACAATGAATCGATAAAGGACTGAAAAGGTTCCGAGTTCAAGGAAACTTGCAAGATTAGAAAAAGGAAAAAAAAAACACTCATATTTATATGAAATTTTGTCAAAATTGAAATTCCAAGTCATCGACTTTGTCAGTCCCATAGTTTATCTTGTCGTGAGACTGGAGCCCCCCAAACGAAGATGGGAAGGTAAAAGAAGAAAAGGCATCACGGGTAAGAATGATAGATAACGAAGAGATCAATTGATCGAATAAACGTGCCCGGCATTATATGGCCAGCCGTTCGTTCTCTCTATTCTTGTCTAATAATTCTCCGGCTGTTAGGACTACGGGCGTTCACAAGCACGTGGGCAGAATTCTAAGTAGTCCTTGACCGAAACAATCTAATCCCTAATGCTCCGCATTAGCCAGTCGTCAGCTCCGATCTGTTCATTACATTTCCGTACCGGCTATAGGTACCTACCTATTCATACACTATACATGTATGTACGTGTATAGCTACATACGAGCATACCGCCGCATATTGCCACCGGGGTACGCTTATGCTTCCTACTTGTGACTCTTGTGACTCCTATGCATAAATCATCTATCATCGCATGCATATGCGATGGAGGTAAGTAGGCATGGCCATGATGCAGTACGCCTATATCAACGCTCACGATGCAGCGATGTACCTACACCGCGCCTTGTAACACTATGCTCCGTAAGCTCGCGAATAGTCCCCAGTCCTATGCGTCTTAATAGAGCGAAACAGATGGACGTTGGGATGGGAAAACGAATTCATTAACTTGCTGTGATAACAAATGCAGTTTCCTTTTCTCTTCTCATGGTGTTTCGGTCTCTGAGGAAAATAACGAAACAATTCGATTGATGCATTTCTATCCTACGTGCCCCATAGACTCAAGTCACAGGGAAAAATGACCTGGCCAGCATAACGGAAGTGAAGTTAAAAGTCGTCTCTGGACACGCAGGGCTTCATCGATTGTCTGACTTCACGCCACACCTCGCAGTCTTGATTTTGGACGGCAGCTGCATTGCCTCATTTCGCGACCTTGGATCTGATCTCAAATCGTTGACGATTTTGAGTGTCGTTAGGTAATCAGAAATTTTACTCGAAAATTTATTTTTTCCTCTCTCTCTTTCTTCTTCTTCTTGGGTTTCATTGCTATGCGTAAGTTGTGGGGACTTCAACACAACGCGAATGTGAATTATTAAAAATATAGACTCAAGGATCATGTGATTGAATATTTCCGAGGACGAACAAAATTGGTGTTCACATATTTTTTCCAACTATTTATAATCACCAAATTCCAGCCCGGTGGCTTCCCCCAAAGTTCGTTACCACTCTCGTATTCGCGTTAGCTGCACATCAGATTGCAGGTCTTGTCAGATTTATATAAGAATACGTATACGTAGAGTAAAGCAGACAGAAAAATAAATATTTCCATAAAGAATTGAACCTCGGAAATTAATGGAGCGAGAATTGATAAGTTGAAACATGAATAAATTGGAGCCTGAGACTACAGAGCGATTAGACAAGAAATTTGGAAAAAAGAAGATGATCGAATTTTTCAGTCCATCTAAAAAAAAAAACCAAAAAACGAAAATCCAGGTGCAACATGCGGCACTTAGACGGCGTCTCAGGATTCCGAAATATGGAAGAGTTGAACATGAGAGAAAACTTCGTTTCGGACCCTTCACCCTGTGCGGGTGTTAAAAAATTGTTAAAACTCGATTTGAGCGGGAACCAAATATCAGACGTTTCCTATTTTACGTTTCTACGATCGTGTCGCAAGCTCAGAGAACTACACGTCAAAGGAAATCATTTTTCCGACTATGAAGAGGAATTAAAGGTCCGTGTATTGCAGATATTCACGATGTTTCAGAAATGGATAAACTATTTTGTTCTAAAAGTATAGAATGGCGAATGAAATAAAAAGAAAAACGGATTTAGGTAGAATGTCATATTTTCAGACCCTCCTTCCGCAGCTGAGGATTCTCGATGGTGAGAAATTCGAGGACAATAATTGCCTAGAACAGGACACTGTGCTCGAAGGATGGTAAATTTATGATGATAGAATTATGAACGATTCGGCAGAAAAACAAAATATTGCATACCTCAGGTTTCGTTGCAATTTTTGTCATTATTTTTTGTACAACAGCGAAGATCTGAGCTCCGAAGACGAAGGATCGACGTACCCCTTTCCACAATCAGTCCGAAATATTCATCTTGAGAAGATGGTAAGAGTTTAGATTTATTCATAGTCAAAAGAAGATCATCAAGTTAGAAATAAAATTCAAAACTACTCTACTTCTTGTCGAGTGTAAATGATAAAACTTTCAAGTAAGATCAACCGTTCCAGCAATTCACAGGCGACGGAGTGAACCCTGAAGATGATTGGAATAATTTCTCCAAACGAATATCGGAGAATGATTTAAATTTGAGAGAGAGCCATCCGGTGAGTGATTTTATTGTTAGTAGAACGAGGTTCAAATTTGAAACATTAACGCAGAAAAATCACGAGAAGTGATTGATATCGGTTGTAATTTCGGCACCGAACTTTACGAAAAATGCATTTTTCACAAAACGGTTTCGGCGTCCTGAGAGCTACGATTACTCTTGATCATTGAACGTAAGACCTATGTTCCTCGACCATCTTTGTTAGTTTTGTTTTGATTGTCGTTAATGCAGAAAGCTGCACGTGGAAAAGACGAGGAGGACGACGGTGGAGACGAAAAGGAAGGAGAAAAATCTGCGACAGAATCTCATCCTTACGGGAATGATTCCGAATCATCAAATAACAGCGGTAAAAAAACGAATCGCTACTTTCTCTAATGTCAAATATTTTTTAAGGTACTGCAGGTCATAAAATTGTCGAAATAGTGAAATACATGGGAAACAAAAAATATCACATAATGCAATGAAACGTAATAACATTGGCGTTTCGCTGAGCGAAATTTCAGGTTCGGTAATTGTCTGCCCTGTAATCTCGTTGCTAAATGATTCCGCGTATTACAAGGATAATTGTAACGTGAACGTTGAGCACTAGGTATATTGGACTCCGGAGACTTCCTGCTACCGCTACCATGCCGGCAGAAGTATTATAGTCTGGCGAGCTGTAGGTATCATCTAGAGTCAATAACCGAGAGGCCAGAAGAAGTCAATTCATACATACAATGTTGGTAGATGATTGCACATCGCGCAAGAAACCATCAGCGAAATTATCATCCGGACGTGAAATTTGTGGTAACTTAGCTGTTCCATCGGGGGGCACGTAATTCGACGGAATGTCTATCGTTATCAGGGATCCAGATTCGTTAAATTGCACGTATCTGCAAATGATGTGGACTTTGTGCTACAACCCTCAATTTGTTCTCCTGATCTTTCCCCTTGCCCCTTAGTCTTGATTCTGCGGCTAAGATCTAGCGGCAAATCTACGCGCATGCATATACTTTATTCCACTCTCCACACTCGGCGGCTAGACTAGCCAAGTTAAAAAGCTATCAATCCTAATCGCCCACGTACAAATGGACTGTGATTATTCCTGCTTTCTCATTTATATTTTCTGCGTCTATGATACAGCTACCGCAAAAATAGTGAGACTCACGACCCACTCGTTTGGCCATGTATAATAAGCTGCTCAATCGGTGCATATATCTTTCTCGCGAAAAGAGAATCTGGCCAAAGAAATACAGAAATACATAATTAGTTGCCTATTATACACGGTGTGCTTTGAACATCTCCACGCGACACTTCGCTATATTGACATAGTCAATCGTTGTTCCTCATCTCGATAAATATCATTTTTGTTTTCAATTCTCTAGGTGCAGATAGAGGATGCTGATCATAAGTTTAGAGAAAAAGAATACAGGCCGAAGATCAGCAATTCGGGCAAGTTGATTCAGGATGACGAAAGCCTGTAACCAATGAAGGAAACCATTAGGTCAATAATTATTGACCAATTAATGCTGTAATCAAAATAACAAGAGTTCATGAACTTCGTGTCAGTCTTCTCTGTGAAATAAAGAATTGCATATTTGTCAAGCCCCATTTCCATCACGACAGTGTCTTTCTACGGTGCGCCTGCATATCAATGCTCAAACTATAAATCGCACACAGTTTATTCAGCGTTTCTGGCAGACGAAAGAGTTGAGCCTGAACATATTGAGCGGAATAATGTAATACATGTCTTATCCGATCACCGATGATCAGCAGAGCGACAGTAGATGGTACTGCAGGAGAAAGAATCGAAGGCAAATTAACTCATTACAATCAATTACTTTCAAAGCCAATTTTCAACAAACAAATCGAACTGATCGTCATTTGTATATTTGGTCGGAAATTGAACCGAGAGACCCAGCGAATTGGATAATGATAATTCTATAAGATCGGGACAAAAAGAAAAAGAAATCTAACGGTAGTCGTCGAACGATGATCGGCTGCGTTCCCTGTGAAGTAAAGGACTTCCCTTGTCGTGTACCATTTCCTGCACTGTTGTCTCCCAACGCTATTTGTATTGGCAGAGAAAAATGTAATCTTATCGGCGTCCGAGCTGATTACGTAATCGAATGGAGGCTAAAGTAATGTTATTGTTGCAGTGGAGGGGAACTCGCCGATATCTAGGGCAAGCATTTCTTCTCCTTCTCTTTCCTCATCTTCAAGGGGCTAAATTCAATCCGATTCATATTATGTATGACTCTTCTAATTTAAGTTACGCTAATAATTGGCTGGACATTTTTTTCTTCAGGTCACACTTAATCATTATTAAATAGCTGCTGCCGGTGGTGGTGCTTGTGCCGGTGCTGCCTTCATTGGCCTTTATTCAGGGGAATGAAACTAGGTCGGGTCAAAACAATGCATCGTGTT
Organism: Phymatocera aterrima; assembly: GCA_963170745.1. Classification (NCBI taxonomy): domain Eukaryota; kingdom Metazoa; phylum Arthropoda; class Insecta; order Hymenoptera; family Tenthredinidae; genus Phymatocera; species Phymatocera aterrima. The sequence continues at coordinate 421,225 of OY720668.1, forward strand.
GTTTTAGTTCCCAACTCGCTGCGACGATCTTTAATTTCATGTCCAATTCTCAACGACAGAGAACAACAGCCGAGTTTTTTCGACAATCAGAAACCATAGTAAAAACGGACAAACAGCTTGAACGGTTCATAACGCTGTGATACTTTTTCGTTCTATTTCCTTTCCTTTCTGCGGTACACGAATAGTTTTCTACATTTTTCCAATACTTATTGCACGGTTTCACATTCCAACGACAGCATGTTTGATAAACGGACGATTTCCCTCTCTTCCGAACATACAAATTGCATTTGACGAAAAATAATCTTTCTATGCGATAGAATATATTATCGTCCGTCACCTGGCAAAGGATCATCGTCGCGGTAAAGGGATATAGAAATTGTTATGTGCGCGCGCGCGTCTTCGACACCTGACTTTCCATATCGGTCACAACAGGCGTGACACACGTCCATGTTGCCCGACTTTTCATACGTATGTATACATTATGTAAATACATATATGTATATTTCATATGAAGAGTATGAAAACACAGCCATTGGTATTGATTTCGTTTAGGGTTAGACGGTCGGCCAGCTTCAGTCACCCTTGTATCCCACCTGGTTAGTAATTCGTAGCCATTCGGTCAACGGTGGATACAGTTACTCGTATAGCGACTGGAGGATCATCCGCGCGAACGATTTTGAAATATTGAAGATGTAGAAGTTCGGGAGCCAGTTATGGGGGGGAAAGAATGCTTAATTATCATCCTGTGTTGTTCGGCCCTACCGATTTCCATCCACGGTCAAATTAACAGCGATCTCTACGGCAATCCAAAAGGTATAGGAGAAAATAATATACGTCTCTAATCGTAGGCCATTTTCATTCACTGCTCAATCGGGATCGAATACCTGCCCGCCGAATTCTCTGTTGCACAGAGGAGAAGAAGAAGAAAAAGTGAAAGAGTCGCGATTGATAACGTCGATGCAACAAAATAGCTTGGGATTCCAGTTTTCGTCGGAACATTTTGGTGTCGAAACAGCTGCTATCATTTTTCGTGACACCGTTGCGTTGACGTTCTAAACTCCGGTCGCAATATCCTTCGCGTGGTATATTGTTGGACGATATAACCTTTCTATCTACGGACTTATTCTTGCCCTCCATTCATCAAGTTCACATTCCTATATTCAAATCTGCATTTCTGTTACGTCTAATGACACTTCAATCGCGTATCGATCGGGTAGAGCCGTTTAGTAGATAGTCAAGAATCACTGTAATCGCAAGAACGGTAACCGAAAATTATGACGACAGTGTTCGTGCGGAGTTTGTATTCGCGGTCGTGGGGTTCAGCTCGATCCGGCTATACTATAGGCGGTTATTAATTAACCGATCAAGCAACAGGTAGAACTTAGATTATAACTTTGAGGATTGATAATTACCGATTTACGGTCAAGCCACATCGCGGATCGATCGAATCCATGATCATTATTGCAAATTGCTCTTCAGCCCGGAGAATAAATATTAGTCCGGAGTCGTTAAATGGCTTCTAATTTGACACCCTCGAAGTGTTTATATTATACGTATTTCTAATTCCTCCTTTAAATTTTCCTCCCTAACTGCCTTTCTTCGGTTTTCAGATGACGTCGAGTTCGTCAACCCTTACGAATACGAGATTAAAGCCGCCGCTACCGAGGCTGACGACATGAATCCGTCGACAGGCGACAAGATGCCATCGGAACTTGTGATAACAACCTTGCAGGCAAATACTACATGCATGCGTACCTATGTACTATAATACCTACGTACACGTATATATATATGTAATAAGCGTCACAGTGGATTCTTCTCACAACCTCGGAGAGCTTTCCGACGAATTACTCTGTCCGAAGACAAAAAACGAGACGCGAAATTGAAAAAAAAAGTGGAAAATAAACGAAACATCATCGAAGTACCGCAGACCTCGATTATGTATCGTCTACGAGGCTGTTGTGCCGTCATGCCGCGCCGGTGGTTGATTCAGTTATTCACCACGACCAATGCTCTGGCTATACGTAATTACAACCAACTGTAAAGTCTACGGAGATATTCGATAGCAAAATAAAATTAATATCCCCATTCGCATACGAAGTTTCGCCCATGTATATCGAGTGGTCAAAAGAGGAAGCAAACAAAAATTGCCACCCAGGCGTGAATATTAATTTTCTCGCTCACGATGATGATGGGGTAATCAGAAAACTTGATCCGGCAGTCAATTTTTTTCACGTTTCATTTCTGTGCTCGTTCTTCTCCATCTTTTTTGTCGGTTCTATATGCCTTACGGGAGCTTTTTTGCGCGTTTTTCTCCTTCGTTTTTAACGGTTCTACACGTCTCGCGAGGTCTTTAACATTACATTGCTCGACCTCGAAACGTCTGTCATATCAAAATATCCGCACGTGTCTCAGGAGAGCGGTCATTCATACGCGGTGTGCTGCATCTATTGTTATGAAAGAAAACCGGCTCATCCAAAAATTTTGCACGGTCGACTGTGCACGGCTCGCTGTATGAGTATAATATTATAGAATTTCGCACGTCTTTGAAGTGGAATATACAGTTGATGTATCGAGTTATGATGTCAGGAATCAGAATGATCAGTTGATGATAATATTTTGTATCTCAAGCAGAACATGCCGTTCTCTGGAACCATAATGGAGAACGGAACACTCCGGGGTGAAGGATACGCGTTTTATTTTTTCGATCTGCTTCGCAGCAAGATGAATTTCACATACAGGATCGTATTACCTCGTCAAAGATTTCTCGGCGATGAGAGGAGCGGCGTTATCGAACAGCTTGTGAAAAAGGTGGGTGCCCACGCATTGATTTCACAGCTTACACATTTCTTTCTATTCATGCTCAAAGAAAATCTTGCTATCGCAGACATAGCAGGAGTGATGAACGTGAATTATAATTTGTCATTTGATATGGATAACATCGAGTGAATCCGCGAGTATGAGTAATTTCCCACACAAATTTCTCGATGAATGAATGAAAACCTCGATATTTTTCGTAATCTTGGGAATCCCCGGAGGATAAGAATATGCATAGAAAAATATAATACGCACACAGAGCTAGATCTACAGAAAATACATGTGGCCCATGTGGGCCGCGCATTCTTCTTCTGTACCTACATTTGTGTATTACATTTTGCAAAAAAAAAAAAAAAAGCTCTGGGCAATTTTGAATGAACAATATATGAAATAATGGTAAATTTATTCGTGATCGCGGTGAAATAACCATTGCAGGCTTCACAACCCCTTTTCCCTTTTTCTCTCAAAAACAGGGGAAGAGGGGAGTTTGATAAAAGAAAAGGGGTAGGAAATGGGGGAGTTTTAGAATAGAAATTCAGGGGCTTTGTACGTAAGAATCACAGGAATATTCATCTTATGCATTTTTTGGGCCCAATCACCGACCAGGGTCCCATTGCCATCTTCATAACTCGACCATTTGTTCTGAAATTTTATTTTTTTCGTCTTTTCAATTAACAAGCAGCAAAATTATCGGTACCTATGTATACAAAATTCAGAAAAACTTAACGTCAAGTTCTGTCAACTATTCCATTACGACTTTGTACCTTAAAAGCTTGATATTTTTATACAGCTGAAGAATGTATAACCTATAAATGCATCGTATGCTACTGTTAACTTGACCACCGATCAATTTATCCATGCAATTCTTCTTTTTTTTTATATCAATATCAATAAAAAATCTATATTCAAGTGTAACTTCTTATGTTTATTTGTGAAATGGCTTGTCGGATTTTGGCGATTTCCGCATTACACATAATTGTACGGGAATAGAACGGGAAATTTTTGCATTAGCGTGAAAAAATGGAAAACGTTGGTTTTAGTGTAAAAAAAAAGGGAAAATGTTGGCTTTGATGCACAGAAAGAGGAAGTTTTCGAAAAAGGGGGAAAAGGGGGAAAAGTGTGAAGCCTGTCATTGAAAATATCTCCGACCCCGAGATTCGCGGGATATTCGAACTAATTGTAAGTGAATTCCTCATGTTCAATCTATAATTATTGATAAACTGCAGTAATAAATCATCAGGCGCCTCGTTCCAAAGGGATATTGATATGTCGCGGGAATATAGGCAAAAGGCGACGGTGTGGCGGAGATTATAATGTATCATTTTACAACCTCGTAAATTAATGGCATCGATAAATCTGCACAAATTCATTCTTTACTCTCTCGCTCTCTCTTTCTCTCTGTCTGTCTGTCTGTCTGTCTGTCTGTCTGTCTTGTCATAATTGCATTGTATATTGTTATTCGCTGTTTCAACTGCAGCTCCAACACCGAGGGAATCTGAAAGCTTAAAATATGTCGGAATATGATATGAAAAAGAGCGTACAATCGTGAAGGAAACCATTGCAAATGAAGCAATAAACGATATAATCTTCTCAATTAAAATCGTACTGATACTATTTATCCAGGAAGTCGACATGATAGTGGCCTTCGTCCCTATTCTACCGGAGCTGCGCAAGGTTATTAAATACAGTACTGCTTTGGACGAAGTCGAATGGACAATCCTGATGAGAAGACCAGCCGAATCAGCTACTGGATCTGGTCTGCTCGCTCCATTTGACACGACCGTCTGGATTTTAATTCTGATATCTGTTGTGACAGTCGGACCGATAATATACACCATTATATTCTTGAGGTAGAAATTTGTAGCAATCTTTAATATTTCGCACGATTTCAAAAATTTCCAAATGATTCAAAACGGCTTCAAAAAAATTGAACCCCGTAAGTTTCGTACAAATGAAAACAATTATCGGCAGATTTTACTTGTGTAAAAATGGCGAGCCGCGGAAATATTCGTTGTCGACTTGCATGTGGTTCGTTTACGGCGCTCTGATTAAACAAGGATCAACTCTATCGCCAGTAACAGGTCGGCCTTGTTTGAATTTTCGACATTTTTTACAGTACCTACTTTTTCGTGCTAGGATATGATATTATCGATTAATGAAATCGTTGCAGATTCGGCGAGATTATTATTCGCAACTTGGTGGATATTCATAACGATATTGACGTCGTTTTACACAGCAAATTTAACGGCTTTTCTGACTCTATCGCAATTCACATTGCCGATAAATTCAGCCAATGATTTAGCTAATAAAAATCAAAAGTGGTTCGCGAGAGAGGGGGAAGCGATCCAACGCATCGTGAATGGAGTAAGTGTACCTTGGCTTACGATTAGGAAGGGCGGGAAGTGTTCGAAGAGGAACATTCAGAATAATTAAGTAAATTCATGGCTGGAAATAACCGTATCATAACCGTACGTCAAATACAGAAAGACAATGAAGAACTTGAGATGCTCCGACGCTCGGTGGAAAAGGGATACGGCGAGTTTCTGAATCTTTCGGATAAAGAGCGGAGTCAAATACTCGGATTGGTCAAACAGAGTGAGTAAAAATCACTCATATCAAAATCTTTATCAGGCTCAAGAGCCTTTCGTTCCGTAAGAATTTGGACGCGAGCGAAAACCCTGCGTACCGGTGCGACAATCTGCAGTCACTACGTATTTTGTAAGCTGGGACGGCTGCTCGTTTTTTATATAGAAAATGGAGCAGTAAATTTGCGGATGGAGTATTTATTGAGCCCATAACTAGCTCTCAATTTTGCCCTATGATAAATCCCGATTTTCACGTGTGGTGGTTTCAGCTTGATATAGGTGTAAAAATCCAACGATTACGCGACAGTTGTAGGCAGAGAGGTTGCAGAATGACAAACTTTTTTCAATTTGGACCTGTGTCATGTTCGATGGTATTCATAGGTCGTTTCATACTCCCATGTGTCCCAGGCGAGATACATAATCGAGACGTCTGTTGAATAACACGTGTTTAAATTTCAACAGTTCAAAGATCAGACGGAATTTAAGTCATTCTAATAATATGACGACAATCACATCTGTCAGAAGTAGTTGACATTGCAACGATACTTCGCTCACTTGCGATAAGAGAGTGACAGAACTCAAAGTTTAACTAATTTTGTCGATCTGCAATTCTTTCGAGTTTTCCCTCTTTTCTCATTTATTGAAACGGATGGGACTATGTGATCATCTGAAGTAAGCTCGAGGATGATTGTGTTTCGCCGTGAATCGAAAAAGTGTTTTTAAATATTCAAGTTCAAATCAATATTAAACGAACAAAAACTGAAAACTATGAAGATATTCGATTCCTCGTGAGCAGAAAAAAACGATTAAAAACTTATTAATCAATTAAACATAGATACCCTATCCTCGATTACGTTCGCGTAGATACAAATGAATAGCCAGACGATAGTCTGCGCAATGTAAACTAAGTAGGGAGGTATACGTACGGGGTGGGTCGCAGACAACTGGTCAGTTTTAAAGCGTAAATAAATCCTGAACACGTCGATCAATCCAAGTCTTTTTTTTTTTTAGAACCGAGAAGGCTGAGACGTTAATTCAACTACTTCAAATCGAAAAACTAATAGCGCGATGATGAGAAACGAGCCTTTGAGAGATGTATTTATAAAAAAATGCTGGAGCAATAACAAACGCTAATGTGAATCAATGTTTTATTGATAACATAGTTTCCAAGTTTATGACAGATTCCGAGGCTTATTCAGTATTAACTTCACGGTGCAATCATTTCAATTTCAATCGTTCATGGATGACTTGAATTCCAGAGGGCCGGCTAAATCTACCTGCGTCCGGCACAGGCATGAAAAAGTCACTTTTTTACGCCTGTTTTCGATCCGTACAGTAGCACTTTATACGGGTGACTTTACAACTGCCGTATAATGTCTTTATAAGGCAGTTTCGGTGCGTAGTTCGAAGTGTGAAGAATATCTGTATCAAGATTTTACACGGCAGTTCTGACTTCTGTTGCGCGGGCCGACCCGCGACGCTCGGATCTCAGCTTGCGTCAAAGTGACTTTTTACGCTTTACCGGAAAATAGAATATTTCATGCGGCATGCCCGTAAACGAGGTGTTTTTAGGCGAGGATAATAATTTCAGTACTGGGTTTGGGCTCGCCTTCAGCTCGTAACTGGAATTATTATCCTCACTTAAAAACACCTCGTTTACGGGCATGCCGCATAAAATACTATTTCATGCTTGACCGGAAAAAATTCCGTACGAGGCGTGCCGGTAAACTGTTTTTGACTCGAATAATATTTTTCTTTCCTCACAGCGCGGCGTCCGTGAACGGGCCCAATGAATCGTATGAATAGAAATTTGTTCCGAAAGAATTAGCTCCTGTCAATTTCGATCCGGTCTTCGAACATTCATCAGTCATAGTAAGTTATACCGAATAACCATGAAAATGACTAACAAGCTTTCGAATTAAGGTGAACATCGCTTGACATTAGCTTTGATCGTCCTTCTAGCGGCTTCCGAAAGCTCATCATCTTTGAATCAATTGTTTCTCGGCAGCGCGCGAAGATTTTTACGATTTTAAAAGGCCAGAGGAAAGCCCTGATTCATCGAATTTCCGACGAAAGAAATATCGTTAGGATCGATGAACGAGTTCAGATTTTATCCATACGTTTTGAAACCCGGCGGTTTGCTCCGACCCACCGTGTAGGTAGGTATACATATATACATGTGCATCATCGGGTTGTGCAGTATCAATCAACCGCATAGGCATACGAGTGCGTATCAGTTACTGCCTATGCGCGAAAGATTTCCATCTTTTCTACGGACAAACCGCAATGAAGAATTGCTGTATACCAACACCTAATATAATACGATATTTATTTATAGCCTGTATCAGGGTCGCATGATTCTCCGTTATAGAATAAAGTTAACGAAACTTCGTCTGTGTCTTTCCTAATTATGCGCGTGTACGAGAACTTCGCTTATGCAATTAATAATAGCTGAAGTATAACCGAACGAACGAGAGTTCCAAATTTCATCGAGAAACTATTTGGAATGTACATACATTGTTATATATGCTCGAAGGAAGAAAATAATAATTAAGAATACTAAGATATGTAAATTGATTGTTACAATTTTAACGATTTTATGAATGCGATTTCAGACAGAATGTACATACGAGAAAGACCTCACGTGACAGAGCTTCTATTCGAAGATTACTTGAATAAAACCCGAAGTGGTGTGCCTGAAGCTGATCGATGTACCTTTGTAATTATGCCGGGTCAAATCATAACGAAAAGCCGAGCGTTTGCTTTTCAACTGAACAGCACGATCGACGCTGGGTTCAATAGAAGGCAAACGATAGAAATAAATTATTGAAATCTAACGAATCCCAACGACTGTAGGTATATCCTTGAATAATTTTGTCTTCTTTTTCTTAAATGACAGATTATTATCTTTGGTGGAAACGGGTTTGATAAAAGTCAAGACATCGGAACACCTCCCAGGTACGGAGATATGCCCGTTGAACTTAGGATCGAAAGAGAGACAGTTAAGAAACACGGATTTAATAATGACCTATAAAGGTATGGGTCTCGGTTTCACGGTGGCAGTTTTAGCATTCTTAGGAGAAGTCATATACCTGAGATTGATTAGGCGAGAAAAACTGAACCAGGACATCACAACGCTACCAAGTTATAAATTCGCCGATTCTAAATCACAGCAGCAAAAGAGTCCACCTCCGCTCTACCAAAATATTAACGTACAAAATTATTCTAAAACCCAATCTATAAATGGTCGTGATTATTACGTCGTGAGAGAAAGAGACGGCGAACAAAGACTCGTTCCTGTACGGACACCGTCTGCTTTTCTTTTCCAATATGCTGCATAAACATTTTCACCTCATATGTAACTCTTCTCGGTGTATTCGTATATTTTTATTCAAATAAAATGAGTTTTGGCAATAATTTATCGTTTCCAAAGTTTTTTTTTTTTTTTTCAAATGTCCATCTTTCCTTCTGTGTTTTTTCTCCCCCCCCCCCCCCCCCCCGCCCTTCTTTTCGAATACAACCAAATAAATAACGATCTTCTTAGGCAACGCGTTCAAATACCTAATCGATAATGACCGAAAGTCCTCCACCGTGAATAATAAATAATATATGCGTAAACGGAGGAAAACTACATACTGTAAAGTTTTTTAGGAACACATATTGCAATTATACATAATATTCTATTGTGAGTAGATATAATGTTATGGTAAACTAGAAAATTATTTGAAATAAGCATATTTTTTCGCAACTTCTTCGTGAACAACAACTTCACAATAATATAGGACAATATTCAAGCAGGTATGTAAGTACATACAATGCATGAAATATATAATTATCATTACTATTATACGGGTGTAATAATATACAATGTATACGAAATTCAGACGAAGTTATACGTTATGTAACGCATCGAGAATTCATTTATAATATAACATAACAATTCAAATTATACTTTGACGATTCGCGACGCGTAGAAAAATTGTACAATCAAAATTTTATTATTATTATCATTATCATTATTGTTGTCACTGTTGTTATTATGGTAATAGATAATTTGATTACGTCGCACTTATCATTTCACTGCGTGTTAATATAATAATAATGATGATCATTCTCAAAGCGAAAGAAAACTCTAGATCTCCTGCGGCCACATTATGGTGGGATAATAAGGACCCTCCTCGGGTAATACAGAATGTCGATATTTAGTTTTATTAACATCGATATTATTATGAATAATAATATTGACTGTCTAAATTTAACGTATTCAATAAATCGACCGATTATGAAGAACGTAACATGGTAGGAAAATGTAACTAATATAAGGCCATAATGCCTCAAAAAACGATTACGATCCGGATATTTTCCACCCAAAATAATACTCGAGTATATTGGTACTAAACATATGTATGTACATACTGCAATAACGATATATTTCAATAATACAGCTCACTGCAGGCAATCTCAAGAATATTGTATATACTGAACATTGAAAAACCCGAGGAAAAACCGAAAGAAAAATCTTCCTATAACAATTATTCCTCGTTTTTATCGTAATTTGAAAATTGGAACAAAAACCAAAAAAAAAGAGAAACTATTTCACCTTACGAGTAGTTCATACATAACACGCATGTAGAAATTTTGTACACCTAAAAGTGAAAGCTTCGAATAGTTATTTGAAATTTTTTGCGATTTTCCGCTGAAATTTTCCGACGAAACAAGTCCGTGATTCTCTGACGAACTCGGAAGCTCCCCCCCCCGCCCTTGCCGTAAAAAAAATCCAGATTTTGTTTCGGTGAAAAATCTTGGCGAACAATCAAATGGAAAATCATTCGAAACGACCTAATGCCATTGAATTGTAAATAAGAAATTGTTTTCACATAACAAAACGGAAATACATATACCTATAGTATGGTAATGAAAATAGGAGAATTAATTGCATAAATTCGAAAGTTCAAAATAGTTATATTACCTATAGACTTTGACAAAATAATAAAAATAGGTACAACGACACGTTTGTTAATTCATTTTTTAGCTACGCGTATATCATAGATTGTATGGGTATATTCATATAAATATCTCATCGAATAATATTCGCAACAGTGAGAATAAAAATAAAAATAATAATAACGATAGATTGTGTTAGTATATTAAATATTATTATACCACATTAATAAAGCCACCAGGCAAATAATTGCGAAAATGCTATAGGAGAAACGGAGATCATTTCGAAATTCACGTTACCGCCGCAACAAAATCATAATCATTAGACAAATTTCCCTCCATTCAGAAAAAAAAGTTAACTAAATTCGTTTCAGCATCGTTCATAACAGTGAAATAAAAACGAAAGCAAAATCTTCGCGTTTGTCAATGAAAGAAAATGAAGAGGAAAAAGAAAGAAGAAATGGTTCCTAAAGAACCTGTCGAAAAGAAAAACAGATGGTAGGCCGCGTAATGATAATAATGGAAATACAAAAAAAAAAACATCACCATTAGCCAATTTTCCTGAATTTACGATAATTGTAAAATTTGTACAAAGTCTATTCATCTGTTCCCTCGTGTGCTCGTGCTTATAGCGTATTCAATTATGAAAAACAAATTTCTGTCGAATCACTTGGCACTTTTTTTTCAGTCATAATTTCAATTATTCACTTACATCTACCTACATATTTAATTCCAACTTTGTTGGTATAATTTATTTTTCGCAGGTATATAGTGTACCCATATACGCATGATTTTTATTTTATCAATTTTAATTCTGATTGCTGTTTATTATTTCTATTTCACATGTTCAATCGATAAGGCAGATAATGTATATTATAATTGATAGGTTTTGGGCGCGTATCGATGCTGTCTTGAATTTCAATAGCATCAAGCTATACCGAAGGAAATAAAGAAGAAGAAAATAGCAATAAAACGAAAGGCAATTAATTATTAATCGTCTGTGATTAGAAAAGCAAAAAGAAAACCGAAATCGATAACCGAGACCAGCACATACGAGATTTCACAAGATTTCAAGCTCTGTTCGGAACTGAGGGTCGATGGACTTTTTTTTACTCGCATAGTCATCGCTTTGCGAGACAATTTTTTTTTCGCCATATCTATTCGCTTGTGTAATGAAACGAGCAGAAAGCACTTTCACATGTTAGTTGATACCGAATAACGATAACAATAGTGATAATAATACGAATAATAATAATAATAGCCAAGTTAATAATAATAATATTAACAATATAATGGAATAAATAATTACACGACGTATACGATAATGAAAATATCTCATTATTATTCATCATGAATAAATATCAACAGCCTTGAGAGAACACCGCCAAGTTTCCCATTGGGTGAATTGTTCGATCGATTTATGATTTTGGCCTTCTACTCTTAGCCATAGCTTTACGCTTCTTTTCGTCAGCTTCCTTCCTTATATCTTCCAAATCTTCCATAATACCTGAAAGAAGACAGACAGAAAATGAACATGAAGGAAATTAACTGACAAATGTGAAATTTCATTTTATTTCAAAAGTCTTTCTTTCTCTATATTACCAATCTTTGTAGACACATATTCCTCCTTCAATTGCTGAGCAAAGTTACTTTCCATACCGGCGTCGTCGTGATCAACATCTCTGTATTTACTTTTATCATATCCAAATATCTCGCTAATATATTTACTGTAATCTTCTGCCCCATTTTCTGGTTCGTCAACGATAAAATCATCCAATTCGGAATCATGCTCCGAATCATCGTCGTAGATACGGCCTGCACGAAATAAAAGCACATTTCAATACAAGTGAATAAAATGAAATGAACAGAAAACCAGATTTCAATATCGTTACTCTAACGTTTTTTAATCAAAGGTTTCCGTTTCACATCCTTGGGAGGAAACTGCCTCGGTTTTGCAGGTCTGACGTCAGGCGGGGGAAATTGCCGAGGCTTAATATCACCGGGAGGAAATTGTCGAGGTTTAATACCGTCAGGTCTGAGCGCGTGTCTAAGTTTAGAATCTTTGGTAGAGGGTGGTATTCTGCCATTATCTTGAATTTTAGATTTGCTGATAGATCCATTGCTGTTGGTATTGAGATGTTTGTCGTCTTTTATTTTACTGCTTTTACTAAGCGCCAATTTTTTTTTTTCTTCCTCTATACTGCGCCGCATTTCTTCAAGCATTCTTTTCTCCATTTCTATTTTCTTACGTTCTTCAAGAAGCTGGTCTCTCTCCGAAGGTTTACTATTGCTACTACTACCGCTGTTCAGATTTCGCTCGTTATTCGCTGGTCTCTTTGACACAGGAGCGGAGAGTCTAGACGCCGATATTTTATCCGGAATACTAGAAATCGTGTTACTTTTAGCGTCATTCAATTTAGGGATTTTATTCATCGAGGGTTTGATTGGCTTTGAAGAATCTCCTGCGCAATTAGGGGTCTTGGAACTCTCATTTGCTTTATCACGCTGTTCTTTTTTTTCCCGCCATTCCTTCTCCTTCAGATATTCTCGCATCTGCTTTTTCGTCATTAATCTTTCAGGTTCTTCGACTTTAACCACTTTTGGTTTAACGTCTAAAACTATGGGCTCGTGTTGTTTTTTCTCCGCTATTTGAAGCAGTTGCATAAAGTCTATGGGTGGAGGTAATGGCCTCTTTTTGGGCTTCGGCTTTTCGTCTCCCTTACTACTTTCTTTCTCCAACGTTTTCTCCTTTTCCGACTTTACCTCTGGTTCAGAAACAACATCTTTATCACCGCTAGTACTATGAGATTTTCGTTTCCTCCTGTGGCCTGAAGAGTCTTCAATTTCTTGCTGTTTTAACGCTTGCCGCACTCTGTCCTGCAAAACATTCAATTACAATTTATTTTGAAATTTCATTTTTGATTATCTTGCTGAATTCAAATTAAAATTGATTATAAATTTGTATATACCTTAGTAGAGGCGATATCTTTAACGGTTTTCTTTCCACTTTCACTGAACAGAGGCTTCTCTGCTGGTAAATTGTTGTATTTGTTCATAAGTTGATTGTAAAATGCTGATGCTTCCTGCGAAACATACCCATAGTCGTCTTCGTCTGGCTGCGAAGGACCTATAAATACGATTGTTAACAAACGAGATTATTTACTGAATTAGAACATGACGGAAAACTTGTTATCCAAAATACAGATTACAATTTCTTAACGCTATTCGTTATCGTGACATTGTTTCCCAGAGGTACGTCTGTAACTATCGAACATAATCTAATGAATATTTTTCATTCAGATCTGATTTCAATTCTGGATTTCTATCGAGTCTCACTCCGGACTATAAATTATCGAAAATTGTAAAGAATTCCAAATATTTACTCGAACCAAACAATAATTTAAGAAATGTGTAAAAAAAAGGTGTAATTATTCAACACGCTGTGTAAGCAAGTAAAAAACTAGCTATTAATGAATATTACGGGGTTGAATTAAATGCGGGATAGGATCCAGAGATGTTTGAAATATTCATGAGCCGGGCTATTAATCTTGTGACATAGAAAATTGGACAATCGTATAAAATAAGAGAAAACGTGAGTTTGAATGTAGAAGCAGATGAATAAATGACACTGTGATTGATATTGAAGATTGGAAGGCAATAAGTCGAAACTAACACAGTATAATGAGCATCAACTGGTTGTGGTGAGCCTGGGAATTGAATGGGAGCCCGGGCATAAAATGTCGATAAGAAAAATCAAACTCTCTACTGAACTACTCTAAAGAAACATAGTCTGACCTTCATATGTATATCGCTTAGAATCCCTCCTGTTCTGTTTCAATATTCCAGGATGTCATTCGAATATTCTTGTAATAAGTTGACACTCGCTAGTATCGTAATGTGTTATTTAATATCTGTGGGCAAAAACATTGCCCTATCTTATACGTATGTGGAATTTATTCATGTATACCTACCTACGCAGTTGGGAGTTCAATTCGGTTTAAAAACGAAAAATGAAACTATGTGTTCAAGTTCACTGATAACTTATCTTTCTTCTTTTCTTTCTTTCTTTCTTTCTTTATCGTAGTTCGAGCTAGACGTACCTCTTAGGAACTTCATTTTACAATGAATAAATTAATTAATTCATCATTTGATTAATGAATTGAATCGAGTATTTTTACATTGTACCGAATTGCATACCGAGAGTAAACAATGATACAACTTATCAGTTTAATTACATGCTAAACTATATGAATATATAGTCCTGACAATAGTGACTAATGCCAACAACATATCATATAAACTTTCATAACATGTTTGAAAATAATTTTAGTAGCCAGCAGCAAGTTTCTGTTGAATAAAGCTAACAGCAGGATACAAAAAGGATGTTAAAAATTTCAACAATTTCATATTTAGGTGTCAATGAAAGTCAGAGTTAATCAAGTTGATCATTCATGCACAATTCAGGAGTCGGAAAAAACTGGTAAAAAAACGATTAATAAGAATGCATGATGTAGAGAAATGAAGTTCATTTCCTAATCCGAGGACTGGAAATAATCGACATTGAAGTACAATGGCAATAACTTGTAACTGAAGACAATGATTTATGGATAACAACAAAAATTTGAAATTCCGATAATTCAAGATTGAACGAGTTCAATCTCTCCAATTCTTTTTCGTATCCCTCGAGTAGGAATAAAGAGAAAAAAACACAGCACAATAAAATCATCATACCTGCCATAGTGAGGGCGGTATTATCATTATCGATCGCATCAGCGAGGACGGATTTGTTCGCAGATTTACAGACTTTTAAATGCTTATTAATTCTGCTTTGCGTTTTGTGATCTCTCAGCGCTAAAAGGTTCTGAAACAAAATTTCAGAATTAGTTATCTTTTTTCGAACTAATTGATCGAATAATTTTTGTTTTTGCTCAACCAGTTTCTTTTTCAATCTATAGTGACTCAGCCGATAAAACAGAATCAGTTTTTGACTGTAAGGAATGTAATTTTCCACTCACCTCTTTTCTCTTTTTGGCATCAAGGGCTTTCTGTTTCTCTTCCTCCTCTTTTTTAGCAAGAAATTTTTTAATATTACTCGACAAATTTCTCGACGATTTAGATTCTTTTTTAGGTGGTGTAAATTTCGACGGGTAATAAGATACCGTCTGTAAACAAAACAATTGTTGATGAAGAGATTGCGATGTACATTTTATTACGCAACAATAATTAATTGATTGGTCAATCAATTGAAGAAGTGGTAAATTCATCGTCGTCTGGTACCATTTTTGCATTTGCTCTTGTTTGTGTTTTTTTCTTTCACAGAGAGACAATCGAAATGGAGATTAGAGTCAATGCAAACAGATAATCGCGTGGCACAACGACGATAATGATTTTATATTTATAATGAAGTATCACATACCTGTTTGTTTCCTCCATTCTTCTGCGCTACGGTTAACAATGTTCCGAAATCCATTTCACTATTTCTACCAGGAATCTATGTAGTACCTACACTTGTATTGGTTAAATAATGCACGCATGTAAACGGTAATCAAGCTGTTTCTAGCTTTTATAAAATAACCTCAACGAAACTCGACCACTCCGTTATTTCAAACATTGTACAGCGCCAACTTACGAAAGTCTATTAATGAACGATTGCGATAATAATTATTTGCTGACGAACCGTCGCCGATTTGTTTTTTTTTCCTTCATTCCATACGGGCGTTTCTACGCTCAACGATACGGGAAACAGAATGGGAACGGCAACGGTGGAGTAGGATCACTGATCACTGATATACGAAAGTATCTAGATAGTAACTGAATGGCGGATCGCGCGGATGGGCTCGCAGCGTGGACGCCATTCGAACTGAGAAATACCGCCATTTTTGAAGCTCAGATGAACGCGTATTTGACCAGTGGAACAGTTTATATCACCGATAAACATCAGTGGTGATCACGTTGGAATTGTAGGTATATCGGTAATTATAAATAATGATTTTTATATTATTCAATCGTGTGTAACAATAGGAGGGTGTGTAATCCGCGGAAAACAGACCGGTGGGCATTGTTGAAAGAGTTTTCACGAGTAAAGTTGTGTATAAATTTTATTTCGTATTGATAAAAGATGCAGTCAAGGCGAGTTACGTACCCTACTGACTGCGATTGTGGTTTCTATCACGTCGCTAATATTTCTTGCAAGCACCAAGCAAGTTTAGACAATTTTTCTAAATTTCAACGGCATGTGACAGCACTGCAGTGTATTGCTTCGATAAATTGTCCAAGACCGGCAAGACAGAGTGAGAGAGGATCCCCATGTGGGCAACGGAATCGGAAGACGGAACGGAAAGCAGACCGATCCAAGTGACTTTCGATATGCATTTCGTGCACGTATACACCAATACACAGACGTTCCGTTTCGCTTTCCGTTCCGTGCCTACATGGGGAATCCCCCCTTACTCCCATGATTGGCTACCGGCCGTTCCGTTCCGCGTTTCGGGTGGATACCCATGTGGGGACGGAACGGAAAAACAGAATAAAAAGCAGACCAATCGGTATCAATTCTTTGAAATCCGTCAATAGGTATATTTTCAGATTCGGATGAGATTTTCCAATGTTCGTTTAATGAAAGGGGATTTACTCCGATTAATCTGACACAAGGGCTTGCTACGCATAAAAACGACACGGAAAAGAGACCTCTCGACTTTTTATCGAATCACCAAATCGAAAAATACGTGTGAAAATACCGTTTGATTCAACTCAATTCAATTTATTCAAATTCGGGTTTTCAGGTTTGTATTCAGCTCATTTTACACATACATAAATCAATTAATCAATACTAATTTTTGTTTTCTATTCTCAGATAGCAAGCGCACGTCCCGTGCTTGTAATGTAATGAGGACATGAAAAGCTGTTTGAAAATTAAAATAGTTGCTAGTGACTTCTCTGCCTATCAATTACTATTATCCACCAGGTTACTATCATATGATCTTCAATAAAGTCGATTGATGAAATTTTATGGACAATTTTTCCATATCTGTGATCTACGATATGTTCCCCTTTCCCCTACCCCTCAACGCCCGTGCCATTATATCCTCTCCGTGGGTTTTTGAGCCCAATAATTCTGATTGTGTGCAATCGCAAGTTTTTACGGTTTTTCTTCAGTCTAACTTTGTACGATCTATTCGACATGAATTTTACGTTACCGATCATTATTCAACTATTCAAACGGCTTGTATGAGGTGGATTATGCACGTACATACATGTACTACGTACTGCCTATACATAATCTTAAATCTTATTGTTAGAACGATAAAGGCGGTATACGTAATACATGCTACACAAAAATAATTGGTTCGATAAATCGCTCTAAGAACCTTAAGTAGCCAGCCGCGTGTACCGCAATAATACCTATCTCTATTAATAAAATAGATAATCTAATCTGAGAGAAGTTGAAAAGCAATCTGCTTACAACTTATCTGACATATTTTTACTCGACTTTTTCATCAGGCAGAAGTTTATAAAGTTAACGCAACAAGATCACTAAAAATAATATCAGCTGGTTCGACACCAAAACGTCTTCAGCTTAAAATATATTTTCGAGCTGAAATTCTCCAAGGAAGAAGAATTTTAATCTTCTCTCAGTTTTGGGAATCAGCGGACAAAAAAATGTATGGAAAATTGTAAGTCATAACGCGAGAAGAAAGCAAATTTCACGGCTCCTCGTTGGGCACGGGAAGGCAGATTTTTGCCCAATTTTTTCACCTTCATCTAATCATACGGAATTATGAATGTTGCATTTTCACGCAATTCATATATTCCGATTGATTTCTTTCGACAAGTCGTTTAACGTAGACTCATCGTTACAATTATATATACATATATATTTTATATTAAACCTACATTGAAAAATTGATATGAAGATGGAGCCAGAGAGACATCGCTATTGTGTGTAACTAATCACATTCAATCATTCAAATTGTGCGATTTGTGAGCTGGCTTATCGCAGCTGTGACGTTTCACTGACACAATACTATAGATGAAGTATGGTAGCTGCTTACGGACACTAGACTACAGAGAGGAAAAGCCCGCGCGGAGCACTCTTCGTTCTTTAGTATCCCGTGATCATTCCTCGTGTACAAAACACTACTGGTCCACGCGTTTGATCTGTCGGCTCCAAAATATGAACGATTGAATATAAAATTCTGAATAACAGAAATGTAACGTGGGCGCGATTCATTGGAGATTCGAATTTTCGTATGTACATATCTGGGAAACAATCAGTTTTCGTTCGTTTCTTCAGTTTAATTTTCCAAACAATTGTGTAGGTATAGTTGTGACATCGTCGTAAACTGTATAGAAATAAGGAACGAAAAAACGAGGTGATCGCGGTTTGATGTTAAACTACAATGTTCGAATGATCTGGAAAATAATTTTTTCTCTCTCTTTCTTCTTTAATTTTACGAAAACGCGATAAGTCTTTCGTCGACTGTTGCAGGTGTAACAAATTCATTGAAAATACTGAATATAACAAAAAATTCGAGTTTCAGCTGATAGTCTAAGAGACCTTATTCATAAAATATTTCTCAAACTGTATATAATATGCTCTATATATTTCAGAATTATAATTTCTATTACCGAGAAGATATTGATCAAGTACGCGATCTTCGATCTATATAAATACGAGTTCACCCATGTTAGCCAGAGTTTACAGCTACTCGCGTCTGCATAGAGTAATTCTTGAGAAGAATTTGTAAAAAAAACCACCGTAATCCTATCCATACTGTCGCACACGCATATAATACAAAATGTTTGTAGGGAAAAGCCAAATTATAGGTCACTTTATCAAATATAACAAGGATAAGTGAGGCGTTGATAACTATAATAACAATTTAATATAGGTAACATATAAATAATGCCATCAACTCTATAGTATAAATGCAAAAAACAATTTGCCATAACTACAGATCATTTGTCAAGATCGGTGGAATCACGTGATTTTTCTTATCTCGTCGTTTTCTGAATTCACCGATCCGTTGGATGATGCGAAAAGCCATATACGTATGTATATAGATCATATATCGGTATGAACCTGTACTTCTTCATCTTGAATCACACGTCTACTCGCGCTTTGGCTTTAGACTTTGCGGCCTACGGAACACATTATATAGAACACAACGAGCGGTAAAGTGGTACAGAGGATAGGTAGAGACAATTTCGAGCGATTTGATGATTTAAGCCCACGCCGGATATTCGTAACTAACGCGTGGACAATGGGACGATAGACGAACAGACTCGCGACAGACTACTATACCTGTATGTATATACCTATAAATATATATAAATATACGCATATATATATATATATATAGGTATATATAATATACAGGTATATGAGCATTGTTTCATTTATTCATTTATCACGTTTATCATTATCGTTCCAGACATTATTACGTACAATATAACTATTATACCAGAAGCAGGGCGAAAACCGGACGGTGGTCGAGAACTGGTGACGTGCCTTCTTCTCCCTATAGGTATACAATGGTTTTAAAAGATATCTAATTTTCCGGGCTTTTGGCTGGAATTTCCCAATGCAGAAGAAAACGCTCAATGTTTCGCGCCATCTTGAGAATCCACGGACAGAAAAATTATATAGAAAAACGTAAGACTCCGGAAAACGCGAAGGAAATGAGGATTTCACTTGATCGGAAAATTTCAGTAAAAAATCCCGGAAAATTGCCTCTCTTTCCAAAGCATTTTGTTGACGGAACGGCTGATATCAAGGACGCGATTGCATTGCATCAATACTATGCATAAACTTCAGTCTCGTCAAATTCGTTCGTTGTGTGAATTATAAGTAGTTAATTGTTCACCTATCATAAGATCGGAGTAGATGGCTGATCGTTAGAGCCTTGAAGGTTTGCCAAAGATACGATTCATTTATTCGAATTATACTGCTATAATATATGTATAATCTAATGGATGCAATCGTGTGAAGTAAATGATAAACACCTGAGAGCAGCATATACCCGGAGTTTTCGTGGCTGGGCTCCGTAGGAAACTGAAACAAGAGAGACGATCGTAGGCATTAGCAATGCGTAAGACAGAAAAAGAGATACAACATGATACCGCTTTCTCTGTCTTACGCATTGCGAATAGCCTATGATTGTGTTTTGTTTCAGTTTTCTATGGAGCCCATGCACGAAAACTCTCGTTATAGGTATTCGTATATTTGAAATTGCGAGTATAAGAAGAAGCATGTATGGGGCATTCCGAGCCAACCTGATGGGCAGCCTTTGACCCTGACTCCTTCCAATTTAAAAATTTCTTTCATTTTTCATGATTTTTGGCAGACCGAATGAGTACTCACGAGTGGTTTTAAATTTTTTGCTCGAGTGATCTTTCGTTTACAGATTTTTTTTAAATTTCAAAATATCATTGACCGTCAAATGTTTGCGTGCATAGGTATATATCTTCGGATCTATCAGTGGGTTCATGAAAAATGTGTGCATGAAATTGTTCGAAAAGAAATGTATTTTTCGAAAAAGGAACCCTCAGCATCATGTGCCTGTCCATCGTAGCGAAAAAAATCGATTGTCAATGTTTCAACAAAGAATTCGCTATGATGCAGGACAAGGCCCATAATGCTGAGATTCCTTTTTCGAAAAGTACATTTCGTTCCGATCAATTTCAATTTCAACATTGTACTAATTTTTTATCAACCGACTGATAGATCCAAAGATATATGTATCCGTTCAAACATTTGACGGTCATTAGGATTTTCAGATTCTCAAAAATCTGTAGAAAACGAAAATCGTTGGAGAAAAAAATTTGAAAATAATCATGAGCACTCCGTTCGGTCTGCCAAACATCGTGAAGAATCACGAACAAAATCAGCAGAGGTCAGGGTCAAAGCCTGTCCAGATTGGCGTACAATGCCCCATATATATATACCTATTCACGTATCTGTGGCAATAAAATAACAGGTATTCCTTTTCCGGGCAATTTGATTAAAATTTTTAACATATATAGGTATATGTAAGACTCTGTGTTATAAGTTATAAGAACATTTGCCGCAATTATTATCCAAAAATGATGTAATTCCGAAATATGTTGGTTCCTACGACTGCACACTACATCATCAATATATTGATACATACCTATATACCGATACGTAGGTATGTATCCTATCACTCGTATGATAGGTACATATACCTGATAGATCGTAATAGTTTATCGCAATCGATTATAACTATACTTATATTGGAATATTATTATGACGAAGGTCTGTTCTGATCACCGTGAAATTATTCTGCACTTTCCACATCATAAAATGAGAATAAAATTCATAATACAGCTCTTTTCCGTGAAATATGTTTTTCCATTCGATACGCGATAATACACATATATTTGTGTGTGATAATGACCGTTCTTCTTATACGTCTGATTCAATATATGCACGATAAATATAAGCTACAGTTTGTATAACAATTATCGAGTACCTCGCATCCCCCTCCGAGGTATCAACGCATAACACAAAAATGACTGAAACAAAACTACGAGTTAGTGGCATAGATGTCAGTTTGGCCTTTGATCCGCGTTATCAACACAATAGTCTATGTATATATGTATTTCACCACGTAAAAAAAGATAAATTTATTATTACAACCATACTATACATAGCTATAGGTACACCGGCGTAAGAAAGAACACGTTTCCAAATAGAAGCAATACCTACATATATATAACCAAACTGCGGTCTTAATCACAAAAAGTTGCTGAACGGACGAAGAAAATTGAAAAATAATCAAAATCCCAAACATCATTTGAAGATGCTTTCCTATAAACGGCGTGATATTTTTACGGTTCTATGCAAATGTTCTATGTAGACTAGCGCGTATGCTTCGTTACCGTATCACCGGCACGTCCGTCTTTTCGTTCACGCCCAAATTTCCTACCGTACAGCAGTAATAGTATACATATATACAATATATATGACGATTTTCTTCGGCAAACGATATCATTGCATGAGTCAGAGCCAAATTTCATGTATATACATACTTACGAATAATGTTCTAAATTTCGTTTTATTTTTACTTTTACGTCGCTGGCATTTTTCATTTGTCGTCGAAACGGTAAAAATCATATTCGCAAACATCAACACTCAATTAGATGAAGAAGGAAGTACTACTATACCTATGTAAACTCGCACTGCTTTATCACACATTGCCCATAATCACGGACGGCCCTAAAAGGGTCCATTAGATTTGACGCGAGCTGTACAACGGTTTTCTGATTTCGTGTTTGTTAATTCGTGTGTCAGACCCTATAGATATATTATAATATAGAGGTGACAGCTAATAGCTATTTAACCCGACTATTCTATATGATAAGAAATGGTTCGTCTTGTAGGTATAACTAATGAGGTTTACAATTTTGCCAAAGAAAAATGACGTTACAGAATTCCGTCGGTATTAAGGCGCAAGCGAAACTAGGAGCCCGATGTATCATACCTGTATACTATAACCTCGATTAGTCATATTGTAAACAGAATTAATGCGAAAATCGGTCACAGCTATTCCGCAGGAAGACATCCCTCGACGAGGGCGAAAAACGACGCGCGGGAGGTCGAGGAAAATAGCCAAAAGAGGGAGAAACATAGAGAGAAAGCGGGAGGGAAAGGGGCCGAACTCCAAAAATGCATATTTCAGGGAATATTGGTATACGCGTGTGCATATAGGCTGTATAGGAAATGTTTTTCTTCAGCCAAGTTTATAAGTGCCCCTAAATTCAAAGTCTCCCGATCGCGCAGCGCTCGCAGTCGTTGAGGGAACTTGTAAAACTGCAGTCTAGTATATATACACGTACGTAGCATTTGGCTACCGGAATAAAACTTTTCGAAAGAATTAGGAGAACGATAAACCATTTAAACATTGCGAAGGGGCGGGTAGAAAATTATCAAATCATCGAGAAACAATTTCCAAATCGATTAGGTGAGTGGAACAGAATAAAAATGCGAGAAGATATCATTTCATTCGCATTCTGCTATAAACTATGGGAAAACCGCACGTCATCATACGATTTTTTCCATCCTTTTCAATTAATCGAGCCGCGTTCGGCGGTTGATCACTATGCATCGCAGAGTATTTATCTGGCCCGTAAGCTGCGAGCCGCGGGGTTATACGAAAAAAAAAAAAAAACAGAAGAAATAATCGCGCTCGCGATTTTGCAATCGCCTGTATACACACGCGACCGGTCATTATTCCTTGCAGCTGATTAAAATATTGCATGATTGCCGTCAAATTTAATCCGAATGTGGTTTTGTGCGCGGTTCGAACTATATATGAAATAAAACACTCACTGTACTTTTGAATCAATGGAGGTGACAGATTCAATATACAGATTAACTTGTTGCAGATTTAGATATTCTATCACGTTGACAAAAAAGAAAAAGAAAAAAAAGAACGTAAAAAGAACGAAAGGGCCAACAAGATGAATTATTGATGCGCCTGAAGTTCTGAACGTTCAAATGCAAGAAACTTATTTGGTGGTCTGAATATTTCTCTATTTTTCTGATTATTTTCATTAAATAATACATCCGATTTTTCAATTGTCATTATAGTACTAACTGGCGTCAAGGTACAGTAAGATGAGATGTAGATTCTCAACATATCTAGTCAATTTTTAGAATAAATAGATAATTTTCGTTTACTCGAACGTCCAGAACTTCATCCGCATATAATTATTGTGTACACGTAACAATGTGAGGATATTCGATATACTATACCCAGAAAAAACTGATATTGTAATCGAAAGTCTACATTAACATATCTACCCACGCGAGAAAGATCGGTTGGTTTTTTTTTTGTTTTTTTTTTTTTTTTGTTTATCGCAAAACCAATATGAAATCGCTCGACTTTTTTTCTTGTGTTTAAAACGCGATAATTTCTCCAAATTCCAGGGCAAGTTTCTCATATAGTTAAATTATGCGCAACGCCCACCTTGTCCTGAAAAGTGTTAATCTAATATACGCGGTGGACTTAACGAATAAAAGAGAAATTTCACGAGAACAAGAATGAAAAAAAAAAAAAAAAATACATTTTTTGTATGGTCTTTATGATACTATTTTAATGTACAGCTATAAAGGTATATTTTTGTCGCGTTGAGTAGCCTAGTAGAGGCGCCCATCAAATGATTATACACGCGTGAAGCTCTACAGCTACAGCACGTGGCAAATGGGTGTTATTATTGTTTCTGTTCAAAACTCGGAAGCATAGTGCCGGTTATAAATATATCTTACATACATTATTAGCAGAGAAGCCGTCTCGGCACGACGAAATAACGCGCGGAGATGGGAATCGAAGATCAGTGAGGCAAAAACTAAGTGTGAAAAGGTGATCAATTTGCAAACGAATTGTACATATTTACGGTACGCTTTGCGAATGCGGAGGGCGGGGGGGTTGGAAAATTTGAATTCATTCAACAATTTCGACACCGAAATCCAGGCTCACGAAAAATCCAATTTCAAGCGGATTCGAATAGTGGAACTTTGAGACGACAAGAATTTACCTTTATTTGTTATCGGATGTTCCATGAATACCCGAACAGAAGAATATGTACAAAATGACTGTTGTAGCGCCCAACATAGGGCCATAGGTATATTTTTTTTTATTGAAGGAAAGGTCTCAATCAATCGAGTCGAGTGAATTGCAAAAACGACTTTCCATCAATATTCCAAGTTCGAGTGTTAACTTCATTATGTACTGTATGTTTTTTTTATTTTTTTTGAATATTGTGTCTCACATTTATTCTACACATTGTTTGGCTCGGGGATTCCTGAAATTGCCCATAAAATTAGAATCTTGTTTGATCGGCAAAATTTTCAACGAACTTCAGCTTGGTAGATAAAATCGAAGTTTAAAATCAAATACAATGAATGTAAAAGAAGAATTTCAAAAAAAATGTCAAACGAGAGCCATCCTAAGCCGAAAGGCAAGGATTACGTACCTATAATATAATGAATAATAATATAAAATTGTAAAATGTATGAACTGCATGAATTTCAGGAAAACTGTCCATACCACAATAATAGCATGGCGTTCAAGGAGTGGTTCCGAAGATTACAACCTATGCAACTTTATCTCGTCTTGTTCTTCACCTGCGCCTTCTTTTTCATTGAATTGATAACCAGCCACGTTACACACGCGTTGACACTTTTGGTCAACGCTTATCACATGCTGTGCAACATTATCGCACTCATTGGCTGCATAGCATCGATAAAAGTGAGTTCAACTCGATAAAATCTATCCCACGTCAAATGTGACATATCTCTGTTAGGATTGACTTTCAAATATTCCGAAACCTTCCAAATATCGTTCAAGTCAGAATTACTATGAACTTTTATTTGAACAGGAATTCCAACGTTACTTCGCACTATTGAAACCCATCCATTATTTTCCGTAATTATTTTCTAGTACAGTAACCGAGAAGACTGCAGCAGCGTGCATGGGAGTAATTCAAAAGTTGGAAGTTCTACGATTTGTATATCGAGAGATGAGAAATGTGCATCGGAGCCATCGTTATCAGTTAAAACGAAGGTAAGCACATGACTCTAGAATTATAATGTGTTGCAAAAATATATATGGGGCGTTCCATGCCAACCTGGGCAGCCTTTGACCCTGACCGCTCCTGATTTTTTTCGTGATTCTTCAGCATGTCTGACAGACCGAATGCTCACGATTTTATTCAAATTTTTCTCTCAAATAATTTTCGATCTACAGATTATTGAGAACTTGAAAATCCTAATGACCATCAAATGTTTGAACGCCTATATCTTTGGATCTTTCAGCCGGTTCATGAAAAATAAGTACATGAAATTGATCAGAAAGAAACGTTCTTTTCGAAAAAGACATTCTTAGCATCAGATGCCTTGTCCATCACAGCGCGTTCTTCGTTGAAAGACTGAAAACCGATTTTTTTTCAAATCATGTTATTTTTGAAAATTCTGAATTCTTGCTGCGATGGACAAGGCACATAATGCTGAGAGTTCCTTCTTCGCAAAGTACGTTTCTTTCCGATCAATTTCATGTACTAATTTTTCATGAACCGACTGATAGAGATCCCGAAGATATAGGCGTACAAACATTTGACGGTCATTAGGATTTTAAAATTTTCAAAAATCTGTCAATCGAAGTTCACCCGAGAAAAATATTTGACAAAAATTATGAGCACTCTCCATTCGGTGTACGCTAAAGTCGATGAAAAATCACGGAGAAAATCAGAAGGGGTCAGGCTCAAAGCATGTCCAGGTTGGCGTGGAATGCCCGGTGTATATATACAGGGTGAGTCAATTGAAACTCCGAGAATGGGAGCTTAGTTGACGAATTAGGTCCTACCCCTCAGCCAATCTGATGATAAATCACCATCTCCAATAGCTCAGATACAATCAATTTCTGTGATCATACTGACTAATCTATTCACTATCATGAACTATGCTAGGCCTTATGAGTAAACATGACTCTCATACGCCAGGCGAACCTAATTGTTTACATTTCGTGCTGTCACCTTTTTTGTTGTTGTCATATCTTTATTATTGTTTCTCATTAACGGTGGTTACCTACATGTAGACTTCGAATCATACTTTGATAACAACGCAAATGACTCCTCAACGTATACCTATATACTGAACATCCCTCGGAACATTCACTAGATTGACCGAGGGGTAGGACGTAATTCATCAACTAATCTCCTCCCGTTGTCGGAGTTTCAATTGGCTTAGCCTGTACAAGTAATATACAGGGTGAGTTTTCCCTCTGGTATCGCATGGGAGAGGGTCTTAACATGGCAGAGTGTGTGTATATTTCTTTGTAGCCTTCTGTTCGTGTGCTATCAACACTTACCTACGTTCATAAATGCGACACCAGCGAAAAATCACCCTGTATATTACCATTTCTTTTCTTCCATTTCTATATACGTATTGTACATCCGATTAATTAAAGGGAATACACGAATATTTAATCCACGGAACAAACGTATTTGCAGCAATCGCAGTCGGACAGAAGAATGAAGAATACATTTGGATGGGCGAGAATAAACATTCTAACGATGTTAGTTTGCTGTGTATTTCTCGCTTCATTTTGTTTCTCTTTACAAGTGGAAGCGCTGCAAACATTAGTTCACATCGATCATACGGGCGGTATGATGAATCACCCTTTGGCAGTTCTCTGCATTGGCATTGCAGGAATATTCTTAAATGCGTTTTGCTACCTTCTCATTGGTGGATATACATTCTGTCACGGTAGTTCTCTCCATGTAACAACGACCGGTGAAGTTATAATAACGAAGTAATAATAATCAGATAATATTATAATTAAATTATCATGTTTTCCTCACAAGTTTGCAAGAACATTTGATTTCACGCGATGTCACATTAGTATTATTATTATTATTGTCATTATTATTATTATGGTTATTATTGTTATAGAAACGTTGCGATCGAAGAAAAAGTGCAGCCGTCGATCTCTGATAGACAGAACGGTACTTCTCTACGACATCAAGCGAGACACGGAATCCGTGAGTTGTGCAGGGACATGCTAGGCTGCCTTTTTGTAATCCTTGTATCGATACTTGTATACTACACGGACCCATTCGTTGGAAAATTCATTGATCCAGTTATCGCGATTGTGTCATCGACATCGTTATTTGTACTCAGTTATCCATACAGTAAGTATTATAACATTGACGGGGTCGAAAAAGTTCGCATAATCGCAGTGACCCAGCTGTTCGTTGAAATAATTAGAAATGTTCGGGATCGTGTGCATTTTAAGATCTCATGAAATCTGGTGTTCAGGTTTTGTGAGTAGGCGAACAAAATAATATCCGACATGGTTTATTATGATTTTTGTTGTTGCGAACGTTATAAACTTCGGCTTCATGGGCTTTCGTTTTTCAGTGAAGGAATCCGGTCTAATTTTGTTACAAACTATTCCAAACCACATAAATATCAATTCACTGAAAAAAAAGTTGCTGGAAGCATTTCCTGGGATAGTTAACGTCCATGATTTACACGTCTGGCAATTGACAGGTGAAAAGACGATATCTACCGCGCACATAATGTTTCTCAATCCTACGGTGAGTAACCTGAATTTTGTACTGTTGTGATTTTTGTTGAAAAACGAACAAAGCGAAAAATTCAAGTCAAGTCAAGTCAAGACGATATCGAAGAAAAATTGAATATATACCTAATATATATATTTATATACGTGATTTCTAGGTTTACGCCAACATCAGGCATCAAGTAACCGCATTCTTCGTTGAAATGGGAATCACCCAGGTCACTATCCAGCCAGAATTTCAGAAGGTAAAGCGATATTGGAAAACATATGCTGCGCGTCTAGTTCAATTTAAAATTTCCACGTTTGCCTACGCCTATGTAGTACGTATAAGTGATTAAGAATCATGATAAAACGACGGAATTAAAATGAATAATTCTATTTTCGCAGATGCAGGAAGAATTGGAAAAAGTCAAATGCCTGATTCGATGCCAGGTAGAAAATTGTGTCCAATCGCGTTGTTGCTCGCAAGATGTGGTGTCGCTGGGCTCAGATCTCGATAAAAAGACAATTGAATCGCAATTTTTGTCACACCACGTGATTAATGAAAAAGTTGATGGTAAAGAAATTATATCAGAATCGCCAGCGATAAGTTCAAAGTGTATCACTCTACACGGCACAGAATCTACGAGGAGAGTTCCTGCTCCAGAAAGATCTACAACAAATATTCATCCGGATATTTCTGAAAACAGTAATATCACAATTTGCGCGGTCATCGCCATTGACGATACGCCGACAGCGACAACGGATCCAGCTGATAATCATCAGATTCTATCGCCAAATAATGTCGAAGGAAACTTTGATTGAACGAGACGATTTGATCGATTGTTGATCTATCTTCTTTTCTTTTCTAAACTGTGATAAAATTAGTGGAGACTATTTTTTTACTCAATAATTTGAACAAAATAAAAAATAGGGGTATGAAAATAATCAAATGAAGAGTGTGGATTCATTCGGAATCTTGCAAGCTAATGATATTATTGATAATAATAACAATAATAATGGAGATCGGAGTAAGGAAATTCAATTGTATTGCGGAAAAATGATTACGTTATTACAAAACCTGCAGTATTAATCACCGTGAAACGATTCGATTAGCTATCTGCATATCATAGGCTGTAACAACGTGATGGTAATATATGAGTTGTTTTATAATAATTTTAACAATAAAGTTATAGTCAATATGTAATTTCATCTGCAAGTGCTATACTATACCATTTTTTTAATTATCTAATTCGCATCCAAAATCTGGAAGAATAAACTACCATATCATTTTTAATCCCCCAGGCAAATATTCCAAAAACTAGATCCTATATAGTCTCTTCTAAGGAGAGATCAACAACAAAATTTCATACGGAACTCATGAGTTGACTTGTGGATTGTGCCTACCAACATCTAAGATAATTTCAATTCCGAAGATAATGTTGATTTTTTATTCAATTTTGTCGAGAATTTTTTGTTATCACACGCCTCAAAAGCTATACTTATATTCTTTTCTATATTCACTTTCCACTTTTCGAACAATTTCTACACTACCACGTAACGCTTATAATGTAATCCGTGTCAAGGTGTTTGGACAGTTTTGTGAAAAATAAAAAGATTATGATTCCAAGGAGAAACTTATAAGACTCGAGTAATGAGAAAAAACGGAGAATCAATCGGTAGAACTCTTTCTTGTATCTCATCTATAGTTTTTGAGATACTTCATTCTTGAGATGATGCCAATGGACCATCAGATTCATGGACCGCAGTTAATACAATTTTTACATGTCTGCACTTTTAGAACTTTTCACATATTATATGTGTATGGATATAGTCATACAATTACGAATATGCCGTTCAATAAAGAATAGAACAATTAGCAACTGCAACAGTTGGGTGTATAGTCTTTCCTTTTCTAGAATATGAGGCTGAAGTTTCTAACGTTAACGCGAGAAAATCACGAAAAGTATTATGTGACGAAATTTTTCAACGAAGGAGAGTCTTGTTTTATTGACAATTTATTCGGCATCAGAAATTTGTGAAATCATAAAAATAATCAAGTTTCTTCCTCATTGTCAAATTTTAGCCTCTATTATTTCTCATAGCTGTGCTTGGCATCAACGTTAGATGAGCTATAAATTACTCTGATACATGTGCATTGTAAATAGCATATATTGTAAACAGATTTCAATTTTGGCATAATAATAAAAATAACTTTTATGTAATACTATATTGTGTTTTATCAATGAAGCCTGGATGCTGCTTCTTAGATTCATCACACGTGTACATACATATTTACGGACCATTCACGACTTCACGAATACGAACATAAAGAACAATCGAAATTGAACCGAAACCAAACGAGCACAAAAATGATATCTATGGCTGGGTACGTCCATGTGTGTACGCAGAAAAAATCCAAATGCGTGACAATGGATTAAAGATTCGTAAAATGGGGGAAATCAGATTCGTAGAGAAAGTTAAGATATCCGTATGCATGCGACTCACTCATTACTGCTACATCGCCGGGATTCCCAGAATTTCGTCTCGACCTGCTGACCTGAAAAAATTTAGATTACGGATTATTAGATAATAATATATGTGAAATGGATTTCATTTGTATCTATGTTATTTCATTTATGATGTATGTACAAGGTTGGACGGACAAGTTGTGACAAGTTATTTGTACTGTTGTAATAATTAGTTCATTATTGGTTATGTATATACTCACTCGGCATTACTCGCAACTCGGAGCACGACCCTAAGCATCAATTTTTCGGGATAATAATCCATAATCACTCACTTCAACTATCACCAATCATGAAACCAAACATTCACTTTTTCTGCGAACAATATACCTATATGATAAATAATACCATTGCACTGCAAATAGTAAACATCGCGCGCAGCAAACTTCTTTCACCAACGGTATACTACGGCGAAAAAAAAGTTAAACGTTACACGAAGGGAAAGACACGTATTTTATTATGCAATAATGATATTCAGTTAGTTATTGACTTTTGTGCGTCGACGGTTCGTTACATTCAACAACTGTGGAAAAAAAGCCTCTGTCAATTGTTTGACGAAAACTCAAAGCACGTTCTTAAATTATTTTCTACAATTTGTAGCTCGAGTTTCAGATTTCCACCACCAGGTGTCAGAGCATCGATATTCTAGTTGCGATAACAAATGCATCGAGAATAGGCATGGGCCTATCTTCAGAACATAGATTCATCTGTTCGACTTTCTCCTACTTTCAGGTCGTTAAAGTGGCTTCAACTTCAAGTCAAAGTTAAAACATGGCTGCTTTGATACCGAAAAGTAGTTTTCGAATTGCAAGTAAGCGTTCAAAATATAGTGGATGACCGAATATCATAAATGCAATCCCCGGAATTATCCACGTTATTCATTCCCCACTGAATTCACACGATGTATAAACCTGTCTTCTTGTCACGATCAATGTTGTTCAATTACATAACGCGACATATCATAACCTCTTCGAATGTTGGTAACCTTATGTTATAAAATGTAAAGGCTCATTCGATAAATCATTCACAGAACGGCAAACGGCCTGTGCCGCAGGCGTCGCAATCCACGTATGCCACTACTCTGATTCTCCAAGAATTCTGAAGAATGATAATCCAGCAGCATTCAAACGCGGAACGGGAGGGCGAAGTTCTTTCAATGGTATCGTCTGCACAGTTTTTGGTAACACGGGATTTCTCGGTCGTTACGTATGCAATAAACTTGGAAAAATGGGGTCACAGGTGATAAAAGGAAAAGATAAAAGCTTCAAAAATCAAAATCACATTCCATAAAAACTTTGTTTTCATTTCGTTCTAATTTTCAATCATTTTCGTAATTCTCAAACAGATGATTCTTCCTTACCGCAATGATCACTATGATTCAATGCGTTTGAAAGTCACGGGAGATCTGGGACAGGTTTTATTCCATCCATTTCACTTATGCGACGAAGAATCCATACGCAAATGTATCAAATATTCAAACGTCGTTATTAATCTCGTCGGCCGTGATTGGGAAACTGGAAATTTTTCTTATAAAGATGTCAATGTTGATGGAGCTAGGAGATTAGCTCGACTCTCCAAGGAAGCTGGCGTCGAGCGATTCATTCATTTTTCGGCTCTCAACGCTAATCTAAAACCTGAGGTGATTTGGTAATTCTTCATTTACTCAAATCAGTATTTTAAATACTACATCCAGGACATGATATTTCCAAGTTTGTATCAACAGGCCTTTCCAATTATCGCTTAACTCTTCATATTTCACTCAAATTCTAGAGCATTAGCAAATCAATCAGAATTAGAATAATATAAACTGATCAAAACTTGGAGAAATGATCTTTGAATGAATTGAAAATTGCAACTCTTCAGCATCTATAAAATCATTCTTTCCTCATTTCTTATTCATCAATAACTTATTTACGATCATTTTTCATGTTCTAAGCCAATCGTCAAGAAGAGCGGTTCCCAATTCTTCAAATCAAAAGCAGAAGGTGAAATCGCAGTTAAAGAAGAATTTCCCGAGGCCACTATCATCAGGCCCTCTGATATATATGGGCAGGAGGATCGGTTTCTGCGATACTATGTTCATCCATTGAGGACTTTTTCGAGGTAGTAAAGTATTACCCCAAAAACACAGTTATTCGTTACCCACAGGTACAACACGAACAGAAATTGACCAACAAACTGATTTCCAGATTAATGCCATTATGGAAAAAAGGAGAATTCGTCGAAAAGCAGCCTATTGCAGTATCCGATGTTGCCGCAGGGATAATAGCGGTGCTCAGAGACCATGATTCCATTGGCAAAACGTATCAATTTGTTGGGTACGGCTCTTCAAGCTGATAACACATCGTAACTTCTTCAAAATTACAAACAAATTGAAAATTTTGTTTCACTTTCAGACCGAAACGTTATCTCCTATCTGATCTCTTAGACTGGATGCACGCTGTTATGAGAAAAGACAGGGGATGGGGATATTTCAGATATGATATGAGATACGACCCTTGTTTCCAAGCTCGTGTTTACATCAATGAACTTATCAGTACCAGCTATCCATTCGGCTATTTACATTGGGAGGGTATAGAAAAGGTGACGGTCGCGGACAACTCGAAGATTGCAGATCATTTTCATAACTTTTTTTATCATTCCTATAGCAGTCAAGCTGCATTAAACTTATACGATCATTGAATTCGATCAATAATTTTCTAGGAACACACCAGCGACAAATTAGTCGCAAATTTACCAACTTTGGACGATCTTGGAATACCACTCACCGATATGGAAAATCAAATACCTTGGGAATTGAAACCGTGGCAAGCATACTCTTATTACATTTCAGAAATTGGAGAATTCCCAGATCCAGGATCGCCTAAGACAATACCAATTCGTTACGCCGAGCAATGAACGATCGACATTTAGTCTATGGAAAAAATTAAGAAAATATATCGCAACTGTAGTATCTATATCATAACCATATGGCAATACTTCGTTGATATTTATTTATTACAGCCAATTTATTTGCAAATTAAGGCTTGCCACAATGGCAGAGCTAACTTCAAACAAGTGTCTTTTTCTTTTTCTGTAATCACTGAAAGGAGGGCTGCCACGTTGTAAACCACATTGATGAAACTCTTACATTGAGATTCAATAAAATATTATTATTCATCTACTAGAGCGACGAGTAATGATGATTTGATTTCATAATGAAAGTTTGTCACTGAAATAGATATTGGGTATTTAGTTATAATACACAGAGAAAAACGAAGCATACTGAAAAATCGATCCGAAAGGAGGAATAATTTGATCAACAAAATAAATACTTCGAATTCCACTAAAAACGGAGCACTTAGAAAGCGAAGACTGTTTGTAGATGATTAATATTAATCGTAAAGGTAGTAGTTGAGCGCTCGAATATATATTTAATCTTTTACAAATATTTTGCATAATTATTCTCATGAAACAATGATCGACTTGCGATATGACATGAAATCGAGATATATGAATAGCTAACAATAAATTGCAATAATACCTGTTTAGCTAATACACGTATAATACATTATTGGCTGTATTTTTTATTTTTTTTATCTAATAACTAATAAGTACGGGTGAGAAACTATGAGCTCATTAATGGCGCACGTGAACTTTAATTGACTCATTTTTTTTTTGTTTCCACTTTTTGAATGTCAGCATCAAAAGAGAAGATGTACAGATGCATCATTGGATACCTCATCAATTTTCACTATACTACTGATGGTATGTACGTTGTTCGCGTGGTTAGAATTATTGCACATTGCACAACTCAATATAATACATCATACAAACACATAACACTTTTTTCAATTATTATATTTATTCTAACTTTCTACGGTTTTCTCGGAAAGCTCGATTTAAGAATTGAATAGATTCTTATTTCCAAGATTGTTGAGTAAAGAGGAGGAGGATTTTTACACCATTTGGCACGAAATCAAATATCTCTATACAATGATTGGAGAATGAATATAGAAACATTTATCCCTATCCAGTATAACTTTTCAGAACTTACGAAGACTGTAATCTTAAGATTACATTGGACAAACGTTTTGTGGTAGAGCATCAATAATTTTTCATTGTATTCAAATAGTGAGCAACTTCTTGAAAGTAATATATGAATTAAAATATCTATACTATTATTCAAAATATTTCATTATTTGACAGCACTGGTTGATATGATAATAATTGATTCATCTCCCAAAGGCTTACAAAGAATCTTCGAAGCTTAATATATTACATACTCAATTATAAATACAGATAGTTAAATTTCAATCTTCATCAACCAACCTCGAATGATCGTTACCATAATAGCTCAGTTTTTGCTACTTTTGATGAACTTTTATCTTCGATTGAACATCATCTTCGTCATTTCTCATTAAAAGAGTAAATAGGTATATACTATCACAATAAATTTCATTTTACTTTCTGGTCATTTGATATTATTCCCATATTTTACGTATAGTAAGTATAAGTATCCTATCTGCATGAAATTTCGATACATCTTGTAAAAAGATTGATTTTAGATATTCTCTTTTTTTTTAAATGCAAATTTTAATATCAATAGCTTGCTTTCAAAAGCGGACAATAGCGCACTAAGCCTGCAGAATGGTATGAGCATATCTACCTATAAAAATCGGTCACAAATTACCAAGCTAGTAACTTGTAACGTAAGAATTGATATCGATAATTTAAATTCAGCGCTTGCAGAGCCTAAATTATCTTGGATGACTTTTTCGTGGCATCGTGCAATTGTGTCTGAATCAACGAAGCTCATAGATTTACCGTTATATTCAATGGGAGATATGCAATAATTATGTTGTTGAAACGCTATCGTTGAATTATTCGCGAGATCACTTTCTAGTATATTATGTATCTGACAATCACAGGGAAAGTGATTATTCATCGTGCTTATAGTACTTACTTCCAACTTAGTATCTCCGCTTCTAGGAGCCTCCAAAATATGATTACCGTGAAATCTCAAAGTATTTATCTTATGATCATAAGTTAAGTTGAGCTGTTCGATGATGTCGATTTTATTGTTTAATATATTGAGATTGTTGACGTTAGTTAGACCTGAGAAAGCATCTTTCCTAACAGCACCGAGGTCGCTTTCTTGTATGTTAATAACATGGACAAAGCTCAATCCCCTAAAAGTGAACGGCATCAAAGCAGACAGATCCATAAAAGTTAGCTTCAATAAGCCGACGTGTTGTAAACCGTTGAATGAATCAGGTTCGATAATTCTTATACCGGACGGAAGTATTAAATGATCAACATTAGTCAGTCCAGAAAAAGCATTGCTCTGTATAGAATGGAGCGGATTATTACTCAGTAATATTAATTTTACATTGGAAGTGCCGGCGAAAGAATATCCCTCAATAAATTTGATCTTGTTATTAGCTAGCATCAATAACGTCACATTTTGCAATGCTGCGAAAGAGAATTGCCCTATAAAAGCTAAAGGGGTATGCTGGATCGATAATTCTCTCATTTTATTCAATCCTCTGAAAGCAAAAGGCTTTATATAGGATACGTTATTTCCATCTAAGCTTAGCTTTCTGAGACCTTTGAGACCGGCAAAAGCGTCGCTCTTTATCACTGGAAAATCATTCTTTGTCAAAGAAAGATCTTCCACTGTTGACGGGAGCTGGTGTGTCGGGATCTCTTCTAATCCTCCTGTATTGCAAAGTACCTGCAATAATCATAGTTCCGTTAGAAGACGTCATCTTTACCCCTGGACTTTGATCTCTTATGCCCATATATTATTTAGCACAATTATCACCTGCGTCGGTGATAGACAAATACATTCTGCAGGGCAGTTCAAGCCACTCGAGACTGTCGATTCATCTTCTTCCAAAGTTGGCGGTATTACAAAAACCGCAAGTAATAGCAGAAAGCGAATCAATATCTATGTGGAATTCAACAGTAAGTCAATTCTTTTGAGAATCTAATTACCCAACAAATGAGCGAATGAAATCGTGTAACAAAACTTTATTAAGTTTAAAAAATAAAAAATATAATTTACTATGGTAGATTGAGTATAAATATGGGAATATAAAAAAAATATACGGAAGAAAAACCAAAATACATGTATGTAGTACACGTACAGATTTATGTGAGTACAGTATAGAAAAAAAGTGTGGACTGCAATGTATAGGAGAAAAATGATGTTTGGCTCCTGGAATTCGTCAAAATAATACATCGTTTGCATACACAAATGAAGAATATTGTATCTGTAATAAATAAGGAAACGGCATGCGAAGGAATGGTGCGGTATACCTGCGCGCTGCAATCCATCAATTTGGATTTCGTCGATGCCGCGCATGCCGTAGCATCGAGGGTTCGGATTCAGAGCACTATACCTATAAGATATGTTGTGATATTTTCCCTAGCGGAATGAAATCTTTTTGGTAATATCGTCACAGAAACGTGTTCAGGGTGGCCGGATTTTGGGAACAGTCTCGACACGTTATTATTTCACGTTTTCGAATATTCGAGGTACTGAATTGATTTTAGGAAGTTGCGATTCGCTTCCACAATTTGGGTATTTCTAATGATCTTCAGAGCGATTTTCGAGCCGCGCCTACACAACCCCGGCTCTACACCTCCATACACCTCCGCACCGGTTCTGGTTTATTTCGCTCTTTATAGTAACCTGGCCAGCCCTCGTTGTGCGCAAGCTCATAATTATTCTCTCCCTTGTTCATGAAGTTGTATTCAATTATGAGTTATATCAGACATCAGAATGACAAACTATACATACTGTAGACAATTGATTCTCTACGATATAAAGATATGATCAAATATACGTTCCGCCTGGTGGAGGCCTCCTCCCAATATTTCACCACCCACCGTTCCATTCCACATCCATTTATCATAATATTTGAATATTTCTGTTTTTGTTTAAATTATTCATCATCCTCGATTGGATCATTATTCTTCCAAACGGCAGAAAATGAATTTTTACGGGAGCACTGCGAACGGTAATATACATAATATACCTATAAGGACATGCAATGGGCCGGTATCAAAATATAGAATAAGGTCTGAAAATAGTCAGGCGCATGTATGTACAGGTATATGAGATAATTGTTGTACTGCAGTTATCACTGCGGACATTGTGTAGAATATCGTAATAAATAATATAGTATGTATTATATAGGATAGAAATCACACTCATATTGTTATTCGCTTCCTATAATAATTATTATGAATAAATGAAGTAAGGAGTTGGTTTCACGAAACCCACAGGAGATCATAGAGTTTACCCTAGGATAATTGAGAGTTGGGATTGAAATACATTCGAATGCATATGCCGAAACCTTGATGTCAAATGAATTATATAATTGATTTTTTTCCTCTCCTTTCAACCCCGTTCGGTCGACTGTTATGATACTGAATGTATCCTATGTTTATTCATGTATTCGCCTATTTAATAATTGTAGACATGTATCACAGAGTATGTAACCATCATGACCTTGATTGATATTAGATCTGAAATACAAGTATCCATACGTATAGGTATATACCTACATAGGTATACCTATACAAAGTATACGTACGCGATTGTGCCTGTGGTCCCGTGCAACGACGCGCTTCTGATGCAGCTTTATAATATTCGAATTTATCGACCGGAGTTTGTTTGAACGCGTTACCGACTCTGCTATAAGCTACTACAGGAACACAGGTATTCGCTCTTGGTCGGAAATACCTACTCCGTGTTACGCGCATCGTAAGAACACCTCGAGTCTAACCAATGGAATGTAAGCGTCGAAGAATCGGACCAATCATGTTATAGAACGAGGAATACCCAAAGTCCCGAAATGTTACATCCGCGTTCAATAATGGTGGTTGTAGAATCGTTGGTCGTCCATGCTGCAATACATAGGAAAGTCGAAAAGTTGATTGTATTAAAAATTATAAAATCCAAAATGGCAGTGGTGGGCATTTGGAAGTGTGCTAAAGGTGTGAAATAAATATGAAAAACCTTCAAATACAAGGTTTGTAATACACGAAATAACCACAATTACAAAAACCCCGTAAATCGTGGTTAATACATATAACATAAAATACCAACGACAAAATATCCAATACACATTGAATACAATCGAAGAAAAAAAGGCAACAAGAAGTAAAAAAAATCTTATTCTATTCCTCATCCGCATTGTAGAATCTCATTATACTACATTTGTTTACCATCAAAACTATTTCAAAATGAGAAATTATTTAAAATAGTGCTGGTGTTCCGCATCGCTAATAATGAATAAATTTATAAATTAATTCACAAATAT
This sequence comes from Phymatocera aterrima, assembly GCA_963170745.1. NCBI lineage: Eukaryota > Metazoa > Arthropoda > Insecta > Hymenoptera > Tenthredinidae > Phymatocera > Phymatocera aterrima. Next base: position 460,497 of record OY720668.1, read on the forward strand.
TACATATCTGTCGAAAAAAAAGAAGTGTAAAAAAAGAGATTTTCGTTTATTTTTTGTTTGTTTTTATATCTCTCTATTTTCTGTCTCCAAGTTCAGGTGACATCAGTTATTAAACTCCCAACAAGAGCAAGCTAATATTATCCATACCAGGCCTATTCTCTAAACGATTATAATAATTATCAATAATAATAATAATAACAATAATAACAGTAACGTAATTCTTTCAAACGCTGAAAATAAGTTCGGAAAAAATTAATTTGTTTTGAAACTGGATCAAAAACGAAGAAACGAAAAGATAGGAAATTAAAGCTCAAAAACAAAATTTAATCCATAAAGTAAAAAAAATCATCTCATGGCATCCTCGGCCATCGCTGTTCCTACGGGAGCGGCGGCGTCGCTAACAAATTCCTCGGGAGGAAACATGGTTGGTACAGAAGAAACGGATGGAAGTGATATATTTGGCGATAGGAATGGCGATGCTTTAGAAGAAATTACATGCGGTACAGACGACGCCAGGGATCAGGAATGCACACTCTGCGATAGCAAATTGTGCTCTCCTAGAGTACTCGGATGTTTGCACGTTTTTTGCGAAGCTTGTTTGGACAAGATGCTCATGGATGAAGGCGGCGACTCTAAGATTGGTTCGGTACTAGTTTGTCCGTTATGTAAACAGGAGACTAGGGTCGGTCCTAAGGGAGCTGGTTCCTTGATGTGCGATTATGTGCTAACAAATATATTGGATATGTCTGCGATTGAGAATATGGCCGTACTTTGTACATCTTGTAAAACTAAGGAAAGCGCGGTAGCCAGATGCTCAGATTGCGCCAATTTTCTCTGCCCCAATTGTAATACTGCTCATCAGTTTATGAGGTGCTTTGAAAGCCATAAGGTTATCGCTTTCGAAGAACTTAAACAATCCAACGAAGCTATACCTATCCATAAACCCATCTTTTGCGACTCTCATCCGGCTGAAAATATGAAATTTTATTGCTACTCGTGTCAGGTTCGTATCCAATTTTATTTTTACCACTTATTGTTACTACCAATGCATTTAACAAACTTAGGTTTATCGTTTTAATGCAGCGAAATCACAGAAAATAATATCTGCTTTTTGCAATAAGTGCTATTCCGTCTGATACTTTCACTGCGTTGTAAGGTTCGGACTCTTGACACGACATGAAATTGTAATTGCCTGTGTCTCAATTTGAGGGTCTTCGTCGTGGGCTTCGTCTCATGGTATAGTAAGTTAACACGGGGTATAACTAACTATACCATGAGACCAAGTCCAAGACCAATGAATTGGGACACCGCAATTAATTACCCAGTATTCATTCGCTTGTCATTTTTCTTTTTCATTATTGCCCGTGCTATTTTCAAAGCATGTGGCGAAGATTCACGTAAACTCTTTATCACGGTCAGGGGAACCGGGAAATCAGGGAATTTGAAAAATGGTCAGGGAAGTCAGGGAAAAGTCAGGGAATTTTTGAGACTGTTTTTAGTGGCCACCATGTCATTATCAATAACTTGAATCTAAAACTCTGTAATAAATTTCTCGTACAATGTAAATAACAAGTTCTCAAGTGACTTTCATTCATCTGTTTTGAAAACGACAAGAAGGAATTCTTCAGATTTCATTTTTTATATGATTTTTGAATCGACAAGTTGATTGATTTCAATCTGTTTTTTCAATCAGTCGTGATATAATCTCAATCAGTTAGTCATAGACGTTTACTGTATTCATTTTCATTCAGAATTGATTACGCAGAGGGAGAAAGATAACTTATGAAAACATATTGAATAAAATGTTATAAAAAATATTGTAACTGAATTACCTTATCAGTCGCGTGTAGTTTATGACCCTCCTGCTTCAATGTATGTATGATAATAATATTTCGATATGCTTCAATAACCACATACAACAAAAATGGTAGCATAGAACGAGATTACAAAATTTCGTTTAACAATTAATATGTATATTATATTTTTGAACACCTCTATCTTTTGAGTGAATATTTCAATTCTTGCCAATTCATTGAAGGATTTGAGATACAGAGTATTTTGATCACGCTGCTGAATAACATAACAACAGAATGCTGAAGCAAACTGCCAATACCGAGTCACCGATTAACCAAAAGCTCCATCAAGCAGTGTCTCTCATGCCAAAAGATATACATAAATTGACGGTTGATGAAAGAAAATTAAAAAAATTCAAACTAAAGTGTCATTGCAAACGCCTTCTGACGTTATAATTTACTTTCAGTAAATGTGTGGCTCGTTATCGCAACTGGCCTAAGCATCATCACAATCGAAGCACAATATTAATTGCTAGAGAAAAACTTTTCTATTTGATCAAATCTAATTAGAGCAGAAGCTCGATACTTTGATCGAATATGCGTTTGTTGCACGAAATTACATAACGCTTGTAGCCTCATAGACTAGATTTCAATAAATGGTGTATCATAGGAGCCGATATGTAACGAGTGCTTGCTGGTTGAGCACAAAGCTCCTGGGCACCAGTACGAAAGATTAACGGATGCAGCACCACGCCAAAAGGAGGAGATGCGTAACTTGGTGACTGAAAGCAAATCAAGAATTGCAGATTGCGATCAGGCCTCCTCTCGGTTGGACAATGCGCTCAGCGAGCTGCAAGTTCAACATGATCAGGCCAAAGATTTGATTAAGGAGACTTTTCAAAGTTACAAAGCAGTTCTTGAAAAATGCCGTGAAGATGCTCTGGACAATCTTGAACAACTACATTCCGAACGTGAGCTCAAAATAATGGATACTTTCCACAGGTAAAAAGATGAATCATTTCCATTTCGGTTTCGGACCTAAATTATTGTTCTTTATTATCTTTTTTCAATGCCTTCTATTCTACATTTTGTATTATGTATTGCAGCGTTGAGAAAACTGTTGAGAAAATTGAAGACGCTTGTCGTTTTACCTCGAGATTATTAGAGCACGGAGATGCTGTGGAGATTTTAGCACTTCGACGAGTCGTCGGGTCCCAGCTACTGAGCCTAATCAAAAGCACACCAAAACTGAACGTTACATTCTCGATTGAATTTCAAACGGACTTCAATCACTTTGAAAAGACTGTTAAGGTAAGTGATTTGCAAGAAATATGCTTTGCATGCGAATTTTCATCGTAATATTTGGAGAAAAACATTGAACAGCCTATCTTTCACCGTATTTTTTTATATTTAAAATCAATTGCAACAATTGAGAAATGGCTTCATAAGAAATATACTGAATCCCCATCTAATTCTGCTGTTTTTTTTCAACTTCTTTATTCCCAGAAGGTGATGAAATACTCATTAACATTTTTGTATCCTTTAACCCACAGGAAGCATTCGGCAAAGTCTGTACCGAAAGCACGCCGCCACCAGAAGTTTTGGAAAAGACGCAGAGCATTCCTGTTCAACAGACAGTAGTCCACACAACTTCGATGAACTGTCCCAGTTCGATAACTACAAGTTCCCCTATATCCCTTCCAGCCTCCATGCAGTCATCTTTTGAAGGTGAACCATCGTTTGTTATCCCCCCAGCATCCAGTCCTCAAAATGTCCCACCTCCACCTCCTCCCGTTTCTTTACCCCCAGGTCCAATACACGGTTTGACCAGCATCCAGGAGTATAATCTTCAACAACTAGCCAGTTTAGCTGAAAAAGTTGAAATGGCAGGCGACAGTGGCGTCGTAGGCCCCAGCTCGAATTCAAGCCCTACTCCGTCCTTTACATTGGCTGAATTGTTCGCTGGGGATCTTAGCTCTACTAGTCATGCTATCAATAATCTTCAGGCTTTAGCTAAGCTGGGAAACAGCCTTGGCAATCAAGGTCTGTCATTTCGATATTAAAGTCTTTCATTATGAGTTTCAAACTCTGAAGAATTTAAACAGAATACATTCTTTTTTATTTACTTTACACAGATCTGGGTAACGCGGCTCTAAACGGCGGCGGTAGTCTCGTCTTGGGGCGTGGACCATCTCCAGGTCTAGTTGATAATCCGGGCCTCGGATCTCTAACTGCAAACAGTATTTTAAACGGAGGATTTCAGTCTCTATCTTCGTCAACATCACCGATTCTGTCGCAAGCTACAGGTAAGCAGATTAAAATAGTTGAACAACTTTCACTATTAGGTTCTACATGACGACCACTTTTATTTTCCCTCGGAGTTACACTTTTTATCGATGAAAATTAATACTCAAGTTGAAACATTGAGTTCATCTGAAGTACGAATCGATTTTGCAGCACGAGAAACTTGATCAATCGCTATTGTGGAATACTATAACAAAAAATATGGCTCTGCTAGTTTATTTTTTGTTCACATGAAACCTGTGTTTCAGATGATCTTATAGGAGACTCAAATCACAACATCCCTGTAGTCGGTGGCACTGTAGGTAGCGTAAGCGGTACTGGAAGTGGAAATTATGCTCACCCACGTTCTACGAATCCAAAACTTACCCCTATGCAAATAAGATGCAAATTTGGACAGCTAGGACCTAGCAAAGGTCAATTCAACTCTCCCCATGGTTTCTGCTTGGGAACAGACGAGGACATAATAGTTGCGGATACAAACAACCACAGAATTCAGGTATTTCAATAATATTAATGTAGATCAGGATCTGGATATGCAAATTTTAAAGATGACGATTTTCACCGGTTGTCATATCCTACTTAACTTAACAATCTATAATTCTGTTTCCCTGAACCCTGAAGGTATTCGAGAAGATTGGAACCTTCAAGTTCCAATTTGGAATACCTGGAAAAGAGGAAGGCCAACTGTGGTATCCAAGAAAAGTGGCAGTGATGAGAAACAGTGGAAAGTTTGTAGTCTGCGACAGGGGCAACGAGCGTTCCAGGATGCAAATATTCACTAAAAACGGTCACTTTATTAAAAAAATAGCCATTCGGTACATCGACATAGTAGCTGGCCTCGCAGTAACTAGTCAGGGTCACATCGTAGCTGTAGACAGCGTTTCTCCAACCGTTTTTGTCATCAGTGACGCAGGAGATCTTCTTCGGTGGTTTGACTGTAGCGATTACATGAGAGAACCTAGCGATATTGCTATCAGTGGTGAGTTCCAGAGTGACCTCTGATTTTCTACTCCGTCTGAGCGGTTTTTACAATCGAAGACTTTCAAGAATCCTGCTGAAAATGTATTTTTCACGACATTGGCATGAAGACGTGACTTTTTGACGCCCGTTTTCGGTCGGTGAAGTGGCACTTTAGACAGCTAATCTCAGAACTGTCGTATAAAGACAGTTTCGATGCGCAGTTCGAAGTACGCATCTGCTCTTTGTATGGCGGTTCTATGTGACGCATGCTCAGTAATGATAACCTACATAGTTATGATTTTTCTGTACTCTCCGTTAGCTCGTCTTTGGCTTGTACCGAAAATATCATCCTTGCCTAAAAACAGTTTGTTTACAGGCATGCCACATAAATGACTATTTTCTCTTGTTCATTTTAGGCAAGGAATACTTCGTTTGTGACTTCAAAGGACACTGCGTTGTGGTGTTCAACGAAGATGGTCAATTCCTTCGCCGTATTGGCTGTGAAAATATAACAAATTTTCCAAATGGAATTGATATCAGCGACGCTGGAGATGTTCTCATTGGCGATTCACATGGCAATCGTTTTCACGTCGCTGTTTTTTCAAGGGATGGTTCACTCATCTCAGAATTCGAATGTCCATACGTCAAGGTGAGAAAATTGATTTATTATTGTAGTACATAAATTTAGCCAGGAATTTGCGTTTTCAAGGAAGGGAAGCACAAAGCGAAGGGAAATTTTCAACCAAATAACGATTTTCCAGGTCTCGCGTTGTTGCGGGCTCAAAATAACGTCCGAAGGATATATTGTAACATTGGCTAAAAACAATCACCATGTTCTCGTCCTCAACACCTTGTATATATTATGAGGCGTGGTAAGACCAATAATAATAACTTAGCTTCCTCTTGCAAGTGGAACCTTTTGGAACTGCTTTGCTTGCAACGAAAGATACAAAACAAAGAAATGGCATGCCCAAGGCAATTTTTGCCCAAAGTTGACTTTCGGGCCTATGAAAGCAATAGTAAATGCAGCAGCATGCAGCTTTAATAATTATTATACAAAACGGTGCACATCATACATAAAATAACATGCGTCCGTTGTGTTTTTTTTTCTTTACGTTTTTTAAATGAAAGTGAAGCCACATCTTGGTTAAACAGAAAAATGTTTATAGTAAGATGAAAATCGAACATCCTCGACCAAACAGTATAAAAACAAAAGATAACAAATATATATAATATAACCGACAACTAGTTGCCGAAGATTAATCACATTGGGTAAAACTGTTAAAGTAATAATCGAGCTACGTTATTTAAAAAGGAACAAAAAGACAAAGAGGTGTTGTTATTGTTCAAGGCAGAAAAGCAATTATTATGGCCTTCAGTATTTTAGGTACATAATATACACAGACACATACATTCGTTAGTCAAACTAATCTAGTCCTGGGGGCAGAAGAAAGAATAAAGACAGTCGCATAAATCAGCTGATTAGTGACCACTCACTGAGTAGATAAAGTACATACCGTGAGGATGAGAGGAGACGCCCCACACGTCTTTTATTCATGGCTCCCATATTTTTTAGAAGTTAGAGAACCTTTCCATGAATGTCGTAACAGTCAGTTATAACCGTAGATAGCCACTATCAATCTGACTGGTATGTAACTCATGAGAAGGTTCTCAATTTTTTTGAAAAATACGAGACCAGTTAACAAAAGACACTTCAGAGGTTTGCTTGCGACCTCACTACGCACAGTCGTAACGAAGAAGAAGAGAATCAAGCAGCTCTTTACCTCTGCCGTGTTGTTCGACTCGATGAGTAAAAAACAAAAAGAGCATTGAGAGGGTTTGAAAAATGTAACTTTTGTCGTTTGAAACGCATTTGGTGGTTTTCGGAGTTTCTTTTTTATTTTTAATAGCAGCTCCTCTTTGAAAAAGAATCATTCTCTGGATTCTGAAAACAATCGATTGAAAATGTTGCATGCTGCCATGTAGAGCTGTTAGTGTACTAGACTCTCGCTTCTTAATTATACTATACTATTATCCGTTCTTCATATCGTATTGAAAGGAAAACGAAAAAACAAAAATAAAAACAAGAGAAAAAAATAAGAAAAAAAATCTACCTATACTCGTTATTTACAGGAGTCACCCAAAATAAAATGAACGCACTTGTTCCTAAAATCTTCTGCTTCTTTCACTTGGTAGAGAATTTTTTTTTGGTAAACATAACAAAATTATTATTGTTATGAAAATGTTAGAGAGAAAAGTAGAAGATAATCAGAAAGGAAAAAAGAAACTATATAGGTATCTAACGAGATTGTTAGAAATCAGAGATGACAAAGATTTTAAGATGAACGATTAATGGAAAAAAATTGAATAACAAACACTTACACGCTATACACTACGAACGTAAAACAAAATGATTAATCGATAAGAATTGCCATTGTAGGAAAGAAAAAATGAATATTGAAGGTTGTTTTTTAGCTCTGATATTTTGCGCTCACGTTAGTAAACGACGTCGTAAATCGTTACAATACATATTTACTCAGGATGCTTTATTATGGTCCACCTTATATTAATATATTAAATAATATAATTCGGAAGTTTGAATTATTGGTTCGTGCGGTGCTAGTGTCAAATATATCCATACGTTATAAATTGTATTTGTTATGAGAGAAAAAAAGAAATAATAATTTCAAAGGCTTACTATCCTATCTCTCCTCTCTCTCTCTCTCTTGCTCTCTCTCTCTCTCTGTCTCTCTTTTTTCTCTCTCTCTCTCTCTCTCTTTCATTTTACAATGGAGAAGAAGAAGAAGATGAAGAAAGAGAAGAAAAGGATGAAGAAGTCATCGAATAGTTCAATGTATGAAAATTCTTAGGTGAAAATAATATTATAAACTAGTATCAATCATAGGGGAAGATACTTTGTCTCAATATTGAAATAGTTGCGTACAGTTTGCTAAACAACTTCTTTGTATTTCTGTATGTGAAACGTGAAACAACAAACGCATTTCATAAAAGAAAGAAATACTACGCATAAAAAATACACATATTTTTTGGGGTTGTTTACATATTAACCAGCCTTAAGATTTCATTGAACTTATTATGAAAGGAACAAAATATCGCAAAGTACACAAGCTAAAGACAAAAAAATCGAAAAAAACGAAAAGAGATGATAAAAAAAAACATAATATAGTGTATGCATCCGTCAGGTAAATTTCGGCAGTTCTACGTTACTGTGTTACCTTATTATACACTATACATACACTACGATAATAATAATATAATTCTTTTCATTAGTATTATTATAATTATTATTATCCTCGTTATGATTATTATTACTATTATTATGATTGCCGTTATTATTATGATTATTATTATGATTATTATTATTATTATCATTTTAAAGAATAATAACAGTAATTTCTCTTGCCGTACCAAAAGCTAGGTAGCACAGGAGAGGGCCGTGCGTATTAATAGTTATATGTATATGTAAAAACAGCTTTACTAGTTTTTATTATCTTATTGACACATAATAATTATATTGTCAACTACCTATATACAATTTAATGATGATCATCAAACGCAGAGAGTATCTGAATTAAGTATTATATACCCCCATAAAGAAAAGAAAAAAGGAAAAAGAAACAAAAGAAATGATTTATTATTAATAATTAAGTAATTATCCGATTAAAGTTTCAAGTTGAAAATTATTAAAAGGACAGCAGTGTCACATACGCATGTAGAGAGAGTTAGTTGTGAGAATAGTTGAACACGGAAAGAAGATATAACCAGTTGTAGTATACGCATAAACTTTGAGTATATGTCTGAGAAACAAAACAAAAGAAACAAAAATGAAACGGCGTTCAGTTGCGTTGGAAGCCTATATTACACACTTATAGACACCGAAGCAAAGAACAGAATCCAGTCATGATCATCTAAGTTCAATGTTTTGCGAGTTTTTAATTTTATATACATAATTAACGTACATATGCAATTGAAAATAGAAGAAAAGCAAGAAAAAAATAAAAATAAAATAAAGTTAGAAAATAATAATGATAAAATAAAAAGAATAAAAAATAGTCATGGTTTAGAGGAGTTATAAAAAATAATGCCTGTGATAATAGTATCGTCAGGATGAGTTGTGTCCTTAAGAGTCTCTGATGTTGTTGCTAGGTAAATATTATTAGGATGTACTACTAAAACTAGCGGGATAAAACGACGATGCGTGCGAGCGTGTAGGTGTTCAATCGTGGAGGTGTGTTCACATACAATAAAATGCACAACGATACTGACACAGCACCGCCACCACATCACCACCACCAACTGCCTCTATGATACAGTACACTGTAAACGGAAAAACAAAAGAAAACAGAAAACCCGTTGGAGCAGATGAAAATTAAATAAATATATAGTTAAATAAGATACCAAAATCGGAAGAGAAAGAAAGAATTTGGGCGAAAAAAAATTGAACAGATGAAAACGGAAAAGTGAGATATGATGTGTTGCAAATGTTTTTTGCCAGTCATACTGGAAAAAAATTGATGAAACAAAAAGGAAGAAAAAAACTCATAGCATGACTATAACGGAAAATGATCATTTATTGGTGAAAGAAAAAAGGATAAGAAAAGAAAAAAGCAGGGGGTCTTTTACCTCATAAAAATTATAATATTACGCTCACCTTATAATATTATATACTTGAATATTTTAGTATAGATTTACTCTATTTACAATATTTTTATCTGTGGAAGACTACTACTTGGCTGAAAATTTGTTAAGGCCACTGTTGAAATTCACCCCTTGATTTGCCTTGATGTTTGAATTACAATAATGATAATAGTAATATCTAAAAATTAAAATTAAAAGTAAGGAATAATTGTTGATGTAAAAAAAAATACACAAAAAAAACAAAACAAAAAAATGGTAATTGTGATAGATTTTTTGATGATTTTTTACAATCTCAAAAATATCTTATTATCCTAATATCTATAGCATTATTATTGAAATCATAATGATAATAATGAAAATAATAATAATAATTATTATAATTATAATAGAGTCACTCTCTACGTAATAGATAATACTATATACTCTGCTTACACTGTTAAACTAATATTAAACAAATTTCGACCTTATTGGAAAAGAAATATTGACAGTTTTACGAGATACTGTTGATATATCATACACATATAGCATGAGACAATGAGGAAGTGCAATGCGCGTCCTTTGTTCACGAGTCCTAAATATACGAAAAATTTGCGAACTACCTCATAACTGACAAAACTGTCAATCCGTGATCGCAATTCATGGTCAAAACTGACAGTTATGTCACTTATCAAGAGTTTATCAATTTTTCAATCAATATATGGGACCTGTGGACAAAAGACACGCATTGTATTTCCTCCCTACCTCATGGTATATATACATATATACCTATCACATGTGCACACAATTATCATATTCCAGGCTTAGAAAGACATTCAAAAAGATACATGAATTAAAGAGGGTCGAAGCATTAACCGATAATAAGAATTATCATTAATGAATTAACCTTAATTTGTATTCCATTGTGAAATAGTTTCGCATCACACTACTGGAGTACCTTTGCTCAGTTATTCATCTCATACCGTAATTAATTCTCTGTCGATAACACAACATCGAACGATTCAATATCTGTTCAATAATCTGAATAGCCACCAATTGTCATATATAAACCCTTCCTGTAATTTCGCGTGTTTTTTTGTTTACTCGTTTTTCTTTTCTCTCACTTATTCATCATATTAATACATGTAAAGGGAAGAATCATAGCTCGTAATATCTTCATTAATACAAAAAAATGTTAAAATCGCTAATTCTCTAATTTCAAATTCTTCTGTGGACAAGCTGGTACGTTATGTAGGGAATTGCAGAATCTGAGAATTTGCCTTGATTTTGGAACCAAAATGAAAACAGAAAAAAAACTTTGTGAACATGTCGGCCGAAATGGAAGGTAATTCAGTCGACTGCTATTCCCGAAGCATTACCGATCTGATTTCGTTTTTCTCTTTATCGAAATATGGATAATGACAAATTCATAATAATACAAAGCAATGTGAGACGATAATGATCGTTGCTGCTCTATCGTAACGAAGCAAGTTTCCTGATTTTAAAGATTGCACTATTTTCGAGTTTACTTGTTAGTCCTCATATGATATTTCATAAAATTTCGAAGAACCAAACATCAACACCATCAGGCACTCGCATACACAGTAATATTAATTAACGGTAGAAATAATATGGTTGAAATCAATCGAGCCACTAACTTCAAGCCTACGGTTAATATCATAGTCTTCCTAGAATCCTTATACTTACAATATTCATGACTTTGCTATATAGTTGTTAGGGCACGGCCAATTATTGAATAGAAACCCAAATAAAAAAAGTAATGAGAAAAATTAGCTGGCGTTAGAAAATGGAACCATGAAAGGGGCAAGTGGAAATTTGTTTCAATTCCTACGTGACAATTTAACTATAACTATTATTAATTGTGCCCTATTCTAACTGCTGTATGCCTTTTTAGCAAACACGGCTTATTATACATTAGATACATGTTCGCAGGAATTTTTTTTTCTATTTCTCTTGTTTCTTTAAGCATAATCTATCTTATATTTATAAAAAATGAAGTTAAGAAAAAAAAACAGAAAATGTGGGAGGAAAAACAAAATTCAACACTTCATACCACACACCTTATAGACATATTATGTATTCTTCATTATTTTTATAACGATATTTCGATTCCTTATTAGTCATTCTAATATACTATTAATACACTATTTATTATTATTATTATATTACTATACATTTTATTTAATATGATTAATATTTTTGTTTCTTTTTTGCTTTTATCTTCACACAAGCATTATGTGTTCTATTTGGCTGTTTTACGGCGCTGTTCGAAGCGTATAATATACTTAGTTCATATACTTTTATTATAATATTACGTTAGAGGAAAAAAGGGCCTCTCAACCAAAAACAGGAATTTTTTTTTTTCGGTATGAGGCATATTTACAAAGGGCCTGCTATTCTGCTTTATTGTATTACATGTGTTTTTGTTTTCGTTTTCTTATTTAAAAAACAATTCCATATCGATTGTTTGTTGAGAACCGTTTAACCTACTGATATAGTGGTTCAATTCATCTTCCACAAGTTTGTGTTTATATTGTTTATATTATAATTATTATTATTATTATTACCATTCGTTTCTTCTATTTTATGTTGTATTATTATTCTATTTGTGATTTAGTGACGATTTAGGAGGAAAGGAGAGAGTAGCGAATGTGGAAAGAAAAGAAAAACCATCATTAATTTCATATTTATTTTACGTTTCGTTACGATCGAGTTTTTCAATACTGTTCATACTGAACTTTATTACTTAGTCAATTCATTATCATTCTATTTCATTTCATTTTATTGTTATTACTATTATTATGTTACTATTAATACGATTTTTTTATTGTTTTTGTTTTTGTTTTGTTTTTTCGAATACTCAGAAAATAAAATAATGCGACATGTTAGCCATCCGTTACTTGGCTTGTGTAACATTATTACTTGATTCTACAAAATAGTAAATTAAGTTTTCATAGTATTTAGAGATTAAACAAAAACCAAAAAAAAAAAAGATACGAATATTATACTTTGCATCTTCTATTCAACTGCATTCCACGACATTGATAAATGGTATTGAAAAAGGAAAATGGGATAATGAAATGAAAAAAAGAACAACACATCAAAAATACAAAGTACTGAATCTTCTTTACACGCGTACACATACATACATAGTATAAACACATTAATATAGCCGTATGATACAGTATGAATATTGGATAGGTACTGCTTATCCCCCTCGCTCTAGGATACATAGTTTTACCACTATCCATAATTTCGATTACTCGTATGATTTTTTTTACCCTCATTAACTGCACCCTGCCCCGCTCACTTTTATTTGATTCACTTCATTTCTCTCAAATTTGTTATTTCCCTGATATTTTTTGCCCCCTCCCTCCCGCCTTTATTATCCTTCTTGCTCAGATTTATTTTAATTTTTAATTTTTATTATTTTTTTAATTTATCTAATACAAGAATTAAATTCTTTAGTGCCAAACAAAAAAAAAAAATATTTATAATATATTATACATATAAGTATTGCGCTTATGATTTATTTTATTATTTAGACTTTTTTGAATTTGTGCCGTGTGAAGTATCGAGGTAATTAGGAATAAGGAAAAAAAAACCAAGAAAAAAAAACATTTACGATTAAATCCTTGATTAGTCAGTTAAAGTACAAATATTTAATGTATTCTATTGTTAGATAATAAGTATATTGAGAGAGAGAAATGCATCAGGCGTAATAATATCGAGTGTGTTACTATGACTTTGTTCCATTCCTCAATATAGCACTAGTTTTATTTATTTGCATTAGTTACTTGTTGTAATACTTAATAAAAGTGGAAATAAAAAAAAAATAACATAACATAAACAAACTGCAGGCTGAGACGAGGGTAAATAAGAGAGAAAAAAACACTATGTATATATAGACATGCGTATGAAAATGAAAATGAAAAGATAATGCAATTGTACGGCGCCCTGTAGATTATTATTAATTAATATATAATCTATTTCTTTTGATACCTGATTATTGTTCCCATTTAATGAGGAAGAAGCAAGAAGGGAGGTACTTTGTTTACATATCAAATTGACCACCAAAAAAAAAACACAAAAACGCAACACACTTGCATTCCATTTGGTGTGCTAAATTGGGTCTATCAGGGTTTCGACGATGCATTATATCTTTCGTAAAAAAACAAAAAAATAAAACAAAAAAGTTACGTGATCTCTGTGTGTTCGTTCCCCTCCCGCCCCAACCCACCCCAACTGATAATTTATATATTGTGATTTCTGAATGAGAATAAAAATTGAAACAATATTTGGCAATTGCTGAGTATTAGGGCAAAACAATTATATTATACTTATAATATAACGAATGATAATATCAGTATAATAATTTTGTGCTGTTAATATATTTCCAAAGATTATGATTATTTATAATTTATTATACTTACATAAATCCACTGTTATTACCAATATCTGTTACGTGTCTCTATATCTTGACTAAAACGCTACGCTTTAGGTATATGTAAGTGCGCCATTCATGATCTTTCTTTTTGTGTAACCTATCATACGAATAAATTGAATATAAGCTTGATTGAGCGTGGTTCACGAGATAATACCGCTGACACGATGATACCCAAAAGTTTATTTAATGTAGCGTAACGTATCAACAAGAGACACGTAACTAAGTGGCAAAAATGCAAAGAAACGATGAAAAATGAAAATAATAAAAATTTGTATTGAAAAGGAAAATGAAAGGTTTTATTAACTTGACATTAAAGTATATTATTACTCACTATTACTACACTAATACTACCACTACCACTACTACTACTACTATTACTACTATTCCTACTCATGATACTATTTTGTGCTGCGTAGTGTTGCCGCTACTTGCATAAATTTCAGTTTGTGACTTAAAAACAAAAAGAAAACAAAAAGAAAAGAAAAAAGGAGTCCTTAAGATTTATCAATTTATTTTTATTTGTAAGCCATGTTTTCCTAGAACAACTTCCATTGGCGAAACGAGAAAAAATGTGTTTATCGATGATTACTGATATTGATTTGAGATAGTTATATTATTGATCTACTATTGCTACTCAGTAATAAGCCATTGCATGTCCAATAAAATACATAAATAGTTACTCAAAGGAGAAAAAGAAAGATGGACGATTTTCAAAAGCGATTAATCTGTACTGCAGAAAAAAAAGGTATATATCGTCAATCTGAGTCTCAAACCGATAAAAGAAGAAAAATGAAAATGACAAAGTAGAATGAGAATAGTACAATTTTCTTGAAGAGAAATAAAAAAAAAAAAAAAGAATAATTAAACAGTTGTGAATTGTAATTGCAATATCGTAAGAAGAAGAGTGTATACTTGTATATGTATGAATATATTTTTTATATGCTAATGGGGATTCCAAGGAACATGGTCTTGGAAATTATTATTCAAATCCATATACTATAATGAAGACGATAAGAAAAGATGATGGCCAGTCTATAAATATTTGCTTCTACGGGGGAAAAAAACCTACTCAGCCTTCGCACTAAATAAAGAGAAAACACTGTATTGTTTTATTTAATTTAAGTTTTTTTTCTTCGTTGAATAATAATATTATAATACTATGTTTAAGTCGTTTACTCTTATTTTTTATTCTACGTTTATAAAATGCGCTATGGTTTTTTGTCAATTACATTATTATTTTATTGATATTAATATTATTATTATTATTATTATTACTTTTTTCGTTCGTTTTCATTCTTCTCAAGTCTTTTAAGGCTAGTCCGTAATTATCTGTAAGAAAAATAACAAGGGTCTCATTTATTGTTTTCTTATTTTTTTCTCTTTATTCATTTCTTTTTTTTCTTTCTAAGACAAATCAGCTTTTTCCTACCTTGTACCTACAAAATTTGAGTTTCATTTTTATATGAAATATTGAAATTTATTGTATTATATACGTATACACATCTATATACACTTTTACAAAAAAAAAAAAAAAAAAAAGGAAAAAATGAATAAAAAAAGATAATTAATTAAATATACCTAAATATAATATTTTAATCTACATTACCGTATTACACCTATATACCTATATGACATAAAAAGTAGAGTAAAAAATGGAAAACAGACAAACGAAGTTGAATATGAGAATAGCATTTGCCAATTGTAATAATGAATTGTTATATTTGTCAAATGATATTATTACTATTATGTATTTACTAATTTGATAATATTTTAATATAGGATGGAAAATTGTATTAGCCTTAAAGAAAATATTCTTTGTTAACAGTATAGGTATGATGTATATTATATTTGTTGATATAATATATGATATGTATACAAGTTTTTTCGTCATATCAAAAACCTCGATTAGAAATTAATTAACTGCCAATTTATACAAATACTATTCTATATTGAGATATTCTCAAATTATGTATTGTATTATCACCTACTTATGTACTATGCAGTCCTATATAAATGATAAAAAGAAAAAAATAAATAAACGAACAAAAAAATTATTTGTAGGGATATACATTCTTGTGTGTTTTGAGTGTGTCTTTTTATGCGCGTGCGAAAGACGATGAGATAGGCTGCAATGCAATAATATTATAATACTGTGACGCTCGCGAAAGCACATGACACAATTAACGAAAATGGATAAGAAATAAAAAAGAAGCGAAAGAAATGTTGTAAAGTTTAACATTTCATGTGATTTTTCCGATAAACTGTTATATATAATATTTTTTTGTTTTTATTCTCATTTGCTGCCAATTTGTTCAATTTGTAACATTGTTCTATTTGATCGATTTGGTTCATCGGAATAAAGTAAGCAAAACCAAATTATCATCGTACCTTTTTTCCTTTTTTACATACTAATAATAGTATTTGGGAGTTATTTACAAGTCATAAAATGAATACCCAACTTATCCATTGTTAAGAATTCAGAACGAAACTAATAATCGAGATTAGTTTTTATTATACTTTGGCGTTGCTTTATTTTTTAGTAACAGAAAATACACGACAATGTATACATGATAAATTATTCAGATTCAGCTATATTGAAATTAATTATTTGAAATAATAATTATCTACAAGCAAAATACAAATATTACTGTTGATCTTTACAGTAGATCATAGTTTAGAAGTGGAAATGAATAATCGGACTACAATCACGTCAGAGATTATGAATTATTCTCAAACAAATGTTATCATTGGTCTGTTTTGGCTGTAAATTTTGGTAAGAACAAAGAAAAAAAAAACACCGAGGACGACGCGATATTTTGAATCTCATCATTTATTACTTATTTAGAATCTGACTGGAATTCCAAAACGTGTTCTATAGGCTTTGGTCGACCATCTTCTCCAATACGACAAGGTTGCACTATTCCCTCCCTGAATATAGAAGAAAAATTGTTTTATTAACAAAATTTCTATCTCCCATTTGGAGGTCATGATATTGATTTCTCCCCACACCTCGTCAATTTGTCCATAAGTTGAGCAAGCTGTAAAGCTTCATATTCTTTACGTTCCTCACTCATTCCTTCCATCGGATTAGGCTTTGGACTTTCATAACAGCCGGTTATCGGATTTATTCTGTATTACAAAACAAAATATTGAAAATCTATCATGTAAAACATCACCTTGGCGAAAATTACTTTAAGGATGAACTTGATAAACTGCACTGAATTATGATTTGTAAATTTGAAACTTACTGTTCCTTATATTTGATGTATTCGTCCGTATCGCTGTCTTCAGATTCAGAAGAATAATTGGTTTCTGATTTACGTCCGCCAAGGAGACCTTTATTAGCAAACATTCCTGCCGCATTTCCATAACCAGTATATTTCACCATCCTGCCAACTGGCGTTAATAAAGCATTCAAGATTAGTTGAGCATACAATTAGATCAAGTCGTTTTCCTCTATCAGACAATTTTCACATTTTTTGAGTTTTAATAAAATTTGGCTCATTTGTATTAATTGTATCTTTTCATTGCACCCCAAATAATCAATTGTGGTGAATAGTAACTCCGAAACCACTTTTTCATTTACCGTTTTCTTTGCAGAGTATGAAAATTAGCTCCGCTATTAAATCTCTGAGGTCTGTTTGCGGGCTGGTTAGGTGTTTACACATTTTTGCTCTAAGAGTCGTTCCCTCTTCAGGCCTTTTCATTACATCTTTCAAAGGCGGAAGAATCTGAGAATAGATGACACCGTCACACGGATCAAGATTTTGATTGTAATTACTTATACCCAGTGAGGAACTGAAGAGGAAATTCCAAAATCCTAATCATTTTAGCAGTTTATTACCGAAAACTGTGCGGTACATACATACCTGTAGCCGAATGTATTTGCGAGCTAGTCTCTGCGCTTTTGCAAGTCTTATCAAAACAGTCAAGATCGGTGAAATATTTTCGGTAAGATCAATTTTTGAGTCTAATCTTTTGTCCAAAAAGTTCAGTAGCGTAGAAACCGCCCTTGTGTCTATATTTCGAAGACTCAATTCATCACCATCAGTTTTATCTAGTCGCGGAATTAACGCGCTGTACAAGTAGTTTGGAAGCACCGTTAGCAAGTTGACGATGTGCCTGAATCACGGTACCAAGCATTATTGATCTTATTAAAAATTAGACTATACTTTCTCCTATTCACAATTGCTTACGATTTCAATTCTTCATTCTTCTCGAAGCTTTTGCTAATTAGAAGCTCGCACAAAATACACATCAATTTCTCATACTTTGTATCCTCAGGTTCGTCCTCTTCACATCTGATATATAGATTGAATAACAACTTGAAAACTTCACAGACAATAGTAGCGGTGTCGCTCTGGGAATATTAAATGACAAATATGAGCGTAATGAAATGGAATAAATTAATGTGAAGATTTGAAGCTGTTAAAAATTATTTTCGTCCGTTTTGTGAAGAACAAAGTGAATTTTATACCTCAATTATAAACTCGGTTGAATTTTCATCCTGTTTTGGTATATCGCCAAGTATTTCAATGAGATATGAATCACCTTCAAGCTCATTCTTGACAATATTTCTAGTGTTTACAGACAGAGCAGTTAGAAGGAAGAGTAGCCTGAGATGAAACAGTCTTCCTTCGTGAGTTAGCAAATTTCTGTGCTTGTTTATTCGTTGAACAGCTTCGGAGAGACACGATGTCTGGATTAGCAAACTCCTTGCTTGCTGACTGTGATAAATCAGATTACAGAGCAGTTTCAGAGCCTCCCCTGTACCTGGGGAAGAAAGCGCATGAAAGATAACATTGAAAATTGAAATGTAGAATTGTTTCTCCCGGCTGATCATTTAATTTCGTATTCTCAACAGAAAGTACCAACTTGAGGACTGGTAATCGACTTCTTGGTCTTTGATTCTGCTACAGAGATGAGCAAATTTCAATAAGGTTTGGATCCTCTCTTCATCGATTTGTTCATTGATCTGAGTTTTATCGCGGCTGTGGAGCAAAGCAGAGAATTCCAGCAGATAATAATGAAAATTGTTGTCAATGATTCAATGCGAATAATTGTAAACCTGAGTATTCGGAGAGCTTCGAGAGAAGGTGTATGGGCAGATTTCAAATCTTTGTTTGATAGGATATCGAATAATTGGGTCCAGATTTTTTTTCTGAGATCATTTTCATTCAGTTCGTCGAAAGTCATCCTTTTCCCATGCTGTATTAATGGAACCAAATAAACAAATGAAATGATCATTAGCCTAACAGAGTTGGCGTCAAACAACAAAGATAAAGTAAAACAAAGCTTTGAAATCGTGAGATATCAGCGAGGCAGGCTGTGACAAGAGAGGTTTTGTTTACCGCTGTTGATATTCATAAGAAAAAGTGACTACTGTAAGAAGTTCCAGACATTTTGGAGTGATTTAAAAATTTTAGCGCATCCGGAATATTTTGAGAGTTCTGAGTGTTTGAACTAGCGATTGTTCGTGAATATCTTTTGCTTTGCACACTTTAGTCATGAGAAAATTGCCAGAGTCGCTTTGGGGTGTCACTTGTATAGTTACAATTCCCGATGAATGGAAACTCCGTTTATTTACAGCAAAACCCCGTAATAAAATGAATTATCTCATTTACTCACCTCTGTAACAAATTTGTTTATATTCTGAACAAGCCCTTCTGTGTTGCTAGTTTCGAAAATCTCCAACTTTATCTTTTCCATGTTGTAATATACGTGTTCCGTAATCCTCTTTAGAGTAAAATAAATCCTTGCGCGTATGCATCAATTTTTTCTAAGAATTATTTCAAAATTCTATACGTTTACGTAGGTATTGAATTTTCAGAAGCAACGCGTTGCGAATATTACGATCAGCTGAGTTCAGATGCCACTTTCTTCTGCTCCATAACCTCCAAATTGGCTTGTGAGCAAAGTTTGCTTGTGAGCCGCTGAGCCCTGTCATTCCAGTAAGGGAGTCGAATATTTACGTCATTACGCAGGAGCCGTTTTCAATTGAGAATCCCTTTTGCAGATTCTCTACTTCAGTTTCTCAATTTTCCGCCGGTCGGAATTGTATGTGCTCAGTTCGTTATGTTTGAATCGTGGTTGCGGTCAAACGTGAAAAATACTTCGCTAGGATTATCGGTACGATTGCAGATAGCTCAATCATTCTAGATATTTACGAAATCATGGATGAAATGTTGAATTCCAATCTCTCGTTTCTTGATTCTTTCGAGAATTAGGCTCGTAAGCGCGTAGCTTCTGTTCACTTTAAAAATATAACCTAGAAAATCTCCACACGTGTAAAACTAGTTCTACGATCTTTGTTATTATAAAAAATTATACATTCTTCATATCTTTGCCTGCCGCAGCATGAAAAAGGATTCATCGAGATTTCGACCACGTTCGAAGGAAGGACACCAAACGAGGAGAAACGCTTGGAAGATACCAGGAAATCGTGGTGGGTATTAGATGATGCGAAATTCCGTACACCCCCGATGAAACATTCGATGCAACTGGCCCGCACTGTCTATAAACCGTCGATCAGTGTAAATATCTCTCTCGCCTTCATTTGATATGTGAAAATGCATAGTTCCATGACTGACAGAAAGGATTAACAATAATTACTAGTAGGCGCAAGTTTATCGGTGAGATTTTTCTGGTTTTCCTAATAATTACCAAATAACATTTACAAGAAACAAAAGATGAATTCCTTTGTATAACTCACATTCTTGTTATCTTCTGTCAAAAAGTTTTTATATTTCTGGGACAAGTGGTGAAGAAAATTCATCGAGCATACTCATATATTCTATTAGTTGGAAACGGTCTGTTTGAAAATTCATAAATCTTTAAACATTAAACAACGTGACATAAGATGTAAGCGATTCTGAAAGATCTCAAACGTTGAAAACGTTTCCTAATCCATTGCTATAATATTTAATCAACAACAAGGTATAGCTTAATCCAGAAATCGGTGGAGCAGCCCTACGAGCGGGATGAAATATTTATGAGATAGGATTATGCGAAAAAATCTGTTGAGCGTCATTATATTTCTATGCATAAAAAGCATTTATTCGAAAATGCGGCGCCGTATGCCGTATCTATATGTTTGTTTATATGAAATACAAATTGTAGATAATTTAGAACAGCCAAGCGTAGATTAGAATTAGCACCAGCAGAACCCACATGCTGAACGTCAGCCTGATTAATGTGGGCTCAAGTGTTATTATAGTGAAATATACAAAATTTGAATGCGAAAGTATGGCAAACAAAGCAGTTGGAAAAGTGTGAAGCACCCGATCTTACGTCGGAAATTTCGTTGTTGTCAAGGCATAATAACAGATAAGATTATGCCGATAACAAGAGGAACATTTCCTTGTGTCTAGTTTCCCACAATTCAGATTGTAGAGACATGGTTGACTGCAGTGAACTGCGCTAGCTGAACAGCAGTTCGATCAATTTCAGTCAATGGATTGTAAGCAAAATATAGAGACTTTAAATTAGTCAGTCTGGCAAATAGAGCAGTGGGTAAAGTGTGGATTTTGTTATTGGACAAATGAATTGTTGCCAGCGATGGTAGTCCATCAAAAGTACCCGGTTTGATGTCAGAAATTTCGTTGTTGTTGAGACGCAGTACAGTCAAAACACTCAGACCGTTGAAATTGCTTGATTGGATGGTGGTGATCTTATTATGAGCAAGATCTAATACATTCAATTTCGTCAATCCCTGGAATGCCCCTGGCAGAACAGATGTTAGCGCATTGTTACCCATATATAAGCTCCGAAGTTCATGCAAATCTTCAAAGTTGCTTGGTTTTATTTCCGTTATGTTGTTGAAGGCCAAATCGAGATGCTGCAATTTTCCGAAGTTTCCCGTGAATATTTCATTCAATGTGGAAATATTATTCTTCTGCAAATTCAGAGTCTGCAAGTTGGACAGTCCGTTGAACGTCCCATCTGGTATATGGTTGACTTTGTTATTAATTAAGGTCAACCACTCCAGTTGAGGTACTTCTTGAAACACATTAGGAAATAGGGTATCCAAAATTTCGTTGTTATCAAGAATCAGGGTTCCCAGAGTATCCAAACCGGAAAAAGAATTTGAGTGAATCGTGGCAATCTTGTTATTCTGAAGAAATAGTTGCTGCAGTTTCGGCAAACCTTTGAAAGTATTGGGTTTTATTTCCGTTAAATTATTGTCATATAAATGGATAGACAGTAAATGCTCAAGGGCTACAAATGACTCGGATGCAATACTAGCTATCATATTGTTCTCCAGGAATAAATTCCGTACTTTCGTAAGTCCGTCGAAGGTGGTCTCATCTATCGAAGGAATAGCATTGTTCGCTAGGTACAAGGATTGTACTTGGAATAGCCCGCTGAAAGTTCCCCCTGGTATTTGGTTGATAGAGTTGTTGCTCAGGTATAAGTAGCGTAGGTGAGATAGTTCTTGAAATAAGTCGGGTATCAGCTTAACATTGTTGTTTTCGAGATGGAGAGTGATCAAGTTCGGAAGTCCGGCAAACACTCCAGATTGTAAATTTGATATTTGGTTTCCAGGACAGAGGTGTAAAGACTCTGCTGTCAGATTCTTAAAAGCTCCAGGCTTTATTGATACCAAATTCGATTCTTCGACCACCACATCACCATACGCTCTGAGTGCTGTTACTTTGGTTAAGACACCGTCAATGGTACACACCTTAATTCCATCCTGTTCCTTGCACGTTGACCCTGTTTGGGTCATCGTAACGGCAACAAGCAAGTTTGTAATTACTGTGAATCGTAACATGACTAACTCTCTTGCAATCTACTGTCTCACTGCTCTAACTATGCATTTGTACCCCAGGCATCCATATTTTATCACTTGAACTCGAACCTCTATTGCCTGACCAGTAAAGAAATGGATTCATTTTTGCAAAAAATACACGAAGATAAGCACAATTCAAATGGAACTTATCACGTGCTCGCTCATATCATGAATTTATGCCACTATGTCACGCGCTTCAGCCGACAAAATAAAGAACCTAAGCGATGTATGATATAGCTAACTATATAAGTTTACCAGCAGTACCTAACACAGATTGTATTGAAGTAACAGATCGAATCCTGCAAATGAAGAAAAGAACATATATCCGTGGGATTGGGTCAAAATATTTAGGATGTAAAACTAAAATTAGCCCAAGCAGAAGTTGCTCACGGAACATTAATTCGATTGATTACAGTCAATGTGTTATTATTTGGGTATAGAAACGTTGAATTCGTAAGTACTATAAGTCCCATGCCGCAGCTGGTGGAATGTGAATTCTATTGTTGAATGGGGAAATTACTTCCACTGATGAGAGTTCTCTGGATATATGTGTGCCCTAGGTTTATTCGACCTTAAATTGCGACTCCGAATACGTTATATCGAGACAGATTTTGGCATCGCTGTTCTGTAAAGCCAGTATGGCAATCAGAAACAACTTGGCAATAACTACAAAATGGAGCCTAACTCTGATGAGCTCAATCACTAAACTACCTTGAAATTTGAATACGTGCC
The DNA here is from genome assembly GCA_963170745.1 of Phymatocera aterrima. Lineage (NCBI taxonomy): Eukaryota > Metazoa > Arthropoda > Insecta > Hymenoptera > Tenthredinidae > Phymatocera > Phymatocera aterrima. The sequence goes on from OY720668.1 coordinate 484,180, forward strand.
GCAAACATATCACCTGAACGTCAGCCTCTATTGTTTAATAAGTGAAAGAAATAGATCCATTTTCATTCGGAGGTTATAAGATAAGCATAGTTTAGATTGTTATACAGTGATTGTTCAATCGTGACACTAATCTTGACCGGCATTGGTATCTGAGCATTTAAGCTCCATTTGAATCGATGTTTTGGCTCGCTCATGAGATTGGAACCGAGGAACCAGAAGATAGGCAGCGTACTTGATACATGGAAATGATGGAAGGAAAATTAAAATTATCGTTTTTCCTTCGTCCCGGCCGCGATAACAGAGACTCTTTATGTTCGTGAGATGGGGGTGGGAAAGAAATGAATGAAGCACACGTATACGCGGATCTGTATTTATGAACCGAAATTAGTGGAATGTATTACATTTTCCATTTTATCATGATATGAACAATAATTTCTGGGATCAAAAACCAAAATGTTTATTGCCCCTAGTCAGTGAACCAGACTGTAGCTTCACTTGTCAACTGAACGACAGCTCGATCGACTTCAGTCAAAGTGTTATTACCCATATACAGGGACTCCAACACAGATAGTCCAGCGAATAATCCGCTTGGTAAAATGTGGATCTTGTTATGAGATAAGGACAGGGATTCCACTGATGTGAGATCTTCGAATGCACCAGCTCTGATGTCACAAATCTCGTTGTGGCTGAGATCCAGCGCTTCCAAATTGCTCAAACCAATAAAAGCGTTTGAATGAATTGTAGTGATCTTATTATATTCAAGTGTCAAGCTTTCCAGTTCCGGCAATCCTTCGAATGCTCCCTGCGGAATAGACGTTAGTTTATTGTGATCCATGTACAAACGTTCAAGTTCACCTAAGTTTTTGAAAGTGTTGGGTTTTATTTCAGCTATGTTGTTTAACGTCAGACGAATACTATTCAAGTTCCTAAGATTTTCGAAAGACTCTGGAGCAATACTAGCTATTCTGTTCATGTCCAGCATGAGCGATGACAGTTTTGAAAGCCCATTGAACGTCGTTTTATTTATTGCCGTAATATCGTTCTGGTCCAGGATCAAGCTTGTTAACTCTGACAACCCATTGAAAGTTCCATCAGGAATTTCAGTTATTCTGTTATTAGTCAAGTACAATACGTTTAGCTGTGGCAATTCTTGGAATAAGTTGCGAATCAACCTGACATGATTGTTGTTGAGGAGGAGGTCGGTTAACTTTGGCAGTCCAATAAACGATCCAGTTTCCAAAGTTGATATATGGTTTCCACTAATCAGCCATAATCTTGTGATCTGAAGATCTTTGAAGGCTCCGGGTTTTATGGAAACCAAATTCAAGTCTTCGATTCGTAAGCGATTTGACTGAGCTTGTGCGGTCACCTCAGTTAAAACACCTCCAATGTGACACACATTAAAGCCATTATGAATTGCACACGTTGAATCTGTATCGGCTAGTACAAGACCGAGAAGAATATTAGCAATCACGGTGAAACGAAACATGACTAACTCATTTGTTGTCTCAGCAGTGACTAGTAGAGATATTATTCGAACTTTAGCCACCATGTATGATAAATATGTTATGATAAGTTCATAAGTTTATATCTCGCCATTTTGTTCTGAAAGTTGAAATTGCGACAGAAAAACAAATTTCAAGAAATCATAATTAGATAGCATATGGTTAGTCATCCGAAACGGTTTCAATCATTGATAAACCTTCTCACGTATCTATAAAGTGAGAAAAACTTGTGTCAAGTTTTTTTTGCAGATTAACACTATTAGATTAAAATAGAGACAAAAAATGGGTTTGATAATTGAGAAACAGTCCCCAGGAAAATTACATAAAAGCATCTCACAAAGAATTTCACGAATTAAAATAGATAGTCATTTATTACTCACAGTTGACATAATCAGCTTACTATGATTGTATTGCAGTTTGAAGTACAGGTTCTTTCTAATCATTTGTTCCGTTCTCTGTTTTTGTTGCAGATCAGAGTGTACGAGCTTGGAATGTGATTTATCTTCGAATCTACCGAGATGAACGAAATTTCTACACTACCATCTTCAGAAATCCTCGTATCCAATTCAGAACAAAAGGAATCCCTAATTAATAGTCAGATCGGGGACATAAATACGAAAAAAACCTTTGAATGCGAGCATCCTGGATGCGATGCAATATTTTCAAAACAGTCTAAACTTACTATACACCTCAGGCAGCATACGGGCGAAGTACGTTGCTCCATAGCTGTTTGATTTCTTTGAGCATATTAGCACACGTACTTATCGTTAACTTTGAGTGAATCTCTTAAAAAATCTACAAACATGATCTACACGTCACTTTTCCCTTTCAGAGACCCTACAAGTGCGAATACGATGGCTGCGGTAAATCATACACAAATACATCGCATTTGAAACGACATGGTCAAACGCACAAAATAGTCAAGGAGTCAGTGAAGTAAGCTGCAAGCTTTGAGCTATTCGGATTATTCGGAATGTGATTTCGCAAATTATTCGAGAGATAAAGAAAGAAACTTCCATTCCACTCGGAGTGGCGGTTGTTATTACTAACGAAGCGTGTTTCGTTTTACAGATGTCCGAAATGTTCTGTAATGATTAGTAATCAACACAATTTGAGGAGGCATCACGAACGTGTTCATGCTAAAAATATGCCCTTCTTTTGCACAGAATGCGACATAAAATTTAACAAAGAGTACCAGTACAAAGAACACATGGCAATACACAAAGGCGTTGCATTATACGAATGTAAAATATGTTTCAAGAAATGCATGACCTCTGCAACTTTCAGAAAACACGAAAGAGCACATAGGAAAAAAGAATATCCATGTGAGGCTCCAAACTGTTCCGAAGTCTTCAACAAATGGTCTCTCCTTGTGAAACATAGAAATAGTAAACATATTAGCGGTAAGAATAGAATGAAACTAGATGTGATTCACATCGTTTTTTCTCTCGTATACATTTCGGCAGAGTCAAGGGTCATGAATGGTTTTAATATTTAGTGAATTTTCATTATTCTCTTCTTTTCATAGAATACAGATGCAAGGATTGCGACAAGGTATTCTTGATGAAAGCTCAGTTGAAATCGCACTCGTTTGTCCACTCAGATGATAGATCGATTTTGCCTTGTCCGTATGATAAATGTCCACGTTTTTACTTCTTCAAACGTAATCTCGATCATCACATTCGTACGAATCATTTGGGGAACAAATATCACTGTGATACATGCGACATGAGACTTTCAACGAAACAAAAGATCATCGATCACATAAATAGGATGCATCTGGCAAAGAAGAAGAAGAGAAAAACGACAAAGGGGAAGAGGAAGAAAACGCTCGGTGAATCTGAGCCAAGTAAAAGAAATGATGCTGGAATGGCGAAGAAAAGCATGCTGACTAAATTAGTCGGTTTAGATCTTCCTATTGTCATTGAAAAAGAATTTTTAAATAGGAAAACTACAATTCAATTTAGTGAGGAAGATTCAGCCCAAAATTCTAACGAAATCGTTAACAATTGTGCTGAAATGCCACTGAATAAAGATGATCATACGTTAATTAATGGTAATGTGAAAGTTACAGCAAGTGGTATAAATAATTTATCTACTATGCCAAAAATAGATGCGCTCAATGTAACTCATGGATTTTCCGATCACGTTAACAAACAACCGATTGGAAAATTAAAATAACAATTCGTTGAATGCTACTTAGTTATCATAAAACAAACATGAATTATTGATGATTTTTGTACTTTATTCCTCCACTGCTATCATTCATAATCTATTTATTGTAATATAGTATGCGTTCAACTGACTTAGGTATTTCGATATAACGTATTGTGGCTGTTCACAGAATTTTGAAGAAAGCCTATTTGGTGAAAGTTTGATCAAAATCGGCCTAGTAATTTGTCAAAATGTTCATCCTCATCGAGAAAAGATTTGAATAACGCGCGCGTCGGCGTACGTAGCAGCAGACGACCGGCTCATGATGATTCTCGCACACAAGTTTTTTTTTCACTGTTTTCCAAATCAAACCAACGGTTGCGCAGGTCGCATATTTATTATATGTTTATATTAAATCATGAATGTTCAACTATAATGTATCACAAACGATATTCTTGACAACGCTGAAGTGAAAAATTGTCGTGCGTCACACGGAGTATTTAAATTTTAATTGCAGTGTGGATTCGGTAGATAGTTGCGAGTCAAAAGAGGTTAGAAAAATAACCTCTCAATGGATGAATCAATTATCTAGATGGCATATCATCTGGTGTATTCATTACAGAAATGAACAAGATTAATCAATTTACTATTAACAATTTCATCCGCTCCAAAATTACTAATTTTCGGAATATTCATAAATCCAGATATATGATTTCAACCGAAGCATTGAATCATCGTAAAAAAACCATGGCTGCATCGGGTGCTGTCAATATGAAATCATTACCCGCAGATAAGATTCAGGAGTTTTTTAACTCGTTTGATACAGTTCTGACGGATTGTGACGGTAAGTAAAGTATTGAATAATCACAACATTTTCCTCCTTTATTTTTTTTTAACAGTCATTGATTTTATGGCCACGATATTTTTACCTTCAAATTCTTCAATACTCCCCTTCAGATAAGAATTCGAATATGTATTAAGATTCAATTCCCATTATTTTCAATTCAAAGCTTAGAGTTTATTTCATGAATTTCACACTTCTCGACTAGGTGTACTATGGGTGGAGATGACGCCTCTGAAAAATTCTCCTGAAGTAATGAACAAATTTCACGAACTTGGGAATCAAATATTTTACGTAACTAATAACAGTACAAAAACTAGAGAAGAATTCTTAACAAAATGCGAAAAGCTGAATTTTAAAGCAACGAAAAACAACATTCTATGCACATCTTATCTCGCCGCTTGCTATCTACAAGATTTAGGATTTAAGAAAAAAGTTTATGTCGTCGGATCCGAAGGTAAGAACTTTCTTCACATAACAGGAGTTCAAACTATTTTTCCAATCTTTGTAAGTCGTGGAGCCGTTTTCACAAGAATTAGGTACAGCAACCACATTTTGGATCAAATTCATCCCTTTGGTACCAGAATATTGTGAATTTCTTCAAAAATACAATTCAAATACTGAATGTACTCATAAACCGTTTTTCTACTATCTTTCCAAATATTTTATTGAACTAGATTAAGATAAAAACTTGAATAGCATTAATATTTGTTCCATAGGTATAAGCAAGGAATTGGAGCAAGTAGGAATCTCTCATTGCGGAGTGGGTCCAGATCCAGTTATAAAAGGTGTGCCGTACAAAGAATTCAAGAAGGATCCCGAAGTTGGAGCAGTAATCGTCGGCTTCGACGAGCATTTTAGCTACCCAAAAATCCTCAAAGCTGCGTCCTATTTGGGCGATCCGAGCATACATTTCATTGGGACTAATACGGACGAAAGATTTCCTCTTGATAGAGACATCGTAATACCGGGTAAAGAATGAATTCAATCAATTCGAGGAATAATGAACTTTAAAACCTCCCCTGGTTGAACAGAGTAACTGGAACATCGTCACATATGATCAAATTCACTTCAAAGATATATAAATCTTTCAGAATAAGATAACGTTTCTATTTACTTAGCCAGTGAAACATAACTAAAGATTTATAGCCATGAGATTGCCACGAACAATTATAAAACAGATAAGACTGATTCTAAATTCTTGAGAAACAATTGTCATTTCTTATCATCTATTTTCCTAGGTACTGGGAGCCTGGTTCGATGCGTCGAGACTTGCGCAGAGAGAAAAGCTGTAATAGTTGGAAAACCAGAGACATATATAGCGGAGGCTATTGAAAAACGTTACAAAATCAATCCAAAGCGCACATTAATGATCGGGGACCGCTGTAACACGGATATTTTACTTGGAACTCGATGCGGTTTCAAAACCCTTTTAGTATTATCGGGTGTAACGAGTCTGGCAGAAGTCGAAGCTTGGAAAGCGTCAAATTCTCAAGACAATCTTGATCTAGTTCCCGATTATTATATTGATAAGCTCGGTGATCTGTTACCATATTTAGAAAAATTTCAACATAGTACTGTTGCCTGATAAGTTATAGGTACAGAATATTTGCACAAATATTTTCATTATGTGATTTTAGTATATAAAGAATGTAATTAAATTAATTACACATGTTTCTAATCGTCTATATTCAAGTATTATTTTATTCTCTTTTTTATGTGCCTATAATGAGAGAAACCAAACTTTATCTGTATATTTATAGACTGATTTTCTTATACTAGAAGATGAATATATTATAAATAGACATTATGTATTACCCAACAGCTTCCACGTTCTGTGGATTCATTTTACGAAAGAAAACTTGAAAAGGCCTATGGATTATCTATAAATATTTCCCCGTGTATTTAAGAATTGGTAAAATTCTGTATCTTGTGATTGTTCTAGTTGTAAAATCAATGAATCTCGAAGCATGTTGAATAAAGTTCATCTTTCACATAACGAAAGATACTTTCTAATTCTCTATATTACGTGAATGTTTGTTACTTTTGTAGAAGAATTAATAAACAAAATTGTTCATTTTTGTGCTTCGAGGTAGAACGTACGATATATTGAAAACACACAATTTAAATATCGCAGAGGCTAGCTAATAAACAATTCAATTCCCTATTTCAATATTTTCAGAAATCACTTGAATACAAACTTGACTTAATTCAATATACTTTTGATTATTGTATGTTCTCTTGATACTTTCTTCCTCGAATGAGCTACGGTTTCGTCATTAGATGTCATAGAACTGGCCACCGATAACAAAAATCTATAATTAGATAATTCAAACTCTGGCCGGTTCTTCTACTTGGGCTTTGTATGTGTAGGGCACGAATTATGTAAGAAATATACATGCCACGTGGCAATTAGAATGATTCATTTCGCACGGTTTATCCAACAGACTCCTATGTCTCCTTGCTAATTTCATTGGGCCAAGTTTCAAACTTTTTTTTCCACAATCGATAGATTATTACTGATCGAAATAAGGACCAGGTTCGCACAGAGAATCGCACAATGTCTGCAAGGAATCTTCAGTCGCTGTCCAAAGAAGAGTTAACCAATTTTATCAATTCGTTTGAGACTGTTTTGTCTGACTGCGATGGTGTGTTATGACAATATATACTGAGATTGACATCAGGATTCCTTTTTTTAATTTGCATTCATACAGCAGTTTTATCACATCTAATAATAATTGCTCTGCTTTGATAAATTTAAGGTGTTCTATGGCTGGAAACAGAAGCCATAAATGGATCTCCTGAAGTTGTGAAGAGGTTCAAAGAAATCGGAAAGAAATTCTTCTATGTTACGAACAACAACACTAAAACTAGAACCGAGTTTGTAGAGAAATGTGAACAATTGAAGTACGATGCAAAACTGGTAATTGAATTCTATATAAATATTTGAGAATGACTAACAATTGATGAAATACAATGTATAACATTTTTTACTGACGAGAAACAATCATTTCACATCAGGAAGAAGTAATGTGTACATCGTATTTAGCAGCGACGTACCTGAAGGAGAAAAATTTCAACAAAAAAGTATATATCGTTGGTACTAGCGGGATAGCGAAGGAACTAGACGCTGTGGGGATCGAATATATCGGACTAGAGGTAAATGTGACATTGATTTGCTTATCTGTGATACCGTAGATACAAAGAAATATAGAATATTCGTAATAGTGGCCAGAAAATACTAATTATCCAATCTTACATGAATTCTATAGCCAGATCCACCAATCAACGACTTGGTACAAATGATAACAGATTTCAAGCCAGATCCAGAAGTCGGAGCGGTAGTAGTTGGCTTCGACTATCATATTAGCTACCCAAAAATAGCTAAGGCGGCGACATTTGTGCAGGATCCAAATGTTCATTTCATAGGAACGAATTGCGACAATCAGAGACCGTCGCCGAATTCAAATATACTCCCCGGTTGGATTTCTTCACACAAAAACTTCATTTTTGCTTGAGTTACATCTTCGTAAAAGTTACAGTTCATTACCAATGCTGGATAATTGGTGACTCAATTTTGGGTTTCGATAACTATATTCATTTTCTTATTATATACTTTCATGTATTTCAGGGTCTGGTTGCATGCTAAGAGTTATTGAGGCAGCAGCTAATAGAAAAGCTGTTTTACTTGGTAAACCAGAGCCATATATAAGTGAAGCGTTGATTTCTAAGTATGGCTTGAATCCAGCAAAAACTTTAATGATCGGTGACAAGTATGTGTCTTTTTGTCCCTATCCTCATTAACTTTGAGAAATAATTACGGCAATAAGTATTCTGATTACTTTTCAGAGGCGATACGGATATCTTATTAGGCAAACGCTGCGGCTTCCAAACATTAATGGTTCTCTCAGGCGTTACAAGTCTCAAAGATATCGAAAAGTGGAAGAGCTCTGAGGTCAAAAATGAGAGAGACTTGGTACCTGATTATTATACGAATAAATTGGGCGATTTATTACCCGCACTGTCTCATTTTTAGATGGAATTTCAATTATCTTATCTAGAAATCTATGAAAAATCTTACTTTGCAGGATTTTAGATTTAGAATGAGATTATTAGCAAAATTAGTGAATTTTTTCGAAATCTGAAGAGCACCTCTGGGGGTACACAATAGATGTATTTTTTGATTTTGTAATCAGACATCGTGATAGTTATTAAAGAAAGACAAAATTCTATGCATGAAATCGAAAATTTTTCTCGTTTTGGTACCCTTTTCACTGGAAAAAAATATTGTAGCTTCAAAAATCGCGGCTTTCGCAACTATTCTGTTGTAGAAGCATGCATACATCCTCCAACTTCACAATTCAAAGCCACAGAGATAACGGTAAACTGCCACGTCTACACATTGATAATATGACGTTTATTGTTAGATGAAGACGTGTTACATAAGTCACCTTCACTCGCCCTCGCCTTAGTTAGTTCATTAGTTCCTTCAGTATTATTTGTTATTATAAAATATTATCCTTGGGTGATAATTAGCATTAGATAGAACTTTCACGTCCAGCAAGTTCTGCTGATTATATAATCGTAGATTTCAAATCTCGGTGTTTTGTCAGTGTATTTTTTATCATATTTTATGCATACTTTATCAGCTCTCTGAATAGCGGAAATTGAGTTCTTGGGATTAAAAATGGCTGCGGTAAATTTAAAATCTTTAAATAAGAGCCAAATTGTAGATATCTTTGATGGCATTGATACAATCCTTTCAGACTGCGATGGTGAGTCTTATTATATTTTACTTGAATGAAAATTGCATAAGCATAATTTTTTTCATGAAAATCATTTCAGGTGTCTTATGGATAATTGATAAATCCATAAAAGGCGTACCAGAGACAGTTGCGAAGCTTAAAACTTGCGGAAAACGGTTTTTCTACGTTACTAATAATCCGACCAGTACGCGACACGGATTTTCAAATCACATGAAAGCGCTGGGCTACGAGACAAAACCTGAAGAAATTGTTTGCACTGCTTATCTAGTCGCAAGTTACTTTAAAAATCTCAATTTTAATAAGCAAGTATACCTTGTCGGAGACACTGGAATTGCCGCGGAATTGGATTCTGTTGGAATTCGTCATACGGGACTAGGTGTAAGGATAATTGCAAAGGCTTCCAATTATCGTAAAATCACCCAAAATAATATCTCTTCATTCTTCGATTAATGCGAGTCAAATTGGCAGTCAAATTACGTTTTTAAAGAGTAAAACTAAGCGATTTTTTTGGTATTTTTAGCCTGATGTTGTGACCGCAGATTTGAAAACCGTTGTTTTAAACTTTGTACCAGATCCAGATATTGGAGCTGTGGTTATTGGTCTTGACGAACATGTAAGTTACGTTAAGCTTATGAAAGCCGCGACTTATTTGAATGATCCGAATGTACATTTCATCGCTACAAGCATGGACACAACGATTCCGATTCCTAATGGATGCATTCCAGGCCCTGGGGCTATTGTTAAGTGTGTCGAAGCATGCTCAGGGAGAAAACCTCTGATTCTAGGAAAACCTGAGCCATATATAAAGCAAGCAATTATTGAGAGCTTCCATTTAGATCCAGGAAGAACTTTACTAGTTGGTGATAAGTAAGCACACGTATTCTTGTGAATGTTCTCTCTTCTGCTGTCATGTTGAGACCTTTGCTAAGAAATTTATATTAAGTTTTGATATTCGAAATTCTCCTTGTTCTGTTTTTTCACTGATCGAAATTTTGTTGGTTTTTTTTTCTTCAATATATTCACAGTCTCAAAACAGATATACTCCTGGGAAAACGTTGCGGGATTAAAACTCTGCTGGTGTTATCTGGTGTGACGAAAGAAGATGATATTAAAGTATTGAAAGAGTCGACTGCGGAGGAATTGAAAGAATTGATTCCAGATTTTTACACGGATTCACTGGCTGATCTTCATTGTTATTTTTGATCTAAAATTGTGGTTCAATCCCGTTTATTTTAATGGAATATTCAAGGTTTTTTTAGATTTTAAGCTGACAAGATTCCATTGCAACGATTCTTTTTTCCTGGAAAGAAAGAAAATATGTAAAGGAGAACAAAAACACCAAAGGAAATGAGCGTGTGAATTATGGATCCTTGGGTGGCGCTCAGGGTGTTCTATGTTTTATTTTTTATGAATTATAATTTCGTATCGGAGATTTTTGTTCAGAATAAGTTTATTCGATCTCAAGCCATTTACAATGATTACACATGCCATAATTAATTTAGGAAATTCATAATAAGGAAAGCTGCGTGAGTTGTAGTTCAATTGATCTTTTCTACCAAAGTAGGTGATTAAAAATCGTGAATGTTTAAGTATTACGATATAAAATATTTGAATTCAATAGAATATAATCCACGGTGTTTCAAATATTTATTTCTCTTAACTTATCCACAGATTTTTTTTATCTTATAATTTGATAGATAATTTATTTACATATAATCATAAATTAATTTTCAACATTGTTCGGCCATGTTTAATGAATTTTGAGTTAGTATATTTATGAGTTATTTTATTGTCTAACTAAATTTCGAATTCTGTGTGTCCAGACGGTAGAATCGTTAATGATTGATAAAATTCAATTGATATTATACCTGTACGAATATAAACGGACAGAATTTGTTTTTCAGATGAATAGATATCGATGAAATCTACAAAAAAAAAAAAGAAAAAAAAAAGAAAAGGAAGAGAAGAAGAATTTCAACGGTCGGTTTTTTTTTAATCTTCAATTATATACAAGATCGCAGAATAAGGAATCCTGTCTCCAAGCCTGTGTTCATTAATGGTTCATCTATCGAGCCAGCCGCAAATCGTTTCTCTAATTTTGAGTTCGGGCAGGTCCAAGACACGCGAATAATGTTCGTGAGATGGGCAGATTCTGCGGCTGGCTCGACAGAGAACCCGCCGATGAATAGGCCTGTACACCGTAGGTACAAAAAGGCGCCGCGAATCTTTTTTCGGTCGAATTTCCATGTTCCAATACTTTAATACTTCAATTTCAATATTAATCCCGTAAGCCCTTCACGCGGGTGAATTAGTGTTATAATAAGCGATCCTCTCGCTCCTCGAGAGATATGCCCACCAATAAAAAACGTTTATTGCCAAAAAAAGCAGAGGAAATACTACTCTGCTAGCTCTGTCTATCTTTGAAACGGAATTATATCTTGGCGTTCTTTTTCGCCGTTTCCGGGTCGATATCCTCCTCGGTGGAGTTGGCAGCGGGGGCGGCGGGCTACAGGGTAGGCAAGTTAGCTGCCACTGTCCACTCGGATGATGTCTCATTTCTGGGAAGGGAATTTCCGACAATGGTATCACCTCGATTATTCTTTCTCCGTTTGAAGGACAACTTCTGTTTTCTCGGTTACGCGAATTTGGAATATCCGATGATTTTCTACGCTCCTGTAAAATTATTCAGAGACACTTTAAAATGAGAGTCATTCGCCGGATCTTCCGCGCGCAGTACCTACTGCCGGTGAGTGTCGGGATTTACTACTAATTATGCATTGCATGCGCCGCGCCGCACGGGGATTCACTACTTGATCGTGCCGTTCGACGAAGAAAATAGTCTGATTGTGAGTAGCCGCGAGTTCACTACTACTTAAAGCTACCTGGGGATCAACCGAGTGCGTCGAATCTCGGGTCAAAATGAACCGAAAATGAATGATACCTATTGACTCGAGATTGATCCTCCTATTGATCAAGAATCTGGAAAGTATTGAACTAAACACAGGAAACCCAGGAATTCATTTTCAGCGATTCATGAATTTACGACTAGTAAAAACAGGAGGACTCATGTATTGTGACTCATGGAGCCGGACCGAAGACGATGTACCTGTTGAGGGTGAAACAAATCAAAGAACTACGAACCGCATGGCGCTGACCGTTTTTCGTCCACTCGTCCGTATCGCTGTCCGTGTCGCTATCCATGTCGCTAAAATCTGAGCTAAAATAGCACTCGCCCGATCCGTATTTCGTGAAGTAATGAACAACGGCGAATTGTATAATCGTTGCAAAGATAAAAGCGAAGGATAGAAACACGAAGAAATCCAGTGCTGTTGGGTACGGGACTTTTGGGAGATCCGTTCGTGCTTCTAATCCCAAGAAAGTCATAGTCAATACCGTCGTTATACCTGAAAAATAAACCAGAAAAAATGATTTATGACAAGGACCAAGATATTAGGGATAAATAATTACAGAGACGCGGCGCCATCGCCGCGACGTTAGAAATCGCTCCTTTATTTCTACATATCTTTCTTTCTCGTCGTCTCTTCACGCCTGGGTGCGATTTTATCCTTCTCCATCTCCCTCGAGGCCAATCGACGGCTGCGGGTAGTCATTGTTCTCCAATTATGACAAATCGCCGGACCGAGCGAGTAGCATTTCGGCCGGGAAGGGATTCGTTTATTTCAAATGACTGCAATATAAGTTTCGCCGCCGCGCTGGAGTGTGGGCGCGGTAGGTATAAGGTAATCGCCCGAATGAAAAGGCGGACGTTTTAATTGTCCCGAAGGTAAAAGGTTTTCCTTCGGAGGAGTATAAGGTACGCCGATTTCGGGTCAAAAGTTTCTACGAGTAATACTATAATTGCAGGAGGAATGAGAGTGAAAAATCAGATGGAAGGGGAGCAGAGAGGACAAAAGAAGGGGAAAGGAATCGTATCACTGCTTTGGTAAGAAATAATTAAACTGTAACATGTCCGATTTTTAATATAGCTGAAAGCTTCCTTGGAAACTGAATAAACTTCTTTTGAACTCACCGAGGGAGACTCGGTCCGCTGTTGCCTCGCGGTTCAGCCAAAAGGAAACCCAAGACAAGACCACGAGGAGAACACAAGGGCCGTAAACTTGGATTAGAAAATTTCCCATGTGTCTTTGGAGGTGGAAGGATACCAAGAGCATCGAGTATTCCCCTGGAAAGAAAATAGCGACGACGAAATCAATGATAAAAAGGAATTACAGGCCATTAAACGAATTTGAATCTCACTGGTTTGAGTTGTGGGCAAAAATTACCGAATATTCTTTTCGAATTCAAGAAAATCACATTTGACGGTGCATGAATTGCCCCCAATTGAGTTGAGAGGAGAGAACTCAGAATCCGCGCCGCGCCAGTCACAAAGTTTTCCCTGTCAAATTGGCCTGCTCTAGTTCACGAGGGAACCCAGAGGTATCCCCTTGCGAATATGTAACTTCCTAGCACATTTCAACGCGAATCTTGCATCGCAGATACACTGTACAGACCATGTGTCTTTCGCCTGGATGTATGCATCTGTGTTACGTGCAGATATACGGGAAAAAGTCGACTGACTCAATTACCTGCTTCGAGTTGCCTCTGCCGCTGCCTCATCTGCCTCTGCCTCTGCTTCTGCACTTTCCCTACTCACGAACCGGATATTAGATACTCGGCAAACTTATTTACCCGGCGTAAGATCCGCGCATGTCCTCTTTGCCCTAAATGTTATTCCTGAGTCCTCGCGTACGTATGATTATCGGTAAACAATTTCATTATGGAATCGTAACAACTTTGGTAGCAATGAAAGTAAAAACGGAAGAAAAATACCGATTTCTTTCAAAACACCGGTCGTAGTGCCGTGTAAATAAATTACATACGAAATGATTTCGGAGCGAGAACGTAGAAATTTTTATTCGGTTGACTTCCACCATCTGTATCGGACGTCGATTCGTGGTTAAATTTCGTACAAAATTCTTCTATCTCTCGATTTTCGATGCATAAATAGAAATATATACGAAATCAAATAACTATCGGACATCGCTTACTGTGAGAAAGTGAAGGTGCCGTGGAGTGATTAGCAGTTGGATTAGCCACGAGATCAAATTGCGAGAGTTTCATATCCTCCGCAATAGCAACTTGCCGAGCATTGTTCCATTTGTAGATTACATCTCGACTCGTATAACCAACTGCGAATGTAATATAAATATAACATATAATTATTGTTTGTTATAGTTGGGAGAGGAGACTCGATGTAGGTGATGCGCCGTTGGCACACTATTCTTTGAATCCCAAGCGAATGCTCCGCAGCTACTTGCATATTTGCGATCGCGTGGTATGCGATACCGTGGATCGAGCAGGACTAATCAGGTCGTAACCGGAAGCTCAGGGTACTTCTGGGAAGAGTGGATTCCTTACGGGATCATTTTTCCCGAGGTAAAAAATTGGAATTCTGAAATTAATGTTCCATTTCGTCTTTCTCTCTTTCGCTCGTGCGTTATTTCATCGGAAAATTTTAATGACGCGTCCTTAGTTCAGAATGAGTAACTAGATAAGGAAAAATTGCGAATGTTCAAGACGATGATAAATTGAATTGTTATTTTCGTTTTATAAACTTCATTATCGCGCATAGCAGAGGAGTGGAAGACCCTGGCGGGGATGCATGCAAATTTTTTTACAATTTTCACCGCGATCTAATTTACCCTACAGCTAAATGAAATGTAAAGTCGAGTGCCCAGTCCCTCGATTGAACGGCGGGTATAGCTATCCTTTGCAGAGGAGAAAAATTCAATCTTATCGAACAAAAAATCAGCCAAACGCGGCCGAAAATAATTCATGCGCGTTGAAAAATTAATGGATCATTCGACAACTCACAGCTTCCAAATTTCAAAGGGCATCTTTGAGTGTCCATTGGGAAGTCTTCGAGGTTCATTGGACAGCCTGCTTTTATGGTCAATCTGAAAATGGAGAAATCACATATATACAATGAATCAAAAGATGACGTAAGATTGCCTGCAACGAATAGCTGGATGACAACTTTGCGCTCTTATGTGAAATATGTTCTATATAAGTTTGTCTACAAGCGGGAAGATTCTCTCGTTCGTTAACTGCACAATCCCCGGTTGAAGACCCTCGGGAAACACGAACACATCGCTGATTTCAAATGGGAGCAAAGGTCGAGGCTGAGTTAGGCGAGGCGATGGAATTACGAAAATGTGGTAATCGTCAATCTCTAGTTCAGTTTAACCACTTTAGTCCGGTTGAATTTCTGGTTTCAGTTATTGAGTGAGTTCGGAGACCGGGTGCAGATGCATTCTGCGGATTCAGAGCACTCGGAGTACCTATTGATATGTGTTTGATTCGCGTTGAGTGGTTTGTCAGCGATTATCCAACGTTGTTCTCCCAAGTATATTATGTTAGTTATCGAACTAACAAATGTACTGCGCTATGTATGCATATATGTATGTATTACATACGTTAGCGGTATGAATACGGCTAACTAAATCCTCAGGTTCAACGGAAGATCCGAATTCGGAGTCTACATGCTTCCGAATAATGTCTGCGGACTGGATTCTCGCAAAAATGAAAAATGAAACAGCTGGATTGTGGAAATGCAATAAGTCGAGGAGATTGGTAATCCTGTACGACGAACTCCCGAAATTCGACCACCAGGTATCCTCCGAAATTTTGGTTCAACCCAGCTGCGTTATCATCCCCTGCGAGATGATGTGCCATTTTCGTTTATTGCGCCTCTGAAATTTCCATGTGATCGCGCGATAGCTATCGAATAAGTCGAAGCAATTTCCTCCATCTTGTAAAAAGGTTCAGGAGGTAGTATAGGTATAGATGGGAGAGCGGGGGGATTGAGATTGATTGTGAGATTGAGATTGACATACTAAACGAACAGATAGAAAGAGAGAGATAGAGACATGGGGAGATGATGACGATAAATTTGCATACGCATATGGAAATTCTCCAAAGCTATGATGACTATAAAACGAATTAAGACCGTGTATAAACTCAATACAGAGATAATTGCACGGCGTGACGCGGCCGCGGGCGCAATGTTATGTAAACTAGAACAAGCTGTCACCTCATGCGAAGTTCGCCACCCGCAGAGTTCCTTGATCAAGGATCCTTGCGATTTTAATTACTTTGTTCGATGAGATCCTGTTATGCAGCTTTCAGACTTTGGAACTGATTCATAACTTTGCTGGTTCTGACTTATACATATGCTGACGTACGAGCTTCGAGAATTATTTGGTATTACCCGAGTGCGGTTTAATGGGGTGTAGAATTTATTGACATTTTGTGAAACGCTGAGGGATAAGACTAAAAGATCCAGCCGGGACACGTGAGTATCTATGTAATTATTTTGAAAACTTCATTCGTTTGTAAAATTGTTTTCCCGCGCGCGTAGCAACATCCCTCAATTTAATGGCATTGTTTCGGGAACAATCAGCCCGTTTAATCCCGAAATATGAGCCCTCCGTGATCCCGACTCCGGAAATCACCAGCGATTTTCCCTCCGTGTTTTCTTTTGTCTTCTTATCTCTGTATTTCCAACCCCGTATATTTTGTAGCTCGTATCTTATGTTACACGGCTGCAGTGTACGGTATACAACAATTTTTGATACGGTGCGTTTGAGAAATGAGGTATTATGTAGAAATTTCCGCAGTGGAAAATCTAGTCTATCCACATATAGGTATATGTATCAATTCAGCTTGCTTGCATCTCGATGTTCGTATGCTGTACGATGTAGGTATTTTTTTCTGGAACGGTGACGGTACGAGTCTTTCGGGAAAGAGAAGAAGAAAAAAGAAAGACAATTGTAAACGAACGGCAAACAAATATTTTGTGCAAAAGTTTGGAACGGTTGGACGGTTTTTCAAACTCCTCATACTGCAACACGCAACTCTCAAGTTTACATATTTATTTAACACCCAGCCTGATTTGGATTGCAGTATAAATTGCTCCATATTTATTTTCCGAAGCTCACACTCACCTCCCTATCTCCGTAAGTGGAAATTGTTTGTTCGTGAATACAGACGGGGGAGAGGCGTGAGCAGCGAATCTTCCCCGGTAGAAGGGAATCCCGTTCAAAGATCAGCTATCACTGACACACACACGTCGAGCGAATAACCATGAAGGGGTGAAATTCCCGGTCCTGGAACCGCGGAATGTTTCGAAAACCGGCCAGAACTCTCCGGGACTATATCTTTCTAATTTCGTATCTTGCGCAATTTATAAATTCAAATATTCATATCACTATTGTATTCCGTCGCACCCAGCAGGCATTTTTCATATTCAAAAACGGTTACTATTCGGGTAATGAAGCTGGTAGAATCCTCGTTTCAAACCGTTTCGTTGGGATCATCCTCGACAAATTACTGAATAGGGACCTTTCGGCTGAGCATCCTCCCGGAAATGAGTCACATTTCGTAAGACTTTCTCTCGTGTTTTCAGAATATAGTAAAATATTTGGCCTCTTCGACATCTTGGACTACGCATACCATGTCATACTGTGCTATAAACTATGAATATACATTTTCTCAGGAATCCATGGATTCATATTGAGAAAAATTGAATGAACGAGAGAGAGATTTGATATTGCAGATAGGTAGGTAACCATAAATTGATGCGTGTATACCTATATAAAATGAGTTAATTATTATTAGTGTAATCTCGATGGGCAAGCTCCAGCACACCTTCGGTAAGCCTGTTATCTATCTGATCGTTCGTGAGAAAATCCAATCGATTGAGTGCCTCAACAGCTCAGATTAATGATGGATTAGGGCTCCCTCGTTATAACAACTTCATCTTTATTTATAGGAAGGTGACAGTCTCGTTGAAAGCAATTCGCGATGAGATTGCGAAACCGAAAGGGTGACAAAAATGATATAGATATAGATATCAACTGCAATTCAAATATACGAATCTAAGTATATCAATTCCTCAGATTGAAATGTCAGTCAGAGAACAAGTCAGTCATTCTGTACAATGATACGCATTTTCGGAAGCTGAATCGACCAAGTTTAACACACCACTCGCAGGCGGTTGTAAGCTATAGATAGTCTGCTTCCGATCGAGAGGTATTTGATTGATAGGCAAACTATGGACATAGGAATTTTTTGGCAATGGAAAGAAGAGAGGATAAAAAGACAAGAGAGAGACGAGGCTTTCGTGGATGTTGATGAACTTATGTATACTCGTCTTCCATAAGATTGTATCGATCACGTAAAATCAAAGTAATTCAATTCGTAAGGACACTCTGCGTTTCACCCTTCTCCGTTAATTACTCGAGGCCGAGTGAAACGGTTAATTAGAATGTGGGCAAAAAAACAGAAACGTTCACCACCGTCGCCCTGGAGAGCCGCGTTTTCGTATCGTATGTTTTATATCACCGAATTTCAAGTTACGCAATCTCTCATCTCTCTCTTTTATACATTTTTTTACCCGACCTTATTTTTCCTCTCCTATTATGCCGACACACGTGGCTCAAATTTGTTTCGACAAATCCTCACAAATATATCTAGAAGATGATACTGACGCTCATTCCAGTAGAAGTGTGAGAACAGGGATTAGCTATACCCACTTCGAGAATACCGGGCTCCTTTTAATTACGAAAATTCTGGTCGATGTTTTGTTTTTTCTTTTCACCGACCTGGAAAATCACGCCGGCGGTAGACCCGCGTCTTTGGTGAAAACATGCGGTATTGAATTCTCGACTTTCGGTGAGATCACGTTTTCGCGGTTGTTTGCTCAGCGCTTTATTAGCGTAGAGTGTGTAGACTCCGACCTATCTCTTCTTGGAGTAGAGTAAGCGGGTGGAGAATTTCGCTTTTCCATCAGAGTAAAATGAATTTTTGTATTTTTCTCGCCGCGAAAGTACCGAAAGACATTTAAATACGAAATAATTCGTGGCCTAAATAATAATCCGCGGGGCCAAGCATGAAAACGTGCACGAAGAATTGTTCCTTTTCCTTTCGCACTTTTCTCTCAATTTGCAAATTTTTGTATATACGTTGAATCCGACTCCCAGCGGTCCCTCAGCTTTGTTTCTACTTTGGAAAATTCTTTTCCCTCTCCCTCCTCATACAAGTTTGCATTCTATTTCCAGCTTTAGGTATGCCCGCTCAGTTTCTCTAACGACTTTTAGATTGCCAAACTACTTTGTCGCTCGTAAATGACGCCTGCTTTTCTCAACTTTATCTTTACTATCCTAGTTATGCGATGCCACCTCGGTTATCTGTGAAAAACGAATCTGGCGAGTGCCTAAATCGATTTTAACCCTTTCAGAAGATACTCGCATATTGTACCTAGGTTACAGCTGCTTTCGCCTCATTCGTTCGCAGGATAATGCAGCAGCGAGAAATTTGACAGGTAGTTCGATTTTTCAGATCATTACTTTCACCGCCCCCCCCCCCTTCCCCCTTCCCCCCTTCCCGCCAAATTGCCTAATTGCTTCATCCACACTGTGACACTCCGAATAAATGTGATTCAAGATTCAACCTTCGATGTTTCGTCGAGGTCCCAAATTCTCGGAGAGATTTCCAACGCGAGTGCTTGCGCCCAGAAATTTCATTTTATTCATGGCTAGGTCACCGAAACCTTTATTCTGCTCCGATGAGTGCTAAAACTGGCTCGATGAGCACGGTATTGAAAACAAAACGGAGAATATTTTTCTGGGTCTGAAAATTCGGGAGTATTCCAATATTTCATTATACGATCGGAGTTTTCAGTTTGAGAAGCACTCTCCTCGCCCGTGCTGGTGGAAACCGTACGTTTCAAAAGAGCCGGTAACTTTCTCCTTGAGCCGATAATATGCTTAGTGTGATAATCTTCAGCTGTTGGATTATAATCCGAGTATATAGAGTCGAAATTAGGTATGATAGTAATTCAGTTTCGTGAAAAATCTTTCCAGTACTGATATAATACATACCTATATGTAGACTTAGAACTTACCTAGAACTGTAGAGCACTCTCCCGTCTTTGTGAAGTCTCACGAATTTATTTGGGCTGGTTATCGTGTGCAGATAACTCTGTTTGCCGTTATAAAAGTAAGTATCAGGTTTCCAAATTTTAGCCAACATCGATATACTCAACGCTAAAGTTTCCTTTCCACCCTTGAAGGCTAAACGTCTGTCGACCCACGATTGACGGAAGTAACAGTCCATCGAATACGTCTGGGAGCATGAAAAACTTGTTACATAAACCTAACGACGCCTATTCGGTATCAATATTCCGGTACTCGCTCCCCGCAGGCGTTCTCCGTTGAAAATAAATCTGCGGGCAGTGGTCAATCGGCTGTAATAAATTTACCATATCAACTTCCGAGATGGGTCCCATGCTCCGAACCATGATGTCAACTTCAACAGTGGCTGGAGGTCCGCCAAAATCTGGTCTCACGCTGTTGTCGTATCCGCGAAGTAAATTGTCTAACAGCTCGGAAATGTTTCCATGGTTGTTACTCTGCGTACGTTCCAGTCTAATCGATGGTCTCGAGCCAGCAACAGCTCTGCCGATAGAATTACAAATGCAGCTGGCAATAGGAGAATGGATTCCACCTAATTGCTTCCTTTCTTTCTCTCTCGAACAGCTTTTGTATCGGTTGAGTAAATTTTGTCCCTGATTCTACTCGGGTTCTACTTTGTTTGACGTGTCGAACAATAATAAATAAAAGTAGGTTGAATATCGCACGACGCTCTGAATCGATTTTGAAAATAGAAATACGAAAAATTCTTCACCGAATTACTTGAGCTGCATTATGGGACGCGGATGGATTCGGTGAATCGTATGGCCTGGTTGCTCACGATCGGTGGAATTTCCTGGCATCGCATCGGACGATCTATCTATTTCTACATATCGGATTGAGTTCTTCGCGTTTCCGTACAGTGTGTGTACGTGGGGTACTTCGGGTTGGAACTATCTCGTCACAGATATCAATGGAGAAAAATAAATACGATGTAGGTATAGTATAATACTCCATGATTCGTACATCGAAGTAAAATTAATATTCCACCGCACGGTTTTAAACTTTTAAATGTCCTGGCGGTGTATGATTCTGCTGCAGATTCAGGTGCATTATATCTCGTTGCACTCGCCGTACTTACCGCGGAGAATGGGCTTGTTTTTATTTGAAAAAATATAGTTCAGAATCGAGCGAATCGAATATCGAACGTTGAGCACGAGCTCAAGAGCTTTTCGATAATCCCTCACCATACGCGTTTAAGAGGTTGTACCACCGCATGTAAGTTTGCGTACGTAGACACGTATGCACGTACGTCCTCCAGAGGAATCGATCTATACAAATTTATACAAGCCCACATATTCTGCGGTCCAAGATCTTATGAATCCCGGGCAGACGGTAATCAATAAAAAAAAGGAAATTGTTTTTCGTAAAAATCGTAAGATGACGAAATTTTGTCTAGTTAAATTTCACCGCTCGCACTTTACTTCTTGGTGAAAGCCATCGACAGAACTCTGCCTGTTAGATGCTGACCTACCGTGAGCTTCTCATCGTTTATTTTCACCTCCATTTTGGAAGATATTCAAATTTCTTCTCGTTTCGTTTTATAGTTCAAATATTTCAGCCTTGATCCCATTCCGCGGAATCTTTCTACTCCAATCATGCGTCGAGAGTAGATTCTAGCCAAACTTACGATTAAATTGTTTTCGGAATGTTAATTCCTTGACGAAGACGAGGCGCAATCTTTCGGGTAAAAAAAATGTATCACCCTTTAAAGTAGAAGGTGGGGTGCGGCGGAGCTTGTACAGCGAGCGGACAATTTATACTTCCACCAGATTCGTTGTTTGGGTGATGAATCTACTTCAAGAGCTAACGACCCGCTTGTTGAACGTTTGTTAATTAGTTATTACCGTAACAAACTTATACACCAGTTTTGATTGAATACTTACAGAAACGAGGCGTAGGACGTTATGATATTCACAATTGCGAGTAAAACAAGTTTCTTCATGGTTTTTGCTTCCTTTCGTTTAGTCAACTTATTGAGTTGGCCATTTTTCTTCTTTCTCTTCTTGTTTTCTCTCTTTCGACCAGCTGCTGTAACACAGAAATCGAATTTGATGATTTCATTCATATTATTTCATCCAATCTCTAAACTCGTGGCTACAACGCGAGATAAATGCCAGAAATTTCAGTGGGACACGAATTTTATGCCACACGCTCACTTGCGCTACATCAATCAGAGCTGAAAAGTTTATTATAAAGCGCGTATAGGGCGGGGTAAATTCGATTACGTCGATTTCACTAATCTTATCAACTCGGGGATCTGCCCTAACGAAGAAGATAATTAGATTGAATCCAAAGAGATACCCCCGAACCTCGGAAAAGAGAAAATAGAAATATACAGAAAATAGAAACGATGGTTGCCCAAGGTGTGATTTTCAGAAAACCGTAACATACTTTGGACTTTATTGAGCGCGGAGTGAATTGTCGACGATAGTGAAATGAAATCAGCTGCTGCATTCAGCAAACATGTAATGAATCATATTTGCGTTGTAATCAGTGACAGTAGATTCAATAATGACGGTAATTGGCGATGGTATCGCAGGACCAGAAGAGAATTGCAGCCCGCGCTTCATTTGTCAAAGCCTGATTCCCACGGGATAAAATCAACAGGCGCCGCAGTCCGCCAGCCAGCCGCATCGGTTTGTTTCCTATCCCAGTTGCGCGTAAACGGAAGGCTTGATTTTCAAACAAAATTTGTGTGAAGAAAAAAAGCAGAAAAAGTAGAAAAATAAACGAGCTTTGAACAATTTTCGCAACTTTTCCTCAAATCTTCGGAATCAAATGAAGGCTTTGTTTTCGTGATCCAGGCGGCTCTGATCGGGACAAAAGAAACTATAATCTGACGTAAGAAACCCCGGGCAACGTTTTAAAACAAACATTCATTCTCTACGCGAACTCAAAAAAAGTGGTACTGATCTTTTGATTAAATTTCGGTTTTATGCAATAAATTACGTGGTAGCGCATACTATTATTACTCGTCGGCGTAACTACATTCCGGAGTCCGTCACGAGGTGAATTACTTGTATGAAAACACGCGTACATATACTCTAAACATGGAAAATATTATTATTCACCCCCCGCTATGTATCGCAATTATTATTCTAGGTCATAGAGATGGGCAGACGCATAGAAATTAGAAATTATTCTAAAATAGTCAAGTCTTCTTTTACCCCGTCATTTCACTTTTCCTCTCCGCTTCTTTCAGGTGCGGTCTATTGCAGATATGCTGTTCATTTCGTCCTTCACCAAGGACTTCTAACGCGTATTATCTGACTGTTAAAAACACCCAAACTCGTCATGGCTCGGCCTTCGAACCCCCAGCTTATGGCCCGAGTGTTGGAGGCCGTGAAGCATCTCTGTGAAGCTAAAGGATCCTCGGCTCGTCAAGTCCTGGAGCTCTTGAGACAGGAAAACAAGCCGCCGACGAGAAATCTCACGATGCAGGTTGACTGATAACTACTATACCTGTACTATCTTAATTTGCATACTGCCGAGTGAACAGCGCTTTACTTATAAGCTCAAAGATTTAGGCGAGATAGGAGCCTCCGAGAAGCTCCTGGAGCTTTCGTCTCTGATAGATTAGGAGAAATTCCAAAATTTCAAGTACTAGAAAGAAAATCTGACAAACAGGCGGGAAGTTACATTCAATATTGTATTTGGAATGTGATTTCGTAGGTTCAGCGAGCTTTGAAGAACGCGGTAACAGCCGGTCTTCTTCAATTACGTAGCGGTCGATACAAGATGTTAATTTCTCTGCAAAACGCTGTCAAGCGTCGCGGTGGTAAAAGAAACGCGAATAAAACAAGCGTGGCTAATCCTTCCCCTAAGAAAAAAGAGGATCCTGAGACCGCGGAGGATTCGGGAAGCTTGGCGGCTATCGAAGCTGGTCCAAGAAGCAGGTACTCATCCGCAGTTTTCCATCGAAAGTGATATACAAATTTTTCGCAATCCCATATGCATGATTCGATGCCGCAGGTGTTCTCAGTGTCGAAAGCACAAGCGAAAGGGTAGTCGGCGAAGAAGGAAGCGCTCGAGTTCGAGGAGGCGTAGGCGGCCCACAAAACAGGCCAGCGAGCGGAAGTCGCGGAAGCTTCGCCGTCGGGGTGAAGAGGAGGTCACCAACCGACGAGAACGACGCAGAAAATTGCCCGCTCCTGGGTCCAGGAGTAAGAGCGAAGTGCCGGAAAGAAAAACTAATCCGGATACCAACGAAGACCACGAAAACGAAGAGACGGGGGGCCGCAGGGATCGGTCAGAATCTTGCTCGGACAGCGAAGACGAAGAGCGGGGTGCGAAGGTGACGAACGCGACACTTGGTAGCGCGGGTGAGTGCAACTTTCGTCCCCCGGTTTTCATAATATTTGAAAAAATTGTTCACCTTGTGTCTTTCTTTTTGTGACCTTGGTACGAAAGGGCGTAAGAACGACTCGTCGTCCCATCGAAGTGGTTCTAAGCCTAGGCGAAGTTCAAGGAAAAGAAATTCCTCGGTAAACAAAGCGGCGGAAAATTATGCCGAAGATACAGCTAGGATGGAGTGCTGCGAGGGGGCTCAGGAACCCGCCGAAGAAGACGGTGATAACGCTCGCGAGGAGAATAGCGGAAGTCACACGAGTATTTAGAAGGGAGAAAAGTCGCCGCGAAGATATGATCGAGAAGAGTATGAGGATGTGGATGAGGATGGGGACAAGGGTTGAGGGCGGAAGCTGTCGCGAGCATAAACAGAACAACCAAGAAGATACAAAACGAAAAAATCAAGTCTCCCGACGACCGTGAATGTTGGTCTTTTCTCGATACAGCTGTGACTTCCGTGCGGCCCTCGAAATATTTGTATCCCGTTTCTTTTATCTTTTTCTATTCTCACTCACGTGAGACTTGTATCCTTGATTGTGTGTCGTCAATCTTCGTGATCCGCGTATATTTATTGTCTTTTTCTGTTACTTTACACTCGTAGGCATGGGAAACTATATTATACAACTCATGATATGACTGCGGATGGAAATTTGGCTTTTATTTTCGTTCGTAACGTGCGAAGTCATTGTATTAGGTCTGCAGACTCGTCGAACTCGTGGAAATCAGTTTAGCACAGTTTTCTTTTTCCCCCCGATATATTTTCTCGGCTGATCGTACTACCTTAGTTATTCTTGTACGTGTGAAATAATCGGAGCGAAGGGTTGAAATTCATTTTTTCAATCTCAGAACGAATCCGTCAAATGATGCATTCGGTAGATTTTTTGCCGAGCTTTTTCTCTTCCTCGAGTATTTCATAACTCGAGGAGTCAGACAACGCGAGGAAGGAAGCTTGAGGTATTTTTCTGCTTGGCGCCCTCTCCTTTCATCCCAATTCTCTTTCCCGTTCTCAAACCGCACTATTATCGGCAGATCGTGTCAAGTGCCAAATAACGTTGTGCAGCACCGTTATTCCGGGAGTTGGGAATAGCGGTAAATAAAAGAGAAGAAAGAAGTATGACGGACAATAGCCAGGGCGTAGCCCGTTAATATTCAATATTAATCCTCGTACAAAGAGAGGAGAAAATTTCTTCGGGAAAGAGTTTGTCAGATCTTGTCATTTCCCTCATTTTCGGAGGGTTGAAGGATAACAAGAGGGAGAGAAAAACAGATGGAAAACCCGAAAGCGAAAATGAATTCTCAACAGGGGAGGGGCGTCGTATGTTTATTCTATCCCCTCTATAACTCGAAAGAAAATCTACAAGGGGGCATAAAAAAGGCAGATAGGGAGA
The DNA here is from genome assembly GCA_963170745.1 of Phymatocera aterrima. Lineage (NCBI taxonomy): Eukaryota > Metazoa > Arthropoda > Insecta > Hymenoptera > Tenthredinidae > Phymatocera > Phymatocera aterrima. The sequence goes on from OY720668.1 coordinate 510,217, forward strand.
AGTTGAATGAAAATTGTAATATCTGAGAGCAGTTTTGATCCTTCATACAACACACTTCCCACAAAATTATCTACCTTCGAGAATAAACTTCTGCTCTTCTTATTTTCGTTCGGCAGGTATGCTCAGAAATACACAATTTCCACATCCGACACTATTTACGATAAATTTACCGAATTCTCCCTCACAGCCAAAAGCCGAGATTTCCTCGATAGCTACACGCCGATCGGCGCGGTGTAGTTTATAATTGAACTAGTTCTAGGCTCTGAAGAGGATTATCGAACAGGTTTCGCCAAATCGATAGTTGTAGATGATTACGTTTCAAGTGCGGATGCCTGATCTCGACAAAATTTATAACCCTGACATTCCCACGAGGATGTCGAACGGGTAGAGAAGCTGCCCTGCGACATTATTCATAAGGATCCATAATGGAGCTAGTAACGGTAATCTGATCCGCGTTGAATAGCTTGTTGTTTGAGCGCTATTCAGCTATTTAGTTAGAAGCCTCGTAGATGCGAATCGAGATGCTTTTCTCTACAGCATATCGGACATCTCACGGGAGCGATAAATTTTGCTCGTCAGTAGATCAACGGGAAAAACCGATGGAGCTGGAGAGTCGAACGGGAGATAAAAACTGAGAACGTTAGAAAGGGAAAATTGGCAAAAAATACTTTCTCAAAATTGAACACTAGCTTCAGCCGCCCTTTGACAGCGTGATAAATAGTTTTCAACTCTTTCTCTCTCAGCAAGTTCTCCTTTGAAGAAGCTTTTTCTCAGACGTCCTCGAGATGTTTGGAATCATAGAACGGGTCTCTATGTTTCGCGGTTCATCACGTAGTACGTTCAAAAAATCTCTTCGAGGAATGAAACTTGAAAAAGGGAATATTCATTCGATCGAGCGATTATTTTTACTAGCCCCCCGCTATTCGTGGCTTTCCCTCTCTCCTACAATATGACAAAGCGGCGACAGGGAATTTTCCTCGATTCATTTTTTCATCAATGGGACGCACGTTCTCCTTCAATCCGAAAATAAATTGATTTCGGATTTTTTATTATTTTATTTGATACCCGATCGGAGGAGCAAAATTTTTCACGCAAAATTTGCATTCTGCTTTTGTACAGGAAAGGGAAAATCGTTCATTCTGATTTGACTCAGTTTTCTCTAATTTCTATTTCATCCTTCGTTACGATCAAACTCGATTCTGACGTACAAACAAGAGAACTACCAACGCGAGATCTGGAATATTTCGCGAAAATGAAAAATTTGAAAAAGATGGAGATGAAAACAATTTCTATAGCAATTGATAACACGATTGAAGCTTGCCACCCGGAATACGGCGAAGATGAAATACAATATACTATTTATAATATATAATGTAATATTCCCTTTCTGAAGGAAAGGTCTTGCGTTTGATTGTTCGTTTGTTATCTGTAGACGTCGTAATCGTTCCCATATATTTTAGGTCGACGCCAAAGCAATTTCATCGCGTTACCGCGGCTATAGCTAGCTGTCGGATTTTCATGTCGATGATATCATTGCGGGAACTGTGGAAAACCTTTTCCTCCAGCTTTCTTCTCTCGATGCCTATGTTCATAACTATTCAACATTATAAAAATGTTATTTCTTTCTTCGAAGTTTTTCATGAGTTAATTGTTAACATTGAATCCGTATAAAGCGAGCGAAAGAAATGTGGAAAGAAAAGCTCGTCGAAATTGAATTGTTCCGTCAAATTCTTCTTCTCTTTTTCTTTCTCTTTCTCCCTGTGTCTGTAAGCGATAATTCGAATTTATTTCCTACGTTCTCGTTGATATCTTTGAATAACAACGGCGCTTTGATCTCCTTCTTCTCGCGCTACGGTATTTGGGCGCGGATTTTTGAATCACCCTCCTCTCGGCGTAGATATGTTATTATAAAAAATTGTGGAAAATGTGTTACGGAAATTGGCTCACGATTGGCTTTTCTCCGAAAATTCGATCCCGAATACACGTTCCGAAAAATACGCTCAACTTCGAGCATCGGATTACTGGAACAAACGTGAGTTAAAAATCGGAGATTTAACCAAATCGCGAGGCTCTTTCCGCGTCTCTTTCCCCCGCGGATTCTCAAGTTTCCTCATTATTTTACCGCCGGTACGTTTTAACGCGAGGAGTTACCTCTCCTAAGATATAATTTATCGCTGTATCATTTATTATCGCTTTCCCTATTTTGCTCCTTTCTGAACGCCCTTTCGCACTTTACGAGATAATAGAATCGTCAGATCCGCACGGAGATTATAGGTGGGGGTACCAGGGAGCTTTAGAAACCGGTGGAAATAATCGGATCGAAAGTCTTCACCTGACAAAGATATCTTTCCTAATCTTTATATTTTTTTCCTATCGAATCCCTTATTTTTCTCACTGAAACTTCGGATTTTAGATCTGATAATTGTCACTTACCTGCGGGAGTGCAAGCGATGCGGATCTTTGATCGATCGACAATCAAATCAACGCCTCAGGAATGATGGTCGGATTGTCAATACATAGTTTCGCTTCACTTTCATTTTCATTACGATTCATTGGATAAAAACGAAAAATTATTTATCATACTACACTAGCTCTCGTTCACTGCGATTCAAGTGTACTATGAATCTGGAATCGATAGCAAATTGGGAATCACCACTCGGCCGCGAACCGTCAACCGTCACCCTATATCTCAATTTCAACCGCGGAGCGAGCTGGGCCTCGGTTTCCAAGTGTCTACGGTTTCCCCCGCGTCGAGTTCGGAAGTCGCGAAAAGCACGTGGCCGCGCCACGACGCGCACTGACGCTGGGGTGGCTGGACAGCTGTTGAGGATGAGGAGGGAGAGCGAGAGGCATCGCAGTTTCCCTACTCCAACCCTGCAACCCCGCTTACTAGAAGTTCGAGATCCTTAAGAAGGGGGCCAGAGGGAGTCAAAAATGGATCGTGAATAAACACGAGTCTGATAGTTCGAGCGAAAATTGCGAGTCATGTTTAATTAGTCGAGAATTGATATTCGTTGCCTTTCTCCATTCCCGAAGAGGGCAAAAACCAGCGCTAATTATCCGGGTGCATGGCGAGATAACAAGCTTTCGAGTCGTTCCGTGGCTTCAACTGCGGAAAATCGTGGAACAAGGAAACTGAGGGGAGGAGTGTAGCTAACAGGTAGAAACAGCGGGGCGGGAGAGTTGGTCCGCGGCTAAGGAACGATCCGAGATAACCCGAAAAATGACAAGCTGGAGGCGGCACTGATTGTGAGGGACATCGGGGTAGACAGAGTAGGAGAAAAAAGGTCCTCGAAAACATACAGTTACGACGCATGTTTTATGGATTATGATAAGGAATCTCTTTTCACGTGTCCAGTGGAAATCTCTTCCCTCCCTCGGTCTCTTTTTTATTCCACGGGAAAGTCTTTCGGCGCTTCACTCGTCGGCTGCTTTTCCCACCTCCTTTTATCCTATCCTCATACATTTCGGATCGAGTTAGATTTCGTTCAATTTTTATACGGAATTTTGAAATATTTTCCATTAAAAATCTTTCCTTTCTTACTTCCTTTTCCGACTCTCACAGTCGTCGCTACGGAGGCTCGAAACCTTTTGTAAATCCATGATTGATTTCACTTTATGTACTCAAAAATTTCTCCTCAAGCTCTCCGCTATAGTCTGTTCGGTGCTCTGCACTCGGGACAAGTATTAAATCCACTGCTGCAGTACGGCAGCAGCAGTGGCAGCAGCGGTAGCTAGGATAGCTACTTTTGAAAGTTGTTAGTTACCTAAAACACTCGAACTCTATTGCCGCCCTCCTAGTTGAAAGTGGATATTTTCAATTACAGGTTTGGAACTAGCTGAACAGCTAACTGATCGTATCATCGCTACGCTGATCATCAATTACTCTGTGTTTACGCCACGCATGGATTTCTACGTCGCTTCAATTCGGTGCTGCTCACTATTCCCCATGCGCCGTTCGATTGGATGTGATTAGAGTCCGTTTCTTGCCAAAGTTTACGTACAGTGAATAATTTTGCGTGTGCGTAGTACGTACTAAAAATTAATTAAATTTACACAGATATTTTGATGAATACGATCGCTCCTGTGCACGAGATTCGTATTGTCTCGAAGTGAACCGCACAATAGAATCCAAGGGGCATCGGGGTTTGAGTAATTTGTTGATTAAACTTTTTCCCTCAATTTCAATCCGATTGATTATTATTGAGAATTATTCAGATCTTTGTCATATATTTGATGGTCGGAACTGGAAGTTTTCGGGGGAAAGTGATTTTCGACTGGAATTTTCCGATGAATAGCTACGAGTCTTTACTTCCTGACGATTTCAGGAATCCCCGAACCGAAAAATCTCCGCATTCGATTCAGTCCGTGTCCTCGGTTTCGGCGACGACATATACTTCTTCCTGTATCCCGGAGACGAGAATGTAGGTTATTGGGCTTGCAGGCAAGAAAGCGGTCGTGAATATCGCTGATGATGCCATCTTGAAGAGCCTCTCTGGCTTCTCGTTCAACCTCGCTCACCCCTTTTTGTCTCCTGCCTTCATCCCGGCAAGCTCTCGCTCCATCTCCCTCATTTCCGCGGTTCTCCATTCCCGTAGGTCTTCCTTCGCGCCTGAAAATCGGTATACCCGACCACGTGACCGTTCTGACGAAGAGTCACGATTTCGGGTAAGGTCTAATCTCTGAATCTCTATTATTTTTATACGAATTATATAATCGAAAATCGATTACACTTGGGTGGGTAATGTTCGATTTAATTTCAGACGGCTTTATCAGGTACGTATGCATGGGCATGGGAGGCGAATAACTTCGATCGGTTCTCTGTATTGATATAATATCACTCGTATTACGTCTACCAGAGCAAAACAGTTATCATAATTTGACCAAAGTTGTACCATATTCGTCAGTTGTTGCCGTTTTATTGCATACGCGTATGCTCGGTGCCTGTTTGTAGTCTAGTTTTATACACCGCGGTTCGATAAGTTATCTTTTAGCCTAGGTCGCGGGTTCCTTCCTAAACTATACAGGGTGATCCTTCAGATGCACCCTTCATATCTACCGTGCCGATGAACCAATCTTGACTTTCACCTCCACAGATTTGTAAAAATCTTCGTATAACTGTGCTTGCACAGAGATTCCGAAAGCTTCGAAGGGAACTCGATGTACGGTGACCGTTTCGAGAAAATTAGCGATTGTGTACTTGAGTAAAAGAGTAAAAGAGAAGGATCGGAATGTTTCTCAGCAATGATAGCGTCATGCGAATTACGGGTGGATGAGAAATTATTTCTCCGCGCAATCGGCATAGTCTGTAATGAAGATTGAAAACGATCAACGAGATTTCCGGGGCTCAGAACACTTGCGTCGAAGATTTGAATCTAGAATAGAATTAGAATTTCGAGAATGATCGCCCTCGGAATTTCGTCCAACTCCGAATTTCGTCTTTCTCTGAACCGGAGAGTCACGATGTAATCACTGAAGTCTGCCTTATTGTCAGCGACGGTTATCATCCGCAGTACACACTACACATAGCAAAGGTGGGATTTGCCAACCGTCAACGAATCTACTGCATAGTCAACATTCTCGAGGATTTGATAATCTTTGTACCGCGACGAGGTCTGGTGCTTTCGAGCAGAGATTATGCGATACGGGGAGGGAACTCTGTGTGCGCGCGTGTGTGTAGAATATATCTATGTACATAGGTACGTACGTAGTACGTACGTACGTATAGCCCGGGTAGGGTATGGCCCACCATTCGAGAATCGTGAGGCTAAATAAACTCCGGTGGTAATTCTCGCGTGGGTGTACATGTGCAATATAGAAGCTAGTCATTAGTGATCGTATACACATAAATACATACATAATTACGCAATATACTTTACTATACGTATACGGAATACGATAGAGCGCGTGGTACATATACATACATACGTACGTATACACGAGTCTAGCTTACGGAAATGTCTCTGCATAAGTAGCTACGTGCTGTAGGCAGGATTCAAAGAATATCAATTTTGCCTGTTCGAATTTGCCAGTCTTTTGTGGGGAATAGAAGAGAAATTTCATTAACGGATCATGTTTCTTTTCGACGACGACGACAACGGAGCTCTAGCTCGAAGCGTCGATGGATTTGGAGTGATGCTGGTACCCCATTCAGCGGTTCAGGGGTCCAGGTTCTTGGTTATGGTGGAAATGAGATGGAACGAAGTCAATGAAAGACAGGAGAGTGGAGAGTAGACCGTCAAAAGAAGAAGAGGAACGGACGTGGAGGAATGAAGTAAGCAGGCTAAACGGTAAAGAGAAAAGGTCAAAGTCTGATAACGCAAAATTTGCTCTGCGAGTTTACTGTGCTTTTCGCCACTTTCTACACCTCGGCACGTGCGTGTCGCCACATTTATCTTGAAGAGGATGCGCCGAAGAGTGCCAAACGAATAGCTACGTATATGCATGCTGTTTTTTCAACGGACAGAAGGTCGCATTTTTGAGAATGACGATAACGAAGGAAGATGAAAATTAAGATAGTTTTTCAATGCTCGAAAACCCGAGAGCGATATGTGTATACGACACACACGCAAATACATCGCCGCCTACGCGAGCGATAATACATAATACATATGCTGTGTATGTATAAAAGTCGCTGGGTCACCCCGATGTCTATATACAACGTATGTACATACATACATACATATATCTGTTTGCATTACCATCTCATCCGCAAAGAGATTGGCATTGTTGTCCAAGTCGATAGGAGGATTCCTTTTTCCTCTGCAACTCCACACCTCCTTCTTTCTCTAGCATTGTATAGAAACGCGGGAAGGAAGTTTTCCAATACTTTAATTCTACTACGGAAATTGTTGATTCAAATTATACGTCATGTTCCTGGGCTGCGGGTGTCAAGGCATCGAATTCCTAAAACTGCTTGAAATTTTGCGGTTCCAACTTCATTCACACGTTGAAAACGACGATCGAAAATGAATTCATGTATATATATACATACTCAACACGTATATACCAGATTCTCTATTTATCTGGAATTTCTAGAGAATGAGGACTGTTAGTTTTCTCGGTTTCTTTGCTCCTCTATCGCCTTTCATTATTGTACGTTGTGACCTACAGAAACTTCGATTCTCAGAGCCCCAGGGCAGCCCATTCTTCTAGCCCCTCGAAGAGCCTCTAGCTTCCATCGATGGTTTATCAAATTTTTTATTATACCTCGAAAAACGTTGAGCTACTGTTAGTTTTTGCGGGTACCAAGTTTCCAACGATCATGCCCGGGGCGACAAGAAAAATATGTTATTCGCCGAGATAACACTCTTATCCTGAATTTCAATCTTCCACGTGTATGTAGCTGCGCGAGCGCGTTTCGGGTGTATTCGAAATTTGAACCACCGTACACGCCGATTTCCGGCACACATGTATCATCGCGTGTTCATTGATATTTCTTTCCGTTGCTACAGGATTCTTTCATGATCATAAGATCCACCCTCGACTGAAACGCGAGAAGGTCGGGCTAAAGATCGAAACTGAAAATTCACCACGGCACAATTATTCTGTTCGACAGAATTCTTAACACGAGCCTTATGTTCTGTGTGACGCTCGCGCGTGTAGCTTTGCACGTACATACATACCTGTACAATATCTATCTAGATTCAGACGCGCAGCGTAGTCGTACGCTTGGTTACCCTGACTCAGATCATCTCTCATCCTGTGGGTCCAATCGTGGAATTAATCCCGCCTAAATTTCGACGCACGGCCCCAAGGATAGATTCGAGCCACGGGTTTATGTCAGGATATTATTCAGCTCGGGTACGTCGACGGGTTTATTGTAAGTTCCGAGGAGACGTACACGCGAACAATATTATACCTCAGGTGGCAGAGGAGCATCAGGCTTAGACAATCAGCTGCAGAGATTGATTCAATGTTATACGATTGTAGTATCAGAGGCAGCAGATCCTGCTACACGTATATTGGTCTCATTGGTGCCTAATTCCAGTTGCCCCATTAATAAGAGTAGCTATCCATACCGGAGTAGACGAACGTGACCAATGCGAACGACGACAAACGTGACGTATCTGGAAGAGTTCTTCTTTTCTTAACTTATTCTTTTTTTTACGGTCATAACGGAGAGCTCCGTAACCACGAATCCATTATTGGAAAAAGTTTAAAGCTCGGAATGGGGGGTAGCTACATATATTTTTGTAGGTTCTTCGATTCTGCTTTTCAGCATGTTGTCTTCCTCTATTAGACCTGCTGTAACCCATCTGGATATTGATCTGGACATACGTCGTTCCGTTCCCCCTTTTGAATTTTTCTTTCTCAATCTGGATGCCGTGAATATGGACGTCGTAAATTTGTCTCAATATTCTCTGAGACCAGAGAATCATTTTTTGGTTTTTCTATCCCACCGGTTGAGTGGAGTCATCCGTCATCCAATAAGATACAATTTGCGAAAAAATTCATGAATCCCGAATCCAATTTCCAATTAGATTTTCATTCCGTTGTATGATATACCTGACTAGAACCATTATCCGTCATTTCGATTTGATCGAGAGGTTCCGACCTATACACGTCTGTTGCTGTGAGTTGAATTTCAGGAATTCAGAAAAACGCGAGGCGAGAGGAAATTTGTGAAAATTATTACGCGCCAATTGCTATGTTCCCGGCGCGGCTTATTGTGTGGAATTAATTGAAATAATTGATTTTACGTCAATATTACACCTCGGTTGGTATATCCCCGTGATATACTGTACACGGAACTTATTAATTCTTCCACGTGATTCCATTACGGTATGATAACAATTATTTTGTATATATTTTTGTATCTATTCTACCGAATGAAGCGACAATCATTCAATTACGTGATTTTTGGGTATTCGTCGCTCGAGCTAGGAAATCAAATCCCGCAAACGGTTAGAAAATAGACAAAGATGATAAAGGAGCAAAAATCGATACCCGCCTCCTAGAATCCGTGAATTGATTCGAAAATTCCGGTACAATATCGTCTCCGCTTCGCAGGCTGCACGTTTATCGGGAATTTTTCATTCAGTGAAACGATGTTGCTTGATCAAGGTTTCCAGCGAAGATGAATGTTCAGCTACCTCTACCCACAGTTCGGGGGTCGGGAGCTCAAAGTCACGACGAAGAAAAGATTAGGCAGCTGAGACAAATATAGTTGTCGTTTATGGTAGGCCAAACTATTTGCTGGCTGTCGCTCTGGGCTCCGGGATAGAAGAGGTTAATATTTCGTAAGATATTTCTTAGGGGTTGTCTCTAGAGCAGATCAAGGATTTGGCTAGCTACCAACGGCGTCTTGTGCATATATTTGACATTGCCGATTATTCGATGAAAAATGTTCGTGCACGGAGCAAGTAAAATGTCGAGAAATCATAAGAATAATGGAAATTTGAAAGTGGAAAAAGATCCGAGGAACAACCAATGCGCTTCAACATTCTATCTGGATTTATCCAAGCTGGTCGATGAGACAGTATAATATCGTAGACACCGAGCGTTATTTCCAACTCGTGGATATCCGTATAAAATAAGGTTTTCGGAGGGTTTGAGAGAGTCTCAAAGACTCGGGTGAAACTTATCTCCGTCTGCTTTCAGCCCGGCGAAAGTTCTTTGGAAACTTTAATTCGTTAGCGAGAGATTTTATTAAAAAATAGGCTACAGGTATCGTTCAACACTTGAGGCAGGGAGGAGTTGGCCGGATGAACGAGCTTCCTCGTTTAAATTCATTATCGTCTTCGTTTTCATTTTTCTTCCCCTCCGCCGATCGTACGAATTACGCTTGAGCCCTCGAATTTGAATCAGGGCCTGGATTTCGTCCAAGTTAAAACGCGTAAAGCGCCCGTGGCGTGAAATGAATGTAATCGAAAGGCGAAGAACAAAAAGGACGACACTATATCGAGATTATCGGATCTTACGAACAAATTTCGGCATTGAGGCAACGCAGTATAGCAATGAAAGATGAAAAATCCGGATGGCGCGGATAGGAAGAAAACTATCGCCGAAGAAGTAATTGATTTCTCCAAGTGGGCGTTGACGAGTTCAATCCCGTTATATGCCCTATATAGAGCTGGAAGATGTTCTCGAAGTGAAATCGACATGCTGGGTATATATGACGAGAATTAATACTAACGGATAACGCGAAATTCAATTCCTTAAGAGAAAATTCAATTATCGGTTAAAAGTGACTCGAGCTTTCCAATCACCCGCCTGCTCTGCAGCAAAACAAATTTCAAAGATTTCGAGAACTCGCACTTGGGGCGCACATAAGCGTGTGCCGGTAGAAGTCAAATTTCCGTCCGTCAAATTTTTATCGTATAGATAATCTATATCCAGATTGGCGGCAGCGAATCGCCGCCAAGTATCTCAGTCGTTGCTATAAGACGCTTTATAATTCTTATGCTACTTTTCAAACGATACTCGTATCCTCGTAATCATTCGTTTCGGTACATACGATACAGCAATCTCGTACACGATAAAAACTGCCCTGCTAGTATTGAAATCGAGATTATTAGTTGGAATCTCATCGCTGACGTTTGTCTCCGAGACCGAAATTCGGTGAGTCTCAAATGCTCCGATCTCTGTGTCGTCCGCATCTACTGCTGGAACGGATAGAGGAACTGGTACGAACTGGTCTTGCCGGTGGCATCGGTCAAGCCATTTGGGAACAACTGATCGACAGTATAAGGAGGGGCCGCGCTTATGCGTACCGATAGAAAGAGTAAAGTGGATAGATGAAAAGCGCGAAAGGTCAATAAGCTAGTACGATTTCGATGAATTATCAGTGTGAGGGACATTCGTAACATGGTCTACTTGATTACATTACACTGATAGCAATAGAGTCGAATTAAACACTCATTAGTTGACTTGCACGTTTCGTCTGTAGTTCACGAACAAACATGGATCGTTGGGTGGGAAAGGTTGCCATCGTGACTGGAGCGAGTTCTGGGATCGGCGCTGCGATTGCCGAGGAACTCGTCAGGGCTGGTGTTCTGGTTGTCGGACTGGCGAGACGTTGGGAGAGACTGGAGAACTTAGCGGAAAGCTTGAAGGAAAGCAAAGGGAAGTTCTACCCGAGGCGGTGCGACCTCAGGAAGGCGGAGGACATCCTCAGCGCCTTCGAATGGGTGAACTCGGAATTGGGAGGCGTCGACATCCTCGTGAACAGCGCCGGACTGTTCAGACTGAGTAGAATTATAGGTGAGTAAGTTATAGAGAATGCTTGGCCATTCTTGTTCTGCTGGTACGTACTGATCCCGAATTATTTCAGACGACCAGATTGACTCGTTTCGCAACATTCTGGATGTGAACGTATTGGCGGTTGCCATAGCTATTCGAGAGGCAGTGGCCTCGATGAAAAGCCGTGGTGGTCCCGCTTACATCATCAATATAAACGGGTAATCTTTGAATTCGCACAGTTATTATCTTGCGGACTCATGCGCGGTAGACACTTCTCTATTCTTCTTCGAATGTCTCCAAATAGGCGTAGAACTCATTGTAAGAATCACCCATTTGTCACAAATCAGCATGGATTTGCACCGATTTTTTCTCCTTTGTTTTCGTTACAACTTGAAGTATTGCTGGGCATTATACTCTCGATGCCAGCCTGACGCTGAGCTTGTACGCGCCCAGTAAACGTGCTATAACCGCGATGACAGAAACCGTTCGGAGGGAGCTCGCCGCTGAAGCTAACAACAAGATTCGAATCACGGTAAGGTTTGATTCCTTGGCATACAAATTGATGTGGAAAATGGTCATCGACGTTATTGAGTCCATGCGAACGAGGTTAACGCAGACCTTCTGCCAAATAACGTCGTTGTTTTTTCAGAGCATTAGTCCGGCGGTAGTAAAAACGGAGCTCGTGCAGGTAGCGGGGGTGGTCGCAGTAGACCAAGCCTATGAAGGAATACCCAACTTGGTCGCGACGGATGTTGCCGACGCTGTCCGTTACGTCTTGGGCACCCGGGATGGCGTGAATGTAAGCAAACATTAGCTACTTTTTTGATTAGGGACAGGTATAAACAGTCGGCTGTGTCTGAAATTCAATTTTCCCGGAAGCCGATGATAATTTATGACAAAAATAGTCAACTTCGATATTCTCACGATTGTTTCCACTGACCAACATTTTTTTTCCAATCTTCCATGTATCCAGATCACGGAGTTGATTATGCGTCCCTCCAACGGAACCTACTAACCAGCGGAGCTGAACCAGAGAGTTATTATAGTCCGATCGAAACCATCGATTCTGTAGTTGTATCGCTTTAATTGTTAACATCGACTGTGAAAGAATAATATTTCTCTGCGCTATCGCGTGTTTTTCGCACTTGCACCCCGAACAAAGGGCGTATTTTTTTAGACATAATGTAACCTGGCTGACAATCTATGCTCCAGGAGTTAGAATAAGAGACTCGCAAGCCTCCTTGAAATGTATTGAGAAACGTTAAGTTGGAAGAAAACAGACAGTCAAGGATTTTGCAGCGTAATAGACTTGAAAGAGTGCTCGGAGGAGTGTGGGAGCTTTTGGTTGGTCTAGGCGCGTTGCAGATCACTGGTTCCATATAGTGTCGCTGATGAAGATCGGTGCCGATCTCCACGCGACCAGCTCGGCTGGGTCTCGATCTTTTTCTGTTATTGTAAGCCAGGCAACCGGCCGTCGAAATCGGATAGAATTATAGCGTGAGAACAGAATTGCAGCTAAACTTCGATGTACCATTGAAGAGTAGAGTACTTATACCGATGCTCACCTACATTATGCAATGTCGAATTCTACGCTACAGAACGACTGCGTATCGGCAGGTGGATCGCAGTAAGGAAAATGATCATCAGTCGAGTATCTTCGATGCTTGTTGCGCGCACAATCTTTTCTCGCATGCCTTCCCCCGAGCTGATGAATTTTTATCAAGGATTGAACAACATTCTGACAATTCAAATCCCTCGAATGTCAAGCTGCACGTACGTCCTATATTCATTTTATCTCAGAGAAAATGTGTGCCAATTACTCAAGCGATCGCACCGGCCCTCCTCAATATTAGTTCTTCGGTCCATAACAGTAAATGTAATCATTCGTTTCGTCGCCTCGTAAAGGTACATACGATAGAGCGATCTTGTAGATAATAAAAACTGCCCTGCAAGTATTGAAATCCAGGTTATTAGTTTGAATCTCTCCGCTGACGTTGTTTATCTCCGAGGCCGAATTCGGTGAGTCTCCAATGCTTCGATCTCTGTGTCGTCCGCATCTCCTGCTGGAACGGATAGAGGAACTGGTAAGAACTGGTCTTGCCGGTGGCATCGGTCGAGCCATTTGGGAACAACTGATCGACAGTATAAGGAGGAGGGGGGGGGGGCTCGCATACCGCGACAGAGATAGTGGAGTGGATGGGTCCAAAGTGCGACAGGTCGATAAGCCAGAGTATGAGTTATGTTATGCGCACTGTTACGACTGCGGTTCATGAACAAACATGGATGGTTGGGTAGGTAAGGTTGCCATCGTGACTGGAGCGAGTTCTGGGATCGGCGCTGCGATTGCCGAGGAACTCGTCAAGGCTGGTGTCCTGGTGGTCGGACTGGCGAGGCGTTGGGAGAGACTGGAAAACTTAGCGGAAAGCTTGAAGGAAAGCAGAGGGAAGTTCTACCCGAGGCGGTGCGACCTCAGGAAGGAGGAGGACATCCTCAGCGCCTTCGAATGGGTGAACTCGGAATTGGGAGGCGTCGACATCCTCGTGAACAACGCTGGCGTGGGTAACTGTAGCAACGTTATAGGTGCGTGATCAGGGTATGATGCTGCAATTATTTATACTTGAACAAATTCGCCGACCTTGCGACTTGTTGCATAATTTATTTCAGACGACGACACCGACTCTCTCAGCAAAATCCTGGACGTAAATGTCTTGGCGGTGGCCATAGCTATTCGAGAGGCGGTGGCCTCGATGAAGAGCCGTGATGTCGCTGCAGGTTACATTATCAACATAAACAGGTGATTTCCGAAGAAAAACACGAGTCAGTTCTTGTGGATGCAAATCATAGTTAGAAACGTGCAGTTGTGTGTGACGAGGACGGAGGATTTTTTGTTTTTTTTTCGCGAACAGCACGTTCGGGCATGGGTCTAGTACGATGCCGCGAGTCAGCTTATATACGTCCAGTAAATGCGCCGTGACTGCGCTGACTGAAACCGTGCGGAGGGAGCTTGCAGCCGAGGGGAAGAATAACATTAAGATAACCGTAAGAATTCCAATTTACCATTCAAAACGAATTATCGTACCTCGACATTTCATGAATGCCGCAGTCAGAGTCGAAGAAGTCTTGTTTCGAACTGACGCATGGCGTCGCACTGATTTCTATTGTTCCCGCAGAGCCTTAGTCCAGGCTTCACGAAAACGGAAATATTCGAGGTATCCGGTATTCCTGATACGCTGCTCAGTAGCATCCCAACCCTTGACCCTCGTGATATTGCCGATGCCGTTCTCTACCTTCTCGGAACTCAACATAAGGTCCATGTGAGCAGAGCACTTACAAGACTTGTATTTCCACGTCCGCGTTCGTTCTCCACTAGCAATAGTATCTGTGATTCATAATTGCCAAGTAGAGCACATTCTACAGACGTTCTCATAGTTAATAGCGAGTCAACTGTATGTGGAGTCATAATTTCCAACATTCGATCAATCTAGGTGACGGAGTTGACGATGCGTCATGCGAGCGAAGTCGCCTAAGCTGCCGACGAGGGCCAGAGAATCATCGATTCGACCGGAACAATACATCACACCGGTTTATCATAATTGTTGTAAACGACTGTTTTAATATAACAATATTCTCACGAATCCTCTCTTTATATTCATTCCCATGATTATCGTCCGCAGTAACTCGGTCTTACATCGCGTGATTACACTTCTCAAATTAGTCTGACTGCAATTAGTCGAGTTCAAACACCTTACAATCCCGACCAAAATCCTCATTCCGAGTTCCGACTGATCGTGAATCATACTGTGGACATCTGTGACATCGGAATAATATTTATAAATTACTGCCGCGACTACTCCCACAGGAGTTATCGTCGTGTCGTCCAGAATGACAGTTTGTGAATTATTGGTTGGAAATAAGTTGAGCCATTCCCATCCCATGGGCCATCCGCCTCACAGTGAGATATAATTTCAAAGATTCTCGCATCTCGATAACTCGCGTTTGGGATGGAGGGAGTGTCTGAAAGAACCGCGTGTGAGTTTTCTTGTGTATACTCTAATTGCTGTTATTGTTTGCGGTTTCCTTTATTGAATGATACATGCAGCTAAAGTTTGTCCGAGGCATTTCAACTAGATTGTCGACGCACGGTGGAAATGACGTCAAAGAGCCTCCCCCGTATGAGGTACAATTGCTAATAGCCAGATTCCACTTATCTTATCAGAAGCTCGAGACGCTGGACTTCCGAGCGAACTGGCTTTAGAAATATTTAGTCGCCTCTTATAGCCCATTCAATATGGATCGTTGGGTAGGGAAGGTTGCCGTTGTAACTGGCGTGAGTTCAGGAATCGGCGCTGCGGTTGCCGAGGAACTCGTCAAGGCTGGTGTTCTGGTGGTCGGACTGGCGAGGCGTTGGGACAGACTGGAGAACCTGGCAGAGAGCTTGAAGGAAAGCAAGGGAAAGTTCTACCCGAGGCGGTGCGACCTCAGGAAGGAGGAGGACCTCCTCAGCGCCTTCGAATGGGTGAACTCGGAATTGGGAGGCGTCGATATCCTCGTGAACAACGCCGGACTATTCTCACTGAGTAAAATTATAGGTGAGTTAGTTGGCGAATGAGTGGTGATTCCCGTTCTTTCGGTACTTAAATTCTCCTGAATCATTTCAGACGACCAGACTGACTCCTTTCGCAACATTCTGGACGTAAATCTATTGGCGGCTGCCGTAGCCATTCGAGAGGCAGTGGCCTCGATGAAAAGCCGTGGCGGTCCCGGTTACATTATCAATATGAACAGGTACGCTTTCAACCGATGAAGTTATCGCTTGGAAGGCTTGTCCGCGGTTGACACTTCAAATTCATAATGATCTGAAAATATGCATGGAACGCAGTACCTCTGGCCGGATATTTTAACAATCCGGCAGTTATTGTAAGACGGTACACAATTGCGCTCATCTGTGTTTCTTCGTTTTTCTTGCAACCTAGTACTGTCGGGCATCAACTTCCCGCTCTTGGTGTGACAATTAGCTTGTACTCGCCCACCAAACACGCTATTACCGCGATGACAGAAACCGTTCGGAGGGAGCTCGCTGCCGAATCTAACAACAAGATTCGAATCACGGTAAGACTCGAGTTCTTGATATGAATTGATCCGAAAAATATTCATGGATAAGGAGTCGGAGTGAACACCACGGCAAGCAGCTTCTCGCCCATTAACTTTTTTGTCCATCAGAGCATCAGTCCGGGAGGCGTGAAAACGGAGATCATGCAGGCAGCGGGACATCCCGACGGGATCAGAGTCTTCGAGGAAGCTATCTGCCTGGACTCCAAGGATGTTGCCGACGCCGTTCTTTATGTCTTGGGAACCCGGGATATGGTTAACGTAAGACAAATGTTTGCGACCTCTTTAATGCACACTGATAGTATCCACGACTTGTGTACGATCCGCTGATAATTCGTCGGAGCAAGAATTTTGATTATGCACGATAGTCGATGGTCGGATATATCTCAAGTTGAATTTCTCTCGAGAAACGAGGACAATGAATCACGAAAATAGTCGATTCGATGTTCCCACGATTACTCCTAATTGCATTCATTTTTCTCCAATTCTGAACGAACGCAGATCACGGAGCTGACCATTCGTGCCACTGGCGAACCTTCGTAACGGGGAGAGAAGCGAGTAACATCGAGTGTTGTTGTATCACTCAAAACCATTGATTCTACAGCTGTATCAAGTTTCTTATCAACATCGGCTACAAAGAAAATAACATATACCCAAGCTATCTTCAGTGTTTTTACTGTCACCTCAATTCAGATAAGAATTCTTTCAGACACCCTGAAAAGAGCTGAAAATGCATTTTTCCGATCCAAAATAGCAGTCTCGCAAGTCTCGTTGAGATGTATACCGGAAGTGAAATCAGCCGAGGGAAGATAGGCGGGATCGAGACGTTCGTATCGTAACGAGCAAGAGAGGGTGCTCAAGAGAGTGGGAAGGATTTTGGTAATTCCAGACGAGCTTGAGATCAATGGTTGTGCGATGTTGTCGCTGATGATGATAGGGGACGATTTCCGGATTTCCAGCTTGGCTAGGTCTAGCCGAACATGTTTTGCGGATACGAGGAGCCAAAGGCGAATGAGCATTATCCTAATCCACTGGTAGTTTGTTGTCTTCTTGTCATTGTCCTGATTGCAGCGCCGGATATCCTTCTTGTCTTCTACCAATTCAAATCCATGAATGGGACGGAGGATCTATGTTCTATTTTCGTATCATCTCAGAAGAAATATGCGTTATGTTTTCAAGCCACTGGTTATCCCATCTCAATGTCAGTTCACGGAGCGCTGTATACCATACTTTTGCCAAAAATGGTGTCTTCGTCGTTGAACTTGACGAGAATCTAACCACGAGGTTGGGAACGATTGATTGATAGTCTGAACGACTTTCGGGCTTATTCGCTAACTTATGGCTGCAGAATAACTGCAAAGCAATGAGAGATAGCTCTCGTTGCCTTTTGACTGGCTGCGCCCAATTGCGTTACAACTCGCAGCAAGAGATAGGGCTCACTCAGAGCGCGTAAGTTCAATAAGCCAGATTGTTTGAGATGGATGACGAAATGTGTTTTGTTGCCAGCGCGATTTCCGAATTCGAGAAATTTCGTTAAAATATTTACAACGATATTTCCATGACTTACTATTAGCTGAATATGGATTCTTATTATCGTCTCCGCCGACTTGTTGGGAGTTCATAGTCTTGACCTCACATCACGTAATTGGGCGATACCATTATTATTTCTTCAGAGCATGGAAAACATGATTTCTCGAATGCTGACTAGCTTCTTCTTAATAAATACGATTATTAATTGGGATTCAGATAACTGAGGTACGGCTTCGCTATCTTGTTAATGACGGACACTTTTTTTGCTATCAAGGTGACGTGGGACTCGTTGTCCTAAATGTAAAGAAACCGTTTCGAAAACAAGAATCGTGAGTTTTCGCGAACGACTCGATCGATTATGATAAAACTTCGGGGATTCGTTGAGTACGATCACAGAAAGCGGCGGAGTATTTCAATTTTTCGAAACATCGATCGGATTTGATGGAATAAATAATCTATGGCGGGGAATTTTTCGAAAACTAATGTGTAATAGCTGGACGCGAAAGGTTCAACGCTTTCAGAAACTGTCCCATACAATGCTCTTGGATCTTTTTTCGTTTGGATATAGAGCATCTGAAATTCGTTATGCTTTTTTAATAGTGATCATAAATATAGAGATAAGTATAACATACAATCAAACCGAGGTCGCGGCGTATCTGCATACATGTCCAAGTGCTCGATGGGATCTATCCTCAAGGGTGACTCGATTCTTCATTGAAGTGACTGTCGAAAACTGCAGCAGACATATGGATCGTTGGATCGGTAAAGTAGCCATCGTAACTGGCGCAAGTATTGGAATCGGTGCTGCGATTGCCGAGGCCCTTGTGAACGAAGGTGTATTGGTGATAGGATTAGCCAGACGTTTGGATAAGCTGGTAGAATTGTCGGTGAAGCTCGTCGGAGCCAAGGGAAAGCTGTACCCAAGGCACTGTGACGTCGGCATAGAAGAAGACCTTTTGGACGCCTTCAAATGGGTAAAGGCCGAATTCGGTGGCGTAGACATCCTCGTCAACAACGCCGGCGTTTACAGCAATAAAACAATTATAGGTATAAACATCCGCGGAACAATGCACTTTCTTCGAGACATATCTCGATCGTTTTGCGAAAAACTTTTCAAGTGTTATCTTGAAATCTCGAATGATTCTCCGTCCAATATCCTTAGACGACGACGTCGATGGTTTTCGAGATATGCTGAACGTCAACGTTCTGGCAACGGCCGTTTCTATACGAGAATCTGTGGCTTCGATGCGCAGCCGGAACGTAGCTGGTCATATCATCGTCATCAATAGGTAAGTTAAAGGTATTCGTTTTCGTCTGTCATCTGATTATGCATTTCCAAAGGCTCAAATATTAAGCGAAGCGGATCCCGAACTCGATTCGCGATCGATTTTTACCATTTTTTTTGGCCTCGCAACAGTGTTGACGGACATTGGCTTCCCGTTGGTGAGAGCGCGAGCTTGTATTCGGCCAGTAAATTCAGCGTTACTGCCATGACGGAAACGGTGAGACGGGAGCTTGTAGCTGCAGGGACGAGAATCAAAATAACGGTAAAAAAATGTTTTTTTCGTTCTACTCACTGTGAATGTTATCGCTCCGCGTGTAATGAGTTTTCACTTCTCCGATCGCAGAGCGTCAGTCCAGGATATGTGAAAACGGACATCATGCGAGCAGCTGGCGTGCCAAGCCACGAGACATTCTTTGATAACGTTCCGTTCCTTGAGCCAAAAAATATCGCTGAATCAGTAGTCTACATCCTGAGTACTCCGGAGAATGTTCAGGTGAAAAATTTCAGTCGCATTGATTTTATTTCTCATTCGTTATGTACCATTGCTACGAAACTTTTTCACATTTTTCCACTCCGCGTTTGTCCGATTTTACTTACCGAGAGATGAATGTATTCAGAAATTGTGAAATTTTATCAACGTTCTAATTGTGAATCTCGCTCATCATCGTCTACAGGTGACCGAATTGTCGATCCGCCCTGTTGGCGAAGGGATTCAGCCATTTTAGATAACGGACCCAGATCCGATGAGAATGCCGATTGTAAATTGAAACGAACTCAATTGTTGTTATACCTTACCGCAAGTAAACTTTATCACACAATCTTTTATCTCCTTCATATAAATCATCCATAATTGCGAATGATACAAATTCCAATACTCAAAACTCGACGATCTACTTGCGAATAAGTTATTTCTAAGGTAACAGGTAGGTGTGTTTCGGCGATAGCGGAGAATCTGGAAATACGATCGTGAAATGAAAGTGAGCTGAGCGAACTGATAGAAAGAAAAAGAAAAAGAAGCAACGCTTAGTGCCATCAAGCAAATTTTGCCTGGAATCAGGTGAATGTGCAGAGTTGCGAGGCCAGCCGAGTGCATTGTACTTTGCAGTCTCCATCGAACCTCTCGTTGAGGAAGAAGTACCTATCTCAATCTTGTTCGCGTATAGTTTCAGTGCGTTGTAGGAAATCTTGTAATCGTGTTTCCCAGTGACGCCGATATGTACAACTCTGTTGATTAACATGGAACGTCGTGTGGGAATAATCGTCGTCGTAAGCGGTGCGAGTGCAGGAATCGGTGCTGTGATTTCTCGGGTTCTCGTCGAAAATGATTTGTCGGCTGTTGAATTAGCCAGGCATCTGGAAAGGCTGTGGAAATTGCATATCACATATGCTGTCGTTCGCATTTTGAGAACCTGGAACAATGTCCAGGTTACAGTTTACACTCTCGTGTCAGTATTTGCCAATCGAAACGGCAATTTATCACACGACTAACTTCCAGAATCGCGCAACTCATTCATTTCATTTACAAATGTTCAGATATCAAAATTCTCGGTTCAGAATGCCGACGAGACATAATGGGCAGAAACTCGACGCACAGATAGCTCCTCGGTGCACAGCTAGGTCCTATAATTTTCTAGCAATCGCATATCACCAACGTATGCGCCGAAAATACTGATGATACTGCACAGCCGATTGTATACATTCTGGGATCATCAAGTCATCCTTCACGATGCGTAATAGCGTTCGAGAGACCGAAAGACACGCGCGTACAGTCTTATATATTGAGCACGTGTCACGAAACTCTAGTTCGTGACTTCATTGAACCAACGTTTACTAAACCTGGGATTCATCTACGTCTCAAACTCAAAGACTAGATAATAACAATAATTGACGTTAGACCATCATTTCCGCCGATCCACTTCACCTGCCGATTTCCACGTCCTTCGCCGTGACGATGTCACACCGTGAGCCCGACAGTTGTTTCATTATAGAAGGATAAGGCGGCCTCCTCACTGGGTCCTCATCTTTTGCGTATCCATACTAAGAGCATGTGTCCAGTATTCCTGTGCAGAGGGGCACCGGTTTCATTCGGTTAGCAGACTCCGCGGAGTGCAGGTGCAAAGTGTTACAGACCTCAGAATGGATCGTTGGTTTGGGAAAGTTGCCTTGGTCACGGGAGCCAGTGCCGGTATCGGTATGGCGACGGTTGAGGCTCTTGTTCGGGAAGGCCTTCGGGTGGTTGGCGTAGCCAGACGAGTCAATAGGATCGAGAAAATTGGCGAAAACTTGAAAGACGCGCGAGGGAAGCTCTACGCGATGCAGTGCGACGTCTCCAAGGAGGCGGATATCCTCGCGGTCTTTGCATGGATAGAGGAGCACCTGGGTGGCGTCGACGTAATCGTCAACAACGCTGGGCTGATGCACTCGGCGACCGTCACTGGTAAGCGGAATCAGCAGAGATAGAGTTCCCCCTGAAATTCTCCCGAACTTTTTCGTCCTATGTGAACGTGATTTACACGTATCGTCTTCAAAATCTTTTGCTCGACTCCCTGCAGACGGAGATACGGAGGGATTTCGTCGTATACTGGACGTGAACGTTTTAGCCGTGGCTTTGTGCACGAGGGAAGCTGCGCGGTCGATGAAGGCGCGTAAAGTCGACGGTCACATCTTCAACATCAACAGGTTCGTCGACGTAATTCTGGATAAATTTTTGCGGCGATATTCGCGCGTCCCATTGTGCTTCCGGATTCGCGTCATCCAAACGTTTACGTTTATGTACTTAGTCCTTGATTTTTCCGCAGCGTTTTGGGCCACTACCTGTTCAGCCCGAGCAATCGGTACAGTTTGTATCCGAGCAGCAAGTTCGCGGTGACCGCAATGACCGAGGTCACGAGGAAGGAGCTAATCCAAGCGAATACGAAGATTAAAGTTACCGTGAGTGGCCGGAAAATGTATATACCTATATTCGCAGGAGATGGAAAACGTTGTGCGTCTCGAACGTAGCTGGTAAATGGATATACCGTCGGTTTCAGAGCATAAGCCCGGGATTTGTGAAGACAGAAATAATCAAA
Organism: Phymatocera aterrima; assembly: GCA_963170745.1. Lineage (NCBI taxonomy): Eukaryota > Metazoa > Arthropoda > Insecta > Hymenoptera > Tenthredinidae > Phymatocera > Phymatocera aterrima. The sequence continues at coordinate 532,393 of OY720668.1, forward strand.
GCTGGCGTAGACGAAGCGACGTCCGATCTGATTTTCAATGCCATCCCATCGCTGAATTCCGAGGATGTGGCCAACGCCATCATCTACGCCTTGGGAACTCCGGAGCATGTTCAGGTATGAAACATATATTATATCGCCGATGGAGTTTTCTCCTCGCTTTCACATTACTCGTCTGCCCACTTTCTTTTCCATTTTCTTCGATCCCCGTTCACCAAGCCCTTGTCACATATGCAACATACGTTCACGAACGCGATCTAGATATACATTGCGTAACTTAATTGTCTTCCAGGTCTGCGAGCTGGTAATACGCCCAGTCGGAGAGCAGCTTGCCTGAATAAATCCCGGACACCAACAGATTTAATATACAGGTATTGCGGAAAGCAGTCGCCTAGTCGTGTCCAATCGCACTCGCCTTACCCATTCAGTCTCCGTTGTTCACAGATTCCAGCCCTTGAATCATGCAAATGTACAATCGAATTAGATCAGAATTATGATATTAGAATCTGTATGCCATTGACATCGCGGTCAGCCGCAAGAAACGAATAAAACCTTCCATTCATCGCTTCGTCATACGTAGGTATATTTTCCATTTTGAATCCGTTTGATTATATCTATTACCTCGTCATGTTGATATCCCGAAAAGTCACAATCCCACGAAAACTTTCCTCAATCACAACGCTCACTTTCATTTTAAGATAAAATGAGATGTAATTATCAGTCATTTTTTCTGATGTCGTGGCTCTTTGTCACAGATGGATCGACGGGAATAACAACCAATAACTTAGATTTGTTTCGGCTCCATTCCGAAACATCCTAACGCATTTTGAATCACACGTACAATTATTATCTACATTCAGGCACTAAATTAGCTGCCCATTGCTGCAACAACCATCCTCTTCAAAATTGTAGAAAAAAAAGAAATTGTCAAATCGACTTCGGAACATGGCTTGAATCAATCGCCGCCCACGACCAAATTCTCCGGCACTTTACCGATTGGGTTTCGACATGAATAGCACTTCCGGCTTCACAATGACTGACAACTAGACTGTGCTAAATTTTAGACTGAAACTCGCTGCTGTGCGGGATGCTACCGAAATTTTCATTTCTCTGGAGTAATGTTCACGATTCGGATACGTTAATTATTAAAAAGAATCGTAAAGAAGGTCGATGGTCTGCGCGTGCACACACGGCATAACCGATTGTCAATATGACCGTTTTCACCTGCAACATACTTTCCTCGCCAATTCTCACACGCTGCGACATAATATCCCAATAAAGATGACCAGGACGAGCGAAAACACTTTGCAAACCGGTAAACGAACAGACGTTGGATTTAAGCTATTGACGGTCGAATAATGAATGCATATGCATCATACATTCAACAAATCAACATTTTGAACCGATTTGGTAGACATTCACAACGATCGTGATGTATTTATTATGTGGAAACGCGTGTGCCTACGAATATCGATGGATGTGTCGATCTTCAGTCGATTTTCAATTGTCCACTGATGATGAACGTTGCTTCCTCGGTTGATGAAAATATTCCTAGCGCACGTATCCTGAGATACGCGTAATAATTGGGAGATAAAAATGATTATTAAATTGTTCTGAGGTATAGCAGCTCGGTACACTATATGTGTCCAATAACAATCTTGCTCGTTGTTGCATCACAGAGCAATAGCCGTAAAATAGATCACTGCTAGTTACGACGGCATAGCCAAGGCAGGGGATTCAGTCGCCGAGCGGAATCCACGCAGTACAGGCGAGAAGTGACACAGACCTCAGAATGGATCGCTGGTTTGGAAAAGTGGCCTTGGTCACGGGGGCCAGTGCTGGAATCGGTGCTGCAGTGGTCGAGGCCCTAGTTCGGGAAGGCCTGCTGGTCGTTGGCGTAGCCAGGCGGATCGATAGGATCGAGAAAATTGGTGAAAACTTGAAAAACGCAAGAGGGAAACTGTACGCGAGGCAGTGCGACGTCTCCGAGGAGGCGGATATCCTCGCGGTCTTTGCATGGATAGAGGAGCACCTGGGTGGCGTCGACGTCCTCGTTAACAACGCCGGCGGGATACACCCGGTTAATGTCAGCGGTAAGAAAGAATATGATAACGGCGAAATTGTGCCACAATTCTCTTTATCCGCTCTCGAACCTCCATTTCACCTTCGTGGTATGATCGTGGACCAGGATACGTCGATATGGCAGAAATGGTGTAATTTTTCCTGAAATCCTTATCAGAACGCGTATTATCCACTCTTGAACATTTCACGTCGAGTCCACGAAGTTGAGGGTCAACGGAAGTTTCCAATTCCCTCTCATTCACCGGACAGAAGCTGATCCACATCAATTCATCTGATTGACGCACACCGACGCATGCCGGACTTAGGGTGCTGGTATAGTGATGTAATGGAATCTGAATTCGACGTAACGAGCACCTCGAGTCCTGTTTTGACGTAGGAATAATTGTACAGCATGATAACGCAAAAACATCTGTCGCATGAGTTCCTATGGATAGCCGAGTTATTTTGTTATCGTTTGTGCACAATTTTTCACCTACATACAGATGGGAATTGCTCGATGCAGAAGGATCTTGTCTCTTCTGACTGATGTACTTATCGTGAATTTTTCAGCGTCTATAACAGCGCTTGAAAACTCTCTGCATCTCACTTCCAGACGGAGATACGGAAGGGTTTCGCCGCATATTGGACGTGAACGTCTTAGCGGTAGCCCTGTGCACGAGAGAAGCTGTACGGTCGATGAAGGCACGTAAAGTCGACGGTCACATCTTCAACATGAACAGGTTCGCCGACATACGTTATGTACCTAGATACATTCATACATCGATCTTCGCTGTATTCTCCTATGACTTCAGATACGCGCCCTTGAATATTCACGTGATTCAGTGTTTAATTACGTTCACAGCGTTTTGGGCCACTACCTGTTCAGTCCGGGCCAGTACAGTTTGTACCCCAGTAGCAAGTTCGCAGTCACCGCTATGACCGAGGTTACCAGAAAGGAATTGATCAAAGCGGATACGAAAATTAAGATAACGGTGAGTAGCCGACGCTGGCCCAGTGCTCGAAACCTACCAGGGTCTGTAGCTGTGGAAAATATGGGATGCGACGCATCATCGCTGTACAGTTATTAAAGCGATACATGATCGGTTTCAGAGCATAAGCCCGGGATTAGTGAAGACAGAAATAGTTGCGGTCGTTCACAACGAAGCAAAATCTGATGAGCTCTACAATGCTTACCCATCTTTGAATTCCGAGGACGTAGCCAATGCCGTCGTCTACGCTCTAGGAACTCCGGCACATGTTCAAGTACGAAACCTCATTGCGACTGACCGAGCTATTTCCACACTTGCACATTGTTTTTTCCGCATGTTCTCTCCGCGGTTTCGGATCGCCGTTTGCGAAATACGTTGTCTCCATGGTCGCACACACCGTAGTATATTCAAAGATCTACGAACTGCACAAGTATACCTCGTGTAATTTGTCTTTCAGGTCTGTGAGCTGATAATTCGTTGCGTCGGCGAGCTGGCTTCCTGAGTAAATCCCTTCGAGTGAAAAGTCTCTCCTTAGCAGTATTCATATTCTTTAATACGCAAGTGTTTTCAATATCACGTACGGTTCGATGTACCGACTCCTCTTGCCAATGTCAGGTCATGGGAGTCATCGAACAAACAGAGACCTCTTTGATGTTGCAGACGAATAGTTTTGTAAATAATGAGATACGTATGTACCAACGTGTTTGTAACGCATCACTTCTCTCTGTCTATTTCATTATCCGGACACCCTCGGATGTTGGGGGGGTGCCAAATATATAGAGAACTGCGTGAATATGCAGAGAAGAAATTTCGCGTATTGTGTAGCGGTTGAAGCGCCATTTGGATATCATGCAATGATGTCTCTGGCCGTTGTTGTAATTAACTTTCACCCTATCCGGGAATTCCCTACTCTCAGCACAATCTAGCATTATGACTTTATCGAACATACGAAGGAACGATATGTTGGTGTAATATTGGAACTCAGCAATTCGGTCGTACGAGAGGCAAAAATTCGGAAATGGATTCAGAAAAGATTTCGGACTCGGAAGAATACGCCTTTCAACTTCCAAAAGCAAATCTGATATACCTAGCCAACTTGATTCGGCTCGGCTTTTAGCGAAGTGAGTTCGTTTCAGGGTCTCCAGTGACTACGTAGGGGACTACCGCAGAGACGTCTTCTCCCCTTTTTTCATCCCTAATTTCTCTAGCGCATATCCCTATGAGCACTCAGAGATACAGTAAGCCTATAAAGGTACCTATGTCACACATTCTGCTCGCCTGAAAACGTCGTACATGTCAGATTCCCAATGAAATAGAGATCGAGTTCGACGGAAATGCCACATGAGTGATTTTGCTGATACTGGGGCGCTTCATTTCCGCCCTAATCCTCCGTCAGGTAATTATATCCTCATGCGATTTGAAGAACGCGAGGCGACGTGTCGCTAGAAACGAAGTCATATTTATACCTAAGATCCAGGAAACGGAGATCACCGATTTTTCCAGGCTTGTGGGAACGAGCTCGTCGACAATTCACATTACGGCGAACAATTACTTAAGCTTTAACGAACTACGGGGCTCTTGTCCTGCTGCAGCCTTGCAGCAGGAACTAAATTTATCTCATGTTTATTTCATCTTGCCGAAGGACGAGCTCTTTCACTAATAACTGAACGTTTTCTTAATTTCTTTTGTATAACCTCTCTCTCTTCGCCTCGTCAATGAATACGTATACCTACTTCTCAATTCTTAGTCGTAGTATAATTGGACGCGAAATACGGGTGGATTAATATCAATCAGGATCAAAATCAAAATGATCGCTTGAGGAATATTCGAATGGTGAATATTAATGGATAAAATACGTGATTTTTGGTGCCCTGGGATTTCGTTGCCACGAATAAAAATATGGGACGAACGTGAAAATGGGGGAACAGCTATAAACAGACGAGGCTAAAATATTTCAGCGGCCACGACTTCCTGCTGCTAGACTCGTCTCGTAACGATTGTTTTGCTCTTGCGCGGAAAATCCACGGATGACCAATGAAGCGAATCTCTCGAGAGACAATATACAGAGAGCTAGGTAGGTATAACCTTGTAAATTTTCTGTTGGCCAAGCCTCAAACCACGAGGTATAAATTTGGAGTAAAAAAGATTGCTAAAATATGCCGGACCTCGACGGACATCGTGTAGATGTTATGCCATGATATCCGTATTGCTTTCTAAATATCGAAAGTTTTTCATTCCACCAAATCCAGTGAATCACTTCATCCCTCATCGCGGTTTACCGCCTCTGATGAAACTACCGCGACAAAAATAATAGACCATCAAATATTTTCGAATCAACTATGTTATCCGAAGCTTCGAAACCTTTTCATCTGGCAGTGTAATGTATAGGTATACACTATGCATACGTACTTAGGCAACGAAAGTAGCCCAGTAAGCGGTGGCACCCATGACATCTGTGTTATACGATCAAATAGCGGGTCTAGATTTTGAGCATGTGAAACAATTTCATCGATAGCAGCTGATCCTGAAGCAAAAATATGATGCGATGCGCGTGTTCACTAACCGCTGAACTTATATTCCCCACGTGTCGTAACCGTGGAAACCAAAGTAATGAATTTTAATTGAGACTCATCCCTCACATTCCATGGGATCGAAGCTTTCACAGCGCGGGGAAAGTGCCCCTGCATGATGTGGGAATACGGATGATATGCAAGGAGAAGTAATGTGTACACGTTACACCCTGTGAAAACTGGACAGCTACCTCTTGCCCTTGATTTTTTTGCTTTTCAGCACCGAGGAGTGCTCTTCGTTTCATCCAACCGCAAATCTCAATTCATCTACACAGGCTGAGTCTGAAATGGCGGACCGCATTGGCACTGGCGTATTCCTCGTAAAAAAAAAAACGAATTCGAAATTTTGTTACCAAATTTTTTTCAACGGTCGTAGGTTATCTCTTGTAATAGTGGATCGGACTGTAGCAAGCCCGCTGCGATGTATGAGCGAAAGGCTCGTCGGTGAGCAAGGCGCGTGTTGCATCCGTGCCTCACACCCGTCCGCGTCGCTAGGCAGGCTTACGGACGAGCGCCTGCTTAACGAGTGCGTCCGATTGGCTATTTCTTGATTAACTATCGCAAGGAATCGTTGAACAGTAGAAAAATATTGTGAAGAAATTTGGCGCACGTCTTTTAATTACGAGGAATCCGCCAGTGCCAATGAGGCCCGCAGTTTCAGACCCACCCTGTATGTTCGAGGATCAAATCGTTATCGATAGCTATGCAAACCCGGCGAAAAAATACCTCTGCTCTTTCAGGTATTTTCAACGACAGAATTCACGCGGCAGCATTATCGGTATATTCACAATGAAAATGTGTCTTACTCTATATATTTGACCTAGATCAATTGAAACGAATCTATTAGTTAACGGTTCGCTTTTTGTGAGACCCGATATTCGTTATTCATTATTATTCCATGACCGAGAAAAAGATGCAAAAGACTTCTCATTTTTGTTCACAGAATCATTTGACATCTACAGTTTGTAATCTTATCATAATAGATAATATATGTATTTTTGCTTCGAACAAAATGTTCCGAAGGTTCGTCAGCTTCTTATTTTACGCCAGAGTCCCGAGATATACGACGTGAACATTGCTCGACATTTGTCTGCAAACTGAAACACGTTTTCGAACCATTCATATTTCCGGTTCACGATCGAAGGGGGCGAGGGCGAGGGCGAGGGGGGACTCGGCCATCATATGATTCCGTTGATACGTATATTGACGATCTCAACGATCGACTGAATCATCGATGCTACAATTTGTTAGTTCCTGACCACTGGTCCATTCAAGGTTCTATTATCGCAGCTTATATACACGTACATACCTTATACCTACCTACCACCACTAATTGCCAATTAGATATCGTTGGATACCGTATTCTCCATTCAGTGGAAACACTTACTGATCACTGCGAACAATCCGTTGCAAATTGCAGGGCACTGGAATTGAATGGATTTCACGTGTGTTTATTAATTTTTGCGAACCCGACAGCATCCCGCATCCACTGAATCTCGTGATCCGATATTAAACAAATTTTTTGTTCTGAATTATCAAACTTACTGGACTCCGTCTATTTTACTTGAATCGGGAGTAAATGTGATAACGATATCGTGACGAGCAGGAACGTACGAAAGATCGAGCACCCCGCTCGATGCACGTACGTGAAGTCCGTTACGATGCAAGAATCTCGGTCTCATCTTCTATTTAGTCCGCTGATGCAACAGTACAAATACCCGGCCGGGTTGCTTTGAGCGGAATCTCTGTTTTCTTCAGAATTCCGAAAGAAATCCTGATTAATGATTTGATACTATACAGATGAGTGTTGAGATATAGGCAGTCTCGTTCATCTCGTTCATCTTCAAGAAAAAATGTATGAGGCGGGGCGCGGACGTAACTGATTCATCTCGTGCCAACAACGATAATCCCTGTGATGGAAATTATTGCCTCGATTGTGATATGATGCGATAAAAAGCTTTCGCAGATTCGAAAGATAGTGAAAAAGTCGACGATGAGGTTTTTATACTTTTGCACCATATTAACTGCTTTGTGGACACCCCCACCTGAGATCGTGTTCCCAGAGCAACTCGGCAACCAACGGCCAACGAGGACGTTGTGGCTCAGGTAGCTCGGAAATTGCAGGACCTGACAGTCGCTCGCGGACAATCGACGACTTGGATTACTCGAGGGACTGGTTCACGATTGCTTAAATTTCTTGTGAGTACCTATATCTTTTCACCCTATTTTTACCTTTTGCCATTCTATCGGTAATTATGACTCTTCTGGGATCAGCTGCTTTCTCCCGAATCCCTGCCGCACTTCGTCATTATTATCTTCTTTTTTCTGTTCTCGTCGGGAATCTTGAGAAACCTTTCGCTCCCGTTTCTTCTGTTCTATTGGCACTTTATTCACACTCTGTAAATTTGTCGGATCTCTTCGTTTCACTTTCTAGATCTTCGGTAGCGTCAGGCATTTGGTATTCATGTTTGATAAAAATTCGCCGAATTTATCTGCTGTATGTATGAGGGCGACCATCGAGTGGTCGTTGAACGGTTCATGCTCTCATTCACTCTTCCTCCGGTCTTTCTCGATTTCATCAATTCCCACGAGCGCGACCCTCTTACGTAAACGAAGCATGCTTCTGCATTCTAAGGACGCATAAGTTATCACTTTCCCGCATGGTTATCGTCACGACGTTCATTCCTGGGCGCAAAAATTAGAGACAAATAAACACCTCCATCTCTCGGAATGGCATGGATGGATGAATCGGCAAACAACGTACAGCGGTTGCACCTGATAAATCTCTCGGTAGAAATTCAATTCGATTTTTTGCCTCACCAAAGGATGTCTGATCGCAAAACTCGAGAGAATTTGATGTATTTTCTCCGTTTCCTCTTTCTTGTGGGCCTCTGCGTCGATCCTCTTTAATTAACTTTTGCGAGGAGTTGAGTACTCCTGGCTCCTACAGTGGATATAAAAAAGTCTTATACCAAACTTCGAACAAGTCGCAGTATTCGCAGGTAGAGTAAAGAGCGCGTTGGTGAACCGCAAATTAAAGTTTACAATCCTGATGTGTAGCGACGCGTTATCATTGGCGTAAATCTTCTCAGATTACTTGCAACTGTAAAAACGTGACGCTGTGTCTACTCATTTAATCTTGGAAAGTCGCGAAATAAACTTTGCGGTAACACAGTTACAATCGTTCCGGGCAAACAACTCCTCCTTGAACTATGAGAAATCGCTCTGCCTTGCTAGTTCATTTCCTTCACTGAACAGCGTCTCAAGCAGTTTACTCAATACCGCATGTGGTGCAGTAGCTGAATGGAACGTTCCTCGGCATTCTCGTTCGAAAATGTTCTTGTACAATCAAAAGTATACTGTTGATCCACCGGTGAAGAGTTTTCGATCAACGGTTCAAATCTTAGTATTTATATGAGACTGTAAATAATCGTTCGTCGAGTGAAAAATTAGTAGAAAAAAACGAACTCTGATAGAAATTCCGCAGAATATCTATCTACTGCTCGCATTCTTACGCGTTGGCCGTTATACGAGTACCTATAGATGATCGTGTGAATATATAACAGTGTAATTTCGTGTCTATCGTATAGATGCTCGATTATGTTCACCGTTTTTATATAACCGCGCAGGCCATTGGCCAGGCACGGTTTCTTCTTCGTCTTCTTCACGAGGCAGCGACCTTCCGTCCTCCGGAAATTTTATTAGGCGTACGTGTCCAAACTATTTTCGGGCATTTTTCGTTGTGCCACCGAAGCTGCGATATCCGAATTTGCATTGGATTTCGTATAACGGTTGATTGAATTGTTGGCTTTTGAAATATTCATTTATTCTTTCACGACTAAACGGCGAGTCATTCCAACAGTTTTGTTCCATAATTTAAATTTAAATCAATCTGTCGTTACGAGATCGAAAACCAATTAACATGCCTCTGTATGTTCGCGTTATAATTACGAATCAACTATTTCTTCGTCTCTCGACTACACTGACGAAAAGTGAGATCGAACGAAATTAAGTTTGTATCATAAGCAGTGGGGAATTGTTGTTCTATCAAGGTCAAATAAATTACTTGCCAAATCATTTAAATTCAAGACAACAATAAATGATGTAGTCGTTCGCCATACATCGTCCAAGCCCTAGACAGCAGGTAATTTATTTTTCGACTGTAGACCAGAGTCAGATCCTTTCTTTGTGTACGTCGGTATGTTTTCAATCACGCAACTTCAGCGAGAGACTGATTTTGTTGGATAAGGTGGCGCGGTGAGCTTCCGCATGCGATAGGTCTCAGTATATCCAGACATTGATACTCATACAAAAAAACATAATCAAGTTTGTTTGTCCGAGACATTGAACGATCAAGTATCGAAAACTCACTGATCGTTTTCAGGGCACAGTGAGATGGGTGCCTCGTGGTTACGGCTAGCCACGTTCTTGGCCGTATTCTCGTTCACAGTAACGAGCCCCAGTGGAATGTCCCACATGACGAGAAATGCGAGATCAGAAACGCTGGATGGGAAGCAGAAGCCTCACATTATAATAATTCTAGCCGATGACATGGTACGAGACATTATACAATATTATGTACATACAACAGTTTCTACATCTTTCCAATTATTCTCACATATTCGATTATCAGGGGTGGAATGACGTCAGTTTTCACGGCTCAAATCAAATTCCAACACCAAACATCGACGCCTTAGCCTACAACGGTGTCATACTGAATAGCCATTACGTACCCGCGCTCTGTACGCCCAGCAGATCCGCTCTAATGACTGGGAAATATCCTATTCATCTTGGAATGCAGCATTCCGTTATCTTCGAGGCAGAACCTCGGGGATTACCGCTGAAAGAGAAGCTGCTGCCGGAGGTACGTGGCGCTGATATTTGATCCTGGGTAGCATGTTTTGAAAGTTGTCGCGCTTCACTTTCTCATCTATTATTGCCAGCTGATCGTGTCATTCCTTTTCCAATTACATCATTAACTGACTTCCTGTATTGTAGTATCTGAGAGATGCGGGCTACAAAACTCACGCGATTGGTAAATGGCATTTGGGTTATCACCGGGTAGATTACACCCCAACGCGTCGTGGTTTCGATTCTCATTTTGGGTACTGGAATGGTCTTCAGGATTATTACAGTCATCAAGTCAAGGCTACGGTGAGTTGCCACGTTACCGATATGAGATCACTGCGAAGTAACGAACGGCTGTTCTGGAGTGCCTGTCGTTTGTCCATTTGTCTGTTCGATTTCTTTCCAGGGTGGTACCTTCAAAGGATTTGACATGCGGAGAAACATGTCCGTCGCTTGGGACACCGCCGGAAAATATTCAACAGATCTTTTCACGGAAGAAGCGGTCAGGCTCATCGAAACCCACAACCGTGATGACCCGATGTTCATGTACCTCGCCCATTTGGCTCCACACACGGGAAATCAAGACGCACCTTTCCAGGCGCCCGATGAAGAGATTGCCAAATTCACTCATATCACCGATCCCGAAAGGCGGATTTATGCCGGTGAGCTACCGTATGATTCTTTTTCGAGAGTGCCCTAACGTTATGAAACGAATTCAAAAGCTTTAAACTTCGGATATCTCTTTAGCAATGGTGTCGAAACTTGATCAGAGCGTCGGCGAAGTGATGGCAGCTCTGAGGCGGAGAGATATGCTAGAGAACAGTATCGTTCTCTTCATGACGGACAACGGTGCTCCGACAAAAGGAATCCACAGCAACAGGGGAAGCAATTACCCAATGCGTGGCGTACGTGAATAACAGGAATCGTTGCAAAAAAATATGTTTTGATTACAGCCAACCGCAGTGCGTCTACTTTGATTCTGTGTTTATTCTTAGATCAAAGACAGTCCGTGGGAAGGTGGAGTTCGCGGGGTGGCGGCCATATGGAGTCCTTTGATCGAAGAAACCAACAGAGTCTCTAATCAACTCATGTACATGTCTGACTGGTTGCCCACCCTCTATGCGGCCGCTGGTAAGACTTTTTTATTTCACCTTTTCGTATCTTTCGGGTCACAGTACGGAGTGAGTGATCAACACTGCAACGACATTTTTTCAAAAAGGATTGGACGCCGATGATCTCGGAAAAATCGACGGTATCAACATGTGGTCAGCATTACGGAGTGACAAGCCTAGCCCACGTTCAGAGATAGTAGTTAACATCGATGACATATCTGATTATGCAGCAATTCGGAAAGGTGATTTCAAATACGTAATTGGTACAACTGACACGGGCGATGATTGGTACGGCGAGACGGGAAGACCGGATCCTGAGACGAACGGCGGAACTTTGACAACTTATGATCCGGATATCATACTGAATAGCAAAGCTGGAGTAGCACTGGCAGGGGTGATAACAGCCAGACAAGTTGAAGAATTGAAAAAGATACGAGAAGGTCAGACCACTGGCGGAGGAGAAATTACCACTAGAATGCTCACGCCCCGTGAAATTCTATCTTTGAGGACGAAGGCTGAACTGAGTTGCAACGTTAAGGAGGAGGACAAGGTAACTAATTAGACCGGTAGGTGGGAATCTATGATACTCATTTGAATTATGAACGTGCTCTGCAGGTCGCGTGCAACCCGCTGGAGTCGCCGTGTCTTTTCAACATCAAGGAAGACCCTTGTGAATTGGTGAACCTCGCCAAAACGAGACCGCTGATACTGGCCACCCTCGAGGAAGCACTGGTTAGATATCGAGTGACAGCTATTCCGGCGAGTAACGTTGATGTAGACCCGAAGGCTAATCCTGCTCACTGGAATAGTACTTGGGTGAACTGGAGTGAACCAGAACCAATGAAATTCACGGCGAATGATTCCGAGAAGCTGACGAGAAGGATTTCTGGGCCGGCTATCGCTTTGATCGCGGTTCTGTGCGCTCTCGCAACGGTCGCGATGATCGCACTGTTTACTATTAAGTGCAAGAAGAACACTTCGCTCGATACACATTCCGAACATGGTACTTTCCATAAGGTATCGGAGAGGCGCGGTAATGTGACCGATCTAGAACTAGAGTCGCCAGAAATGCCTCAAAAATCAAGAAGTCTACAAAGCTTCAAGGACCTGGCTTCCTTAAAGGATCTTGCCAGGAATATCGATTGACAAGAGGATCAGAGGCGTGCGAGATACGGGCCCGTTATGACCAGCGTGATAATCACATATGTCCGCAGCGAGGCCAAACGACGCTGACCTCCGTTCCCTTTCTTAATTTCGAAAGTCACCGCAGCATGGCAACTTGAGTAACAATAAAGCCGATGCCGTCATCCGATCCGTTTTATTGATAATCGAGAGATCGAGATTGAGTCTGGGAACGGAGAAAGAACAATTGCAGTACGTGAAGAATCAGATTTGTTCAATTCATCTCGCGCTACCTCATCCCGCAGGAGGGCATCACCTTGATATAGGCAATTCTATACCATAAGTGACTGCAGTTCTCCGACCATGAAAAGGATTGGAACGAAACATATTTCACGAATAAGTTTGTCAAGAAGTCAGACTTGTTAAGCAAGTTTTCAGTACTTCAGGAACATAATTCACTCCTTTTCTCATACCAAGCCGTGGAAGATATGAATCATATGTTTTCGACATTTATACATTTGTACATACGAGTAAGCAGGTTTGTAAGAAAATATTATGAAAAGCACTTTGATCTTGCACTCAATAAGCCTTCCCCCGTAGGAAATACTTCTAATTTTCTGTTCACTTTATAATTTTGCCGATTCAAGTATAGGAGGATTAATGAAGATGCAACTGCGGACACAATTACCAATCAGACTATAAAATATTTTATTACTATGTAAAGAAGAGGAAAGAACTTGTACAAACTCTAAAATTTACCTAATTCAAATATTGTGTACATTAGTTGCCAGACTTATCAGATATCTGTACAGCTGAGGACACACGAATCACTCCGAATAAATATGAGCAAAATTTTCCATTCCATGGAATCGAAACGATTCTCAAAATTCCATAAAGGATTTCTCCAACATGGCACAAGCTGTGTGAACAATTTACGGACGTTGAATGTATATATAAAAAACTTACTATCTGGGGATGACAAAAAAATCAATCCTGCGTACATTTTTCCAACATAGTAGCCAGCTGATGTATTTGTCTGTCTAAAGGAGTCGTATTTTCCTCTGATCTCGATATAACGTCAAGTAATTCATTGATAGGCAATTCAGTTTTAACTTTACGACTTCTGTGAGGTAAGTCGAGTACCTGAATCTGAAATAAATTGGCCACCGCAGCTTCGAAGGTAACTAAACTGTAGGATAATCCATCTTGCGGAGAGCAAGACCAAAGGAAATTTTTAATGTAATGTAAATCAGTCACGAGTCGTCTAGGACGAGATCTCACGATTACGTATATAAGTAACGGAATTAAATCGTCGGTAGACGGAGACTGCGGACGTAACGAAATTACGTCTTTGTTATCTCCGTAGTCTTCTTCAGTCTTTGTTTGTACTTCAGCTAGTGCTCCCTTAACTTCTGCAACTATTAAATCCAAGGTGCTCCTCAAGCACAGCAGTTTTTCCAGAGGCCCTTCGCGAGCGTCTAGCGTGGCAAGTTCCACAACCGCAGCTGGTAAAGATATTGCCAACGATTCATCTGCACCCAATTGATCCGGGGTTACATTCGCATCGATAAGTTGGATCAGCTTTTTATTAACGTATAAATCTTCCTGCTCAAGAGCCATGCTCAATAATGAATATATCTTCTCATGAAGATAGTGCATTATGAATACTTCTAAGGAAGTGCTCAACAGTTTTTGAAAACGAGCATCGCGCTGTATGTGCAACGCATGTTGTCTCATAATTATTGCCCAGTAATGGCGAGTCAGATCTTTTAACATCGAGCTGAGATCTTCGGAAGACTCGAAATTGTCTAAATGGATATTACTCAGCGTTGAGCTGAGTTTTTCCAGCTGATTTTTAACAATGTCGGATAATTGATCGAAGAAATTTCGCGCCCTGTAAATCGTGTTAAGTGTTACAAATGTTTGGATAAAATGAAATTTTCGGTTCCCGTGGAACTTACTCTTTGTAAGAAGTGATGTTACGGTTCAACTTGATCGCATCATCCAGTAAATCATTGGGTATGTTATATTTGGGAAGTAACGGCTTGTCCAGAATGAGTATAAAGTACATGAGAAATTCTTTGTTATATCCTTTTTCGATAGAGACCACCCTAGCTTTGTATCCATCTTTATTGTCTGATAATTGATTACTGGTTTCGTTATTTTTTATCAGATCGAGGTAGGTGCCGTCAAATTTATACACAGAACAAGCATTTTCTTCTCCTACACTCGATATTAAATGTTTATGTAATTCCAGGTGCGGTTTTAATATGTGATCGTCTGAAGGAAAACAATTATTGTTATTATTATTGTCTGTGTGGAATGGAAAGAAGTAAATAGAAGAAAAATATATAAAAATATAGCCAAGTTTCGAATTTGAGAAGCGTACGAGGCTCAAGCTTATAGCAGTTATGAACCGTCATTAGTAGTAGATTATTACGTGTGTTTGACAACAAAATTACAAGGAATAACATCAGCTACCGCGAGTTTACCACGAAATAAATTTTCGAGTAATTGTTGGCTGAAATTTATTGATAAGAAAAAAAGATTTATTTCTTTGCATTCCTCGGATATTTGAACCCGCGGCGATCAATCAGCTGATATTATTTATCGAGATTTCGTTACGTTAACGCACGTGATAAGCTTGAGCCGTATAAAAAAAATAGAGAGCATTTGTTAATGTATTATTGAATTAAATAACAGAATTTATACCAACGAAATGATCCGTTATTGTTAAACCTCGTAACGAATTCGCGGAAGGTACGCATATAGTCCAACACTTCGACAAAGCGAATTCATATTTCTTCCTGAATTCGTTCTGTAAATAATTATACGAGTATGGAATACGTGGTAGAAGTGTTGAAAAAAAAATATCACGTAATTTTAGTAGGCATTGAATGATGTATACAGTAGTAGATTCTTACCCTCAAAGAATGGTAAAATGGGTTATAAACTATTTCGTCATGATCCATTATTATGCACGTTATAGCTTGAGGTTAGTATTATGAGAGCCGCGTTGTATAATGCTTCTTGATTTAAAATAACTTTGTTTCTCTTTTACCATTATCTTCCAGTTCCTATTCGTGACTAAAATGATGACCAATAACCGCGAATTATTACACTACGATTTTCACGGCAATATTATCTCCTTGCGAACATCACGATATCCGCGATCAGTTGAACGTGAGGCTAATCAACTTCCCTTATCGCGACTCGAGTCTATAAAGACTAGTAAAGACGTAAAGACAGAGATAACAGTCATTTCACATCTGACAATAAAATCCCGGTGTTTACCTTGATAGCTGTTTACATTCTCATATCACGTGCTCCTCTTCAGTCTTCGGTTCTTGCGAATACTTTCGAATTCGATGGCGCCACTAATCAGTTTAGTTAGTGCTGCCATCGTGGTATGAATTTATCAAATTCGCGCTAATAGTCGACGAGTGGTATTGCGTTTCCATGATTGAGTAATTTTATAATAAGGCAACATTGGTTTTTTTTACCCCATAGTTTCCAAAATTGGAAAGAAATTAGCAACAAAGTGAAAGTTCTTTTCCTATTGCGGTAGTAAGCTATAAGTAATAAAAAGAAAATTATTTTATCCAAGTACTACGTGCGCGTGTTTCGAGCTGCCATTCATCGAGCGCTACGTTCCAATTCTAATTATAATTTTTAAATTCAGAGTAATTGATATCGGGCTGATCAAAGAGGATAGAGGATGACTTATACTCCGGAGTCCAGAGACTATTTTGCACTTTGCAGGTAGACAATTTTACTGGATTTTTTTATTATCAAGGATATATTATTCAAGAGTACAAATTATGTGCGTTACTACTTTTACTATTCTATATCTCTTACAGTATACTATTGTCATATAGTATGTGTTATTATATAAAAATGGTTTTTATTTATCCCTAGTATATTATGATATATTCTTTCATTAAAATCGAATTTTTCCACAATGTGAAATCTAAAACGAATCGCCTTACAGGTATATTCAGGTGATGAAATGATTTATGTGTGTATTGTACTGTGCAGTTTTAGTATCAACAATACTTTCTACCGGCTTATCCTTATTATGAGCTAATATGATGTTGGATCTTAATATATGTATTAAGGACTTATATTAAGTTATATCATGAGATGATTCGTGTCGTGAATGTATGTACTTTGAATAGATGCGATGTCATCTAATATAAAACTATATTAAGCGTAGACGCAACAGAGCTGAATCAAATTAGTCATACGCTTCCTTATAAATTAATTAATCTCTGTCGATTTACTTGCATAAGGAGAAATTGGAATTGCTCCTTCATCCTCATCCTCATCATCGTCATCTTCGTTTTCATCCTGTTGCTGTCGCTGCATTTTAGAAATTCTTTCCATTTCTACAGCACGCCGTCTGAAAAAATGATAAATTTCCAATCATATGTTTGAGATAGGATGCGATAGACACGATTGATTATTGACACAGCAATAATCAGGATCACGTTGATCAGAAAACAGCTGAATCGAAGGGATGACTTTCTTACCTGTTGAGCGCTGCTTCTTCTTCACGCTCATTTTTCCATTTCTGGAATACTCGATAGGCGATGCACACTATTATCAAAGCTAGTGGCACCAGAATTGCCAGAACTATGCCGGTGGTGACACCGGCTTGTCTTGAACTATACTCTTGTTGACCTATATTGTGCGTTTGATTGATGTCAGTTATATAGCATACATAAATACGCATAATATGGAAAAATATACAATCAAAACTGTAGATAATATGATCGCTCGTAGTTCTTTGTGGGTAAATAACGTAGTTAGCACGTCAAAGACAAAAGACTCTGTAGAGTAATTGAATTTTAGATCACATATCGCGAGAGATTTCTCTTGCAGAAGTTGCGTTCTGAATTTGATATTCGGAATCAGAGAAGTCGTATATTTGGAAGAATGGAGCCTAGAATATGTTCAAAGTTTGGAAACAAACTGATGATCGAATTTTCCTCACGTCATAATGATGATATTTATTTCTATAAGTAGTTGGAGAATTTCTGAAGGAATGTGATTTTGGATGGATATAGAGAAATGGAAATTTCATTTAGAGAATAATTTTGAAATTTCCATTCCACCTTGATGTATTATGGTTTACAAAATTTAATCGTGATTTCGATAAAAGCGGATATTACGGACATGCTCATATAGTGGAATAGAAATTTCCCGGTAAAATATTATATAAAATTTACAATAATTTTATTATATAACAGAAAAGTTACAGTATTACTATGTTAATTTGAATACATAGTACAATGTGTTAATTTTATGTAATTATAGTTCAATATTATATATTATCAATACAACTTTTCTATTTATCATTTTGCTAATTTTTCACTGACTTTCCATTATCTGAACTAGTGTTGAAAAGACAAACCTAAGTAAAAAAAGATGTAAGACGGATTCTCACTGGAAAATTTAACGAATCAAACAACGGGACTATGAATTACTTCATGAGACGCGCAATCTGTAGCATCGAAGAAATAATTTTGCTAATGCTAACTAATGAATACCAGATTTCTATTCCACGAGCAAACAATATGTGATATACATAGCAATGTTGATGAAATATAGAGTGTAATTAGTAGGAGTTTGTTTATGTTAGTAACGTTAGTATAATACTTTCTATAAATCCTAATATGTCAGATAATAATTTGGACATGTGTTGATATCTTCAAAATAGTTTGAACTCGAAGTTTCCCCCTGATGGCATGACAATGAACTTAATAATAAATACGTTATGAAACTGTTCAGACATCGCTTTCTTTGCTTGGACTTCCAGCTTTTCGCACTGGTTCGGCATAAATGGCAATACTATTTCGTATAACAGGATCATCCTCAAGATTCCAAACCTTAGGTTCAAAATCTGTATATGGTTTATTAGGAAGAGGTTCGTGAGTGCGATAGACCTTATCGTACGATCTCCGTTTTCTAGTACCGCTAGAATCAGTGCCGGATTCGCTAGTAGGTGAGATAGCTCTATCTCCCAATTTCAAGGGAGTGCTTAGCCGTGACAAAGGCGAATCATTGTCATCTGCGTAACCACGATCAGAGAAACGCCAAGATCTGGCTGAACTATCGGAGGATGAATTTCTTCTTATACAAACTAATATAACAGCACCAATTATTATCGCTGGTATCAATACGGCGATTATTATTCCCATTATCGTCCAGGCAGTTCGTTGCGTGTACTCGATGTGACCTAATATATCGTATAGAGTGATGAAAATAGCATATTCTTTTCCAAATCGCCATATCGCGTGAACATAACGCCGGATATTTTCAGTGTACTCTATGCTCTGAGACGTGATAACTACATTTCTTACACAATATGAGTATCAATTAACCAAATGGAGAAATATACATATGTGATATACTTACGAAGACATTCCGTATATCCGTGTTCAGGAATGTCCCAATTGCCTTCCGGTAAACAAGTTCGACGTTGATCTCCGATTAATATGAAGTTCTGATTACATTCAAATGTAACCCTAGTCCCTGGTATGAAAAAGAAATTACTTTTTCTACCAAATCGTGGAGTCTCGAGTATTCCACATGATATTACTGAAAAGTAATAAAGATCAGATTTATTTATGTATTCCACAAATACACGGGCAAATGTCTTCTATCATTGTAAAACATACAAGAAGAAATGGTAAACATTCAGATTAGATGGTTTCAAGCAAATTTCATACAAATTATATAAGTACCTACCGCGTTCGCTATTTCTCGCTTTTATCTGACTTACGGTATCGTAGTAATTTTTAGTAAAATGTGCAAGATCTCGATTGAGCGTCATTCCATAATCGTATCGACACTGATAATTATCACCACATAAATTTGTTGCTTGAATCATGTCTGGTGATCTGTAAATGAGAAAAAGGAGTTTGTAATATATTATGTTTTCAGCTTCTTTCATAAATCTCGAAAATCCTACCGTTCAGGAGGCAAAAATTGTTCTGGAGTTTTTTGGAATTCAGGTGCAAATGTTCGGTTTGCATAATAGCTTGCAGTTCTGCCAAATTCTCTCGTGAACAATGCTACGCCTTTAAGCGGATCTTCCCGATCTTCGAGTAACCAGTTAATACCGAAATTGTTATGAAGTGTTTGGAAGTTATTTAAATTCGATACAGCCGCTATGGTACCATCGGGATTTGTAAAATCATCAGTTACATCGTAACTCCAATTTCCTAGAAGTCCTCTTGTCTTATTCTATGAAATAAGGATCTTCATTATCATAATAATCGTTCAACAATAAATGACTATTTCTATTTCTTCATTGAATAATTCACACCATGTACGTCCACGGGAGGTAAACTCGAGCAGTCATAAAATCTTGATTAGCGATAACTTCGACTCCAGCTCCGGTTTGGAACATGATGATGACTTCGCTCTGGTTTAGAATGTAAGTTGGAGTGTAAACCGTGACACCAGCAAAGTGTTGGAACTTGAGCGCAGTTCTATCAAAATAAACACGTTTTCCATCCGCAAATACATCCATGTGATATCGCCACCTCGCGTGTAGAGGTCTGATTCTAACTTCGATAGTAGCCGAATTATTCCCTCGTGCTGCAGGAGGATTGATTAATAAATCTCTTGAATTAGATAGATATAACAATTATTTCCTTCTGAACTTCCGTAATACCTGCAATCGCGGTGAGATGCGTGGCTCTCACTTCTCCCCAATAGTTAATGGGAAGCTGTTCGAATCTTCCCTGAATATCGAGCTTGTCTCTGATGCTGTCGACACGAGATAATACGAATTCTCCTTTTCCATTGAACGTATATTCCAAATTATCGAATGTTACAAAGTGTGGATCACCAAAAACTGTGGCGACTGCGGGTGCTTGATAAGCAACACAATCCTGAGATGGTCTCCGTTCAAATCTGAATGTTTCACAACCGACTGCTTGCTCCTCTTGCCACAGACAGCACAAATACATTGGTACTTTGTCATGGTACCAGTGTGAAAGAGTTGGAACTTTGTTCGCTTCATTCCATGGCAAGTAGCCCAAATTATGCGATCTTCCTGGACGAGAACCCCACTGTTGATCATACGTCAACATTACGTAGCCGTTTTTATCATAACAGCATTGTTGTTCGGAACCGTCCAAACTAGATGAAGGGAAATTGTTAATTTTATTGATCTTCATGAGATAAAAGGACTGTTAAGGGATTTAAATCCGGAGTCGATGAATGGTTTTGCTTACTTTGGAGCGCCAGTCTTAACGCAATGCACTGCACCTCTATGATGAAGGCATTCGGGGTTTGAATCTTTGTCACAATCAAAATCAGGCATGAATCGACCTTTGTCGTTCAATGCATGCTCTATTGTGCAGGGACAGAGCGATACTTCGGCTGCAAAATTCTTCAAGTACCTATCATTCTTTATCCAATTGTCGCAAAGTCTGGCCGGCCATCTAGGGCCATGAATTCTTTCCCATTGTGGCCCAAAGTACCAGCCTAACGGAATAGGTCGGCTCCATAGAATTCTTGAAAGAAATAAGCAAGAATTTTAGCGCTTCTGATAAGACTGTGGAAATAATCGATTTCAAGGATCAGAGAAGACAAATTATTGTTAATTGTACTTACGGTGAGATATCTAATCCGGAATACTGAGTTGGATTAGTAAGATTGATCCTGATGAAACCGAAATGCATATCAAGGAATCGTGGATTATCTCTGTTTCTATAATTGGAGGGAGTTATGGTGTATTTTCCGGTGTTCGTTGTTCCCTCCTGTATTCAAAATTAGAAAAATAAGAATAAAACTACGAATTAAATAACCAAAGAGAGTCAATGAATACTTTCGAAACACTCGCCTCTAGTATATCGATGTATTCTAATTCAGGTACGTTCGAAGTTTCCCGATATCCCCATAGCGAAATTTGTAAAGCTGCGTTTAAGTTGCTGGTTAAATTGTATTGGTTCCAAGTTATTCTAATCTCTGCTGGGTCTCGTTCGTGGACAGCGTTATTAGAGAAGAAAATTTTCTCTTGCGCAGTCGCTGGAGTTTCTGTGAAATATCAATTGTATCTAAAACTATGCAGCGGAGCCGAAAATTTTATAAATGACCTTAATAATAATGAAGAATTGAGAAATAACGTCCATTATTACCAACAAAGTATTTTCCTTTCCAGTTAAATCGTCCGTTTCCAATGGCGACTTCAAACCGAACATATCCTTCGGCTTGCATAAATGGCTGAATACAAATTGCTCTGTTTGTATCTATGACCGTGCCTATAACTTGTTCCATATCGAATATACACCTCACTTTATCGTCAGGCTTGAAACACGGTCCTGTTATATTCACGACCGTTCCTCCCAGCATGTTTCCGCTCTCAGGTGCAAAGACAAGAGGTAAATGCGTCCCAGCTATAATCATTTTGACTTTAGAGCCAAGGAATCTTCTACATTTTGTTGTTTGAATATCTGGATGAAGAATACTTGCCAATGTCTTTGTTACAATTGCCTAACATTATCTTTTCATCAATTCTGAATATATGTCTGCCAGGAAAACCGTTCGCCCATCCTCTTTGGGTCAGATCACGAATCGTAGACATTTGTGAATAAGGCTGATACTCGTAGCTTTGAGTTCCATTTCCCGCATTGAATCCCACCTTCGCAAAGAAATTGTTATCTATTATTTATGAATCCCTTTGCTCCGATCGACAATGATTCAAGGATTAACTGAAAACTTACAAAAGCAGGAACTCCGTTACCCCCTGTTGTAGTATCACCACCAGCTTCTGTATGACTGTTCCAATTCAGAGCCAGGTAGTTGAACATTGCATATGTGTAAACTTCATCGGTAGCCAAAACCATTTGAAAAGTATTAGTGTGGTAAAGAGAATTATCAATTCCTCCGGCGAAGGACATATTTTTCCAAGTTACCACGACTACATGTTTAGGATCAAAGGTGTCAGAGCCTACAACACCTTGGCGAATATCCCACTTTATTCTTTCGCGCATCTCAACTCCAAACTGATCTGTTCTTTCTCGGAGGTCTCGCTCTTGCCTGATGATAAAGGAACAAGATGATTTTGTGACTCTCGATTATCCTGAGAAACGAAAGAGAGAGTTGTTGCCATTTCTTATACCTGAAATACACTCCGGGTTCTCGCTGATCCAAGTCAGTTGGTCTCACCATTCCGATTCTACATTTACTGAAGAAAATCCCAATAAAGCTCGGGTCATTTTTTGTTGGCCAATCTTTGACTGGGAAAACTAAGGGATATGTGTAATGTTCTGGTGGGTTGCTGAACTCGAGAAAACCATTCATGGACAGCTAGAAAATAATAAGTATGATGTGGCATTTGGAGATTTCTCGAAGTTTTATTTTCTTTTAAGGAAGGAGAGAGACTCATCCCGCTCACCTGTGTATAATTAAATCTAAAACCAAAGAATGGTAATTGGAAGTTGAAATTCTTGTGGATTTTGCCAGTTGAATCATGTAGATCTAGTTGGTAATCACCCCTGGCACTGTCTCCACCCTTGTCAAAGTACCAGTACATAAATTGTGAGCGAATAGCGCTAAGTCTAGTTTCTGTAATAACGTAGTTAGGGATTCCTCCATCTCTAGCAGGGGCCCATCTGTAAGCTTCTGGATCTTCAGAAGCTGTGTAAGCATCATTATTGATAATGAGCATTCATAATTATCCAAATTATATAATTATTCAAGAGATTAAAGTAACGAGTGACCTCTTGCAAAATATGGAATTGCTCGTTCGAATTTCTATCCGCTATATCATGTCATGATAATTAGCAAATTTCAGAACAGACAAGAGAATTACAGTTTCGTATGTTTTCATGATTGAGCTTGAAATTAGATTATGTTGCAACGAAAAGTATTTATCTACATTGTAGGATATTTATAGTAATGTAAAGATACAGAGAATTATTATGGAATATGAATGATTGCAATGGAATGGAGCAACGGAATAGTATCAGTTACTTATTTCCAGGTTACTATTTTCACTAGAGAAAAGGATGAAGTAACGATTTAAAACGGTATAACGATACATGCTGTTTATAGCGTATCTATGGGCGGAGCGAATTGACCTATATATTCTTCAAGATAAAGGTATAGGTATAAGATTTTGTGAACTGCAATGATTATGTGGACCTGTGAAACAATCTTAGACGGGAACTGAGATTCTGAGCGCGTTGAATTCTAGTCATATCATTCAAAATTCGTTTGAAATACTAACATTTTTCAATGACTGGAACACATTTCCATAGTTTGTCACTAAGATCAATGGATTACTAAATAGTTTTTCGTTATCGTCGCGAACCCTATCATAATTATCCAATTGTCTTCCAAAGAAGCATTGTTTTCTCATATTCTTACAAACGAAAAGCATGGAGAAACACTGCAACGCCTTGCGATCATAGTATACAAAGCCATAATTCCTGTAGAGCTATGATGATTAACTTCACTGTGAAAAAGAAGAAGCAAGGTGTGTTGCAAATCATGAATCATAGTGGATTCACGTCAGGCGAGTGAGTAACTGATAACTATGATAAGATATGATAAAAAATCGAAACTGACGCTAGCTATGAAACTCAAGACTACTATTTCCATCAAAGTCCACTTACTACAAAAAGGCAACGTAACACTTTGTCAAATAAACAAGATGAAAGCTTCGTGTTAATGTAATAACTCAGGGATCTCATATTTGTACGAGATAAAAAACTGTTCAAAGAACAAAGCCGAAGGGAAATGATTCCAGGTGCACTCTAATCTCTGGAATTGAAAATCCTTGTATGGTTCTCTATATACTACACAAATGGGTAGCAACGTTCGTGTGCATAGTCTATCGGCGCCTGTGGCGCTAATTCATGCATGAATTGAAATGTTCGAATTGGTTTTTGTGAAAGAAAATGAAGAAACAGAGACACTGAAAAAAGAAATTCATCAACTGTATCCGGTCACGCCCAACGATAAGAAATTAATTGCTCACCATAGTCCACGTAACTTTCACTTCGTGCACCTATATCACTCGGAGGAATGCCCTGTGGGTTGGTAATTTCCGGTTCCAGATCTTGGGGTTTGAAGTCATCCCCTCCATCTGATTCCTTGGGAACTTCCGGTTCCGCAAGTTTTTCTTTATTTTCTTCGGTCCCTGGAGGTTCATCGCCATCTGTTACACCCTGAAGCTTGGGAATTTCGCCGCCATTTAAATCAGCCAATTCCGAGGGTGACTGAAACGGACCCTCAGAATTGAGGGTGTCTTCTTTATCCGCAGGATCCAGAGGGTCCAATTTAAAAGCACTTTCGAATGTCTCTTCGTCAACTTGGGCTACTGATATCCCAATGATGAATAACACGGAAACTAGCACAATCATACCTTTAGGAACGGTCAGCCCCATTTTTGGGGATCCACAATGGTGCGAGTCAACTAATTACAAACTCACCCAGAAAACAACTGAGACACAGTCAAAGCGACGAATAATGATAAGAGTTACTACTGATACCATATTGTGATAAAGACTAAGTTTTTATCTTCATAGATGTGTAGGATATGAGTTTATCTGTACACAAAGTCGCTATCTCCCTTTCTGGGCTCAACTTGGAGCCATTCTAACTCTGAAATTACGTATTAGGAAACACATGTATCACAGGTGAAAAGCTACACAGCTCTGAAATGTACCTTAGAAACAGGAGGACGGTATTTTGATAACAAGACTCAGAACCTGCTGTATAACATTAATACGGATGCATTTATCACCTGTGTGAAGAATCCAGGAATACCATGAGAATTACTCATTGATCAACTGATGACTTACAACTTCGAATGAATCGTATCTTCATTGTTTTTTCATATTTTTCTCGGAATTCACGTTACGCTTTTTTATCAAAACTTACAAGACTCTTTAACAAGTATTTACGTACAAGGAATCTGGTCGTTCGGAGATATATATTCAGGAATTCCTATAGCCACAGCATTATCTCTTGACTGTTGCTGGCTTCAAACTACTGTAGGAATCATTATCAAGTGAATAATTGATAAATGAAAAATGAGAGTAAAAATTTGATGAATACAAAATTTTTTATTTCCATTTTACTACTACTACTGCTCTCTTTTCTGTTCTCGAGCACTTGTTGATGTACCTTATCTGCCCACACTCTAAGGGATTTAGGTCACGGAGTTAACTATCTAAAATGTATATACATGTACTCATTGCGAACGAGTTTAATGACGAGCATTTTTCCCTTCTAAAGAAAAATTCTGTGTATGAAAAAAAATAAGAAAATAACAAATTAGTTTTATGTTTTCTTCCTCATTTGCTCATCAAAATAGAGCAGCCTAATTGCTTCAAAAAGTTATTATGTACAGCTCGTCGGAGAAATGCGTTTTCATAAAAGGTCGACGGCCTATGTACGTAACTAAAGGTCAAATATTTGTGTTACACATAAATAAAAAACCGTGAAAAAAACTAAATGAGAAAAGAAGGTGCAAGTATTTCCTTGTATAGCCAGTGCGTAATGAGGTAATGTACGACTAGTACTGTCGATTTTCATGATAAGAAGATAAAGCGAGCCCTAGATGTAGCAGAGCTGTAACACACTCAACGTTGATCAGAAGTTTGAAAACTTTGATGATTAATCATCCTAACATAAAATAAGATGCGGGCTATCCAGCTAGTAAGATTATTCTCGATTATCATCTCAGATAAAAATACTACGAGGTACAGCAAAAAATAAAAAGTACATAATTTTTCTGTTATATTTTTTACAGTAAGAAACTGTGCATGGCGGAGGAATACTCATCAAATGCTTACTGAGTTGAGTTGAATGTATTACATAATATTGGTAAATCGGTAAAAAGATGAGTTCAATATTGCAGATTTGAAAGATATTCAAAACAGAAAGAAAAGAAAGAAACCTTGATTCTATTATTTGCATAATTTAAACAAAATTTAGAGTAAGAAACTCAATCAAAAATGGTCTTTCGTGCAATAGGAACATCTGATAGCGCATTGTACTGTACTCAGCATACGCGCTTGGAATTGAAAAAGTAAGAATAAATTGAGATGTTAATAAGTTGAAAATTCTCCCTCTTCTCTCCCTAACTCATTGCCTTGTATGTACAGCTTTTTTTCTTTCGCAAATAGATATATCATGGTCTCATGGTCTCACGCAGTCTGCGCACATCAGATTCTGCCTTCGACCTTCGTACAAATATCGTGTATGACAATCG
The DNA here is from genome assembly GCA_963170745.1 of Phymatocera aterrima. Classification (NCBI taxonomy): domain Eukaryota; kingdom Metazoa; phylum Arthropoda; class Insecta; order Hymenoptera; family Tenthredinidae; genus Phymatocera; species Phymatocera aterrima. The sequence goes on from OY720668.1 coordinate 559,334, forward strand.
CCCAAATTATTAGGTCAATTTGTTTTTTTGTGTCAAGTATTTGAGGGTAAAGGCCAGTTCTTCAGAGTTTCCTCAATTTTTACTACGTCAATGTAATAAAAGAAAAGAAATGTATTATACCTATAAATTACAGTTTTTCTTTCTGTAGTTATCATTAATTAGCTCATAGGTTTCTACTTTTCTATTCTTTTATTAATAATAATGTCCCGTTTCTTATTTCATTATTATTTCGAAAAAGTCTTTCTGTTCGTTTGTTGTTTTAGAATAATTTGTATTAACAATGTTTCATATTTTAACAAACATATTCGGCTTTTTATTCCTCAATTTTCGAATTTTTAACTTTAGTTTTCGTATTTTTATCGCAGCGTTAAAAATCCTGACAATATTTTTAACGCGCAATATAAGATATACTATTATAGTATTTTCGGTGCAAAAAGTTGTTTATACATATGAATACATACATAGATACATAAACACGGGCTCAATGCTCCTGGAAATTATATTGTTAAAGTTTTCTTCCTGCAGTGCAGAGATCATTCCCACATCCTCTATTCTTCAATCTTCACTAACATCAGATTTTCATTCCTCATCTTCCATTTCCATTGGGATAAAAACTAATCAAAACTATTCATCTATCGAAGCAATTCAATTTTTCGTCCTTCAGTTATTACGAGGATGATGAATTGTCTCCGTTACTGTCGAGATATCCACCTGAACCGTTGACCACAAACGACGTACCGAGTCCGTAGAGATGACCACAATATTTAGCGTCGTCGATATTGTCTTCGAAAAACATCTAAAAAAAAGGGCAAAAACAAGACCATTCCAGAAATGGATGAAGAAATTCAAAATCATAATCTTCCATATCATTCAACGAGGGATTTCAATTACTTCTCTCATTTTGAAAAAAACCATGCCAGTAAGGAGCGAGTCTGATCCTGCCTGATGCTGCGGTCCAACACGCTGCAGTTCCAGCTGCTCAGCAACTTCTTGTAAACCTCCTTTCAAGTTCTTACAAGATTTCATCAGATACTGTAACACAGAGTTTGAATAGAGAAGTTCGTTTAATCGTGATCGAGCATGAATTTCAATTTCTCAGGAACTGAATTAGACTCACTTTGACATCATAAACTGTGGGAAAATATATCCTAAGAAGTTCAAAAAATTCACTTTCTTCCTGGGGAAGCTTTTGATCGGTTAAAAGTTTTAGTAGATATCCAAAATCATATCCTGAGTGAAAAGATAACCATTTAATATCGTCAACAAGAACGATACCAGAGGTCATAAGAAGCTCGGCAAAATCCAAAGGGTCTATTCCCTCCTCTTCGTGTTTTTTGAATTGGATGCCGCTGTTCTGTAACATGTCTATACTGTCCTGCGCGTACATATCTTCCCTGGAAATGAAAAAAACCATGAGAATAGAAAATGAATGAGATAAAAATGAGTGAAGAATTGAAGATTATCAATTATAGAATGAAATGATCACGTATTATAGGTATATACTGACTGCAAATTGAATTTGAAATTAAATTGCCACGTCGTGTAACTGCCGCCCGGTGTGTTACCGGATTCGTCAAGAAACGTTAAGCCAAGTTGTATGATTCTTAGTAAATCAACGTTACATCGTAATAATTGATACTGATAATCAGCGCTGGTCCTAAATTCACCTGTAGAAAATATAATTTATCAAATGCAAACAATTTCTAATGATTAAACCGAAAAAATGCATTTCAGAGCGATTTCCCCATTTGTCGGATCTATTTTTCACTCATTTTTATGAGGCAGTAAGAAACGTACCGATTGGTCTGGCTACGACCCCAGGAAATTCCGTATCCATAGCAACGTATTGAAATTGTTGCACAACTTGGCGAATTGTACGAAATTCTTCTTCCAAGTTGTGCCCCCAAACATCACGGATCCCACATTCTTCATTACTGGGCAAAACGCCGCCCTTCATCAGGCCTATGGCGTTACCTCCGCCCTTAATTTTACCTTCAATTTATCAAAATTCGAGAAATTTAATTTACAAAGTGATATAAATATACAGATTTGGCCGTTCAAATTCCAAATAATTCAATGAGCCTCTATAAACTACGAATTATTAAATATAGTTTCATCTTCTAAACAAGTCGATCAATTCTAATGAAATTCAGTTGTGAAAGACAATTATCTCAGAGAATTTTGCGCGTGTGGATCTAATTTTGAGTTAAATAAATTGATCAAAGGCGTTCAAGAAGCGGAAGAAGAAATCATCTTCTATTCGAGTCTTTGAAACATTGAAAGATTTCGACCACCGTTAGAGAAATTTGAATGAAATTCTTTTGGTTTTTATCATCAGTTCTAGAAACTCATCGGGCGATTTCTTTATTTGAAATTACATGGGGGAAAATTGGAAATCAAATATGAGAGGGATAGGAATTGAAAATCCGGTTACTCAATAGCTTGATAGAAAATGTTACGAGATTAGGAATGAGGGTGAAGTTCGTAACGTTGATGCAATGAAATCACAAAAAATAATATCAACTGTTTTATCACCGCCAGCTAAACGTCCCAAAAAAGGTGTCGAGGGAAAATATTTATATTCATTACTGGTAATTGCTGAAAAATTTAGAATATGAAGAATATCTCTCATTGTATTTCATGCGACGTTTAGGTGATGAAGAAGCAGAGGATATCATTTTTCATCAAGATTATGTTGCCTCAAGATTATAAACTCTAGCGAGAGGACAATTAAGACATGGAAATTAGTGATAGTCGCGTTTTACCATACTAGTAGAGAATATTTGATTTAAAACACAATGTTTTTGCCAAGTGACAAATATTACCCACCTTTTCGGGACATGTTTTCTTAATTATTTGTAAAAATGTGTTTTTTATTTTTTTACCAGTCGCCGATGGCATAAGGTTGAATTTTGTCCTCCCGATTGAGAGACTGATCACTACCAAAAAACCTCCAGGCTAGATCAAAGCTTTACCGTCTTCATATCACTGAAAGAATTTTAGGAGAATAAAATTACAGAATTAACTAAAAATAACTTCAATATTGTTTACTTTATCATGTCATATATCTATGATACAAAAGGAACAATGAAGCGACATTGAGTCGTTGAGAAAAGAAAAGAGAAAAAAAAAGAGTAAGGTTGGAATATGTTCTCAATTCTTTAAATTAGCATATAACTGAAATTCGGTCAAGTCAAGTATACAAAGGAGAAAAATTCACGGGTTTGCTAAAGTCAGCTGTTTACATTTCCTCTTATTTGTTCGAGGTGTGTGTTGCAATGACATGTTTTAATTCGTCATTTAACGCGCGGAGGTCGTTTTCCTAACCTCTCAATCTACGAACGCAAATATGTGTTTGTGGCTGTCTATTTCATTTCCAGAATAATTATATTAATAAATGTAATTTGAGTTTGGTATAGAAATGCTTTCCAAGTAAACATGATCATAAACTACGAATTGGGAATAATGATGAAGACTCTAGCTGTAATTATGCAGAGTTTGTGGTACTCTGAAATCGAAGATTTTATAAATTAGAAATAATTGCCTTATCGTGATGGAGGATTTCGGATTCTCCGTATTTTATTAATCACTATAAACTCAAATGAATCTCTGAATGAATAGTAATTGGATATTTCTAATCTATCAATATATCCCGGTGACAGCGAAAGAATCAGGTTAACATTTGTCGACCACAAAAAACACGAAAACGATTAGCACAAAAACTAAAACGACTCAAAGCAGCATGAAGTGACAAATTCCGGAGTCGCGGAGCATGCGCTATCTGCATTCTGAAGTTCGAACCATGTTCAACGTTTGCCCGCTCATTCGCGTTCTCTCTCTCTCATTTGTTTTCTCGGCTTTATCACTTCTTCTTCGATTGTTTCGAATCTGTTTTGTTTTCTGTCAAAAAGTTTCAAACTCGCAAAAAGAATGAAGAAAAATGAGTGAAAATGAAAATTATATTCCATGCCTGCTGCCAAAAGTGGTTGCGCATGTGATTTGTGGTAAAATCAGTTGAATTCGCTATTTGGGGCCCGGCGAGGAAATGCCATAAATCGTAGATATCGCCATTTGGGATGTCAATCCCCTGGATTTTTATCAATTATCATACCTAATATTTATGAGCCTACTGAATACCGCCGTAACATCTGCGGATCTGTAGAATGCCTGTTACTCTACCATAGGTAAGTGGAAAGCCCACGTCGATAATATGATTTCACATTAACAATATAAGTATATATTTATTTAGCTTAAAAGAAAATTGGGTCCGATATTTAGGAATATTAATTTCGTCGAAACTTACAAGTATTGGTTATCTCCGGAAATACATTCAATCGATCAGACAAAATTCTAGAATTGAGATTTCTGTATACATATACCTACGGATGCCAAATTATTTGGATATAGATTATACCCGTTCAACGATGCATATTTGAATTGTCCGGAGTGAGTGTAATTACTTAGGCGGAATAGGTGGAGACAATCTAGTGTGTATATACTTGATTCAAGAATAGTATTGTATTAAAGGAGTTATTCCGAACGATGGGTTGAACGGGAGAATCATTACAACGCCTGCGCGGCTATGTCTAATTAATAATTGTACGCCGTTTTTCGATGGGTTGTTACACTATTATACGTGAGTGGAAATAAAAGCGATTACTACAATAGCGAGTCGCGGTCCGCGGCGGAATCGGGGAGGCGGTAAACAATTAGCCGCGTCACTCGACTGGTATATCATACCTAAGCGAGCGATAAATCATTGTCGGAAGGAACGCGATCCTCTAAATAGTGACACTCCTCTCGCCCGGGAACGGAGGAGGGGACGAGGCCGCGGAGGTGGTCTGGTCAAGCGATAAACGCGTGTTAACACGAGATTAATTTGCGTAACGTGTTTGGGGAGCCCATTTCAAAGGCAGCGGATGTAGGCGCGCAATAGAAACAGCTCAAGTCTCATTTGCCTTTCAATAGGTACACTACACCTTTCTGGCTTTTTTGTTCAACTATAGCATACATACTTACTCATCCTTATCTACCTAGTGAGAGCGAGTGTAGAGAGAAGAGGCATTGTTGTACTTTACCTATCACCGCGCGTAGTCGCGTAGTTCTTGGTCTTCGACTGTCTCTGCCTCCTCTTCGGCTTCTGCTTCTGCTTCTGCTTTTGCTTTTGCTTTTGCTTTTGCTTTTGCTCTTGCTTTTACTCCTGGTTCACTTCGTGGGTGGCGAAGCGCGAGGCGCGAGGCGCGCTTGCCTCATCTATGGGGTACACGCACGCATACATAACTATCGCTATACCTGAAGCATTATCTTCCTCTTCTTCTGCTTCTTCTCAGTTCTCTCATTATTGTATAGTTACACCTATTCGACAGTCGACGCTGTATGCATAATTATTCTTCTTCTCTCGCTAGCGAACGACCGCAGAGTCTTCTTGTATACTTTCATTTTAGAAGCATGATTTCAGGCTCCGCCTATTCCTTCTGTAAATACACCACCTCCAAAATAACGAGGTGGACTGAAATCTTGTAGAAAATAATGATCACTATTTGAAAACAAAATTTATGCCGCACGATTTAATAATTCAATAGAATTGATTTATTTATTTTCATCTTTTTTCGTCTCGTACACACATATCTGTCTCTCTTCATTTCTCTACCAACTAAAAAATATATGAATATATCCTACGTATTATTTGAGTCGATGAAAGGGAATAAACGATGAGAAAACCAAGAAAGAAAATCATTACAATGCATAACCGTGTAGGAGAGAACTTTTCAAATCACGTGACATTATGCGGTTGGATTTCACGTTTCTCGACAAGAGATTTCGCAGATGCCCGTAGGGAATCGTTCGCGTGCAGCGGTCTTGCCGTAGTATAACGGTTACGTATTGTACATAGGTATATATGCTTCAGATTATATGCGAAAGTATAATTTTCTGTATATACGATGTATAATTCCCGATATACATATCCCTATGCCGGGAGAAAATTGAAAATAAAGCTTTTCAAATTTGAAGAATTGAATGCATATTGCGGTATAAGTCCTTCGTGGTCAGGGTTCGATTGGTACATTTTTGAAGGAAAGAGAAAAGAAAAAAATATTCTTCGGACGTACGTTACATGTGCGAGGTTTGAATATTATGCGGATCTACCGCGACGATGACCTGCGCGTTCGTATAGCGGAACGTAAGAATACGAACGGCTGCTTTTTTACGAACGAATTTTAATCCATCTTTGCTGTATCGGACACAGTACGACACATGCTAGGCGTATGTGTATACGTATATTATAAACCACATACTGCACAAAACGTATAGGCAGATATCTAGATCGTTAATAGGTGTAAAGAAACAGTTAGCATAAGTTCTCACGCAAGCGGGTATATATTCAGGCGCAACGATCTCAGCCACCAAGTACCTATATAGTACAAAGTATCCGCTTATAAGTGTAATAAGTGTAACATATACCTACGCGCAGACGTGGAATAGAATGAGTTAAGGAGGAGCGTGGCAGAGCGTGAGTTTTGAGTAAACCGTCTATTGTTTCATAGTGTCTTATACTACGCTTATAGCGTCCAGTCTAGATATATGATAAAATGTTAATCAACTTTCTTCACGCTCCACCTATCCAACCCTGCTATTTATGTGAGGCCGTAGTCTATAGCGTTGACGCAAGATAATCACGAAAAAACCGATTCGTAGGTGATTTTTGGCCGAAGTTTTTCAATTACCAAAATATGTCAACTTTTTTTTGCGATCACGTCGGCATCGGCAATTTCCGAATCCCGGAGACTAGTCTCGCACGAAAATATTCCAGCCGCAAATCGCCTTCACGAATGTATTTTTCGCAATTCTCTTGCGTGCAGCTGAACCTTTGCTGAACCTATAAACTCTCGAAAATCTGTACAATCTGCGCGGAGCGCGAGAGGATACAGAGGCCGAAAGTAGATGGGTCGAAGAGGAATTCATAATTTCTCTTCCCTTGTGTCGCCCGGCAAATTTGTATAGAATTTGAAATAGGACAATACGCCTCGTCTCGCCGTTAGATCACAGAAATGAACAAAGATTCAGGGATGCCTCATCCCAGTTCCGTGCAATTTTACACGTAATTAACATATGGAGAGGAACCGCGAGGGGTTACTCACTAATGAAATCGGTGTGTCACAGTGCTTCGAAATTGATTCCAAATCACTTGCAAATCCATGATAACGGAGATCACCGGAAATCAAGCGCGGCATCGTTTCGGGAAGCGTGAGTAAACCCTTTAGAAAGAACAATTGGTTGTAGAGTATTCATTGTTTTTTATAACTCGATTGCGACAACTACCATACAAATTTCAAAGATACAGTTTTGTAGGAAATTGAATTCTTTGCCAGAAAAACGTTCGTCAGAGCCGATTTGATGAATCCGAACCTTTGATATAGTTATAACAGTGCAAAGCGCGTTGAGGGACCTTTGAATCGAAGACGATACAGCGAAGGCCTGTCCCGGTGCAGCAAAGGTATAGGTGTTCTTTGAAATGACTCGAACATTTTTTGGGATGGCAGGAACCAACGAAAAACCGTAGAATTTTATTTTGTTTTGCCTCACCATAATGTATGCGTAGTATGTATATACATACATACATTGTATGTTTGTACCGCTTAAGCTAATGAGGTACAGATGGAATATTATTGTAAGGTGGGGTTCCAGGAGGACACATATACCAATAATATAGGTATACACGGCTCGTGTCTTCTTGGTGCACGTTAATTCTCTCCAAAGAAGAAAAGAATGGGATGGGATGGGAAGTAAAGGGAAGGGAAGGGTAAGAAAGGCAGGCAAGGGTTCTGATTTTATCTATACCAGCCGGTGCTACTGCAAGATTCTTATCACGCAATATGGCGGAGCTCTTAGCACAAGTAAATATGTAAATATATGGTGGCAGGGCACTCTTTCGGCGCAGATGCGCGCGATCTGCGCTGTCTCGTAACACACTTGCGCGCATATGAGCCGCATACCTATCCATATATACGGCTGGAACGGCACACACGCGTGAATGCCTAAATAAATACGTATACCATACATAGGATGGCAAAGTTGGCGAAGGCGGTAACCCGGTAATATAAAGTCTGGCCGCTGCTCCGCAGGTAGGTAGGTATAGATATACGTACGGAGATTTAGCGCACGCGTCACATTTAATTGAACGGATGAACGGGCTACCAATCAACCCCTCGATCTTTTTTCTATACTTTTCTCTCCGGTCCTTCTGCTGCACAATTTTCATACAACTTCTTAAACAACCGTATCCGTTACTCCGAGGCATGGTGATTAAGATTCGATCATTATTCAAGGATCGCTTATACGGATTGAATATCTGAACAATCGATCGAGTGCCTTTTAGCCTCGTGTTACAGATTGCACATACGTATGCAGATGTATATGTAGTATAGTACACATCATTGAAATCGGAACGAAATCGATCAAAAATCACCTATAATAATTGCTCGCGCCGCAGTTTGTAGGCACATAAAATCGAGCATTCTCCTAACTTCGGGTAAGCAGACTTTCAACCCTCGTGGACGGCTAACTGAGAACAACGAAAGATAGAAAGTATGAATAAAAAAAATATTCACAAGCTCAATTTTCGGGTTCCTCGAACCATATAAAGTGTAAAATGGTGCGACGTCGCTGCCGAGCTGTGCAGGGCTACAGGGCTGGCGGATTCGTGCCTTCTTTATTTCTGACATCGTATACTATCCACGGTATCCTCGATAACACCTCGCTTTTTTATATGCTTCTATTCACCCCTAAATCGAGTTTACATCAGGACGAATTAGCGTCCCATTCTGCTGCACTTGTTGTGTAAGACTCACGCCGAAGGTACATACATACATACCTGCTATACCACGGACTGCAAGATTATAACCCTGACCCGTATCGAGTTTCGAATGTTTATAGCTCACCGGTCTCTATACTGCTCATGCAGTGGCTCTACTTGCATCGATGCACGTGTCGGGGGTTGAATATGTGTTTTTTCGTTTGTTTTTTTGTCTTCTTCACTCATTTTCTACTCTTATTGTTCGTCCTCCTCTTCCACCTCCACCTTCTCGCATTCGATATGTGTTTCTCGGGTTATAATAACTTTGACGTAGCGCTGCACTCTGCGGGCTTGAAAAGTAAAGGGTATCATTTAGGACTTCAAACCCTTTACGTTTCAAATTTATTTGCACCCGGTGCAAAGCTGCTGCTCCTGCTGCCGCTACTTTTGCTGCTGGTGCTCTTTCCGCCTGACATATTGCACCGGACTTTATCATCGTAATTCTATGTCTACCTCGCCTCAGGCCCTAACACATAAAACATCTCAAGTCTCCCTTTGTTTATCATTTCAAACAGCGGGGATCGGATCATCTAATCTCTCAGCAACTTTTCTCGCCCTCATACTATTTATCATATTGTGATCATGATATTGAAATAATCTTCGTTCATTAACTATATCCAATCGGTTTTCGCGCTCGCGAAACACAAATTTCCATCTTTCCGCAACCTCATTTTATACCACCGTTCGTTCTCACAATTTTTTACTACCGTAAGAAACTACAATTAAGCCCGGAGGTTCGGAAGTTCGAGTCGACTTCATCCACCTCTGGAGCGGGACGCAATTACTTTGTCGCGTTTCAGCCTCGAACGGGTTTCATGCGTTCGGATAAGACCGCGCGTAAGGTTTACTCTGGTTTGCACAGCATGCGAGTTATCTCGCTTGGGTACATGCCCGTGCCCATGCCGATGCGGAATATACGTCTGGACGCATCGCGGGCTACCATGAAACTCTCCGTGTATGTCGCGGGTATGTGTACCTATACCTATACGCGACTGAACTATACCTATAAAGTATAATATATGAAAAGAGAGCGCGGTCCCTCGCAGGTGCGTTCACACCGAAGGGTGAAGTCAAGTTACCCATCAGATTTCATATGCTGCACTCATCTCACTCTCGCGTACGTATATGATCGGTGTTAGCGCGATAGGTACTCGATATCCCGTCGAGCAAATGCGGCACCCTTTCCAGACACATTTTAAAATACGATCATCGCCGGAAACAGATTAATCGCGATGCGGGGTGAGAAAAATGTAATACGATATACGATTTTCTCCAGATTTTTTTCCTACAATAACGTATAAGCGGAGCCTCGAAGCTCAAAATTTGTAGAAGTAACGAAGTCAAAGCAAAAAACAATGGAATAATTAATAACTCTGTAGTTGTAAACTACCGGGCTGACGTGATATTACGCGATATCGTTATAAATTTGCATCGTTTCGACTATTATTTCACCGAGTTCATTGTAGGTACGGTGGAACCCGTAGAATATTGAAAATAGCCGCGGTAAGATTGCAGCCGAGGTTTGTTACAATCGGTTCAAGTATAGAGAACGCGCACAAAACGATAAAAAAAAAAATAGAGAAAATAAAATGAAACGATTTTGCGTTTTACATTTACCTAATTACAGAGTTAGTAATGAATGGTCGCGATAATCTTTCGGATCTTGTGTTAGTAGTTGATAGCTGCATGCCGACTACCCTCAACGATTGAACTTGTTATTTTCTTCGCTAAGTAAGTTTTAATCAATGGTCTTGTAATGTACCTATACCTAGCGGAGTAAAATCTACCTTGTAATTAATTCAGCGGGCTCAATTTTGCCCATATTATTATTATTATTATTATATTCATTTTCATTTATAGCTATATGTTAATTATACTTCAAAGATAATCCAATTTTATCTTACTCCCTTCTATGTAATTATCTCGACTAAAACGTTGCGCGGGACATGCGAAATTTAACGGCACGAAGAAGCGGCGCGGCCGCGGCATGGGAATTGGGAGTTCTTTGTCTTGAACAGCTAAACCTCAACTATAACCGCAATTGTCTCGACGAATCGAAATCGTCATTTGTATTCCATCTATCGCATGCGTACGCTGTTTGTATGCATATACATATACATGCATACATACCTAGGATTCAAATAGCATATACAGTGTGCGAATGAAACGGCGCGGTCTATCCATCCGCGCATACATTATGTTTATTATAGATCGTATATCACGGACGCTAATGAATACGCGCATGGTCACACTCGACTCGCACACACGGTCACCCATGTACATGTATGTCAGGTTGTGTTATATATGCTGGTAGTATACATTATTGATTTCCTTCTCACGGTTTCTCTCCGGTTAAAGTGCGGAAAAAATTGAAAGAAGTTATGAAAATAAGGCGAAGCCGGAAGGGGGCGTTCGATATGAGCATGCGACGGTGGACACGCAACACGCGCTCTAATTTTAGATCGTGTCACTCTGACGCCAGCTGGTACTCCTCCCCGTCTATTACCAACCATCCTCATACAGTTCTCCTATCCTTATTCATCGCCCTCCCTCCCCCTCCCTCCGCCCCCTCTTCTTCGTCGTTGTTCTATGCTACGGACTTGGCTGTCTATTAAGTAGGTCTATACCGATAATTCGCACGCAGATACATGTGTAGGCAATGCGCGAATATCGGGTAGCTGTAGTATGAAAACAAGAAGCGCGAAGGCACGTACATACCTGCGATTTCGGATATCCCCGACATCGACATTAATTTCAGCCTGATAAAGTCCGCGCTGTATCATTTTTCCTGGTATATGATCCGCTGCACATTATGTTACAGTTTATATGTATATACATAATTCGGTAGATTATACTTACCTGTATCTAGTACGTACGCGATGATGAGACGAAGAAAGGAAACCGCGATCATTGGACCTTCACTTCCTCTCATTGTTGAAATCCGATTTTACCTTTCTTTATTGTCTTGTTGAGGTAGTATGAGGCACGTTTAACCGCGCGGTATAAAAGTATAACCCCCGTATCTGATTAGCTTATGTATTATACGCAAAGCTGAAGAGATTTTACTACGATGATAAATTCTGCGAGTATTTTACCTACACATAGCTCTCATTATTCTCCGCGAACTTCTTGTTTCCATCACATTATCGAATAGGGGTTTTCTTCTCTCTTTCCTTTGCTTTTTCTTCTTTTCTGTGGAGACAAGCTCCTCCGTTGCGCAGGCTGCAGGCGAATAGCAATATTTTTCGATAATTACGTTAAACGATACAAACATTGAGGATTTTCTTCGTACAAAATATGTACTGTCCAACGCGAAAGCTCGTGGCATCGTTTTTTCTTCTGTAATATTATTACCTCGATCGAGCTCCTCTTTCTCCTTTGTGTGATATATCCACGTACGGTATTGTGGGTCGTTTTGGACCAACTGTGTAGGCCCCCAGTTCGTGCCCTAATATTCACGAGAAAGCGCGGCGCAGTATTGCGGTTTCTGCAATTCACGCAACAGGAACGGTAAAACATTATATTATGATGGGTTAACGCATGGAGTGAAGAGATACTGTATATTTTTTCACCGGTTATATCATTGTCCTTCTTCGTCCACAATTCATCGACTATACCGCAGACGGTAGGAAGAAAAAACAAACAGGGAGAGACAGAGAGAGAGATAGAGCAGGAAAAAATTAATGAACGGAGGAATTAAAGATCGAGTATAAGAGATAGAGATTTCAATTTGGAGTCAAAATTGTAAGTCTCAGTTTCCCCGCGGGGGGGGGGGGGGGGGGGGGGGGAATTATTTTTGTGCGTGGGTAATATAATTCTGGATAATGATACTTACAATTAGAAGCGTATATAGGTGTATACCTACCTCATAAGATTGAATCTATGTAGCAATTGTGTGTCCACGTTTACAATGTATGTGAATGTACATACGTACATATGCGACTATATTTACTTTCAGAACCTTTTGCTGAAGGTTTGTACACGATGAAAGTCGTAAGGTATGATTTCCAGATTACAGGTCACCCCGCGAGTAATAATAGGAAATGAAAATCTGAATTTGAAACGGAAACGCATGTAGCGGTGGGTTAGGTCTCGAGTGTATCTCGCTGTATTAAATCAAAGCAGTGTGACTTGGAGCGGGTCACGGATTCGAATGAAATTAAGTTTCATACTTACAATCGGTTGAAGTATTGTATCATAATTGTATGCTCGCGATACGGTGCGGTGCTGTGCGATACCGCCAAATTCATATACTATGTGTGCAGTTGGTACAGAATAAGGCAGCTGGGTGGGTATACCTATAACCCGCCTAATTGTAAAGCGTGAAAATGTAATTATATGTTTAAAAAGGAAGGCATAATTCTTAGGTAATCGACTCGATTACTTCGAAAACGCTTCTTCTTCCTCTCTTATTCTTTGGAAGGCAGGATGTTGGCAATACTTTCTTCTGCTTCTATACAATGAACCAGACCCCTAAAACCCGTAATTTACCACTTCGGGCAAACCGCGATGCCCCATTGTGCCAGCTGAGAGCAATTCACAATCAAACATAGGTCAGCCTCAAACTTACGGATTCCATAGCCCGTATTACGATGTAAATCGTATAATTGACGAGGAAACTTTTACTCTTGGAATGGTTATATTTACACTGTTTCCGCAATCCTGAACCCGTTTGTTATCCAATTTCAAATTCCTCCACGTCCCGGAATCATTCTAAAACAAAATCAGGGGGGCCGAAAATACCGTCGAATCATTCAGAAGGCTTTATAATTGCAGGTAAGGTAGCCCATAAAGTATCAGTGGACTGCAGGTATGCAGAGGTGTTAGTTTCCGAGGGTCAGGCTCATTCCTCAGAGCAAGTGTATCCAAGCTCGTAATCCATAATCTAAGATCGAAAATTCAAAATTTTCGAGTCCTCGTAAGGCCAGACATAAAAAAATTTACTCGGCGGAGGGTTATGAGTCACGAATATTTCGATGAATGAAAAAAATCGCATCTGGTCTTGGAGAGTTGTCCTATTTTTGTTCATTCTTTTCTTATACTGTACGAACACGAAGTGGCAATGGAAGAAGTAGACTAATCGTAAAAGGATATAGAGAGGAACACGAGAGAATGTGTGGTTTGGTAGAATGCTGAAGAAGCGACTCGACAACAACGAATTGTCAGAGCTGGGCATCATGCACATCCAAGACTCGCCGCTTGAAAGAGACGCTCTTTCTGAGCAGCAAGTTAACCATGAAGTATTCTATTGAATAAATTCTTCAAGGTAGTGTGATCCCATGGACCGCTGCTGCATGCAGGACCATGGGATGAACGGGCTAAGAATTGACAAGAAGAAGAATTCTACGTTTCCCTTCAAAAAACCGCGACGTAAAAATTCAATATCTTTACACCCTATTTACCCTAAGAATACACCCTACCTAGCTACTTTGGATATTTGTATTCAATGAGAGGGTCAAGCAGGCTGAACACTTTGTGTTCAAATGCTAATTACCAGAACTTGAAATGATCGAAATGCTGTGGTAGGTGAAGTCTACAATCTTTTCTCTCTCTCTCTTTTCTCCTGCATTCGAGACGTTCAACAATTCACGTTCTTTACCCCGTTTATAATAACGATGATAATAGCGAGCGTTTATAAAAATTGAGGATCAAAAATTCTCTGTGATATTGTATAGTGAGGAAGAGCGCGCTGTCTCCGCGAGTGAAGCGTCTCAGAAACACGTGGAATACGAAGAATGAAGAAGGGAACATGTGCATAAGGTTATAACTTCGCAAGAGGTTTTCCACTTGCTGTAATCGGCAACCGATCGGTGCAAAAACGACTGCAATTGACGCGGAAATCGGAAACCAATGGAACCGATAAACTAGATTCTATCCGTCGAAGTTGCGCGAAATTGCCAAAGATTCTGAAAAAACCGTACAAGAATATTCAAATGACTTGAAACTATACGAGAAATCATTTGCAATCGTAATCACATTGGATGAGGTTAGTCGAGTACAGAAATCGATTGAAATAGATATAGTTGACATGCAAAGACACCCGAGTTTTTCCTATACTCATCGGAGTATTTACTTGAAGCATCGCGCATCTACTTCTGTTCATGCATACCAGCCATCGGCATGGCGGCGCATATCGTTGCATTCTGTATACGATTGTGCAAATCCTCGGGCATGACGGGCGCGCGATCCTGTAGTTTTCAAACGATCTGTAATGGATTTGGAAAAGGAGAAAAAAACGACAACGAGATAGAATAAAAGGCAGACTCGTAGGTATCAATACCCCAAATAGGTATTGGATTTTATAGTATTAAAGGGAAATTATTGACGGTCAGTTAGGTCGAAAACGGCCATAAAATCGGATTAGATTTCACCGATTAGAATTCAGAATAGAATCCGGGTATACCTACTACACTACCTGCTCGGCGCCGCAGCTGTAAAAAATACAGCAGCAGTTCAGTAGCAGTGAGATAGGTATACATACCTAAAGACTGCTGCACTTGGATGAAAAGGAAGAAGAAAACAGAAAAACGATAAAGAAAAAGCCTTGACTCATTTTCTTTATTTAATTCTTATATATTGTGGGGTTTTACAACGCCTCTATACGTGTATATAATGGTTTGCTAATCTCCCGCAATGTACAGTACTATAATGGGCCCAGCTTAGCTGTTGCCTGCAGAAGCAGCATATCAGTTGAAAAAAAGACTGTGAAGAAAGGTGAGAAGAAAAAGTAAAGTTGAAAAAAATAGGGGAAAAGGTAGTATACTAGCTGTAGTGTATAAAATATCAACTCACCGTGTTAATGATCGCAGTCTTCTCATCGCCACAAAGTCTGCCACGGACCTTTTCATCTCTCGCATTGTTTCCTCGTGGCTGGAATTTTGCCGGTTGTATAGGAAACCGGCTACTGCCCCGGTACTGCACGGGAACGGAATCTGGACGAAAACATGATCACCGTATGACCGTACTCACACCAGACCATCAGATGTTTCATAACTAAAGCCACCTCCTTGTTGGGCATCGGGTGGACGAGAAGTAATGAGATGCTTCATTACTTATATGTGTATGTCACATGAATATTGCTCGTAGTCAATATGGCTCTTCTCCATGTTCACTGCAGACATACGCTATTGACATTGAAAACTCTAAAGAAAGTGGTACTCCTGAGCGAAAGCTACTAGTGCTAACCAATTTCCGCTAGAAATTGTTGCAAAAATACTTAGCTACGCTCGAATTTGAGATAGACGAATCATTCCTGCGCGCAAATTGTACAGAGGTTCCATCGTGTGTACCAGAAATTCAATTTGTAAACCAACGTGTAGGCCTAGGTTTACGAGGCCGGCATGATGGTGAAAATGAACCGATTCCACAGTATAGCGTACGCTACCTGAGCATTATTCTAGCTCCTACAATATACCGTCAGAAGGAAAATAAGAAACTCGAGAGAAAAGAAGAAGAAAAACAATCGCACCAATCATCCGTTTCTAAAGATCTTTACGCGTTAATCGTTAAACGCCCGTTACAAAATTCTGAACATCATGTTTCTCCCAGCGGCGATACGTAACATCAGGCAATTCATCGCTGTGCGGTCAGAGCCATGGAAGCATGAAAAGCATACGTGAAAACACAGACCTCCGTATATAAAAAATACATGTTCCTATTCACTCGCACACAAATAAAACAACATGTGTATATATATAGGTATATATATACATATTACGACTCCTCTACGTATTGCGTATTGCCGAAGGGTGTCAGACCCGCCGCCGTTTTACCGTCTCACCGCTCCGCCCCCTGGCTTAGGCTGCTTTCCTCACTAAACGGGCGGAAAGTGAATAATTCAGTGCTAACGAGGGGAGGAAGATGCCAATGACGTAGTATCTTCGCGCGGTGCACTTCCTCGCCTCATTCTACCGGCAACGACCATCCAAAGCGACCTGGATTAACCCCGTAACATTTCTTGGGTGTGCTTCTACTCCGTACCTCTTGAGGTACGGGCACAATTCTGCTTTGCAGGAGCTCCGATGGAAATTGATTCCTATTTTTTTTTTTTCTTTCTTCTTCGGGTGATTTGATCTTGAGACGACGATAATTTTTTAGCAAATTGCATGAATTTTTTGTGCAAATAGAAGACAAAATTTATGAATGCTAAGATCAGTGAACTGGCCCGGTAGAAGAAGTTACGCGCGCACAGATTTCGAGAAAATTAACCAAATGGATGGCGATAATTGAATCGATCAGTTTTTCGCTAGTCATGAATACTGCACCTGCACGCGGTGAACGGGATACGCAATATATATGAAGCGGACGGAATCTACGGTAATCCGACGGGCATACGCACCGCTGCAGTGAAATGTGTGTGCCGTGTTGTATTGCCGGAAGTAAAATTGGCGGTATACTTTTCCATTCAGAGATGCATGTGTCGCCGCGTTTCGCTCAATGTAGGTGCACACCTACCTTATACCGATAGCATTAAGTATGTTAATCTCATGATATACGGCCTACACCCGCAAAATTTCATCACGTATGTTACACGTGCATACCCAGACACATTCATGCGCGGTTTGACCGCTAAATTCAATAGGTACGTCGATATCCATGCCACAATTTTGCGGACAAACTACCTAACTACCTTTGCATTCCGTAGTCACGATCGTATACCCATACATGTTAAGTTTAACATGCGCGAACCTAGCTAACCAGCCCGCTTAAGCCAAAACCGAAACCGAAATGTGTGGCTTTATCTGCTTCATTCCATTGCATTGCGTCGCAGCGCTTAACCCCCGACAGTTGCGTTCATACCTTACTTACTTCGTCATACCAAACGAAGAAAAAGAAGGGAGGAACAGAGAAGAATGACTAATGAGAAGAGCGACAGAACCATGGGATGAAGGGCGAAGTGGTGAAATTGAACTCGCGAACAGAAAATTTTCAGCTTGTCGTGTGACCGCCCGGGTTGCTGCAGTAACTCATGAATTAAGTCAAACCGATGCAAGAATCCCGGCACCACTCGCGATGGTCCCACCTGTTTTGTCCACCCGTTCGTCCGTTCGTCCGTTCGTCCGTTCGTTCGTTCGTTCGCCTCCTTACGGTCCGTCTGCTCGGACGCGCCCCAGTTGGCACAGGTGTTCCATACTCCTGCAGCCTTTTAACCGCGATCACGTATAGGGCCAGGCGTTTCTTCCGTTTCTTCTTCTGCATATCTCGACTTTTTTTGAACCTCTGTTTTTTCTTCTTGCTCTATTATCGTGTGTCAGTTTAGCACTGATAGCAGTGCAAAGCGCACATGACCAGACCACCCGAGTTCGCCTCTTCGGCTTCTCTTTTCCCTTTTTATCTTTTCTATCTTCTTGAGTCCGCTGCTCTCTCATCGTCTCCTCACAATCAGTCTGTAATCGCGAGTTAGAAAAAGTTGGGAGACGGATAATGGGCCAAAGGAAGAAGAAGGAGGAGGGGGAGGAGGAGTAGGAGTGGGAGGAGGAGGAGGAGGAATGGGTTAACGCATCTGTCCATGTTCTCATCCTGGCGTTATTAAGGCCGTAAGAAGTCGCCACGGATATTAGTTAACCTAGGCGGTAGACAAGAAGGGTTTGTCCTTTCTGTGCCCAGGTTATAGTGTAACCGTGCCGTCGTGGCAGGTCGTAGCTGTCTCTAGTATATGTATACGTACGTGTCGTTGCACGCATGAAGCCTCGACCAAAGAGAGCATTTATTATGCGTATCCAAAGGGTTGTAGCTCGATAGATTCTATGATAAGTAGTGGCAGACTCCTAGCTATAACTAAATTCATATGCATGAGACTTTATTATATAGAATTAGGTATGCGCACAGGTGGTTGGTCGTTCGCCCTCTCTCGCTCTATCTCTCTCTCTCTCTCTCTCGCCCTCTCTCCCTCTCTCCCTCTCACGCGCGCTTCTCCTCACGTTATGGGCTCGAACGATCCTATACAGATATCAATAATGGTAAATATATGGCCATAAAGCAGCCTTATACCAGAAATTATGAAACATTGGTAACTGGATCAACGATCTAAGATCATACTTCGGACTCTTTGTTCAAGTAGCATGAATTCTTTCACCGTAACAAAAGTTGTATTCAATTCTCGTCTTTTTCAGTTTTTTGTTTCTCCGTTGCTTGTCCTTCGATCCCCATAAGTGCGTGTACTGCATAAGACTGAAAATTACCCCTTGGAAGGCTCGTCTTAGCAACATACTCGATACAATAATTAATTGAGTATAATGAAAAAGGGGGACATATCGTCGTCATTGACTGTTGACGTTCCCAATGTAGAACCCTTCCGGTCTTGGTCTATACCTACTATACAAAAGTTGTACCTTGACGTCTGCAGGTCTGCTACTTATGATTATAACCTCGGTATACATATATTAATGAAAAAAGATGACAGTCAACCCTCTCGTATGCTTGCATACTTCAACCTGCACCACTGACGTGGCTCGCACATCTGTGCGCGACGGACAGACTACAAGTTTCTAATTTGATGTTGTATTCTCGTCAGTTTTATTTTACACGTTTCATTTCCAATCGGGATCCCATACCCACCTGTCGGTTCGATAATTATTTATCAAAATATATTCATGAGCGTTCTTCGTAGTGTGTCACAACATATTCTGTATATCATACGAATATATAAGGTATCGTTAGGTGACTATCAGAAATTGTCTATTGCGGGAGAAAAATTACTTGACCAATCTCGATTATTCGGCTTTGAACTATACGTCTTTCTTCTCATTTTCACACTCAAACAAATTATAATACTGTGCCATGCAGGTAGTGATGTACGTACATACATACATACACCAGGTATATATGCAAATCAATGTGGTCACTTTCCCGAATGATTTGTTCGCTGGTAGAACTGAAGAGGTAACAATGGTGACCGGATAAGGGGGAAACGGGAGGCAACACCAGCGAACGAGGACGGAGAAAAAACGAAACGAAATGCGTCACAGACTTATATTTGACCTAAATATGTCCAGGGAACGTTGCGGTTTACTGAATCCCGCAGTTATATATTTAATAACAGAGGTTAAGATCGGTGAATGATGAAAAGAGTTACGTCAGCGGTGCGCGCATACGTATTCATGAATGAAAATCGCATAGTGAGGTCACGATCTCCGTATTACACGTATCGTACGCATACGTGCCCATCGTCGTGGTCACACGCCGATTCTTCTGTATGAGAACAGGAAATATTGAAGAAAAGATGAGATCTTGTGTAAGGCATTCCGTGTGCCAAATCATCTATCGTCGGACCTTCGCTGGTCTCAAATTTTACAGCTAATCTCATGTCTGAGTATAAGGGTGCCATTCGATTTTGTGGTTACAGGGTCATTCGTTGAGCCGTTTGGCGGTTGACAATTTTTTTTCAAGTAGAAAAAGAAGAACGTTCGTTCTTTCACGTTCTCGGGGTACGACGAAACTTTTTCAGCGCTTTGAAAATCTCTCTTGATAAAATCACTGAAAATACCATTCGTGAACGTCGCGTCGGTCTCATTATACGTATGTAATACAAAATAAGTTTGATTTGAGAGTGTCGCTCCGCGGTGCGATCGCCTGCGTTAATATATCAACGGGATATTGTAATAGTGAAGAGTAATGAAGAGATACATATAATATGAGTTTATAGCTCCATAATAAAATTATATGTATAATAAAGTTAACTGAGCGTGTCGATTACAAGATATCGCGTTCTATCACCCTCGAACGATCGCGGTATACCACCTCAAGCATTTATATATGCATCATATGTAAAAAGCGTACATACAATATACCTGCAGCATATACCTATGCAGGGCATGGCTGTCAGTTGTCACCGGAAACAACGACAAAGAGATGCATTTTTTCGAGACTCGTATAACATATGACGCGTCGCGACGCGGATACTCGGATGAAAAAAAGAAACGAAAGATAAAAGCCGGATGAAAGATTGAAGATGGCAGGGTTGAGGGATGGTCTAGAACTCCAGGAAGACGAGAGTCTCGCAGGAAAAGGCGCGCGACGATATGAGATAAAATGCGCTGTGAACCAGAAACAAGTTTAACTTTCGGAAAAATTTCATCGCGTAAACGACGCGTAAGAACCTAGTGTCATTATATATTTGGAACAATTAGAACGACACGATAAACTAGCTCTGACGTAGACAACGCGAAGGTCCTTATGTTACGCCATTTTCGGTGGTTAATTTTTTATTTTCTCTTTTTTTGTTCCATTTTGAATTCCTTTCTGGGTGCGAAGATATGTTGGCTAGACAATTCCTGCTTACCTGCGCCTTCGCGCGCGCGCCGTGGAGATGGTAAATATTTGAAATACTTCATGTTTTATTCTTTCTCATTTTTTTTTCTTCAAATGTCACGTAGCATATTAATTATGCAGTTGGCTAGCTCTAAACGAAATACATACGTACAAGTATTGCGGACCCTGTTATTTATATAAACGGTAATATATTTGCCACTTGTGAGTTATTTGTTTAACCTTCAGGAGGCTATTAACCGCGAAATTATTGATACATGTACATTTATCCATACATCTATCAGTCACGAGCGTTTATAACGGAATTTAATTAAAATAATACGATTCTGTACCTTATATACCTGAATAATGTTTCTTCTCTTATTCTCTTTCTTTCTCTCTTCATTCTTCTTCTTCTTCTTTTTCATCTTTTTCAATTACATGTATTGCATGCGATATTGTAGCACATAGTTTGACGATATGAAACGTTTGACATATAAAAGCACGTACGTATGTCGATCATATACCTACGTGGAGGAGTACACATACCTATAACAAGTAAAATACAATTGAATTAGTATCGACATCAAATATATAAGTGATTGGACCTATAGCCGCGAGGCAATTAAATTTTTGACGCCTCTACAGTTTAATAATGATAACAATGATAATAGAGAAGAAATAATAAAAAAAGTGGAATAGCGGGAGGAGCGCAGAAATCGTTTGTCAACTTTTTTGAATCGCCACTGCGAGAGAGCTTTTGATCGAAATGGGCACAATATGTATGTATGTACACATTTATATTTTTGTTACATTTTTTTACGGTGTTATCATCGTTGAGTGATAGAAATTAAATATTTGAATGGATCAGTTCTGTCGATTTTCGACGTGAAAAGTACTAGACAGTGTCAGCCAATATATATAGCCGAACGCATTGTTAACATCCCCCCGCGCCGCAGTCTCGCTGCTACTGCTGCGCGCCTTCAACACCTAATACGCTGTCGTGGTTATAAATGCATCGAATTCATTCGGGTGACAATTGAAATTAGCTATTGACCCAAGCGCAGGCTATATAAGACCAATTTAATCATCCATTGATGCTAATCTATCCTTTCTTCGTAGATTTGTATATGAAGCCGGTGTTTTGTAAGAAATTATAAACGATTAGAAAAATTTCAAGCGGTGTACGCATTCGCGAACCTTTAACTCGAACTGAAACATATATCCCAAGTTACGCCCAGATGCGATGCGCCTCGTGAACCCGATGAAAATATGAAATTAAGTATCTATAGCAATATTCACAGAGTAACAAGATTTTTCATTATTCGCGCTTAAACCGCTTAAATGTCACGTCTCCTCAAATTTCTCGAATTTCTTGAATTCGAATCGTATAAGCTCGTTGTGTCACTAAGTCTACAATTTCAAGTTCCGCACGCATGCCTTCGGCATTCTCGAAATTACTCATCCGGAAATTGCGACACCATGATGCAGTGGCACGAATAACTCGTATAATTGGCGGTGCGTATACATATTGCGAACGAATCGTGGATCGAAAGGCGAGTCGATTATTGCAAAGCGAACGAACTTCACGCCTGCATGTATAACGAAGAGAGGATAGAATGAATTGCGTGTGTTAGGAACGTTCGCAATTGAAGTGATTTTTCCAATCTAAATACAATATCCCAGCGACTATAATGCGTTGAATCTATCAGAGGCGTCCATTGCGTGTTACCGCGGAGGTAATCGTTCGGTCTGCAGACAAAATGGCTGATTGTAAGTATTGCACTTATTCTCATTAGCGTCAGAGCAGCAGCGGCAGCAGCAGTAGAACGAACGCGGTTCACGATATACAAACGAAAAAGGAGCGAGACGAAAGAGAAAGAAAAATGAATGGAAGAGACAGAGAAAAAAGTAAAGAAAAGAAAAGACCTTTATTTATTACAATTATTTTCGTAAACAATACTTAGAGCTAGCAGGGAGAGGAAGAGTAGACAGGAGAGAGAGAGAGAGAGAGAGAGCGTCAGAAAATACGAAATATTTCATATCAGAGGCAAGTAGATTATTTTCTTTAACACCATCCACGAATGGGCTACCTAAACGGGGATTACATTGGCGGTCTGCAGTTAGCTGCTGGGTGCTGCAGCGTGCGCGCACGCAAAAGTACTTATCGCATAGCCTATAATAAGCATGGAGTACAGAGGTAGACTCTATTGATATGCCGACATCATAGCACCGAATGCATCCTACACATATGTGTACTTGTAGTTTGTGTGGCGCAGTGAGGTTGCGAGTGTGAGCTTTATGCATAATACCTTGTATCTTTTAACCAGGTAAAAATGTATCGCGTTATCTTTGAGCACTCGTGGGCGTGCGAGCCTCGGGGTTTTTTAACCAATAGAAAGCGCCTACCCCCACCTATCCGGACCCTCACTTCCTCCCCGGGACTTCCTCCGCTCGGTGAATATATCCTAACCTCGCTCTCGGCTTTCGTTGTCATCAACGTTGTCATAGTTAGACCATCATCTCAACTTTGCATCCATTAATGATCCTCCATTAGTGCGTGTGCGCGTGTGTGTACGCCAATATGGGATTCAAATATGAAGACACGCTCGTTTCTCGTTTTTTCGTCTCCTTCTTCTTCTTCTTCTTCTTTTTCACCCGGAAAATTACAAAGTCATCTAAAATCGAAGTACAGCCACCCTATTCCAAGCCAGAGATATAACGTGTATGGAAAATCGCGAACGCGATTCTTTATTCGTTCTTCGATACGAAAAATATTCACTCTCCATCTGCATTCTACGCGTATACAAATTTCAGATGATCAAATGTTAAGGGTGAAGTAGAGACCGCCCTGCTCCACGTCATCCACGTCCTACGGTTCAATATATTGTATCAATTTGTATCGACACATTTGTGGCAGAGGAACAAAAAAAGAGAGAGAGAGAGAGAGAGAGAGAGAGAGAGAGAGAGAGAGAGAGAGAGAGAGAGAGAGAGAGAGAGAGAGAGAGAGAGAGAGAGAGAGAGAGAGAGAGAGAGAGAGAGAGAGAGAGAGAGAGAGAGAGAGAGGCACACATCTGTAGGTATACCTACTCATACGTATAACAAATACGAGTACCTACCTATCCATCTCTCGACACTTTCCTGCTACCGTATGCGCTACCGTTCGTGCTACCGTATGATGTATATTGAGGAGGAAGGAGGATCATGACATGATATGATATGCGCTTGCATTGTGTGTACATACCTGGCTATGGGACATTCCATGCCAACTTGGCGAATGTCGGTAACCTCCCCTGAAATTTCAGGTTTGAATCATGGGTGTGTTTTCTTCTCGTATCATATGTACCGATCTCTGAAAATTTGTTGGTCATGGTTTTACCTTTTCTCGATTGAATTTCCTCACTTTTTGGGAGTGTCGGAATTCACTCTGTTCGAGTGTGTTGGAGTCGCTCACGATTTTCACTACAACTATTTTCAAACTGCCGTTTGGCTGTGAATTATTTCAATTTAACTCAAAACTCTCAGTTTTCATGACAAATCACTAAAAAATTCAGTTTTTCATAGGACCCGGAGTTTTCAGCCAATTTCCGAAACTAAAATCAAACATTCTTCTTCCGGATTCATACAATGGATTCAGAAAAATGTTAATCGCCTGCGATGCAGTAGGTATTGCATGCGATGGTCAACCCGACAAGCTTCT
Organism: Phymatocera aterrima; assembly: GCA_963170745.1. Classification (NCBI taxonomy): domain Eukaryota; kingdom Metazoa; phylum Arthropoda; class Insecta; order Hymenoptera; family Tenthredinidae; genus Phymatocera; species Phymatocera aterrima. Next base: position 584,134 of record OY720668.1, read on the forward strand.
CTTCCTCCCAATTTCTCGTGAATACTAGGTGTCTGGGAGAAAGTGGTCCAGGGAAATGCAGATTCATTGAATTTATTGATCGTTTGTCAGACCGCTAGTTTTCCATACCGGAAGTAACCAGCAGGGTTTATGCTCTCTTGATTTCTTCGAAGGGCAGAGATCATCCCCATTTCATAAAACTTAAATTTTACTCTACTGCTTCGGAATGGGACAATTTTCACTCTCCTCGGAGTGAATCTTCACGTGGTGGAAAGGGGGTGTCTCTTCGGAAACCGGATGCCACTCTGTTCGTCGGAACGGTATGATATCCATTCGAAAGAATTATGTAGAGAGTGGATATCGGTAAGCTCGAATTGAAAAACTGATCAGAAAATATGAGAACAATTGCATCGACTTTCGGAGATGACGGTTAAAAACCACTGTCATGAAATTCGAGAATGGTGATTTTGAACGTTAGGACAAAAAATTCATGAACAATAAATACTTGTAACGGTCGGAATCAAAAATCGGACAAAAATCGCGAGCGCTTGTAGAGTTGTAGCAACATAATTCTGTATATATTATATAGGTACGCGAACTGCGGTGGATTGTCTATACATTTCTCCTCAAGCTCGTCACATAATTTTATAACATTTCATTTTTGGAATGTAGATAATGTATACCAATACATACTTGATACCTGCATCGCATGCACACATGCATACACTCGCGAACGCGCAGGTATATTAACCTGTAATAAACGTGTGAAGGTAGTTGGAATCATTGCGGGACGCCCACGCACTCCGAGAATCAATAGGCCAATGGCTACCGTCGCGCGTGCGCATTCTTCCGTGACGACGACCCCCGGGTCGTCCTTTTCTCCCACGCGGAGGTCTACTCCGCCAATGTATTTTGTATTTATGCATGTACGCGTTTGCGGCATACACACGCGTCCGCATATTCCAATGGGTATGGCACGTATAGGTACACTTAGTGGTTTTACACGTTCGCACCTACGCGTGTGTCATCTATGTACCTACATGTATGTTCAGTTATCGTTAGCGGTGCAGGCAGGCAGCGGCGCCCCCGCGTCGACTGCGAGACTGGCAGTGGGCAGGTATGGCGAGAACCGCCTCGACGTATTACAGGTACATACTACTACCTGCCTACCTACGTGCTGCAGTGAGCACCAATTTAGCTGATTCATTTTTACCGCGCATGATTTATCATCGGGGCAACCATTTTCTATATCCACCTGCTTCATATCTCGACTCATATATCTAGATTCTAGATTCCTGGTTATGCGCGGTTAGGAGCTGTATTGGCCCGTTGAAACACTTCGTCATACGTATGCGTACACCCGGAGCGTTGAATTGTGACCGCTTGAAGTTACGCAGAATTTCAAACAGAAGGCGAATATCGTTGGCGAAGAGGAAAATTTTCGGCCAGCTAGCCAATCACGACATCGCGCCTGCCGCGTTACTATTTTGTTGAAAATTTGTCGCACCTTCGAGCGGCCACAATCCGGCAGGCTGGGTGGTGCCTAAACCGGCATTCTTGGGGCAAATCGAGCGGAATAAGACCGCAATTGTGATACAAACACAAAAGTAGGGACAATACCCGATTCGCGGTATCATATAGAGTATTATCATATACTTATTTGTGTTTTAACACAGGAATTGTGAAAGGATTCTTCACATTTCTTCGGAAATGAATCATCGAGCAGCTATTGCCGCAGCTTGTGATTCAAGTCTGAATTAGAAGTGGGCAAGGTAAAACGTTCTTCATTTGTGTGATTGAGGTTAGGTATAGAAATCAAAATTCGATTGTTAGCTAGCTAGCTAGGTAGATCGTAGCATGTGGCACAATGGGCGTAGCTACACAACAGGATTTGCAAAATAGTGTTCGTGCGGTGCCTATCGCGACCTGTAGGTACGCATAATTTTGCGGTTCTATATATACTATACCATGAGCCTTTTACCTTGGCGGGCTTGCCCCGTTGAGTCGACCGCGATTATCGACGCGATAGCGAAGCTAATTTGTATAATTTGTATAATTAACCCTTGAAATGCAAGATTCAGAGCTCCGTTCCATGGCTGTCTCGACGTTTTATTCAGGTCAAGTGAGAAATCGTTTCCTACGAAGGGCGATATTCTCTACGCTATCATAATACGCGCGGAAGGGTGCTCCCACATTTACACAAATTTATGTTCGTGTGCCTCGACAGGTATACCTACGAATTTCACATTGCCGGAGGATCGATTTTGAGTCTCGGCAAAATCACTCGATTCTTTATACCGTGCAGGGTATATTCTTCTTTTCTCATTTTATAATTGATTGAAAAAAAAAAAATAACGATCTGCAGGCTGTTTGTGAGTGAGATAAAAAAATAAGCAGGTATACCCATTTTGCAATGTCACCTAATGAATATAACACGCGAGCATTTGCACCAGGTAATTTACATGACGCGTATAGCTAGCGATGCAAACGACTTCACCTGTACCACAGCTACTGCAGCGATTGTGAAACTTGAGAATACTAATATAATATGCTTTTGGAATATAGGCTGCACGTATTTATCTGGTCTTTGTGCAGCTAAGACAATCATTTTTATTCATGACGTGCGGCAGAATCACGTATCATCAATTATTATAGACCTACCCACCTACTTGGCTGCATCGCGAGTCCAACAATAAGCAGAACTACAATAAACCGCTTCTCGTTACATACTTTGCTTAACAAAACAGCGAGAAGATAATATTATTCTGCAAATGACTAACTGCGCTCAGAATTCCGTGATGGATTATCGTTATATGGATGCCTACCTACATTCTTCGGAATACAATTTCTCGAAATCCCCCATCATGATTCATATCTCATTCTTATTTGATTTTTTCATATTTTTTCGTGGATGACACTCCGGAATATTGTATTCTTTGAAACTTTCTGGCCTTTCGGTGACATTCACGACGTGAGTTTGAACATTTTGCTGAGATTACTCAAAATTTCCCTCCGCATATCGGATACGCGACTTCCTGTAGCCACCGCAATGTCCGCTGTCGATAAATTCAATTATCTTTCGAAAATTTTGGTATCTAAAAAAACTTTACCTGCATCCGTGGTCGGCTAGCGGATCGGACAATGATCTGCGAGCCTACCAAGTCTCGTCAAAGACATACAAAGCCAATTTTGGGTCGAGAATCCCTCGTTACGAATTCTTGAATGCAGACTGCAAATCTGTCAATACAAACTCTCCATGCTTTGCCATCATGCCTAATATTCAAAAATTCCGAGATCTGGGTCCCGCGTGACAAATGACACTCGGATGATATCGTCCTTGTTACAAAAAAGTCTATTAATACAACTCAATTACGTACTTTAGGTGGAGAGCCGGGTTATATCCACTCAGTGCGCAAACAACAGAATTATCATTGCGCTCGTGTTTTCAACTGTACAAATATGTGTATTGAAAGTGTTTATCCGTCACCATTCGCTGTCATATAATTTTGCAGCAGCAACCAATATCCTAACCTTATGTACGCTCAAACGGAGAAAGAAAAAAAGAATTGTATCAATACAAATATCGTATACCTAGCCTAGCTCTTATGTCGCCACTGAAACTTGTGGCACATTTACAATAATTCCTCTTGAAATAACATATTATAATAATTCACTATGCCGTGAGGTCGAGGCGAGTGAATGAGTAGGTGACATCTTCAGCCGAAGAGCGGTAGAGTAATATTTGAAAGTATTCGCGAATGGACAGAGCGCGAAGCAATGACAAGCGAAAATCACAATCGTAAGATAACAATAGCTGACCTCCGGCCATGTATACCTTTACAGCGCACGCATGTAGGCAGGTAAAACGAAGAATGAGTGAGTAGGTAAGAATGTAGGTATCGGAGAAAAAGAAAGTAGAGGAGAAAAAGAAAAACGACCACCAGCAGCAGTACCTAGCAGCAGCGTATATATTCGCTCAGCACGCGATATATTACAATATACTTGACCATGCGATTAGATCAACAGAACTGGATGAAGAAGGTATCTATACCTTAGGACACACGTGCAGGAATGAAAAAGCCCATTTATGAATTCAGGATTATAGGAAAGTAAACACGAAGAGATAGCATCGAAAGCTCCCAATCGCCGGTTACACGATACGAGATTTTCGTTGGTGGTATACCTTACACTGTCTCGGAGTTCGGACAGCAGCTATACCATGTATGAATCAAATTCGATAGATCCGATCAGGCACCTACAATATACTAAAGGGCGAAAGGTCGAGTGGCAATGTGTAACCAATAAGTATAAGATGGTGACCCTATAATTTCGAAGCCAAAGTCACGAAGGTGTGTAACCTGGCGCAAATGGGCGCCATGACGTTATCCAATTGGTCGGTGGCCGGTAATGGTGGGTGGGCGGGGGGCGTAGCGAGCGCGACGGAACGATGCGCAACGGGGGTTGCGCACCGGTGGGTCTTAACTTTATGTGCATGTATATAGAAGTAAAGTTATACCTGTGGCCCCGTAGCAGCTACCTTTCTTTTCCCCCGGGGTGGGGCAGGGGCGGAGGGGGAATTGACTCCCCGGAGGCAGTCGGGAGAACTGCGAGTGGCGGTGATCGGTGGTGTGCGCTCCTGCGCCCCACTGCACCCACTGCGCATCACGCGGAGCCACGGCAAGTCCGGTGCGGTAGCCGTTCGAATGCCTTAAATCTTGATCTCACCTTTAGAATGAGGAGCAAGAGCACCAGCGCCGGCAGCAGCACCAGCAGGTGGGGGAAAGGTAGTCTGGGCGCGCTTCGAGCTTCGAAACGGAAGCCAATCTGCTCGAATCCGGCGCAGTGCGAGCAGCGGTTCATAGATATACTATATAGTAGATAACACATACAGTCGGTTGACTCCAAGGTGGCTGGCTGGCTGGCTGGCTTGCTTGCTTGCTTGCTCAAGGCTTGTTCATCGCTAACCAACATCGGTTCCGAGTAATCGCTCTGAATTGCCACTTTCTTCGCATCATAGAACGCCCGCGTGCTACAATAATATAACGCCTACGTCTAGATTTTAACTAAACACCGTGTCGCCGATAGAGAGCCACATTCCGCCGAAGGTCGACTCTATATAGTGATGGGATATGCCAGGTCCATCACGTTGCAACGATCAACAGATTCGCACCATTATTGATCATCGTCATCGTCATTGACAACAACAACCATCAGCCTCATCAGCGTGTGTGCACATGTGTGAGTGTGGTGTGCGCGCGTTTATGCGCGTATATGCCGGCAGTACGAAAAATGATAGTAATTGTCGATGATATAACGACTGTGATGAACGCGAGGCACGAAAACTATACTAACGTATTGACATTTCGCCGGACACCGGGACTCTAGGATACTGGAATCGGTGAGCTTGGCTAGTGACTATAGCATAGAATTGTAGTGAGTGAAAAGTGAGAGACTCTGGAGAGGTTAAAAGGGCGCTGGAAGCCGAAAGCTGATTCACTTGGATTTGTGCAGACAAAGATATCGAAAAATCGGTGCAGGCGCAGAGAATCGGGATCTGAGTAATCGGCGAGTGATGATGATCGGTGGAAGCGTCGCTACGCCCACCGGCACTACTAAACCTGCATCAACAAACGACAACATGGTAGTCATCGACACTATCAACAACACCACTGTGGCCATCGTCAACCCGACGACGGGCTTCACACTGTCTAATACCAATTCTAAACTGAGTGCTAAATCAAACTCGACAAATAACAACACCGTGAAATGTTGCGGCGATGAAGGGATACCCACTCCGAGCAATGGCGTCACAGTCACTCGACCCTGGGAACCTCCTTCTCCTCCGCATCCATTGCATCCATCGCACCCCCCGCAACAACCGCCGACGGCGCATCATCAGATCAACGTTATACCACCCTCCGCTTTACTCGATGGTCAGTCTCAATTAATTATAATAGATTTAACTCAATAGCTTTTCAGGCGTCAAGATCTCGAGTTGGAGATTGGTACAGATCAACCGGGAGATAATACGTGCACACAATAGTGACAAGCTACGGTGTTTCACACTGCAGCGACAAGTCGTCGTTAAGATTGTAAAAGATGATTGAATTTCATCCTATGCTCATCTGTCGAACGGTGAAATTGTTTCGCCGGATAAATTATATAGGGCTGGTTCATGTAAACGAGCGTGTTCATACTTGATTCATTTTCACTAAATCGTTTCTGTATGTTATATCAAGGCGTCCGGTTACCGCAGGTGGAAATTTTTTGACTGTTTTATCAGCCGCGAGTAATTACTGAAAATCTTTAGCCCATTGTTTACGTCAAACGCATTAATCAAGGAGGTGGACTCGGTCCGAGCAGTCAAGAGCCGTGACGAGGGTTGTACCATCATTTTCATGACAAAGAAGAGTCACGTTTTGTTCGTCGCTTTTGGGAGCCCAACTCAATGAGCGCCTCCGGACTTTTGGGCCAGTCCAGAACTCCCAGTTTTTATCATTCAATGTCTGTCAATTCCTACATTTTTCAGTCGGCGTTTTTGGGATACTAATTCAATTTTCGTGAGCCTTGATCTGTTTGGTATAGGCACCTAGGTGATCTCCAATAAAATAGTCGTTTCATAACCGCGAAAGTCGTCAGGATTCCTTGTATACAACTTGGAAATACTGTTCCAGAGGTCGTTTTGTACCGTTCCAGAGAATCTTCATTCCCAAAGGATATTGTCCGCGGCGTTTCATCCCGCCAGTCATTATTGAGCGGTCAGGAACACGGGTCAAACATCGACCACATATTGTAACAGGACTTTGGTCCTTGCAGCTATATGGATACCTTGTGACAAACAAGATCGGTTACCGCATGACGCAACAGGGCTTCTTGTTCTCCTCCTCCACCTCTTCCTCCTCCTCCTTCTTCTTCTTCTTCTTCTGCTTCTTCTTCTTATTCTTATTCTCATCGTACTTCTGCATCTTCTTCAACCGTCAATATTCCATCTGAGAATGAAGAATGTCGTAAGAATTGTCGGAGTGAATTGCAGTCGTAGAGATTTTTGTTATCGAAGTAGACTTTCGTTTTTCATTGAAAATCAAAATTGAAAATACGGTAAAATTTCAATTGTGAATAACGGTGAGGGTAATGGCGGTTGTCTATTACGTTGCATTCACCAACACCACAAGAAGATTTTCATTTCGCGTTGGTGCAACACCGACACCGTTCGACGCCTCAAGCACGAAATGAATTGTTCTACCACTGGTTCTTCGTTTCGAGTCACGTCTTTGTGCGTCTCATGCGATGCTGTAGAAGTGAAAAAAGAAAGGAAAACGAAGAAGTAGAAGAGGAAGGGGGAGCAGCAGCGAGTGGAATATATTGTGCCTGGAGACGTTGTTGCACGTGCTTTGTATAACATGGTTAACAACAAAGATTCATATATACACAACAATTAACTTTGTCTCTCAGATAAACGGCTCGTCGTATCTCTTGGAGAGACACTGTAACAATTAACAAGAGAAACTTCGACTGTGTAGCTTTGACGGAAAGACGTTAACGCGAAGACTCCGGATGTCAAAACTTAAAGAGATTTATCACCGTGCGTAAATTTCACCTTGTCATCTAGACATCTACTCGTGTCTCTGCAGTATATATATTCAATTATGAATAAACTCTGCCTGTACCGTAACGAAAGTAGAATCATTTTTCAACCTCATACAACTAGCCGCTGAATATACCGGGGATCATTCAAGCATCAAATGTGACGAACTAGATCATTTGAAACGACGAATAGTGACACAAGTGACGCGCTCACATGCTCCCAATTCCACGTTTGGATCATTGATCAACGATTATATAGATCTGCCGTTCCATGTTCTCACACCTGCGCAATCATCGGCCAAAGACGCTGTCGTCTGGGTGCGTTCACACTGAAAAATAAAAATCGACGTATGAATTTCTATGCAGTAGACACATCTGAAATAGATCATCGGCTGGGATACGGATACGAATACAAAATCGCGTTTCGAGTGGCAGCGAAATTTGACCATTGGTTCTGTCCAAGAATAATGACGCGACGGCATAGCAGGCGGAGGAGAATCGGGAGTTTTTGAAAGTCTGGAAGTATTTGTGTTTCAAAAGATTGTGGTCTGCGACGTGAATTTGAAGATTTGAAACGCAAGGAGTTTCGGGGGGTGGTCACGTCGTGGTTCATACAAGTGAGCACCAGGGATGATACGTACGGTTTTATTGACAACCGGCTAGACTGTGTAGGATTTGATCCTCTATCCACTACATCCTTCATTCGTTAGTCGAGTGAATGAGGTAGTTTTCTACAGCATATCTCCGAATAGTAGCAATAGTAGGTACTACCTACCTATGGAGCATCGGGTTGGAAACCGGTCCCGCCACTGTATAACTTCGTCCTTTGGTACGAAAGCGACCACATTTATTTTCTTGGCGCCTCGGCCGAGGTCTGGTTCAGAGCTTTCCGACGATAGCTCACTTGTCTCATTAGCTATCCCTGAATATAAGAGGCATTGCCACTTCTTCGAACATCTTCTTCTTCTCCCCGTCCTCCTGCTCCTGCGTCTGCTTCTTCTTCTTCTTCTTCTGCTGCTTCTTCTTCTTCTTCTTCTCTTAACAAGAAACTTGCGCTATAGATACCAACGCGGAGAAGCAGAGACAGCCTACAATCTCTGACATCCGACCGAAACGCACCATTTTAATTCCCGATACATACGAATCTTTGTATAATTGTTCCACACGATATTGTGTCTCGTGATTTCAATCATTCGTACAAGGTCCAGTTCATCTATATATGAAGTAGAAAATACGTGACAAGTATTGTGAGCAGACGAAAGCCCAAATTTTGCTCTTTGATGAGTTAACCAGGGAGAATAATGAATTAGCAACGGCGTGGTATTATCACGACCGTTTAGAAGAATTGGAGATAAGACAAGATGTTGCCCTCGGTAAACGCAGGGGCGAAGTATAAAGTAGGGGAGATTCCATATCGCCGTAGGGTACAGTTAAGAGCACAACCAACCTGCGAACACATGTTCTTATTGAGACGAAGACTTCTTCGTCTTCCTTGTTCCACTCGAGTCAACCACTGTAATTTAATAATATCTTGAATGCGATCTTATCTGACGATAGTTGACAGTTGTGTGTCTCATGCGTTTAACGGCGTTGACTGCTCTAACATATGCGACGGTGTCATTTCTTGTTCCTCGTGATTTTTTTTTTTTTTCGTCGGTTTTATTCCTTGTCCGAAGCAATGGAAAACCGAAGAAAAGAAACGAATTATTCGGAAAATTGCCGATATAATTATTAGAATCGTCCACTGGCGTACGGATATCTCGCATGAAAAGATATCCACCAAGTGGTAATCAGAGCAGCAATTCACGACAAGTGTAATTACAAGTATCAAGTATTCCGGATTCTGCGAGATAAAAATCTCATGAAGTTATATGCTGTCAGTCGGTGGACAATAATTATAAATATACTCGTCGACGAGGTGACATGCGTAATGTGCAAGCTAATGGAACGAGCGGCACTTAGAGGTGTACCTATTTAATCGATGCAATTTTCTTATTGTATAGTCTATTTAGTATTTACAATCAGAGGTTGCTTCTGGACGTGCGTTTTTCTTTCGGTTTCATTAGGTAGCAGTAATGTCAAACGCACACCTCAACGCCGCAGGGGATTCTGGCGTAAAGAAACTGCAGCTTCGGTTGGATTTAACCTCGGAGAATCCTTCGCTCAAGAGCACCCGGATTTAATATTATATTTTATTTCATCGTTACGATCGCTTATCGGGTCGTAAATCGCAAATCGTACTCGGGCCAGGACTTAACAATCGGAAATCGTAACGTTTGAGAAATGTTGGTTGTGACGTCCGTTGCCCACGGCAACGTAATTATATGTATATACCTTAGGACCGTGCGAATAGCCGGAAAACCGTTGTCCGGGCGAGACTATGAGACGGTTTTTCGAACGAAATCATTCACTCGAAAGCCTCTTCGCTTATTTTTCGTTCTGCTCCGTTCGCAATCTTCCCAAGTTTTAACTTACTCGTGTTCCATTGCGGGGGAAAAAAGTCAAACGAAAAATATTCTCGAATGCGAATGACGAAAGAATGTGAAATTGAGACCAGAACTCTGAATGGATTTGGGTTAAACAGCCAACTTGTTTGTCGTTCGAAATAAAGGTACGGAGTTCATAATTGGCGCGTTTATTATAGAAATTGGCTAATTTCGTCGAGTCAGATTTTTAACGCACACGCAAGAGCGGTAGAGAGGTAAGAGACCATTGAAAAAGAGAGGAACAAAAGATTAATAAACTTTTAGATAAACGGTTGCTGCGAGGCGCGGTGGGGCGAGGTGCTGTCTCAATGTAGCTAGGTAAGCGTGTGATCATTGTGACGGAACGAATATTAAGAAAACGCCAATGCTATATTCCATCTCTAATAGTTATACATAAGAATTTATAAGGAAATTCCTCACCAGTGTATGGCATCAGCGGTTACATAACCGAACCGTGTATGTACCATACGCAGCCAAGAAAGGTACAAACCACACACACAGCTAATTGAAGCTATTGCACTCAAGTATGTCGAAACAGAATGGAACATTATATTGGAAATTCTCAGTCCTCAGTCTTCTCGTTTAATTATGAGCTTCGCCTACTTCGCCGTTCGTCATATCGTGTCGTTGAAGGAAGAAGGTCAATGAATGTAACAAACAATAGTGCAGCATTCTGTCTTGCAGCGTTTGCTGCAGCCTCCATTCATCGGCTCTTTTCAACGACGGAATTATATTCTCGAAGTGATTCAGAAAGACATCATAAATCCAAATTGCCAACCGTCCTATGCCGATCACGGGAAAGAGAAAGACATTATTAATTCGGGAAGCAGTTTTCTTTGAACAACTGCTCCACTCCAAATGAATTATTCACCTCACCTATTCACGCGTTTATACAACATGTACTACATACTACCTAATACATGTATGTGCAAATATTTTTCCGAGGCTTCAATCTTCGGACAGATTTATCGGTTAGTTGGTATATCATCAAGCGGTTCCAAATAATAATCGTAACGTTCGAATCATTTCCAATGTCACGGAATCAATAATTTCGCCAAGAGTCTTTCACCGATAATTCGGTGGAAGAATTATCACTCCGGGTTCTCAATGTCGTAGATTGAGAAAATAATGAATGGGCATCCTCGGGGGCTTCCGTCTCTCTTCAACTTCTTCGTACGTAGCTTGTATAAAAAATAAGGTTGTCGTCTCATCGATCGAAGTGGAGTTTTCATAGGAATCTCGCAAAGACTGGTAGTTTCTGATACCTAGGCGGGTAGGTAGGTACTGGCTATCTATTTTTCAGGGCTAGAATCGTCAAGTATGGAATCATGAGTCGCATAACTTTGCTCGATAATACGGGGTTACGTTAGAACCCTCAATTACCGTCCTCCTGCGAACAATACAACGCGAGTACCGGAGACTTTTCAAGTTTTTACAGCGGTAGAGGTATAATATCTCACAACATGCCTCCGCTGGTTTGGAACTCAATAAAATTTACGGGGAATATAAATCCCGGAGAAGACTTGGATTCGCGATTTTCTTTCCGAACGCGATTCGTCCGTCGATCCACGTCTCAGAAAATTGCCAACAATCGCTTCCCAAAAATTGATACAATTTATCAAAGTTCTTTTCCTATTTCCAGGGGTAGGTATCGGCTGCGCAGGATCAGCCGCACCAAATCCATTCGCAAACCCCACCAGAGCCAATCACGATGGAGTAACATCGCGCCAAAGACTTCTCGAATTGTCGCACGGTTTGGGTGCCCTCCGTCATTATAATGACCTGGCGAATCATGTGCTTTCCCTCAATCAGCAAGGAGCAGTGGTTACGAAACTTTTAGGTGAGTGTTTAATCGTTCGATTGTTCAGTAAAAGAAAAAAGGTAGAGGAACACGTTGGATTTTTGGTATAAAATATCCAGAATGCGTTATGGCTGTACAGTCGTCATTCCCTTGGACTCGAAATCAGATTCGACGTTCAGGCAGTACAGAGATAATTTCGTAGAAGGTGATGAAAAGGGAAGATTGTATGATCGCACGTCTAAAAATAATCGAATTTTGAAGCGATTGAGAAACAAAGCTCTGCAATGGATGAGACATTAATATCGGAATAATTATCGAACGATATGGCCTCATTCGTTACCTAGTAGCTGATTACGCATACGTAGAAACAGAGTGTGATACTCAGACCTTCGTGTTACAGAGTATCGCGGATTGATGTGTTGTTCAAACTTCACGTAAAATATCTCCTATGCCTCTGTTACTATTATACGTACTGTAACCTATATATGTGTGTTTGCAATAATTATGTAAATACTCTATACACACATTCGACTCTGTCATATGCCCATACCCATTCCACGTGCACGGATTATTACAGTACCTACCTACAGCAATTGAATTATACGTGTATCAAAGGGTTTCGCGGCATCGCGAGAGGCCGAAAAGCGCGAGGATATTAGAGAAATTTCTTTTCTCGAAACAATAAAGTGGGCGACGTTCATTCGGCGATTGTTCAGAGTAAATGATTCGGATACTCTTATGTGAGAATCATATTGCGGCGTATGGAAGACCCCTCAGAAATCACGGAATGACTTTCCTCATACCTGGCGGTGAGAGACTCTCGGCGCGTCTGCGGCGAACGTAAAGTATTCGGCATGCGTTTAGATTGGTTTAGAACGTAGGCTAACAGCGTCCGCGATAATTTATGTACCTCAAGATAAATAGGAATCGATTACGAACGCGTGAAGCGGAGTTGATATTATCGGGCGAGACGCGTGCGAGAAGATATAAAACGTAAAGCGCTCGCTATACCGTAGATAACTTATCGGAAATACCTTCGTTCCACAGTTTGCTAATAATATTGCTAAATTGATGTATGTATGTATGCACCTTGACGCGCGCGAATGTCTGTTTTAAATGAGTCGTTCTCGCGTAGATTTGCCGCCGCTGATCCGAACATGACTTTAACCGACAGGAGCTTCTCTTTATAATAAACCCGCGCAGCGGAGTAGCACCTGAATAGAGTGTATAGGTATTGGAGGAATATGTTGCACGGGGGCAAGGAAGCGAAGAGGCGGCTCGCCTCGACGCTCGCGCGTTACAGGCTGCAAGAAACTTGTAACTTCAGCTCAGAATCTGAAACATTGTCATAAATATCATCGTCTATCTAGATGCGGATACATTTTTATGTTGCATTATATATCATATAAGATTAGTATGTTGCATTTTGCTACCACAAGAAGTTGGCGATGGATAATAATAATGTAAATGAGGAGAGCCTAATTCCACAGCGATCACAAAATTAAAACTGATCTGAGAAAATGGGTGGAGGACGATAAATAATATAAAAATTCATTTACCATTAGTCTTATGATAATAATATGTGAACACAGGTGCTCTGCACAAATTAATCAGACGAACTTAGTCAGGTGTGTCAAACACCGAGGAGGAGGCTCATTTCTTTGTGCGTGCTACTGCGTACAACAATATAACTACTATCCGGTTATAATTACATTCTATAGTTCTACATCGTCGTTGTATACTAATATAATAAGTTAATCTCCTATACCTACCACAAAGAATTAGTATCAGCTGCAAGTATAATACCTTCGTCCGTCTATATGGGGGATTCCGTGTCGAATTAAAATTTTCTAAGCGTTTGCACTTTCAATTTTTTGGCGTGGGGGGATTTGTAATATGTTATAGTACACTAGAAAACAAAAAGCGGATACGTATTTTTTTATTCCGGGGTTTGACAGTTTCTTTCCATTTTACAGCCGGTTGAAGTTTCCGATTTTTCAACGTCTCGCTTTTTCAAATCAGTCTATCCAAAAAACTACTTGTATGGCAGAAAAGTTTTTTGCACCAAATTCGTTGAGATTTCACTGAATTGTATGACGAACATATTTTGTGAAATTTTCGAGACCTCTACGTAGAAGCTTGACGCCTGCATCAGAGCACAAAAAGTCGCTTCACAAAAAATAGTCATTTTCAATGTCTTTCGTATTTTCATGACACAATTTTTCAAAAAATTACACGGATTTTAAGCTGTGGGTGAAAATTGCTCGATTTCTTTTTAACAAATTATAGCTACATCATCGGGTTTTCATTTTGAATCAAAAGTAGTTTTCAACGTTATTAGTGAATCGATTTTTCACTGGAAGTATATAAAAGAAAATTTTGCAAATGTTGAAATCATATCGACGATTCGCCTAAAACCAAAACTCGTGTAACTTTGAATAGTCCGTGTAAAATTATGAATAATTGGTGAAACTTCAAGGAGCTGTAAAATGGAAAGGAATTGCTGAATCGGAAAATTAAAAAAAAAACGTATTCGCGCTCTTTCGGCGTACTATAACATATTGAAATTCCCCCCAAAATTGAAAGGGGCGAAGGATTGAAAATTTAAACTTGACACGGAATCCCTCATATGCAATAAATTTTACTACTCTTTGTCTCGTTCTTTTTTGTTCCGTTTTACCGAGTCGAATAAGAATAAAAAATAATCATTGTTTCATAACGAATTATACAATTATCTCAACTATGAATCATTTGATACGGTATATCAATTTTTTCCAGTTCATAGATTCCACATACTTGGGTAGCATGTATTACAAAATTGTGTGTGAAACATTAATATTCTTTAGCCGCGCGATTCGCCGCCTAAACGTCGCGGAAAACTGAATTCGGAGATGATTTTTGACTAGAATTTTTTCGGCGAATAAGGATGTTTATTCTTTTCACGATTTGAGAAATCTCCGAACAATGAAATTTATGGGGGAAAAAAAAAAAAAAATCGTAACACACCGGATTTGAGAAAAGAAAAGTGTACGGGGCTGGGCTCTAATGACAAAAAAGATTTTTTCGTTTTTTTTTACTCTCCTACTTCTATCTCTAATTCCTGATGATTCTCACATTTCCCTAAAAATTTTGTCTTCCGTGGGTTCGTGAAATTGCCGAAAAATCAACATCTATATTCACTGTACATTAACTTTGGGGGCCAAGGGCAGAAGACGTGTTAAGCGAAAAGATTAGGTAACACAGAGTATCACAAAGCGTGTGTTTTCGAAAGACAGGTAAGTAAAATAAGTGCAAGGTAGTAGTACCCACGCGTATACCTACTTCTGAGTTCCAAGCTCGTTGTAGAGCAATTCTCTGGTTCTCGCTCCTCGTTAACTTTACGAGTAAGCTCGTAAAAATGTACCGTTCGGTATCTCTCTCTCTTTCTCTCTCTCTCTCTCTCTCTACCCTCAACTCACTGCGGTAATGTCTTCATTTGAAAAAAAAAACATGACAAAAAATAAAAAATGTAAAACAAAAACTAAAAACTGAAAACAAAAAACATCGAGATACCAACTCCTCAAAATACTACAGAGGTGAATGTGTAATGCTCTGTATAATCAACAGCAAATTGCACGATCCATCGGAAGGCACGTAATCAATGAGCATGTTGATCTTCATCTCGAAAATGCGCTTTCCTGAAAATAACTTGACAACATATTCTATGGAATATTTTGTCCGGCAATTTGCAGTTATTAGTGGAAAACTATAGTTATAGTCGGGCGATTGATCCCCTCATCTCCCATCCCCCATCCCCCATCCGTCTTCCCTTCCCTTCCTTTCCCTTTCCTTCCCTTTCCTTTTCCTTCGGATCCGAAGTTAACTGATACTCTTTAACCATGGGCGTGTGTGTGTAAGGTATACCACCTATCGGTAGAGTAATAAATCGTGATGCTGAGGCAAACAAGGGGCTGGAGTTTACAAGACGAAGGCGCGAGAAAAGGCTGGAGGCTACATTATACATGTATAGTAGGTATAGCCCGGAGCTTCTCTTTTCTGCTGATGCCGATGCTGCCGCGACCGCTACAGTTCCCCGCTTCTTTCTCTCCCTCTTACCTCTCGGCACAAAGATATCATTGAGTGCAAAAAGGGTAAAAAGTTTTAGAAGGATACTGACACGGTCGCGCTAACGTAAAAGGAACAATTTTTTCCCACCGAGATTCCTCTTATACCAGCCACATCGCCACAGACTGCTAAAGTCGTTCAGAATTACGAACTCTTAAGGCATAGGGATAAAAAAGAATTCAATTCACTCTTTTCCCATTTCTTGATTCTCATTACTTCCAACTTAGACGTGCTCCGGAAATAGTTGAACTAGGGCTGATACAAATCGGCACTTGGAATCCCGGACTATCGACCAGTTATCGAGCTTTTATGTTTTCATTCTACAACGTTTTACCACGCACCGCTCCAGTTGTATTACTATATATTCACCCGACAGAACTGCACTCAAGATATAACTGTAAAAAAAGTTGCCAATCATGGACAACGACGTACGCGAGATATTGCAATAATCTCGAAGATTTGAAAAATTGGAAACGAAAACCCGTTTTTTTTTCTTCATCTCACTGTATCGTAACAATATACAAAGTTTCATTTCTCCGTGAATCAATTTTTTGACTGTTTGGAAAGAAATAAAAAATACAATACCGCTTTCGAATCGAGTGTGACTTGTATCCGGGCGACCGGTGAACAAGATTCGTCGTACTAAGTGAACGATACTGATTATAGGTACGATAATCATAGACATATTGCAAAGAAGATATAAGACAAACTGAAGCAATAAATTGGAATTAAAAATTATAGCGATCTGCAGACGTATAATACTTACACGTGTGTCTCTTCTTCCTCGTAATCGGATTAGACATTTTAATTTACTATCGAAGTCTGCTGGATCTCCAGTAGGTAGGTATGTATATACATGCCTCGGATAATAAAATTGTATCAAGAGATCGCATTCATACATATGCGGGGTTAATCGAATACAAACGTAAATAGATGTTGTACGCGGCGTTTGCCTGAAACACACACACACACGGCGACATAGTATGCCTTGGCTTGGTATATATATACATAACCAATTGCTCGCGCAATAGGAACGTTGAAACCTTTCAAAAAGTAATGAGCATGATTTTACGAACATTCGAATTTACTCGCGAGCATAAACTGGATGTTATTTACGAGCTCCTGCAGTTAAACCTTAACTGCAGCTCAGGCTAACTCGTCTACTCGGTTAAGAAGTAAATTCTCCAGCAGCAGCAGCAGCACCAGCACCAGCAGCACGCCTGGACTCCGGATCTCCATGATCGTTACAATTTACAAGGTTACATTATATTATATCCGCGACTCGCGTTTCGCGTTACGAAAAATCGCATACATTCTGTTTTCTAGCTGCGAACTATTACTCATTTATTATCCTCTCCTAATTCCGGGGATATCCGAAGAGAAGAGGTGGCAGAATAATAAAGAGCCAGCCGAATCCGACTTTCATTGATACAAAGTTCACAAGTTAGGCCTCAGCCTTTAAAACAATAAATAAAGCATCGTGGATGGAAATCGACGAGCATGATGCCGTACCGGTAATTTCATTCTTTGCAAAGATGATCGCCGAGTTGAGGCTACCGAGCGCCCCGGCCGGGCCGAACAAGAACGT
Source organism: Phymatocera aterrima (assembly GCA_963170745.1). Lineage (NCBI taxonomy): Eukaryota > Metazoa > Arthropoda > Insecta > Hymenoptera > Tenthredinidae > Phymatocera > Phymatocera aterrima. The sequence continues at coordinate 601,676 of OY720668.1, forward strand.
GAGTGACTACTTATAACTGCTTGGGAAATAACATACACTGGATATGCGCTACCTCCCCAAACGCCTTTTCTCATCTTTTCTTCGAGCTATACTCCTTTCTTTTCTTCTTCTCCTTTTCTTCGATTCTGTATATTTTCACTACGACTAGTACCATATAATGCAGTATAGCATATAAATTCCGAAGTCTTGGGTCCCCGGGTCCCTGGGTCCCGGGAGCGAACGACGACGCCACGCCGCATCAGGATGACACATCCGTTGAACGCTTCGACCAATAATAAGCAATTCTATTTTCCATATGAAAAGCCGAACGTCTGAAAGCGCACCAGTGTACACACTTGGTACAGTAGACATTTAACGGTGTTCAAGCTTCCCTTCCCCCGCCCCCGTACGGCCGCATTATACACATTTTGAACGTATGCAGGAACCTACACGGCACCGTACATGTAGGTACAGGTATTAGTATGGATAGCTAGGTTCCGTGGCACTAGACATCAGAACACTATGAGACACTGGTAGACGGTAGACCCGACCCACACACGCTTTGCGAAGGCGCAGGTCGAAACGTCGAGTGTTTTTTTAATTATTGTAATTACCTGTACAGAATAAACGTAGTATGTAAATACATTTTCAGAGTTTAAACGGTTCAGACCCACACGTATGTCCCATCACCCGAACGATGTTTTTATGCTCGGATGCTAATTCAGGTTGACCGTCGTCTCATATCGTCGTCATTATCATCATCCGTTTCTTCATCGTGTCATATTGACACGACGAAACGAGAAACAGCGGTTCAACCGTTGTTACGTTCCCTTTTTTTCATTCCTTTGCGGCAAGCCGGCTCACAATTAGTAATTGATGAAATGAGTCGAATTCGTAGATTCTTGTATTTCGAAAATTATCGGACAGAAAAAATACCGTCCAGTTTTAAAACGTGAATTAAATCCGGACACTAGAAGAACGCGACACTTCGGTTCTACGTTTCGAAATCGAAAAACAATATCTCATCGAGATTCTTTGAATTCTTAAACGTCAAATTGCAAGAGTTTTATTTTCCTAGTCTTTTCCTCACGGAGAAAGAATTGATCGCCAGGATCGATGATCGCGCGTTTAGATTTTATTCACCTTTAAACTGATCGGCTCTTTTTTTTTAATTTTTTTTTCTCCTCTCTCTCTTGTTCTTACATACATGTTGAAGTTTTCTTAACTTCACCTGTATACATTATGTAGGGTACATTACGATACTTTAGCACCACGAGGCAACTCTTTACGACTCTCCTTAGTACCGCGGAGGAACAAGACGCTCACGGGCAGGATAACGACTTTCGGCGTCAGCGCAGGAAAGAAAAAAGAAATGGCAAAATAAAAAAGAACTAGGTAAAGGAACTGAAGTATTTTCCAATACCTATAAACATTATTAAAAAAAAAAGAAGAAAAGTATCAGAAGAATCCAGCCTCTCATCCGGGACTTATAATATACACAGTCGAATTATTACAAGAATGCACCTCCGACACTGCTGCAACATTCTTGCAGTTTGTATTTAATTGGTAATTAGCTTTGCTACAGTGGAATTACAGCATACCTACAGCCTCAGGCATTGTTGAGGGTTAGGTATTGTTTGTTTAAGTAGGTATAGAATGCAGGGGTTGAGCTTCTTTGATCGAAGCATGTAGGTATATTATATAGAAGTTGCGGAGCGAGAGGTGAACAGCAAAGTGAATAACTGTGACTGTGACAACGGTGTACATAATCGATGTGAACGCGCCCTCAGAGAAGCCGTAAAATTTACCTAGAGGCGTATAATGTAAACACGTAATTTGCCTCGCCTGCCTCTTCGGTTAAGTAAGATCGTGACTTATTATATTTATGTTTTATCGGCGTTCCATAACAGCTTTTGGTTTCAACACCCCGAGATTACTCACTGAATACTATGTCCTGCGTCTCAATTACTAGCCATTGAATATCCTCTGATAATCGCGCGGCGCAACGTATGCTAGTATGTATGCATATTTATTATAATTATATAATAAAAACAAATTGGTGATCAAGATTCACATCTGAGATGGAATATATTACCGATGTGTTACGGTATGTGTATACCTATCTATACTTGATCCCACGAATGAGAGGGTTGCCTTATTTTATACCGGAAAGAAGCGTTTACCGGAACGCCTCATTAGGTTAAACTGGCATTTCAGCGATCGTTGAGGGGATAACGATGAATTCATTTGTAAGTTTTCTATGGGGTAAGAGAGAGCGAGGCGAGGGAGAGATAGAGGAAGAAGCTACGAGACAAGCGTTACTTCCGGTACGAGAAGAAGGCCCTCACAGTCGCTCAGTGCCAGAGAAAACATAGATACGCGTAACGCGGCATAGAGTACAAACAAAAAGCGGAGGGGCTTGAGAGGCGACCGGAATCGCCGCTGGCAATCTAACCTGGCTAACACAGGGAACAATTGTTCTACATCAAATCCGATCAATGTTTTGAAACGGGGGAAATATATACCGACGATGAGCCACTTTCTGCCGTTATACTCGACGAATTCTCGAAGATTCGTCGGAGTCGATCGAGTCTTTTGTGAAAATTAACGATTCTCGTTTTCGAAACGGTTTCCGTTATACATTGATTGAGATGACGAGTCCTATAAAAGGCACGTCAAGCTGCACGTTGGATTTCACGAGTAACAATACCGCTGAAAATTATTCAGGTATCGAATGTGCGAAGAAAAACGAATGAAAAAATTTCCAGAATTTTCATGTTCCATTCCTTGTTATATCGCTGATGCGTTACAGATAGGTATAATGGATGCACGCGTACACCGGGCATACCTGTATACGTCGAAACTTGATGAATAATAACAACAATGGTGAATGATATGCGGAGGCGCAGCCAGAGCCAAGCAATTATTGGTTGTTATAGAATTATTATTAAAGAATAAGAAGAATAACGCGTAATTTTGCCGAGCAAAATGGGTATCGCGTGTTATCCCACGGGTGAACCAACCCGCGTGCGTGAGTAAACGGCCCCGCTGTGCTTGTGCTCCAGTCCTTCACTTTTCAACGCGCGAGAGTCTATAGAATATAGTAGATACAGGTGTGTATCCTACATATATACCCGCGTACTCGTATGTATATTCCGTTTTTCGGATACAGGTATATTATATGCCCACCGCCAAGTTATACAATATATCTCCTCCGCTGGACCTGTGTACGTGTGCGTGTCTCTCAGTGCCACGAATGGTAGCTTAATGGTTTCGTTTGGGTTTAGGTTCACTTATAACATTCGGACGTATCCCCGAATGCCTCGAGGAAATTCCAAATCCCCTCCCCCTCCCCCTCCCCCTGACGTTCGCCCCTCTCGCTCTTTTCATCCCTTCTCGTGACGGCGTTCCACAACGCGCGCGTTATGTTGCAGTAGGTATATTCTTTGTTTGCTTTCAATTCCCTTCATAAAGATACTGTAGATAAAGAGGTACATTTCTTTGAAATATTCATCCGATAACGAGATGATTTTCCGATGAGGAAAGGAAGAAAATTAGAAGTAGATGAGAGGACAGAGGAATGAGATGATCAATTTTCTCGATTCCGCAGCATCGGTAGTGGGTTTTCGTGTATCTGTTTTTATTTCGCTGCTTCAAAAGAGTATCGAACCTCTCCACTCGTGGTGGTGTAAGAGTCCAAAGGATATACGGAGTGACTGATGTTTTTGAGAACTTTGAAAGAGGACAAAAAACGTTCAAGGTTGACCTTTATTACATTACATATTGTCATTGAAGTAGTGAAGCAGACATATCCAGCTATATACGTACAGTAATGTGATGTAAAATCGTTTGGTGTATTATAAACTATAAATCATACGCGCGAGGCATGAGTAATTGAATAAGGTAGAGTCGAGACCGCAATTAATTTTAATCCAATTTTCACAGGCTATTGACTTTATTTCACAACGTGGCTATTAACAGGTGAATAGATACGTTTGTACGGTATATCAGGTGGGGATGGATTTATGGCAGAGCTGGTTAATTCAGCACTGACAAACCCGCGGTACGTATATCGTATATATATCATCATCACTCGAGAACGACGTTATATTACACGGCACAGAAAGTTTGAACAATTATGCAAATGGAGCGGGGAAACGGAAGTCCCGTCTCCCGCGAGAAACCGGGGGGGAAGAAGATTGTTTTTTCACAAATTTTGGCAATCACAGAGTCTGATTGTAGGTACGTGTGCGTATCATCAAAACGGCGTATCCGTATAGAGGCAATACTTCAATTGCTTTAGGGATATATACGTCAGCAGAATTTGAGCAATTATTAACTCGTACATAAAGCGCCAATTAGACTGCCACGTATAGCCATGCGCGTTTACGTTTTCTCGCGTCAACTGTCCGTTTCCGAATTAAAAATTCATCGTTATCAAGGATATACCTTATTATTCCTGCCACTGGTTTCCTCTTCATACTCGTAGAGTGCAGGCGATTGAGCCGACAGGCCGCAGCCTTAAACATTTCGTTCCTAACGGTGTAACATGGACATGCAGGTACATGAAGCTATAAAGAATGATTGTATTGATTTTTAAATTATACCATAAATACTCACCTTCCGCACGTAGATACAGGCGTAGTCGTGGTCGCAGGCGTGCAGGGGCCATAACGCATCATTTATTTAATATTCGGATATATCTACCTGTGTCGTATGTATATATAGGTACATGCTGCGTACAGTGCCGCATGCATCTTGAGAGAAACAATTACTTCTTAGTTACTACGCAATTCATATGCGGTCGGTGGGTAGGATAGTTGTAGTTATAGATCACATCATAATTTCGCTCTTCGTGCACGTTACACTTTTTACACATGTACGGATACGGCAATTTTGTTCCAGGAACTCTCAGACCTCCGGGTCTTATAGGCGGCAGTAAACCAAAAGTGGCTACTCCCGCGGTCGTGGCAAAAATTGAGCAGTACAAAAGAGAGAACCCGACAATATTTGCCTGGGAAATCCGCGAGAGACTCATATCAGAAGGTAAGGAAAACTACAAAGAGACTACCGCGCGAACCGTTGATACTATTTTCTCGCCAATTTATTGCGTACTACTAGAAAATAATGAATGAAAAAAAAACAAAAAAAAAAAAAAATAATAATTTACCGAACGAGATAAAAAGGCACGAGAACAAACGACAAAAAAACGTTGCAGGAGTCTGCAGCAACGCAACGGCGCCTTCTGTTAGCAGCATTAATCGAATCCTTAGAAATCGAGCGGCGGAGAGAGCGGCAGCAGAATTTGCCCGTGCCGCTGGTTACGGATTGTACGCTGCTGGACCTCACCCTTATTTTAACTCACCGCATCATCATCCGCATCATATACCAAGTTGGGGTGGCGCCCATCCCTGGGTTCTCCCACCCCTCCCTACGGGGGCATCGGTACTTCTCCCGCCGGCACCGAGTCCTGGCGGTGGATCCAGTGGAAGTCCCGATCACGCTCTTCATGGCTCCGATCCAATGACGAGAGGATATTTGGGTACTTTTCTTTACAGTTATATTGAATTTTTGTTCATAAACTTTTGTCGTTTCACAAGTGCAGTGCAGTTTTCGCATAACTATATTTCGGCCGGATGAGGCGGCTGAGGTTTTTAACGTTGACGCAACAACACGGCGGATAATGATATCAGCAGTATAGGAAGAATGCAATTTTGGACGATATTTTTTCGAGTGAAAACAAATTCGGAGTTTTTCGTGTCGACGGGAAGAAATTTCACCCGAATTATTGTACGTTCCGCAAACGGCTGGTCTCCGCATTGTCACGTTGTCGCGTTCACGGTACTACAAAATTCAGTTTCATTTGTTCGCGGCCTTTTGCTTCACAAATTTTCGTCGTTGTCTTCCCCCCGCCCGCTTCTAGATACAGTGTAGCCATCTACCGTCAAGGAGTTATTATGTCGTACGGATTATCTACGTATCGAGTTTCGGTTGCAGGCTTCTTCTTCTATTTTTTAGTCTTTCTGGAAATTTGATAGAATTTTTCGTGAACCAGTGAGTCGACGCGTAGATACACTAATGTTAGATATTTTATACTATGCGACGCGCGGTTGTGTGCACTCGGTTCCTAAACTGTATCGGCGCGGCGTATAACAGAACGGAACCGGTTCTTGTATGAAAATCATATATCATTTCACGAGTGATAAAATTATGGAGATATTCAGGAGGCGAACGCGAGATTAATGAGAAAATTAACCGAGTAGACGAGAAAGAACAAAAACGGAATGGACCGGAACTGAATGCCTCCGAACTTTCCATGAGCTTATATCTTGTTCCGCTTTATCGATTGGTGCAGAAATTTAGTGTATACCACCAACATCGTAACATCACTATGGTCGTCCCAATCATCATATGAGCTTTGGTAATACGCGCGGCGGTGCCTGTATAATCTATAACGCGGACCTTTTGATATTTATGCTACTAATACGATTAAATGTAGTGGATTAGAAAAATTGTAAACTAAACACGATGTGGCAGATGGCGATAACGATGATGGAAGTCTCGACGGATCAGAACAGCCAAAGTTCAGAAGAAACCGGACTACGTTCAGTCCAGAACAACTCGAGGAATTGGAAAAAGAATTCGAACGATCTCACTACCCGTGCGTATCGACGCGCGAAAGACTCGCCTCGAAAACTTCACTCAGCGAAGCTCGCGTACAGGTAAGCTATATTTGTCAATTCATTGCTTTCACTACACTTGTATAATTCATTCGTATTATATCTTCCGAGCTCAAGTAAAAAATTCAAATCAAAGTCACTAGGGTTATTCTGAAACAGAAATGAATCACTTCGAAATGGGAAAATCTATCGGACAGTTTCCTCTTTGTCGTTGTTGTTTTTTTTTTTTCCTCTTTTTTTCACTTTTTCTTTTCCTCCTTTCTTACGGTGAATTTTCAAATTAGTGAAGAAAAATGTTTTAGAGTATTTCGAAAAATGTGAAAAGATAGATCAAGAAAGAGAGAGAGACAGAAAGAGAGAGCAAGAAAAGATAAGCCTAGCGTGAAAAAAAGTTTCGGCTGGAAAAAATTATTCTAACGACCCTTGTGACTCTTAGGTTTGGTTTTCCAACAGACGAGCAAAATGGCGGCGTCACCAGCGCATGAACCTACTAAAGCGTTCGCCGCCACCGCCGCAACCATCTCACCAAGTATCGGGAAATGCGGGTTTAGATTCGAACCGTACTGTAGGGGTGGGAGGATCGTTGACTGGTATAACATCTTCAGGAACAGCCCCTGCGGGCGGTGGTATGGGTGGGGAACATAGTGCATTCCGCGCGGTACACGGCGCCGCGGTCGTACCGAATTCCCAAAGATTTGCAGAATCGGTTCTATCCGGGGGTGGTAATGGGAATGGGAATGGGAATGGGAATGGGAATGGGAATGGGAATGGTAACGGTAACGGAAACAGCGGCGGTGTAAATTCTCAACCATCGGAAAGAAAGCCGAGTGCGTTTCGTATGATAAGTCAACTGGTGGGCGACAATAATTCATCGCCGATATCAACGACCGTTAATTTATTTGGTTTATCGAATACAACGGACGGTTCAAATCCATCATCCAGACTTTATAGTTCGGTCAGAAGCCCGACACCTCAGCGTCCCAGTACTGATAACGAGGTTCTGGACTCTGACGAAGAAATCGACGTCCAAGATTCCGACCAGGAGGCTACTCCTTCTCCCATCGCTTGGAGGGAGCCCTGGCCCGATCAGCAACCCCTCGAATTGACCAAACACGATCGTTGATCATTTTATTACCCCCCGTGTTTTCCCTTCAATCTCGTGTATCTACGCCCCGGTCGGTTTTCTTTTCTTTTCTTTCCCTTTCTTTCTTTTTTCTTTTCCTTTGTGCAATTATTATAATTTTACGATTATTATTATCATTATTATTATCATTGTTATTATTTTTCATCTCCCCCCGCGATTAATATATACATTAATCAGATATTATATTGTTATTCTTACAATTTCATTATTGTATGATCATCACGTCGAATAGTTAAATATATGTGTACATTATAGTAAAATGTAGTTGATATCAACGATAACGATCATTGTGAATATTATTGTTATTCTCATTATTATTATTATATCTAAACTGTACATATGAAAAAAAATATGAGGCTGAAAAGTTTATGCAATCATAGACATACGGTACATACGTGAGACGAAATCGGGCGGCGCGGCGCGGCAATCGAAACATAGATATTTCGTAGATCCATTCAGAATTCTTTTTGTCCAACAGTATTACATTGTAACAAATAATCACCAAAAGTGATCGATCATTTAGTTATTCTGCACACTATTCGTACATCCAACGCTGTCTGGTCGGCGCAACATGTCACGATTTGTAGATCGTTAGGTTAGGGGTTACATCGGGCCGCTATATGGGATATTCCACGGCGAATCGGCAGAATTACAAATGATACAATACAATCGAATACAGATGGAGAAAGACGTGAGGCAGCTTGCTCGGACGGTTTACCAACGAGACGGAAACCTGATAGATACTTTGTACCGATTTTTCATTCGTATCTTCGGCCGGTTTATTGTGAGAACTGTTGGAGTTCAAAACTGCCCCAACTAATGTGAAACCGAATGATTGAAATCGTTCAAAATTTCAGTTGTTTATAACAATTAGCTCTTTTCAATTCCAACACAGTTTACAAAAAAAACTTGTTCAACAAAAGTGGCGATATGAAAAGTTTTCCTATACGTTCCGGGGGAAGCCTTCTTCAGGACAAATAAGTTACCGGAGATGAAATCATCTCTGAATAAAATTTAATGTCGCACGTTTGTTGTATGTAACCTAGTTGATCCGGAGAAGAATATTTTTGGGAAATACATCGGAGATACCCTTCTCACCTTTTTTTTCATCCATAGTTACGTTGCCCGAATTTCAATCGATTTCCAAAGCACGAAACGAATTCTCTGCCGATTCGACATGAAATTGACCATTGTACAATAATAAGATCAATTTTCGTCATTCATATCCGAGATCGGTGGCTCATTTTTGTTCATAACGAGCACGGGCGTTTTTCTCCCGCTGGTAGGAGATTTTGATGATTTGGACCGGCAAGTAATTTTTTACGTTCGAGAGCACGGGTGAATATTTTCTGTACTTACATCAACAAATCTCCTGCATGTTACCATAAAATACAGGCGGCGGCGGCAGCGGTAGCTGCCACCGTTATTCTGTGACGTATCACCGTATGACTCTGATTTTTCTCAATTTGTTCAATCTAGTATTATATACCTTATGTCTATGGCGCGACGCATAGTATGTATATACGTACATACATACCTACTATACGTAGTACTCGCGAGCGTGTAATCGAGAATCACGGAAAAGAATGCATCTTCAGAAAATTTATTGAGCAAAATTTCGCCGACGAATAAATAATCTTGATTTGAACGAAGACAGCGTTTTTCGTGATTTCCGATTATAATGGCCTGTTGCAGTACGCCAACGTTTCAGCCTGATAACATAATGTAATAATTCCGCTCTTCGCATTTAAATAATATAATATTATGATCATTATTATATTATTATTATTATTATTATTAATATTATTGTTATTATTATTATTATGATAATGGTGAATTCAAAGTGATATAAAATATACACTGCGATTAGTTATACATGCGCGTAGAATATACACAGGAACATACCTGGGTATGTAGGTATATATACGTTACATTATAGTATATAGGTATTATAATGATTATAATTATAGGTAATTAATTATATTGAATATGAAAATTGTATACCAACTAAACTAGGTGATATTGTATTTATTCGTTATCGAGGGTGCTGTTGGCAAAGAAATGAAAATATGGAAAATATTGGGGTAAAACAAAAATTCATACGTGCGTATATCAGAGCTAGTCCTGCGGTGTCGTTTTACCTCCGAGGTGAAACTATATTATAATAATTATTATCATTATATCTATTATCATAGCATAGGTATAAATGATCGTAGGTTAGGTATACTCGAAGCATGCATCTACACAATCGTATCATGCTTGTGTTTCAAGTACATACACACCTATATATATAAAGATAAGTGAAACGAAAAAAAAAAAGAAAAAGAAAAAAAAAAATAGAAACGTTGCGAAAGGAAAAGAAAGGAATTGATTATTATGACAAAAGTAAACGGTTAATTATAACAAGATGTAAGTATGTATGCATGTATGTATGTATGTAAGATTTATATTAAAAAAAAAAAAAAAAAAAAAAAAAGAAAAAAAGAATTCTTTCCGTCCGCAGTGTACCTACTAGTTTCAATTTCGTATAATCCCTGCACATTCGATATTACAATTTGTTTATTTATTTACTTATTCATTTGTTACAGTTATTTCTGAACCTTCGGGTTTCCGTAGCCGCGAATGTGAGGACGCAATTCTCTGAGAATTTGGACAAAATTCGGTTGGAATTGATTTTTTTCGTCTGTTTATAAGTAAGAAAAAAGCAAAAGAGTGTCGGGGAAATATCGACAATTTGGAATGAGAAAATCGGCGAAGCCGTGGAACGCGACGTTGGGGTAAAGAAGAATAAAAAAAAAGGAGTACCTCGCGCAGTTATGCCTAGCTGTAGAAGTTACGTGAACGGTATAGACCGTATAATATTATTCTATGTGCGATAATAATAATAATAATAACAACAACATTATTATTGAAAGAAGATTTTTTAAATCGTTTTTGAACAAACGACGGTTATGCGATGCGTCGCAATTGATATTCGCACGAAAATATGCTACGACTTTCTGAAACTTTTTGTTTCAGGTGATATACAGGTTAAAGTAGTGTATCGACTCTAGCAGGTCGTTAAAACCGTTTTCGTACCACAAACAATCTCCGGTTACGTGACGGACCGAGATATGTCAAATGATTTACAGCGTACATTATATTTCAAATTTCGATCAATACCCACCTCGGCAGTAAGTATATATATATGCAATATTCTTCTATTTCTCTGTAGCATACAAATTGTCTGTATAAATTATGGCTTTATCCTCGTCAACGCGTGTATATTGACGTTGATCAGTATATAAAGCGGTTGGACTCGTGCTAACCGATTGTCGAGCTCCTAAACAAGAAAAGCTGAAGAAGAGAAAGATGAAAAAAATGGGGATCTGGAGACGGGGGATAGACGGTTTTCGTTTTTATAAAACCACAGAAAGGAGTGAAAAAGTCACCGAGAGTAATACACCAGGTGGCACATCCGATCAGAATTTATATCTGTCGAAAACGACACGACGATCGAGTTCACTAGAACTCATTTGCCGGGACTAATTCGCTCGTTACTATACGTCGTAGGTATTATTACTCTGTGCAGGCGGCTGCGGCTGCATCGAATAACGTAGGAGGCATCGGTTTCTAATTTCTCCTCTCTTCTCACTGTGTGTCTCATCAACGAATCGCGATCTATGCACAAATAATGCATCGAACAATTACAATGTACTACACGGCAGCTCTATTCGAGTGTCGCGCATGCGATGCCCATTGGCGGAGAGCGTTAATAATTTGTAGCAAAACAAACGCCTTGGAGTAAGAAGCTGCGCTGAAACCAAAGATATCGGGCATATCGGCAGTAATGTCCGAATTTGCCGGAGGCGGCAGATCAGATCACGTTATTATGCGCAATACGTGTGTACGTTACACTTGACATAGAATTGCAGCCTTCCGGAAACAAGGACTAATTCCGTTCTTTTTACTTTCGCTCCTTCTTTCTTCCTCTCTTTGTCCGGTAGAAAGGATCATCGCGTTCTACCTATACAAAGATTTAGGAGCAAGAAAGAACGAATGGGAGAGAGGCGCGAGAACTGAGAACGTAACAATTACTATCGGAAGGCGATCGGCGTGGAAAGATTAACGATCTGACCGCGGCCTTCTACGTCGACCATTTCACCACCGATCTTCCCCATGAGATCCACACGGGGCACATTAAAGTCACCTACTTTTTCTTTCTCAATGAGATATTATCCTCTCGTACAGTCTGTAACTACGATACGACGAACGCGCCTTCCCAGCTTAGATATCTTTTCAACAAAAATTCTTTATGCTGACATATTCAGCTACCACGTGTTGCACTTCTTCTCCTTATTTTTCCCCTCCTTTTCGTCTTCTACTTCTTCTTCGCCAAGGGCATTGAATTCGTAGTATACAAGTTCAAATTTTGACAATCCAGACCTCTCAAATATATATTGAAAGTAAAATAAATGGCTGAGTTGTGTGCACCGCGAAAAAGGAAAAGAGGAAGGACGGAGTGAGTTGGATACGTTGAATGAATAATCTTGTAGAAATGTAGACGTGTGGTGCAAACAGGGAGGAAAACCAGAAAGGAGAAGAAGAAGGAGGACGAGCAGAAGAAGAAGAAGAAGAAGAAGAAGAAGAAGAAGAAGAAGAAGAAGAAGAAGAGGATGATGCGGGGTTTTGGGACGCGTTCGGGTGGGCAGGTAAACTAAATTGAAATGAAAGGAGAAGCGTAAGAAGGAGAAGGAGCGTGGTAGTGAAGAGGAAAGAATGAAAAATAAATAAAAGTATAAAATTAGTGAAGCGTCTCCAAGTGGATATAACGAAGAGACGACCTGGTGCAGTCAAATCACCGACAAAGTCCCTCGGAGCTGTCCCCCGAACTCAGAGATTTCATTTTACGATGTTGCTTGAGCGAACATTGCCCAGAGGCTCACTGCCCGTATGACGCATTAGAGGAGAAAAATAAGAAGGAGCAGTATACGGAGAAGATGAAAATGAAGAATAAAATAAACAGCATCAACACGCCGTGTATAGCTTAATCGGAATTTAACGATAATTCCGCGTTATTACGACTCCAAGGTATAGATATATAGTTTAGAATATTCCCTCCTCCAGCATCTTCCGCAGACACGGAGACGCGGAGGCGATGGCAATAATCTACTGATCGTGAATTAGTGCCGTCTTTGACTGCGCCAGGAGAAAGGAGTGCCCGATGATTTCTCACCCAATTAGAGTCGCTCGGGCTATAAACTTCTCTCTCGATAAGATAGGGTCCTCCTCCCTTGTCCCATCTCGTAACGCGTCTATGGTTAACGCCTCAGCCTCCGTCGTTTGGTCCTTCTGCTACGGCAATAGTGCTTATCCGTGTGATTCGTATAAATATACACACAGAAGGGGAAAGGCCGTAGGCGTGCAGCTGTGTGTATGTTTAAGCCCGGAAGTGGTTTCACTTCACCTAAACACCTAGACACCTAAACACCTAAACAGCTAAACACTTAGGACACCTAGAAACAGGTAGGGGCTATAAACATCTGAGCATCGGAATGGGACTAATTAGTCCGTCTCACCTTATTTCCAATCTCTGGGATAATTTGAATCCGATGAATCGGGAAATAGGGAGCTCGAAGAATTCGAGTAATTACAGAATATCAAGAGAACTAACGAACCTCGAAATTATATTGTTCGACGATTGACGGTAATTCCTCCAGCCCAGTTCCTTTTCTTGCCCCCGCTCCTCCCTTCCTCCCTTTCTTTATTCACACACAAGGGACTCAATTCTACGTGGCATCGAAGCATTCGCGAAACTGACACGTGTCCAAATAAATACCCTACAAACACACACGCGCGCGCGCGTAAGCGCACAGCGTTGATACACATATACACACGCACACACGCACACAACCACACATATATATATATATATATATAGCGCTGAAACGCGTTGTCCAAACAAGTTCCCGGACTCACCTTTTTGGCGCCAGGCTCACTTTACTTCCAATTAGAAACCAATTAATTTGCATTCCACACTTGTATATGATCGAGATTATAATTGAACGTTTAACCATTTCATTTGAATAACTTTACTATACATCATATTCTCACGATTGACTATTCTCTCTACCTCTTTCGATGTTTCTCAACTCATTGATGGGTATTGATTTTTCTTCGATGATTAGCAAGCTCCAATATTGATATGCGTTAAAAACTTAGGTGCCTATATATCATGGGCCCGCGGATTTGTCTACATTGCTCAAGAGAACGAAGAACAGAGGAGAGGGGAAAATATAAGACTGAAAGACGTGAAGCGGAGTATTACAAGTTGAAGAGGGAGGAGATATTTGAAATCAGGTCAAGCTCGTATAACTCGGACCAGTGCACAGTGCTACCAGGAGTCAAGTAGGTAGGTTTACCTTTGCCGGGTGTGAGAACAGATTGATAGCGTAATTAATTTCATTTGGTGTAGCTAACGAAGCGTCCCTACAATCTCGGTTGCGTGTTGAAACTGTAAAAGATTGAAAAACGGATAAAAGTCGAAGATCCCCTGATTTTTCTTTATGCCGCATCTTTGAAGAAAGAAAACAATGATCACGGACTGCAGCTACGACATCGCTGTAATTTACTCCTCCTCCTCCTCCTCCTCCTCCTCCTTCAGGCATATCTTCATGCGCTCGATGAATAACGCAACAAGAGAAAAAGAGAAAGAAAAACTGTGCTCGTCTCATCAGCGGCATGACCATAATCGAACACACAAACGATTATGGTGTATATTATTCGGTAGAATGAATCTGTCGGCACAACGGAGAAGGAAGATCCTCTTGAGATGTTCCTCCCACGTTTACACGTCGACTGTTGCACTCGACTGATGTCTTATTCAATTTTTTCAAACCTTTTTATTTACCTGGCTCAACAAGCCGGGACCGTTTGTCTTGACGGCGAACGGCTGGAGCGCGATACTGTCGAGAGAATCAGAGAGTTGGGAAGTGCCCGCGCAGACTGTAATCTGGGACTTTGCTTCATCGCTCCGAGGTCCCGAGGACCCATTCCTTAATTTTAACTTTATTTCATTATTGATCTATGGCTGAACCCGAGCACCCCGACGCATTCTGCTATCCTCGCATCCCGCCGTTTTCTGCCATTTCTTTTTTCCCTTATCGTATGATATACGAACCAAAATAAATTTTCTAAAATTTGCCCTGCGTGGTATAGACTCCGATCGAGAAGCATTTTGAAACGAATTTTTCTGCCCTAAATCGTTCGATCATCGTGCGCTATCTTAATTCGGCTGAAATTTCATCGAGTTTTATCACGAGAAGATTGAAGAATCTCCAGTTGTAAAGGACGGTAGAAAAAAAAAAAAAAAATACCGAATCCGTACGGACGCTGACGATGTTCGGAAGGTGTATCCTTACAGTAGGTATACATAGTGACCATATAGATAAGTATATACCTACTGTAAGCGGGTCCCCCGTGGCGAAACCCCGGTTTTAAGTAAGGGAACACTGGACGCCGAAGTCGAGAGTAATGACGCAGAAGCTACTCCGTGAGTTGAAATGAGCGTGGAAGCAGGCCCTCTCGCCTCTTGGAACAACCCGCACCGCAGTATGGTGTCGAGGTGATGTACAGCGACAGTGTCGATAGTGATACAAGCGCTACTAAGGCCCATCCCCGGGGCAGGCACATCTTCACGGGTATAGGTGGAAGGTTACTACCCACCTTCTGGATTCTCCTCGGAGAACTAAAACGTTAAAACGCTGCCGGAGTAGAGAGAGAGAGAGAGAGAGAGAGAGAGAATGAAGAAGCGAAGAAGCGGCGGAGGGAGGGAGGGAGGAATCGGGCGACGTCTGTACACCAAGAGACCGGCGAGTAATCGCACATTTATTCGAATCCTCTGCTCATGTGTTGCGGTATGTCTACTATAAAACGACTCGGGTGTCAGGAGGACCCTTACCGAGTGAGACCGCGGATTGGCCATAGAAGAACTACTATCTGAGACCCGAGCACTAACTTATTATCGAGAACCGCCATTAGCATGTTTATAGAACTGACTCGGGACATGCATACCTGAAGTGCGTTGCTTTGAAGGGTTCAATAGTCCCGATCCAGATGGGGAGGGACAACCGGAGAAACCTAAAGTCCCGAAGACCCCAACAGCCCGAGACCCCAACAGCCCGGCATCTCAATGAGCTAGTTTGGAGAATATTTACGATCAATTATATTGTATCTTGAGCTTTTGTCCAGGGCCGTTACCCAGGCTACCGGCGCCTGACCCAAGCCACCAGCTATCGATATGTGTAACACTACATAGTTTCCAGCCGTTTTATTATATTATTTCTCTACACCACTGAACCTGCACCTGTATACCTACCTTCGATCGTGTTTTAACCGTATGATATTATACTTGCTGTTGTTCGGGTTGAAAATGCGTGGAATACAGACGAACCGTATCATACTTGTAGACATACACCGGAACAGTGCGCAAGGGGAGCGGAAATTCGCGTCCTCCAGTTTCCGCCGACCGCCGCAATCGGACGATTTTAAACGCTTAAAATTAATACAACGAAAAGTGTAAGCATTTTTTCTATTTTTTCCCTTCTACTCTCAGCTTCGGAATTGGACATTGTATAGATATGTTTATTGGTTGCAGTGTGGAGCGTAGAGTGTTGGATATACCTACATGCGTGACCCGTGTAACGCGAGACTAAACGAGTTGTACCCAACAAAAAAGAGAGAGGGAGAAAAAAAAAAAAAAAACCCTCGGGGATTTTGTCTCGAACGATCTCAGCTCGGCTCATCGTCAGTGGGCACATAAAATGGCCAGAAATAATTAATTAATTAGATACTATAAAACGGAGCGTGCGTCTTCGCCAACGAGTTTTAGCTATTTTGTGTGAGATTGGTAAAGCTGATTATTTCAACCGATATTATACACCAATTAGACGGCTCTTCTCTTCGCTTCTCTTCCCCGTGCGCTCACGGGACTCACCCAAAAGGGGAAAAAATGAGAAAGGAAAACCAGTTTATTCGGTTTTCACGACGGAAGGATTGTTGAACTCATTCCTGAAAAATATCATGCGTCAATTTCATTTGCTCGAACAATAATCGATTCGTGCGCTCGTGAACCAATTTTGTTCCCAGATTCACGTCAATTGGACCACCCCGGTTTGGAAAAGGTTTACATAATCGAGCCACGGTCTTTCCACGAACGTTCCGCGGCTCTACGCCTAAGCGTGGTATTATGAAATATCAAATGCCTGCACCGTGTCAAGTCGTTCGAATTTTACAGACATATGGGCGCTGAGTGAACGTCGCGTGATATATTCGAGCTGCCAAATATATCTTCATACGTTCACCTACCCACGTAGATATTGAGAGGAGAAGTGGATATGGAAATCCATGAATTATTCCTATCACGAATAATGTAAATGCACGGAGAGTGATCGGCTATTTCAGCCGGGGATGTGACGCGGCTAAAATATTGACATACTTTATAGTAATAATACTGGTAAGATGTGCGATGATGCGGCGATCGATCCAAACTTGAGTCTGGATTGATCACCCTCCGCCCCGTTCTCGCTTCTCTTCTCGGATCTTGGGACTTTTTCACCAGATAAATCTATGGAGAAGATCATTGGCAGCGTCCCGAGGGAGTTCGCGCGTGCGAGGCGTCCCGCGTGTCATGAAGATCGACTCGCATAACTATCGCTCAAATCTGACACAGATAAGAGGCTATTACGCGTTATAAATTGCAAATGAAGGAGAAGAGAAATTCAAGCGCGGATGATACGTCGCGACGGATTGAACCCGACGTGTGGTCCAGATCAGTGAAAGATTGTAGTGAAAAAGACGAAATTTATGCAAGCGACGACGAAGCGTCAATTTTACTGAATTTAATGGCGTGTATAAAGGTGTTCTCCGATCGTTGCGGCGGCTTCAATATCAAGTGAAAACTATTTGAGTTACGCACGAGCAAACCTCCTCCTCGAGCTATGTAGAATTCGGTCCACGGTTTAAAAGAGACGATTAGTTAATACCTAAAACCTCGCACGGCGTATTGTAATACCGGTTGAAAGTCGACGGGTGTAATCAGTTCACACGTCTTACGGATCCCGATGATTGATTCCCTGTCTTTCATCTTCATTTTTTATAACGATATATTTCTAATTTTCTCATTTTTTGTCTACTGGCCGTGCAATAGCATATTCCAGGTAGTCGTGTATCGCTGACGTTGTGTCAAATAACTTTATTGCTCCTGGAACAATCAGCTCTAGTACACAGGTACACGGTCTATTAAATCCTTGATTATAAATGGTCATAAATATAGTCATAGGTGCGAGTATAGCGTTAGATTGGCGTGAGAGACGAGGACGGAAATGAGAAAGAAAAGTTGTGGCTGACTGTTTTGCCGTTTGCCGTTTCCCTCTTGCCTCTTGCCTTTTGCCTTTTGCCGTTTGCCTTTTGGTTTTGGTTACGGCGGCGTTGCGGGCATGCCATCAGCTACTCGGGCCGAAGAGGCATGAACCTTCAATAGCAGTTCGCTCTTGGTCTGAGCAGCGAGAGTTGTGGAGTCACCGAGTACCTATTATCCGGCCGCCAAGTGGGTTTATTAGGAACACAGCGGGGGTGGCCCCAGCTACCATCGACACCAAGCTAGACACCGTAGAACGGAAGAATCGGTCAGGCTTGTTAGTTACCATTTCGCTGTTGTTGTTTTTTACTCGCATTATTATATGGACAATAATTAATGGACGATACTCAGACAAAACTGCACAGCATATAATATTTCTACCGGATGCTTTTGTCGTGCCTAGTCCTGCTCTTGTAGCAGCTAGTAGCTAGCCACACGTATTATCCGTCATCGATGACTTTCGTATAACTATAATGTACATCCACTATATTATTTGGATGTTTGACGACGAGCCGATCTCCTCCTCCTCCTTCTCCTTCTCCTTCTCCTTCTCCTCCTCGTCCTTCTACTGCTGCTGCCACTTCTTCTTCTTCTTCTTCTTCTTCGTGGCATCAGTAGTCCGTAAAAGTTATCGCTTTGGACTGGTTCAAGCGTGGATGCTCATTGTTGTAGCCGGTAGAAGAAGCAGGCATTGTTAGGTTTCGAATCCCAGAGTGGAAACCCCCGCTGAGGAACTTATTTGCCGGGATCCTCCTCCATGATTTTTACTCTAATTTGTTGCGACAGGGATGGAGCACACGCGATCCACATTCCTCGCTCTTCTCGCCGGTAGCCGGTAGCTGGTAGCTTCTTCCCGTGATCCAGGTTTAGGTTAAGATTTTTAGCTCTCGGTTTTTCCTTTTTTCTTTTTCCTCCATCTCGTCCCGCGCCACCCTAAAACTCACGAGGCATAGTTGTTTCTCGTTTTTTCTCTTTTCCTCTTCCTTTTTTAAATAACACGCCCGGGGCACACAATGCTCCTATGATTTCGGTAGCGGTGTTTTTTGTCCGCACAATAAGCCTGCCATGGTTAACTTTGATCGATGGTTAAACTTAGCTGAGTAAGCCTCCATTTAATTAATTCTTTAATTACTTTCTGGATCAATCATTTGATTCCAGATCTCTGATACGGATATGCCATACAGTAGCTGTTGATTAGATGTGGTCCAAGCATCTTAACGGACGCTCAAAAATATCACGATTTTCTCATCCCTGCGCCTACGCTCCACATCCTCTCGCTGCTCCAAGTCGTAGGTATCGGACGCTGCACCGTCGCTACGGCCCTCATATTATACTGCCGACTGACGATCTAGCTCCAACTCAAGGGTCGATCGAGATTTGTCACATGAAATTAACCAGCCGGACGATACTCAAGCTCTCTGAAATTTACGCCCATCGTAAAGAATGGATTCCAAATGAAACATAAGAAGACGATCTGGTTGCCGCATATTGTAGAGATGCTGCACCCGAACCCGGAAGCTGACAGGTCAGATTTACGGAGTATTGGAATAGACTCTCGCTTCTCAAGCGCCTCCCAATTTTCATCCTCCGTTCATTTATTCATATGTTTCATGCGCGTCTCATTAGCCTGCACTGTAAATCATCGAGTCCGTCCGCGCTCCTCGCGTGCCGCAGCTCTGCTCGATTGTCACTGAAGTTGGTGAAAAAACAATGGGAGATCGCACTCGCGCGCAAAGACCGAGGTTCGAGCATCGAAGAAACAGGCATGAGACGTTGATTTGACGAAGAGTTGTAATTCCTAGCACGAGACACATTGGCCGCGACATGGACAGGTCAAGGACAGCGGAGATGTTGTGTATAGCGATATTGAAATTATATCCTGAGGTAAGAAACTCGGAGATCACAGTGTGCTCGCTCGCTCGCTCGCCCGCTGTGTGCTCGGTGCTTGGCGCTTGGTGCTTGGTGCTTGCGGTGGTTATAAGGTAACGCAATAATTATTATAATAGTTTTGAGAAGCAGACACGCCACGTTCGTATATCATTTATGGTCACAAGGTCGGTTCTATTCTGTGACTTCTCCGGCACCTCCGGAGATATACTATATATATAGTTTCAGTGGCTCGGCGCAACTGTAAGGACTACCGGGCAAAGCGCGATACGTCGCGGTCCCTCCGGGATAATACGATCGAACTTTGCGTCATGCGATCGGATCGCTGATCGAGACCCGCGTCATCTGAAGGATCGAAATCCCTCGGAATCTCGCTCGACATATCTTCACGATTATTATGAATTATGAATGCACATAAAATTACGAGTCTCGTATGGCATTACGCGCTCGAATGCCTGCCGCATAATATATACCTACTACAATGGCAAAACAGAAGTTGGCTTACGAACCATTTTATTCGGCATTTACAACACGTATTCCCTGCACCGGCTTATTATTCTAGTACTAGAATATATAATATAGAATATCTGTGAGGTATGTGTTACATATCTCCTCCGGGTTACACATAAACATTCGTAACACACGTATACCGACGTACTCGAGCAGGCTCGCGTGCCATCGATGATGGTTCGACTCCAGGTTTGCACTGGCAATTTATTGCACGCGAGAAATATAACCTAGCTACTGGAATTGCTTATGGTAGACTACCTCCTCAATTTTACTTCTCTATGCTTCCTTCTTTCTCTCTTTCTTCCTTCTGCCATAAATACTTTATTTCCACATGCCCCCACGATTCACTCGCATATATAATACAATAATGATACGATAATACTCATAGGCTGGGGACTGGAGGGAGCGAGATAAGGTCCCTAGCTCCTATACGATAATAGCAATTCAAATCTTGGAGCAAAACGGAGAGAGAAACGAAACCGTGTTCAACCGCTTGTTACGAGAACCGTACATTTTTCTATCCAAGATTGTGAGAGTTTCCTCCGTTTGCTTCCTTCTGCAATTCGGTACAGCGATTTTCGGGCAATGAATTCGACACTCCGGATTTTGGAATAGAAACCAACGCTACGGGACGGGGACTTCAGGATGCCCGTGTTTCGTGTTCTAACGGCGGAGTTCACTGATGCGGATGACCATATGCACGTTAAACCTGTATGTCCGTGTGTCGAGCTCGCGAATCGGCGCCGTCCAGCTCGTCACAAAACTATATATACAGCCTGCATATGCCTACTGCACGATTGTAATTGTATAGCTGATTTGATGAGTCGTCAGATCCTGCGAGATACGTACGCGCGCCTGCAGTCTATGACGGAGGAGGACGCGACGCGTCATACCGCCAACTTACCGCTAATCGTTGTTCCTTTTCCACGCATATATCGCCGCGACGGATGTTCGAGTCGGTATAATACGGAGTTAAAATGCGTCTTCGATATATAAACGCGTACGGAAAGTCCATATCCACATCTATCCGGATACTTACATCTCATAATCGTGAAAAGAGTAAAAAAGGGAAGAAAAAAAACGAGGGGAGCACCTCAAGCCGTTCAGCAGCGTGTCCGCGGCGTGGAGCCGAGCGGCGAAGCACAGGTGGAAGTTTTGCCCTGATTTTTCTTCGCCAGCTGTACCTCCATGCACCTGTACCTTACTTCCTTCTGCACCCGGGCTGCACAAGGCGCATGCCACAGGCTAAATGATAACTCTTTAATGCGTTACGGTTACATAATTAACCCACCGGTCATCATCCTTCTTCTTCTTCTGCCTCTTTTTTCCCCTTCTCTCCCTCTGCTCCCTTGTCTTAAGATTAATATCTGAGAATATGAAACAGATATCTCTTTACGCGTCGGCCCGCGATCTAACGCACAGTCATGTTACCAAATTTGTTACTCTTTTTCTTTAATTTACATATTATACACGAAAATTTCCAACCCCGTGCATATTGAGGGCAATATACGGATAGGACTGATAGAAGGAAAGGGGTTTCTATCTTAATATGTATCTAAAATAAATGTAAATTACGTATCGCGCGTCTGTACGAACTCGATTCATCATGCGCGTATTATACTTTTTAGAATTCCCGTCGAACAAAGAAATCGGTTGTATTTTTTCATCGCTTCCGTTCTCATCCACAGTGTTTCTTCCCTCCTCTTTCTCATAATCGTCGGACACTGTGGACGATTTGTGTCACAGCGGTATAGGCGAATGAGGAGACAAGTCTACAGGGTAAACAAATTAAGTGTTAAAGAAACGGTCACGAAATTAGGTACGGGTATAACGAAATAACGAATGGTATTGATATAGACTCGAGGTTCAGGTCGAAACCCGGTGCCACTTAGTAAATCCAATTAGGGTTAATTGGCGTTGTAACTTTTTCAGGATCTAATGGCTCAGTTTCGTTCGGATAGAAAATTCCTTTGACACCATGCCTATAACGAAACAGAGAATTGGAGCGAGCATGCGTTTAATGAGATGTTAACCGGAGCCATAAGAGATTCCTCCGTGGTCCTCCGGGCTCCAGCCTGGGAGCGTTCGTCGGGGGAGACAAAATGTGAATCGGTCTGTTTCGTCAATTGGGTTTTATATTATTTCTCGGAAAGGTCGCGCGCGCGTTTGAATACATAATTTGAAAATCAACTCCAGCCGAATTTTAACCCCCGTAAAGATTCGGGAGCGATTATACGGGTATTATATTACTGCGGGCTCGAAGCCTGCGGCCTGAGCGGACTCGGTCACTCGACGATCCCCTTAATTGGATTTACCGTATTGAAGCTGCGCTATCGAAGATAACCAGAAAACCATCATATTTTCAGCTCCGAGATATATAATACAGTAACTTGAACGTCAAGTCTACGATCCTCGCGTCATCGCTATATTTTTACAGTATAGGCACTCGCGCGATCGCTGTCCTCATACGTGTTTGTATAGCTTCCCTCATTGTCGGTATTGTAATACATATATCGTAGGTATAGGTATACATACGCTTTTGCGCGATACAGGCTTCGAGGTGAAGCGCCGAATACGCCTTCGACCCGTCCAATTGTATATTTTTGTAATAGATTTGAAGGAAATTGGACAACCGGTGAATTTTATATCTGCAGAAACTCAATTTCTCCGGTTCGCGCGGCGTTCTCTTCTGCTTTTCTCCGTCGGGTTATAATTATAAGGTGGTGATTACAGGTATCGGGGAAAAGATGAATAAAGGAGGGAAAAAGTCCGTTCCTTCGTACCCGCGCATGGTTCAATTTTGTGGTGAATGTGTATTATACCTAGAGCTATGCGGTAATACTTAATGCCTGTTTAAAATACGTTTTGAAAATTGTAGCGTGAACTCCCGCGGTAACAACCTCTTGTCAAATAATATGGCTCGCGCAAAACCGCAAACAAGATAATAAGCATTTTCTATATGTAGGCAATACATCTAATTGGGCATGACCCAATAATATGCGTGCCTATGCGCCTATGGCGCATGTTCCTCTTCCAGCGATCTCCTCTGAATTCATTACTTCATTTATTCAATTATCCCCGTGCGTGTGTGTACACACGAGCGAATGAGTAGTCGGTAAGAAAGATCGAATTTTCTCATACGATATTGTCTTATGCGATGTAACGCGTCGTCGAAGAAATTCATTGAAAGTAAAACTTGTTGATTTCGCATACGCGATTATTATGCCGCGACGCGAGTGCACCTGTTTACTTGCTTTCTAATTACCCAGCTCACAATTCTCCCGATTAATTGCTCGTTCAATGGAGCGAAATCCGGCGAGGTGCATTCGCATCGTGCGGAAATCAGAACCGCGCCGGAGACGTCGAATATATTGATAATATATTCCGCTCCAGGTATGTATGCATAATATATGTAGCCTGTACCTACCTACTTGTAGCATTCATTTGCCTCCCTCCGTCTCCCTTCCGTTTCTTTCTTCCTTTCTTGCCATCTCTCTTCCTCTCATTTCACTCTTTTATCCCTCGTTAATTTTTACGGATTATTAACTTGTCCCCGTGAAAGTTGTTGCGTGTAAACATTGCAGCTTTGACGAAGATGACCCAATTCATGTAATCACTGCAATACCCTACAATTATATAATCCGAAATGTCCGCGTCCCTCAGCCCGATCTTCTTGAACTCGTTTATCCTTCGTTTCTGTAATTCCACATATATTTCCATGCGATTTCACTGAACCGCTGCAACGCTTCACAATTTTCTTCTCCGCGAGTTCTTTAACCTGAATTCTAAGACGCTCGATTCAAACACCGGAGAAATTCGTTGCCGTTATTTTGTTCACGATTTCAATTCAAACACTGGGAAACGGAAATGCAATTTCGTAATCGGCCGAGTGGCTGATCCTGAGAAACAAAATGCGACGTGGTCTGAGAGAATTTTCTCGAAACAAATTCAAGAAAATAATGCCAAAAAGCGTGTACGTCGCTTCGATGTTCGAAGACACATTTTTGTGCGTTCGATGATCTTTTGGAAAAGTTCACTCAATCCAAACTCTTTCGGATTATAAATCTATTCTCGAACCACGCTAATTGCAAGATCACGCATTTCGTCACTCAATCATCATCCATTGTTCTCTGCCCACTGGAGCACAAATTCGAATATAACTGGCTGCGTTCGTATTATAGGTATGTTTCTGTACCAGAAACATTCCTCCACTTTGGCATTACCTACTCTCGGGAAGTGATCAACGCGATATCCGGTGTCGGTATGAACGTCAGCGACATGTCCGACCGTCGATATTCCGTGCAACCGTAGATACTACTTCTCTTTACCGACTGATTGTGACCGCGAATTTTTGAAACAGCGAATACTAATTACGTACAGCCGATCACGTGGATGATCATATCAATCCTGTAGATCCAGGAAGGCAAAAGATTGGACGATCTTTGTCCTTTAATTGAAAGGGATGATCGCTCCTATATTTCCATTGTATGAAATGTCCGCGCGGAGCGACGCGACGAACGTATAATTATCGGGGTTTCCTACTATGGAATACCTATATAGGGCTGGTCGACGAATCGCGAATTTCAAATCTATGCAAGGTCCGTCTTGTATAAATGTGTGCCGCAATATCGAAAGATAGCGGAGGTATGAAATACAATGGAATGAAATAAAAGTGGAATCATTCAAATATTGGCAGAGCCAAAGTTCCTTGGAACAGCTCTACTGTCCCTACTTCTACCGTCGAAGTGGTACTAGACGGTATCGATGCCTCTTGGCTCCGAGGTCTTCCCCGAGTTCCTCACTCCAGCCCAGACCTCTCACGCATATATATCTATACTATATCTGGCATATCTATAGGATCCACTTGCGCCTGCACTTGAGCGTGGACCAGTATTCTTCGCGGCGCGGTGGTGGCACGAGTATCCAGATAAAAAGTTTCGATAAATTCATCTGCTTCATCTAGAATCGAGATAATGTATTACAGGTGCACGCAGATTCCTTCGTATTATTATTACATCGCAATTTCCGGATTCTCGAAAGATTAAACTTTCGTCTTTCTTTCCTGTTTCTTCTTCTTTTCGTCCTCGCATATAGCATAGGTATGTACATACATACATGCGTAGGCGGGTGACCCGGCACTTTACACCCGGCAAAGCGTTTTTCGTGCTTCCTGAATCACGATTGTTTTATACGTTTTGTACAGTCGTTTATGATGGTTATAATACAGAGCTGTTCAAAGATGGAATCTAATCAAGGAGCTAGGCACCGAGCCACGAGATTAAATATATCCCCCCGGGGTATTCCTGCAGGGAAAAGGGAGTTTTTTTAGATATGTATGTATGATATGTACCTACTTCGGTCTCCCGCGCTCGGCTTAGTATTATTTTTCTGCATAAAGCACAGCGCAGGAAGCTGAACGAACCGGGTATGATACATAGCTACCTGAGCAGGTGCAGTACGCGTACTTGCGGCCTACGGAAAAGTTCACATTACCGTGCAGTTTTCTCCATAAACCGTACCGGATACTAGACTTTCTTCATTTTTCGTTCGGTCTCCCGCGTTTCAATACTCGCCAAATTCTGAATCAGAGAGAACGAGAGGAAGTACTACATGGAAATACAAAGTTCAGGCGCGGAGTTACATATCCTTCACCTGCACGCGTCACCGCTCGCTCATTCTCATTGTAGGCGAAACTCATTGAAATTTCTACACATGAGAGTATGTAGTACCTGCCTACCTAATTCGAGGTTTGAATCGCCTCGCATGACTCGTAGCCGTTAGACTTTATTTCAATAATTTAGTTTACAATCTGATAGGACCGCGGTCTCTTCCTGCTGAGAACCTGAAATAATAACTAGAACGTTACAACCCGAAGCAAGCTACATTTCAACGCTGGCTCAAATCAGGAATTAAATTACGCGCGCGGTAAAAGAACCGCGTCGGGCAGGTATACATATACAGCTCTAACTACCGAGCTATAGCCGCCGACTACACCTGCACACTCCGGTACACTACCCACTTTTCCTTCTTTCATATGATAAATATTATAATACCCGGGTAGATAGAGTAAAATGATATTCTTCAATGCTCGCCGTAATAACCATAGAATACGATACAACGTGATGTAGTTCTCAAGGTCGGAAGCGAAGCCATGCACGCTCAACTTTTGGCGTGAAATTTTCAATAGTTTACGAATCTTCCGATCTGCTAACGACGCGGGTGACCCCCGCGGTCCCAGAGTAAAGATCGTTATGGAAACGGTTTTTTTTTAGTTTGCCAGCATAATAACCAACGCAACGGCGGAAATGTCCATCTCCCACAGGTTTCCATTTTTTTTTTCTTTTCTCTTTCTTCCACGGGGGAAAAAAATGATCGAGTACCTATAGCTATATCATATACAGTTAGGACCGAGGGAGGGGATGCCGAAAGACAGATCGGCATTCGTCCCGGACTGATTGCGAAGGAAGTAAAAAGACGAGGAATGAATATTGAAAGCATGAAAGAGAAAAAAAGAAATCTACGATTATGGGACAAAATACGATACAATATCGTGTTATAATTTGGAAGCATATCAGCTTGCAAATATTGTTTATTGGTCTTCAAATCGTCGTTATAATAATAATAATCGTGGGTTTCAAGCTTTTCGTGCGATTTAAAGTTTTACGACAATTTCAAACAAAACTGCAGAGTTATAAGCCTAGGTCCTGAAATGGTTCATGCATAGGCATAATGTAGAATATAGGAATATCACTTTTATAGGTATGTATATTATTTATTCATTTCAAGACTAGGTCATATATGTATATATGTATATGAATATAATATTATATCATAATTTACAAGGAAAGGAATATTTTAGAACGAAGCTTCTCATTATGAAAAGCCTGATAATATTTTATAATAAAATATAATTGGCGTGAGAAACAGTAATGGCAATAATAATTATTATTATTCGTGGCTGATGAATGCTGGTTTTGATGGAAAATTATTGCGCGGACGTTATTGGAGGCGATGACGTTATCCGCTGATCCCATTTGAATCCGCCCTTTCATTTACCCCTGTAAATTGAAGAGAAAAACACAGGAAAGAAATGATTAATATTTCAGTAGTATACCGCGTGCGACAATCGTTATGCTATATTGTTACCATCGTCATCGTTACATCGCGGAGGAATCGCGCGTACAAGTGATATCTGTACGCATGTATGTATATACATAACTGCGATTAAAACACCTATAATATAACAAAGCGAGGGAATTCGACTTTAATTACATTCTACTAATTGAAGTTTCAACGATCTACCCATACTATATATCCACTAAAGCTGCGAGGGAAACTCCTCCGGGCGGATTTTGTCATCCCCAAATTTATAACGTATAGTAAGGCGACTGCTGCCTTTCCTGCTTTTGGTGCGCGGATCAAAACCTGTCTAATTTCACGAAGGGTAGGTAAAGAGCGGAGGTAGCTATACCTATGGCGCAGAGTTATAGGAGATAGGGAGGGAGGTATGAGGTAGGCGAGTATAAGGCAGACGTATTTAGTCAGGAGCTAAGTCTCGTACTAATTGGTAATTCGTAGATTAAGAAGGAGTTGTCGAGGAAAGCCGATATACTTCTGCCTACCTATACCTATAGGTGTTATTTTCTGTTTATTTTTTGGAAAATGCCATCGTGGAATACCGTGGGCATTTTTATCAGACCGACGAACAGCCGGCTATATCCATGACGTGAATTATTCCCTTGTTATTTCATTCCTAATAATTTTCTACCACCCGCACCGTAGGTCAATAAATAGCGATAGGGCGGCTATTCTTTATAAGCTGACCCATCCTAGCTGCAACCCTTATTATTGTATTCCACAGTACGAAATTTCGCCTGTTATTCATCATACCCAACCCTCGCTTATCGTGTCACGTGAAACACCAGACACAGTGACGATTCGCAACTTGAATTCGAATTGAGGGGCGGAGAATCTGGAATTTTGTGATTTTTTTCGTGATTCGAGAAGCTTCGTATTGAGGTACGTTACTGCACAGTGACAGTGATAATGATACAAGGAAGAGATAGAAGGAGGGAGAAAATCATCACGGAATCAAATTTCTCCACACGATATCACGGTCTCTACTGCAGACGATATAGGCATGAGCATGAAAAAATCCTGCGAGAGGTAGGTAGCTGGCTGGCGAGGTGAAAGATGAACGCCGATGCCACACGCCACGTATAGTGGTGTGGTGAACCTTGTACATAGACAGGTGGCGAGGTAGGTATGTACATACATACATGCATACGTACATACGTACTACATACATGGACTCTAGGGCAGGTATGTAGCAGGTATACGACACGGGCAGGTCACTGAAACGAAATCGATACGTTTATATTCGTTCCTATCCCCTGCTCACAGCATCATCGAACAATCCTGAGAGCAATTGCAATCGATGGTCGACAGGGTCGACAGCTAACCCTCTTCAACCCTTGAACCGCGACTGTTAACTGTTTCGTACCTATGTTTATACGTTTCATCGTACCGCCTATAACGCGCAGGGAG
Organism: Phymatocera aterrima; assembly: GCA_963170745.1. Lineage (NCBI taxonomy): Eukaryota > Metazoa > Arthropoda > Insecta > Hymenoptera > Tenthredinidae > Phymatocera > Phymatocera aterrima. The sequence goes on from OY720668.1 coordinate 630,819, forward strand.
CAGTACAATACAATGCTCGTAGGTATTAGAACAAGGAGTCAATACGTTCGGCGGTGATTAAAATTCTCCCAAAACGTGCGTGAAGCTTTACCCACAATCGATACATGCTCGTGCATCCTCGTCCTTTTTTTTCTGTCAAAACTCATTTTTCAAATGCTCGTTTCTCAGTGACCGGTAGGGATTCTCTCAATTTCCTAACGCCAAATGGAAACTCGATTTTTCCAGCTACTTCCAGCACGAAAATCACACGGATCGATCAACGCGTTCGCACTTTATCCATGTTTCAAAACTCGCCGGTTTCTTCTTACCTCGTATACCCTGTGTGCGTGTGTGTTTGCGTGGGAGTCTAGGGCACGTGAATGAAGATTCTGGAGAGTTCGAGCGGACGTTGAAGCATGTGTAAATATTCGCCAAGCACACAGTTATATAGGAATGTATTGTCTATAGATACGCACGAATAGAAATTGGCGAATATCCCACCCCCCCTTCGCGATGTGATTCGGTATATCTAGGTACAATCTACTGTAATGCACACTCGTCAGCTGCCCACAGTCGATGGTCGAGTGGATACGAGTTTGAATCAAACTCCCGTACAGCCGCTATTCTTCAGTAATTAATTGGTAATATTCCAAATTGAGAGAGCACCGGGAAATAATTTAAACGCCGTCGGAACTAGTCGAGCGTTGATGAAATCGTGCGGGGTTTTATTCTCTACTCCAACATGAAGAGTATTACCGCGTTTGAAAAATTGACAAATTCCAATTACATCGCAGATTATTTATCAGCGTATCGTATGACTGAAATCCAGATCACTCAATGCGCGAGCAATGATTCTGAATGGATTTCAATGCAAAAATGAAAGAGAAAACGGAAAACGGAAAAGGAATAGGAAGGGGAAGGGAAATCAAAGAAAAGTGTAAGCTCACAATCAGTTATGTCAGCCGGGGGAAGGATACAAGTACAGGTACAGGTACATAGTATTTTCGTTGGAATAACGATGACAAGAATAAGAGGTATGAAACGCCGGGGGTGAGCGCAGATATGGATTAATACCTACCCCGTACTACCTCTATGAGGATTCGAGTGGCTTTCTGCATCGTCCATTTCCGATAAGTCTATAGCCGTTCGGACAAGGATTTGGCATATTAGTATGCCCACGTCGTTTCGGTACCCACACGGGCCTTGCGGCGGCACAGTAAATCATAGCGAAAAAAATAAGGAACACATAAACAATCCCAGCACGTAATATTTTCATTTTACGTTATATGTATGGTACGCGCGGTCGCAGAGAACTCGGATAGCTGGGCGGGTCACAAGAGCAACGAGAGAAATAAATAACAAAATAGAGAAACTAAGCGAAACGGAATGCAGGAGAAGGAGAGAAACTGTGCGAGGATCTTTATAAAACCACTACAAACAGCAACGGCAGCGGTACTGGAGGCTCGGGGAAAGTTTTCAACCGATATGTACATCCCGCGAGAAGAATCAGCGATTATATATACCTCCGGAGCTTAACCATGCCGCAGGATTTAGTCATTAGTTTAAATGTGGTTTTCCGTCCGTTCGCATTTCTTCGAGTGAACATTTTATCTAAACAAATGTGGTTTTATCCCGTATCCGTCTTCCAAGTTCCACGAGCTATAACGTCAGACGGCCGGAGCTCGCGTACGCTGCAGTTATTCGCTCGCTAATAATTCCCGCCAAAGACGCTCAAGACTCGCTCCTAGAAGCAGATGTATGTATATTTACGTAAGCCTGCACGTATTTAACGCAGGCATATGTATACGTGTATACACTACATCTATAATACACATCGTCGCGGAGTCAAAGTCTTATTTGTATACTCTCGCGATTCACGTACGTGCCCAGAGAGCCAGATTACGTGATCCTGCGCTGTGAGCTTTCTCGCGCATTATACCACACACAAGAATGTATACTGCGTGACGTCCGAGTGTAGAGTGATTCGTATTAAAATTCTCCAGAATTTGATGATACTTTGCGTACCTACATCGTAGTTATGGACTTGAAACACGTCAGTGAGTCCCCCCGGCGCGGCTGTCCGGTCGAGATTCCGAATCGCGCATATCGCAATTTCGGTTTCAAAGAATCGCTATAATTCAAGTGGGCGGATGTAGAGAAACAAGCTGCAGTACGCGTAAAAATATTTATTGAGACGAAAAAGAAGGAACGAAAGAAGACGTAAGATACTCACTTGAAATATTCTACGGCATCTACCGCCTACGGGGCGAGTTCCAGCCCCACATCGTATGGGGAATACAATTAAAGAGCCTGCATGAACTCCGTTCGGTTCTTCGGTCAAATTGAATGGTACGAATTCTTGTATACCAGCAGGTGGAGGCCTGGCGGCAACATGACTTATCGACAACAACGAATGTGTTATAATGAACGCGATAAACGTGATCGTCGAATTAACTCTCATGGCGAGTTTTCTCAATAATTATTGCTCAGCTTTTATCGGCAGGGGACAGCAGGTCGTACTGATAATAAATTAGAATATCTCAGAGACTCAGACCCCTCCCAGCTTCCAACTTCCAGCCTTCGAGTTCCACCGACGTATGTAGTACAACCAGCCTGCCGGATTACGAGCACTTGAAGTTGCGCCGAATTTTAAACACGTACGTTTCGAACACGCGGTCGGCAAGGAGGGAAATTTGCACCGAGCTGGCCAATCGCGACAACGCGCTTCCGAGTGCTTGCGAGTGCTTGCGAGTGCTCGCGAGCGCGGTGTCGCGATCCGCTAGGCCGCCGAGAATTTTCCCGTTTGCCAACCGTATTTCGGCCTTTGTTCAAAATCTGGCACAACTTGGAGCGGTCGCATTCCGACACGCTGATTGTACGAATGCCTCGTACAGCTAGCTGTCTATTTATAATCTTATACCGACGACGATCACACACGATAAATTATGAACGAGATTGGTTCATTACGTATATATATATATACAACTTTATCGAGGACTTATTCAAAATTATATTATTCGTTCGTATCGCGGTGGACGTACGGTGATATCGTAAATGTCGGACAATATATTCTGTAGCTGAACTGTAACTGTTTGAGAAAGAATCAACTGCCCCCGTGTACAAGTATAGTTATAATATATCACAGGTAAATGGAGCGATAGAAAGAGCGGGAGGGAGGGAAGAAGGCTGAATGTTGTTCTTTCGAAATTCAAACTCCAACTGAACCTAATTGGTACTTGTATAATTATTAAAGTTTGCTGCTCATGGAGTCACGGATAGAGTCACGGAACACTGCAGCGCTTCGTATTACTTATATACACATAAGATCACGCACAGTGTGCGGAGATATGTGTATAGGTGTAGATACATGAATACAGTTATGACTATATATATATACCTCCTACCTATGGCGTCGAGGGAGGAAAATGTTTACCAAGCCGATATTATTAATACACATGATATTTATGACACCGATGCCCTATGCTGTATAATATACCTATACTACATACGTATGCATGCACATGCATGTGTAACACTTGAATAATTATAACCTTATCAAAGTTCAACAGCGCTATTCCGCATCAATTCTGATACGATGATGATATTATTTCATCTGTCTCTACGAAACAGTGCCGTCTTTGGGGACCGCGCGCCCCCGGGACAGAAGTTCTTCGAGGGCCCCCCCCCCCCCGTAGTAGTACTTTTTTACAATTATAGTTGACAAACGTACAAATCCACAGCTGGAATAGCTTTATTCTGCTCGCAAATTTTCGAAATAGTTCAAAAATTCAATTCTTGGTAAAAGAAAATTAACTTTTTCGCTCAATGCTGGGGCCCCCCAATAGCCGTGGCCCCGGGGGCGGGTCCGGGTCCCGTGGGCCCGCGCCTGAAGACGGCTCTGCTACGGAATATACTTCTATAGCCCGTATAATGTTACTAACCGCGGAGCTAAATCACTGATCTGTGTATCGTCTAATCGAGGCGATGGAATGCCAGATTAGAACTAGAATTCAGCTCGATGACGTCGATCGCGAACGTAAAAATTGTCGAGGAATGGGCTACTGCCACACAGTTTACAAACGATTTACAATTATACCTTATGATGTTCGCAAACTTACTGAAACTCACAATACTTTTCTGCATCGTCCGTGGGCATCCGGCCTCCTTCCGTGCGAGCATTTGATAAAAGAATTTTTAGTTCTCATATTGAATATGGATGCCTGCATCGAGTAGTCCGCCTCTTCATCAGTTATCGTCGATGGACCTCCGGGTTCAGAATACTCGAGGAGCTCTGAACTTTCAGTCCGATCACTGTTATTTCCATCGAACAGATTTCTGGCGACATCTCTAAAAGACCATCCAACCGCGTTGTAGCACGATATTATCAATAAGTATAATACCACTAAATTTGTATTCCTTAACAGCTGCATACTGACGCGCGCGCGCGAAATAACTCGCGTCCTACTATATACTTATACAAATTGGAATAATAAACTGATGAGAAATTCTTTAAACTAACAGTTCAGCATGATCGTTTCGTTTATCTCTTTCCATTTACACTCATATTACGTTTTTTTTTCACGCGTTGTTATATTATACCGTTATCTCGTTACGCCGCGGGATCATTCTCGTAGTACGTATTGCTAGGTTCGGATATATTCAACGATGATGACCATCTACGTCGGCATGGCTGATCACTCCTTCCGTTTAAGGGGGGGCGGGGGGAGGGGGAGGAAGGGGGCGGGCGGCTGCACTCTAAAATTGACGCTACTTATTATCGGGCGTATAGACGACAGCTGTTGATTCATTTTCCGGCTATGTTTCTCGATAGAAATAACCAGATGGAACGGGAAAATGATTCGACGATGTTTAGGCTGTTCGCAGAATGCTTATTTAGAAAAAAAACGAAGATAGCGGAGATCTAATATACGATTGACTGCTCGAATCCGTCTTCTGAACGCGTGAGAAAATCGGCAACCCTCAATCTTCGAAATTGTGGGCTAGGGCATCGATTCGCAGGGATTACATCGGCGATGTTGTCGACTAAGGGTTAAGGGGGTCGGGTACTGAAAAATTAACATCCAGAACCGCTAACGGCAAAGACTCGCTGATTTTTGTCTCCATATGATTTTTCACATCGAAATACCGCACGCCGTCATTACATGCGTTGATACTATTCATTGTTCGTATTCATTTTTTGTTCTGCACTCCACTTCTTTCTTCATTCTCTTCTAATTCCACCTCACTTATCAACTCGCCGCAATCTTTTTTATAATGTACTACAATACGCGCGACTATTTCCTCCGGAAGTGGAGATAACGAACGCGAAGTTAAAACACATAATTATGTATGCGTCAACTTATGATGTTAATTAACAATTGTGCCGTGTCATAATATCGTAGTCTGAAATCTAGACGACGTATGCGATGCAGTTCGGTAAGAGACAAAAGTGAAAGTATGTATTATTATCATCGTTTATAGCAAATTCAAGTTCATGTCAGGGAATTGATAATACAGGTGTACATAATAACGCAGCTTGGAAGAAGTTTGAGAGTCGTTGAAGGCTCGATCCAGATTCTGGAAAAAATGAAAAGAAAATGGATATATATTCGAGTGAATCGCGCAGCTTAAATTCGTGAAATTTACTTGCAAAATTGTGTGAACGTAATTGTGCGAAGACTAGAGAGAAATGAAAAGGGTCAAGGAACAACAGAGAGAGAAGGGGATGTATGTTTCCTCATTCCCAATTCGGCGGGGGTGTGGGAAAAATTGAAAAAGGTGAAAACAGTATACACGGGAAAAAAGGAACAGTTAATAAAACTGGGCACCACACGGTTCACCTTGGACTCGCGCAATCGCATGACAGTATTCACTGTCGAAACGCGCTGCCCCAAAATACAGTACAAACTGCGTAAAATACAGGGCGACCCATCTAATTTTTCAGTGCACTGTGATATTGCATAGGTCGCCCTCTTTTTTTTTTTTCTTTTTGCAGCTTATACTGTATTTTGGTTGGCGTGCTTCGGTAAATACGGTCATGCAATTGCTCGAGTCCAACGCTAACCGCGTGGCCCTGTTTTATTAACTGTTCCTTCTTTCCATGTGGGGTGGAAAAAAGGAAGGAAAGGATGAACAGGAGATACGCCAAAAATAGATACCGAGCGAAGAATAAACGGGAACGAAGGATATCGACGTTTTTGGTAAACATGGTTAGCTACTCACAATTAAGAATTTGAACCATGCACAAGCCTATACCTACCCGCACCTATACCTACCTATTCGGCTTTTAATATACTCGGCAAGTCGGCTATACGCGATAAAAGGAAAAATGGAGAAAAAAAGAGAAAAAAGAGAAAAAGAAAAAGAGGGATTGGATATCATATCACGATAACCTTATATATGATTATCTCCTCGGGAAAGGGACGTGGGGTAACAAAAGATACAGCCTGCAGCTATATGCCGAACTGTTTCGCCAAGGTACAATATATATACCTATGATTAAAAAAAAATACGTCCAACGCGATCTGTAGAACTCGGGAAGAGAAACTGTATTGAAAAACGGTTACCGAAATTTACGAATTTACCGTACCACGTTTGACCCTTCTTTACGTGCCCTGCGCAAACTGACTTTCAAGTATATCCCAAATATATATTTATACACACCCAGCTATAGCTGCGGGTATACGGCGACCGAGGAAGATGAAAACGAGGTGAAGAAATTTATAATCGGCTCTTCAATTTTTTTTTTTTTTCTTCTCATTTTTTGTCTTCTCACTTTTCGGCGTTTTCGCGTGCGATTAATACGGCGGTTGGATTCGATTGAACGAACAAAAAAAAAAAAGAAAAAAAAAAAGAAAGAAACAAGATTGAGACAGCGATCGAATTAAATTACTAAGAGAATCCGTCCGTCCGCGATATCGAATCGAACGCAATACAAAGGACCGATGGATGTTTTTCACCAATTCGATCCCGATTCGATGTACATTCTCTACTCAAGGTGTGCTCGATTCAATTTCGGTGATGATAATTTTTATTTTTTTTTCCCCCGGTCATCCACATTCGAAATGGTAACGAATTCGATCGAAATTGTGAAAATAGAACTCAGCTCTTAGCGCGGACGGAAGAAGAGTCTGCACGAGTAAACTTACGTCAGCCCATGTTAAGACGGCATCTCTTCCCGACCATAATGTGCGAAGCCGGACATCTATTGGGTACTTGAATCAGATGGCGAAAGTTTGGGTCGTTGGTAGTGGCGGATGACGATGATAACGATGATGGCCTTTCGGTCATTCTGGTGAAAATATTGCTTGCCGTTCCTTTGTTCGAATGAAACACGTTCTGAACATTTTCTTCGATTCTATTTATCGCGTTCTCTATACCGGATAACAAATTGTCAGCAAAGTCGAGGATTCCTTTAGGTCGAGATGCAGCCGGTGAGATGCGGAGAGAAAAAACGAGGATCGTCGCAAATACAAACAGATTTTTGTTCACAAAGCGAAAAATTCCTTCGGAAACGCGTCCGCTTCCCCGCGTCATCGTCGTTCAACAAATCGCGTCTGTACTCATACGGATACTCATGTCTTACTGACACCCGACTCGCCTTTCTTTCTTTCGATTATTCAAACTGCTGAACCCCTTCACGGAGAGTGCCCGTGCAGCAGCCGATGTCAATGAGTTCATCTTTTATCACGCGAACTGCGATTACAATATTACCACGCCAATCTTATTTACGTTTATCATAATCTAATGAGAACAGTAGGTCAAGTCTCGTTTCATTTCCGTGAATCACAGATTACGCTGCGCGTCAATACTTTCCGTCTCCTCTCCATTACTTCTTTGCCTTCGATTGCATGTGAGGCTCATATCGTGTGTACGTGATTCGTGAGTCTCGATATATGAGCTTTTTGCCGATCACTAGTTGTACAGATTTTGTCAAAGTTAGTGCGGTGTTACGGATTTTTTGTAGAGTTTCCTAAAAATAGAAGGAAAGGAAAACTATACTCACTCGCGGTTACAATTTTTTGGCAGAATTGACATCCGGCTGACATTCCCCATTGATCGAAATATCCCCTGGTTCGCATTGACTCTTACGCCCGGCGGGCGGAATTGTTGTTCGTGGGATAAATTGCCGATATGCAGATTCTCCCGTAGTCGTAGGAGCGCCGACAGTGCTGCTAGTCGAATCGGCGTCACTAGGCGATGCCATGATGCCGACGATCAGAAGCGAGAGGAATAGTAGACTGATGATCGAATTTTTGATCTCCATGGTTGCGTAGAATAAAGGCTTTTGCGGTTCAAGTCGAGCAACTGAGAGAGAATCGAATTCGTTTCAGTCTGTGGTTAAACGATATTTCTGTACGCTTTATATAGGGAATCGGTAACACCGATCGCGATAGTTAGCGTCGCGCAGGCGGAAATCATATTTTATTGATCGCGGCATTCATTCTAGATCGATCAACATTTTGCACATAAATGTCTCGAAAGAGGTTGTTTGATATTTTTCTGATTTTTATGAAATATTATATGGCATGTACCTCCCGTGAATAATTATTTTCTGAAAATACATCGCAGCTACACATCGCGACGCTGATGCCATAAGGACGTAAGCGGCACGATACGACCTTTCGGCCTTCCTAACGCCGAAAAGTCGTATTCTTTTTTCTTCCGCAATCATTTGGAAACATGAAAATACGGCCGGAACATCGAAATTTGAAAATTGGCCGACTAAAGACAAAAGTTCGTAAGTGACGGCTGATACGACGTTTTGGATTCAATGAATTCTAAAATTCTGTAATCGAAAAACTGAAAACTTGTAGGCGGAAACAGAAATAGATAAATAAATTAAATGAATAATTAATTGATTAATTCAGGGATCGTATTATTTATTAATGAATCACTTGCTTTCCCGATATTTCATTATTTCCGATAGAATGAATTATACAATTTAGTAAGAACGATGTCGCGTGTCCAATGGTATGTAATAAGGTTGTATCCACCAAAAATTTGTTCTCTCCTAAATGCTCAAAAAGTTTCTGAAACGCAGGGGGTTATCGACATTGGGAAGAAGTCGAAAATTTGTTGATTTTTTTCTTTTTTTCATCCTTTGACCGTATGCGCGAAAATAAATTTACGGCTGGTCGAAACCCTATCATAGAAAGATTGACCTGCTTTTTGAAAATAGTACATAGGTAAAAAAAATCACACAGATATTTGTGATCTCGTTTCGAATGTTAAATTCCGAATATTTTTCATATTGATACATTTTTTTGCATCGACGAGATCAAAGACGTTCTCAAAACGAAAAGGTCGTATCCGCCGAAGACATACGACCGTTCGGCTTCAGTGGAAACTCAAAATTTCCATTCTGAAAATCGAAGGGTCGTATCCGCCGTCACCTACGGCCTTTCGGCTTTAGTCGGCCAATTTTCAAACCTCGATATTCCAGACGTATTTTGATGTTTTCAAACGATTGCAAAAAGGAAAAAAAGAAATTACGCAACCTTTTGGCCTTCGAATCGTACTTTTGGACGTTTGCGTCATTATGGCATTGTAGCGAGGCGATATGTGTTCGATTGTGAGCTGGATCGGTTCCGATAAATTCACGATCGACTCAAATGCGGCAGGAGAAAACTATAGGCAAGTTTATTGCCAGCTACATTTCATTCGGTGTTGGCTATAGTCGTTTCTAGTCGTAACCTTCGCGTTATCAATACCAAGGAACGCACAAATTAGTTTCCAATATTAATTCAATTAGCTATTAAAATATCTCATGCACAAAGTAGCTATCCGGGGACAGAATACATTTACTCGATCGTCGAGCGGTATAAAAATGACTGAAAATTATTGCGGAGGACTTTTAACGGCGCGCGTGTGAGAATCTATGCCAAATTGAATAGCTTTTTATTTCATTTTTTGTTTTTTGTCGCCATGTGCATATAAGTACTTTATGTCTCGTTGGAAAACTCCGACTCTGAATCTCGCCTGCGGCATTAATTTGACGTGGATAATAATCATTATTCTACTGTGGCCATCGGCGAAGTTCACCAAGAAATATCATTACGTCGATGCTGCACTCTAAAATTGACCCCACTTCATGTTGGGCGTAGAGAGCTGTCGATTTATTTTCTGGCTATGTTCCACGATAAAAATAATCACCTGAAACGGGAAATCGGTTTCACCATTTTCGAGCTGTTTCAGAGACGAATGTGCCTCGATGTGTTTCATTCTAAATTCGAATTATTTTGATCGTCGGTTATAGGGTTGAATCCTAAATACAGTGATATTCAATCCACGAGATTCTCAGTTCAATACAGTATATTTATTAATTGAATACAACGGGTTAACGAAACATCGTAGTATCGAACATTTTGGGTTTATTTATTTTCAGTATGCGGTTTCCTTGGTAGAGATATAATTTTCAAGCTTGGTTCGCCAGAGCTCCTCGGTACACCTGAAACATCGGAAAGGTAAAGTGAAGAGAAATTTAGTTGTTATAGATCCGTGCGTTATAGATTCGACGATTGTTAAAAATAATATGCTTCATTAGAGCGTTCACGGTGCAGGTCGTATCAGATATCAATCCACGCATTCTCCGGCTGAATTAGATTCGCCGGCATTCGCCTTCCCCGCGGGACAATGTATCTGGAATCTTCGTGAAACGCAAACGGCAAAGGGAAAAACGACTCATACGATAACCAGACAAATCGACACTCGAATGTTCTGAAATCAATCGAATCTGAATCACGAGATTCCATTTTCCACGATCGCCGCGGGGAGGGGCAACGGGGACAAGGGACCATACGAAAAACGAATATTCGGCTTATTCGTCAAACTCCATGTGCGGATGTGATTTACCTGAAACTAACGGCCAGCGGCGGGTAGCGTCGGCGTGCATTCCCCATTAATTACGGTTACCCTGAGCTGGGAGATGATGGCTCCGCGGTGGATCCCTGGAAAGCAGGTTGCTTGGAAGCTGAATCATCTGGACCAACGGTACTCGACGGGGGTGCATCTCGGTAAGAATCTGTGGTGTTTTGAGGTTTGGCATCTTGTGCGGCCTCGGCGGAGTCCGGAGACATCCAAACGGCGGCGACGAATAAGAATACGCAGAAACTGACGAGAGATATTTTTGACGACATTTTTACGTTCCTTTCCTTTTTCCTTCTATTGTTTTCCAGATGTAGACTTCCTCTTTTCCAATCACCGGAACCCTGCAAGATCTCTTAGAAGCCGCTGCGACCAACTGAAGAGTTCGTCCTACTCTCACATTCTTATACCACTCACCTCTGCCCGAGGCTGACACGTATAGCGAATCGTACTAAATTAACTACTCCGCTAACCGTTTCGATTCCATTGTTCAATCGTAATGGATACTCGGTGTTCCAGTTCGTATCGCATGCCGCCGTTATACTGCCACTGTAAATAATTATATAAACAGAATAGGACTTCGGGTGTAAAGCATCGCGCGAACGCAAGCCCTCTCTGCGATCCTCTCAATTATCACTCGCTTGATTCCGAGATACTCTACGTTCCGTAACAATTATCGGTATCGTTCCTCCTTTTTCTCAATTTTGACACCTGACCTATCGCATATGCATATTTATCGAAATGACCAGAACCACCGTCTCCGCTATCCATGCGCCACGACCACCCGAGCTCATTCTCTTTTCCTTTTCGGATCAGATTTTGGAGCAATGATCGTAGCGCAACCGAAATACCCGGGCGCTTCGTAGGACGATGAATTTCGATGAAATCGAACCACCGTGCGTAACTGTTTGTAGATTATATTACCAGCATAAATAGATCTTGCGTACGATTCGCTACCGCGGTACATGAATATGGTATAGTAACATGGCGAAGGTTGACGTTTAGATTAAAATTTTTAATGGCCGGACAACAAAGAACTATATAACGAAGTTATCGCGGTAACGATTTCTAATAAAAATGTCAACCCATTCGAAATTAATGGCTCATAGGTATAGTACGCTATGCTAGTTTTATATTTTCAAATACCTCTACCAGAGTAAGTTTATTTCAATGGCAACCTCCTACTGCAGGCTAGATTCAATCATCACCGAAGCCGGGCAAACAGACACTCCGTAGTAAGTTGTCGTCCATATATTTCGTGCGTGTATAGGTATATTGAATATCGTCGTTTTGGTCTGTTTCTCTCTTTTTCCGCAATTTTTATCGCTCAGGCCATTTTGAATGCCCGCATCTTGAATATTTCGATATAACAAATCGAATCGGAATACACTTCATTTCGTTTTTTTATTTCCTCTTTGTCTTCCCCGGGTCAGCAGAATGCGTGGCGGCAGATTGCAGAGACAGTGTACGGCGGTTGTATCGGAATAAGATTAAAATATAATATACAATCTTTATATTTTATTGTTATAATCGATATTTATTCAAAAATTCCATCGCGCTGGTTGGTTCGCCCGAGAGTCGGCGGATCAGAGTTTGCCCGCCAGCTTGCAACAGTTTTATCGGTTTCTAGACGACCCACGCGACGCAGATGGAACTTATAACATCAGCAGTTGCTACTTGAATATCGCTAACGTACCAAAACATCGGGGAAGCTGACTGAGATAACGGCCTGCGCGACGACCGGGATCTTCTGCTTCCTTGCGACGCGGATATGTTACAGAGAGACGAGAAATAAAAGGAAAAACAAATTTCTAATAAAATAAAATCAAGAATCGTACTCGAGGTGCAGGACCGACGCTGATACACAGATATACAGGTGGATAAAAAGATCACGGCGCGAACGAGAATCTAGAAGGAGACGAGAGGTAAAAAGATAAAATGAAAAATCGTGAAATTTCCTTCACGATCCGCGAATCTCGAACAAGATACTCTATTCGTGGGGAAAAGTTCAGCAGCAAATCGGTTCAGAAAAGCTCACTTCATTCGGTTTCATTTCAAATATAAACATCTAATTGATTCACTCGGGCATTAAAACCTGCCTGTCAATCGATCAATGATGTCCGGGATATGATATAAACTTACATACCGTATGTATATACATACATACATGCTACATACATACATACCTATATAGGTATAAAGTAAAAATCAAATCCTGGACTATCATTGTAGCCGTGAGCTATTCCCCATCCGCGGAAAACTATCCGTATCGATTTCCTCGAAATTCAACCTGCACCACCGCCGCCACGGGCACGAGAACCAGCACCATCAGGAGCACGTAGATAGTAATCGTTCATTGGACCTGGAAATATAGAGGATTAAAAGTAATGGGGAAGTCCTGAAAGATTAATTATATCCTCATCTCACCAGTTGATGTTATCCCGTTATACCTTGTATGTATATAGTATATAGTATATATATATATATACACATGAACGTATATATATAACGGGGCTTCGTATATTATTTATTTATTTTCTCGCCACGCATGACGGCTGTATATAGTAAATATATGGTCTGCATGCGAGGAGAATATGAGGGGTGGTCATCAGCCCGAGCGGAGGGGGTCTTCTCAATAATAAATTTGTATCCATTTCTTCTAGTTTCTTTGCATTTTTTCACTAATTTTTATCCATTATTTTCATCTTCGATCTTTTCTTCCCAAAGACGGAATAATAATTCACTCGAACGCTCCGAATTTCCGAAAAATAGAGAGCGAGCGAGTGAGAGAATTGCGGTGCGGTACGGACCGGAGTCCCTCGATAACCTGGGTCGCGGTGGATACACACCTAGATCCGGAACGTTGAGAAAAAAAGCAATAAAAAAATAGAGCTTAATAACTAATCAAAAGAGAAAGAAAAAAAAAAGAAAAAAACTGAATAGAAAGAAAACGGAGAGAGAAAATTCCCTACCGCGTCGCGTCGTCCAGCGACGATGACGACCGCCGCCACCGCCAAACCCCCCCGCCCCCTCATCCTCACACCATTCAATTCCAACTGACCCAGTTACAAATAATTCCTTCCAACTGGCCGGGTTTTTGTAAATATATATAGGTCGTAGGTGCGCGATATATATCACGATATAATATGTATTCCGATATTACATACGTTACGTAGATCAGAATCGGAACCGGAGTAATTTGAGAATCGTCTTCTCTTGAATTGTTCGTTTCTCATCGTGAGTTCATACCGTACCGAAGATTTGAGAATAATACAGAGGGAAAGGTAACCGAAGGAGAATAAAAAAAAAAAAAAAAATCAAAAATGAATCAAAATTTTGCGGAAAAATGAAATTCTCTAATTTCGATCCTCTGATTCTCTGATAATACATCACGAGTATCGTACAAGGTACGTATGCCCATCCGAAATCGACTGAAAATATCTCGTGTAGTAAAACCGTGTACGAAAGTTAATAATATCGTACGTATACGTACCGTAATTGTGGTATCTAGGCCTCTGTATACGTGTGCGGCACGTAGGAGACAAGAAACAATTCTGATGAATGATAGCTCAGCTGCACCCCAACTATCGCGTTTGAACAATCTATACACACGTATGTACATACATGTATAGTACCTGCAGATGCACACCATTACCGCACGTATAGTAGGGACGTAGATATACGCGTAGGTACCTAAAGCCACGGCGCAAAATGCAACCTGCAGCAGGGCTCCGTCGCTCGAGTTTATCGAACGTAGAAGAACCTGAGAGTTATAGCTTAATCAACAAATTTCTAATCACATCCACACGATCTTTATTTTTTAATTAATCAACCCCTAGCTATACGAAGGTGGCTTGCAGGTCGCTCGGTGCAGGTCTGTCTGGCCAACAATAAATATATAATGCCTACGCTATACCCGCAAGGTTTGTTATATTCAAATATTCGCATAAGAATATGGAATCGTTATAGGTTCACGAAGTATGTGCACAATCGCAGATCAGTGATTCTGTTAAAATTTTCTCATTTTCTTCTGCTTGTCCGACTTGCAGAGAATTTCCCCGTCCTCTTCCCCTCTCTTCTCGTTTGGATTCCAAAAATAATAGATCCACGATATGTACATACATGATATAGGTATATATTATATATCAGCGAGTGATTTATACATGCGGAGTGGCCCTCGAAATTAATTGGCGCGCGGAACAGAACACAAAAATGAAGGAAGTACAAGTGAAAAACAAAAGCCAGGAAATAGGAAAAGCGATGATGATGATGATGATGATGATGAGAACGACAACAATGTAGGTGTTGAAAACAAATCGGAGTGAACACGAGAATGGAATTTTTCTTTCAAGATGCGCAGACGGCATATATACGGGAAAGATTTCTTCTGTGCAGAGGAGCACATCGATGAGTCGGCGGTGGTGGCAGCGTCGGCGTCGGCGGCGTCGGCGGCGTCGGCGGCGGCGGTGGCGGTGGCGGTAGCTCTGCTAGGGTTTAACCTGCGCCCGCGCAGTCCTCGTCGGTTGTTTCATGGGGTAGTTTCATCGGGCTGGCGCTACTGCGATTTAACAATATTATTCAAGCAACGAACTTAGTGCTGTTTTTCGTATCGACGGAGTCTCCGTCTACGCCGGAACATCGTTCCCCCGCTGTATATAGTTATATCAAAGGTAAATAGAAAGGAAATAACAAAACATCTGTACATACGCTGCATCGACTTGCTTTCCCACGTAGCCGGGTGCCCGCAGGTATTAAAATAAGATTTTTCATCGTGAAATTTACCCTGCAGGATCTTCTCTCTCTTCCAACCTGTAGTATCCTTCGCTTATATTGATTTCCAACGAAACTATTTCTACCCGAAACTTCCATATCTCTCTCTCCTTCTCTCTCTCGCTCTGTCTCTCTCTCTCTCCCACTCTCTCTCTCTCTCACTCTCTCTGTATCTGTGTCTGCTATCTTTCCTTATTTTCCACCCACCCCACCCTACCAATTGGGATCGGTCATAGAAAAACACCGGCGTAAACGCACATTATCCCCACCTCGACAACTCACGCACGTCCAGGCAACCTCCGTGACGAAATTATTCTTATCAATTCACCCTGCACCGAGAAACATGATGCAAGAATTAGTTCCGTCTTCCGATTTCTTCTCTCCCATTTCCCTCCTTCCTTGTGATTTTTACGCGCGATGTATTCATTCATATTTCGTGTCGCGAATATGATCATTGTTATGATTGTTACAGCAATCCTTATTCTATGTAACACACATGCGTATGCATATAGTATAGTATAGTATATGCGAAACTAACGAGTAGTTCTCCTTTTTACTTCATTCGTTTTCACTCTTTTTCACTCTTTTATCGCACCGGTGAGCAAATAATATACTTGAGGCGGTTTTCTTCGAGTGCTTCGCGGAGAGTAGGACGTACGCAAAGTCGAGAAGTACATATATACACCTACCTCTGCGTAGGTACGTTGGTATATTTTAATAAATATAAAGTTTACTCCTTGATCGCAGAGATCGGACCCTATAATATAATGCTGAGCGAACGCGAGCTTCTAGTTCTATTATAATCATTGTTGCCATTGCCATTCATTTTTTCAACAACCGCCAGATTATAACTGCGAAAACCCAATTACCCTCGGCCAGAGGAACAAAGTTATCTTATATATTTTGGTAAACTTCATCGCGATAAAATGATACCTATTTGTAGAAATATTTCAATACAGTTATCACCATTGTCGTCGTGAATTTGAGTTCGCATTCGAAGTAACTCGGATTAAATCATTCTTTTTCATCCCCCTCGATGAGCAGGAAATCCCCGAATTCTCGATATCGCGATATTTCATCGAAGAATTGCTTGAAAGATGTATCTGATTCGGCTAATTTCGAACCATTATCAACTGCAATTGATAACAGTAGTAATAGTCGTAATTGTATTGGCATACTATGCAGGGAAAAAGGCGCGAAAGAAATCTGTGATCAACGGCCAACAAAATCAGGCTCAAGTAGACCATCGAAATTGGAGTTAAAAAAGAAAAGGATCCAGGGAGAGTCGACTTATTTGATTTCCCTTCATCCGGCCTAATTCCATTCTTTTCATTTTTTCATTATATCTATATTCATTGTTGTAATATAGAAGCTGAGAGGTTATGTTCTATTATGTACCTACCGACGTTCTGTTCTGCTCTGCTCTGCTCGGTTCCGTTCTTTTCTCTTGAAAGGGGTTCGTGATTCATTCCCAAGAACAGTTCGAGGGTAATGTGTAGGTGTAGTATAGGAAGTTTTCCATCCTACTTGACAGCGGAGAAAGCCTATTAACTGCGCGGAGAAGTAGTTTCCAAAGAAGTTTGTCTAGAGGCAAAATGTGGTTCGATAAGTTGAAAGTGACGTTCCGCGTCTCGCGTCTCGCGTTTCAGGTTTTCTTCTTTTTCTTCGTTCTTATACCATATATTTTTGATCGATATAAAGGTCAGAGAATAGAATTAAAAATGGGAAAAAACGAAAAATGAAGCAAGAAAATAACGGAGAGGGCATTTCAACATCACGTAACTACGTATACGGTATGTGCGTACGACCACATACGTACCTATTCCCCTTGCGATAACATAAAAAGCATGAAAATTGTTGGAAATTGAATTTGGGTGCGAAAACGGGAACGCGCAATGCTATGGCGGATATGATGCGATGGCACGAGGGACGGTGAACGGGGTACGGGGGTACGGGGGTACGGGGGAGGACTTGTGTGCTGCACCTTTCCGCAAATTTCCCTTTGTACGGTTTACTACAATGCTCCTCTAATGAAGACTTGTTTTCAGCTTAATTTACCCATTCATGAAAAGATATAGATAGGAATTAGTGCCACTCTGCTTACCGGCGAACAAATTCAGTAATTCTCTAGTTACATATAGACATGGAATAGAAAGATAGGTATTCGTAGGTATCGGTATTATTCTCTCTACAGTCCGTGCAGTTCGTTTCAAGTAGGTACATGCTACTGCGAAAAATCACTCACGAATTTCTGTAAATTACCTGCGAAATAATTACATTTTCCCACGTATACAGCGATTCATGGTATATTCTCGAGCACTAGGACTGTGAAATATCACCCGATCATAACTCACGCAACTATCTGACTCGATGAAACACACAGAAGAGGCCAAAAGAAAAAAAAAAAAAAAAAAAAGCTCGCACGCTTACTAGTATACGTGAATAAGAAGACAACGAATTTCTACATTGGCCGCGCCCCTTTTCGCCAGTTCGCACCCTTTCGCACCCGGTCGTGGCACACGACTCCGTCGCAACGCGACGTGCAGAATCCGTTTGAAAAGATTGCAGAATGACCAAATTTGCGGCTAAACGTGCCATCTCGTCTATAAAAAGGTATTTCTGTTCCTCTCCTACCACGGTCTGCTTCCTATCGCCATTCCTATCCGAAGAACAACAAAATAACGAGAAACGAGGTATCTTTAATTCGTCGAGAGAATATGAAAGATTGAATGAAAATCGCGTCATTTCTGCAGGTAGACCGAGAGAATAGGATGGAAACGGATTTTGAAATATTTCTTTTCTCCGCGCGCGTATCCGACATTTCGAGAACTTCAATTTCAGACCAAAAACAGTTAGACATCGCAAGCGTGAAAGTGTTGTTCTTTCTTCTGCCTCCCTTCCTCTCGAACCTCGAAGCGTGATACATTTTTATACAGTAGTATAGGCCATAGTCTATATCAAATTCGCCGCTGCAGGAGCGAGGAGATAGACGGTATGCGAAATTACTCGTGTTTATAGACACTAAGATTCCAGCAGGTTGTTGCAGTTTCCAGTATTTTCCTTCTCACGGATATATCTTCTATTCCCCCTTCCTCTTCTTTTCTCTCGTTTTTTTCATTTCTCTCATTTTCTCTCGGCTTTTCTTTCCAGTTTCTGATCGATTAACGACCGTCATCCCGCGTGCATGCATCGTTACGAGTATCTCCCACGTATCTTAAATATCCTACTTACACTCGACGTCCGGGGGTAAGTGAGGGTACGCAGTACCACCCCCTCCCCCTCCCCATCCCTCTGCCTCTCCCTCTCGCCCTGCGCCGACCCCCAACTTTGCTCTCAAACCATAAACAAAACGGGTATTAAAACGGGACACATTTTATAACAATATTTTATACCCTCGCTAGACTCCGCAGCGGCGAGAAACTCGCGAGAAATAATACTAGCTGTACACCTGGCGGCGCCAAGGGGTGTATTCTAACACCACGTACATACCTACCTAGGCTGCTAATGCTATTGTGCCTAAAGAAAAATATAAATATTATCGATCGTCTTTCACGAGCTTTTTTTTCGTCGTCCTTTCGTCTCATCATCGTCTCTTATTTTCGCCTCCATTTTACGACGAGCACGAAAATACTTTACCTGACACCACCGCTACATACTGCATCGCCAAGCCTCGAGCCGCTGCTGTCTGTACCTGCTGTGCGGACAGAAAACTCCACCAGAACACGCGTGAGAACTATTTCCCAATTTCCCTATTCTCCTT
Organism: Phymatocera aterrima; assembly: GCA_963170745.1. NCBI lineage: Eukaryota > Metazoa > Arthropoda > Insecta > Hymenoptera > Tenthredinidae > Phymatocera > Phymatocera aterrima. Next base: position 650,194 of record OY720668.1, read on the forward strand.
CCGATTCTTCTTCTTCTTCGGGCCTGTCGTATTCTCGCTGCACTGCAGGGCCGCCGGCCTACGCAATGATTCCGTCGTGTTCACGCATTCACCCGATACGATGTATAATTCCGCGTACATCGAGTCGATTTTTATATACTTGTATTCGTGATTCCCTTGTAGCCGGTTTCCATAACTCCTTGATTCTAATTCATATCGCGATCTTCACTTCCGTCTATATACCTAGACTCGGAGTATTCTAAATTGTATACTCTGTTATTGTGAAGTAAAATATACCTACCCTGCGAATATGTTTACTGAACGAGATTCAACCCTTAAGGCTTTCTTTATTATTCTCAATCTTCCGACTCCACCGATGTACGTACGTACGCACGTGAAATTGCCTTCGAGAATTCGTTCCGTGCTGCCAGAATTATTAGAATATTTGCAATACGTCTATACAGTTAGATACAATATATTCGAGAAAATATATCTGCGTGTATGTTTTTTCACTTCCCTCTTTCTCTCTGTTTTTCATATTCGTATGAAGTGTTCGCAAACTCGGAAGCCGCATTCATTATCAAATGACAAATCTTGAAAAAATCCTTTGATGCGAATGATTTATATATATATACACCTACAGACTCTCCGTGTCTTCGAGACCTTTTTCATGGTGAATTCAGATCGTAGATAAAAACGCTGGCTAATGAAAACCGAGAGATGGAAAATGTGATATCAATGTATATATAATATTTATATTCGCGAGAAACGTGAATCTGATTATAAATTCGCGCTCTTTTCATACCGTTCACGTAGAGAATATTTCTGTATTCGTATGCCATAACGTTCGTTACATGTAACAATTATCTCAAATTAATACGCGTAATGACGATCATGATGATGATGATGATAATGATGGTGACGTTCGTATAATAATATTAATAATAATAATAATAATAATAATAATAATAATAATAATAATAATAATAATCATAATAATTTTCCATTACGCGAACGTTTAGTCTTCACCTGTTAACGCTTTGTCCTTTAGCTTACGTTTGACGAGTTCGACTAATCTCTTAATACTCTCGACTCAGCCCACCCAATTTTCCTTTCCCTGCCTTTCCATCTTTTCCATCGTTTCCTTACCTTCCCGAGGTTCTTTCCTCGACCTCCCTCCTGCTTTAAGAGAAATTTACTGAAAGTTTAGACGTATATATATATATATATATATATATATGTATATAACCATGCCAAGGCTCTTTTTCCAGGTTATATTGATCTTTCAGTAGAGAAGCAGAAATTCCCAGGCTTTTTATCCGCTAATTATATATATATATATATGTATAATACGTATATAGAAATGCGGAAGGCAGCTATACCTGTATATCTAATACATAATATTCCATATTCGGGCGAATCTTTCGGTAATAATTAACTCGTCATTGTACAACTTCACTCCGTTCAAATGGTATATATATAACTAATCAGAAATTTCGTACAGCCCATTAACGTTTATCCGTTATCGAAGGAGAAGTAAGAATTCGAGTACGGAGTATAAACTATACTTTGTAAGTTTGCCTGAAACTTCGTTAAACTCATCAAATTATCGTTCAACCTCGTTTACACAATTCCGAGTCTTGAGCTACTACCGTGCACGTGACGCAGTGTGATTTCTTCAGGAGTAGGTATATACCAAGAGACTAAACGCCCCTCAGCACTGTTGGAGAACTCAGTGGAAGTCATACTGGCTGTTGGACTTCTTTTAAAAACGGTTAACCGCATGCAGTCGAGCTGGTTAAGTTTGTGTCGAGTACTAGTGCCTATCCTCTTTGCATAATACTCCGCATCCAATTTCAACTTTGAGTAAAAAGAAAAACAGGGGGGAAAAGGAAGGAGGAAAAAGGACTAGGAACGAGAGAGGAAAGAGTGAGGGGAAAATAAGTAAAAAAATGAGAAGGAGAGTAATGTTCGCATATCATTTGTGTAGGACATGGAATTTTTATTGCCGTTTAATTTTATAGCTTTCAACGTGCTTTCTTTTTCCGCGCCACGCCGCGCCGCGCCGCTTAACATCATGAAAACGCTTAAAATAATAATCTTTCCTCTTTCTCCCTTGTATCTACGTCGTACGCGATAAGTCCCAGCTCGAGCCTATTGATTATAATTTATACATTGATACGAGATTTGTTACCGATCTCCGAACCCGACATACAATTCTGTTTTCTCCTGCATCTTCTTCTTCCTCCTCCTGCTCCTCCTCGTCTTTGAGGTGGGCGATTTAGCTGCTGCTCTCTTCGAGCAATCGGAAGGGGATGATGAATACTCTCTCGATGATACAAGTGGGAGAATAAAAGCAATTGGGATTGTGTATTTATTCAGACAGATAATTTCTACCCGTGTACTCTGCCGCGGCAGGCATGCTTCTCATCGGTTTCCCCTTTACGAGCAGGAGGTACTCACAATTATAAATTATTGGCGAAAAACGTAGGAGCGCAAAGAAAGTCGAGTCGTACTAATGAACCATAATAGTGTTATAATTGTGAATCGTAATTATATAAAATCTTGAGAAATGAGGATCGAATCGACGATGATTATGCTCGTTTATGAATAACAAATCCTCCGCGCCCTTGCGGATGTGAAGGGTTCGATAAATCATAATAATAACGATACGGGGCGGGGGCAGGCTTGTGATTTTTTGACCCCGCAACAAGACGCATCGTGGTGTCAACGAAACTGTTAAATATTCAAACGATATGATAATTTGTAGGCCACCTAGCTGCCGGATCAGTTGAATATCTTGAACAGGATGTGCCTAGTTTTTGCCCTAACGAAGCATGAATAAAGGGATTGAGGGGGCGGGGGGACTCCTTAGATATGCGGCTGAAGATATATACAGGGCGGGTGAAAATAAAGAACGAACAGTTTTGACAAAACATTGATAGAATCCGAACCCGTTGGTTCGTTCTCTCTCAGAGACTACGATTCCGCGTTTTGAAATCGATAAAATCTCTGTGTCACCTTGCGGAGGAATTAGGCGTGTTCAAAAGGAGCTTTTAAAAAATCGCTAGAGGGATGAAAATTATAGGCGATGCGAGGCAGTGTTTGATATGATTTCTAAATCTATAAGCAATTTTCAGGGGCATTCGATACAAATCACTACGACTAGTGACTATTTAAATATCAAATTGAACTTCACTGCGGGAGTTTCGTTTGGAATGAAAATTAACAACTTTCGGAGCTGTATACGAGCTTTCAATGCAAAGTATAAGAAGTTCTCGCCGTCGCTCTCGGATACAAGCCAAGTGAATGATTGAAATTAGAATAATTGCATGATGAATAAAGTGTGTACCGAATAGCCCGGGAAATTTTTTGAAAACTTTGGAATTATGTTAAACATTACTTGATATTACGTTGTTCTTTATCAACGCGGAGAGATTTTCCCGATTTCAAAACCCCAAATGAAAACTTCATTCCACCGGTTACCGGAAAAACAAAATTCATTAAATTCACGTTTTGAAAAAGGAAAAAGATACTCCGTGCCAGAGGGTCGGTTTTAGAATTCTACAAAAATCGATGGATTCGAAGAGCAAAGAATATCTCCCAGGCAATCAATTGCGTTTATAGTTAGGAGGAACGGTTCTGAAATCAATTAGGAATTCACATACATACAATATCTCGACTAGGCAATTAAAATTGTCCAAAATTTCGTGTCTCGCACTCAGGGGTTCTTGCGGTTGAACCAACTCAAATGAAACATTCGCACGAAGTAGCAGGCGGCTGGAGGAAGGAGAAGAGAAAGGAAAAACAGTCCCCGGCAAAGAGATCCTCGTTGGATTTCACGGGGGGCAATAGGCTTTCGAAGGCGGAGGTGGTGAGATGGTTTCGGCTGGGCTGGGCGAGTGAGCGATGGTATGTCAAACGTTGGAGAAACGAATTGAAAATAAAAATCGAGTGAGGGAAAACAGAGAGTGTAGCCGCTGTAGGTCGGCAGGTTGGTAGAGGTGGGACGCCCGAAACAGAACAAATTAAAAAATAGAAGAAAAAGAACCCTCCCTTAGAAGCTTCGCAACGAGCTGCGCGGCAGCCCTCCCGAAAATCACTCTCATTCTCCGTCGCCATCGCTCGTCCCGCGCGTTTTACTTCACAAGCTTTTTTCACTTCAATATTTGACTTGAAACTGGTAGTAATTTGGCACGGCGAACACCGCAGCGCGGCGCCCGCGCCGGATGGAGCCAGTTGAGGCAAGGAGAAAGAAGACATTTTTTCTTCACCGAAAAGATGATTCGTCTCTGATATCAGTGCCTACTATATGTATGTACAACGCTGTTCGCTCGAAATCGAAACGGAGCATTTGAATCTATAGGGATAAGGAAAAGCAATCAAGAAAATTACTTTTTCGGCCACAACGGTGCAGGTATAAAAAATTATAGAAGAAAAAGAAGAATGAACCTGCAGTTCGCGAATAAAAGTTTTTCAAGACAAGAGATGTTCTCTTCCCTCTTCTCGCAATCAAACAACCGCGGAAAACACGGCGTACGTATGTATATACATGCCTACCTAGCTAATACTTGACAAACTTTTTTTTTACTTCGCGGCCCAATTATCGTTTTCATCTTTTGTTTCGACAAAATTTCGTTCAAATTTTATTCCCTCCCGCGGTTGTTCCCTTCTTTTATAATTGGCAAAGAATGAATTATACGTGTATAGGTATACCTACAATGATATACATGCGGTGTATGAAATTATTCCACGAGAATTTCACGCCTTTCGTATTACGCGACGTAATTCATAATTTCGTCTCTCCCCTTTATTTGTTATTTAACCTGCTCATCCATAGAGATGAAAAAAGGTGTACCTCACGCGATACCTATACAGTCGTTGTTTCAAAGTGAAAACAAAAATCCAGTTCAAGGGAGGTTTATTAATTTTTGTTGATTGGAAACTTTACCCACCGATAAGTACGCAAATATTCCTCGAGTCTTTCCTCCTCTGGGTACCTACTCTTACTTATACAGGTATCTATGCTCCCGTGAAGTGAAGTATAATAATTGTATTGGGTTCTAGGCAGGAATAGGTACATGCTACAGGTATATTATGTAGCTAATTATATATAGGTTCCATTCTGTGCACACTGGTCGTCAAATTTCACCCCGGATACTACGCCGGGAATGATGATAATAATAACAATAACGATAATGATAATAGTAACGATAACGTTTCCGACTTTATCGCCTTCGCGGTGGTTCGCAGACCGAGAGAGAGAGAGAGAGGAAGAGAGAGGAAGGGGCAGATAATACACGATGTAGAGATACGTGATTAGGTATGGAGCGTTTAATTCATATTCTACACCTGCGGTTGTATAATGTGAGCCGATCAGGCCGAAGCTTGTAACGTTTAATGTGACAAAATGAGGATGAAATTTTCCGACGAAGAAGAATTTTGATTCTACCCCCCAATCTCGGGAATCCCCGGACGAAAAAGTACGTAGAAAAATGGATGGCAGAAAATTGGAAGAAACAAAAATTTACGCTCCCACGTTGGGCGCCAGCTGGCGTAAATTTTTCTGCACATTTTTTCAACCGCGGATTCCCGAAATGGTAAGAAGATCGATCTTCTTCTTCTTCTTCGATTTGAACGTGATACAAACCTCAGCCTCGTGGCATGCCGAAAGTGATGTTGCAGGTTGTACTACGTGGGTACAAATAATCTCGTAATTTCAACATAAACTTATATGCCACCGCGAATCGTGGGAGGGAGGGAGGGAGGGAGGAGCGAATGTATTATATGGCCTGTATCATGTATGATGTATCATCATACTACAAAACATCGTATATAGGTGTACATACTTACGTACGAGGCCTCATCCAATCTGGGCGATCTTCTCGACAGGGGTTATTGTCGTTGGGTGGGAAATCTGCGACCGAAATAACATGACGATAAGAGCAACAATAATACTAAAACCAGGAGGGATATGGGATAGGTAGGCACCTAACACTCTATTCAATTAAAGTCCAGTAGCGACGAGATCTTTGCCAGAAAATGACCTCCAATCCAGATTTCATTTCGTTTATCCTCACGCCGACGATACGAGAATCGTTTCGAAAAAAAATTGAGTAGAACGTGATTTTCTCTCCTGTCCTTCTTTGGATCCAAATATCTTGCTCTTCTGGAGTTTCGCCATCCCGAGAGAGGGACACGGAGGTTTAGTACGCGGTCATGCAACTGAGGAATATCATCTTCTTAGTCTCCGTGATCTTGAATCCCTGCGAAACACAAATTTGCGGATAACAGTCGGGAATATTCGAAAAGCTTAAATTTTTTCTCCCACCGAAGCTGTCGTCGAGCGGGATGAAGGGAACAGCGGCCCGCAGCTCACAGTCTGCAGCGTACAGCCAGCAGGCAACCCATCTCACGCGGTTTATGCGTATTACAGGTAGCTCTGTAGCGTGCGCAGGTTCACGTCGATGAGCATGCATAGTCGGGCGGTTATAAAAGTGTATAAAAGTGTCTGAAGGTGTAAAGGTACCCGGATCTCCTCGTTGTTCTACGTGACACTTGAAACGGGTATGCACGTCGAATAAAGGAGCGAGCAGAGAAGCGGGAGATTCGGGAAAAAGGAGAAGATAACCGCGCTGCAAAGTTTCGAGCCCCGCGAACTTTACATTCTTCGGTTTACCGTGACAGTTTCGAATTACAACGAAATAAATGAATCTGGAAAATGAATTCTGAATCTACCGGCGCGGATCAGCCCGCCGCCGTGAGGAAATATAGAACGAACCTGGGAAAACGGCCGGGATCATGCGCTGCACACAGATAAAAGTATCTGAAAATTCTCCTCCGGTTTTTTCACAATCCACGAGGTTAAAGAAGATTTGCGATTTCCTGGAGCGTCCCCTCAGCTCGGTTCTCCCTCGCTTCTTCGAGTTAGCTCAGAGAAAATACTCGGTCGAGCACAAATCTCCATTAGAGTAGAAGCGCGATCTTTATTGCGCCCGGGTTCGGGCAGTTCGTCTTCGTGTCGGTACGCTACGGTCGCCCAGTCCCCGAGTTGAGTGGAGTAGAGTGTATACTGTGACTCCGGGTATCGTGATTCGCACTGCTGACCTCCGACCCCGACCCCGACCCCGAACCTCCCCAACCCTCGACAGTCCTATCCTACATATACCACGTTTTGCCAACTTGTCAAGATGTGATACGACCCGCGCTGGCAGGCCGCTGCAGACGGCAATTAACTGTCCGCAAAGTCAGCGTAAATTTTCCCCCGTTAATATATACATAGGTACAAAGCACAGGTATATACTCCCGCGATTCACACCTAGCCACGTTCATTCTCGACTATGCCTTCGGCTAGACGTTGAATCGCCCGGCAATACCTGACGTGTAATGTACAGCAGCGGACACCAGGTATATTATTCTGAACAATTTCATATCCGAATATGTAATAGTCAGACGTGGAATCGCCGGTGCGGTATGATACTCGATTTCCCTTTATTTCCAACGAAATTATCATCCCGGATATAGGTACATACGTACTACGTATAGCATACACATATGTGACGGGTTCATATGCATCGGGTTCTCTCCTCTCCTCTCCTCTCCGCACGCGAGCGTAATATCCATGTGTAATGACAGATTCGAGCTGCGCATTGGTATACCTATATATAACGAGGAAATCACACAGATTTATCATCGTCGTTATCGGGGGCTGTTGGGAGCAGGCAAGACGCGTTATAGTCTTACGATCTGAATATAAAGAAGAAGAAAAAAAGGAAAGGCGTTTGCGCGGTGAATAAAAAATCGCCAAATCATTGGTTTCGGGTGAATAACAGAAGCAACGCGGTAGATCTTTTCTCTAGTTTTTGAAAATCGAAACCGGGGATGAGCGGGAAGAGAAAGAGCCCGGTAATTGGAAAGTTGGAGACCGCGAATTTCGGAATATCATTAGACCATGATCGTAATGTCATTCGTAACTACCTCAGGAATACAGTGATGGGAATTTTTCCGAGCCGTCTCTCAACGCGATATCGGCATTAGATATTGATCAAAATTCAAAGCGGAATTTGTTGTCCTCAATGCTCATCCCGCAACTGTTTGTTGCTGAAACGATCAGTGGTTTCCACTGTGTAATGTGGTTTCCATCTCCTCTTTTCTTACCTTCGAAGGAAGAAAGAAAACCCGCTCGAGAAACTCCGAGAAACTCAACAACTGTATACTACGCATGCATACTACACACTATGTCACGTAGCTGCAGTTTCGTTTACTCGCAAACCCTCGTGGTATACTCCCTGCCGGTGTATGTGCGTGTACCTGTTTGAGTAACTCTACACACACGATGTATATATACTTGTACACCTTTACAATACGTATACTTTCGTACGGAATATATATGTATACATTTGTATATACCCATCAGGAACGAGTCTTCCATCTGTGTGTGTGTAGGTACATGCATACGCAACGCCCCCGTGTACATACATAGGTGTATGTATGTATGTAACTATAAATAAGATGATAGTACCGAGATACGAGGGTCGGGGGATCGTGATATGCTCTTACGAAGGTAATCCCACGTTGGTAAGGTATATTTGCAGAGTCACAGTATAACTAATATCCCGAATAGGCTCCCAGCGATTTCTTACAATATACTGTACGCGTATATCTCCGGGCTTAGGTTGGATGGGTACAGCGCTGCAACTCGCTGATCTTCATCAGACGAAGTAAATCAACCGGTGAAAAAAACTAAACGTTTCACTTCCGCAGGGAATTTTCACCCTCTATAGTCCGTACTCTGTGTCTACGCCGCGCCGTGCCACGGGAATATTGTCCTATCTTTTGAAAGTATGCACGTACCTATATCCGGGAGGATAATCGCTGTCGCAACCGATCGTATACGGGAGTCGCGTATCTCATTCGTTGACGACTCCTCGCTTTTGAGTAGTTGTTTCTTGTTCAATTTTTGAATTATTTCTGCCAATCGACGTAGCTCGGGTGGGTACTCGAGCCAGTAAATCAAACGAAGAGGCGGAGGAGCGGAGGAGCGGGATTACGTGACGCAATAAATATACTGGTCACTTTCTTAACTAAGTTACAGTCACCTTGGGGTGATATTAAAGTGCCTTTGGGAAATCTGAAAAAGATAACGAGATGGCTACGGTAGGTATAGCATATAGCCGTAGTATACCCGGCTGTGTAAGTTCACCGGCGCTACGGGCTGCGGTTCGCTGTAAATAACGTAAAGTATGATACAGATACACGTAGAAACATATGCCTCGGGTAGAAATGGTAGACGACGTATAACAATACGCCAACGACGCGACCCTAATGTCGGAGTTGATGACAAAAGAGTTGGCTGGGGGCAGTTCCTTTTGGAAAAATTCGATACCCGATGTAAGATATGAGTGCCAACCGGCCGCGGCACCACGACGACGCTCTCCTTCCAACTTGGGAGCCACTGCTTCTCGCTCGTCTTCCTCTTCTTGAGAAGAGCATAAGGCCAAACGGCTATTAGATTACGATACCCGATGTAAATCGACTCTCCGAATGCTCCCCGCCGCGGTTCTCTATATATTTATTATTCTCACCCAAATCCCCCGGAATCGTTCCAATATTCTCTCTTATAGAATAGAATGTATCGTGTGAAGATCTACTTTCAACGCCCCACCATCCTTCCCTTCCTTCCTTCCTTTCTTTCTTTTCATTCTTATCTACTTTCTTGGTCTTTTTCAGGAACACCCGGAGGAATGACGATGGTGGTCAATTGACGTTGAGGAGAAACTGTAACGAATAGCAATAAAATGACGCGTATCAGCTCATTGTTTGTATTAATCTGGGGAATATTTGTCCTTTCCTTGATCAAAGGTGAGTGCATCGCTCAGCCATAGTAGATCACACGAATGTCACAGGTCGGTGACGTACGTACGTACATCACTGGTCTAGTGATCAATTTTAAACGTTGTCATATTCCAGGGATGATCGTGTTCAAATTTCGAAACCCCCAGTGGAAATTAGTCGAGTTATACGCGAACTACAGGGTGCAGCATGGCGCGGCGCGACTAATCGAATTAATGGATGGAATCGAAAATTATCCCCCTCGTAATAATAATATGTAGTTTGAAAAGTTTTCAACCCCGCCCGCTGGTATAACTGTACAGATATAATATACCTGTATACAGGGTGATTCAGTCCGACCGCGCCGAAAGTCCAACAACATAGATTCCTCGTGAAAATCTATATTTCTTGAACACCTTGCACGCAAAACCTCGCGAGAATTTCATTCTAATGCAGATTCCCGCGTACTTATGGATTATAGATAGAAAAAATGAACAGTTTTACGGCCAAAAGTTGGAGAGATCAAACCTCGGCCCCCTATTTTCCAATTTCGAATTCTTTGGTTTTTCTCTTTCCTTTCTTCGGGCTACAACTAATCGTCGATTCTCACGCGAGTGCGGGTAGGTGTATGAAATGAATGAACATCAGCTATATCGATGAGATATGTGTACAGCATTCATTCGAGGGTAGACGTGTATATGTATAAATAAATATACTCAGGCCATGGATAGAAAAAAAAAATGGGAAATTGTTTGGCACGGGAATTAGATTGAGATAAGTTCACCGAAAGATATGCAGGGATTTAAATTTCTACTTTTCCGCATGTTGAACGTACATGCATGTATGTATGTATATACATATATACCTTCCAACGCTTCCATTTTACTCCACTGGTGGTAAATTCGATTCAAACAATTTCCTAGGCCATTGAATCTCCTCCGAGTGAATTTTTTCATTCGGAAATCTAACACGCGCTGGAGATATACCTAATGACAAGTGCGAAGAGGATAAACCAACGCTCGCATTCTCCAGAGGCCCCAGCAGTTTACCAATATTACAACGTTCTATGATGATAATAATAATACACACACAGGGGTTGAATTCGTAAACCGTGTCGGGACTAACAATAAGATGATGATATACTCGTATCGAAAATTCGCTGCCGATAACAGAGAAACCGAATAATTATTCGATCTCTGAAGTTCCTATGACCAAGAACCAGGATTTTTTTCTCTTTCTGGAAGAAGAAAAATAGATAATACTTAGCTGTTAACAATTCCGTTCGTATTCCGTCTATCGACACATGAATTTCTCTTTTCAGAATCGAAGCCCGTTAGCTGGGAGGAGTGGTGGACCTACGACGGTATTTCAGGTGAAACAATTTATCGGGAGATCGTAAAATAAAGAAAACCAATTAAAAACTTACACAATGTTTGCCGCGTTACGTCGCGGTAAGTCCGGTTGCCTACATCATCGTCGGTAAGGGAGGAATCTCGCCTGCCACGAATAAAGATCGTTCAATTTTCTGCTGACTTCGGAATTCTGGGATGTGAAAATCGGGCGCCTACGGTCATGAAAGGGGAACTTTAGTGGAATGGTCGTTGATATTTTTGAATTACCGACCTGATTGTAAAAATAATGCATAAAACGAAGACCAAAGCTCGGTTTGATAGGCAACCGGAGATACCGCGCGGAAAGATTCGTGAAACTCGTTAAGAAAAAAAAGTAATGTGGTTGATGGTCGGATAAAACGATGGGTGCTTCTACAACAGGCGTTAAAGTTCTGTTCTTGTTAGGTCCGGCATTCTGGGGTCTGATAAACCCGGAGTGGTCACTCTGCAATAAAGGGCGACGACAATCACCAGTGAATCTTGAACCTACGAGGTTGTTGTTCGACCCGAACCTCAGATCGCTACATCTGGACAAGCACAGGGTTGGCGGTATACTGGCTAATACCGGGCACAGCGTTGTGTTCGCAGTCGATAACGACACTCGTCATCCGGTCAACATATCCGGCGGTCCACTGAGCTATCGATATCAATTTCACGAAATTCATTTGCACTACGGACTCCACGATAGAACTGGGAGCGAGCACACCATCGATGGATACGCGTTTCCCGCTGAGGTGAGCAGAGGCAAAAGTATATGAACAACAAAATTCGTCGTCATTATTAGTACATTTGGCGAGACATGTGATTCTCTATATGTATCCGCGGAGATCAATTTTTCCGCAAAGTATCCCAACGTCCCGATAGAATTTTATCACCGAATTGCGATAACTGAACCATGTACGCTTAATTCCGCGTCGCTTTCGCCGCCCCCGCTTCCTCCAGTACCTCTATATCTCGGTTCTCCTCTTAAACTTTCGGGTAGAGCACCTGGGGCGATGCTCGATGGCTGCGCGAATTACTTTGTACACAGTAGGTGGGCGGACGTAGGTATACCTGCTGCCTGCTGCCTGCTGGGGGCAAGGGAGGGCGGCCGGGGGTTGTAGTGGTTATATAGGTACGCAGTTGCAGGTTGGGTTCGTGATAAATCCAGATAAGATCCCCACCACAGTTCCCTTCTTGGTTCCCTCCGCCCGCCCCGCCCCACGGCATCACAATTTTCTGAATGAATTAGGTATTTGGGACACGTAAACTGCCACGGGGTGTATACATACATATTTATAAACCCATACATAGCTAACAGCAGCCCCCGACCCTCCAGCGACGAGGCAACATTCGAAAGGGCGTTCGCGAGCCTGTTTCGTGTCAACTATCCCTAATGACACTAACCGCAAACACCGAGATATTCGGGTTTCCCTAACTTACACATTAACCGTCTATACACTGTGGAAGCAATCATAAATCTCTGATCACGCTTCTCGGCGAGAGGATACACTCTCGTAGTGTTTTCCAATCCCGAATTACCGAAATAGCATTTTATGGCCTTCGCATTTCTTTATCCATCTTCTCCAGACACACAGGAAGCAGAAAATTAGATTAAAAACCAAAAAATTAGTTACCCGTTCGATCGATTTTCTTCTTCCCCGTGACTATTGCCATTGAACGTGGTAAGGATTCGAGAATAAGTAATTAAATGTGAGACAAACATTGATTCTTGTGTTTGCCGTTCCAATTTCTTCTCAAACGAGCGATTTTCTCCTATTTCGGAATATCGACTATTCTTCTGTATTTGAAAATTCAGGGTTGGCGCTAGACATGGCGAAACGGTGACTTTCGTTTGGAGGGAAAAGAAATGTTTGTGAAAGTAGATCGCGCATTGATAATTCCAGCGTTACCCGATCCGGCCTATCATTTTTTTTACAAGTTATGCCCCGGAGTCACGATATATTTAATCAGCGAAGAGTCGACATAGGGACGATAAACTCCTTCGTCAATCAGAACCATCGAAAGATCGCCGCGATATCTGTGCGATTTCTAATTTCTTTGTATTTTCGTATTTTGTTTCTTTTTTTCCATTTTCTCTTTGCAGATACAGATTTTCGGATTCAATTCTCAACTCTACAACAATTTTTCCGATGCACTTCACAGGGCTCAGGGTATCGTTGCTGTTTCCTTACTTCTGCAGGTAAGCTTAACAATAATCGATGATTACTGTAATCTGTAATCACCGCGTTTTCATCAAAGATCGTATATGAGTTGAGTAACATAATTATATGGGCAAAATTTTTCAGTCTATCTGTTTGTGAATTCATTTTCAGCTTGGCGATTTGTCGAATCCTGAGTTGAGGATATTCACCGAACAGCTGCACAGAATCAAGTACGGAGGTAAGATTCGATTCAAATTACCATTCTGAAAAGGTAAAGGTGAACTTTGGCGATAAAGTTGAGCAGTAAACGACGGAAGAAATTCATTTGGGAAAAAGTAAAAAGTTTAATTTCGCAGTACAATTCCTTGATAGTAATAAAGAAGGATAATAAAACGCTCGAATTTCATGAGGTAGACTAAAGTTTATAACGTTGACGCAATTTTGAGGAATTTTTTCGCTCAAATTTCACGATGAAGAAATATCTTTAGCTCTAGCTGTCGCCCAACGTGGGGCCGTCAATTTCTTGTGCTCATTCTGTGCCTCAGATTGTGTCTATGTCTTTTTTTCCCCCAAGGATCATTCCCGATATTGCAAAAATATTATCGTTCGTCGTAAAATTTCATCTGAAAATTTCCCACAAAATTGCATGTATGTACCTACATTCAGAGTTTTAGAGTACAGTTTATCACTTCCAAAGATTCATGTAGGTATAGTATAGGAGTAGGTAAACGAGAACACACAAGAATGGAATCACTGAAGTTTATACCCCTCAACGACGCGGCGCGGCCGCGGTCGTTCGGAATTACGAATATCATTTAATTAACTATGTTTGCAACAGGGGAAGCGATGGAAATAAAGCGGCTAACGGTACGAGGTCTTCTGCCGGATACCGAACACTACATGACATACGACGGATCTACCACTATGCCGGCATGTCACGAAACCACAACTTGGATAATATTAAATAAGCCGATTTACATCACAAAGCAACAGGTGAAACGCAGGCTCTTCTTTTATCTCTCTCTTTCTCCCTCTCTCTCTCGTTTCTCCAGTACGTACGTACCTAGGCACGCAAGTGTAACGCGCGAATAGCTACGATAGGTAAACAGCGAGTGAATAAAATTATGAAAAATTTCTGGTCCAGCAACTTGGGCCCGTAGCGAAAATGATTTGGAAACGATGATCATAAGCTATATGGAATTTTTCAGTTACACGCGCTCAGAAAATTGATGCAAGGAGACGCGAGACACCCCAAAGCACCCCTGGGAAATAATTTCCGGCCACCTCAACCGCTCCATCACCGTCCTGTACGAACAAACATCGATTTCAATGTCCAGGTGAGAATCGATTACATAAAGCTTCTCCTATACGATTCCGAATATCAACATTAACGGTAACGAGTACTTGGTACGCACAACCCTTACTCGTAAATTATATTTTCACGTATCATTGTTGACGGTTTGTCAAGTTTTTTGCTGCCGATTCTTTTCCGTACAAAAAAAAACAAAAAAAAAAAAAACTGATCTCTATCTCGGACGAACTTGGAATTCGGGGATTTTTTATATTTTCTAAATTGAAAAACTTCCCAAATCCTGGGTGAAGGAGACTCTCGTTTGACTGAGAGAATATCAGCGACATATACCTGTATACTTAGATCGCCTGATTATTGTATATTTTACTCCGAATCCGATAAAATTCAAGCGCGTCGAAAATAAATTATTATCCACGTTATGGGTATGTACATAACGCTATATAACTTATACCTACGCCATATGATATAACTTGATGCTATGCTGTTCCCTGCCACGAACGCAGTAATTAAATATCAGTTACCAACTGCAACGTAACATCCGTAACACGCTTGACGTATTACATCATCGCATATCCATGTCATCCCGCGTTTAACTAATTTCCAAAGTTTGACGAATATCCAACGTTAATTGCAACGAGTACAACGCACGTCTCTGTGCTCTCGTCGCCGCCATCACCGTCGTTATACTTAGTTGAGTAGCGAATGATAATAATAATATTAATTATAATAGCAATGGTAATTAGTCTGACAGTTCGTATCCGAGTACATACATGCCTGCATAGTCAAGTGGCACAAGTCACGCCGAACATGTATATACCTCAGATATTGTACGATTTGATATTCAATTTGATATTTCATTATTTTAAACAGGGGGCGAAAAATTGTCCGACGATGTACAGAGACATTTATTACAAAGGTATGGATAAATTTTCATTTACATAATGCGACTATTACAATTATCGTGAACGAATTTGCACATTGAATGGCTCGTTTAACTTTTTCACATTTTCTTCATACATGTATGATTATAATTTTGATAGACCCTGTGAACGGCAGGAATTCATTCATTCGAAATATTGAAAATACTGTAGCGAATAAGATTTCGATGATTCGTCTATTTTGTATTTTTTGCTTCGCTGCTTCATCACAGACTGAACCATATAATAAGAGCAATCACTTCGGACAATTTATTAATTTACGCCGTTAAATTTGGTCGAGGTTCAATTTTTTCTTTCCTTTCGTACGTTTTTTGCTTTCTCGTCTTTCGATTACATACATACGCGTATACATACGCGTCTATATACATATTCAACGAACCTGCACGAAGGTATTCCTATAAATAACAATGACGATTTTGAATTAATTAAGAAAGTTGTTAAAATTGAGTGTAATTGGTTTTCGTCGGTCGATCAATTTACGTAACAAACGTAACGCGGTACGAGACGAAGGGCAGTATAAGGCACCCCGCACAGTAGTACATACATCTTACAGCTCGGCAGCAATACACGGGCGACCCTTGCGCGTTTCCTAGTTAATTAACACCCATAATAAACTGGAGTTTGAGCGGAAACGTTGCGCAACATTGATGCGTACGTTTGTCAAGTAGTCGGCATAATATTTATAATAATTATCACGTCGGAAGTGGTAATGAACGAGTCACATTATACGACAAGACTCGCCGATATTGCTCGTTGTGAATTTCCCAATTAAATAATTAAACACAATATACTACGTAGTACACCGCTTATGCAGGCATAAATTCATGTATATGAATTGAAATTGCTGTATATGACTCGTCTGCCTAGGTACTATAATATGTGTACGCGAATCGTTCACCGCGTATCGCATATGTTTCATATTCTACCGAGTAATATTCGTTGATAAACAAACTGATAACTGAAAGCATATTTGACCAAATTGGTTTCTTTTTTTTCTTCTTTTTTTTCTTTTCTCCCCCCCGAAAAGCCAACAGTTGGAAGCAGCCCTGAAGAATTGGAATATTGAGAAGAGGACTTCTGCAAACGAGCCGAGACAAACCCGGAGGATATTCTCCGTCGAGGCTGCCGGAGTCGACGTGAAGGCAATTTTTTTAAATAAATTTAAACTAAAACAAAAGGAAATTCACATATCAATGTGTGCGTGTGACGCAAATCTTCGGGAAAAGAAACAAACTTTCTCTTTTCTCTCTCAATATTACCTATTATGTAACGATACAGCTCTCGATGAGTATATGCTACATGCGTTATACTCTTCTAACGTGCGTTGGACTAACGTGTATCTCTACTAGATGATGATTTGCCTCGCACCACTCCAGTCTGTGTGGTGGTCAGTCAGAAATAAATGCTTCGTTACACATAATAATAAAAATAATACTATATAATAATAATATTAATATTAATAATAATAAATACTGTTATAAACATATATATATATATATATATACATACATACATATATATATATATATTTATATGATATATTAGACGTGACTTGCCAAGTATGTTTCTTAAATAAGATATATATTAAACGAAGAAAAAAAAACAAGATATACATACAAACATATATGTATATATAGTAGCTTAGAGAATCGTGAAATAATGGAAACAAAAAATTGAATATCGATAATCTATACATATACATACATATATATATATATATATACATTAGAAGAAAACAATTAAATGAATAAACAAAAAAAAAGCTATGACTATCGGGGGCCTGTGAGGGTATATAAGATACGCAACTATGTAATAAAAAGTGACAAAAAAAGATAAGAAAACATGTAAGCAAAAAAAAAAAAAAGAAGTAAAATACTACATATATATATAATATATATATATACATACACACACGAACACACACGCGCGCATATATATAAATAACGATGAAAAGCGTAATAATCGATGATAGAAGAAAATGGAAACAAAAATTTATACTCTATTCTTGTAATAAAATTGTGAAAAACGAAAAAAAAAACAAAAATAACAAGACAAAACAAAAAAAAAAGAAAAAATAAGTAACTAAGAAAACAGAAAAAAAAACTCAAAAAGCTTCGTTCGTTGTATAAAAATTCATTACAATTTTTCTCGTTCCCTCGCATGCTTCAGCGTACAGGGATATACGTACGTGGGAGTGAATAGAATTTTGTCAAAAAAACCAACATCGACAGCAGCAAAGAAAAGGGCGGGGGAGGGGAAGAAAAATTTATATTCTTCGTTTTTATGCCAGATGATATGTTTCTGTTACACGAACATGAAACTGCGGAAAACAGCTAACGTGAATTTCATTGAAATATTGTTGCATATCTGTGATGGGACCTTCTTTCTACCTATTCCTATGCCTAATTGTATCTAATCATTCCCCTACGTATATAACGCTGAAGAATTTTATTTCTAAACTGTTTGTTCCTTCTCCACATCGTTCGGATGTTTGCTGTTGCCTCATTGTATATATAAGGAAGGGACATCCGGATGTTGCGGTAGTGCTAGGGGACACACCCCGTATCTAGTCGGACTCTCGACATTACATTTTCTCCGTTCGGTAATGAAACATTCCGTCAGATTGTTCCGATTTTCGGGCAAAATTTTACCTACCGAATGACTCTCCGAGCAATTTTCGATGAAATATT
Source organism: Phymatocera aterrima (assembly GCA_963170745.1). Lineage (NCBI taxonomy): Eukaryota > Metazoa > Arthropoda > Insecta > Hymenoptera > Tenthredinidae > Phymatocera > Phymatocera aterrima. The sequence continues at coordinate 668,479 of OY720668.1, forward strand.
TCATAATGAAAAATGAAAATAACTTCAGATCGAAAGGAATGATCGTTGATTGCTTGAAATCGTCGATTGTTCAATGCGAAGAATTGCAGCAAGATTTAATCGGCGGATGATGATTCTTCCGAAATTTTCTTTGGCAATGAAATTTGATTATTCGCTCTGAGGGTTTGTTGAAAACTTATCCACATGGATATCGCATATCTATGACATCTAGTACAGTAATATACGTCTGGGAAATGAGGTAGGTAACCTGAACCTTGTACGTATGTACTATGCAGTAACACGTAATAATATAATTGATGTCATGTCTCTGCGCTTGGTGTAATGATAAACAGCTGTAGCGTGTTTATTAATCAGCGTTAAAAGCTCAAACACGAGCATACAGACGAGGTATAGGTCACAATATGGGGGGAGGGCATCAGGATCAACGTGTATAAGTTGTGAGGAACGGGACGGGTGTCCTTCCTGTTCCTCTTCCGGCGTTCGTGTTCTTGCCTCAATTATTTCCCTTCGATTGTAACGTATGTGCAGTTCGTAATTTGGAACGCCCACTCGCAGATAAATAACGAACCGTCAATTACCAAACACGGCGATGCAAAAAAAGGCAGTTTTCTACAGGTTTTTTTATCCTGTTCGTATGGGATGCACAGAATTCTACACACGAGCATAGAGATTCTCTTGTACCGAAAATCGGTCAGGTAAAAGTACAGGGACCTTCCCCACGCCTGTTTGGAATTTAACGATTTTCGTCTTCTCGAATAAAACGTTTCATCTCGCATATACTATATATAGACATATGAAAAGTAAGGAGTGGGATATATATACATATATAAGGGTGAAAGAGTCGTTCGGTATCACGATTAACGGTCCCACCATTCGAGGGGAAAGAGAGTTTACAGTGATTATACTGCTGCAGCGCAGAATTAAAGAACTCTTGCCAACTGTACAGGGGAAGAGAATGAAGAAAATGAAGAAAAATAAGACGTAGGTAGAATGAAGGAAATAAAACTCTCCCTGGTAACTTGGCATGGCAAAAAACCCCCCATAGCCATCAGACAATTAAAAACTTCAGCACTAACTCGCTCGGAATCAAAACTGCGCGGCGAGCTCCTGGATTAAAATGAAACTTGAAATTTATACGAAACGAGCGGACAAATATATTTGTATACGTATTCTTGTATCACACAGCTTCGCTCTTTATGAGAAGCTCACCGTTTATGCTGCACCGTTTTACTCATATTCATAACGTATTCAATTTTCCTCTACTTTTTGAGTACAGCCACGGAGAAGTGGAGGAGAACATTTCAAGGTATAATTGTGATTATATCGTTGTTGGGACGGCGTTGATGATTACCCGATCACGTAGTGCCAACAACGTGAAAAAATTCAGGAAAAAGAAAGGAAGAAAGAAAGAAAGAGAGGCAAATATATACCTACACCTTGTTTCCTCAGATTTTCACGGGGTTGTAAGATTCAAGTCACGACCAAATTATCCGTAGTACATACCTACCCACCTACCTACCTATATACCAGCCATACAATTTAATCCCTATCAAAAATGTTCATCTATACGAGTAAGGAATACCAAAGTATTTCGCGTCACGCGATGTGTATACTTGAGTGCCTGTGACGAGATTCATATGCGATTATAATGTAACCAGAACCTCATACCGCCTTCACAAGTGCTTTTTGAAATGATAATTACATTCACTCGTATATATATGGATAGGTGAAGGTATATGTATACTTACGCACAGTATGATATTTCGCCTCGTGAGAATAAAACAAGCGAAATGAGAAAGGAAAGCGAAAAGAAAAAAGCCGAGAGGAAGGAAGAAAATTAGTTGAAAAAAAATGAAATAAATGAAAATCGATAATTCAAACCTCAGCCCTCCGATCCTAAAAGGTTTTCGAACACAATACCTAAGCGACACTAGCGTCTAGACGGGGTTGACGACACGAATAACAACCGCAACATGTGGAATACAACCCCTCCCTCGTCTCCTGTCTCGTCTTGTAGTATAGACGTAGAGAGAGTCCGAGGATTCGCTGCGTCGAGGAAAATTCTGAACACAAAAAAGTCTATGTATAGTATTATAGTATAGCTGCTCACGTTTATCCAGCGACGCGGAACTATATCGTAAGAAAGAACAGAAGAAGTTGCGGGTGAAATAGCTGAAGGGGCAGTTTCACCGAACCTTTTCCTATAACCCTCCACTTTTATTCTCACTATTCTTGCACCCTGCGTATAATTATAGAGCTATGAACGTGGTTTAGAAAAAAGGAAGAGAGCGGACTATGAGATAGAAAAGCGGATTCCATGAAAAGAAGCCGAAAAATTCAACGTGGTCGTATATTAAATGCTATCGCATTGGTTACTACAATTATTTATCATGCTTTCTCGTACTTTGTTTCTGAAACTGAACGCAGGTATGTGGTACGCACCTATACGAAACGATTTTAGTACTTCAAAAATCTCTCAATCGCGGCGCGTGCCGAACGTCCGACTACGAACTATCCGTAACCGCTTGAAACACAAGCTAGCTCTTTCTCGTTCAGCTCGAGTTTCAATCGCTGCATTCGGAAATTTCCCGCTGAATCATGAGAAGTTTGAGAGAAAAAGACGAGAGCTGGCTTTTTCTCATGTCCAACATGAACAGAATTACAGGTCTCGTGGGAAATGCGGATGGGAAAATCAAGTGTCTCGAGGTATGTACCTATGCCACGTATACGTGGCACGTACGACGTACACGCAAGTACATACAGGGGTATATATATAACATATATATATGTAGAGAGAGAGAGTGAGGGAGAGAGAGAGAGAGAGAGCTGCAGTTAAGGGGGTGCACACAAGTGATGGAAGCCGCGATCGATATGGCTGTATAGATACTGTGGGTGCTTGTATAGTTTCGGGGATGCGCGGGAAGGGATATCATTTTCAAAGCATTAATCAAAGTCAAATTATTGCCATGGACTCCACTAACAATTAGGACCCTTTTTCAGTTAAGTGGGAGGGAGCGGGGTTAAATCGAGTTATTATATAATATTATGCCATGAAATTGAAGTATATGGGGCTGAAATTTATAACGCCAACGTAGCGCCACGAAATCACGAAAATAAATATCAGCTGTATGAATTAAATTTCGGCACCGAAATGTTCCGTGCGAAAAATTCAATCTCCGGTGAAATTTTCCGATGGAAACGACCGGCAGAAAAATAAAGAAATCCAGGCATACGCCTATCTATATTTGAATGAAACGGAAAAGTTCTCAGCGAAATTTTCGTCACTCGACAAATATAAATACTGAGTGTATCAAATGAATGGAAAGTTAGAAGAAAAAGAAAGAAACCGTGCTCGACACTTTTCCGCCCGGCTGACTCATATTATCTAGCGTTGCAGGCTTGCAGTGTTGTAATAAAATTCTAAAAACGATCGTATCTCATTACCGGGTTACAAAATTGTCTCTCTCTCCCTTTTTATCTTTCATCCTAAAGAAGCGGGCTTGCTTGGCTTCGGCTACAGCCACAGCTTGAGCCTCATGATCGCGTCGTGAAGTAGTAGATAAAACCAACACAGGCGTACGTATATCTATGTATATGTACAAAATGGTCGAGTAAAAAGCTCGCCTCTGCACCCCGCCGCGGTTAAGCTCGAGGAATAAGAGAGACACTCATCGTTCCATGCTGTCAGGTAGAAGAGGCGTCGGGGGCTGGGACTGGGGTTGAAAAAGGTAGAGCGAGCCTGAGGACGGAGGGCCGGAGGCTCGGCGAGGGGGAGAGTATATAACGGAACGGCAAAGTCAGCATCAGGGTGTAGAATGGGGTAGGTTGGTTGGTACGCGGAGATTCCCCGGAATTAGAAACGCAGATAAGTGTTTTTAAAATAAAATTAAAAAGCAGACTATATATAAGAAACGCGGTAAAGGTCGCTGTCACTGTCGCCGCCGCCGCCACCGCCGCCACCGCCACCGCGACGGAACCAGCCAGTCAGCCGCCCGACCAGTCTACCAGCAAGTGAAGGAGAAAAGGAAGAGGAAGACGACGAAGAAGAAGAAGAGAAGGGTAGAGAAGAGAGAGAAAGACAGGATTTCATTGAACGCCCCCAGAATTTGTTGGTGGCGCCCTCTTAGCTGTGCGGCAGAACGCGGCAGCGCTGCGTCAACCCCGCGTCGGGTCGCGGTGAAAACGGGGAGATGAGAGACATAGAGAGAAGGGAGGCGGAGAGAGACACCGTGGTGGGGGGAGAGAAGAGAGAAGAGACAGGGAGTCCACGGGACTCACTGCTGCTGCTTCCCAGCGTCGAAACGTCGGAGTGCTCCCGATGGGAGGAATTAATATCCGTTCAAATATCAATAAATACATAATAACACGATGTACGTAATGTGTACAGGCGCCTAGAAAATATGACGGCTTCTAGGGAATGCCCAACGGGTACACATATTATAAAACTGTACATCAAAGTTCAATCCATCTCTGCACCCGGCCTGGATTAGGGTTGCAGTAATTTGTGTGGCCTAACGCGTTATAATTGTATTTGTATATATTGTACACGATACAGAATTTTCATTTCCGCCTCCATCCGCACCGGCGTAAACTCCGTCATCGCGATAATGTGCTGTCCTTAAATATTCTTAACTATCTTTACAATCACCAATTAGATACAGTTTCAAGAGAATAAAACCGGTGACGAATGTTATACAAATAAAAATAAAACGAAAAAAAGAAGCTGCACCTGTATAGTATATTTGCAAACCGTACAGTGAATTGAAAAGGAAATTAAATAATATACCTACATCCTGCAAAGTTTGGTCAATTTTTATAACCCCGTACGCGACTTCGTTGAATAATCTTCTCCTCGACGCTGCAGATACGACAAAAAATGAAGGAAGAGTAAAAGAGCAAACTAGAGAAGAGCTTGCATTTCGGGAAAAAAGGAAATATCTCGTGTTTCCCGAAGACCGACGTTCAATCCCCTATAGGCTCTGGAGAATGAGGGACGTTAAATTGTGGAAATATGAGAAAGGGAAAATTTTCGCCAAAGCGGATATTCTCTCTGCGGTTAACAACGACTGTTAAATGTTGAACACAGGAATATTCTATGTGATTCCCTTCGGCCTCTGGTAAGCTGAATGATCAGTGTTTTCAATTGGAATAGAACAATTACAATCAATATTTTCATTATCAATACATGCACGCGTATTATTTTATAGAAATAGTCAAATTTCGTGAAATTAAGATGAAAAAGAAACCTATAATTTTCTTCGGCGGCTGAGAGTGTACTGTCAAACTCAACACTCCGCGCCATGATATGCACGAGCCGCCGATATTGAGCGGTTTCCTCGCGAAAGATTCGATATTATATTTGAAAAGCGGTAAGAGGAGTCTCTCTCTGCCTCTCTCTACCTCTCCCTCCGTCTCTGTCGCGTTCTCTCTATAATTTTCTCACGCGGCGAACTGTATCTAACAATTTCAATATTTCTGTTACGCTTTTCCAATCAAATCTCGTGCTTCCCTCTCCTCCCGATACTGCATTCGGAGGTGAATAGGATTCAAACAATATTGTGTGAATGGAGTTGTTTTTCTATTCGGTTTTTTCCCCTCTCTTTCGTTCTTTCAATAATTACACCTCTTCATACGTCCCCTCCCCCATTCGCCATTCTGGAACCGCTTAGTTATCGTTCTAAATGATTGCATAATGAGCGTTCACGCTGATATGGTAGATTTTGAAAATTAGTACCGGATTTCCTTGCCACCTCCGCCCCCCTGTAGCCACTCACCAGTCGCTTTATTCCGAAAATTACTACGAATGAAAATTAAGTATGATAATCATAACTTCTGGGTTCTTGGATACAGATATGCGTGTGCCTCGCTGGTCGAGTCTCTGGTTGAAATCAAAATCGCATATATTTTCTATGCTTCCTTGCACTCGTGTGTGCGTGTGTGTGTGTTTGTAGTTTTTGTGTTTTCTCTGAATCGATTCCAACACAAATTTTCAACCGATATCGCAGCCAGTTATACAGTAGTTCTCTGTTATACACCATTCGCCAGGCAATAATTATTTTCCGCTAGAGGTACCTGCATACGCCCCCCCCCCCCCCCCCCCCGGGCCCCCCGCCGCGCTATCGAATAACGCCTCGTAAAAAAGTGCTCTAAAAAGCTCGTTAATTTACGGTAGCCAAGGTAAGTGCCACTAGCGAGGAAAGTGGAAGTGGAGGATCCGGTAACGAACTAAACTTGTCTGAAACAGCTTCGTTTAACTGCCAACTAAAGATGGGAGTAACGAGGTTTAGCAAGGACGTCAAAAAAAAAAAAAAAAAAAAAAACCAGATAAAATGAGAAGAAAGAAGAAAAGCGTTCATAATTGATAGAGGAGAATTTATATACCGTTTCCTTCCCCCTTCTTCCGTAGTTTGTTCTTTGAATTGTGTGGTAATCATCCATCATTCTCCATCGCGCCTTCTCTCCCACCCCTAGATTGAATTATCAGGGAAAATTGACTATACCTCGTGCAGTGCCTTTCAAGATGTCGGTCGACCCCGCAACCCGGCACCCCGCTATTTCTGTTCTGTACGTAAGTATAAGAACAGTTGGTAGCCACAGCTGTCTTTCGTAACACAAAGGCGTCCGATGATACGTATAAGCTATGGCTGCAGGTTTCATCTCAAATCTGCACCCAGGCAGGTCGGGACCAAACATTCAAATCTCTTGGCCATTGGATGTGCTGTTCTTCGGGTCATTTGAGGCAACACGTATTTCAGGATTTTTGCGAAACAAAATTTACAGGGCTCAGAAATTTTGTTTCGTAAAAATCCTGAAGCACGTGTTGCCTTGTGTGACCCAGAGAACGGCACATTCAATGGCCGAGAGATTTGAATTTTTGGTCCCGGCCTGTCCCGGTGATTTGAGATGAAACCAACCCCAGACGACTCTTCATGGCATCAGAGCATAAGCAAAAGTATAGAAGCAGATTCAGCAGCGGCGGTATAGCTTCGTTTACAACGAAATATCGCGCGCCAAGATCCGGTAGTCTATACCCCCAAAATATACATATTATACACAATTCCCGGGTGGAATTGTAAAACAAGCCCCATAGTGTGTACGAGTTATGAGTCGTATCGGGCGGGGCGAGGAGGGGAAGGGAGGGCAGGCGTTCAGGGGTTCAGAGGTTCAGGGGGACCAAACAAACACCCGTTGAATCGTTATATAGTGAAACATGGAGGCACTACGCTGGCGTTAGGTGTATATATATATGTATAATATACGCAACACACAACACAGTATTCACCCTAAACTCGGTAAACTTGTGCCTGAGTTAGTATATTGTTTGTATATTTAAGTGAATGTCGTTTAACGTTACGAATTGTGGTTTTAGAGCCGCGTACTGCACCTCGGTCTGAACTATAACGGTGGCTTACCACGCGCTCTTGTATCTGGGTAGTTAAGTACAGTAGCAGAAGTAGGTATAGAGTGTTTATACTACGGTTTCACAACATTTCTGTGCATCAATATACACCGTGATCTGATAAAACGTGAATAAAATGCAAACACGTGGACCGATTTCGAAAATTCTTTTTCCAGTTGGAACTAGAGGTATAGAGCTTCCAGGCTACAATATCCCCCTTCGTCACCGACTGCAAACGGGAGAAAGACGGAACTCTGGGTTACGACGAACGATAAAAACAATCGAAAGCCGCTTTTTCAAATTATTGTATCTAATTGCCCACCAAAGCCATATCTCGATTTTCAAACGACGGATAACGACAGCTTGATCCTTCTCCTCATTTCCACACATCAAAGATTGCCAGAATTGAGCAGCGCGTTCAGATTCTATTCACTTTTGAAAAATGAGCGATCTTCATCGCGCCTGCACGTGATCGTAGAAAAGAGAAGCGAAGGGGAGCTTAGACCTCATACCGTGATTCTCACACCCGACATAAACCTGATGACTTTTCTTACTCGGTTCAAAGTACGAATAACCCAATTAGAAAAAAGCACAAGTAGCGAGTTGAACGTCGCGTCGCTCGCGAACGGAAACCGATGACCCAGAATCGTTTTATTTTTACCTAATACCAACAGTATTTGAAACTCGGTTCAAAAACGGCATAGTGTGAAGGGGGTTCCGCAATGCTGTAAATAATCGTCGGGAATAACCCGGCGTTTGAACAAAAGGTTCCGTTGAGCAAATATTAGTTCTTTATCCCCGAACATACCTACACGGATACGCTCAGACCGAGCTAAAAATCGTTTTTACCGACTTTATCTCTCACTTTTCAGTGTTCAACAATCGCATTCATGCTCGGACGAAGCTACTACTGTTTTAGCGGTTAATATTCAATTTACTACCCCCATTCTTCTCTCTATGCGAAATACAGTCACTTTTTGTTCTGTATGGTTCCTTTTTTGATCCTTCTCTCCGCCGTTTCATCTCGGTAAATTTATATGGACAAAACTGACGTTATAAGGTACGAGTGACGTACGAAAGGGACTGCGATAACACGAGCGTGAAGTCAAAGGGCAGGTATGGAGTAGACGTACGAGGAACCGTTTGACGATTAAGTTGTAAACCACTTCCGGCAGTCTCAGCGGAGTAACGTGAGCGAATTTAAAAGTGTCGGGGATATATTTCATATGCTTTCCCGGGCTGAACCGTTTTGGTTTTCGGTCGTAACACCTGTGTGCAAGGTGTGCTTACGCATGTATAAGCTCATGTCCCTATGTTCAAAGGCAGAGCGCACGGCAAAGACCGCGTGTTATTTGACAAAAATGTGAAGCCACAAATACGTGGAGGGGAGGGAAAGGGGGAGAGGGATAGAGAGAGCGCAAGAGGACGAGAAAGAAGAGGAAAACTTGAAATAAGCTCGATTACCTCTCGTCGCCATTCAACGCGCCAATGCGTCGAGAGAAAACGCGTAGAGTTTCGTTGACGTTTTATTTCGAAGTATAACACGGATGAACATCATTTTTCTTTTCGTTCTTTCTGTTTTAGGTAAACAGATGCGTGCATCTTTTACGAACAGTTGTATCAGGTACTTTGTGTTCGAGAGTCACGGACAATAAGCATTCCGCCAACCGTTTCCGAAATATGTATAATATACGTGATACCCGGGGATTTTTACCTCCGCTCCGGAAGTTCAGGTCGTTTCCCTATTACGTCGCACCGGGCTGCTACAAAATCCGTAGGTAGCTGTACAAGGTAAGTAGGCGGGGAGGCAGGTATGTACTACGTACGTACCTACGCCTCGCAGGTATAAATAAAAAATTGTATTCTAGAGGCCTTTCGAGTCACTCTCGACCGCGAGTGAGTTCTCCACGTTTCTATGTAGCTGCCTACCGACTATAACAGTTGTAGCCCCCGGCGCGGCGCGACTTTACTCGACTTTACTCGACTCGACTCGACTCGACTCGACTCGTCTCAACGGGGACGTCGACGACCCTCTTCCACACGAATCTGTGTAGCACGTGTGCCGTGTATATCCGTATCCGTGCCATGCCAGGACTTTCCGAAGTTCATTATGACGCGGTTGCTCCACCGAGTCGGCTGGGTTTCGATACCCGCCTCCATAATCGAACTCGAAATCCAGCGAATTCTCGGTAAATGTCTTATCGTCCGAAGAATTCAGTGTCCGGGCAAACGTTCGGAGACCAAGACGTGCGAGATTTTTGCGAAACGGTGATCGTCTGCTAGATTTCAAGCTCGATTCTGAGCATCGAAGAACGTACTTTGAAGCCCTATCTCTTTCTCTCATGAACCGGTGACGTTGATTCGCCCCGTATAACAGATAGAGAATAATCGCTCTTGTGGCATAAAGGTTTCAGCCTGCAGACTGTAATCTCATTGTCAGAGAATCGGTTTCGGCGTGGTCGAAGAACCAAATTTCACGCAAACATTCCGAGAATAACTAACTTCCAACGACCGTAGTAGAATCGTGGTATCTCGAATAGTCCTACAACGATAATTAAATATCGTGTGGGTAGGTATTGGGTATGGAACGCCAAACGGTTAGAGAAAATATATGATTTTGGGGAATTTCAGAGCCTGGAATCTGTCCCGCCGCTGCACAGGTACTACAGGTACGCGTTCCCATTTATTAGAAAATTCACGAAAATTTAATCGCCGCATAAATTTCAGCGTCATAAATATGAGAGATCGCGGGGGCGCAAGGGCTCTCCGCGGCAGCGAACGCCTGATACCAATAATCGATTTCCAATCTTTCTTTCAAACACTTTTGTACGTACCTACTAAATTCAAACACCGCGCAATTCAGCGATCGGTTATATTTCGGCCAAAATATCGCACATAATGTTCGCTGTATATCATGTTTCCTATTCCGCGTATGATGATCCTTCGCCCGCGGACGTCAAGTTTCGCCATTCCTTCAGGACGTCGCGAGCCCCCTCAGTCCTAGCATAAACCAATGAGCGTAAAGTAGCAAAGTACGTGGGTAAAATTATACGTTATATCGCATAACGCGAGCGTCAAAAACGTATCACATGCGTATACCTACGTACCTATACATCAGATTTTCGCACGTACGAAGTGCCTATACCCCATATACATGTGTATACCATGCTATAATATTTATCCTCGTCATCAATTTTTACTTTTCTCTCTCTCTCTTGGTCTCTCTCTTCTTTGGGGCCGTTTAACTTTACGGGTCGAATTATTGTCACATGTTCCAACGGACCTGGCCGCTTCGCTTTCGCCCTCCACCCCCGCCTCCGCCTCCGCCTCCGCCTCCGCCTCCGCCTCCGCCACCACCTCGATCTCGGTCTCGTCTCTGTACGGGGTCTTGTACAATAACGTTGAAAATCTGCGTCACAGCGCAGCGGCGAGGAGTCAAAAGTGTCGGTAATATCGCCCCCGCGGCAATTAATCACTCGAGCGAACGTGCGCCGGTATGGCGTTTAGATGTATGTATGTATAGTACCTAAGCCCACGCTCTGTATGTGCCTATACATAATGGATATGTAGTACATGCATTATATTATAGCCAAAGCTTTTTGCCCACATGGGAACGAGCCCCCGCGACCCGTGCCGCGCAACCGATCCGCGCGTTCGTGAAAACCTTTCTGCATTTAGTGTAGGTACGCCGCAATGACTTTGAACCCGTCGTAAAACGCTAGTTTTCAAAACGCCCAAATGAAATCTCCTTGGGGACGAATTGAACTCCACGAACCATCGCGGGTTCAGGTTAATCGTCGGGCTAGAGGAGACACATTCATGAAATCTCTGCCTTTGCCTTTGCCTTTGGCTTTCGGGCAACAAGTCCCCGCACCGTTTCGGTCGGTTCGGGTCATATTGGGCTTCTGTTCCAAGATCGAATCATTATAAGATTGTATGAATTGAATTCTAGGGATCGCGAGGGTCAGGCTTGCTCTGACCGGATGTTTTCTGTGTTTCCTAAGCGATAGACTACATATACCGAACTGAATACCGTGTGTGAAATAGGGTGCGTGAGAAAATAATAACGAAGAGTGAAAGAAGCCGAAATGAAACGGAACGAAATACGCGAGTATAACACCTGTAAGTGAATACAACGCCTTGAGTCACGAGGTGCGGTGCTTGCGGACCTCTTAATGTCCACTTGACATGCGCATTATCTTCTCTCACACGGGCTACCAACTTGTACACGCTCTCAGCCGGTTATAGTTAGTGAACTTGGCGGGTACGCGGGGTAGAAAAGAGAGCGAGTATAATACCAGTATAAGACAATGGAAATTGTACAAGAACCCAGCTGCACCTGCACTAGCTGAGCAACAATCATAATAATGGTAATGATAATAATAGGAATATTTGGAGGAAAGAGGGCGCTCTGCGTACCGTGACACAACCCTTTTGTATAGCTTCTCCGCCCGACTCGCGCTCCCGGAATATGCTTAGCTTACACGGTTAGCCCGGAGAAAAGGCCACGTAGGACTCACGTACGTATGCGTATGTACCCAAGAATTGTCTTCAACCGCGGAATCGTGATGTCTATCCATATTATTATTATTATTATTATTATTATTACGATCGTCGTTTCACGAGCGTTCAAGCCATCGATCGCGTGGAATTGCAGTATCGAATAATACGGTTGTACAACGCAGAGACACGTCCGTATAGAGACGCGTTCGGGCGATATATGGACCGAAAAATGAAGAGCCTGGGCACAACACGACCTTTACAGACGATTTTCATTTCCACCCGCAGTGCTTTCGCGTGTTCGCACTCCGAGGGGTTCCGCATTGCCCCCGGGAGGCTTGAAAAGACTCCCCAAGCTCGAGAGTTTGATTTCATCTAGATAGCCACATGCACGACTACTGCAGTGAAGTGGAAGATATATATTCATTCATCGAACGCGGCTAGATACAGCTTGATCGTCGGGAAATTATCTCGAGATCACTCGTTCGCTGCTCAACCTGATGCAGAGAACTCAATTGAAAGAATTGAGGAAAGTTCGCGTGTGCTTTGCATAGTCGTTGGATATTATCTTCCGCAGACGTGTGAGAATAGTCAGCGTGTAAGCTGCGATCCCTCGGGGTAGTCGGCATCATAATCGCCGCTGTTATACCCATTATACTATTATTAGTATCACGCCGCAGGTAATGGAGCAAATTCTCGTCGTTGTTGTTGTTGTTGTTGTTGTTTTCGGCGTTGCAACTTATATTATCATAGCTGTCGCTGCCTCGCGTGCTAATGCATCTAAACCGAGATTTGCGGTATTACGTATGTAGGTACGTAGTAAAGCACCGAAGCTCACCGAACCACCCTGACACGTGGAAAACACGAAGCTCGTGATTAAACTGTTATTACCGTTCCACACTTCTAACAACCAGCCCCAATTTCGGACACGCAGTGCGTTATACCTATGTCTCCGAGCTTTGCTCTCAAATCCCAAAATATCATTTCGCGTGACGTTTTAGAACCATTGCTATCTTTCTCTCCTTCTCTTGCTCTTGCTCTCTCTCTCTCTCTCTCTCGACCTCGATCTCCGCCCTTTTCCCCGAATACGATGGATAGATGCGAAATTGAACCATCATACTCACGTTCTATTTTCGAATAACAATAACTATGATTAGAATGAAAATTTGGTAGGAATCGTATGACCGAAGCAGCTAGCTTCGTGTAAGGCGTTCGTGAAACACAAGCACGAGAAAGATATTCGTAAACGGAGATACGTTTTTGTGGAAATATTTCTGCCAAAAATCAACGCCTAAGGTTTCATTTTTCGCTGAAACGTTTCGGTCTCATCTAATTCCCTAAATTGGGAAAATCTTCGCGAAGCCCTGATGTGAGATTCGTCGTGGCACGAAGAGCAACGACTGACGAATCGTAATTGCTAATCGTAAGCAGCTGTTGTGGTTGGACGAAATCTGATATACCTGCAGAGGTATAGACTGTGATTCATGATTCGTGGTTGAAAATTGAATTACAAACGTCGACTGAACACGTATATGTGTAGCCGTGTATGCTCCTACCGAGCAACATCTACGCCGGCGATACGTTTCTTGTTATTTTGATTCTATTTTTTCCATTTGTTCCTCAAGAAGGGCTGAAGGCGGGAATGAATAAAGCCGGGAGAATATGCGTCACGTTTTACATGCCCCGAGTATAAGGGAAGTGTCTAATAAAAAGAGGACGGTATGCTGCACACTTTAACCAAACGGACGTGACCCTATAAAAAATATGGAGGACGGAGAGAGACCACTCTCCATGGGCAAGCCGAGCGAACGCGGTTGAAACTCCGTGCAGAGAGAGCTGAGTCTCGCTCCCGTTCCCGTTCCCGGTCTCGCATATCGCGGTGAAATATAGCCAGGAATAAAAGTCAGACAACTTAGGTATAGTGTAAAAGTGTTGAGGGAATCCCACGCGCTTTCTTCAAACTATAGAATTCAACCCCTTGTATTTACACGTGCCTTAGTCGACGCCGCGACGTGCGGGACGAAAAATAAACTTGGCGTGAGTTAAAGAATCAGCGACTTGTCTTGTCGATGTTACGTCACGTAACGAGGAAATTTAGCAAATCAACTGAACCAGTCGAGAGATAGCTGTCGAATAATAGCATTGAATCGCGATAGTCGAGCAGGATTTTTCGTAAATTTTATCAATTCACTGACGAATCCATTCTTCCTATTCTACGTATCCCCGTGGATATGTTTGGCTATGGGAGAAAATAGTATGAAAAACCGAATAAAAAACGAATGAAGTCGAAATTTTAATTGAACATGACAAAACTTATTGTTGGCAATCGTTTTGAGTTCGAATGAACGAACGAGGGGGTGGGAGGGAGTAGGTGGTGGAGGGAGTTGATCCGTAACGCAAGTAAAACAAGGGGATCAGATCCGATCGAGATAAAAGCTTTGGGTTCGGAGCGTGAAGATTTTTTTTTATTTTTCATATATTTTTTTTTTTTTCATATCTTGTGTTTTGGTGTTTTTTCCATCGTGTGGCAAAGCGGAGAGAGGGCAGGAAAAAATGTAGAAAAAAGGGAGGCAAAGGGAAGGGAAGGAGGATTGAAATTGAAAAGGTTTCACCGAACAATATCGCGTGTCCTTGTATGTATATACCTATGTACGGACGTGCGTACATGCCGCACATACATACAGCTGGGGAGAATGCAAACAAAGAATACAAGCTCGTACGAAAATAATCATGAGTTGCGGGTGCTGGAAAGCGTTATATACTACGTTAGCACATCAGAATATCACCTGTATTCACACTGCTTTCGAAAAGTGCCGACGATGTGACGTGATGGATAAAATAATCGGTCAGAGATGTAGAACAATGTTTCGAAATTCGCCAAATCATTCGTCAAGTTCGGTATATATGCGATGGTATATGCAGATAGCTCGCAGCGAACTTTTACACTTTCCGAGTTTTCGGTTGAAAGTCGGAAGTTCGGTCGGTAATATGGTCACTGATGTCTCGAAACTCTTCCACGTGATAGATGATAGAGAGTAAAAACATAGTTTGATAAAAAGGGGACGATGGTCATAAACGCCGCGTTTTTCGTAGGTTTACTTTCATGCCTACACCCGCGTATCAACGTGACATTATATGTCTCGCGATATGAATAAACATTCATATATATATATATATATATACATATGCACAAAACTAGGGATGCCGCGGCCGCCGCGGGAGTGAAATTTTTTCCGAACCTTTTCTGCAACGATTTCACTTTCTTTTTTCGCCATTTTTGTCTGGTTTTTTGGGGTTTTTTTTTGTTTTTTCTTGGTTTTTTCCTGTACCTCCCTTATGATTTAGGTCCCGTATAACAAGCCGCCGCGGCAGGCCGTTAAGACCCTCATACGTTAGCCGAGTAGTCTGCGTTAAACCTTAAAACATCATCGTGAATGTTTTCCTCGAAGTTTGGACTTAAAAAAAGCTCTCCGTCGTTGAAGAAAGATGAGAAAAAAAATTGAAACATTATAGAACTTTGCGTATGTAGTTACGAAAGTTTGCGCGAAGCATCCCTGCGAATCCTTCGGTTTGATAAATATTACTAGCGTGAATTGTAAATTGTAAAAAAAAACAAAAAAGAAAATAAAAACAAAAACGATAGAGAGAGAGAGAAAAAGAAAGAAGAAGACGAAGAAGAGAGATATATACCTAGCCGTGTAATGAACGGCGAAGTTGAAATGGGAACAGCGGGTTAGGACAGATGGGCGAAGCCCAACTAATTGTGAGGTTAAAAAAAATGCGCGGTTCCTGCTTCTTTATTTATCTTCGCGTTTTCTTGTTTTCCCCGCAGGGGACACACCGTGGTATAAAAAGTTTTCCGTCTGTCCCTTTTCGACCTATCCGACTCCCTCCGGAGTCACGGCCTGGAACCGAAAATCTCAACACCAATTTAAAACAAAGTTTCGGCACGTGATATGGCTGCAAACCGCAGTCGACGAGGCCTGAAATTCAGACAACATGAACCCTGACAAGCGGAAACAAGCGTCGCTGGGATAAAATTAATCCCCGTCAACCTGCCTAGACATCGCTAATTATGATCGAATGATGAATTCACTTTTATGCACAAAAACATTTGAGAATTATGCTTTGCACCTACTTTGACTTTGAACTAAAAAATGTCAAGAACAATGTTCCCAAGAATATTTATTTTGTAAAATTAAGATCGCAGTGAACTGAAAAACTTGAATTTAATGAACATCGGCACGTGTTTCTTTTTTCAGTTTCGTAAGACCCGTCCGCCGTCGGGAGGACTGGATGGCTACCAGGAAGCTGCCGAAAAACTATTTGATTTTGAACTTTGGTGAAACTTAACGCGTGTTATGTGCGTAACGCATACACACCCGCTTCGAGGGCGGATACTCCTCGCGCTATTCCTCCTGATCACAAGTTTCACGTTGCTTTCATCGGCGGTGGCGTTCCCGGACTGGACAGACTGCCCGGCAGTCTGTAGATGCAAATGGACATCCGGTAAAAAATCAGCTTTATGTCCTGACGCCGGGTTGACGACCCTGCCAGCGTCTTTGGACCCGGATATGCAAGTGCTGGATTTATCTGGCAATAAAATCCTCTCCCTTTACGCGGACATGTTCAATCGAGCCGGACTGTTAAATCTGCAACGTGTTTTCCTGAGGAACGCCGGGATCTCGAAAATTGACAAAGACGCCTTCAGAGAGCTTAGAATCCTCGTGGAAGTCGACCTCTCGGATAACCACATCGAGATACTGAACTCGGAGACATTTCTTGGCAACGAGAGACTGAGGATATTGATCCTCAGCGGAAACAAGCTCGTAAAACTCACGGGACCACAATTCCCAGCATTACCTCATCTCAGGACCCTCGAACTGCAGCGATGCTCACTAAACGAGGTTCACAATTTGGCATTCAGCGGAGTCACCGGCCTGGAAACCCTTCACCTGGAAGGTAACAATCTCGAGTACGTCGAGGCTCTAGCCTTCCTTCCATTGATACACCTGAAAACACTCAGTCTCGACGGCAATCCGTGGAGCTGCGATTGTCGGCTCAGAAAAATGCGGACCTGGTTGACTCCCAACCGGCTTTACTCCGTGCCACAGAAATGCGAGTCTCCGCCGAGACTCGAGGGTCGTCGTTGGGAGGAGGTGAAGCCTCAGGAGTTCGCCTGCGGGCCGGAAGCAGCAGTGACTGCAAACTCGTTCCAGGAAGAGATGAGTGGAAACTTGAGCCTGGCGTGCATGGTAACGGGAGATCCGGAGCCAGAGATATGGTGGCAGTTCAACGGGAGCCCATTGAACCTCACTCGCGGTTCAGATCAGATCTTCGTCACCGAAGAGACGGGTTACAACGGGTTTCGCAAGTGGAACAACGTCACGTTGTACAACGCCAGCGACACCGACGCCGGGGAGTACAGCTGCGTTGCCAGCAACGTCGGAGGCGTCGCCAAGGACGCCATCAGCATCGTTATACCCCGGGTTTACACTGCCCCTACATTGTCGCAGACGGATACATGGCTCTTGTGGGTCAGCCTTGCCGGAGGTGGAGCTGCAGCTCTTTGTGCCTCCCTTCTGGCCGTACTCCTGGCCGTTTGTCTCTGCAGCTCGAGGCAGAAGAGCAAGAGGAAGAAGGTGAAGCTTCAGGGTAGCGCCAGCTTTGGTGACCAGGAAAAAAAATTACTCGACTTATCGCTCGCTACAACTACCAACGAGAGAGTCAGCGCCAGGGCCAGTCTGGAGGCTGTAAGTAATACGCCATCGAAATATCAGTTTGAACTTCGATAGAAGAGAATGTGTCCGCGTTCGCGAACGTTTTTTGACAATTGTTCGCTAATTTTGCCACGCCACGCGAAAAATCTTTCGCCTTGCACAAGTTGTTTTTCGAAATTTTACAACAATTATTCTATGCGATTTTTCCATCTGAATTCGAACGGGATTCACAATTCTTCCTCCGATTGCGCAACGGTACGCATTAATATTTCAATCAATTCCTCTCCGACTCCCCTGTGCAAGCGCGCATTAAAATTTCATGAGCATTTTACCAATTCCTTAAAAGTTTCACAAACCTTTCGAGATTCCTCGGTGAATTGAACCGCAGGATTCCACGGATTTCCTTGGGATTCGTTCGCGGCGCGAATCCTCTTGGATGTTCATACAATCGAAAATGCCGCGAGGAATTCGATACATTTTTTTTTACAATTTCCATTGGAATTTTATCGTATTTCACAAATTTCCCTCGGATCACCCCGCGAATTGAATTCGTTAAACGCATGTCCGTAACACTTTGGCGAATGAATAAGCGAATTCTTTCAATTATCTCATAAGATGTGGTCACAAAAATATGAAAAACTTGTCCACAGTATAGCCCGGGGGATCTGGAACTGGCGGAAAGAAGTTCGTCGCTGTGCGACCCGCCGGTAAATGTGACAGTGGAAAGACACTGCAGGGACGTAATCCACAGCCAGTTACCAACCGTATTTCCGCCGCCCCCAGAGTTTACAACGAGCATTTTACCCGCGGGAGTATTTGGTAATATTTTTATCTCAGTATCCCTAGCTCAGGATGTGGAAAGACGGTACCCTGACCTCCTGGATATTCCTGTCCACGCAAGTATTTCAGATAAGTCCTCAGTCCAGGCTCCTCCGATCCCAACAACCTCGATTTTATCGGGATTTGCCACCCTACCCCGAAGACCCCTTCGTGTATCAGACCTAAGTTCACCCTACGACAATATGGGACCGAGAGTAACGGCGACCGGAAGTTCTACTTTTTCGCTAACGGATCCGGATCTTCGATTATCACCCCCGACGCCATCGCTACTCATACAACCGCCCATTGAATTTGTTTCCCTGTGACTGTAACGAAACTTGAGAATGAAGGATGCGAAACAGAAACTGAAAGAAACAATAAATTAGAAGAACGGTGTATGTATATAGAATATGGCGAATTGTGTGTAATTGTGCGCGATTGGTTAAAAATATCGGGGCTGTCCTGATGAACGATGTATTAATTGTTAGTTCGCCAGAGAAGAAAAGAGAAGAAAAGAAAAACGAGAAGGAAAGGGAAAGGGAACGAGAACAGAGGCAGAAAAGTTCATTGTAAATATTTCATAATTTCTCGAAAACTAATATAAATAATTAGTATGAATATATATAAATATATAGTATATACCTATTATGAGACCGAGTATTAAGATTTGAGAAATGATCTTTCACATATTATTGTGATTATTATCATTATTATTATTATTATTATTATTATTATTATTATTATTATTAGTATAATTATCATTATTTGGAGAAGAGAAAGAGGAAGAAAAAACCACTGTATCACTAGTTTGTTAAAAATAATAATTATATATTATATATTATATGTAAATATTTGTTACTATACATATAACGATACATCAGTATTTACTATGAACGCTTTGTCAATTAAATAAAATGATTGAATTTTATCTATAAGAAGATATATGAAGAAAAACAAAGAGAGATCAAACAATCCGAGGAGGGATAGTGAAACCGCGAATGCAAAACCATTTCCAAACTCATACATTCCAAACAATATTTAAATCATATCCATATCTTTATGCGGCTGGACTTCCATTTATATCCTTATAACGCAAACAAAATCATGAAACCCCCCAAAGGGATGGGAAGCGGGGTCGGAGGGGGTGAGGTGGGAATCTCGAAAATTGCCAAAGCAATCGAAAATCTTTGGTCAATATCATTTTTCATGATTTTGTTGCGTCAACGTTATACCGCCCTCGAGTCTCGTATACTTTCACCCAGCATGATCAATTTTTCGTACTTTTACATGCACGTAGATCAGTGATTCTTTCGTTTTTCCAAAATCCCCGGAAAGTGGCGAAATTCTGCACGAAGATATAGAATATGTATAATAGCTCTTATTATTATTGAATTTCGCGCAATAGATGGACGTATATAGGTAATTGGAATGCCGACACATTCAATAATAATCGCGTGGGAGGGGATAAGATACGACGATACGTGCATGATATGAATAATAACAATAATAATAATAATCATCATATCAATATATTTATGAATCATGAAGTTTTGTTGTGGGCTGCGAGCATTAGAAATCGTTTTACAATATCATATATAGCAATAGATAGAGAGCGTTGCATTATATATCATTATTTTCTTTATTGGCTAGAATCGTTTCAATTAGTATGATATATTGTACGCTTAAATTCCAATTCAATTATACATCAAATTAATTGTATAATTAGCTAGTAGACATCGGTGTTCGAGGTAATCAGGCCGTCGTCTTGACCCGATTCAATATGACCCAATCTCGAGGCAAAATTTTCATATTGTACAGCCGGAGGTGGTGAGAAATCTGTAATTTAAGAAAGAAGAGAGAGAAGAAGATTAACGAAGAGAAAAGAAAAATGATATTGAGGAGATTTTCGAAAAGGCGGAGAAATTCGAATTTGCTTTATCATACACGAAGAATATAGGAACTGGAATTGGCGATATACCGTAAATACACATTATATTATCGCGTAATGCATCTAGATGGTTAAATTTGCTCTCTTCGTGAACCTAATATGTTAGCTAATCCTAAATGGTCTTTAATTCATTAAGTTTGGGGCAAACAAGGGATCGGAATCATGGAAGAGTGAAATATTTATTGACCTAGGTAGGTAGCTGCTAGCTGGCTACAGAATAGCTGGGCTTTTCGAGTCCATTCCATCTTCCCCTCGTCCTACTCATCCTCATCCTCATCCTCATCCTCATGCTCATCCAGGTCCACACCGTTATATCCGAAAACCTTACCGCCAACTGGCAGAACGCCGGCCGAACTAATTATTTACTTTTACGAGCGCAAGGTAACTCGTTTAGAGAAGAAAAAAAAATTGGAGTAACACGTTACGTTAGACCCCTGCAGGTATACGCTCTACTATAATATTCCATGACGCTAACGCGGAACCCATCTACACCTGTGCTTCTTCCTTTTCCTTTTTTTCGCTGTGGTTTTTGTCCGAAGGCAAAGTATTACGTGTAATCGTGGAAATTCTTGTATCCGTGGAATGAGAACCTCGCTGTGGACGAAATAAAACCCGAATTTCCATTCCCTCGGTTCTACGATTAAACATTCCGTTCAGTAATGACCGCGTTTCTTTGAAAATTTAACAATTCTCGCAGGCAACGACGAAGATCTTTCCCCAAATTCATATGCGAACAGAGTTATGAAAAATAAAAAAACAGCAATCAATAATTGCTGTATTCCGTTTTGGAAAAATCGAACCCCCTCAACAGCGGAGCGAAGACGCTCGGTTTCGCACGATATACTATTGCCGACCAACAATCGTCGCTGTTATTACTATTGTTAACTTTGCGACAATTTTTTCCATCTTCATCGCAGCCAGTCGTCTCGAGAATCGCATTGATAGTTCAAAATCATGCCGAGAGAGAAAAGGAGTTTGGTTAAGTGTGTAGTGGACCGTAAATCATTCGTGGGGTGGACGGGTTGTGGATGGCTCGGTTTATCTTGCGTGCGTAACAATTATTAGAAGCCTTGGTCCATCTCGGTCGGGTAGGTATAATATCGTACACTGTTAATAATGATTCTAAATTTACAATACAAAAGTCTTGCAAAATAACAGATGCGGGGTAGCGATCTTCAAATTTACAATGAAATTCGTAATTTTAATGAAATTTTGTATCAAATATACAAAACTGTGTATGAATCTACGAAATCTACAGTATTTGTAATTTATGCATGAAACTAATTCCAATACATGTATTAGAAGTTTTGTTCAACAATGTATATTAATGGTTGCTCGTTAATTACCGTCGGTACGAATCCTCGTGCGGCAAAAACGGGTGAAATTTTATGGAACATCTTCCGAATCCGGCAAATACGTGTTCGCGTGACAATTTGGAAACTCATGCAGATTATATCCAACTACTATGAAATATTTGTCTATACAAAAGTGTCCTAATACAGCCCTAACAATAAGATCCAATTAAATTGCGGACCTTGCAAACTATCACGTTTCGTTTAATCTCAAAGAGGCTGGTACCTCAAGCCATCTGTATTTTATTTCACGGAACCGTGGTTTTCCTGCAGGATACGACTGCTTATATCCTAGCTTTCAGCAAATCGCAAACTATTTCTTTTTATTCGGGTAAAAAAAATCCCCGGGGATCAACACTCGGACAAACGGTAACGAAAATGGAAGAAAAAGAATCGAAATGTTTCGTACGATGAAGTTCCGCCTCCGAAGAACAAAAAAGCATAATATCGAAGTATATCGTTTGTTTGTTCGTTAAAGTCAATAATATTCATAGTCCTATGAAATTACGCGTTGATTAATTGTCGCGAAATTTCGGCCACGGAACCGAAGAATTAAATTAAAGGAATGATTTTTTGTAGAAGAAATACGCAGGAAAATGTGATGAAATTTACAATATCAACGTAGGTGCAGGTGATTAGAAAATGGGACAAAATGAGACAATTGCCTTGCCGCGAGAACTGAAGCTGTATAACAATAAAATAAGACGAAAAAGAGGACGGGGACCGAGTGAGGAACGAACAGAGGCAGAAACAGATCCGGGATAATCCAAACCTAACCATAATTGAACCTTCGCGGGGGACAACGAGCACATTGAAATAAGACGGAAAGAACTTCTACATCTCTTTCCCCGCAGGGTTTAGGGCTCGACACTTTCTCCTCCCTTATTCTCATCCCTCGTCATTGTCTGTGTTTTTTCCCTCTCTTTCCCTCGTTTGCTTTCGTATTCTCATACGACAAAGCTGTTGATTTTATATTTCACTAGTATATAGGTGCACGCCCGGATGACTATTCTTTTGACCGCGAGGATCAACCCTTCGTTTCACTAATTTGATAATTTGTCCCCCGTGATGGATAACATAACGAAGGAAAAAAATATTGAGAACCGTGGCGTCCGATCATTGAAAATCTCTTCTTCTCCAAAATTATTGTAAAATGGAGAGAGAACAAACACGCGGACGCAGGACTGAAATTAGTAAGATTAGAAAAAACGAATTGAAAAGTAATTACCTCGGAGAGGGAGAACCGCCCACTGTTGATCATCTGGAATTTGTTGTTGGTTGCGTCTGTGAAGACGTCCGAGACGAGGACCGAACCACATGCCACCGTTAGAAGCAGCGTCGCCTGACGAAGCCGTGCGCCTCACTTTTCCTAATTCGACAATCTCATTCCCATAGAATGGCGAAGCAACTTCACGAGAACGTCCTACCCGCGGATAGGGTATCAACCCCTGTCGCTTTACTTCGGAGATATCTAGATCAGGTGATATGCCCGGCAGTTCAATACACGTACAGTGTGCAAAATTTTCATTGCAAATTATTATCGTGCATAATATACACTCGGATATTTATTTCCCTTCGGTAGTCATGCGGGAGTTTTTGTGGCCAAACTAGGTTTGATTATGTATGCCGAGTTGATTCTCAGACGGACAGTACCTAGCGATTACCGCAAATGCAAAAACGAACTGGATTTTTGGCTGTGAAGATTCGAATATGGGTCGGTAGTAACATATGAGGTAGTGAGTAATGAGACAAGCTTTCGTGAGCTCGTTAAGAAGCCGGATAATTCCATACGCGAATGGTAATACCGAGATGTGAAAAACTGTGAATATTAATTCCCATCCATGGTCTGTCTGTGCTGCCTTGTGCTTTTGATTTTATCTCGCACGGAGAATCGGAAGACGATATAATATCGTATGAAACTTCGAACGAGACTCTAAATATACAAGAAATAAGATGAAAAAGACGGAGAGCGAGACGAGCGGATAAAATAGGCTCGGGAAATTCTCACCTTCAGGATTGAAATCGAGGACGATGTCGTAGTCGGATGAATCGGAACGCCCAACGCGTGGGAATGGCATTAAACCGGAAGCTCGCTCTATCCTGGTGGACCCTGTCATCCCCGAGGATCGTCCGGGTCGGGGCGGTCCCAGCAGACGTAGACCTCGCTTGTCATTTAATTCCTTGATCTTCAATTCCTCAATTTTCTCACCACCTGAAATCACCGTTCAAATCGTAGAAACTACAAAACTCGGGTCAACTCCGAATCAAACAGCTCGAGGCATCGATGTCTCCTTCCGCGAAGTAGATGTAAGATTTGCCATAATATTTATTCAACAGGCCGCAGCAGTGCTGTTCAATTTGAGATCATGTAAGTTTTCATCCTATTTTTAACAACTTTCAATTTCGTATTGAACCAAAAAAAGGATCGACGAAGTAAATGATTAACAAAACGATCAACTCGTTCGGGAAATGTGGCACTATGATGTCATTCGAAACTGAATCGACAGTTTAAATATTTCGTTTCGATTGATGAAACCAGAACATCGAGAAAGGAACTACAAAATTCCGAGTGATCATCCAAATTTTCCGAGTTCATTATATTTCATTCAAATATTTGTAAGGCACAAAGAATGAAGACTTTTCGAGTAATTCACTGGGGGGGGGGGGGGGGGGGGGGGGGGCGGTAAGGCGGAAAGGCGTTGGGTAAATTAGCGAAGGTTCTTGAAAGTTAAAATCATTTTGCGAGTTCCTTTGGCTTCGTTAATTGCCGTTACATAATAAATCGAGTTTTCACTTCTTCCTCTGTAGTATAGGGATATAATAAAAACCGTGGCGTTAAACGATCAAAAAATGGTTTGCGGAAATTAAAATCGTTTGAAGTCCGACGTCTTTGCTCCTCTTCTATAATGCAATTTAAAATCAGTAAGTAATGAGAAACAAAATGAGCAAATTGTAGTATAGGAAATTGAATAATTATACGAATAGAAGAGGAACGGCGATCGATGATGGTGAGATCCTCAGCAATTTGTTTGATTGGGTACGTGCACAGAGCCCTGCGGATAATCTATATATTCTCGAAGAGGCAAATAGTGACGTATCTAAAGCGATTTCTCAGCAGCTGGCAATTCCGGGGAGTACGTAAGGTACTAGAAATCGGAATCAGCTGCTTCCAGGCTTTTCCATCTCTTCGCGTGCACCTATACTAATCCCATCGAAATGCTTCAGGAAATTTGAAACTACCCCCGCGTACGGGACGCGTCGCGATATCCGGAGAACGACGTCACATTACTCTAGTTTATCAGGATTCAAAGTCAACCCCTTCTACAGGTATTAACCGAATCGTGTTTCCACGTTATATAAGTGCCTCTCGCGTTTCGCTCCGTTCATCCTGGCTCTGGCTTTTGGAGAAAGCCTAGTAAAGCCTCGGGGAGCTTTTCCAAGGAGAAAGAGGACTGCCGCTGACTACACCCCCCCGAAGTCATTCTCGAATTATTTGAATATCAAGAAATTTGTACATCTCTAAATGAAAATCAATCTGAACAGAATCTCGTGTTAAGTTCTCGCATCCCCGTTGACGAAAAATTGTGAAAGAGAGACAGCGAGGGAGAGATATATAGATACAATTATTAACTTACGATTTAAAGTAGTGGTAGCGATTAATAAAACAAATACGAAAGACAGAGTATCTTTCATTTCCGTAGATATTAAGTATGATTTATCACGTTAATTTGAAATTTCAAATTCACAAAATGACGAACAGAGAGAGGGAGATAATGGAAGAACGAATTTGGAAATATCTATGTACGGAAAAAATCGAAAAACAAAATTTTTTATTTCCCTTTGAACCTGCTGCTACGAATCTGGCTACTACGGTGGTACTGGATGCTGTGCCCTGCCACCGGTGAACTTTATACCTGGTGACCCACCCCCGCCAGATCCCACCGTTAGCTGTTGGCGCCCCTAAGCCACCCCCACATAGCGGTTCCAAGCTTCTTCTTAACACCTCTCCCCATCCCTTCTTTCTACTTCACTAATTAAAAATGAATTTACAAAGCAAAGTCAGATTGTTACGTGCTCGACAATAAAATTGCTTTTGTGTTTATACTACTGCCTCATATTATATATATGGGGTAGTCCAAATGAACCTGAACAAAGTCCGATCCCGACCTTCGCTGAATCGGTTGCCAATTTTTTCCATCGTAGTACCACTCCACAAACGGAAC
Organism: Phymatocera aterrima; assembly: GCA_963170745.1. Lineage (NCBI taxonomy): Eukaryota > Metazoa > Arthropoda > Insecta > Hymenoptera > Tenthredinidae > Phymatocera > Phymatocera aterrima. The sequence continues at coordinate 694,440 of OY720668.1, forward strand.
ATTTTCGGATTTTTTCAGATTTTTCGTCTTTCCCGTTCGAGTTTAGCAATTTTATGGAGTATTTTCATGAAATCGATATAACTCGAAAACCTTACGTTTGAACGCGAAGTCACAAACGGAAGAAAATTTTGTTTTTCTTCAGTTAGTGGAAAATATTTTTCATCGAATTTTCGGAGCCACCAAACTCGTTGTTTTCAACGGAGAACGCATAAAAATCGATTTCTCTCAAAAACTCCGATTTAAAAAAATTTGAAACTTTTTGCGGATATTCTTTCACCAACAAGGAAACTTTTCCGTAACGTGTCAAAAAATGGCTATAGCCTTCGTTTGGGAGCTACGCTTCTTTGTTAATTTTATCAGATGAAAATTGATTAATTTAATTAATTAATTATTACTTTTATCCGATCTAATCAAATTCCCTTTTTTACTGGATTATTTTGAATTTCACAATCTTTTTCACACCCTTCGACAAAATGAACATTAATGAGTGAAAAAACGCGTAGCTTCACAGCCATTTTTGACACGTTACCAAAAAGTTTTCCCTCGAGTGGAAGAATATTCACAAGTTGTTTCAAATTTTTTTAAATCCCAGTTTTCGAGAGAAATCGATCTTTGTGCGTTTCCCATTGGAAACAACGACTTGGGATGCTCCGACAATTCGATGAACAATATTTTCCTCCAACTAAAGAAAAAACCAAACTTTCTTCCATTTGTTAATTCGCGATCAATCGTATACTTTTCGAGTTGTAATGATTTCGAGAGCAGGTTTTAGATTTTGTATACGAGAAATGTAAGAAAAATCAGAAAATGTTCCTTTTCCGGAGAACTACAAGAAAAAAAATTAGCAACCGATTTAGCGAAAGTCGGGGTCGGTCTTTGTTCACGTTCGTTTGGACTACCCCATATATACATACGTCTACGTTTATTATGTAGCTTTGAGATAAATTTATTTATTTGCTTAAGAATTATTATCGTTGTTATAATGATTATCATTATCATTATTTATTTTGATATTATTGTGATGATTATTATTATTATTACTATTATTATTATTATTATTATCGGATATCTCAATTTTTCTGTCTTTTTCCATTTTGGAGCAACACTTCCTGGCCTATTTTATTTACCCAATGATTTATAGCCCTGGTAACCATCAATTACATCGAATTACCAATAATTATTGGAACGAGATAGTATTATACATTATATTCATGATACTGCATTATACATATGTACACAGTATGTGTTACGAGAAAAATGTGACGTTAACTTCGACTATAACACTGGCGTATACGTATAATTATATTTTTGTTTACAAGGCATATAATAATGTGATCAGGTTTTTTCGCAAAAAAGAATACAATGAATTATCATTATTATCATTATTATTATTGTACCCCCGGGTCAGATGACTGAGGGATTCGTAATAATTGTATAATCTTTGGATATGAATTTATTTTTCTTTTTTCTTTTTCTTCCAGGTCTGCGATTTCACGGCAACTAACATTTTTTCAATTGCCCACTTTTAGATTGCAGTTACGCAATCAGACGCGGCGCGATAATAGAAACTGTCGTCTCTATGGATACTGCCTAAATCTTGCAAAGTGGGAGAAAATAAAATATATAAACAAGAACGATGATATCAGAGAGTACCATTGGCTGTCGAAAACTGTGCGAATCGAGCAGGATAAAGTATACGGTTACGATATCGCGGACATTGCCAGGACGTTTATTTTGCCCGGTGACCAACCTAAGTAACAAAATTGTTGGCGGCTAATGCAGCAGCAGCCGCGAGCGAGATGGCAAAGTAAATTTGGCAGATCCCAGTCGTTCTTTATCGTTATGTATACCATCTCTTTTCTCTTGTACCTAGGTGGGTAGGTATGAGTACAACACGTTATTCTCTCTCAGCTTTGGTTTCCTCATAACGCAGTATTTATCACCAGTTCTCTATATCAAAAGTATATATATATATGTAGTACCTACTACAATATTTGTGAGAATTGTTGTTAAATCTGTAACCGCGGCACGTTTTATTGTACCTATAAGATCATCTCACGATCCTAAGTCAACAGAATTCCTTTGCCACGGATCCGGATTTGTAATGAAAAAAAATTGAAACGAAAATACAGATTTCATTCTCCGTAAACGTAAGTTACGGAAAAAAAGATGAAACGTTCGAACGTCAGGCAGAGTAATCACCGACACCCCGTTTCCAAACTATCCTCACAAAATTGTTGTATATATTATTATAGGTATATACTTTGAGGACGAGGAAGAAGGGGAGGATTTTGCCGTGAACTATCGCTTAATTAAATAGGCGTTAGTACATACGTAGGCGTTTTTTAAACGGTACCTACAACCGTGTTATCACTCCGTTTATGTCTTTTCCATTTAAATGAACGACCTTAGCGCCGCCCGGGAGCGTATGTAAATAAAGGCTTCTTAACAAGCGAGCATCCTCTGCTCCTATATACATATCTATCTATCTATCTATCTTCCTACCTACATTTATACATAGAGCATGGTATACACGTGTTCCCTACACATCTACATCGCAATTAAATTAAACATGAATCTCATATATGCATAATGTATGCGGCTGTAGGTATGCATAGTACGAAGCAGATGCAGAGTGCGGTAAAATATTCGCAACTGCAAACCGATGTCCAGAAACTTTCCGATCCTTATTAGCGAATTTTTCTACGACCGAATTGACCAATTCAGTTTTTCCATTATTTCCTATTCTAATGAAATGATAAAATCGCAGAGTAAAGAATCGATTTTTAAGTCAATTGTAATGAGTTCCGTTCAATTGTCGTATTGTCTATCATATTCGGAACGTTTGAATTATTAAAAGAACAATTATAGACGCTGTTTTATAATTCATCCGAACCAATTGAACTTGAACTGTTTATGTTCAAATACAAAAATTTCAGCCCACTCCAACATATTTTTTCCCACTTCACTTATTTTAGGATCCATAATCTTTGGCCTCGATCCTATTGTCTCTGATTTCCTATCGAAATGATCGAACTGCAGCGGTCGAACACGCAGGCTTACAATTAGAGCCGCGAAACGTTTCTACTGATTCTGAGGCTGAGAGGCTGCCCACATACGGATGTATCTACTGCGGCGAGTGATATGGGCAATATTTGGCATAATGTACACGCGTTCGTAATATGGGGAGATAAACCGCAACGGTTGAAATTTCGTAGCTATCAAGATAATTTTGGTTGTTTTACAATGTTGAACAATGGCTAGCGTGTTGTATAAAACACGCACTGTATCGTTAAATATTCTTTTTTATTTTTATTTTCCATATTCTTACTATAGTATATTTATTACCGTGATACGAGCGGATTTAACACGAGCATGAGTAATCGGATTAATCTATTGCAGAATGATATTGTCACGTCTGCAGGGCCACAATGGCATACTATACATACACATGATGCATCCCCATCAGCCGATAGCCGATTGAAAAAAAATGACGAAAAAAACATACATATAGGTATATTTCAAAAAATGAAACAGCAACAGGTTTAATAAACTTTAACAGAACTTTTATTTGTAGAAAATAGTGCCGCAAGTGGCCCAGGGACGAAAGGGGACCCCACAAATTTCAAAAAATCCCGAACATTTTGTTTCTATACTATTTCGTTTGCATAGAAAAATAATTTTCACTGAATTCCACTATTTTCTAAATCCAACTAATTGAGTCGAAAAGCAAGACGGAATTTCACAAACGCAAAAATTGGTATGAACGCTTTGGGGGTTTTCTCTACTCGATAGATCGATCAATTATATGCCTATAATGTACAGGGGGGTTGACGAAATCAACCCCCTGTTCTACGTAACTCCGTTCGGGTATCATGCGCATAAACGGCATTTATGATGGTAAATGGTAATCATATACATATACGTATTATCATTATTATTATTATCCATATGGGGGGTCGGGGGCGGAGGTAGAATAGTCGGCATGACACTAACTCAACGTCACCCTGCCACCCGCCGCCCTTAATTGCTACAGTTAATTGTCACGGGGACGGGGTTAGCTGAAATGTAGAGTAAGGTAGATATGCCACGGTATGACTTATGACTTGAAGATCGCTGAGCCGGATTGAACCGGGCTAAGTGTTTCTCACGAACACTACTGTGATTCTGTACCATAAAAAACGCGTTTAACAAATCGTTGGCATTACGAAATTATTATAACGGTGCACGGCAGGGAAATTTTCATTCTCAAATAATTTCAGAGGGTATAAAACAATTCGTTCGTCATATTTTTAGGGTAAAATTATATTCTCTGATTAATGATTTTGCTCAATGTTCATCGTTTCAATCACAATTCCAAAACTGTATTACGTATATAGTTACCGAAATTATCAACGAGCCTGAAATAACTAGATATTCGTTTTTTTTTTCTCTCCATTTTTGTTAGAAAAATGTTAGTCATAAGAAGGAAATGAATGATCTATGATTTTCAATAATCTTCATAAATTTTCATTATAGTTTATTTTCATAATCACCAAAGGATTATTCATTTATTTTACATACATTGTCCTCGCGAATACATTGTAGATGATGTTATTTAAATAATATGTCATTGAAGTCTGATATCAAGCTTTATTTCATGAAAAACTTGACTCCAAATTTGAACATCGCGGCATTAGTAGCTTTGAGTTGTTCAATTTCTTTCCTAGCCAGCTGTAATTCATTAGAAGTTGTACCAGAAGAAAACCCGTTATAACAATCGGTGAATAAATCAGATTTCAAAAATGTATCATCCCCATGATCTGGGTATACAATTTCGATAACATCGTCGTCATTGTCTGCCGCGATTCTTTGTAAATTGTGCAGAACTACCTTCGGCTTAAACTCATTAGTAAAAAAACTGTTCACAGCCTTAGTAAAGAATGCCGCAGCTACAGGCCCCTTGTGCGGAATGGTTCTTATGATTTGCCTGCTTAGTATATGCCAGATATTTACTGTCCCATCCGCAGAACCAGAAACTAAAGAACAGCAATCACTGGACACAGATAAACAAGTTACCGACTTGGTATGACCCCTCAAAATCATAGCTTCTTCTTCATGATCTATATGATGCTCTCTTCCTCTCGGAGGAGAATGTAAATCAAACAATCTAATATCTCCAGTTGTTGAACCAACGAATAAATAATTTTCACTGATATCCATACAAGCAGAAGTTAAAGGAACAGAAAAAATAAGAGTAAGCAAGAGTGCGCCGTTATCAATATCGTAAATTCTTGCTGTACAGTCTAAAGAGACTGTGACTAATCTTCCTTGAATGCCAAATCTACCGAGGAATATATCTTTCACTGGTAAGGAATGATCGGCGAAACTATAAAGCGGAGAAGCCTGCCGATTTCCGGAATTATTCAGAGTTTTGCTAACCGCATTTGACAAAGACCAAACAAAAACGAGGCCATCTTCTCCTCCGCTGACAAAAGTCGAGCAGTCTGATGTGAATTTGAGGCAAGTTACAGACTGATAATGTCTTGTTAAGACGCAAAGTAAACCTCCGGTACTAGTTTGCCAGATGCAAAGCTTTTCTCCTATCGCGGCGACGATGTATAGACCGTCAGGCGAGGAAGATAACGCTGTTACATTCCCTGGGACTACAAAACGCATGTTTTCAACGGGAGTTTGTTTGTTTAAGGGCCAAAAATAGAGACGAGGTTTCGTTGCGTCGGCTGCTAGTAAGTACGAGTTCGCTAAAATGTTTAGAGTGTTGTGTCCTAGGGTTGAACTGCTTTTATATGTTGATAACTGTGTTCCTGTTTGCGGATCCCAGCCTGCTGCACTCCAGAGCTGACCAGAGCTGTCGCTTGTTATGATGATTTCATTCGATCTGCTCATTGTTGTTTCTGCAAGGTTTTGGGTCGCTTGAAGAACAGTTCAATGCATTTACAGCAAATTTGATATTCAGATATTATATCGTTGTTCAGGGAGGTGAAAATAAAAATTTTGACGCTTATTCCGAATTAGGAATAGTTTATACCTGAACAATATTCGAAGCTTTGAAATTCCTACAAAATGGCTTCAGCCATTTCAGTTAGAATTCACGTCAGAAGAGTTTTATATGAAAAATGTGATAGCATAATCAGCTTTTGAAGGAAAAGTAATTGAAACAAATTGATAACGAGACATTTTGGTCAATTCTGATCTTCATTTTATTCAACTTTTTGTTATTTAATTTGAAGAATTGGATGATCGGATCATCTAATGATAGTTTCAATAAATTGTGAAATTAGTGAGAAATGCACACGGTGTACTAACGAGACACAAGATACCCTTCTAACCTCATTTTACCACAATCTTAATCTTGAATTTGAAATTAAAATAAAGTTATTAAAGGTTAATACTTGTTTCTGATGCTCCACTGTGGCGTTAGATTTTATCAGATCGAAGATTCAATTAATTTATTCCTGGCTACCATTTATCTATTATACTAATTCCGTTTTGTAAACATTTGACATAAAACACACGTGCCGGTGGCAACGACTAGCGATCTTACCATGAACTATGAAGTATACAGATACCTCAGGAGCTTTGAATCTTTACTCAAGCTTTCGTAATTCGTTTGTCGGAACTGCTGCTTCACTCCGGTTTGTCAATAATCGGCTACACGTCATTCGTGTAAAATATGAACCGATACCATTACACAATATAGATATACTCAAATAAACAAATCTAATTACGGCCGAAGATTTTTTCTTTCACCGTTACGTGGGGGAGCGTGACCGGCGCCCATCTTGCATTAGATGCAGCTTCCAACCTGTGACGTCGAACGCTTCACGGGTATCACAAATTTTTCAATATGGTGGACGATCTATGATATACGTGATGGTGATACCTCGCCCGACGCTCCGGCATTTCGGCTTCTCGAATTCAGTATTCAATCATTATTCTGGCGAACTAAAGAACTACTGAATAACTTCTCTGATTTATTAACCATCAGTGACTTATTAACTGAAAAGCTTGATTCTTTCAACAACATAGCTACTGCATTTTACTCGTAAGTACTTTCGCCATACAGTCTGATGCATCGATATTATACTGTTACAAAATCTCCGCTTTCGATGGCACATGTATCTCTGTCTCTCTCCTTTGCATGACTAAAAAATGAAAAAGATGGAAGACTTGTATCGAAAAAACCGGAACAATTTTGCGCACTCACCTATTGTAATAGATTGTTTTCTCATGTTACAAGAAATCCATAAATTCTAATATCGAAGATATACAATCAAACACAAAATCTTCTTCAGGGAACCACGCCAGCAATTGCCGAGGTTCTAAATGGTTTTGAATCGAATTTTAGACTCCGCTGCCCATCTATTTCACATTGTTACATATTTACCCATGTGTATCTGCGAATATTGTTTATCCTGTTTTCTCTGAGTCACGATATCATGAACATGAAATCTCAAATTTATATCTTCAGGTGAAATATGGCGCTCCCACAGAATTATAAACAAGTAGCAATGGCATCATCGAACGTCATTTCAACAAATCGTAAGTATAAATAATGATATCTGGCTCTTACATTTTTGTGCATGTGAAAATTCACGATCAATGTCTTAACATAGCAACTGCTATCATTATAAAATCTATGAAGATCTGTCTCTTTTTAGTTCTTCAGATAAATAAATATTTAGCGCTTAATTATTTCTGCAATTCTTGAAAAAAAAAACAAAAAAAACTTGTCAAATAATGTTGAAAAATTTTTGAACAGAAAGATTACGAGCTTCCGGTGCAAGCGGAGGCTCCAGTACTGGGGTAAGATGGATATTGAATATTTTGAACAAAATTTATTGATTATTCCTTTGAGTTACAATTACTTTTTAATTTTGTCAAATTTTGGTTCACAAGATATTCATGTATTATTCATTTCGTGAACCGAAATTGTGTTGAAAAATCCTTTGAGAAATGTCTAATTCACGAATCGAATCAGAAGTACGGAATACAAAAAAGATCAACTCAAAACAAAAACATATTCTGAATTGTTTTTGGAATTATCTTACTTCTAGAAAGATGCGCAAACACCATTTATTCAAACGCCTCATGGTCACCCTGGATTCACTCCTCAAAAAGTGGGAAAAAATGCACCGGTAAGGATGGGAAGATTAAAAATTATTTTGGAAAACTTCTGCTAAACAATGCTTGAGAACCGTTTAACTGGAACATTTCATGTTAAACCATGTTCTCCAACTTTTAGGCAGATTCCCGTTTGCCCAAGCCCCCGAAACCTCCTGAAAAACCTTTGATGCCTTACATGAGATATAGTCGGAAGGTTTGGGATCAAGTAAAAGCGCAAAATCCTGAGTTGAAACTCTGGGAAATAGGAAAGATCATCGGACAAATGTGGAGAGACTTACCAGAAGATGAAAAAACTGAATTCATAGAAGAATATGAAGCAGAAAAGGTGCTAAAGCGCAAAGTAGAATCCAACATATCTCTCACGGATTCAAATTCCTCTTTCAATATGCGAAACGGATTTTAATATCTATTTTCATCATATTTCAGGGTGAATATGAAAAGAGTTTGAAAACTTATCACAACTCTCCGGCATATCTTGCATATATTGCAGCCAAAAATCGTGGAAAATCTGGTACGTTTGATCGAATAAACTAAAATTTTGAAACTTTAATGAATTGTATCTAACTCAGCTTTGTCAACAGCTCAACAAAGCAGCGATGACAGAGAAAGTCACGAACGTTCTTCTGGTAGCAGTAAAAGCCAAGCTGCACAAGATCGGAGGATTGATATTCAGCCAGCTGAAGATGACGACGGTATAAAAGTTTTTCTACAAACAAAATTACGTCGTAATTTCTCGATACTTTTATTTCTAATCTGCCAATCTATATGTTTATTTCAATCTTCCGTGTTACTTCAGATCAAGATGATGGATATTCAGTTAAACACGTTGCATATTCTCGATATACTCGCAACCATAGATTAATTAATGAGATATTCAGCGATACCGTTGTCCCTGATGTTAGATCTGTCGTTACTACTCAAAGAATGCAAGTCCTAAGACGCCAAGTACAATCTTTGACAATGCATCAGGTATGATCATGTTATGTTCATATACCTTTGTGAGGGTTTTCTTGTAATGGAATACTAGTTTTGGAGGATATTTAATGAAAGGATCTGCGAATTTTCACAGAAAAAACTAGAAACGGAGCTGCAACAAATAGAGGAAAAGTTTGATGCTAAGAAGCGTAAATTCATCGAAGCAAGCGAAGTGTTTCAAGAAGAATTGAAAAAAGTTAGTCAAATGTTATTGGAAAATGTTTCTTTCCTAAGTTTCTTACATAGTTTGATTATCAATTTATCATTAATTAATGTTATAATTCTCCTCTTTGTTGTCATCAGCATTGTAAGCCCGCGGTAGACGAAGATGCTTTTAACAAAATGGTAGAGCGTCAGTACGAGCTTCTGAGAAGAGATAGACAGAAAGGTACAGAAGAGAATCGATCGGATGGACCAGCGTCAAGTGAATCAACTCCGAACTCCACTCCAACACCAACACCAGCTCCAGTTACCGAAGAATCACAACATGAGGTAGTTTTTTAATTTAAAAACCAATCAATATATTAAGAAATGTTATCATTCTATCTTCGAATTAACAATATTTTCTAACTTTGTATTTTTCGTATTCCCTCATCTGTAGATTGCAGAGAACGAAACTGCGGAGAAGGAAAAAATGGATGTAGACAAGCCTATCATCGAAACTAAAAAAGAAAGTTTATCGCCACCATATACAGAGCCAAAACCGGAACCAATGATACAAGGAAACAACAGCCCTGCTCAAGCATCTTCGCCTGTTCCTTATCCTGCTGCTGTTAGCCCCGTTCATCAACCTGCCGTTACTACAGCAACTAATGTAGTTCAACCTCCTCAACCTCTATCTACCGCACTTATTGTCACTCCTCCAACCCCTGTGCAAGTCCCACCACCACCTCCGCAACAACAATCACAACCGGTACAGCAGCAGCCTCTGCCACAAGCGCCGCCACTGCCATCACCCCAACAACAAATGCAAGTACAGCAAATACAGCAGCCACAGCAGCAGCCCCCTCTGTCACAACAACCGCAGCCTCAACCTCCGCCTCAAGCTCAGCCCCCATCTCAACCACCGCCACAGCAACAGCAGCAGCAGCAGCAGCAACAGCAACAACCACCTCCATCGCATACTCCTCATCAACAAAATGTTCATCCAAATCATGGAATTCCTCCGCATCAGAATCATAATTTACCTACGCAAGGATCCCCTGCACACAACCAGAATTTACCACCGCAGACAATACCGTCGCAAAATACTATGCCACCAAATCCCCATGTAAATTCAATGATGCCTGGTGGCCAGAGTTATAACCAACAACAATATCAACCAGCTGGAGGTCAGCCGGCACAGAATGTACCATTGGCACCAAGGCCTCCCCATCCTTCTTATGGATATTCTCAACAGCAACCATATCATCAACCATATCCGCAGTATCCTCCGCATCCTTATTATCAATCTTATTCGCAGTATCCACCACATTCTATGGGTAGACCGCATTCTCATGGGCCGCACAGTCCTCATAGTCCGCATTACCATCCTCAATCACCGCATAATGTTGGTGGAGATGGTAATTCCGGAAGTAATGTTGGAAATGAAAGTAATGCCCAGTATAGCTCTGCACCTACCCATGGCGAAAGAGACAATAGACCTAATGAAAATCAAAATGATAATCAACCCATGGATTCCAAACCTGGGTCGGGATAAATTTAGTGGTTCTATGGTTGGTTTTAAAGAAAACATGCATGTTGGGAATACGAAATTTGTGGATTTTTGATAAACAATGATCTTAATAGTATATTTAAAAGTTAGATAATCTTTCACAGACTTCATTGCGGAATTGTAATTGAGACGATAATAATAAAGGTTGATCCCATATTATTGTTATTATTTCAATTATTTACCAATTTGATTTTTAATAAACTAGATGATACAGCTCAAGTTTTTTTTTTCTTTGCTGATTCAAAGTTTATCTGTTCTGTAACTTTCACTCATAAGAAGAAATATTTCGCAGTTCGATGTTGGATGAGAAATAAAATTACGTGATCTAATAAGAAACTTGGAACATTGGCGTTTGAAAAGAATAAAATGTAGAAGAAATTGAAGATTTCACGATTTTTCATTAATTTAATGTCTATCCCCAAACTCTAGAAAATAATAATCACGTATTCTAAAGTAGTATATTTGTTGGCAGGCAATTGATAATGAAAAAATATACACATCATACTGTGAGATAAAGACAGAAACGAAGGATTCTCTCCATATTTACTCAATCATAGATTGTAATGTTACTTTGTAAATTGGAATGAGTTGATGATTAATAATCTTATAAGTTTTACCAATTTTCTTTCACTTAGAAACGCGACCAAAATTGCAAATGTACAATGTTTGACTAACTAGTGTTACATCTGTATAAGTACATACCATTAGAGATAAAAAAATGGAAAGAAACTATTCTGTTTATATGAACGATTGATGAATATTTTTTTACAATTTTATTCAATTGTCTTCGAACGAAATGTAGTATTATTACAAACGAATGAATGAATAAATGAATACTTGTTCTCTAGAAATGAACATTTATTTCCTTATTTCCGAGATGGATTGGAAAAAATATACAAACAAGCATCAGTCATGATTTAACTCGGAACGTATAATTCGGTAATATAGATATATCCTCAGTAAAAATTTAATAAATTATATTATTATTACGAATATTGTATACCAAGTTCCTGAAATTCGTTAACGTAAAATTTGTTCCAAGTGATTGATGGGTAGTAGAATATACGCTACACATATTAGTTAATTGAATAATAGCCAGAGGTAATATCATTAGTTAATTTAGAAAAATTAATCAGAATTTTGTATATCTTATGTTTTCTTTTTCCTTTTCGACACAAAAAAAAACAGAAGAAAAAGGATACGTATTTTACAGACGTGTTTATAAAATTGAATAAATAGTAATGACTCATTTTACAGCCTTCATTTGCCAAAGTCCGTCGTTGAGGTAGTGGCAATTTTCTATTCCAACACCTTTGTTTATTTTTGCTCTGGAATAGAAGAAAGGAGACGAGAAAATTTCGTTAACTATCGAGACATGCTCTTGTACCAACTAGAATCAATCCGTTCTAATTGAACTTACATATCTTCGGTTGATAACGACGTCATCCCAACTGCTAGAGCATGTTGCTTGCCTTCCGCCATAACTGCCTGATTAATAGAGTCAATTTGAAATATAAATATAAAATAATTCGTTCCTTTACGAATTTCGTGACTCAAACTATCAAAAAATAGACAAAACAAATTCCTTAAACTCAAGTAAAAGTCACTAATTGCAAAAACCGATAAAACGATCATGGGCTTTAAAAGTTTGTATGGCTGGTGTTGCAACCGTTTTTCGTTCCAGCTATATGATCTGATTGATAACTAATTTTGAGTAAAGTGTTAAAAGGATACAACTACTGTCCCTTTTGGAGCAGTGGTCATTTGTGCACCAGGAGAAGTTAGACCTGGACACATGATGTTTGCACCGCTAAGAACGAAGCGAATCGCTCCTTTGTCGACTTGTTGTACTGGCAGAAAGAATGGATCTATTGATTGAGTTGAAAAGAAAAAAAATGATCATTAGTATTCGCACAAGATTGAATAATACACTTATTATAAAATAACTTGAAAAAGTTCAGCAATATTATTTTCATTCGCTTACTTACACTTATGCAATAATTTTAGAGTCGGCATCCATGGTCCTTCTCGTTGGTGAAAAAATAGTAGTTCCCCTGCACTGTTTACCATTATTTCGATGTGGTCGTGACTATTGTTGGAAATAGGGATTAAAAACGGAAACGAATGAACGAGTGGATAGATGAACGTAAAGAAGATCAACAAGTTCGGTTCATGCAAAAAACTTGCAGGTTTTGTTACATATCTTAGTTGAACGAATACAAAAATTGAGATTACCGATGATTAGAAGTGATAGCAGAACGTAGTGTTTCGAATTTTCAGATCATTCTTACCATTTAACAATCCTGAATGAATCTTTTTTTGGTATTATTTGATCAATGTAAGATTCCAAGTGTGGATAAAGCTCCAAAAGCTTAGACCTGATTCCTTTTTGAACAGACGACTTTAGTTGCTGAACACCTGATATGCTATCCTTTTCATCGAATCTAAATTTATGAAGAAGAAAAAGTATAAATGAAAAATACAGCGTCAAATACAATGATTATTTCTATATCATTCGGCTTATTTTACGATATTTGTATGAATACTTTTTAAACATTTTCCCGAAAGTGAGGTTAACTTCGGCATGCACACAGTATTGTTAAAATCTATCTAATAACGACAGATCACGAGAAGTCGAGAGCCGACGTTAATTGGGAGATAATATTATGTCAAGATTCTGTATACACGCCAGATACGATGAGCTTAGGAACACTTTAAATCGCAACTCGATTTACTAGTGTGCCGGAGCCGGAGCCGGAAGTGAGGTTACTGATATTCATGTTGAATAGTAGGTTAAAATTAATCAAAATATATTATTTTCGGTGAATTCGGATAATTGAATAGAGAAATGGCAGATCTGTTCAGTAGCACAGGGACCTTCGAAGACGGTTCGAAGGCAAAAAGCGGCGAGGCAGAATTACAAGAATTTATTATGCTCGAAAAAGAAAAAGCTCAATTCAGTGCGCAGGTAAGGTTACGTTTGGCCGAGTATCTTTCACTTCTTAGGGCTCTCAGGAATCGCTGGAAACGACAAAAAAAAAATACCGAAATCCCAAATATATGTCAATTGTAAAATTTATCACGCCCTGACAGCAGTTTAGTTTGAATCCATAATTATCTTCTTCCTTCTCTTCTTTCTTTGGGAACATTACTTCATATTATTAACTTATATCCTCCTACTCGATGAGGAACGAGGCAAGTATCGAATCAATAATTATAGACTCTGAACAATTGCGTCAAACTGTCTTCTGCCATAGCTTCAGGGTTTCGTACATTTTTTTCATATTATCAGTATACTTTTGCTATTTTCTACAAGTTTTTTTGTTCATCGTTTTACTTCCAGATTCACGAATTCAACGATTTATGTTGGGAAAAATGTATGGATAAACCAGGGAGCAAATTAGATAGCCGAACAGAAACTTGCCTGAGGAATTGCGTCGACAGATTCATAGATGTATCGCTTTTACTAACTAACAGATTTGCTCAGTTATTGCAGAAGAGAGAAGGAAGCATGTGAGAAAAAACTAACGGAATGAATAAATTTCTTGTATAATTATGTATATTATCATGTATTTGTTCATATACAAACAAAATCTGACTAGCGTCACTTATGCTAGATGTTAATTGTTAACGAAGTTTATTAGAATATAGAAACGTATGTCTATACTTTCTCGAAGCTTAATTTCCATCAAAGATCATTAGTATGAATACAAATCTTAGTGGAAAAAGGGAATAGAATAATAATACATGAATAAAATTTATATCAGTTTCAATCTTCACCAAATTTCAAATACATGCCTGTCTGTGTTTTGCCAAAACTTATATAATTAATTAACTCGTTATATTATATTTCGGATAAAAGTTAATGGATATTATTCCTATATACATATATGAAGTTCCGTACGTATTTATTTATCAATTTATAAAAATTCATAACAATTGATAATTAGTTTTCATCTCACCTTTGCACCACAGAATTAACAGTCAAGTTTTTATTACATCTTTACAATTCAATCAAGGATCAATAATCTTTCAAATCCATGATTTTTGAACTGTTTGAGACAGTAAGCTGATAAATATATTACAATTCTAGAAAATGACGTCTGAAAATTGAATATTTCTATTTCAACATCAAAAATAATATAACTGCAGCTGAAAATAGGGAAATGAATGAATGCATTTTTCAATCGACAAATAATTAAAACAAAATAGAAAACACAATATTAGATAAAAATTGGTCTTTGCGGTAGACACATATTATAAAACGCATCTTTCTTCCAAAACTCTGTTGTCTTCCATCCGCACCATCCCTTGTTGATAATAGTTGTAAGATTCTCACTACCAGTATAGTGGGGATCAAGAATTAGAAATTTTACATCTCCAGAGCTCTCGTTAAAATCGATACCCAATATTGTGTGAGCCAATACTCCACCACCTGATTAACAATACAATGAGAATAATAACATAAATGATTCGAACTTGTTAATTTTTCTGTCAAAAAACTTCCTCCTACCGATCATGACCGGAGTTCCTTGAGTCTGGAAATGATAAGCTAGAGAAGAGGCTAGAGTAGGCATTTCTAAACCGTTGGAAGCACAGAGTACTTTGATTGTAACACTGAGTAGAGCCTCAAGTACAAATCCAACTTCAGTAGATCCAATCCATTGTCTACTTCCAATAAAACTAGATTGTTTATCGCCTATGTCTACCAGACACTTTTGTATATCTCTATGCGTCGGTACTCGCTTCTCCGTGTATCCTTGCAGTCTGGAGGGTGAAGATAAGTTAAAACAAAAATTACTACAAATATTATAACACAGCGATTTATTTACCTGTACCAAGAGACGATTGTTTGAAGCGATCTGTAAGCACAGCCCCAACCATTGTCGTCGCATTGATCTTGCATGTAATGATGATAAGCGTAAAGACCATCGACCAGACTCAATTTACCACCTGTAACTGTGAATGATTTTGATAAGTTACATGCAATATAAAAAAATAAGAATTCAAAGAATGTAGAAAAGGATTTGCCACCTCTAGAGTTTTGGAGCGCCTCATGAGGATTTATAAGAGGTTCGTTTGCGTCTATGTCACTTCTGAACTTGAGCGCATTTCCTTTTCGAAAATATGGCCGTGTTGTATCCAATCCAAGAGCTGAGTGTAGGCTTTTACGATATTCGGCTGAAATTATTGATGAGAAGATCGACAATTTTTTGAGTTCAAAGAGTAGTTTATGCAACAATGGTATCGGGTACTTTAATTTAATTATAAACCCACTCAATTCAGCGTTCGAAGTACCAGCTGGATAATTGATTGTAAAAAGGTGCCCGCATCCTCTTGGTTTGAAATGAATGGGTTCTGGTGATTTCAGGGCCGTTCTATCCTTAGCAAGTTGTTTTTTCAGAGATTGTTCAGTCAATTTTAAATTACGACAAACGGATTCTACCAAAACTGCATAGAGCTGCGCCATTCCAATGTTCGGACTAACGAAAGATAAAGCATCTATCTTCAGATTAAACTCTAGACATTCAAAAGATTCTGAAATACAAAAAAAGAAGGTAAAATTCGATGAAAGAAAAAGCCCACAATTTTAATTTTTTTTTTTTCACTCGGTGCTTCAGTCGAGTAATTTCCTCACGTTTTATGTGTTGTAAAACAGGAGCACATTTGATTCCTCCCTCTGATAATCTGTCTCTAGTAGAAATTATGAACATATCTGCAGGAATTGCATCCTGTGAATTTCAGAAATGATATTTTCGAGCTTTAGTGGAATTAGTTGTAAAAAAAAAATAGTATTGCAGATCTTTACAAAAGTATTATCAGAATTCCAATGATTTCTTTTCGATTTTTCATCTTCAGAAGTTTTTGAATCATCCCAACTCTGCGACAAAGTCGTGAAAATATATACTCACAACAATTTCAGGCACACGCTTAACTCTGTTCTTGTTATTTCCGATACCCTCATACATAGAATTGATTGGTGCATGTAAAAGTTCGACAGAAGATTCTTGGGAGTCGATTTCTCCGCCTAGAAGGTAAATGTTATTCCTTGGAAGATAGAACCCAACTTTACCGGAAGCGATCTGTGAAATAAAAGAGGACATAAACCTTGTGACAAAAAAAAGAATGTCCAATCGATTTCAAAAAGTTGGCATAGAATATTTCAGTACATTTTTTCTTGCTTGTTGAAGCGCATCTACTAATCCATCTTTTTTTGTAACAATTGGAAAACTTGCTTCTAATCTAATGTAAGCAAATTGTTGCCAAATTTCGAGTTCATTCAAAACTTCTAAATTTCCAGCCTCCTCGAGCTTCTGATGAATGTAAAAGTACGGTCGAAGCTCCGTTCCACCAATTCTGCACTTCAGAAGGAGCGGATTATCTGTTACGTCGATATCCTACACAAAAGAATCATTAAAATAATGAGATTCAGTAGCAATGAAAAACCTCCTTCGTTATTTAAGCCTGATATGAAATTTGAACATAATTTGGCAATTTGAAGATTACAAGACCATGAGGTGATAAGATATCACCTTAAAGGCATGAAGAACCGCTTCCTCGCTGCGTCCAATAGCAAGTAGGCCACAAAGATCAATTTCCGCAGGCATATTGAGTTGGAGATCAATGGAATTAGATTTGGCTTCATCTTTACCATTTTCAGAATCGAGGGTGAAAGTTAATACCATTAGCGTGTTTTCGTAAACAACGCCATAGAGACGACCAGTGCAATCATGATTGACTTTGTTTAATCGCTGTAGGAGAGAGAAATCAATAGAAATATACAATTGTAATGTGAGATTGGGTGAAAAGGTCTCTACAGTCGTCAGAAATCGGTTCCTATCTCAATCATGGCATAGAAAAAAAATTACCAATCTGTTTCTAAGCCTAAATCATCAACAGAGGTTATACAACTTAAAATATCAAACATTTTCACAACTCACCTCGATCACATTTGACAATATCTTTAATTGCGGTGCCATTTTTGTGATTATGGATTCTCCAGTTTATCAAATTCGTCATTCACTATATTCCCATATGGAATATGTGTATTTCAACTGTCAATGAAATACATGGACGGCAATTTAGGGTTAGGTTATATTTAATTTTGGCCTGGTGAGGTTAAGGTGCTATTAAAGACTTACGGCATTCAACAATGGGTAACAATGCATTCAACCATGTGCAATAATGGGGGATTTCATGCATCTTTAATAACAACTTAACTGAAACGCTGAATCGATCTTTGGCTATGTTCAAGTCTGAAGATAATCGATTGCTCAAGCAGACTCGTTTCTGTTGAAAATACAGTGATCCTTTTTCTTTATGCCTATGATAAATATAATAAATAAATCGCCGAGTTCGAACTTACATAGAATTTGTTAACGATCACACTGTATTTTCTATATCGTCAAAATTCACTATAGGACGCTATTTGCTAAAAAATAAACCTTCCAACGTCTGTTGCCGGCCCGCCGCCGAAATGTTGTGCACAGCCAGACAATGGAGCTAAAATCGTTGAGGATAATAAGTAATAAAGTAATAGAAGGTCTATAAAAAAACCTATAGGTCTAATTTAGGTTCCTAATATTCACTTACACCTACATTTGATTAATTTGCGAACTTGACTAATCTTATTCGAAATAAAATTTTCTCAAATAATAGAAACATGTTCTTTAGCATCCGGTGGTGGAATTCGGAGGGAATAAAGTGTACAAGTTAGATGAGTTTAGGAACATCCTACGTCGTGATTGGCAGCTGAAAGTTCATATCTCGGAAACAATTGTTTCGATTGGTGAATTCAAGCAACGCTTGTAACGTATCGCCAGCTGTTGGAGAGTTGAGTTTGTGTTTCAAATCAAACGGCAGATAGAAGTTTGTTGGTGTAACTTGACTCCAAGCTCGAAAATTTTTCTCTGCAATGCTCGGGCGGTTTTAAAGCGAGGTGGTTTTTTAATAATAAATAAAAATCGTTAGGTGTAAAACGGGCACGTTATATATTTTATTAAAAGTGTTCCGTATAAACCGAACGATAAGAATAAAAGGAAAATAAACCCGATCATTGAATATTTGTAAATAAATTAATATACCTCAACACCTAATAAACATCGCCAGAAAACTTCATATCACCAAAAGATATAATGGCCACAATTCGGGTACACGAGGATCAGGAGAATCGCATTTCGGATGTTCTACGCGGCAAGGAAAATATCTCAGTACAAAATCCTGCCCAAGTATTACAGCAGAATAAACGGGCGGTTCTTGGAGTCATCAACAACAACAATTGCCTCCGAAATACCAAGCCGGTACTTATCCATAAAAAAATATACATAAATGTTATTATTATCTTGTTTTCTTCTCTCTATCTTTATTTCTGTTTTTCTGTTCACGTGCATTTCAATCCCTGGATTTACATGCAATTTATAAATTGTGATGAAGGCAACCCACGACCTCGAGTCCATGAATATCGTTAGGTTTCTTCTGTTTCGAAATTCCCCATTTTCAGAAAATGTATAGAAAAAATAAAATAAAAATTTGCTAGTCGTGTTGATCAATTTTTTGGAATCGGCTCAGCACTAATTTTATACTTTTACCCTAATCTTGAAGGCTAGACTATGATTTTTAATTTATATCCACCAAAACTAACTGAAAAAACTGAAGTTTATTTTTTAATGAGAAGTAATCTCATCTAAGAATTTTTTCATGTATTTTTTGGACCGTGAGTGATTCCAAAAAATGTTCCCCTCCCTTCCTATGCACGCTCTTGCTTTTATAGCACCGAAAAACCAAGCATCTAAAGAATCAGCCCTGAAACATAACCTAAAATTAACATCTTTTGTCATCAATTCTGAATAGGAGCTTGGAGGGAAGGATGAAAAGTATCCGAAGGGCAAAACGTTTATACCAAGCCAGTATGAAACTTTCAAGATATACGAAGATAGAAAGGAACAACAAGATGGAACGTTTAAAGTTTACGAAGATAAATTGGAAAAAGAAACGTTGGTTGCTTTGAGGGAAACTAAAGATTCTAAAGTCGAGTTAAAAGCGAAACAACAAATTGTTGACCTGACGACAAAAGCTGATAGAGAAAATCAACCTCTAGATGATATTCCTGCTATTTTACCATCGATAAGGGCAGCGCTCCAAGAAATTAATCAGAAAAAAAAAGAGGAGCCCTTCTTCAATCAAGAAAGCCCCATGTCCTTGGAAAAATCAACATCATCCTATACAGACACTTCTAAAAAAGATTTAGCTGCTAAGAGAGAAGCTAGCAAAGCTCTTAGGCTTAATTTCTTTGATGTTGATGAATACAGGGCGGATATTTATAACTATCTTAGATCAGCAGAGGTCCGTTGATAAACAAAAATATTATGATTTGCTTCCTGTTCATTCAAAGTATATTATTGTTTCATGGCTTTTCATTTATTTGTACTTCCACAGACCCAGCACAGGCCGAAACCAGGATACATGAAGAAACAACCAGACATAACTTACTCAATGCGATCGATACTCGTCGATTGGTTAGTCGAAGTTGCAGAAGAATACCGATTGCACAGTGAGACTTTATACTTGGCTGTCTCTTACATCGATCGTTTTCTATCTTACATGAGCGTCGTAAGAGCCAAACTTCAGCTTGTTGGTACCGCCGCAATGTTCATCGCTGCGTAAGTTTCAATTTTACACTCTATTCATGAAATGAATGAAATTTAGGATATATCTATATCTTAGGAATATTATTTTCACCTGAATCATTGAATGAAAAGCCACACTTCGTTTATGTAACAGCAAATACGAAGAGATTTATCCACCCGATGTTGGAGAATTTGTATATATTACCGACGACACATATACAAAGAAGCAAGTCTTACGAATGGAACATCTCATCCTTCGCGTTTTGTCATTTGATCTCACTGTACCGACGCCTTTGGCTTTTCTCACCGATTTCTGCATCAGCAACAACCTTTCAGAGAAGATACAGTATTTGGCAATGGTTGGTTTTCAGTTCTATCAAAAACTGTTCAAAATATAATGATAATTTTCCACTTTTCTTGTTTATTATTCGTTAAATTACGAAATAAAGTACTTTTTTCTCTACTCTTCAAATACTAAGCGTAATTTAAAAAAAGTAGGACGAAAATTCAGTTCTGAAAGACTCATTTAACATTCCACAGTATTTGTGTGAGCTTTCAATGCTGGAAGCAGATCCGTACCTAGTATTTCTTCCAAGTCACTTGGCCGCAGGAGCTGTAGCCTTGGCACGACATACTTTAAATGAAGAAGTCTGGCCAGAAGAACTGGCGCTTTCAACTGGCTACGGTTTCAAAGAATTAAGAAGCTGCATTAGCTGTTTAACTAAAACATTCGGCAACGCATGTAACATACAACAGCAAGCTATTCAAGAGAAATATAAAAGCAGCAAGTTAGTATCTGTCGAATATCATCTTACAATTTCGAAAATATAGTAAAAATAATTTATTTTTAAAATGACTGTTTAATATAATTTTTAATGTCGAATCTACACAAAAAATATTCATTTTTATATTGATTCCTCATTTCAATGTCTGAGGTTATAAATCTTTTATCACGAGTATTGTATGAATTTAAAGGTATGGACACGTGGCTCTCCTGCTTCCTCGTAGTACTGATATATTGAGTAGCGAAGACGACGGAGAAAGCGCTTAAGCTCTATCATAGAGAAATAACAACTGTGAATAAAGATCACCGAAACAAGCATCAAGTTGTAAATGTGATTGTGAACAAAATCAACGAACCTCCAGGAGCGAATTCCAAAATCAGGATGAAAAAATCTAGGAGGGGATCAGAGAAGCAGGGGAAAGACTGATTGACTGATCTGTATTTGAGCAAAAACAAAGAGAGAAAACA
Organism: Phymatocera aterrima; assembly: GCA_963170745.1. Classification (NCBI taxonomy): domain Eukaryota; kingdom Metazoa; phylum Arthropoda; class Insecta; order Hymenoptera; family Tenthredinidae; genus Phymatocera; species Phymatocera aterrima. The sequence continues at coordinate 716,134 of OY720668.1, forward strand.
TTGAAAAAAAGGACGAAAATGAAAAAAGTCAAGTGAAAATAAATGCATGCATTATTATTATTATCAAATTTAGTCGATTTCGCCAGTACGACGCTGTCTCTACGATTAAATTATTTATTATTAATTATCGTACAAGACGTAAGAGGAGTTATACACTTCCTGAATAATATCTAATTGTACTGAAAAATTGTACACTTAACTATACTATTATACTTAGAAAAAAAAAAAAAAAAAAACAGCCTACTTTTTGGCAAATATCCAATAATATTTCACTAAACTTAATTCGAGATTACCTTCGTTATATTAACGAGGGTATTATCTAGATATTGTGACACGTTTTTTTTGAAATTTCTTAGTATTTTTATACTACGTAGTTATAAATATTTTTGTTTTGTTTTTTGAGCAATTTTGGAATGAAATTTCTTTGCCCACTAATTTGATATGGAAAGAGAAAATGAAAAAAATACTGAGTAATAATACAAAATCCGAAATTTTTGTTGTTGTTGCCAGTGAAGAATGTGTGGAGAGTAACGATAATAAATAATAATATTAATAATTAATCAATTAATTAATAGTAATATCTAATTCATCTTTGTATTTATTATACCAATATTATTTTTACTACAACAACAATTAGATACACATACTATTATTGTGATAAACATGATATGTTTTTCTTTTCTCTTCAGTTTGTTAAATTTATGTATTATTATTCTTCCGTCTTTTCTTTCTTTTTATCTCCAAACAGATATTTGGGTACCATCGGCCCTTTCTTTTCTCTTTGTGGTCTTGTACAGTTTATATTTATTTACAAAAAGTTTCTAGGTACGAAATACAATAATTTTATTTTTATTTTTTTTTCAATTTTTCCTCAATACCAAATTTGACGATTAAGCTATAAATTATAAATTATTACAATAGTACTAAACAACAGCACAGCAGCTTACATCTAGTGGAAACAAAATAAAATACATAAATATGACCAAATTTATGAAATATATATAAATAATTGATATGCGGTTGTAATTCTAATTTTTGATGATTAGCACTGATATTATCAGTGATGATTATACTATGCAATGTAATGAAACAAAAATACTTGCAAGTTCTCGTTTTAAATATGCTGTACTATAATTATTTCATACAAATACCGCATGATACGATGAACTGCATTTATTAACATTAATATTTTTCTGAAACAATGTAATAAATTATTATCATTATTATTATTTTATACAATAAAAATATATTTCATTCGCATGTAATTTATCTTTCGGTAGTATATCATCTTCAGTCGCCTATACCTACATGCCTATGTTTTCTCTGACCTGGTAATTTGGTATTTGAAAGTATTCGTTATTTTTCGAAAATAAGAAATAAACATAATCTGCAAATTGTTTTCAAATTATTCTCCTTTTCGCGGTTATTCCAGGGGGCGGCACTATCGTGCGATTGTTGTTTTACACTGAATTTCTCATCTCGTTATCTATTTCATGGTAGTTCCACCTCCTGCGTTTCAAGTACGAAGATTATTGAACGTTGGCGATTTGATATTTCGGTCGGTATCTGACGTTTGACGTTTAACGCAATTAAATTACAGTCTATCTGAAATCTTAAGATTTATAATTATACAGCGTAAAATAATATGTAAGTAAAACATTTCTCCACTGAATTAACACCAATCTATTCCCTTCTGAATTCATAATAAATGTGCATGTGTAATTTAATGAACGGTGATTTCATCAAAGCATTTGTCCCATTTGATTTTTACTTACGGTACTATATACATATTTTATAACCTATCGTTTATCAGGGTGCTAATCATCCACGTCTTTACAATAATATCGGATCACTCCCGTTATTAATATAATACCGATCTTATTATTTGAGCAATCCTTGCGCTCTGGACGGTACGGAGCAAACCTAACAAAACCTTCGTAATGCTTGTGAAAACCGTTTGGTTTTTTGAATTATATATTAATTTTTTGTTCTACTTTTAGCTCACCAACATGGACCCATTCTTCAAAGATGAATCTGAAGTCGATCCTGCAGCTGAATTTTTAGCTCGCGAACAGGACCAGCTTGCTGGACTCGAGGACGAAATTCCACCCGTCGCTCTATCCACTACAGCTGCGCCTGTTGTTGAAGGTGATGACGAAAATGAAATTTCGAATCTTTGGAACCTAAAATTGTCGCTTGTACATCATTTCCACAATTATAATCCACATGTTTGTTTTGTATATGTTTGTATATGTATACTTGTAAGTATGAAAATTCATCAAAATTAACTCATTTCATACTGAGATGATTCCTTGAAACTGATTTACTCAACAGCCCATGCGCACGGACTTCATCAGTCGTTTGGCTAGCACTGATAAACAGCAGAATGTGGGGCCGCGCAAAAATTAAAACAGTCAATACGAGTGCATTATTCAGTGCACACGCAGTTGAGTGAATAGTTTTACAGAATCATCTCGGTATGATAATTAATCACCTTTTGATTTTAAATGAATAATCTTGTGAACATGTTTTGAATTTCTGAAATGAATAACAAAAATCTGTTTCTTTTCACCGTTTTAGGAATCAGAACAATTTTCCAAATCTCAGAATTTATCTTTTCTGCGCCTACAACCCTTCCCATTATTTCTATATCACATTTCTAATGAGCAATACATTGGATATTTTGTAGATGACTTCTCCGTTAACTTCGGAGAGTTAAAAGGAGGTCCTGGCGGAGATGCAGACGGTAGTTTTGTGATGATTAACGCAGATCAGCCTGCGGAACTTCCCATTCAGGATATCCCAGGTAGTTTAATGTTTCAAAGATAATTTAGTTAGTCGTGTATAACGAGGAATTCCATTTTTTTTTAATATCTTCAATCAATTATTCACTTTTCTGCATTTTTTTGTATGCAGAATCACCTCCGGTTGCTTCTGCAGTTTATGAAGAACCGGAGAAAATTCGAAAATGGAGAGAAGAGCAGAAAACGAGACTAGAAGAAAAAGGTATTAATTACGTGAATTAGAGAATATAGATCAAAGAAGCTTTTACGAAACTTTCGATTAAGAGATCGGAAATTTGATGAAAATAAGTTCAATTCAAGTTTTGTACGGTATAGAAAAGCTAATCCCTTCTTCTGATTGATATAATTTTTTCGCCAGACGAGGAGGAAGAAAAAAAGAAGGAGGAATGGAGGGAGGCAGCAAAAAAAGAACTTGAAGAATGGTACAAGCATCATTCAGAAGCAATAAGCAAGACCAAAGCTACGAACAGGTATATCTTGCTTACCTAATCTTACCTGAAATATTGTTCATCAACGATTTCAAGCTGCCTTTGCTTTGCTTCTGCGTTATAATTAGCTCATTTATTTAGCTGTACAGTGCAGCGATGTTCATCTGCAAATAAGACTTTTGCAATCCTCTCCCTCCAAATTCAATTCTAGCTACTCATTTCTTCTGACTTCCGATCAAGAACCATCATAATTAGGTCTATTAACGTTTCTTACATGCAATTTTTACTACTGCATAAAATATTTGCATGAATAATACGTGGTGCTGATAGTCAGGCGTACAATTAACTAAGCAAAATCATTATCATTGGTTCAAAATAGTACATTGTGCATAAAGGGCGGAAAGTAAGCGATTGGCCCGAGTGTGGGTTTCAGCGGAGCCGAGGGACGCCGAGGCCCCCCTGAAACTCGTACGAGTGTCAATTCCTCCGCCCATAGTGCACACGATACTTTTTGTCCATAACCTGCATCAAAAGTTTGTGTTTGAGTGGATATAAAGTGCACACAAAGTGAGTTTCCCACCCCGAGCGAATACAAGGGCGCAAATGCTAGCTAGCGCAAAGTCTCGTAGCCGGGTGTAAAAACATACTTTGCGCCCGCGTTTTCGGCTTCAGGTAGGCAAAAGTCACTTTACATGCACGAAAAAACATACTTACGGTGCAGGTGGGACAAAATGACTTTTTCTTGTAGTGATCCGTTGGTTATATGAATCAGATTTCCCCCCTATCTTTTTAATTCTCTGAGAATATCAACTAACTCGGGATCTTGTACGTTTTTCAAAAACCGTTTCTAATTTTATTCTAATATAATCTGTCATAGTCTCCTATATTTTTTTTTAATGCTTCTTAGGGAGTCTGCCAAGTAAGTAAACAGTCATTGTATATCATTCAGTATATCTCTTACTCTGCTAACACTTAATTGCCTCAGCCAATTCACCACACGCACATGCAAACTCCTTGTATTCAATTTTCAAATGAAGAACAACACTTTTATTTCGTTTCTGATGATTGAGAGATTTCTATTTGCAATTTGATGAAATGTGTCCGAAGATTTTACCACACATTTTTGTCGGCCATCTATCACCGCTTTTCACAAAAACTGCCCACACTAGTATTTAAATTTTAGCAAATGCTATGTTCGGTGTTGCAATTATAGATACCTGCAGTACTTTTTTATCTCTAATGTTATAACTCCTCAATGTTTTATCTCTGACATTTACAATATTTCAATGTTTTTTTTTCTGAGAGGAACGAACCTAAATCATCTCTAAAAGTTTTGAACACACTTGAAAACTCATTTCAAAACACTTTACAACTTATTTTGATAAGTGGATGACATTCTTCTTTTTAACCATATAAAATTGTCATTTAAGAAAAAGAATCATAAGCAATTTTTCGGTGACTTATTTACTATTATATTTCCAAATACAGAAATGCAGAAAAACAGTTTGTGGCCGAAGCAGATGAGCCAGAGCCTGGAACAGAATGGGAACGTATAGCTAAACTATGCGATTTCAATCCTAAATCATCTCGTACTTCAAAGGATGTATCACGAATGCGATCAATTATATTACAATTAAAGCAGACTCCACCTGCGCCTGTTGATGCTTGATCATAATCGGCAGTATCTCATTCTAATAAGAATATATTGCTGCATTATGCTCTGTGCGTTCCATGAATAATCTTTGTCAAAAGATATATAAAATATTGATGAAGAAATGATGAATGTTGACAAAAATTAATCTACAAACAGAATCCGAAAATAATCAGATAATATAAATATTATGATGAAGTAATTAAATAAGAAACAAATAAACGGAAATTATGTTTTATTCACAAATATTACGTAAGTGTAAAATTAGAACCATATTCATCAATAAAGTTATCTGATATTCTGATATTGAAAGCTAAACGGATATTTCTTCGCAGGATACTTTTCTTCAATGATTTCAAACATCAAGGATAAGACAATATTTCATTTTTTCATTACCATTATGTTTAATCAATATAAAAATTATATGAAAATACATTATCTGATATTCTAATATTATTTATAGGCAGATATAGTATAATAATAATAATAATAATAATAATATTCATATGATTCATGGACATGTGCGAATGAAACTAAATCCAACATCTCTCGACATTTGATAGAGATTATATTACACATAGATATAAACTAAGTAATTTTCTGAAACACACTCCCATCAATAACGCTTTGAAAATATCATGAAACTTATTCAATTACCATATATCATATTTTTAGCTCACTTTTTTCGTCAATACAATGACAGAAAGAAAAACGAATGTCTCGACTTATATATTTAAAAATATGTATTTGTCATACTATAATCATAAAAATATTGAAAAGAAGTACTTAGAAACTTCATACATGTAAGCAGATAAATCTAACGTTTTAACTTGAAATTGTCATATTTCATTGATTGAATCGGTCAAGAAATCAGTTAATTGGGGAAACAATAGTATGTTACGCACATAGGGAAGAAGAGTAGACTATCTTAAACTGTGTACGAGATTGCCAAATACACAGTTAGGGACCGTCGCATATACTACTTTTTGCCATACCTGTGACGGAAAGTTCCATATTTTCTGCTCGAATAAGGCAAAAATATGATACTTCCCGTCGAGCTATGGTGAAAATTTATTATAAATATAATAAGAAATCTTGGGAGTCTTGTAGATAAAAACGAATCACAATAATTATGAGATAATTAATTAGATATTATATCGCTCTCTGCAATATACACAAACTGGTACAAAAATTTGGTATTTTTTATGTACTGTGAAGATCGATGCTTTGCAAAGTTTTCGTTCGAAATTGTATAACTATACCAAGGTACCCTGCCATGGTATAGCAATAAAAAAAATTTCACTTTCCAAGCATCAACTTCCAAGTTCATTAAACCATACCAAGCGCCGTTTGTTTTCCTCAATTCTTCAATTGAACCAAACAAGAAGACACTAGTATACACTCGGCTTACTAATTTCTTGAATTACGAGAGCAGCGCAGTCTGAATTGGAATTGTTATTGCTCACTGTACAGTCTAATTTTGTTTAAATAACCTTTTTTTATGTACACGTTTCCTCAACGATACCCTTGGAATACCTTTTGAGCGCTTCCTTTACTTTTCCCTAGTCCTCGCCGTTTTCACGAACGCTTTTTCCATAATACAACAAGTATAATCCTCAAATATTTATATGAAATTAGGTACACATAATGGAGTAAACATTTTTTGTTTATTTTGTTTTTAGAGATCACATTTTTCCATTCTGTATCTCCATTTCGCACATGTCTCTATTATGACTTCGCAGTAATACATTTTCGAGTTGAAATGCTTTCTGTCAACTTCTCCCAGTTCAAATCTATCCCTCAAAATCCAGCGTTTTCATACAGTTTATTGACGGACTTGAAAGCAGCCTTCTTCGTGGTGCGATCGGAGTATTAAACCTGGAGAAGATCATGGAATTAGTATATTATCTCCATGTTATCTCTAGGTTTTATTGAATTGATTTTTGTTCTTCGAAAAACTTTTTGAAGTACAAATTCTTCATTTTTCAGCCAAACTGAATCAAATATACCTGGACGATTCATGCTGGGTAATAAGTTGTAGCTGATGTCGCCAGCGATATATGTTAGGGTAAGAATTTGGACTCAAGTTGGCACATGAGATGGCATGATAAACAGCATAGTCTAGTTTCGAAACCTTATCTCTGAAAGCCGATAAAATTAATCATATTAATTTCTCAATTGAATTGAAAGAATTAAGTTATGAAGAGAATTATTTACCCTTGAATAAAAGTCATGTCTCCTTCTAAAGCTGTGGACATATCCTCGTCATCACTGCTGTATAAAGATCGCGGAGATGAGGGAGGGGTAAAAAAGTCATACTCTTCATCTGTAAGGAAGAAAAGATGACTGAAAATGAGATAAGAGATAAGGGACGAACCAAGTATTCCGTATTTTTGTGCTCATCTTATATATTTGAGACCGTTTTTGAACATTTTTAATGATCGTAAAGTTATGTCAAAGATAATCTTCGGTTACATAATAGTCATGATAACTACTCACCACTATCATTCATATCTGAAAATAATCTCCTCTGTAGTGAACCTATAATGAAAACATCAAACAGAGTGTGAGGATCAGCAAATTAAATTCATAGTGTAACAGAAAGTACAAGGTCAATAGTTAATATTATTATGACATTGCTAATGTTGATGTTGTTTAGAGAAGCGAGGTATGTGGGACGTCAGCAGATAATATTAAATGAAATTTGTTAAGGAGTCTTATCGACTCACCACATTCATTTGATTCGTCTTCGTTATCAACTGTATCTAATGAAGAAGAACTCAATTGCGTACACAAAGCACTCATTTCACAAATATTCTTTATGATATTTTCGCGGATAATTGGTTCCTCGACATCCATCAGCTGAAATAATGAACAAATATGCATGTCACGATTTTAGATATTGGAATTACCATGGTAGAATTTCTCTATTACCTCGCTGCTTTCCTTTGGCAAAGTCTCAAAACGTTCTTTTAAAAAATCTTCAAGCTTGGATAATCCATCTTCGCTAGTTAGATCAGCAAATGCATTCAAAAATGGCCAGTATTCTTTCCATACTACATGATACTCTTTGGCAAGGTCTCTGAAAATGTAAAGATGTCATCATAAATGGTCAAAATTATTAGAAAATCATCTAAATCGTAAAATACCTGAAAAGCTGATCAAATTCTTGTTACAGTTTAACTATAGCTCTGAAGTACTGACCTACCGACACGCTCGAGTCCTTTTTCTGTGTCTTGAAGACGATAGATAGTGTTTGACACCGGGCTATTTAATGTGTATGAATCGTCTAGTGAAATATTCAATCTTTTAGTCGGGGTATTGCGAATTCTAGGCGGAGTTTTCCACTTTTTTCTAAATTCTACAGCCTGATTTTTACTCATTGGTCCGGCAAACGCAGATACTTCTACTCTTGGGCTTATTGGATCAAAGTTTAGTTTCTATAAAATTAAACTGAGATTATTATCCATATTCAAATATACTATAGTTTCCTGTTTGATAACTGTATTTCGTATCCCATAAGACGCACCAATGGACTCGTCGGTGAGAATAACTCGCCAATTAACGGCTGCATTGTATTATCCTCAGACCTTAATACCGGAACGTAATATTGTTCGTCTAGCATCAAAAGTATTTCTCTCTTCAGTGCTTCGTCTTCTTGACATTTTCTGCTGCATATTATCTTGAATGATAAATTTCAATGTAAAATTTGCTGCAAATGTTGACAGGTACAGAACCTGAAGATTAATTCTCCACTTACATCTGCAGGTATTTGATTATACTTGTTTTTAAGATTTTTCAAACATTGTGGATAAGAAACAAGAACTTGAACGACTTCTTTAAGACCAAATTTCACTGCAAAATGTAGCGGAGTCTCGTTAAGACCCTTGTCAGGTGTGTTTAAATATAGATCAACTAAAATTTGAGCTCTATCAAGATAATTTGAGCAGTCATCTTCACCATCTAACAAACGGACAAAGTCAGGATTGGCAACTGTGCCTAATATCAGTTCACACATATCTGCTCTACACGCTACTCTCACCGCCACGTGTAAAGCATTGTATCGAGAACCTTCCTGCAGAAAAGATTGAAAGTGTTAAGATTTATTGTTCCGAAGAATGAAACAAAGCCACAAAATTAAGGAGGAAAAAGATTTGTACTTGAAGAATAGCCGGAGTATCACCGCTGCTAATTAAATATCGTGGATTATCCCAAACAATTTGTTTAACTTTATCCAAATCACCGCTCTCAATAAATTTTCGAAATCTCACAGTATCCTGATGTTTGGGAGCTTTAAAATTGCTAGATTTTTCTTCGACGGGATTATTTTTTTTATTGTTAGTAATGGTAGGTAGGTGTAGTTGTTGCGTTTCATTGGCCGAATTGAACGATTGCTCATTACCATTTTCGGCAAATATTTTGGCTTCCTGATAAGTTTTAAAACTTTTAAATCGACCTTTCTTATACTTTTTTACTATGTTGAAAGCTTTACTTTTATCTGTATAAACGTGTAGCTGATCTGAAAAAGAAGCAACAACATGAATAAGAAATGAGAAACATTTTCATGGTCAGCTTTGTTATTAATATTATCATCACAGAATGTTTTCCTTTAGATTAAATATACGGACGAAAAAAGTGAAATTACTAATTCTCTTGACGTAAGAGAAATAACGGTTTTTTGTTTCTTTTTTCGCAATTCCAAATTATTAAGAGGATAACATTATCGTTAGATAAAACCAAAATTTACCAAAAGCATTACCTTCCGCTTTGAAATGATTAGTGAACAAAATTAAGTATTATCTTGTGTTTTGATTAAATAATATAAAAACCGCGTAGTGTGTGTGAAAGAGTAGATTGAACAGAGAATGACACAATACGTCATATCTGTTCATTTACGCGTGCAGATTATCTACCATAAGTATACGTAGGAATGAGTTCATTTAATTATAATAAAACGTAATAATTTTTGATAATTTTTTCCGAATGTTTAATAAGATGAATAAATTATTATGGTAAGTTATGGTGACGTAGAATTACGTGTACCTTTGGATTCGAACCAGTTGGAATCTTCCTGAGGTACGTAAACCCCGTAATAAACAGTTTCGTGATTATTGTTGGGGTTAGAAATATTAACGTGATTCGTATCCATGTTGATTGGTTTGAAGGGTAAAAATAAAACGCGCAACAAGTTGAGAGGAATTACAAGAAACGAATAAGAACCACCCCCGTTTTATATTTTGCACATTTTATATATATATATCACTTGTTGAAATTCAATGATTATATTCATTACTCATTGAGGTTTATTGAAATAAAACAAAACATTCGACAATGTGCAGTGTTTTGACTGGGTTTGAGCCACGGACTTGTTTGAGCTGTCAGAAGGAAAACGCCGCCATAGACAATTTGAGTTGTGAGCACAACAAAAAAGAGAAGGCGCGCGCATTGGATGACAGATCATTGGGAAATATCCGTTGGGAGAACTACGCGGATTTCAATGAGTTTAGGAACGTGAATTGTGGGCGGAGCGTTCAAACCACACCACATGGACATAGCCAATGAAAACATATAATAGAGGTTATCTAACATACGTCATTTGTAGCGTTGTAGCGTGGTGCTATCTATTCTTTTGTTTTTACTGTAGATATTCTCCGATCGACTTGTGCTTTTAAAGATTAACATTTAGGTTTAGTGTATCGAAAAACAGCTGTTGGCTCGGAAGTGCATTTCATCGATTAAAAAGTTTAACGAAGGTTATGACACTATAATATAAACTTCAACTTATGAAACAATTCCGCATTATTATCTCACAGTTGAATATTGGTCGTAATTTCAGTCCGCTGTGATCATTTTGATATACTGAAAATTATTAATTAACAGAGTGAATTTTGTTGTTAAATTTCAAAATTGAAGAGCGCACACTGAATAAAATTAACTATAATTCAGCTCTTTCCATAAAATGAATTTATCATTTGCTGGATGTGGTTTCCTCGGCATCTACCACGTCGGTGTCGCAGTTTGTTTTAAGAAATACGCTCCTCATCTATTACTCGATAAAATAAGCGGAGCTTCTGCTGGAGCTATCGCCGCTTGCTGTCTTCTCCTCGATTTACCACTAGGTAAAAATTTTATTTTCAAATAACAAAACTATATGTCTGTATAACCTGTTAACTTTTCACATTCTGATTTCTTATCCAAAAGTGGGATGAAATCTGTAACGTTAATGCAACAAAATCATGAGAAAGAAAATCACCTGTTGCGTCGACGCCGAAAAATACAATGTCGCGTGATTTGTTGCTAAAATTTTCTGATGTAAAATCCAAAGTTTTTGCCGATTTCTAAAATTTCTGCAAAAGAATATATAAAGAAACGTAAGATACAGAATTAGAAAAAGAAGTGCACAACCAGACATTGAGTGGCAGAAAAAAATGCTTGGACTTTGTTTTCTCGTGATTTTATTGCGTTAACGTATTAAATTTGAGCCTCATTATTCAAAGAATTGCAAAATGAAACAAATATTGATACTGTATAATATACCTATACACCTCATCGAACAGATGAGAAATGAAATTTTTTTATTGGTCAGAAGAATACAAATAAAATGAAATTTTATCAACGCGTTTATCAGTTGTGAATCTATAAATGAAATATAGATTAAATTATTATCGTTCACTGCCATAGGTCGAATTGTCAAGGCCATACTTATCCTGTTTCCAAACCTGTGCCTAGATTATATTATCAATCACAAGTGGCTTTTGGGATTGAAATAACGTCGTAGCTTTTAGAAATTGACTTATAAACGATGACAGTCATGACAAATTATCATAGATAACTCTCTCACTCTCTTTTTCTTTCTCCTTTTGAATTAGGTGTATGAACTCATTAGTTGAAACCATTTGCAACAAATTATTTAGTCTAATCTTTCACCTCCATTCGTACATTCCTCCATATCAACATTACTCATAAATCTGAACACTTCAAGTATTGCGTGATTTTAGAGTTTCCTTCTTATTCTTACGTTAGTTGTCTTAAAATAGAAAAAACAGGACAACTATTATTCCCTCTTTATCTATTTATTTCTTTTTATAAAGTCTAAACATTACCAATAATTTTAATAAAATCGTATCGATCGTAGTAAAAACTCGGCCAATTGATCCGTGCTGTAGTAACTATCTAATGATAAATGCGTGTTATGACGCATTCGCTCACTCTTGAGATAAAATTTTCAACTCTCCTCATTGCATGCGAGATTCCTCGTGCCAGTAAACAAATATATTGAATGTTATGATTGTACGGAGCTCTCGTGTTTTCTTTCTAACTTCCTCATGTTAAATAGACCAATTATAATAACGTGGTAGAATCCTATTAGCTGAGTCATAGATCATAGATGCCAGATAGTAAAATTATCAATAATGTATTTCCAGTTGTTTGTTAATAACTGAAGAAAAAATGATTTGTTTTTATGTATTATTCAGTTTTCACCATCTCTACTTCAACTCGATTCAAATTCTCAAAGTTTATTTGCCTCTGAAGCAGGTCATTGACCTTGAGAATTTTTTTCTTCTGACCTCAAATAATCCCATAAGTATGTGGGATATCTGTGCATGATTATGTAATAGATTTATACTATTTGCTGCTTTGTTCTCATAAGCGTTCTGTTCTTAATGTTCTACTCAGGAATCGAGGCACTTAATTTGAAATTATATTTCATTTAAGTAAATATAGAGATGTGGGTGAAGCGAATTGAATATACTGTTTCTTTATATAGATTACCATCAATCATTATTCGGCCAATATGATGATCGTCGTCTGTTCGTTTGCATATCAATGAAGAAGCCGCCGAGGAATCCAAGACTCGTTTCATTGAATAAATTTTTGTTTTGTTTTACCACTTGTAACTGTTCTTCTACTACAGCTTATCAAGAGATTGTTATTAATGGCTAAAGTCCAAAGTACTCAGATTCTATTTGTTCATAAATCACATCGCACCCACAAAGCAGGTGCAGATATCAATAATTAATCATCAGCATCGCAATATACATGATCAAAAACTGATCGTCTTTATGTTAATACGTTGTTTTACTTCATAAAATAATTCTTATATTTTATTATCTGCTTATTCCTCTAAACGAATTTTCCCTTCTATCATTATTATGATAACAAATTGATTAAATCTGAACAAGAATGAGCCGGACGTTAGTCAGAAATAAATCACCAAGAAACATTACTGGTTGAAAAATAGTAGACATCGGTCGTTTATTATCTCTTTTCTGAAACAAAGCATAACATTTGTCTGGGGTAAACAGAGACTAGAAAGAATAGTTGGAACTAATGCTCTAAAAACTTTGAAACGCAAACAAGGATTTGTTTACCTCAGATAATGGACAGAATTTCTTTGTTGCTATCTTTTTTTATTTACTTAAAAATTGATGAATGAAATTGAAGAAAATTTCTTTATTCTTTCATAACCAAATCAAATCGGAGGCTCTCATTCGCTCCACCTAAGTTTCTCTTCCTCATCGGAGAATTTTGTCCACAGGGGAAATTACGAGCAATGTTTTGCGTGTCGCTCGTGAAGCAAGACAACGGACATTGGGTCCATTCAGCCCGTCATTTAACGTTCAAGATATTTTACTGGATGGTTTGACCAAGGTAAATATTTCATTTATTATAGCTTCCAATCTTAGTCCTCAAATTTATCTCTCATATCCCGAAGTATCAAAGAAATCGATCTATATTTACAGTTTTTACCTGAAGATGCGCATCTCAAAGTTAGCGGCAAACTTCATATTTCATTGACTAGGGTATACGACGGAAAAAATGTTATCGTTTCACAGTATAACTCTAAAGACGATTTACTACAGGTAAGATAAATAATCTGATTCCAAATTTGTGAACAATATTTTAAAATGCACAGAAGTCAACTTTGCCTCGATGATGATTCAGAAAGCATAGAAGTTTTCTAGAACAAAATATTCTACTCAAGTCGGACATCATGGTATCTGAGAATTCAATTTGCTTTTACAGGCGCTGCTGGCCAGCTCTTTCATTCCATTATTCTCAGGTCTTTTACCGCCAAGATTTCACGGTATCAGATACATGGATGGTGGTTTTAGTGACAATCTACCTACACTCGATGAAAATACTATTACAGTTAGTCCATTTTGTGGAGAAAGTGATATATGCCCAAGGGATTTATCTTCACAATTATTTCATGTGAGAATTTTTCCTCCTGCTTCCAGTTTGTTCGAATATTTCTAATCCTTTTCCAGAATCGATTGACTTATGGGCATGAATTAAGAATTAGTTGTTAAATTTCAGGTAAACTTTGCCAACACGAGCATAGAACTTTCGAAACAAAATATATACAGGTTCGCCAGAATACTTTTTCCACCGAACCCTGAGGTAAATGAATTTTTTGTTATATTGTTGCATTTGGGATAATAACTCATGGGATTTCAATATCAGGAGTGTTCCTCACAATCATATCGAATTCGTCAAATTTTTCAATCCAGATACTTTCCAACATGTGCAAGCAAGGATTTGACGACGCGCTCAGATTTTTGCATCGGAACAATCTAATTAATTGCACAAGGTGTTTAGCGGTTCAATCAACATTCGTCGTATCTGAAACAATAGATGAAGGCATGGAATATGATCCAGAATGTGTAGAATGTAAGATGCACAGACAGGTTCGTCGTCACGTTTTAATTCTATACTATAAACAAAACATCATTTTTTATTTACTTGAGATCATCCTATACTCATATTTCTCCCCTTTGACAAAACTTCACTTATTTTGCCAATTCTCCAAGCGTATGCATAACCGATGTAAGAAAGAGGTTGATAACGACGTATTGTTGGTCCCTGTAATTATAACAGCTGATGAAAATGGCTAGATATTATTAGTCACGTGGATTGAAAATACGTCACTATTGTTGGATGAAACAAACATATTTTGGGCTCTATTTGTTCGGCATTGTGTAATATAGACTAGTGCTATCATCCTTTTTTTATATCAGTCACGTGTATACTTTGATAATTGTCAAAATAAGTGAGGGTACCCCACGGTGCGTTAAATATGAGGAATATGAATATAGCATGCTCTCAACAAATACACCGAGCAACGGCCTTTCAACATTAGAAAATTGAAGCATTATATATTAGTATATGAATAAAACTTTGCTAGTAAACTCATTATTCACCGACTTTATTTTTAGGAAGCGTTAGTGGCCAATCTACCAGAAACAGTAATGACGATATTCCAGGACGCTATAGATTCTGCAAATAAAGGACTCGTTAATTGGATATTCAAACATAAAAGTGTAAAGTTATTATCTTTGTTAAGTCTACCGTACATACTACCGGCTGACGTTGTTTACGCAACATTTACCAAGTGAGTGTGCCGAAATCGACCTATTCCCTTCTTTCTTCTGGTTTTGTTTTTCGTATCCTTGATTATTAACCGACTTGATAACAATTAATCTCTTCTCGTTTTCCCGGTAACTGGAGGTAGCTAAGTATGTCCTTTGTGTTGAACTCCTCAGACCACATTATTCACACCTCAAATTCTGATTGTTAGGAATCGGTTGATTGAAAAAAGAATAATCCCTTCATTTCACGGCTCTCAATTTTCACCTAAATTGATCTAGATATTATTTGAATCAAATCAATCAGCGTCGATGTTAGACGCACCAAACACTGTAGATGCATCATTGTGATTAATTTCTAACATAATCAGCAATAAATCAATTATTGGTTTATTTATTTAGTTCAGTGACGCCGTTTAGAATGTTAATAATATAACAAAGAAAACATCTTAAGTTCATTTGGCTAGGCTCTAACAATATGCATGTGGATTGTTATGATATAGCTTGGTTGGTAACAATGTCGAGATACAAACCTTGGAATACAAAGTTATTGGAAATGCTCTACGCACCCCCCAGCAGGCAATTGCTTGCGCTAAACATCTCGCATCCCCTCAACGGTAAGCACAGCATTCTTGCTGTTCCGCGCTTTGCTTACCTGTGTTGTCCTTTATTGCTTTTGCTTTTTTTTTCATTTTTTGTCATCTCCTGCTGGGGCATAGGTGAAAGAGTGTGCCAACTAATATATTCAAAGATGAAATATTATTCTCGCAAAGAAACGAAAGTATCAAATTCATTTTATTTGCGCAGATTCGTTCTAAATGCTCCAAAACTTCGCAACAATGTGGTCGAGATGGTGAAATATTTCTTGGAACAAATTAGTATTGTATTTCCTGGCGTTAATGTTTACTACCAACCAATGCCACAGACTATTAATTGTCAGGTAGCCATCACCGAATATGGATCAAGTAAGTTTTATGTTTAAAAATAATAAATATAGTTCTAGAATATCAGCACCTGCGCTTTAATCTTAGATAATACGTAAAATCCCGTTTTATTTGTGGAATATAACAATTTTCAGATATATATGACATAGAGGCGGGTCATCCTGACGAATCTTATAGGAAACAGAAGACAAATCTAAACTTGAGGCTCCACTACGACGAACGGTAAGAAAAGCTGGGATTCGTTTGAAGATATGATTTTTTCGTTAAGAGTATTATAATAATACTTTTCTTTTTCGTGTTTTTCATGTTTCTGAAGACAACCTTGGAAAGATTATGGAAGAAAATCGAACTGCGTAGTTAACATGGCAGATTCATCGGCGTTTGATGATACTTTTGAAAATATTCTTCAAGTAAGTGTACTTCTCTTTTCTCTTTTCATTTTTCAGTTTAGTATATCATAAACACATTTTAATATATTTTAGTTCATATTATTTTACTGCGGGTTCTGTTCTAGGTAACTTCCGACCAAGAAGCAGTAATGGTTTGGTATTACATGGATGATAACAACAAAGTACAGGTGACAGAAATCTACGACGTTACAGATACCGAAAAGCACGCTATTCTCAGCCCTGGTGAGGTCGAGGCGAACACAAAGTTGCAATTTGACGAGTGGGATGAACCCTCGTGGCTTTCCCAGCACACTTTAGCCGAAGGTATATCAAGTTCAGTCCAGAATTTGAATACAAAATTCCAAATTTTCATAAGAGCATTTCAATATAATAATGGATTCTTGTGTAAACTTCCAGTTGTAACAGAGTCGCTATATACGGACGAAGATCAACACAGTCTAGAAGGTTTATCCGATATATCTCTGGAAGATGATTTTTTGGACAAAGATGGTTCAAACATATTTTCTGATCCAGAAAGTGAATGGGGAATGGCAAAAAGCACGGTTGTACAAATTGAGCAAACGTCTAGCCCACCGGATAGTAGACCAGAAGTAGATCAGCCGTCGACTTCTGATTTATAACTATGATATACAGATAATGAAAATTTGAAGGAATCTTCAATAAATTATTGTAGCAGATCAAATAGATTGTTTCCTAGTAGACCAGAAGTAGATCAGCCGTCGATTTCTGATCTATCACTATGATATATAAATTTAAAGAAATCTTCATTAAGTTATTGTAGCAGATCAAATAGATTGTTTCTTTCGATATATATTTTCCATGTGATTTATTTATATTGACGACAATAATTGATCTCTCTGTATTACAGACTGTATGTCATGATATCCTCAATTATCTATTTCTAATAACGTTGTATAGGTATGTGATTTTCGAAATCAGGTTTAGTTAGGGTGGTAGCAAAAGAAAAGATAAATATTAATAACAATGAATTTGATGGGATCGATTCGCGTGATAACGTGATCTATCATTTCAAGTCTGAGATTTAATACCGACGTGAATTATAAATAAAAAATCATTATATTTAGGAATTAATTAAATAATAGATTTTTTTCACAAAACTGTACGAATTTTTATACTTCACAATCTGTAGAAATTGTGTATTCAAAAAGGGGAATGTCAATATGATTCAATTTTCGAACAATGATCTTCCAATTAGTGAAAAAAAAAATAAAACAGTTTGTTAGATAGTTTTTTCTTTTCTCTTCGATTGTCATTGTTTCTCAATAGTACGCTAAAAAGCATTGAAAAAGACATCAAGAGGAAGAAAGAATATCAGAAAAAATATTGGAGAAAGGTTTTACAGCATAATATTTTAGAAATGAGAATCTTAGGCAACACGAAAACATTATTAATGAGACTAAATAAACACGCACGTATAAACTTTTATCCACGTAATAGCTCTAAAATATTATGTTTAGAATGAATATTTGATTTTTAGAAAAGTAATTCATGGAAAAAAGAAAACAGTTGTAAATACAATATAATGATTCGTGAAAGTAATTCGTTTGTATTAAACAAAGTAGGAACGAAGATCAGTCGTGATAATATTGAAAATCCACGAAGCCTGTTTCTGTATTACTTTGTGGATAATATTTATATGTTCCCACATATGTTTTTAATATTAATGATTAATACGTATGGTATACTATAGCAATGGTTGTCGTTGGATACATTGTCAACGTTAGATAGATTTTATATCACTTTTTGTAAATATATTATTATTGTTATCATCATTATTATTACCTCCATCTACTATTATACAGTAGTACTCTATATTAATTATATGTATATATGCTATAGTATATTTTCTTATATTTGATTATTACTATATTTAACTATAACTCTGGTTACTATGAATACTTAACGAAGCGCAGTGGGTGTGTTTATTGTGTAAAGATTTGTGATTCATGATTGGCGTCGATACTTTTTTTTTTCTGTTTTCACGATCCTGAAATTTGTAACATTATTACAACGAAATCAAGAAAAACTAATAGCTAGCGTTCGCGAGTCTGTATAAAATAGGTATGCGTACCCATACTATATTATCAAAGTGTTATAATAGTGAATGAAATATCTCTGAGAATCATGCTGAAATGGTGCTCTCATTCATGTATATACATATGTACGTACCCATCATGAAACTCTGCACACACTACGAGGTTGATTTTAAATAGTAACGTGATATTGTAATCGATTACGCCACTGGATATGAAGAATTATGTAGCACCTATACGTTTCAATATCTACTATTATTAAAGCATTATTTATTGTAATTACACGTTTTTTTCTTATTCTATTGCTGCATTGTAAACAGAGGAAGATACAGGGAGAAGGTGGCAAAGGCCCCCTCCCCTTTCCTTTCTTTCTGGATCCTACTTATCCATTTGAAATATTTGATTCGAAATAAAAGATGCATACAAATTATGTCTAACGTATTGACTAAAGTATACTATAAAGTAATATGTGATATAGCTATGAACCAAATATTGTTATTATTATTATGAATATTTTTCATTTGGAAATAATCAATTTTGCTTTTTTCTCTATTCTTGTTGAAAACAAAAAATAATTATGGTTGTATCTTTATTCTTATATTTATATGATCAATATTATACTATGAACATTCATAAATGAAATTACATCGATATAAACTAGTATGAGCAACGAGATATATTTCAATCTACATATTTCAATATACCGTAATGACAAAATTTAATATTTTGTATATACATACTTACTCTTCGTTCGAAATGATGTAAAAAAGAAATTCTTTCAAGAGTGTTTTTCTTTTTTCGTTTGAAGTACTGCAGATTGAAATCCTAGTTCTCGATAATAATAACAATAATATCGAATACATCAAATTAACAAAACATCAAACTAAATTTTACAAATATTGAAGAATAAAGAGAAAACTCATTGATGATGAATATTTCCTATTCATGAATTTTGATCTCCAGCTGAAAAAAAGAAGTGATAAGGAAAAAGGCGAAAATCAATAAATTTAAGGATGATAAAACGATGAATAAAAATGGAATATTTATTACGATTTTTTTTTTTTTTTTTTTAATATAAAACAAATCATATATCATCGTATGTATGTGTGTAATATTTACAATAATTAAAAGCCCCCTCATCACCTAATCGAATTACCTTGCAAAACATATTGATGTTTTTTGTTTACCTTGTTTTTTTCTTTTACTTGTTTTTTTGTTTTCTTCACTTTTTCGTGTACTATACGCGGTTATTGTACATGCACGTGGTTTATCAATTTATTTTCTTTATTATAGTAATACTATGATTTTGGCTTTAATTTTCCTTTCCCATAGATAAAATATCTATTTTTGAATCAATGGTATATTATCAGCGATAATAGAAATTGAAAACTTATTATTTGCACTGTAATAATTATCGTGCCCAATGAATAAAAAACAGTATATTGCTTTGAATGACATTTGAATCATTCAATGATCGGATTATTCAATTAATTATGAATTTTCATACAGATTACCTAAAATATCTGCTTCACAATCTCATTCGTAATAATAATAAGGGGCTTAGCATTATTTTAATTCAACGTAGTATCTTAATTGTAAATTTTATTCTCTTGTAATAATAAGGTATTTAAATTTGAACGTATTCAGAGAGAGTCTTCCCCAGGAGTAGAAGTCGCATTTCGCTGTTGTTGCAATTGTGTTCTATTTGGCGAATTACCAGCTGCCGCTGCTACTACAGCCGCTTTATGTTGAGCAACTAAACATTGTTGCAATTGTTGTAGTTGTACAGGCTTCACAAGGGCCCTCTGCAACTTTGAATTGACGAAAAAAATTTATAAACCTATTATTATAACTCATCGAACAAATAAAATTATTATGTTCATAATCAATTCCGAAAATACCTGCTGCTGTGACAGAGCTGTAACACCGTGGCTCTGAGCTTGCCCCATGCCAGATCCCGTTGACGATCTCGTGCTCAAAGTTTTTGTCAGCAAAGTTTGTTTATTTCCAGGTACTGATTGAGTCGATGAAGTAGCTTGAGCCGCCATTAGAACTGGTTTATTAGCTGGAATTATCAAGAGGATAATAATTTCCTAGTATTTTATTCCAAACGGGGCAGATTCTCAGTTTCTTCTAGTTTAATTCATCATTGATACAATTATGCAAATATCTCACCTCCGATAGGCGTTAACACTTGCTTATTACCAGAAAGAATCAATTGATTTGCTGTTACAGGTTTTGCAACGGTAACTAATTGATTTTGCATAACAGTTTGCTGTTTCCCTTGATTCGGTTGTACCTGGCGAGCTATTTGATTAAGCCGTTGCCTCTGAGAACTAATAAGTTGTATCGAAGATCCTCCCTGTAGTAAAAAAGACAAAACATGATAGGTCATAAAAATTAAGTAATCTAACAGTATTAAAAGTCGTATTAATTGTACCTGAGAAAGTGCTACTGCATTAGTATTACGTATATTTTGTTGGGACAAGCCTTTCACTCCCGATGGTATTATTTGAGCTGCGAACAAAAATTTTATTTGCAATGAATTGATGATGACAAATTTTAATATGTTTAATCTGAATCTTCATCTTATTACTGATGAATCAGCTTACCAATTGGTAATGACAAATGAGTATTAGCAGGATTAGCTATTACTACCGTTGGAGTTGTTCCTGATGTGGCGGTAGTTACAACAGTCGCTGATACCATCTGAAACGTAAATATTATCTCATTACACTTTATCAATTACCTTAATCTCGATAGAAATTGATATTAAATTACTATTCCATTATCTAACTCACACTTGAAACAGTCGTGCATGTATTAGTAGCGGAGGAGGATATTGGAAGAGATACGATTACTCCGGTTGGCGTAACAGAGCCAGTTGCTGCCGATACATTTAACGACATTGTAATTGGTTGTGACAAACCAGGAAAAGAAACCTGTATAATAATGAGAAAAATATTCATATGTTTCATGTTTCTAATAAATCATTCCCTTGTTTTAGTACAATTATAAAAAAAACCACCAAAGCTCTTTTGAACCTGAACATTTTGAAGACCGTTTATCGAATTTGGTAGACTAGTGAGATTAACTCCCTGAAGATTAACACTTGTAGGAGGTGGACTAGTCATAGGGCTAGACGGCTGACTACCCTGACTTGAAGAGGCTGTTAGCCTCTCAAGTAAAGAAGACGCTGTGTTAATTCCAGGTATAGGATTATCAGCAGAAGGCGTACCTAGAAGAAAAATGAAATAAAATGATGTACTCGATAAATTTATCAAGAAAATCTCAAAAAAATAAATAGACTTCTCTTACCAGCAAGCAGAGCGGATAACCCTGGCATCGAAAGCCCTAAAGTTGAAGCAGGATCTGGCACCCTAGCTAATCTCACAGCCTGTTTTCCAGCCAGCTGCCCCGTTAAAGCTGAGGTAAAACTCACCCTGACCTGGAGTTGTGGGGAAAAATAAAAATAATGAATTACGGCCTATAAAAAAAAAAAAAGAGAAGAACATCTTCATGAAAATTACCTGGCCCGTAGTACTGGGAACGGTGATAACATTGCCGTGACCGATCACTCGTGGTGGTATAGAAGTATTTATTGAGATCCTTCGTGGTTGAGTCTTCTGTTGAACTAAATTAGCAGGACTGCTGTTTAACAAGCTTAGAATAGCCGTGTTATTAGACTTTGTACTAGCCTGAACACTGTTGTTCATTGCTGCGGCAGCTGCATTAGCTATGATGAGATTAGTGATAGCAGTTATTAATATTGTCAATTGGGTATAATACAGTTTAGAATACATAACTCTGAAGAAGAAAAGATTTAGGAAGATAAAGAATCGCACCTGCAGCTTGCTGCTGAAATTGTTGAGCTGAATTCATAAGTGAAGTAACAAGCGCGCTTATCGCAGGGTTCGTAGAATGCTTCTTGAAAGACGTTTCTCCTTGATTTTGGCTTGACGATTCACCTATACTACTCTGAGAACCAGCCTGCAATTGTGCTTGCTATAAATTCAGAGAGAAAGGAAAATGAGAATTAACAAATAGACATAACAAAGGCTGTATATCCAAGAGCAATTCAATCAAGATCACTATAATCTTGAACTTGAGAAATAAATACAATCAATCAATCGATATCAAAAGATAAGAATTATTAATAAGTTGTACCAAGACAGGAACATTTGTTGCTGATATACTGTTCACGCATGGTGCAGGCTTTTGTTGAAATACTAAAATTCCAGAACCGTTACAAGAATTAACGTCTACTCCAGACATGGGCGAAGCATCAACCTGAAGCGTGCCTGTATTATGTAGCATTCCGTTACTAATTGACGGGACTGAGCTAGAACTTGTTGTTTCTGACATGGGTGGAGCAGCAGATAGATCTAAATTTGTTGAATTAGATTGCCCCGAGCTTGTCGCTTCTGTTGCAGTTTTCATTGAAGCTACCTGACTTGTCAATGTATTTAATTGTCCCTGAGCTCTCGAAAGTATCTGAGAAAACAGAAACATGAAAACATCAATGAATATATCATTCCACAAGTTAGCTAAATTCTCGATACAAACCTGTTGTGCAACGTGCTGTGATTGCGCTTGTTGCAATTGTTGAGCTACGATTTGTGCTGCTTGTGCTTGCGCCTTTGAATATTAAACAAAATTGACGGTAATTTATATTTATGTAATCCAAGAATCAGAAATTATTATTGATTATCGATTATTAAGTATCACAATTAAGATTTTACCTGTTGATGAGCACGTTGCATTCCAGGAGTACAAGTGACGCGAGGGGCCTGCCCTGGCACAACATGTTTTATTCTAACATTTTTTCTACCTTCTTCTGTGAATATTTCTGTAAATTGCTGTATGTAATGATTCGCTTGTGCTCGAGTACCAAGGCTGAACCTATTTGAAGATTGTTAATTATTCATATTTGTTGATGAGAAATACAAATTATTACATTTCTCATTATTGAAATCATAGACCACATACCGGCACGCAGAACCATTTTTCTCTCCTTCTCGATGATCTCGGTCGACATAAAGTTCCCCGAGGTATTCAGAATTTGATGGTCTCTGAAGGATTGAGAGCTTTATATGATATATTCGACCTTGGCCCCTTTCAGTCTCTAATATATATTCTTCTATAAGTTGGGGTAAACAGTCTCGTGTTTCCCGTGGTCGTTCATACGCCTTCGCGTACCTTCTCCCAAAAAAAAGTTCATAATTAATTAATATTAGTTCGAAAAATATTACAACTGATGCTCAGAATGATGAACAAATAAATGAAGTTTAAAGACCTCAAGACATCTATCGGTGTACTAGGAGGAAGAAGTGGAGGATTAACAAGAGATGGCGGTGGGCAGGCAGTAGTCGTTGGTATTCCTCTTTTTGTACGTAACTTTTGCATTAAATCTTGTATAGTCAATCCTTCAGGTTGCACGAGCTGCTCTAATTTTCGCTTACGATTAACAGTCACCTTCAAAAACGTATTGTTTAATTAATAAATCATTCTACAAGATCCGAAAGGATCTCTTCCAATCACAAAACACTCCGCTAATCACCTGAGAAAACTTTTTAGCCTGACGCATTAGCTGATGATCGGTTATCAATGCTTTTGACTGACGAATTCGTGTCGATGCTAAACTAGGAGCTGGACTTGGGTCTAAACAGAGAGGGCCCTGTGTTGCTGCAACAAGATGCGACTCGAGAACTAATCTCTCTTCGTGACTCCAGTCCCCGTCGCTTGTTAAAGTTGTCACGTCCGAAAGTACACTCTGTAAGTTACTTTAGTTGAGTTTATCAGTCTAATTCACTGTTGGGTGCGAAAAATGGCTATGAAAACTATATTTTGATGTGGTTTCAAACTTCATACATCGATTTTGAGTTTCTTTTGTTAATGGTTTGGATTGTTTATGAAGAAATTTCATAATATTTTGTTTTATGATGTATACTTGTGTCGTAGGCTTGAGTAGGACGTGGTGCACATCGGCCTTAGTGTGAGGAAAGGCTTTTCGGTAATCTCTAACTTCTGCAATGATACATCCGTCGTAAAATAAATGTGAATGACTTCCTTCAAGTTGTTCAGCCAGCATCGCAGGTAGTTGACCGTTATCTATCGAGGATAAAAGTTCTCCTTGCTCATATCCCATCAACTGAGTTTCTGATAATAACGTATTTTTATCAAACGTATTTCCCGTTTCACTGCTAGTAGAAATAAAAACATAAGAACATAGAAACAAAATTATTTTTCCATTATTTTTTTTTTCAGAAAATACTTCACCTGTTTCTTATTCCTAATGAGTATCCTTTATTGCCAGCATATAGATTTACAATTAATGTATGGAGCCCTTCCCTCTGTACCAATCGACCCAAAAGATCACACTCATTCTCAAGATTGTTCTATTAGAGAATTATCAATTAGTGAAAAAAATGGATAATAAAGTCTTTTGAGGCTACGATTTGGTTCATTATCTCCAACAACAACAATGACGGAGATCAGATACTTACTAAAACCGAGTCAGGAGTGGCGTGAGGAACTTTAGACAGTTCCTCGAAATATAATCTTGTTAATTTTGACTGAATACTCCGCCTAGAATGATTATTCAACTCCTTTTTATTGCCGCAAGGAATTGTATCTAGGTTTGGATTAAGACAATTTTGTGTCTGACAATCTCTCCAGCATCCAGGCACTTGGTCAATCATATCCTAAGTAGAAATATACACGAAAAAATAAAACAGGTAGTATTACTGTTACAGAAAAAGATCTTGTTTACGCATAGCGTTACGTAACGAATATTTCTATTTCTCTTGCTTGAAGAACTTGTTAATGAATATTAATTGCAGAAAAAGTTGTTATGTCAAATTAAGTTTTGTCGACCCCTTTCGCATCCATTTTCATACCTGAGCTTGACGACAAGCATCTTCTAAGCTGGATACTGTGCCAATCATTTTGGCTCTTTATTTTTATCAGCATTCACTTTCATATTTCATAATTCATGTACTGGTGATCCATTACATTCTGCAAAATATATAATATAAACTTTAACAAGAGCAGTGTCATGAATGTGTTATTATTTCTTTATTTTAACTGTCAGATTCTGTTATTGCAAAGAATAAAACTCCAAATTAGTGATTCAGAGGCCTAATTCACATAAAGAAAACACTGTTGATGAGAGACTTTCAATTTTTTATAATTTGGATCTGAAAAAAAAAATAGGACCAAATGAAAGATTCTGCCTTTGCACTAAAAATCAGCGTACGAGTTTTGTTACGTAACATAAATAGAATATTCTGATGAAACAGAGTGTACCGAAATATTAGTCTATCAGTTTCGAATTTGGCACACATAAAAAAAATATAATGCTTAGTCCACTTGTAATAACTTCTACTTTATTTGTAGACGTAAAAGCTATAATAGATGCATGGAATGATTGTGCTAGTAGACTTTCTGTCACGAAGAAAAGGAGATCAATTTTCACTTCATGATTTGGCCGGTTGTGAACCTAAATTATTGCTTTATTATAATAAATTTGAAATCTAGGTTGCAAATGAAGAATTGCCATTTAATCGAGGCCTGTGATAACGCTATCTCGTAATTGACAATTATATTATATTGTTTATTGAATATCATAAATGAAATGAGAAATAGATGGATGAAAGAAAAGGCAAAAAAGTGTATGAAACAGTTTAAGTGACCTTACAAAAACACGTGAGAATAAAAATAAGAAAAGAAGAGAAAGTTGATGAATTTTAATAAGATTCTACACATTAATTGATGTTTGGTATTTTTCACGAGGAAATTAATATTTACTATTACATGAGGTTTTGATATTCACTGTGTGCATACATCGAAATGTCAAAACAAGACGAGAAGAAAGCACATTGAAGAAGAGGTTATGTAAAATAAACCCAATGTAGGTTGAAAAGTAAAAATGAGAGATAATATTTACAAGCGAATTTTAAACAACTAAAATAAAGTACGATAGTTCTTATTAGAGAAAAATAAACAGTCACTTACCTTCATAATAATATACGAAGGAATTGAAGAAAAAAAAATATCTAATAGTAAACAATTGTTACCACAGAATATCGTTGCAAAAGCCAGTATAGGGGTTAAAAACTTGCCTATCATAACCTTAATATGTAGTACCACCAATCAATAAATAAATTAATTGATATAAAGAAAACAAGACTTTACATTTGGCAGTGGAAATTATGATTTTGTTTGTTTGTTAACGAAAACTATTATCAACTAAGCAAAATTATTTCTCATTTTAAATATAAATAATAACTACAAACTACAAATGTCATTCTAGAGCATAGTGTAACCCTATTATACAAACACCACACACAGGCACAGACTGGGATATAGGAATATGAAATATATTACGGTAGACTCGTAACTACATGCTCGACGAAATTTTAAAACCCTACCACTGATCTCCGTTGGTAAGACCGCAATCTATCGATATGAATAGTTAGAGAGGAAACAATTGTTCTTGTCGGTAGGTTTCTTCTTCTGCATTATCGACCGAAAGCACAATAAAAACACATCAATAACAATAATGATAATGGAGCCGGTTTGGCTTGAGATGTTTTCAGGAACGCGGAGTGACGTAAAATCATCCGATGCCGAGGTTTGCGGTGATTGGTTGAATTTTGAGTCGTACCATAAGTTTGTAATTTTTGGTTATAGAATAGATACTGTTTGGTTTGACAGACACTTTATGTCGCGTGTATTGTGTTGAATTTTAGAAAGATAATAAATGAATAAATAAATGAATAAATAAATAATATTGTAATATATGTGAGGATATTATTTTGCGGACTCTGTATTGTTCATAATGGGTGATCCTGCCCCGAATTGGGCTGGTATCAATCAGGACAATGAATTTGCTAACTTTCCTGTCAATGACAGCTTCAATTTAAACGAAATGACTGGTTTTGATGGTATGGCTTCTCATAAGTCTTTATATTATTGCCTAATTCAAATTCAACGGCGCTGATTTTATGCCACGGCAATAGGAACTCAAAAATTCATTGTGCATTCAAATCCCACACAAAATCAAACGTATGCAAGAAAACAGAACAGCTAAAATGAAAAAAATATTTATTTACAGACTTGTTGACGAACTGCGAAAGCGAGCTGCTTAAAAATGAGAATCTATTTAATGACGAATCGTTATTGTCTCAATTGGAGGAACCGATGCCTATAGATGACGACGCTTTCGATTTTCTCAGTATAAATAATCATGAAGATTTTAAAGATCCTACTCTGGCAGAGACCGGTGTTACAAAAACTGTTCCACCAACTGTGCCGGCAGCACAAATCCCCCAGCAAACTTCTCCTCGTTTGCCTGATCCTGTACCGGTCCAAGCGAGACCTCCGAGAATATCTGTCTCTCAGACTCCAGTTTTTAGCTCCCAGTATACTATCCCTCAGAATGTCAACTTCAACGTTCAATCACCTGTTGTCACTCTCGCTCCTGTCACTACTCAGCAAAGACAACTTCTTTTTCCTGCTAAACTTATAAAATCTGAATCCCTTGTTTACTCTACTGGATCTCAGGCTGTTACTTCTACTCCTGTGCCGCACCAGATTCATACTCTAGTGAATACTGCCAATGGAACTGTCCTGGCTACAGGTAATATAATCATCGAGGGCGGTAATTCATCTATTTTTTGTATGTCTGGGATGCTTCCAATTCATATCTTGGTGCTCTTTATTAAATTATTTCAATGCTCAAAATTTGGACGAAAACAAGAAAGACGATGCACGTTTTGCTTATAGTTGAATATTCTTTGTTTTTCAGCTAAATAAAATGTTCTGAAACGTTTATAAAGTCCAGTTTGTGTTGGATACGATATTGAATAGAAATTAAAACTGATATAGATGTGACCTATTTTTTTTTAATCGTAAATATGGCATTCAAAGCATCATCCTTAATGAACTGGGTTATTTCTTCACAGGAATTCCCGTAGTATTGGATACAGAGAAGGTACAGATAAACAGAATCAATGCTGCGTCTCATGTAGGAGTACCTAGGGTTAGAGAAGTGAAGCGGAGCGCTCATAATGCGATAGAACGGAGATACAGAACTTCTATAAATGATAAAATCATTGAATTGAAAAATATAATTGTTGGCGTTGAAGCTAAATTAAACAAATCGGCTATCTTGAGGAAAACTATCGATTACATCAGGTGAACCTATTGATTCATATCTCTCTTTACACACATAACTCTTCCAGAGAGAGAAGATTGTCATTAAAAAAAAAAAAAAAAAAAATTGACGAAATCTCAGATTCTAAGTCTTTACTTTACTCCTTGATTAATAAACACATTTAATAATATTCAGATTTCTCCAAAATACGAATGCAAAGTTAAAGGCTGAAAACATGGCATTGAAAATGGCTGAACAGAAGCAAAACTTGCACAATCTTCTGGTTTGTGGAGAATTGACACCTCCACGTTCAGAAGGAAGCGAGCCATCTCTATCACCATCGCCAGCATCCCCTTCACCACCATCTCCCGCTTCGTTAAAAGATGATACAGAGTCTTTACACAGTCTGCATCATTCAACAGTATCAACAAATCGAGGAATGAGAGATCACACTAGGCTAACTCTTTGCGCTTTTCTTTTTGTTGTCTTGGCTTTTAACCCACTCGGTCTGGTAATGAACAATATGCGAAGATTGAACTTTGATTATACTGCTGCAAAGCTGGATGGTCGAACTATTCTTCAGTATCAAGGTAGGGAGATTTTTGTCGTAAATGAGAATACGAACAACGTCGGGAATTTCAATTATTTATCTACAATAATTTTATTTACCCTTTTTCGTCTTCAGATCCTGCAGATTTGGATACAGGACTATGGACTAACATGTTTTTGTGGTTGACAAACGTAATTTTACTAATCTGTGGGCTTAGCCGTTTACTTCTTCACGGAGATCCGATGCTTCCTTTCAACAGTAAAGCAACTCTGGAATTACGTCGTTGGAAACGTCAAGCAGAGTTCAATATATCAAAACAAAATTACGATCAGGCTTACCGTGATTTGTGTCAATGTTTGAGATGTTTCGGTCGTTCTTTACCTTCAAACCGTATGGAAATATTTGTAGCTACTATTTGGCAAGTCGTTCGACAAATTTTACACAAACTTTGGCTTGGGCGATGGGTTTCGGAGGTCGGCAAATGGTTTAATGATGAATCCGAAAGACAACAAGCTCAAATTTCATCTCTGCAATTGGCCGTCGTGTATCAACACATGCTATGTTTGAGACTGTCGCAGGGATCAACAGAAGCAACTCTATTTCTTGCACTTTCGGCAGTAAATTATGGAGAAGCAGCGGAAGACGCTGTACCAAAATCTCTGATGGCTGAATTCTATGTCAACGCAGCACTGTGCTTGAAACAATCATTGTTTCCATTCGTTCATAAATATTATCTTGGCAAAGCAAGAGTGCTGTTAGCGTTGTGCACAGTACCTGCAAAGCTGAAGTGGATCATGAGCGTCGAAGGAGCAAAATTTCTCACTTCACATAAATGGCAATATGGAGAACAATTTGATTGTGAATTTACTTCACAATGCAGCAAAGCTGATCCCCTTTCATATGCCGCTCGCGCCTATAGAGAACATCTCATTAGCCAAAGTCTCCGCCTTCTTACTGGCACCGCCGAGGATAGTCACGCTTCTACAGTCCTCAATCTTGCTAGGAGCATCATGTCTTCTGCTGAGGTTGAGCCGTACTTTGTTAGTGACAATAAACTCACAATAACAAGTATGTTGGATAAAATTTACCGCTAATAATTAGTAAATACTGCTTTATTTTAACTATTTTATTATTTATTCCTCCAGAATGTGAAGATGAAGTCGGACTCTGGTGGGGCGCAGTTATATACGTTGCAGCCAGCTGGAGATTGGGCGAGGATGATCAAGTTGCTTGGAGTATTTTAGAGAGCAGATTTCCTTTTGATCGAAATCGGCACCAAATGAATACGGTAGCTGGTAATAACAGCACGAATCCTCTGCCCCATGCTGTTCTCTTCGCACTTCAAGCTAGACGGTCGACTAGAAGAACTTCTATGAGACTTATAGATCAGGCTGGATTACTTCTAGAACATTCTATGGCTTATTATCACTGTAAACAACAATCTTCGCAGAATACTTTAGTGAGTTTCTACGATTTTTCACTTCTCGTTACTATTTTTTATCTGAAATGTCGATTAAACAAATTTGATGTATGTGTCTGTTACTAATGTGCATTGTAGTTGCATTGCATGATATTTAAAACTGTGCAATACTTCTACAGTGCAACCTTTGTGGCAGATTATGTCAACGGTGATATTTATCCTTGAGCTTCACAATCCTGAATCTAAACTTCAGGAGGTTGTTCCTAATCGTAATTCTCCGTAACTTTGATCTGAATCTTTCAGCTGACTCAACTATTGGTATGTGACGGTCTTCTCGAAGTTCGTACAACGTTATGGCAAGAAATGGAAGGTGAATTAAACAGACCAGTTTCTGGCCACACCCTTGTAGGCTTCCAGCGAGACTTAGCGTGTCTGCGTCAACTTTGTCAGCATATACCGGTGACTAAAATGATCTGACATGGAATTATTTTTCAATTCTTATAGGTATGTCAAGGAGAGAAAATGAGTAATAATTCTTGTTTTATCTATATTTTTCAGTCTGTATTGACAAGGGTATTTTTGTACGAAGCAACAGCACGTATAATGGCAGGAGCTGCTCCAGTCAGAACTCAAATCTTATTAGACCGCAGCTTAAAGCATAGAAATCTACGTCCTTCTGTAATATGTGGAAAAGATAGATCCCAAGAACAGGGAAGCGGAGAACGTGAACATGCTGCTGCTCTTTATTTGGCTTGTAGACACTTGCCGACACTTCTATTAGCTTCGCCTGGTGAACGCGCCGGTATGCTAGCCGAGGCTGCTAAGACTTTAGAAAGAATTGGGGATCAAAAACGACTTCAAGAATGCTACGAACTCATGAGACAGTTGGGTCCTGCAATTTCTGTTAATTAAACAAAATGATATAAGATTATAAAATTATTTATGTTTTTTTTTTCCTTTTCCTTGTCAAACAATTTTCTTCGGTATAATTATTATCAGTGCATTACATCTCCACATTTGTACATACATACGAAATAGCATCTTTGTTATAATATGCCATGAATAAAGTGCTTCTTCTCTTAATTTTTGTTAAATCTTCAGTATTTTTTTACATCCTAGCTTGTATGAAATCTTGAAATACCAATTTTAAGACTGAAATATATTTTGATTTGAACTTCCCGCTGGTTCTGCTACGTCATCAAGATGGCGGATTCGTAATGGAAAAAAAGGATTTTCATTGGTTATGTCCACCGTGGTTATGTTGAAGCTGTCAACCTTTAGGGGAAACCAAGATGGTTCTACGACGCGTTGTTTTCTGATATTCTAGAATCTATCTGTCTTTCCAATAAAACTTGCCAGACTTGTATTTGTCTAATTAGTCTTAACTATTTGAAATGTTTATGTGATGTAAAATGATTTCGTATCATTTTTGGAGCCATAAATTTGGATAAAATATTCAAAATAATGGTCCGTAAATGTTGTGCGTGTTTTAAAGGTTGTGGTGCTGGTGAAAAAATAACCTTACATAAGTAAGTACATATCAGAATTATGATAACAAGACCGCAGCACTATATCTGATAACTTGAGAAATTTTTATCAACAAACTGCATCACGCGATCTCTCATTTTTTTTTTCTTGTTATTTTCGGTTTCTGCTATCGCTTTCTATCTACATATTTCTTCTGCATTTTTTTACTTTATTCAGATTTCCCAAAGATCAGTTCATGCGGAGACGGTGGATGATGGCAATCAATCGTAAAAATTTTGCACCAAGTAACACCAGTGTTTTATGTAGTCGTCATTTTACTCCAGAATGTTTTACCTATGGCAAGTCTGGGCAACAAAAAAGAGTTTTCATCAAACCACATGCAGTTCCATCGCTGTTTCCACCGATAAAACAGTCTAGGTATTTGTGTAAAAATTTAATCACTTGAAATTGTTGGCAAACTTGCTGAAAGCTAGCAACCTCACATCTAAGACCGTTAAAAAATTAACAATATAATGAATCCCAAACTTATCGACATTCCCAGTAAATTGAAATAGGAATTCAGAACACTTTTTCATTTTTTAGGAGATCTCTGATGCGAGCAAACCTCACATGTATGTCAGACAAAGAGTGTTCCGACAATGCATTACGATCAAGCCAATCTAGCGGTCCGGAGGAATTTCTCAATATAAAAGAGGAAGTTCACGAATATAATGATACTAATGTAAGCGAGGAAGCTTGTATGTCGATAGAATCGATGGAAAATATTGGGGTCACTGATTACCTTAAAGATCAGGGAAGTTCGATCGATTGGGTGGAACATTTTGACCAAAGCAACGAATCTGAGATTGATGTAAAAGAACATTCTGTTTCTATGGACTGGGGAAAACGTTATGATCAGACTAACGATTCTGTGATACGATCAAAGAGGTGAGGCTTCAAATACGATATACAGGGTGACCCAAATTTTATGCTGAACTTTTTGACGGGGTATTTCTCTGTTAAGGTGGGCCCATGTGGCTGAATTCAACTCTATGAAATAATGATGTGACAAGGTTGCTGATGTGTTTTAGAATACTACATCTTGCGAAGATTTACTTGGCAAAACCTCAACATTTTTCAAATATTTTTTCATCGTTTTCAAAATTACGATTTTCGAAATAAACGAGATATCAAAAAGTCCAAACGAGAGATTGTTTGAAATATATGAAATATTCTCCTGAAAACGTGAAGAAATCAGTAACTCTTAATATTAAAAATTATTGGATTGGATGGGTTTTTAGCAAACAAAAAAATTCGAAAAATTGCGTTTTTGACATGATTTAATGATGCAAACTATTGCTTGTATGTTTTTACTTTAACAAATTAAAAATGTCAATATTGGAACGCGGGTGTGATCACATTTTCAAAATTAAATCACTACATTCGATCGTACCCGCAGTGTAATCAATGCAACAGTAATCGGTGTATTCAATTTTACGAAAAATATACCGAATCCCAGTAAATCGAGTTCTCCAGAGAGTTATGTAACAAACGGAAAAACTACTGGGAAGACAATCAGATGTGTGCCATGAATTCCAAAGATAGTATACACTCCAACAGTAAAAATTCAGGAACAGTACAAATACTGGTACGAAAAGTTGCTTGGAGGATACAGAATATAATATCCGATGCTTCCCAGAAAGGAATCGACAACGCTGATCATGATATCCAGTACACAATAACAGCTGTCCCTGTTTGAGGGCTTTGTTGTCGAACTTTATTCCACGACATTTTTAATTTGATGAGGTTAAAACATACAAACAATAGTTCACATCGTTAAATCATGTCAAAAACACCGTTATTCGAGTTTTTTTATCTGTTAAAGAAACACATCAACTCCTATAATCTTTAATCGCAAGAGTTACTGATTTTTCCACGTATTTCGGAAAATATCTCAAACAATCTCTTATTTGGATTTTCTGATATATCGTTTATTTCGAGAATTGCAATTTTGAAATCGATGAAAAAACATTCAAAAAATGTTAGCCTTTCGCGACATTAATCTCTGAAAGAAATAGTGATCTGAAAAAATCAGCAACCTTGTCACATCAGTATTCCACAGAGTTGATTGCAGCCGTGTAGGCCTCCTTCAAAAACGGGATCGAAATTTCCTCATTAATTTTGTACCAAAATACACAGATCTTCTATTATCGCCCATTGAAGCTCAATCACGCACTTTCTATGAACGGGAACAGTGTCAGTGCATCGTTGATTCTGTGGCCTTTGTTTGCTTGCATGCCACACAGTGATAAGCGCTGTTCATAGAACGTGCATGATTGGCTAATTTTCATCGGTGAAAACAAAACATCCATCGCTTTGGAAAGAAATTGATGAAAAATTTGTATACCGTTTTAAACGAAGAATACTTTGTTACGAATATTGGCATCAATTCTGGGTCACCCTGCAAATGATATGTGTTCTAATTGTACCATTGTTGTAATGCTTAAATCTTTTTTCTGTCGTTCGTTCTTGTTATTGCAGAGATTTGGACGCCGAATCTTCATCAGAACGACGAAAAGATGAATTTGAAAATAATGATGATATTCACGAGTTTAAATCACGCAGAAGAATTTTTAAGAATCTTAATATGGCGTTGAGTTGCATAGCTGCACAGCGGAAAGAACTGAAAATTGTTAAACAGAAGAATAGATTATTGGAAAAACGACTTTCTATACTGAAGGCATTGCTGACCCATGTTTTGAGTGAAAAAATTCTGTCGGATGACGACAATGAGTCTGAATCTGAATCTGATTCAGAAATTTGGAGCGGGTGATGCGATAGATTAACTTATTTGAGTGAAAGATTATATATGAACGCTAAAAAGGATTGTTTTGAACGTGGTTTATTTGTCCTGTTTCATTTTTGAATTCGTTCAATTCCCTGGGCTTTTATATTCAAATTCATTAGGTCAATCATTAAGAAAGAATGTATGTTTATAATATTTTTTTGGTGTTAATGAATAACTTTATACATCAATGATTTACCTCGTATTGAGAAAATTCAACAATCAACTGTTTTTGATTAGAGTGACTGGTTTTTTAAGATAATTAAAACTTTCGAGTATGAATAATAATATTAGGATAAATATTCTATCATAATAGTTTTAAAATATACATATATTTCCTTCTCCCAAGTGTATCATTATTTTATGTCGAGAATAAATTCAACCTGATTATATGAATAAATGAATTATAAAAAGTGAAAATAAGTTGACTTTCATTTGTTTCACTTGTGTTATCATATTTTTTGATGGAAATCAAGAGTAGATTCAAATTTCCACAGTAAAATTCTGGGTTGCGTTGGTTCCTAGATTCAAAATTTCCCGGGTCCCGTATTTCAACCAATGAGAAGGCTGAATTCAGAAACGTTATATCCGCTTGCTTCATTTTTCACTCCAAGAATTGAAAGAAAAATGAATTTCTCATTGATACTACTAAGAAAAATAATAAATATTCATCAACTCTTATCCCAACTTCGGAATTACGAAAAAGGAATTTAATTTTTTTTCATTTAAATATGGATAAGAATTTTAAACCCACCTGCCGTTGAAAAATCGATTCTCCCTTTGGATTCGACATATCGATTTTACTTAATCTCGAAACGCTTCCAGCAACTCCTTTCTTTGACGGGGACATAAGCACGTAAGTTCGTATTTCACGATATTTCCAAGCTTTATCGGTTATTTTCGTCGTTTCATTAACAATCACTCTACTTTCGTAATCTATTCTGTCAACAAGAATATGAGCATCAATCTGATATCGCACACAAAACTCCAATGAACTTCTAATAAATTATTTTCATTGATTTGAACCTGCGACGGTCCTCTCGCCACGTGCATGTGGCACTGAAACCACGGTCACCATTATGTAGAATCTCATTTTTCATTTTCAGACACAAATTTCTCCCCACTAAAACGCCAAAAAATAATTTTCTTGAACAATTATGTTTATCGCGCATTCATAATGAGGTTATGTTCACAGTCTCCCTCCGCATAAAGTTTATGCATTCGTTTCGTGTTTACCGTCAATATTTACGGGCTGACTTAACCCTCAATTTCACTGGAAAATGTTTTCGCTAATCACAGACTCTGCCATAATAAATGATCAGGATCGTGACTCTTAATGTTTTCAACTGGGGCAACATCGGACTATTTTGGTGTAATGTAGCTCTCTGTGCCTGTCTCTTCCTTGGTGGAGAAAAGGAGACAAAACGGTTTACAGCACACTGGTATAGCCCTGGTTGAAAACACTATATGTATTGGGAATATCAATTTTGTCACCTTCTATTTTCATTTCTATATTTCAGACTGTCATAATGACCAATTCAAAGGGTTATCGTCGTGGAACAAGGGACTTGTTTTCCCGCAAGTTCCGGAAGCATGGAACGATTCCATTATCAACTTACATGAAGGTGTACAAAGTTGGAGATATCGTTGACGTGAAGGGAAATGGAGCTGTGCAAAAAGGCATGCCATACAAAGTTTACCATGGAAAAACTGGGCGTGTATTCAACGTAACGCCACATGCTCTTGGAGTTATTGTAAACAAGAGAGTACGTGGACGTGTTATTGCCAAGAGAATTAACATTCGTATTGAACACGTTACTCACTCAAAGTGCAGAGAGGATTTCCTTAAACGTGTCAAGGAAAATGAAAGGCTAAGGAAAGAAGCTAAGGACAAGAACGTTCAGGTTCAACTCAAGAGACAACCTGCTCAGCCTTCTGCTGCTCATATCGTTTCTGGACGTGAAGCACCTATTCTCCTCGCTCCAATCCCATATGAATTTATAGCTTAAAAAACTTAATAAACATCTTCATAAGACATTAATTTTGTTATTTTTCTATTTGAAAACACCGCATCTAATTTTATAACTATTATCTCAAATTTGGCTACTAATATCTGTGCTTTCTTATTATTTTATGCAAGGGATTAATCGCTACGAAAAGTCGTGTAATCCAGACTTCAAGATTTCAAAGATTTTACAGGCTCCACAGGGGATTCAAAGATTTCATAGGAATTTGGGGGAATTTCGCGCATCAGTGTACACCAAGTTTCGCGAGTGATTATCGCCTCGATTTTATGTTAGTGTTTTGTCTTTTTCTCTTCTTTAATTTTGAAAAACCAAAAATTTAGATCTTCGGGTAATTAACAATAACAATTAGTCAATGAATTTTTTGCCCCCTATAGCAACATTTTTATTATCAGTCGTATATTTTCACATTCGAATAATCATATAATAATAGTGCCTTTTTTTTCCACTTTTTAATATTACAATTTTAAATATCACTGAAATAATTTAAGAAAAGAACCAAGTTAATTGTCTTTTTTTTTTTTTTGATTTTTTTTTTTTTTAATACATAAAAGATTCGTTTTAGTTTTTAGTTACTTTCAGTTTCGACTAGTTCATACATAGGTAATTATTAAAATAAATACACTTTGCATAAAGATTATTTGCTTTTCAGTTACAATATAATAAATACTCATACTGATATTGTTTCCTCTTTTGCTATATTTTGTGTTTCACGAATCGATAGAAGAGATTGTTGTGATTTGAGTCTAAACGATTTGTTTTCCTTCTTTTCATTTTGAGATAAGAATTTTTCATCTGTTCTATGTAATAACATGAACGATTTTTCTGTATTCTCCAAATTTTTTTTTTCTTTTTATAGGTATTATACTATTTGAACATCCATGAAATTCCCATGCATCATAATCATCACTCTTATGTTAAAAATGTAAAATTGCTAAACTAGAAGTGAACTTCTAGCTACAATCTCTCGATTGATAGAATAAGATGTAACCAGTTTCTGAACTTTTTTGAATATCAGATGTTAATCCGTAAAAATCTTCTATTGTTGCAGCATCTATTTTCTAAAACGAGAACAAAAGAATAATATATTAATTTTTATCACAAGACATAGGTATATAATTCTCCAATACACGCACCGTTAAACTAAATTAATTTTCAAAATTAACTTACATCGACCATATCATCGTCAAAAAGAAGCCAAAATCCATGACTTTTAACAATAGAAATGTAATGACCTCTATTAGGACCGCTGCCGCAATGTATAACAACTGCAACTAAGTCGTACAAACGATCTGGATTCACAGCATCGTCACTCTAGGAAATAATCAGGATAAACATTCTAAATAAGCTGAAAGTTATAATTGATAATACGAAACCGAATATTTAAAACTCACGGTATTAAAGAGCCTTAGCTCTAAGGGGAAGACTACTCTGTGAGAAACTTTAATGTGTCGATTATATTGTTCTACATATTTGAATCGTTTTAAATGCAATGCCAATATCATCGGCAGTTTTTTCACCCTCATACGTTTCTGTAATATTTGAAAACAAATAGTATTAGTTTTTTTTATTCAAATTGCTATAAATGATTAGCTTTGTAGAAAGAGATGAAGTAATTTTTAAGTACTTGAGCCTCTTGGTAGCTACTGCAGTTATCACATTTGAATTTGTTGTCGCTGCATAATGTCTCCGTGTTAGAAAAACATTTCAAACAATGTGTGATAGAAGTGTTTTGATCCACATCAACTTGCAGATCAAAAAAGTCCTCATCTTTGCTAGAAACCGTTTCACAATTCAAACACCGAGTTTCTGAGGTCAGAATTCCCTGGAATATTTCATGAACCCATGTTGGTTCAGGCGGGGAACCCGCATCCCCGGCTCCGCCTTTTACACCTGCAGGTCTACTTTGGTGTCTCTCAGCTGTAAGAAGTCCACGATAAATTCAGTTGCCCATATATAGAATGTATAAAGTAAAATTTTATGAAAATTGAACCATCCTCACCAAGTATAATTTCATTGATATGGTTAATCAAAAAATTGAGAAATTCGTGAGCATCTTGTTGCATGTAATTATCAAATTCCTCTGTGAAGTAATGGAAAAATTATAAAAAATGTCAATTTTTTATTCTGCGTCATAAATTTTGGTATAATTTCTGATAATTTATACCTTTTTCTTTTCTCAATCTAGCAATAAATTTCTTAGGAGCGATAGAGCCAACTTTTTTCTTTTGTGTTGCAATACTGTAGAAAAGATCGGCCAAACATGTTAATAAAGTTTCTTTGGTTCGTTTGTTTCTGGCTTTATATTCAAGCACCTTTTCTCTGAATGGCCGACAAAAATATAAAGCTTGTAGAACAGAATTACTGTAGCACGTATTTCCAAACTGTTTTAGAACAAAAAAAAAAGTAAATTTTAGTAACCGGTCAAACTAGGAACACAGGAACAAAAAAATAATTGCCAAGATAAACAGAAAAGTTTGAGATAATTTGAAATGTATTAAAACTCACATTAACTAATCCGAAGTAATGCTCATTTGGAGGAAACTGATCAGAGCCGATATCTCGTTCTAATTGTGATATATTTGCACCCTAAAGTTGAATACAAAAACGAAAGTTGAAAATAATTATTCGTAGATATTTCAAGACATAAACTTGATTTAATCCCTTATCAGATTATCATTATTATCGGGGAATTCGATGGCAATAAAAGAAGCCAAATTTTTCAAGAGATAAAGAACAAATATTTTACACAAATATTAACACAAAAAGTAATATTTTCTACTCTCTTCTATTTCCCATGAGTAGATGGATAAATATTAATGTATTTCAATAAGGTTAACGACGGGGGGGGGGGGGGGGGGGGGGGTAAATAACAAAATAAATTAATGGTTAAGTTTCAAAGCATGAGATAAAAATTTGACGAGGTTATCTTGAAATTTCTGTACGTACAGAGGATTCGATTGCATGGATGATGTGATGTGATTAACTTACCATTTTATGATTTGATAATCAGCACGAGATATCCACAAGAGCTAATAGGCACAGCTTCGGACGTAAACGTAAACCCCATCGTGTAACAATTTCAACATTTAAAACAATTAAACTAGTGACCGAAGCATTGTCAGTCGGTTAGTCAACAACAAAAACGATGACTTCAACGTTTATCTAGAATAGTGAAAGTGTGTGATTTGCGGTCCAGAATTATTTACGTTTAATCGTACAGGCGATTATTTATACAATTCATCGTACTTATGCTATGAAATATGGTGTTTTTCAAATTACTATCTCATTGCGACACTTGATAGTTGGTTGTAAATTACGTGCGATAAAACTTCGATAACCCGTTGTGTTATACTAGCGAAGAGTATGAAACACCCAACAAGTACACATACTGATGAATGTGATTATCATACGTGTTACTAAAACCATCCTAAAAAATCTACGACTAATTTGACCAATAGAAATCCCGGAAATTCGAAACACCAGCTTTCTAATCTCTATTTTGTACGTTCATGGTTTCGAGCGTAATGAAAAGTAGCAGACGACAATGTGAAGAGCACGAGATCTGTCGTATACCCATGCATACGTATGTATGCTCTACTATCATACGTCATTCGAGTAAAGTTGGTTCAGTTAGTATATCTGTAATCAGCTTATAGTGTCATTCAAGGTTATTTATTTCTATATCATTCAATTAATTTGTGAAAATATGTGATATAACAATCGTTGCATTAATAATTTCAATAATGTTGAGATCAGCTCGTGTATCGTACCTGAAAAAACCTGGAGCTTTGAAGTTCCATGCGACGGTAAGTGGATGAGAAAGTCATTCCAGAAACACAAAAATTGTAAATAGCTTTCTTAATTTCGATTTATTATAAAATATCAATTTTACTGCGTGTAACATGTTGCCGACATAGATACAAACATGCTTTACACAACAATAAATTTATGAAATTAAACAGTGTGTGAAAAGCAAAGAAGATAGAAGCAACAACAAGACAGAATTTTCCGTGAAATTAGCCAATGGCCCAGCGCTACATGACTTTGTTTCCGAAAAATTGACAACTTACGAGGGGAAGTTAAAACTAGATAAGGGAGAAAAGGCCCGTCTCCGTTTACCGCCATGGTTAAAAACAGAAATTCCTATGGGTTCCAACTACAGTAAACTCAAATCACAACTCAGAAAATTGAACCTAAGTACAGTTTGCGAAGAGGCGCGTTGCCCTAATATTGGAGAATGCTGGGGCGGAGGTGAACATGGAACTGCAACCGCTACCATCATGGTTTGTTTTTCAATTGCACACAAAATAATAACAGAAATACAATTTTCCAGTTTTCATTACCAGCAATAACTATCTTTGATACCATCTTCAGCTAATGGGAGACACTTGTACTCGAGGATGTAGATTTTGTTCAGTCAAAACTGCACGAACTCCGCCACCCCCAAACGTAGACGAACCAGTGAATACTGCAATCGCGATCGTAGATTGGGGCTTGGACTATGTGGTCTTAACTTCAGTGGATCGTGATGGTTAGATGGGTCTTTAGTGACTGATTTCATTAATAGTTTCATTGATTCTTTTAGATTTATCCGAGATAATTTATGTTTGTACACCTTTTTTTAATTCATTGTAGATTTACCAGATGGAGGAGCGAATCACATAGCAGCTACCGTTATCGAGATCAAGAAAAGGTGAAATATAATAAAATTTACCTTTTGAAATCAGCTGAATAAAATATACTTTTTTATTATAGACAAGGGAATATACTCGTCGAATGTTTAATACCAGACTTCAGAGGGAATCAGGAATGCGTATCAATAATTGTTGGTTCAAAACTAGACGTTTTTGCGCACAATATTGAGACCGTAGAACGTCTAACACCGTTTGTTAGGGATAGGCGAGCACACTATAGGTAAATTGTTTGATTATCTTTGTTGTTTGTTACGAATCAATCATGTTTTATTGAATTTACCATCTAATGACTTTTTACAGACAGTCGCTGAGAGTTTTGGAAGGTGCTAAAAAGATTAATCCAAACTTGATAACAAAGTCATCAATAATGTTAGGGCTCGGTGAAACAGAAGAAGAAATTGAGCAAGCTATGAGAGATCTGAGGACAGCCGGAGTCGACGCAGTTACATTGGGGCAATATATGCAGCCCACAAAGCGCCACTTAAGAGTAATTGAATATGTTACGCCTGAGCAATTCAAAGTCTGGGAAAATATGGGTAATGAATTAGGATTTTTATATACTGCGAGCGGACCATTGGTAAGATCTTCTTATAAAGCTGGAGAATTTTTCTTGTCTAATATTTTAAAGTCCCGTCACGCTGATACACTGACAAAAGACACTGCGACATAGGATAGGCAACTCTGAAATTCAAATGGATTGACAATTCCACTCGAGATTCATTTCCTACAGCCTAATAGATTCTGAATTATGTTATCTCATTTACCTGTTTCTTTAAAAGATAAAACACGAGATATTGTAAAATTATTGATCGATGATGTGCATAGAATAGATTTATATTCACAATTTGGATCTTATTATTATAGGTATGTATTGTATAATAAATGTAAAATACTAACTTTGGGCATTGAAAAATTTCTTTTATTTTTTAGATCATTTTTCGATATATAAAATATCACGATCTGTAAATGTATTATTTTACGTCCTCATAATGTTAATAATTATTTCATAAAAATGTTGGAAATTAATGCAGATTATTCGTAGAACACATATCACACAATTTTTTGGTTCACATTAGCAAACAGAATTATTTTTTAGTTGTTTGTAATATCCAAATTTCCAC
The DNA here is from genome assembly GCA_963170745.1 of Phymatocera aterrima. Classification (NCBI taxonomy): domain Eukaryota; kingdom Metazoa; phylum Arthropoda; class Insecta; order Hymenoptera; family Tenthredinidae; genus Phymatocera; species Phymatocera aterrima. The sequence goes on from OY720668.1 coordinate 759,078, forward strand.
ATCCAATGAAAAAGAACTAGAAACAATTTGAAAATTGATTGATATTACGAATTTTTATTATAAAGGACATAAGAACGCGTTCACATCGCAACGCCACTATTCACTCCGTATCCATTGCAACGGCAACCTGAGGATCTTGCGGTCCTTCGTCAGCTGGTGGTGGCTGAGGTGGATGGCTTTCTTGATCTGCAGAGGCTCCAGGAGCTCTAGATCGTTTTTCGTCTCCTTCTATTTCAGAGAGATAAACTGCTGTCTTGGCTTCCTCAAGTATATTAAACTGCACGCCCTTTCCTACAATTCCGATTGATACATTCTGGAAATTTGAAAACAGATTTTAGCCAAATGTCATTTTTCATTGATAATGAAACAAGCAGTGATCACAAAACTAGTTTCCACCTTTACTGTTAGATCCACTTCATTTGGTAATGTGTCTCTGAGTGCTCGGAGCCCGTGTTTAACAAGCTCATCCAGATCGCAGCCAGGAAATTCATTCAAATGCTTTTCTAAATAGGTACGGGCACTCTGAGAACGAGACCCTAACGCCATTGCTTTACAATTGAAATAATTAGCCGATGGACAGGTTTGGAAAATGTGTGGTCCTTGATCCTGAAAAAGTATTCAATAGCTGTGTCTCAATTCATCAAAATTCATCAATCCTGGTTTCTTGGTCTTGGTTTCGGTCTTACGGTATAGTTTGATAACGTGGAGGGATATAACAAACTATACCATAAGACCGAGACCAAGATCGATGAATTTTGACGAATTGAATGTCTGTTTTCTATATTTTTCGTTCGTTTAGAATCTAAATTTGAATATTTTATAACTACGTATAATATGTATACTGAAATTTAAGAGACACGCAATATCAATAAAATGAAGTTCATTCTCAGTTTATCCTTTCCAAAGTAATCTTGAATTCCTTACATCATATCCAGCAACAAGTAGTCCAACTCCATAGGGACGTCTATCGTACCTTTGGGTACAAGTCTGCATTTTATTGCCGAGTGCAGAAATGAGGCGACTCACAGGCAAGACAGTGTCATGAGAATACTTGTAGTTTAAACATTCAGTGCGCATGTAGCGGCTATGTAAATGAAAAATCGGGATTGTAAGATAAATATCAAGAGATGGGATGAAAAGCACGTAATTTTTGAACTTGTGACGTGAACCTTAGCATTCTAGCATCAGCTGTAAGGCCAGCGAGAGTGATTCCCATGTGGTTATCAATGGGAATGATTTTTTCCTGATAAGCAGATAGCTCAGAAGAGGCTCTCTTCAATGCTATTAATACAGCATGCGTTTTATTCTTCAAACCCACTGTTGCAGAACCTTGCTTTACTGCTTCCATCGCGTATTCAACCTGGTGTAACCTCCCCTGAGGACTCCACACCGTAACGTCACTGTCATATTGATTTCGGAACTGAATACATGGAGAAAATTTACAATTTCGTGAATTTTGCAGGTTTTCAAGTTGGATTTAATCCGAAAATGTGGAGGAAAGCTGGAGCGTTTGAACATAACCCTATATACGAAGCGCCTAACCTATAAAGAGTGATGAGAGTGGGGAAATGTTGGGGAATGTTACTGAATTTAGTCGTTTAGAATTACAATTAGATCAGTGTTGTTCTTTTTCAGCGGCTAGTTTATAAAAGATGTAATCAAATATACAGAATTGATTTAAAACTCCAGCGAATGACGATGCAAAAAAGTTCCAGAGTTTATAAGATTAGAAGATGGTGATTCGTATCGTTTAAATTATTGAAGTAATATTTACCATTTTACACTCGAGTATTAAAACCGTAGCCTATACTCTAAATCTACAATTATTTACCAAGTAAAAGTTTAGACCCTTAGACAAATAACCACAAGCTACTGCAAACTAAACTGTCATCCACCGGCTATGAAGATTAATTCATCAGCGTTCGTCAATATGATAAAAATATCCTGCGTGACCATATTTTTCCATGAAGGCGGGAAATTTTAACTTATGCGGTATTCAGTGTCAGAATTGACATTAGAATTAACAATAATCGGTGAATTTTCTGAAGATCATTTAATGTCAGATAGTCCAGCAAATAATGAAAAAAAGTCATAGGCTGATACACAATCCTTTTTTTTATATGTATATACCTTAAAATCGGTACTTACTACGATCTTTTGTTATCGATTATCACATACCTCATAAACATCCTCTTTGATACCTCCCTCCCATAGACAAACTACAACGGCTGCGTTCCGAAATTAGCTGTCAGCGCTGAAAATTCAGCGGAAAAAAGTCAGAGCTCATTGAAAATCTGATAGAGCGATAAAGACAACAGACTGCTGGCTGTACTACCAGCTAATTTGGGAACGTGGCCAACATCAAAGCCAACATTTGATTAAATGTCACCTTAGCAACCACATGACTGTCTGATGTTTAACAGCTTTATTTACACCGTGCATTAAATAACGTTGATTCATTGATAATCAAGGTGTTTGTTAAATATCAGCTGGTTTATTTCCGCCTCGAATATCTACAAGATAAATATGGTAATTTATTGAAAATACAAATAAACGATCTGTGTATATTTTTTTCTCTCTTTTATATTATTAGTTCAGACGCAGAAGAGAAAAAAAACAATGACTCACTATTATGAATGAATTTCCAAGCCAGAATTACATTCTTCTCATTGAATTTCTCCTTTTATTTTCTTCCTGAAAATTAATTTTATGTTTCATCGAGGTTATTTTTTGTCTCATTTGTCGATTTATTCACAGAGTTCGACGTACAAAAAACAAATCAATGCAGGAACAAGGAAAAAAAGTACTCCGAAATTTGAGCTAACAGAAGAGCAAAAGGCAGATATTAAGGAAGCGTTTGATCTCTTTGATCCTGACGGAACAGGAAAAATTGCAACAAAAGAATTAAAGGTAGCAATAAGGGCGCTGGGTTTTGAACCAAAGAAAGAAGAAATAAAGAAGCTAATAGCTGATGTGGATCCTGATGGATTAGGGAAGCTTTCGTTCGAAGAATTCTTAAATTTGATGTCGGTAAAGATGGCGGAAAAAGATTCTAAGGAAGAAATTCTGAAAGCTTTTCGTTTATTTGACGATGACGATACGGGAAAAATATCTTTTAGAAATTTGAAAAGAGTTGCCAGAGAATTGGGGGAGAATTTAACTGACGAAGAACTTCAGGAAATGATTGATGAAGCCGACAGGGATGGTGATGGGGAAATTTCTCAGGAAGAATTTCTGCGTATTATGAAAAAGACTTGTTTGTATTGAACAAGATTTATAGACCAGCTGAAGGTCACAATTATTATTTTATCTTTATTATTACCTACAAGATTCAGACTTGAACGATACAATATAAAAATAAAGAAGACAAATTTTATCATCAGATTAACAAAAAATAATTTGTGAATGCCTGAATTTTGAGGATCAAAAGCGTTCGTTTACAGAATATCTTTCATCAACGTCCATTCATACCTACTTCATTGAATATTGTTTTGTATGAAAATACAAACCAACTGAATATTAATATAGAAAGTGAGGAAATTCCGAACCTCTGTGTACAAAGTATTAACATTAATTTATAGTACATTAGTCTGTATGATCTACAAAATGCCATATCTTCGTTAGCTACTAAAAATGTATAGATCTGCGCATGAAGGATTAATGAATTAAGAATGAAGTAGCGATGGTACAAACAGATGATTAGGAAAGATGTTTATTTTATTCATTTTTATTAAAAATGACAAAAAGTTACTATTTTGTTCATTGCAGAATGAACGCTGCTAACTTTATCGCGTTGTAGTAGCAGTTTCGATCACTTTTCTTATTAGTTCTGCCCTTTTTTTAGACTTTTTGAGACTTTCAGACAGCAGTTCTTCAGAGATCGGAATTCCACCTGTTAAAATGAAGAATTTATCAAACTGTGTTAAAAAATATTTGAATTGTATTGTCTGCTTTGTATAAGAGAAACAAAATAAAATAATCATGTCATACAAATAATTTTCACTGGATACAATGTATTCAAGCTCAAATATTCATATTTTTTGTATGAGCTTTGAGCCGGAAGTAAACTTTTCACAATCATTATATATGATAAATGAATGAGTGAATCATTTTCCAGAGATAATTATAATAAATCAGTTTTTTGAAAATTAATGCCAGCAAAAAAGAATAGTAAACCAGGTTTATAGAGTCCACAAAGCTCTTCCTTGTCGCTAATGATGCACAGTTTTCCTTTAGCGAGAGTTTCTTCCTCGTCAGTAGGATCAGCGATAAGAAGTTGGCTGAAAATTGAAATAAAATAAAAACGTACAAAATTAGAATTTTTATTAAATTAGAGTAATATAAGAACGAATTGAATCCACATACTCATCAAAAATAGCAAACGTCGTTGCTACAGGAAAAGTTTTAAGAGGAAAAGGTCTTCTGTTTGCTGTATCGACTAGCGTGACTCCAGTTTCAGGATTGTGCTGAACATCTGGTAAAGTTACTGTAAAATAAAAAGTTATTTCAAACTTTTAAGTGGAAATTCCACCTATGCTTCTGTCAGAAAATAGAACTTACGGGTCTTTAAAGCGGCAATAAGAGCGCCAATGCATGCATCCGTAACAGATCCATCATAATCTATGCAAATTAAATCACAGAATAGTACCCAGACTAGTTTATCCTTGCAAATACATAGCTTAGTTAAATCTACGGTAGTAGAATTTGTTAAAATATCATCTATCGTCTTGGAAGCAACTTGAGCCTGATCACTCGGTGGTCCAGGTCTAAATTTTGGAGAACATAACGGAGATAGCTCAACATTTGGTATCAAATATCCAGAATCTGGCGTATCAGCTTTTGGTGCAGCTAATTCCTAAATACAGGAGAATTATCAATGATGATAAAAGGTTTTCACATATTCAAAGAAAGTTTTTATCCTTTGATGCTCGTAATGAAAGCTTTGAATAGTACTTACAGCTTTAATTCCACATACCACTGTTGTACTTCCAATTTTAAATATGGCTGAGCTGTCCGCCTGAGTAATGGATCCTATATTGACGCTGACAGGTCGGAATCGCAGAAATTGACGACCATCTGGTCTTATATCTTGTGTCTATGGTAGATAAATTCCAAAATGTTACGAATTGATCATAATAAAATTGAGATTCGGGAAAAGGCTGCAATTATTTTCAATCGTGGTTTTGGTATTCGTACTTTTAAATTAGAGAATTGATAGAAGTCAAACTTACGAGATAGTCTCTGAGATATTTTACCGGATGAATAGTCCTTAAATGAAATGTAAAAAATAATTAAATCGGTCGTGATAAAATAAAAGAGAAATCTTAACAATTTAACATTTTTCGAAAATTCCTTTAACGAATCAACAAACTCCAAGATTATGTATTCAATTTTTATTTAGATTGCAAGACTGATAAAAAAGACGTACTCACTTATATTGCGAGGCCATTATCTCAGATATTGTAATTTACAAATATACATTGGTAAATTCAAATTCACGGAGGCCAGGTTAGGTTTCAAGAATTGTGAGGTTAGAAAACAGTTTTTATTGCATCCACCCACGTGGATATAACTCTTGCTATTTTTGATAGTCTATGTCGAATAAGCGGCTCATCGTTTCAGGTGAAAATTGATGATTTTCACAACACCCGGCACACAATTGTTGACAGATTGTTGAGTAGCTGCGTGTTCATTTCATTCGTCAATTGAGCATTTGATGACGTTGGAATAAACTGCGGTGCTAAAACATCATAACCTGTTGTCACATTTGATGTGGTATAGGTTAAACTAAGCCCGTGCAGCGTATAAATAATATTTAATTAAAACTGATTAAACGGAGTGGAAATAATAGAAAATGCATTCAGTTTTAACGCGTGGCAATGCCCTGTTGGCATATACTTTGAGTGTTTCGGCCTGCCTAACATTCTGCTGCTTTGTATCCACCGTATTTATTGACTACAGAACTCATACAAATCTAAATACGGTTAAAGTAGTTGTGTAAGTAATTATATTTCACCTTAAATTATATTATCTGCATGTAAAGGACAAAAATTCATTCTACCATTTGGTGCCAAGATTATGTTTCGCTTTGATTACGCTTCAGATTTAGGTTATGTCTACCCCAATGATCCGCGATTCCAGCTGTTATAAAAATTTCGTGTATTCATTTAATAGCTGAATTATTTTATATTACAGAAAAAATGTACCAGACTACAGCGCCTCCAGAGAAAAAAATGATCTTGGATTTTTGACGTTTGATCTTCAAACTGATATCCTTTGCTATTAAATACATTTTTCTCGATGAAGAAGCTTTTTTCCAGCCCGGTCGAGTCTTCAACCCCCTTAGATTAATCTAATACCAAAAATTTGGATCAATTTACTTTTCTTAACATAGCACACATCTTACTCCGTTATTCAACTGGAATGTCAAGCAACTGTTTTTGTACCTCACCGCAGAATATGAAACAGCTAATAATGTGATAAATCAGGTAACTAGTGAAAAAGAATAAAGAAAACAATATTTTTTATGGCTCTATTGCCGCCTCATCTTCATATCAACGCATCTGTTGAATCACAGGTTGTACTATGGGACAAGATAGTATTACGAGGTGATAATGCTGTTCTAGACTTCAAAAATACGAATACAAAGTACTATTTTTGGGATGACGGTAATGGCCTCAGGTGAATAGATGATGAAAATTTTAAATTCAATGTAACAAAAAGGTCGTACAATCTCTATAAGGCATATTCCTTGGGAGAAACTTGATTGAATTCTCTATGTCAAAAATTTCCTCCGAGGCTTAGTTTTTGCGCTAGAACTGATTCAAACGCATCATGAGTATTTGATATCAGTATAAATTATGATTAACACTTCGAAAATCTGAAGGACGATGTATCGCCCGTTTTTCTCTTTCCGCGTCTTGCATCTTGCGGCTCTCAACAACCCATGTTGTGAGCTGAGTGGGGTGTGCGAAAGTGGTAATACATCGTCACTCAGCTGTTCGGAGTCATGCAGACGATCCAGAAGGATTTCTGCTGACTTCCAAAGCTGATCCCTGATCGGTGCATTTGAATCAGCTCTAGCGCAAAAACTAAGCCTTGCGAGAAATTTTTTACCAGGACGATTCAATTCTATTTTTCACAAGGAATATGCCATATCGAGATTGTACGACCTTTTTATTACACGCTGTATATTTCTACACAAAGAATTTATTGCAAGTGAAATTAATCCTTTCTTCAGGGGGAACAAAAATGTGACGTTGACTTTATCATGGAATATTATACCAAATGCTGGATTACTGCCAAGCGTAGCAGCCCATGGATCTCATTCTTTTGCGTTTCCAACTGAATATACAACATCTCGTGTGTAAAGTTTGCCCTAGTTATTAGGAAAGTTATTTTAGACAATTTTTTATGTCATATAATATCATGCGAAGTTATAATTGAATAAAACGATGTATGATAATAAGGTACAAGATGATTCGAGATGAGAGTTTAAACTGGAATCTACAAAACACGATGAATAATAAAGAAGAAAACGTTCAGATTCTCAAAAATTGCAAGTATTTCTGTGTGCAACAGCAATTTTCATTCAAAGAATAGGTTTAGGTAATCAGAAGAAGTGTTAACGGGTCTTAAAATTTAAGATGAAACAATAAAATAGGTTTTATTGTTTCAATTGAATACATAGATTTTTTTCATATATCCAGAGTACAATAACGATTGCAGTGAAGATTTTTCGAACCTTAGCTCTCTGAATCATTACGAAAAATATACAATTCTGTTGTTATGCATGTGGCTTGAAGAAGTGGGGCTGTAATTCAAAGGCAAACCATAATTAATTGCTGACTTGAATACATAATTTGTTTATATCAAAAACAAATGTCATTTTCCATGGTGTAAAAATAACTATTCATAATATATTTATGGTGCTAATCAAATTTTTGATTCACGACAATAAGTAAAGAGTTTCACTTCGTAAAACGGATTCTGATCGGACCCTTTCTTCAACATAGATAATCTTTATACCCAATTCAATAACTACTCAATTGAGTTTCAGCTAACTGTTATCTTTCTTATCAGTTTTGTCTGACTTGTCAGCTTTAGAATCTGACTGAGATGTGTTTTCTTCTTCGTCACAAGTGCTCTCATCCTCCTCTTCGTCATCCTCGTCGTCATCATTTCCAGAACTCTCAGCATCATCATCTTCTCCATAGTCATCAGCCTCATCTCCGTAACTATGAGATGCACCACCTGGAAAGAGAAATAAACATAGTTCGATTGGAAACAAATTATCCAGAAAAGGACTACATATTTTTTAGTTCTTGAATATCTGTAAATTACCATAGAAACCATATCCATCAGCTTCTTCATCAGAGTCATAAGTTCCTGCTTGATTTTGCCGTCCAAATTTATGACTCCTTGCTGAAATAGTGAAAAAGAATAGAATGGACGAACAGTCAAGGTTTACAAATATTTGAAGTTGTAAGATATCAATTATGATATTCTCACTTACTGGACATACTGAGATCCTTGGTTTGAGATGTCTCATATCCACATTTAGGACAAGGAATAGGCTTATTCTTATCATACTTGAATCCTTTCCTCCGAACGTGATCTTCACAGTAACATGTCTTGCATCTCAAACAAGAGTATTGCCCAAGTTTGTTGCACGATTGGCCTGTTTAGAAAAGAGAGGAAAGCATCTGTGAATTACTTGAATGTGACAATATATTCCAGACAAATATAATGTGCTGAAACAGAAAAATGAGTGTATAGCTTACATTTGAAGCTCTCCGACTCCAATACTTGACATGATGCTTGATGCTCAAATTGATCATCTTCACATAAAAAACAATCGCAAAAAGAACATCTAAATATTCTTCCCCCATGATCCCAAACTCCTCGCTCACATTCTTGACAAACCGCGTCCATTAGAGGACAAGTACATGCGTGAGCAGTGAGACATCTTCTTCCATGGCAGACCCAAGCCTCACACTGATCACAAATGGCGCCCTAGGTATTCAATAATGATCAATTTTCATTTTGAAGCGAGTTTTAATGATAGATCATCGTTTCAAAATGACAAGTTCTATTTTTTCTGTTTCTACAGCATATTAAGTGAAAATTATGATATTTTAACGCACCACCATACTGAGTCCTGTAGTAAATACACCGGCATGTCGAACGACGCAATCTCCTGTTTTCAACATGCATTTTATCTTACCACAATGCGCACATATTGGAAGGCGCTGAACGCTTTGACAGAAATAACAGAAGGCTCGACTTTTCTGTTTTCTATTACACTTATCGCATTCCTTAGAAAAATGAAATACGATGAATAAATCTATTATTTCCGTAAGATGAATAATATTTTGTAATACTCAATTATATCGATACACATACCATTATTGCATTGCACGGAAATTTTGCTAAGTCTATTTGACCTTTGGCTGTACGAATTTCCTTTTGCCTCAGCTTCTGCTTTTCGGCTTTTTTCCTCTGACCCGTCTTTTTTTTAGGCATTTTGATTCACGTCAAGTGAATACGGATCCAATATTCAAGCAGAAAATCAATTTATATGTTTAATATCTTAGAATCTGTGATTATTGACCCTGTATTAGATCTGATTAGATCATGATAGGGCACAATAGGACAGATTTCAGGGTTATGTTGGTGTAGGGATTGGCAATGTTTTCCGACCACGATGTAAGAATATTAGGTGGCCCGACTACCCCTACCCTACCCAGGCAATGCTAGAGCGTGTTACCGTTGAGTGTAGAAGAGTATAGAGGTGCGGACCGCGGACGGCGTGGTGGGGGCGTTGAGTGTAGACACTCAACGGTGTTACTGTTCATTGCTTACTGTTCTACTGACCCATTCGCCACCTAGTGCGGAAGTACCGAATTAGGATAAAATAATCCAGAATAATCACAACCGTCACGCATACTCGGGCTACCTAATTCCATCGTGCTACCGACTGATCAAAGTTCGCCCATTCTTTTCAATTGATCGATTATTGTCAGTCGATTATAGTTTGATGATCAAACAGGTGCATCGAACGAGATACGCGTTCTTGAAAATGATCATTATATCTTTGAGTCTCAAATCAATTTAAGTGTTCCTAAAAATTATGTTGTATTCAAACATTGGAAACTGAACTGTTCCGTATCTAGATTTCATTGCAGCCATTTTGTTTCAAAACAATTTCATTCGAGTTTCTAGTCTATGAAAAAACGAAGTAGATTGTCTAGTAGATGGAGAAAGAAAAGAGAATAAAAACAGGTATCGAGAGGTTTTTGTGGGGGACGTATGTAGTATTTTTGTTCCGTGATTGATAACGGAGAGACAATTAAGCTGAGCCATTGGTCGTGTTGATACTTTAAGATCCATCATTGACACCTTCCAGATTGTGCGATTGATTAATAAACGGATCTCTGATATAACATCATTGTGGGTTCGGTCGCTAGGGTATTCGTATTCAGTGTTTATTGATATACGCAGGAAAGCATTTCAATCGTCTACTACTGAAAAGTGGCGATTTACCTTCACAACAGTGATCTAACATTCCGTGTAAATGGTTTCATCTACTACTATTATTCTAATTTAATTTTTGTACTTCTCATTTTTTTTATTTTAAAATGGGTGTTGGTCTCGAACCTCTTGAATTCACTGACTGCTTAACAGACAGCCCATATTTTCGTGCTAATCTTCATTCTCATGAACGTGAATTAGACAAAACAAGTCAGCAAATAAAACGACTGATCAAAGAGGTCAAGGATTTACTTTTAGCTGCCAAAAGTAAGTTAACAATTCATATTAATTTTATTTTTGGATCAGGTTAGTCGATTCATTGAAATTAATTTCACGGAGCTTCATTTTTTAGGATTTTACGCTTTCTTCAACCTAGAAATAACCCAACTACCCCAATTTCTTATAGATTTGGTTGGAGACTAGTAACCATTGAAGCAAATTTACGTTAATCTCAATAAAGTAGATTGTTTCATCTAGTACCAAAATTTTCGACATACTAGAAGAGCTGTGTATCGAAAAATTTGAGTACAGGATGATGGAATATCAAATAGTCCTGGAAATTTTTCATCTTGAGTGTTTATGTAATGTCTAGGTAGCAGAACGACGATATTTTCGAACTTCATGAAATTTCATAATAAATAATAATAGATCTGTCATTTCTTTTACTAATTTAGTATCTATTCTTTGTTTGTTTATCTCTTTCACAGATTTATCTCGAGCTCAAAGAACATTTTCCAAAACTCTTCAAAACTTCAGCTTCGAATGTATTGGAGAAACGCAAACCGAAGATGAAACTCATGTATCACAAAGTTTGAAGGAATTCGGTCGACTAATCGCATCCATTGAGGACGAACGAGATCGCATGGTATGCTGAAATCTGATCGAAACATGCTCAAATATAATATTTTCAGACTTTAATTTCAGTCTGAATATGATATTCTCATTTATTTGTCTATTGATTATTTGAATTTGGTTCGAATTCAAATTTTTTCTTCTAAGAGTATTGAATTCTCTATACAATCTTGTCAGAATTCAATTATTGCGCTAATTAAGCATTTGGGAGAAAGATTAAAAAAATTATCTTTTTAGTTATTATAAGAAAAAATTAATCAAGAATCTATTATCTAATCAATATTTTTTTTATAGTGGACAAATTAAGACACACGCAAGTATTATGTTAATTTGTGCATGTGAACTTGTAAATTTAATCACAGTTTTATCACCCATATTTAATATAGTATAGCTACATTTCTGAAGCTAAATAATTTTCATACTAGATTTTTTAGTATTTATCTTTTTCTGTGTCCAATTTCCTATTCTGTTGTCGTCATTTTCGTGTTGCTTTTATTTAACAGTAATGTACGAAAACATTATCTAGTAACATTCAGCAAAAAATATGTTCTCAGAGGTTTTGACGATCTTTTTATAATTTTAGTATATTTCAAAACGTTTACGCCGAAATCAGCAAAAAAACTATTTCTCCTTTTGTATCAGATTACACAGCTATTTCTCAACAACAAACTACCAAGTATTTCTGGAAGCAACAACTTTGTAGAAAAAAATATCAAAACTATGCTCATGAGCAGATTATTTTTGACATTCTTCACAATATTACTGATTCATTATGTGACAAAGTGTCCTATACAGAGTTTAGCAGCTTTGTCCAGCCATTCATGAATATTCATATTCATATTTCACTTCTGAATGAATTTTATAATGTTACATTAAAAATTAATATCAACTGTTTTGTTATCAAAATCTTGTAAAAATTGTATATCTGATGAGTTTGTTGCATTAATGTGATAAACTTCAGCTTTGTACTAGTGATTGATTTCAGGCCCAATCATTTCTTTTTTTATCTCAAATTTTGTACTGTAAAGTAGTACATATCTTCAATACAAAGATACATAGAAAGATTGAAATTTAATCGATAGTTAACTTTACATAGGCGAAGGAAAATAATCTTTTCATTATTTCATTTGATAAATAACTCAAATAATCTACATAAATAGGTGTATGTAATCAAACTCACTAACTCTCTCATGGCATCCTTTATATTCAAGTAATTTAATAATCCATATAAGTTCAGTTAGCGAAGTAATAATGATTCATAATAATAGATGGACAATATTGATCTTCGTTTTATTTTCTTGCCTTTGTATGTAGAGGAGAGTATTGAATAATGATGAGAAGTGAAACAAAAAAAAATCCATCTTTGATGTTATTGTCATTATTATATTTGGACGTAGGTATAAAATATGATCTGTTAAATACACAGAATTATAAGATTTGCAATTAATGTGCATATCACTATAGTCACCGCATACGTAAAAATATGCTTGTATATACTGGTACCATATGTGATGATAGATGATGATAGAATAGTAAATAATATCACAGGCCTTACAATAGAACGCGCCATTTTCTATGCTTATACACAGAACATACATCCTTCTGCTTTCAGTAACATAATATTGATGTCAAAACACAATCGTTTTATTTGATAGCTTTTCTTCTGCATTCACGTTTCCTTTTAGTCATTACAATTCATAGTACATTCTTAAAAGCTATTATATTTCTCGTGTTCGATTCATTCATCTTTTTATAATTTATTTTTTTAATCAATTTATAGTATAAAGTTTGTTACCAAATCCTGTTTGCAGCTTGAACGCGCTTACGATCAAATAATACTACCACTCGAAAACTTCAGAAAGGAGCACATCGGCGGCGTTAAGGTATTTGTCCTTTAGAGCCCAAAGTTGTAGATTTTTTTTTATGTTCTTATTTTATTTTGCAGGAAGGAAAGAAAAAATTTGAGAAACAAACGATCAAATTTTGTCAGAGTCAAGAACGCTATTTGAATTTGTCGACGAAAAAACAGGATAATGTACTTCAGGAGGTAAAAGAAATATTTTTATCTACTAGAATTTTGTGCGACAGACGATTTTAAAATCCTAATATTCCTTTGAAATTAATTTCTCAACTTCTAGGCGGATGCTACGTTGGATATGGCTGAAAGACATTTTTGTCAAGCAAGTTTGGAGTATGTATTCTTGCTTCAGGAGGTTCAAGAACGAAAGAAATTTGAATTTGTTGAAACGGTGAGTACATGAAGCTGAAATATCAAACTATTTTCTTAGACCAAAATCTCAAACAAAAAATTGTCAGATGAAATGCACACCAGCGCCATTTTTTACACCTCGCACTGCAATCTTTTTATTCTTCACTTAATTTTACAATAATTTTGCAGCTACTAGGATTCATGTTCGGTTGGTTGACCTTTTATCATCAAGGACACGAGGTAGCAAAGGATTTTAAGCCCTATATGACAGAGTTGCAGTTAAAGATACAAAAGGTGGAATATGATTTATTTCCTTTTTTTTTTTAACTTGAAGGTATAAATTTTTGTGTTCGAATTTCAGTCGCAAAGAATCACTTGATTACACATTATTTCTATCAAATGACATCAGTTTCTTCACGAGGCAAGCACAATAAATATTCAATATCCTAGAAGTTAAAATTAAAATGGTAATCTTAGAATATTTTACAACACTCTATATTCTCACAATTTGGTATACTAAAATTCTCTGTAGTTTGTTCTATCTATAGAATAATTATTGTGACGGTCTAATACATTTTTGTCAATAACAAACAGATTACACATTTCATACTATCAGATGATCAAAAAATTCCAATTTCATAGTCGATCTACTCTAACCTTCTGGGGATGGGAAGCCTACTTTCAGGCTTCCGATTTGTTTATACTGTAAATTTCATGCATACGGGTTGTGTGGTCAATGAATTCAAGGTTCATTTGAAATTTTTAATCTCGACAGGCCACAGCTGTTAATATTGTTATCAACTTGCAAAAAATACATACTCCACTGCTAAAAAGTGTCGTTTTGTTTGGGGAGTTTGTAGATATTATTCTCTCACTTTACCTTGATATTGTAATGATATAATTTTAATGTGATATGCTCTGTGTATCATACCAGGATTCGGAATATATGACACACAACGACATTACCGAACAAAGCAAAAAGAGAGTGAAGAAATTTTGTTTACTCGAAATTCCTTCTGCTGCATTGGTTATAATTTTTACTCGGGATATTTAGAATATATTTTCATGAAATATTGATCAACATGATAAATGGCCATTTTTCTCCAGAAAACTGTAATAAAATAATAATTCTTGGATAATTATAATTTTATAAAAGTCCTGTGCAACTTTTTTTATTTTTACTACCGTCCCAGGCAGGAAGTTTTCTTTAAGGCTCCAAGAGGGTTGCTTATTTTTCGTATTGCAACACTATGACACATATATAAAACTTCTCACTTGGAAATACAAATCTGCATAAAAAAAACTTGCCCATTCTCTAAGGGTTGGAATTCTACTTTGCTTTCCTCATTTCTGTGTCATATTAAACCCTCCCAAAAATTGGGAAGATGGATTGATTGAACTATTATATTGGTACACTTTACTAGAAAAATAGCAGCTACACTGAAAATCACTGTGAAAGATAATTCGTAGATTTGATATAATAAAATGTTTTGAGTATTTTTCTATCCATTTGTTCTATAGCAAGAAGTATTATTTTTCTATCAAATAAAAAAAAGGGCTGTTTCTCCTCCTTCAATAATCAACGATTATCAAATCTCAAAATCGTAGATGTAATCAGATTCAACGATCTTTGTGGTTTGATATCATTAGTTCAATTAACTTGCATGCTATATAGCTTACTAATTGCAATTTTTTGTGTGTGTGTGTGTGTTTTATAAGACAAGGGAGAATTTCCTCGCTACAAGGGATAAAACTGAGTCACTCATGAATAAAATGAAGGAGATGAAAAAGGTGAGATATACCTAGATAATTAATTGCAATTTTCTCATTCACTAAAAGGCCCTTCATTAAGCTCTAGAACACAAACCTCTAATCACTTATTGTATTTTTCTTTTTCACGATATTTTAGCCACCTGCAGAAGCTGGCCTCTGTAAATCGAACTCACGAGAAGGCTATTTGTTTCTTATGGAAAAAAGTGTGTTATACTTGCTATTTTATGAATTTTCATGCAATTTTCAATGTGAATTCTGTTTCATTTATTAATCAACCAATTTTGTTTTGGATACTTTTTACAGAAGCCTTTGGTACAACATGGACAAAACAATATTGCACATATCGGAAAGACAAGAAAGAGTTTACTATGATACCGTACAATCAACTGACCGGAAAGTTTGTGAGTATCTATCTGAACAAAAATTTTCTACTTGAAAAACAGGAAAAGATTTTTTTTTTTTCATTAATAAATAAGTAATTTTCATAACAGAGTAATAGAGAAACATTGACGTTGGCATCATGCGTCAGACGTATGTCGGATTCTATTGAAAAACGGTTTTGCTTCGATATCACTGCAGTGGATAAGTGAGTTCTTGATTTTCGTGATATTCAGAAAAGATCTATCAGAGAAATTGAAAGAATCGTTATTCAATACTTCCTTTTCCAAATTTTCAGACCGGGAGTAATTTACACTTTCCAAGCTCTTTCTGAACCGGACAGAAAGTTGTGGATGGATGCTATGGACGGGAAGGAGCCTGTGAGCTATTCCTCTATCTCAATAACGAATCACTGGTCATATTGATTATTTACATTCAATACTAAAATCTATTTTACAAATTTCCTAGACATATGCGCTGCAAGGTCCATCTGTAATGGTAGAAGAAACTGGATTAGATGAAACTGGCTTTGCATTTGTATCTAAATGTATTGCAGCTTTAGAGGACAGAGGTGCGTGCAGACAGGAAGGATTTAAAATAAGCAATAATTTAATATACGAGTAAACTTACCCTGCATTGAAATAAATTTGTTTTACAAATGTTCTTCTGCAGGGCTGAATGAGCAAGGCCTTTACAGAGTAGTCGGAGTATCATCGAAAGTTAATAAGCTATTAGCAATGGGCCTTGATAGAAGGAAACTAGACAAATTCAATTTAGATGACAGATTTGAATGGGAGAGTAAAACTATCACAAGTGCTTTAAAAACTTATTTGAGAACACTTTCTGAACCGTTGATGACTTTCCGCTACTACCACAGCTTCATAGCAGCTGCGAGTGCGTATAGGTATTTTTTATAGCGCCATTTTTAAACCTCCGTCTCTTTTCCTGTTGTTTATAATTTGGTGCTAACAATGTTAAGAGTATTGAATACTGTTTTATATCCACCGTTATCACGAATTCACAACTTTTATTATCATACAATTCTAGCTCTCTTAATTAATCAATCAAAATATTATGTATCAATCATTTGTCGATCTTATCCCTAATTAAATTTATCTTGTAAATCATCTAACATAAGCAAAAATGATGAAAACTATCTATTTATCACATTCCTATTTCCTTCAGAACAAGAAAATAAAGAGACAAGAATTAATGATGTTCATACTTTGGTTTATCAGTTACCAAAACCGAATTTCAACATGCTTCTACTTCTCATGAATCATTTGAGCAGGTAATCACTTCAATTCATTGAAAAATAATTCAAACTTGAGATTTTACTGTCTTAACAATTTTAATGGATTCAAATACCAATTTTTGTACAGCGTGGCGAAGAAAAGCGATAAAAATCTAATGACAACAGGAAATTTAGCTGTTTGTTTTGGACCCACTTTGCTTCGACCAGAAGAAGAGACAGTTGCTTCAATTATGGATATTAAATTCCACAACATAGTTGTCGAAATACTAATCGAAAATTGTCAAAGAATAGGAAGTAGTCCTCCGCAGGAGAATCCGGTGCCTGTACAGCAGGTTCAACAACAAATCCAAAATCCGATGCAGTCTGAAATAAAGGAAGCTCATAGCTCAACTGGAAATGGTACCGCGATTTCATCCAGATACTCGACACACACAGCTGTACCAACGACACACGCCCACGTAAGAAAGGGTTTTTTTGTTCATATCTTGGTAAAGAGAGAACGATTCTGCCACTTGATAATCATTCTATTGTATTTCACAGCTCATTGCGAGAGCGTATTACGACGGTCCAATGTCTGTGGCTTCTGGATCTTCTATTGACGATAGAAAAAATGGCGACTATGAAGAAATCGAGCACAATACTAATAGTCAAAGGGTTCCGTTGTATACGGAAAGTAGAACTGGACGCGTTAAATTGAGCAATGCTAATTTTATGTATCATTCAACAGATAAGGGTAAATATAATTTTATTATTCAAGTAACACACTTTCATAATACTCAAATTGATATAGCGATTAATGGTCATTCATTCAGTTACAGGTAGCGGTAATACCAGCAGCTCGAGCGAATCAGTTGCGTCTGATCCTAATCCATTCACAAGTGATCTACCTGTAAAACAAAAACGAGGATCAATGATGGGTGTCCATTATCCTTCATCGTATCAACAGCGAGAGAATCCACCATTACCTTTGTAATTATAGAAGAAGAGCTTGGATCTCTTTACTGAAAAAAATTAATATATTAACTATTCATTAATCCTGTTTTTCTGTTGAAGGGTAAATGTATCTCCTGGAAGTGGACGATCAAGTCCTGGACAAATCGGTGGAATTTGGTATGTTCCTATCCTTTTTACTTTGCTCCGGAATTATTTGAATAGAAAATCAGAATTCCTTTTCGTTGTTCGTTTATTATAACAATTATTTCAGGAGGGTGAGAACCTTGTACGCTTGTATGGCGGAGAATGATGGAGAATTATCCTTTGAACCTAATCAAATAATTACCAATGGTGAGTTTCTTTTTTTTATTTCATTTTCCTTGATTTTTATATTTTGGTGTTCAAATCATGATTCTACCTATTCAAATTATGAATTAACAGTTAAAAATTCACTCGAGCCTGGATGGTTAGAAGGAACGTTAAACGGAAAGACAGGATTGGTCCCTAGAAACTACGTAGAACAGTTACCTTAAAGATTTATCGAACCAAAGAGTGCCTAAACAAGTAGTTACTGATAGTTAATTGATTAATCAATCGATAGAATATAAATATTTCTTCACATTCCTCGTAAAAAATACACATTCCTCAAAGCGCCATAAACGTCTCTGAATGAGTTATTCATCATATTGTGAAACAATGAAGAAAAAAATCACTACAGAGCTAAATTCCATAATAATAATAAAAATAATAATGAAAATAATAAAATAAATACAAGTTCAAAGTCCAAATCATGTTCAAGAGTGGTTTTTGATTTTATGGGCAGTCAATATTATTTAACTGTAAACAAATTATTATTATTATTATGTTTATAAATATTGAGCTATAATTTCGCTCAAAGATTGCAAGAAAAACAAATGAAAAAAAATAGTTAATTTACTTTGTAAATAATTCGTAAATGAGTCACATTATAGGATGATTATTCACGTATAATAACTATTCTATACTTATATTCATTGAATAAATAAATATATTTAGTAAAATTTCATTCCTGGCGGCAATACCTCAGAGATAGAAAAAGTAGGTGGTAAATTATTGTAAAGAGGCAATACATACTATTATTTGTAAATATTTATCATATTATTATTATTATAGATAAAAATGATAATTTAATATTACTATCAGTGCATGGGTGTAATGTAACATAAAACTACATTCTCAGCATTATAGAAAAATTAATATTATTGAAAAAATATATTATATATTATGTATATCCACATTTTTATTATTTACTCTTGTAATTTATAATAATTTCACTTTATGTATTAGCTTAAGTTGTGCCATATTACTGGTTCATTGCTTTTTAACATCTTTTTTTCATCTTTCGCTTATGTGTTCATTTGGTAATCTACCATTATTATCGAAGCCACATCAACATTCTTTAATCAGTAGCAATTTTTATCTTACGATGAAGCAATTCGAGTATTCTAGTTTTAAGACAAGCATACACCTATTTGATATAATGCGCTAATTAATAATACAATGAATTCCATTTTATCCATCACTGACTCATTCGAATAGCAAAAATTTCCATCAAATCTTCAGCTTGAGCACAAATATGTAATACAAATTATTAATTAAGCAAATTTTTGGTGCAATTTTCGAATAATATGTCTATAACGTTATAAAATTGTTCAATCGATTGCTATCAGGTCAAAAGTAGAGACACTTCGGTTTGAAGCTCGATATATTTGCGGGAGAAAATCGTTGAGCATCGCATGAAACACTCTCTGAAACTGTGAAATTGTCTACATCCAACTATCGTATTTATAATATTCAATAAAATCTTTCACCATAGATATCGTTATAGATATATCAAAAAAGCATAGACTTAGCTAGGTTTTTACCGTAGTTCAACTTCAACTCTTCATCATTCCGTTAATGATGCTGTTAGAAATTTGGAATAATTACCACGTAGCCCTTAGAATCTAATAAGTGCAACGCTGGTTTTAAGATTTTGAGAATTTCAAAAATTATAACAGCTACAAGCAATACTCAGTGGAGTGGGCATCTTTAACACTATCAGCTAAAAGTGATACGGTTTAAAATTTTCTAAACAATTATTGCAATTCAGATACGTTACTGCAAAATTAATTGCAGGTACGGTTAATGACACTAAATTTAACTAGAAAATAGAATGAAACGTCGTAAATGAAACTATTCATTAGCCATTTCCACATCCAGCGAGACATGTTCACCCTCCTTGGGTGGGGCGCTTCACAATCACTACACGTCTACGTTTTTGTGTATACCTGTAGCAATATCTAGGGCGGAAGATTTGATTGAAAATTATGCATACGATAGCTGGATGTAGAAAATTCCACATTTTCAGAAAGTGTCACCATGCAATGCTCTACGATTTGTTCCTGCAAAGATTTCGAGCTTCAAATCCGAGTGTCTCTACTTTTTGATCCGATGGTAGTGAGTTAAAACTCTCATACAACTTATTATTTATATTGTATATGAACATACATAATAGTATATTACGTATGTACCGAAGTATAATTTTTTTCAATTCACGAATCCACTGAAGTTTTCATAAAAATGAGAAAATACAACAAAAAAATAATAGCATCTAAATGGAAGATTGAGGAACATAATAAAAAATTAAGGTGGAGAAAATGTATATTGTGTTATGAATGCAGACCAGTTCGTTTATTATTATTGAAACATATCATATCATTGATAATAGCATAAATATTAACAATAATTTTAATATGTAAAATAAATATACAATATTTCTTGTGAAGGGATTGATTACATTAATACTTTTGTGTGATTGTAAAATAATAGATGGTTGTAATTGCTTTCTTAATATTTAAATTCACCAAGTATTGAGCCACGTGTGATCCCCCTTAGATGATTTTCTAATATCGTAGGATATATAAAAATGTAATATGATCATTTTATTTTATTGTCTACTGAGTATTTGAGCAGCAAGCAAACACAACTTGGGACCACGATGGTTCAATACTCTTGATATAGAAAAATGGTTGAAAATTCATTTTTAATCATTATTTTAGCAAAAATGTATTTAAAAATTTTGAATAGGCTTGAAAATCAGTAGAGGAAAAGAAATTTTCTATGTATAATATTGTAACGGTATCAAGATGACGAGAAAGTAATTAATACACCATTGTTGGAAGTGAATATTCTATGAGTAATTATTATATCGTAGGTAGTATTTGATTATTGTAAGTGAATTTTTCAAAATGAAATCGTCTAGGTATCTCAATAAACTATTGACTATGTAATTTATACTATTTCGTGATTGTATAAAAGATTTCTAGCTCCTTCATTCTGAAATAACCAAGTAATAGTATTTGTATCATAGAGATATTATACTAGAGGAGGTGAGCAATAGGCTTTGCAGAAGAACAGAAAGAGTCAAGTATAGCGTGAATATCTGACCTATCTCTATCTAATACAGGGTGAGTCGCCTCAAAGTTCCGATTCGGGAGGAGCTTCAGTCAGCTGAAGCTCCGCCTTCATCTATTCTTGTTGAAATTTTAGCTGTCAATTAGCAATCAGATATCCTTACCTTCGGCTATTCCTATTATTGTGTTCAAGCTGAGTCCAGCCGTACAATGTATTATTATGATCCCGAGTGAGACCAAAAATAAATATGTTCCATGGGAAGTCAGTTTTATTAGGTGTGGGCAGTCACAGTAGGTGTTCAAACTGACAGCGTTCAGCATCAATGTAACTGACGAGTGACAACGATTTGTAAAAGGGAATGTCATTGGTGTGTTTATTCGCAGTCCCAAATCCCCTAAAGGTGGAAACACATGAAACACCAGAAACCATAAGCAAAATGCAGGAGCTACAGCACATGGGCAGTTAAAAAAATCCAGTGATCGCTGTGCATGTGCTATGGCTTCTGCATTTGCTTACGGCCTCTGGAATTTTAATCTAGATGAAAGTCTATAGGCATAAGGCCATAAGAGCAATATGTACTCATACACCGTGTATTACTGTAGGCTGCATCAGTGTATGCCAAAGGATGATTAGCGTTCTCAACGAGATCATTTGCCAAATAACTAATTTATATTAATATTGGTACTTCAAATTCTAACTTATATCGATCATGAAGTGAATGACTAATCGACGTTGGTATTGATTGTGCTGCTAACGAAAAATTAATACAACAATTTTTCAAGGTTAAGCAGAATATAAAATATACAGACAACAGCGCATAAGGTAGTATTTACAAGGTTTCCGAAAACTGGGCATGCACTATGGCTCCTGCATTCTGCTTATGGCTTCTGGAGTTTGATGTGCTTCCACCTTAACTAATCTTACCCAGAAAGTATGTGTGTAGATTCTTTCGTCACACTCAGCTGACTGAAGCTCCTTCTTAATGAGAACTTTGAGGCGGCTCACCCTGTATAGGGTAGTGGTTCCCTGCTGAAGTGAGATAGCTGATGCATCGATCCTATATCGTATTCTCTTTGAAATACCATGTTCTAAAGCCTGGCTAAACTTTTCTATTATAATATCTCTGTAATTTATATTGAACAACTTTATCGTTCACTTGAACTTTTTCGTTTTGTCTTCAAACAGTATGAGAGCAATTTTAGATAATTAGTGTTGGTTTTTTTTTTGTTTACAAAACATTAGGTATTCAACAGAGTATCGAATTTTCTTTTTTTTTATCACAGTTTACTTTCGATATCTCACCTTCACCTGTTTTTTCTCATGAGCATAGATGATGGATCTAACACCACAGCATGGAGTGGCGGAAAATAGTACATTATACCTATACATACAATATTAATATATATAATATAAAATATGATATATACTAATGTATATTATATAATATAATTGCGTGTCGTACACTTTTTTTTTTCTAACTCAGTGTCTAAAATTCTATTTCGAGTGCATGAATGTATCTACTTTGCACACTGTGCATCAGAATGCTTGAATCAGGCACTTCGCACACTACCAGCAGGCACACGAAATCGAATTTCGCACACTGAGTTGAAAAAAAGATTTATCACAAAGATAAGATCAAGTTTTTTTTCCAAATATGGAGAAAAATATAGAATTTATCAAGATCTCCATCTACAGTGATTAAAATCTTTTTTTTTTTTCTCCAGCTGATACTTACGATCAACTAAAATAATGAAATATCACCAAAGAAATATTTAGGTGTTACCTAAATATTTAGGATTCACAACATTTCGTTATCGAATCGAGATAATTTCTTGGTGCAAAGTTTTATAAGGAATGTGTTGTTCATCTCTTACAAGAGAACATCGCCGGGTGCTCTCTGATTTCAACTAAACTTTGGGAGATCGTAGAGGGGGTGAAAATATTCGACACGTATTTTTTTATATCTTCAGAATTCCGCCTTAAGGAGGTGTAATCAACTCTTGAAAATTTCAGCTATTCCACAGCTCGCGAATAACATCAGTCTGAAGATTTTTGGCTGACGAGGTGGTACCAGGGCTTTTCAGGGTCGCTGACTTCAAATCTGTAGTTTGAATCAAATACGTCAAAATCGCAAATTTTTCAACTGAACATATAATTCCAATTCCCGGAATTGTTAATAAATCTTCAAAACTAAGACTTTCAAGTGTATTCTGAATATTATTGTAAATATGTTCATGGAAATTATTGCCACCATTTTGGTAAATAATTTCTAAAATTAAATGTTCTGTAAATATTTATGCAATACTGCGTAAAAATATTGGTTCATAAATATATACGGTAAATATGTTTTTACTGACATGTCAAGAGTAATAATAATTAATGATGAATAGTTCTTACGAATATGTTGTGCTGATAAACCACAAGTAAAAATATGTTTTGATGAATAATATGGATGGTAGCTATTTTCTACCGATATCATATTCTAAATATGATTAAACTTATCAACCAAGCATATGTAAAGCGATTCAATCTGTTGTGGTGCAGTATTTTTAAGTGCAGAATTGAGTCTATTTATTAATCTTATTAAATTATTTATTCATTTCTTTATCCAATCTTCGGACGGTTGTTTTTCAAGAGCTATGCACTAGCTGCAATTTTCAGGGGTGGATTACACCACCACAAAGTGGAATTCTGCAGATACAAAAAACCAAAACGTGTCAAATATTTTCACCCCTTTTACAATCTTCAAAAGTTTCATTGAAATCGTACAAACTTGGGTATACTATGCTACGAAATGTCGGGAACAGATAAATTATTCATAGATATCAATAAAATAATCTTCTCTATCAAAATCTTGGCAATATACGAATATAATATATCTATACATAGCTAAACTTCGTTTTTCACGAAGCATTTACATTAACGATCCCCTTTAAATAGTTGGTATACAAATACACAACTGTGTTGAAGTTATAAAAGACAGACAAATAAGAATCTTCCGGAAAATTAATAACTTGAACGAATAAAAATTCCTTTTCAAGAAAAAAACCGTGTAGTAGGGTAGGGTAGGTCTTATGATACCTCGAAAATGGGTGGTGCTTAGTTGCTGCAAAGGCACGCTTATTGAACCAATGAGGTAAGCTATCACGTAGACCATGCTGAAACGAGTGTCATTAGGGTCCGAAGAACGGATAGTAACAGCGTGATATCAGTATCTATTACCAATAGGTAGAGATGTTTAAAGTGAGAATAAGAACAAAGAGTAGCACAATTGTGCCAGGTACCGTGTTTATTTCTTTTGACTGATAATCATAGCAACTGCTCAAGCTCAAAGCGGTCTTCCCTGATATGAATATTGAATTAGCTCCATAACCATTTTTAAATCTTATTCAAAATGAATTCCTGCATCACACAGTTATTATCAATTCTTCGAACCTCATTGACATACCCGCACCATGCTTCAACATAGTCTACGTAATACCTCTCAGCTCACTGGTCGGATGGGCGTGCATTCGTAGCAACTGAGCCCTGCCTATTCTCGAGTTTTCATAAAACTCACCCTCTGTATATATACAGGGTGTTCCATGTCAAACGCACTGTAGCATAACAGCGGATTCCTCGTGAAATTTCAGACTGTAATCTTCTTAACGAAGATTGTCAGGGTGGAACCGTTTGACCCTGAGACCTGTTTAAGGTCAGAAAATCCAGGAGCTCATATGCACCTCGGCCAGTGCCAGGACATTGTGAGCCGTCCACACGCGGCATATTCGTGACAGACGAGATACAGACCGTGAAACATTTGCAACGCGAGCACCTACTTGTCGTTGCACCACAAAGAGGAGCAATTGTCACGGCACTGGCCTTGGTACATATAAGTTCTTGGATTGGCCGAACTTAAACAGCTCTCACGGTCAAACGGTTCTACCCTGACAATTTTTGCTAAGGAGATTTCAGTCTGAAATTCACACGGAATCCGCTGTTATGCTACAGTGCGTTTGATACGGAACGCCTTGTATATATATTACGTCTATATTATGTATAAGCAACGAATTCATCATTCCAGTTATTATTCTGAGCTGAGCTGATTATTTAGTTGTAATAAGTGAAGCTCCATTGCTAAACATCCAGCTTTAAGAGCATTTTTCTCAACACTATTCCATATAGAGCTCATAAAAATTGCATAACACAATATCGCAGTCAATAAGAGTCGACCTAAATTTATTGCAAAGCTTATACCAATGGATGTTGTAGTTTTGTGGTCGAATCCCATTGACACAACTAAGGGTACTACTAATATACAACTAGCTGTTAAATACCAAATACGGTCACGTTTTATCGACTTCAATGCAAGCTCGCAGATACTAAGAGCTTCTTTCAACGATTTCTTCATATCAGTCTCAACAATTTTACTTTCACCTGAGAGAAGGAAAAATAGAATAAAGTAATTAATTCGTCAGAAATCCTATTTTCAAATGAAAAAAATTAATTTTTTTTTGTTTTACCTCTTTTTAATTTAAAGCTTGCCATTATAGCTTCATGATCTGAATAACTGAAGTCTCTGCCTGGTACCCGTTGAGGAAAAGGATGCTTAAAGTTAGTTACTTCGACCTGCAGATAAACCGGAATATAGATAAAGATGATTGTTGGAATGTTTCAACGAGTTTTGATACAATAATTTCGAAGCCTCAATTTCTAATACCTTCATGTTTTTTGAGCCGAGATAAAGAATATGATCGATTCGTTTTCCATTTGGCTCTTTCCTAGCAATACTCCCATTCGTATAACTGTTATTGGCACACTCATTGGTTCCTAAATTATTATTACTAGTTGAGCAAGCATCTTCTAAACCAGTAATACCACGTATTATACGATAAGCAATATCTTTTGCTTCAGTATTTAAATCACCACCAAGTACTACTGCATCTGCACCTCCCATAGTCATCCTAATAAACTGTGCAGTATCAAAAGCTTGCAGTACCCTATGTGCTTTATATTCGTCATTATCTCTGTTGTATTCTGCGTGTAGCTAATGAAAATTTCAATGATTATCAGTCATTTTTGAATATAGTCTAGTATGATCAAACTTGAAGCATAATTCCATTACAAATATCATGAACACAGCTATTTCAATTAAAGTTAAAGAGAATGTGGACCAAAGCGATTCACGAGGCTGAAGTTAATAGCGATAATGCAACAAATTTGGGAAAAGTAATATCAGCCAGGACGTTTAATGCAAAAAATATAATTTTAAGCCATTTTTTTGCGTTATCATTATAAATGTCAGCATTATAGCAGTTCTGTGATTGCAATACTTGACTTACATGCGCTAAGTAAATGTTAACGCTCATATTTTGTAGCTTGATTTTACATAGACCAACACCTTTTCCACCAAACCAATCACCGTGATGAATTTTGTGTACGTATCCGTTCAATGGCCATTTATGAAACATTACATCTTGTATTGGAAAGCGCGAGAACATACAGACTCCGGAGCCAAATACACCGCTGTAAACAAATTTGGAAAAACGAACAAACAAAAAATTTGTTTACACATGGAATTTGTTTTTTCATTTATGGAGAAGGTCCAGGAGAAGGATTTGTTAATCACGATTATGGCAAGGAATACATCGACTTGTGAGCAAATATAGAAATGTTTACATATTGTGTTTTAATTCCAACCTATAAAAGTAGTGCGAATGCGGCAACTGCTCTTTTACTTTAGCTCTCATCATTTCGAAATCATCAACAGACCATATTTCCTGTAGACAAACAAC
Source organism: Phymatocera aterrima (assembly GCA_963170745.1). Taxonomy (NCBI): domain Eukaryota; kingdom Metazoa; phylum Arthropoda; class Insecta; order Hymenoptera; family Tenthredinidae; genus Phymatocera; species Phymatocera aterrima. The sequence continues at coordinate 786,220 of OY720668.1, forward strand.
GTCATATTCATCTTCAACAAGTTTATCTGCAATTGCTTGCATCCGAATCGATCTGTCCTTTGATATGATGGGTATACCCCTGAAATCAAAAAAGTTAGGTTAAATAAATATGCTTTTTGTTTTAGTAATAAATAAATCATTTCAATAATTTAACATGAGGAATTTCTAAATCATTATTTCGTGGCTACTTTTCTCTTGATTTCTGTCTAATTTTTTGAATTATTCATCATACACAACAAGTTTCTTCGTGTGTCATCACATACCAGCAATTTAGAGTTACAAGATTTATGGAATAATGTTCTTCGGTTGGAATCAACATTATTATAATGGTGAAAATAATTAATAACACAGTGAATTGCTACTTAAATAATTGGTGTATGGATATGCACATAAATAAATGAATTAAGTGCGGGAAATCAAAAGTCTGCACACTGCATCATTCTATCTATCTAATCTAACTTTTACTTCGACAGGATGAGTCTTTTGGGATGGGGGTTGTAACATCGATTATTACCGGATTGATGTTTTCTCAACGATTAATCGATGTTTTCTAATCGAAATCCATAATTACTTTATAGGTATAGATATTTTTATCAACCATCGCCCATTCCCCGAAAAAAAGTAAAAAAATAAATAAAAAATAGTGCTCATATCTTCATTTTGAATTTATCCGATTGAACGAGCATGTTCTGATTGAAAATGAATGTTATGATAAAAACGTGCTTTGAAAGCATAGCTCATTGTCACGTCGTTCGCGCCGAAGTTGCATACAAATGTATAGGTATACCTACCTATAGGTATAGGTATATTGTGAGATTATGGCGAAAGTTCACGAAAAGGATCTTCTGTGAAATGGTAGCTGCCAACTTTCACGGTTAGATGGCGACAGTGAAATTATGACCGATTCTGACGTATTCAACAATGCGCCGTAAATTTTGTTTCTAAGTTTTGCGTAGTTCCATTGTCTATGGACGATCGTAGACGATCGAGCTTGCGAAAATGGCCGTATAGTGTTCGCGTGTGTTGCGCTCGCGCAGACTCGTCAGATTGTGTATAATTTAAAGACTGCAGGTGGTAGTCGCCTGGCAGAAATTGAAATAACTCATAATATGTACACGCGAATACACGCCCGTGAGATTTAGGAATAGTTGTTAAGAATTTGGTGAAAGTTTTATCATCGTATATTCAAACATTGTAAAATTATGGTTTTTTCATGATGGCGACGTGCCGTTCAGCATACTTTTTCATTCGCTTCCCTTGGTTTTTGTTCTAAATTAGTTTTGTGTAATTAATTACCAAACAAAACCGCAATGGAGCAACAAGCGCGTAGTGAAATTCCCGTTAGTGAGCCAGCGGTAGCACCTGCCCCTGTGAAAACTGAACCTGTCGAAGAAATTCAAGAAAATATAACCAACGATGATGTTCTTCAACCAGTTGTCGCACAGCCAACTTCTAATGAGGAATTTGTCGAGCCCAGAATTGAATACACTACGGAAAATAACGAAAGTGATTTTAGAACATTACTAACGAAGTGTGTATTTTGTAATAAAACTTTTACTCCAGAAGATAATTCCAAATTATTAGAATGTCTCCATGCTGCTTGCGCTTCATGTGTCAATTCTAAACTCAACGATCACGGTTTAGCTGACACCGAAGTCGTTCGTAAGTATTTGATTCTTTTTCTTCAATTAACCTTAAATCAACGATACTTTTCTTAAGATTGTGAACAATGAACACGAAGTTTTTTCTCTATGACAATGGAGAATTTTTTGATATTTTTTACCGTCAGAGTTTCATGTTTTGTCACAAAAATTGGTTTTTCAAAAACGGTACTCCGTACATGCTCATAGCTTACGATTGGATAGTCTCAATTTACCTTTGGTACAAACTTCTACGTTCATGTTTTTTCTGAAAAATATTATAGATTATTTCTTCTACCAAGTAACAAGAGGAATTCATCATGCTCTATTGAGATTAAAAAAAATATCTTGCAAAGTCTGTCGAAGCTTTGATAACTTTGTCAAAATGGCCTCACTTTATTTGATGATTTACTTTGTTCATACCTAAAGAATATCATTCTACAAGTACATTAGTTGCATATTTTTTGAACATGGGAAACTTGTGTCTGTGATTTATGCTTTTTTTTCAAGATTATGATTTGACGAAGTATATTTCTGGTCATTTATTTATCGAATATTCTAAGAGCAACTTTTTTTATTTGGTTTTTTCAGTTGAAAGTAACGTAATTGTTTGCCAAATTTGCAACGTTACTTGTCGAGTAGAAAATCTTATAGAAAATAGATTTTTATTGAAATTAATGGACGATGAAAATGCCTGCGGTGTCGACGAGCTTTCTGATTCTGTTAAAGAAGGAGAAGATGAAAAAAAGTGTACGAGTTGTCACGATAATGCCACCGCTACTAGCTGGTGTGTCGATTGCGAAGAATTTATATGCGAAAATTGTGTTCTAGTAAGTTAAACACCGAATTTTCTCTTTCTTAGGCAATTTAACTTCTAACACGATTGAATATTTTTAATTCAGGCATTCATCAAAATTCTAGTATGAGTTTATCTATTTAAAACTCTATGCAGAATCTTCATGAACAAGAAAATATTTTTGTCCAAAGCTGGCCTCTATTTTACTTTTCAAATTGAACTACTTAAACTACTTAAACTTAAACTTAACTACTAAAGACAATGAATGAGACTCATAAGGGAACATCGCCAAGTGTCCCCCTCCGATTTCAACGAAACTTTGGGAGATTGTAGAGGGGGCGAAAGTATTAGACACGTATTTTTTTATATCTGCTGAACTCCACCCTAAGGGGGTGAAATCAACCCCTGAAACTTGCAAAACAACAACAACAACAAATTAGAACCGTCTGAAGATTTTTGGCTGACAGGGTGGTATTAGGGGTTTTCTGGGTCGCTGATTTCAAATCTGTAGTCATAAATTAGAAATTCAAAATGGCAAATGGAAACGAGTAGCTGAAAAGGGATTTTTGAAGATGACGAAAATATAATGTGATAAATTTTTTTCAAATAAAGATATAATCCCAATTCTAGAAGTCGCTGTTGAATCTTCAAAACTGAAGTTTTCAAGTGTTTTCTGAATATTATTGTGATATTTTCATGAAAATTAACGCCAACATTTTGGTAAATAATTTTGAACCTTGAATGTTCTATAAATATTTATGCAATATTGCATAAAAATACTGATCCACAAATATGTATGGTACATATGCTTTTGCCGACATATTGAGGGTGATAAAATAAGTTCCTATAAATATGTTGTGCTGATAACCACAACTGAAGCTCTGTTTTGATGAATAATATGGATGATACTTCTGCCGATGTCATATTCTGAATAAACAACCAAGCATATATAAAGCGGTTCAATCTGTTGGCATGCAGTATTTCCAAGTGCGCAGTTGAGTTCATTTATTTCTTCAAAGATTGTTGGAAAAACATGTACTCCGTTGAACGTTCTTCAGCTTCCATTTGTAGTATTCAATGCTATGAAATTACCCGAATCTCCAGTCATGGAATCCGGAAGGCAGTTGAGCAAAGACCTCAAAATCATCATTAAAGATGCTATTATTTAGCGTATGGAAACTGAAATTGAATGGAGTTTGCATTTTGAGCAACCAAATGCAGTGCATGAAGTGGAAATCGTAGAAGAGAATGACGTCATAGAAGACTGGAATTTTCAAAAATATCTGAATCCGGATAGAGATACGCCGGACCAAGTTTGCACGATCGTTGATGAAAATTTGGATTATGACTACAAAAGACAAGCGATAGAATTTTGGAGATACAGAAAAACGGGAAACAGGAAATTATCATCTGTTCAAACCAGATTCAGAAAAGTTCAGTCTGTGTGACAATTACGTCGCTGTGCACATCAAGTGAATCAAGATGGGACATACAGAGAAAAGTTGAAAATGATCTGTGAGTATACTCATAACAATATGATGGATGCTTTAGATAGGAAATTGTCAATTCATGATATGGATATTCGACATTGGGCCATTCGAGCGTGACAATTGTTCGATATGGCACCAGCAAATTTTAAGGCATCCAAGATCTGGTTATTAGAATTCAAGAACTGTCAGGGAATCGTGTCATGAAAAATTACGAAATACATAACAAAAAATACATTAGCAAAGCAGGAATCTTTAGAAGAGCAGGCTGCGATACAGATTTAAAATTAGCGACCCCGAAAACCCTGATATACCGAATTCCAAGCAATTTGCACAATTTTTGGAGAAGTGAGTCCGCCATTTTGAATTTCTAATTTATGACTACAGATTTGAAATCAGCGACCCCAAAAACCCCTAACACCACCCTGTCAGCCAAAAATCTTCAGACGGTTTTAATTTGTTGTTGTTATTTTTTTGCAAGTTTCAGAGGTTGAGTTCACCCCCTTAGGGTTGAGTTCAGCAGATATAAAAAAATACGTGTCTAATACTTTCACCTCCTCTACAATCTTCCAAAGTTTCGTTGAAATCGGAGGGGGACACTTGGCAATGTTCCCTTGTCAGCTATTTAAACTGTCTTTTTCAACTACATTGCACAATATTATTATTTTACTAACTATTTATTTCACAATGCAAAATGCCTAATTGTAAATTGATGAGTCTTGTAATTTTATAGCCATTCCATATTTCCCAATACAGTAGAACCTCGATTATCCAAATCAATTTGAACCGGATCTAGTTTGGATTAATGGAAGTTCAGGTAATAGAACAGTACCTAATGTTGGGAGAAACGATGTTATACATAGTGAAAAGTATTCAAAAGATCAGACGATAGATCTATGTTTATTGTTACCTTAATATAGGTTTTTCTTGACCATTGTTTTGTAGGTATAAGGATGAATAACGGTTGTAACGGTCAGGTATTTCATAATCAATTATTTTGATGGTTCGGCCAGGGAATGGCCAGCCATCCTCAGAATTTCTTGATTTTCGGACTACTGCAGCACATCAGCTGTTAGTATGTCCATAAACATTAAGGCATATTTTCAGTCTGCATAACGTACTTGGACATATTTTTATTTTCAACCACCTGCAGCTATAAGGTTTCTGTATTATATAATTTTTCATTTTTTCTTGCCGTATGGCTGGACACGCGGTTTTGAGCAGCTAAATCCACAACCGTTCGAAAAGAAGAAGTTGGGATTTTAAAATTTCGCGCTATCGTTCGGATGCCTGACAGAAAATTTGAATGAAGTAGGTTCCAGTTCAGATAATAGAACGTTCGGATAAAGCCAGCTGTAGTTTGGATAGCAAAGGGTTCAAATAACCAAGGTTCGAATAACCGCGGTTTTACTGTATATTGCTTTGAATTAAACTTTATAAATGTGAGGAAGGCAGATAATTGAATTTTTAAATAATCGCAAACTGCATTTCTAAATTGAGGAATCTGTGTTAATGCGGCTTGCTGATTATTGAGCTGCATTTAATAAATATGATTGTCTGCAATGACTGATAATTATGTTCTATTTTTCAAAGGCTCATCAAAGATTAAAGATAACGAAAGATCATACAATTAAACCCAAGGGAGAACTGGCTAACGAGGAAGAATGTATGAAAAAAGGAAACACAAAAGTACCTGGATATTTATTTTGCACAGTCCATTCACACGAGCAGTTATCTTTGTTTTGTCAAACCTGTGATAGGCTTACATGCAGGGATTGCCAGCTGACTGATCATCGTGATCATAAATATAAGTTTATCCATGAAATAGCAGCAGAAACGAGATTGTCGGTATCAACTTTATTGAAAGAAGTTAGGTAGGTGATACTTTTAAAATTATTTCGATACCTTTTCAATACACAGAAGGAGTGCTTTTCCTTTTTCTGAATTAATTTTAAATTATATTGTTTCAGCTACAAACGAGTTTTATTAAAAAGTGCTATGAAAGTTATCGAAGATCGTCAAACTTTGATATTAGAAAAAAAGAAAAGCTTAGTCCAAGATATTACCCATATGGTTGTACAGTGAGTAAATGAAGAAACGAAAATTGTGTTTATGTCTCTTAAAATTTGTTCCTCTTTTTCAATTGTATACTTTTTTTTTTCTCCACAGATTAACAAACGCAATTAATACCAGAGGAAAGCAATTGGTGATGCGATTGAATGAGGTTTGCGATCAGAAACAGAATACTCTTAATGAAAAGAAAGTTGCCTTAGATCAGCTCTCTAAACTCACAGATCATTGCATACAATTTGTTAATCATGCTCTAGAAAAAGGATCCGACATGGCGTTGCTATACAGTAAAAAGTATTACTTAAATTTTTTTATAGCTGAGCCTAATATCCTACTTGTAAAAGTATTGAAATAACTTTCTTTGAATATCAAATTTTTCACAGATCTGTTATAAATCATTTACAAAGAATAAAAAGTCGTCGTGCTGATATTCCGAACCCTGAAATACCGGTGCGGATTCATTTATCACTAGATAAAGTACCAGATTTAATAAAAGGTCTGTTGCAATTTCAAGATATATTAATAACCTAATAATTTTCTTCAATATTCATCACTTGTTGTCCCTTTTTTTACAGTCGTCTCTTCAATTGGGGCAATAGTTGTAGATGGAAGAGTGTATCCCTCAATTTCACCCTCTACCGGTCCAGCTCCAACATCAAATCAATTTACCGAGCCAAATGCAGATCAAAAAACTCAGCCCCCGAGTAATCCTGCTCATTCTGAGCTATCGGCTCTTCCCTCACACGCACCGTCGCCTACCCAACATTCGACAATTATCCAAAATCCATTTCAGCAAATGCCTCATCCTATATCTCATCAACAACAGCAGCAGCAACAGCAACAGCAGCAGCACCAGCAGCAGCAGCAGCAGCAGCAGCAACAGCAACAGCAACAGCAACAACAACACCAACAACAACAAACGATGCACAATTACATGCAACATTATACTCCTCATAATTTGCCCCCTCGATCTTCACCTCAGACGCAATTACCACCCCAGCAACGGCAACCATATTCGTTAAATCCAAATTTGAGATTACAACAGCCTTTAATGATGTCTCAAAGACCAGGAAATTGCCATCAACAAGTAACTTCATCTACTCATCCCCATCAACAGTTGCATTTAGATCAACTTGGGCAGAATCCTAGTCTCCGTGGTCTCCTCGCTCATAATCCTCCACCATATAGACCTCCCAGTAATCCTGTTGCTTATAGATTTGCCCCAAATTATCGTTATCCTTCCAATGGTCCGCAACGACAAATGCCGTTACTTCCTAGCAACACTTACGCACAGATAAATACTGCCCTAGGTTCTGGTGTCAGGATGCAACAGTGTAGCCCCACTTCGCTTTCTACTCAACACAATACTTATCTTCATCCACAGGCCCCTGCTCGCTGGCATATCCCACAAAATTTGAATCCTCGCCCACCTTTCTATCCCACTAGACATTCCACTCCGCCGGCACCAATAGCACCAAACGATGCTTATAAAATAACACTGAAAATTCCATCTGCAAATAGTCCAAAATTTAATTTAAACACTAATGTAAATCTGGACGCCTTGCCGTTACTGCATAACTCTTCCGCTGGGCAAGCTGTGAGCTCTTCAGTGCCAAAAACACCTAGCCCTATACCTCTTCACGGTAAAAATGACGATACTGAAAAAAGTCTGGATAAATTTTGTCAAGAATCTGTTAACGACTTGATGCTTACGATCGCTAAACTTGATAGCAACGGAATTGTTGTTATCCCAGAAGCTCAAAGAGGACAACTAGATTCTGCTCAAGTTGATAGCTCCACCGACGAAGGGCTGCACTCTATTGGTGACAATGCTTCAGGTGATAAAACTATACTGAGAAAGCAATTTTCTCGTTCATCCAAGCTCTAACATCGCTCTTCTTATCTGCAACAGATGTGTCAAAAAATACCGCCGCATGTATGACTAAAGACGATCCAAATGAAGACTGGTGTGCGGTCTGTATGGATGGAGGTGACGCCGTTTTATGTTGTGACAAATGTCCCAAAGTCTTTCATCTGTATTGTCATATACCAAGTCTGAAAACATTCCCGGAGTAAATATTCTTTGATGATACAATATACTGGTTAATTCTCGATTTAGGAGCACAAAAAGTATCGTGAGTTCATCAAATCTGATTTTCTTTTTTACTAGTGAAAGTGAAACCTGGCAATGCATGCTCTGTACCAATGTGTTAGACTGTTCCGAAGATCTTCCAGGAGAAAAAAGACAACAGAGTATGGGTGCCAGGGAATTAAGGATAGCACAACGTATAGTATTGGAACTTTATTGCCAATATGAGCACAGTTTACCTTTCAGAGAAGTTGTTTCGTCAGAGGTAAATTTCATGTAAACTATTTTATTGATTCCCTTGAATTCAATTTTCAAAGATATTTCCTTAAATTATTCAGATTATTGAATCATGATATATCCATTATATTGATTCAGATTGTGGAGTATCATCGTATCATCAAAAAACCAATGGCTCTAGATGTGATTAGGAACAAATTGAAGCCCGACCATCCTGATCATTACACTGATTTACGTCATGTAATGGCAGATATCAGGCTCATGTTCAAGAATGCGTTCACGTATAATCCTGTGGAATCGCAAGTTTATCAAGAGGCTCGAAATCTGGAGGAATTTTTTGAAAAATTATTGCTTAAATGGGCGCCGATATATGCTTACGACGATCCATTCCTCGCAGCCGAACGTGAAGAAGAGGAAGAAGTATTTCCTCCAAACAGAAAATATCGACGTATTATAAGTGATTAGATCTGAGAGTTACAATAAAACGATCGTAAGAGTCCATGCTACTTAAATAAAGATTAATCATTTATTATCACGTCGATAGAAATGGTAACACAACTTTTTCCATAAAATTTACAAAAATCCAATTTGAAATTTTATTTGTAAACTTTAATCATTGAGAAAACAAGGAACATCTATATCAGTATAGAGTCTATTCCGGAACATGTTTCCACTGTTCTGAATAACGCTTATTTCTAATCAGTTTGTGTGCTACAATTGCTGTTCTTTTTTTAATATTGTTATGGTCATTTTTTTTTTTATTTTGAACCATAGCATCCCCTGTTTTTCCTAACGTAGTACCCTCGTCTAATAGAGAATCATACCTGAAGATATTTAGATATTTATTTACAAGAAGCATACACTTGTAGTATTTTGATATGTAATCCGTTGAAATGAAAATTTTTGTTTTAAATGCTATAATAGAATAATCTCATAGGATATAATAATGTTGAAAGGATTCTCGTTACTAGCATGAAATCGAATTGAAAATATCCCCTTTTTTATGAAAAATCAGGAGTGTATTATAAATACAGGGTGTCTGCTAACTCACGCACCATACCATACCATCGCATTCCTTGCCTAAAACTAAGACACAAAGATGTTTTGTGCAGATGTCCAGGTATGAATAGTTCGGGGAGAAGAGCCATTCGAAGCCTGCAAATATCAGATCAGATAGCAGCCCGCACCAGTGCCAGCAGGCTAGTGAGTGCACGCTGCACATCACCCCGCCAGCGCAGTTAATTCGTTTGTATGGCCTTAACTCATCAGGACAAGTACATACGATCATGGTTGAGTGTTTTTCACAATAAGTCACGGCTGATCAGTGCTGTTTTACCATGAAGCAAGGATACGATAGGCAGGCAACATGTGCTGGCCACTCGCTAGTCCGCCGGCACTGACACGGCTCCTATCTAATCAGACATTGGCCGGTTTTGAATGACTCGTCCCCTAACGATTCATTCCTTGAGATTTGATAATAATAATAATAATTACTACCTACTATCCGCCATACCCGTAGGGTATGTTCCCAGAAAGTCTACTTAAAGTCTTGTGTGTGGCGAGGGAGGGGATATCAGTAACCATCACTATGCAGCTGCAGCGGACTCAAGATAATCGATAGAAACACCCGCATTTACAAGAGCAAGGGAAACTGCAGAAAACCTTGCCCGGGTGTAGCCGGACTGAAATCAAACCCAGGCTCGCCAATTCGGCCCCTAAACGGCGTGACTCGTCTTACAATTTTTGCGGGCTGTCACTTAGATCCTCCGTGTCGGCCCGGGGGTTTGAACCCACGTTCTCCCGCTCTGTAGTTTCGAGTGCTACCACTGCGCTACTACAGTCGACATTTTTGCAAGACATATTTTGATCTTATTTTCTTTACAAGGAATTCGATGGTTTGCTATGGCTCATGAGTTAGCGGACACCCCGTATACAAATAATATCATGTTGGAGATGCAAGGGTATTGTTTATATTTCTATAAAATAAGCAAATCACATAATATTCTATTATACCACAATAAAATACTTTCACTGGAAAGTTTTTATCAACTATTTTGTAAATATCAATACAAATTTTATGATTGATTAATAAGATTATTGAAACAGTTATTATTATTATTATTATTATCCAGTTTCAGTATAAATAAGTGTTCAAGAAACTTAGCATTTCGTATTTATCAGTTTAAAAATAGAATATATCGTATTGTATTTGAAACGTCGAACGATGTTTTTATCGATGTTTTCAAAATCAATAATCAAATCACAAGTACAAACCAAAATGCATTGTGTATAATGCAAGAGAATTTGGTAAATATGCAATCGCTATAGAAAATAATATTTTAGTATATGATATATATCTATCTTTGCATTTTTTTTACATATCAGACACGTAATGAAAGTCAAATGACAACAAGTATAGTATACCTTTATGCTGTATCAAAATAAAAAATCGTTGATATCAGATAGAAAGAATGACAAAAATTAGAGATTCAGTCGATTCTCTAGTAGATATACGACAAACGCGTTGTATATACATACATACTATAAATATCTGACTACTGGATAAATTGTAATACAATGATACAGATACTATTTTGTTTTAATACGTTTGTGATACTCATTCGAATTATTTATTAGCTAGTTATTCACTTGACGTTATCATGAAACCAATTATTGTATTATGAAATACAGCTGGAAGATTCATGAGTTTTATTAAGACGTGTGTGTAATCAGTTTACACTAAATGCATGTGTGGGTTCAAAGAAGGAGCATTATTTGGTGCTCGAATCGCCTTTTCAACTGTTTTAAAATAGTAAATTGTTTTGGAGTATCTATGAACTTTTCTTATGTGAACCCTGTGTGAACCACAGTCCTGATAATATTTACAATTAAAAGTTGCAGAGTAATTCGTCAAATAAACAAGAAGGAGCAAGAATTTGTGAAAAATAAATTTTATTTGATGCTCCAAAATTCAAATTTTTATTCCTTACACCTTTAGCAATTATTCACTTGAATATTCATACCTACCAGTCAATAAGACAGTATTGAATAAATTGTCGAACTTTTATATTTTATTATACACAGTTCAATAACAAACATTATAGAAATTCATAGTAGACCTTGAATGGGGAATGTTTATATGAATTATCGGGTTCCATGTTAGTCACATACTTGATCCTTGGTAAATTCGTCTTATAAAAAGTCTTTAAGTGGAATGGAATTACTTTTTTTTAACTTGATTTTGAATGATTCATAATCTTATAAAGTATGGGGTAGTTGATTCTGCCATATTTCTTTGCATGATTTGCATAACAAAATAAGACTATGAAAAGCTCTGTTCTTGATAATTTATTGATCAGATAATCTAACGAGCACCTTGGTTCACCGTGGAGCTTTACTGTATACTTATACCAACTACTAACCTGCATATCATCTAGAAAAGAGGCAAGTGAATATTTGATGCTCAGGATTTTCCTCCACAGGAAATGATCGAACCAATACTTCATGTGAGTGAATTCTGCTCCAAATCATATTATGATCGGACGGATACTCATAGAATACTGGAAAAATAACTGACTACAAAGATTAATGTCCTAACTTATTTCTGTATTAAATTGGTCATACAAAAATAAATAACATGCTGATACTACATCACATCTAACATAATGATGACAATAAGACCCATTGCATTGACTGATACACACTAGATTAACTATATTCAAATTTTCATAACTGACGGCTGAAAACCTGTGGTATTTGCTCATTATCAGCTACTATTCTATATTTTTGCATAACTCAGAAATGTAGAGTACGCCATTTGAGGTAGTATTCCCCAAGAAGTACGCTAGTGGCAGTTATAGACCCAATTATCAATAATAATAATGCGGGTGAGAATTCTTCAATTGGTACTGCAGCAGGTTTCAAACTGTGGCTAGCGGGACAGCGTGGGCGTTGATGCTGCCATACATGTTTTTCCCGCTCCGCCATTCCATGCTCTATGATTTGACGCATTCTGCGAAATGAATTTTCAGCTTGATTAGATACCCAGTTCAATAACAATTCAGAATCAAATTTATGTTGAATATTATACGAACCCATAGGACACCATCTTTTTAAACGGAGAATGTTTGCTGGTCACAGTACCCAGATGTTGTGCAGGAAACAATTGGATTTCAGCTAAGTCACATACTTCATCCTCAGTAAATTCATCCTACAAAAAGTCGATGAGTGAAATGGAATATCTTTTTCTATAACTCTATTCTGGATAATAGATAATAATATTCTAAAACATGAGCTGGTGGAATTTTTTTGCTTACTGTAATAATTTTATACGCAGTAGCAACATCCACATGAAAAGCAAAGTTCCCTTCCCGTATTTTCCGGAAACCTTCATGCACACTTAAGTAAGCTGCACGTTTGCGCCCCTTCCCAGGGGCAATTTTACGTCTATAAAGTTCTATAGCATCCTGATCAGTTGTTATCTGGAACAGAATAGTTAAGCTAATTGCTATACGGATTGTATACAAGTCGATAGAGATTTTATTACCGCAAAAAAGTGGTACATATAAGCAATATCTTCAACGCCCACTGACAGGTCGCTGTTCATAAGATCTTTCAGAGTGTGAATATAACGTGATGGTTCTGCTAACAAGGAACCCACAATACTTGCTGAGTAATATTGAAAGAGTAAAAGAGCCCATAAGAAGAGTGAGAGGAACATCACACGTCCTGAGTAAAGCCGAGGACCCTCAGAAAAGCCTATATAAAGGCACCAAATTGGTTTTTATACAGTTCTCATAGCTACTTACATCTCATTTACGATATTATGAGACTACAATATAGAATTACCCTGTTGACATAGTGCAGCTGTGGTAATCAAAGCAGTCTCTGATGCAGGATGTGTGTTTAGAGTAGCAGTTGGTGCGGAATCTTGAAAGTGAATTTCGACTCTTGCTGTGAGCCAAAGAAGGATCCAGTTGAGTACAGCCATGATTAAAGTCAGACCCCAAACTTGGTCTGTGAAGGGTTTTAAGAATCCATTGCGAACTGTGCTCTTTTTCGGATGGCGGAATATGAAGCTGGCTCTGCAATAAATGATAATGAGATCTAAGGTTCACGTCTCTAAAGCTGTGGAGTAGTAATGGAGTAGAACAACCTTGCTAAATAGGTTTGAACTGTATATTCAGCTACATCCATTCGCTCTGGTCTCACTATTAATGGGGATCCTCCAATGTCTGCAGTGCCGGCAGCCAATTCACCTAACAAACCGTTGTATGTTCCATTTTTCAAGTAACCCCAGCTATCTGTGCGTCGCAGATTTAGTCTGCTTGTGAATAGTATATGGTCACAACCTTATCAGTTATGAAAATTCAATACGAAACTGTCTTCTGCCCCAATATTGTGGAAGCAATCATTTATAAGAATTATTGTGAAATAATTACGTGAAGTTGTAGTAGTCTCGTAATTGCCGGATCAAAGCATAGTGATAGCGATGCATTGTGTCAAAGTGTGGGTTGATTGGTTTTGTTATGTAAGTCTCAAAGTCTGGAGTTGGTATATGTGTTATCTGAAAACACAGAAATTTCTTTGATCATATCACGGCTTATGTATTTCAATCAAAATTAATATGAAGCATGAAGATATAATGATAAACAGTTTTGTGAGGAATCTTGCAAATGGCACATGAGTTTTTGTCGAGGGATCAGTTTTCCCAGATGATTTAGTCCGCGCACCGCAAGTGACACGTTGATTTTGAGCCCTGCCAAGTTCCCACGGCGTTGATACTTGTACTGAGTAAGTTGGATGTCTAGACCACTGTCCCGATTCCAGGTTCCCATAGCCGTTATATTCACCAATCCTCCATGTCTGTAGCTGGGGTTATAAACGTCGTACAAGATGTAATCAGATCCATTCTTGACAGCCACCGTCATCTCAGTGTCAATAGTCAGGGGTAAATGTTTGAGGATCGCTCTTGGAGGCAAGTTAAGTTTGGTCACCAGTAGCCAATGATAAGTTTGATTGAATGGAAGCTGCTGCTTTGAGAACTAATGAATTATTATTTTCAGATGCGCTTTTGTGCGTCGAGTTCTTTAGAGCTTGACATTGCATTGCACTACTATGACTAAATTCAACAAAAACCTTACACCTTACCTCTTCCAGAACTGAGTAACTTTTCGGACATTCCAAGTCGAGGAGTACACCAAGAGTGTAGTAGTTAACAGTTAATATTCTCGGCATATCCAAGCTATCAGATGGTATTGGAATGTATGAAACTTTGAATTTCGATTCCAAAGATCGTTGATAGACGCTTATTTGCTCTGGTGGATATGACGTGGATTGTATCGACGTTAGATATATCATAAAGCCATATGGAACCATAGAAATTCAAAATTGGAACAGCAGATCAACTTATTGCTTCAATTCGATAAAAAATGATGTTGAACAAAGAGTGTAGTTTCTGAATAACTGGAATGTGAACGATTAGTAAATTCTGGCAATGGAGTAGCATTTATCCTACCGTAGCTATTCCAACACGCAAAAACTGTGAGCTGGCGAGTGAATTTTTTTTCAAAAAACTCCATTGTCAATTCCTGAACCTCATAATCATCAGTATAACCATGACCAAATATTGAAGTCAGAAAAACTAAATATAAGACAATCATTTTTTTTCTGCCTTATAACTTTTAACTGCATATATGAGCCCCACCTTCTATACAAGACAATCTCAGAATCTCACTTCCTGAAGATAGCGACTTGCCGCTCTTTTATGCCGCCTTAGATAAATTGGTGAGGCACGATGCATTTTCTTATTATTTATTATTCGCTTTACTACTATGTTTTCCTAAAGCTTTCATTACCACAGGTATAAACTATAATGATAATCACATGAAGGAACTCCTCGAGGCTATCGATACATTCTCAAATCTAATATTCTTTGGTAGTCTGCTCACTGCAATCTTCTCTCATTTCGTTAGCACAATAATCATGCCAGCCGATCAGTCACAAAGACTTCCGCTTTCATTGATAATTCATTAATCAGATAATTTCACAAGCTCAATATGATTGTTCATCCATCGTTGAGCTATCATGTATACTTATTTGCTTCACAAACCTATCGATTATCTGAAAAAAGGGGGAGTATACTCAAATGTCTTCGATTCATTGGGATTCTTTTTTCTTCATCAGAGAAAATCATCAGACCATTATTTGAATTTTCATACTTATGAATATGGATGCTTTTTCATTTATGGCCGATCCCTCCGACGTGGGTCAAAATTTGACCTCTGTTTTAACTAGGAATGAACAAAAATTTCAAACCACCCACGAATCACTTATTGCTCAATTAATAATTCCCATCACAAGAATTGCATTCTCCAAAATTTCCATTCAAAAATCGTATGCAATTGATGCTCCTAGATTTGGGCAACCCAATTACTCCACACACGATCAGATGGTGCGATATGTCCGTTGAAGGCATTGAACACGCGGTTGTATTTACTAACCTCAAATTCTTTTACCGATTCCAGAATTGAATCCGTGTACAGGATCTCTGATTTTTTCAATAAATTTGAATATCAAAGAACTTTTTGAAAAATGGTACGAAGGAAGATAGATAATAGAATCCGTGTCTTAATTGAAAATGGAATTAATGTAGGTCATAGAACAATGTTCGTTGTTGTTGGAGATAAAGGACGAGATCAGGTAGATGCAAACGCACACAAAAATTTTCAAAGCCTATTACAATGAATTAAAAGTGAAATTGAAAAGAATTATTAACCATTCAATACTGAAAAACTGATAATAATTTAAACAATTTTTACGCAAAAATGAAAATTAGGTTGTTATACTGCATCACATGCTGTCGAAATCGGTCATAAAAGCCCGACCCTCTGTCCTGTGGTGCTACAAAAAAGAATTGGGATTTAGCAGCCATCGTAAAAAGCGCATGAAGTCGCTGCAACGAAAGATCAAATCAGGCAAATTAAATGTCAACGAAGACGACCCATTTGAATTATTTGTTGTATCGACGAACATCCGCTACTGTTATTACTCTGAAACTCATAAAATATTGGGAAATACTTTCGGCATGTGTGTTTTACAGGTAAATGCAGTTCTATTTATAATTCAAATAGAAATTGACTCATCGCAACACAAAGAAGAGTATCTTGATTCCCATAATCATATCATTTATTATTTCCAGGACTTTGAGGCGCTGACTCCAAACTTACTCGCACGAACCATAGAAACTGTAGAAGGAGGTGGAATAATAGTTCTTCTATTACAATCCCTAAACTCTTTAAAACAACTTTATACCATGACTATGGATGTTCATCAACGTTTTCGTACAGAGGCTCACCAGGTAAAACATCTTCTTTCTTTCTTCTAACCATCTATTTTTTCAAAATCATTTGATAAAAAATTTTCTTTCTTCTAACCATCTATTTGAATCAAAATCATTTGAGACAAAATTCCAGGATGTGGTATGCCGATTCAACGAGAGATTCCTGCTCTCTCTAGCATCTTGTGATAGATGCTTAGTTGTCGACGATCAGCTAAGGGTTCTACCGATATCTTCACACAATTTGAAGATTGAATCAGTAGAAAAGCCCAGTATTCCAAAAGAGCAAACTGAACTTGAAGTACTCAAAGAAAGCCTCCGTGACACTCAGCCTGTCTCTGCAATCATCAATTGCTGCAAAACTGTTGACCAGGTACATTTGATGACCAGAAATTCAATAAACTAGAACCTCAATGATGAGAAATTTTTTCCCAGGCAAAGGCACTGCTCACCTTCATCGAAACAATATCAGAAAAAACGCTTAGATCAACTGTTTCATTAACTGCTGCTAGAGGACGTGGAAAATCTGCCACTATGGGGCTAGCTGTTGCTGGTGCCATTGCATTTGGATATTCTAATATTTATGTTACCAGCCCAAGCCCGGAGAACTTGAATACGTTCTTTGATTTCGTTTTTAAAGGCGAGTCTCTTCGACGCTCCTGAAGTTCAAACCTTTACTGTAATATTTTCTAATAACTCAATATCATATTTGTAGGATTTGATGCGTTAGCATATCAGGAACACTTGGACTATGGATTAGTACAGTCTACTAATCCCGAATTCAATAAGGCAACTGTTCGAGTGAACGTTTTTAGAGACCATAGACAAACTATTCAGGTATCGTCTTCTAGTTCAGCATCATGTCGAATGTCCATTTTTATTAACTTTTTATCATAAAATTTGTTTTTACAGTATATTCATCCAACCGATGTGAATAAACTAAGCCAAGCTGAGTTACTTGTTATTGATGAAGCCGCAGCAATACCACTGCCGTACGTTAAGTCGATGCTCGGACCCTATTTGATATTTTTAGCTTCTACTATAAATGGGTGAGTTTAGAAGTTCTCGACTGTTTCAGTTGCACGGCGAGATACTCTATAATATTACAACAATAAAGCATTCAAATAATAACCATAAATCTTTCTAGATATGAGGGCACTGGTCGTTCTTTGTCCCTGAAACTTCTACAACAAATAAGAACACAGACAACAGGATCGAACAAGCACAACAAAAGTTCTCAATCCAGCAATGTTACCCAGATAGTTGGAAGACAACTGCATGAGCTTTCTCTCGAAGAATCTATCAGATACAAACCTGGTGATTCTGTTGAACATTGGCTAACGCAATTACTTTGTCTAGACGCAATGGCAAACGCTCCTATTCTTTCCGGTTGCCCACCACCGGATACTTGCCAATTGTATTATATTAACAGGTATCCTGGTTTACTTCCAATTTTGCTCATCTGTGCATACGTAGACTTCCGATATGTTATTATTATGTATTTATCTTTCAGGGACACTTTGTTTTGCTATCACAAAGCCTCAGAAATGTTTTTGCAGAGGCTTGTCGCTCTTTATGTTGCTTCCCATTATAAAGTAAGTCTGCAACCCGATGAATATTAAAAAATTCATAATTAATGCGAAAAATCTGAGAAATTGTTAATTATGTTCCAGAATAGTCCTAACGATCTTCAAATGATGTCTGACGCTCCAGCGCACCATCTTTTTTGCCTTTTGGGGCCAGTCGATCCAAACAAAAAGGCGTTACCTGAAATATTAGTAGTTATTCAGGTTTGTACTTCTTTTTGAAACATAATTCGGAAAATTCTCACAATCTTTCAGGCTGATAATAAGAATCTGATCGCAGGTGTGCTTAGAAGGTGAAGTGAGTAAATCAACGGTTGCAGATGGACTTGGAAGAGGGCGCAGAGCTGCAGGAGATTTAATTCCGTGGACTATAGCTCAGCAATATCAGGATCAGGATTTTCCTACGCTTGCGGGAGCTCGAATAGTCCGTATCGCAACACATCCAGACTATCATGGGGTAAAATGCACTTTTCAAATTAAAATATGCACTTCGTTTTTACATTCTCATGAGATAACTGTCAATAATTATGCATATTACTTGTTGCCCTGAATAAAACTTCGATTTTCATGACAGATGGGATACGGCAGCCGAGCGTTGGAACTTTTGAAACAATATTATGAATTAAAGATACCAAATGTTGATGAGAAAGTGGAGCATGAACAAATAACAGAAATTTCACAAGTGCAGGATGAGGAAGTACAATTACTTGAAGAAACAATTGGTATGTTGTCCTGAACTCCAAAAATATACACTTTAAAAACATCTTACTATCAATGGTTGATTTTTTTAATAGAACCCCGTAGCTCGCTACCACCTTTGCTTTTGAAACTGAACGAGAGAAAACCTGAAGCTCTAGACTACATAGGAGTGTCTTTTGGCCTCACCGAACCGCTCTTGAAGTTTTGGAAAAGAGCTAATTTCGTTCCAGTTTATTTACGGTGAGATATGAAATCGAATCCAAATCAAAATGAATGAATCTTTCTGGATTTTTCAAGTCTGGTTATTATCATTTCACTATAATCTAGGCAAACGACGAATGATCTAACGGGAGAACACTCTTCTATTTTATTGTGTAAACTTGGAAGCGATCAAGAGGAAGGTAACAGCTGGCTCGGGGCTTATTCTAAAGATTTTCGCAGAAGATTCATAACTCTTCTATCATTTTCTTTTAACTCATTCAGTCCATCTCTCGCACTTGGAGTTTTGACTAATAAAGCTATACCGGTTTCTCCAATCAGTGAGTATATTCGCTTGGTTCTAGACAATCCAAACCTCTTCGTGTGCTCTAAAGAAAGATATCGTACTTGAATTTCTTTCAGCAATGACAAAAGATACATTAGATATGTATTTTACAACGTACGATATCAAGCGTCTTGAAATGTATAGCAATAATATGGCTGATTATCATCTAGTTATGGATTTATTGCCATCTCTAGCACGACTCTACTTTCTCCACATGATGGGTGACATTCATTTCTCGCCAGTTCAATCCGTCAGTATTTCAGTACAAACTTTTCACAGCTTGGACGTGAAATTGTCGATTTTTTTAATCCTGTTCCATTCTTCATCTAGGCAATATTACTAGGCTTGGGATTGCAGCATAAAACCGTTGACAAATTGGTGGAAGAATTAGGCCTTCCGTCTTCGCAGTTATTGGGTTTATTCAATCGTGTTATTCGGAGATTGGTTCAATACTTGAACAGCATTACAGAGAACTTTATCGAAAAAAAATTAACAGTTACTAAAAATATTGATAATGAGATAAGCTTGAATCCTGTTGGAGGAAAAAGTATGCATGATGAACTCGAGGATGCAGCTAAGGTTCGGTTTTATTTATTTATTTATTTATTTACAAAATTGTAAATTCGACATACTGTATGAATATGAACTGTGTTTCTGTTCTGTGTTTTTTCTCAGGAACTTAAAGTGAAGCAAAAATCAGAATTGGAGAGACTTAAAAGAGAGAATCTCAGTCAATATGCGATAAAAGGATCAGAAAACGATTGGGAAAGTGCTTTATCTGGAAAAAGTAGTAGCAAGAGTTTGATATCTGTTAAAACTGCGGATAAGAGAATAGCTGGCGAAGATTTCAAGGATTTTCCTAAGAGTGAAGGAAAAAAAAAGAAGAAACGATTTTCCAAGTGAAATGATAATCATTTTTCAAATATACTGATGTACAGCACGTTTATAAGTATTGACTGGAATAATGAATTTGAAATTGAATAAAAATTCTCGGTCTTATCGAATTGCTGCTAAAATAAATTAACAATCACTAGCAAAATATACAACTATGAGATTATTCAGCTTCGAAATTTAGTTTCTGTTAATAAACAAAACAACAAAAATTATAATTCCTGATTTGCATATTCCAAAGTCTTGACTATAATTCAGTTAACGTCTTTCAATTACTCAAAATAATTATTGTCAACAATATATTTTATGCATTGAGATATTAAATTTCTTTCATGTTGTACGGAACGGGATAAAAGCTTGGTGAGCAGTTGAATTGTGTTTCTTTTTTGTGATCTCGTGCTCATAGTTCGATTCTGATTTTGATTTCGTTGAAACCGTTGTTTGCTTCTTCCTTCCTTACATTCATCATCATTTGGTTGTGATTTTTCGAAATATTTTTGCTTATGTCTACCATCGTTATTCCTGGATCTAGATCTATTATTCTTCTGGCAATCGTCCGGCATCGATGTCTCAGGATTACTTTTAAGATTCCCTATTTCTATCTTTATTTTCTTAAAAGGTATCTCCTCCGGTTCATTATCTGTAGGAAGAGAATAGAAATGTGAGAAGCGTGATTCTTTAATTTCATAATAATTGATATAAAAAACTGAACGTATAATATGAGAATACCAACCTTCGTCTGAATCTGTGCCATAATTTGCTACCAAGCTCAGAGAAAGTGAAAGATTTTCATCAGGAGCTGTTGTTCGAATAACTTTATCAGCTTCAACGGTTTTTGCCATGATTTTTTCGTCCAATTCATTATCAGAATCCTCAATCAAAGAATATTCTCCGTCGCTCGATGGCTCTTGTAAGCTCACTAAAAATTTTGAACATTGATTAAATAGGATACCCTAAATTATGCGGATTTCAAGCGAATACGTGATCCTCTTGAAACAGATACTCGGTATCATCAATCTGCGCACTTACATGTCCCCGCAAAAGCTTGAACGCCTTTATAATGCTGTGTTTCTGTATTTATTGTTTCTTCAGGTAATATAAGCGGTCGCTTACGATTCTTGCGCCTTGA
Organism: Phymatocera aterrima; assembly: GCA_963170745.1. Taxonomy (NCBI): domain Eukaryota; kingdom Metazoa; phylum Arthropoda; class Insecta; order Hymenoptera; family Tenthredinidae; genus Phymatocera; species Phymatocera aterrima. The sequence goes on from OY720668.1 coordinate 807,726, forward strand.
ATTTTTCTTCGGCTGCTCATATTTACCCTTTTTTGAATCAGTCAATGATTTTTTTTCCCTGATCACTTCGTAACGTTTTTGTTTCTCGAATGCTTCTGCTTTCACATGTTCTATATTGGCTTTTGTGGGGTAGCGCCTATAATGATTGAATATATTTTGTAAATACTGCACAATTTTAGTCAAAAATTTAACGATGATAACCATAATTTACTTCTTGCGTTCCATTATCCATTTTTCTATATCCTCTGGAGTAGACAAATTCTTCATTCTATGATATAATCCAGTAGAATGCTGCATACTGATGTGTTTTTCCACAAGTTTTGGGTGCGCGGAAAAGACACAACCATCTATTCCGCAAACTCGATGTTCTCCTATGTGTTGCTGGAGGGTCACCTCACACGGAAACTCTCTATCGCATACTTCACAATAGTATTCACGTTCGTCTTCAGAACTCTTGTAATTCTCATCTCTCTCATCGTAACCAGACGTATCCTCGGAGTAGAGATCTATCTGAAATTCATAATGAGAATTAATATTCACATATAAATATTACACAACGTCACTGGAATGATTTGTACTAGTTTCAGACACATAATCAGTAATCACCAATTGTCCTCTGAGCAGTTTGACAATTATGATTAGAACATTTTTATTAATGTGCGATGCTGGTAGCTTTTATATGAATAATTCAAGAAGGGATATATTCATCACTCAAAGTAAGTTCTGTAGTTCTAGAATGTTCAATGATTTTTCGAAAGTTTTTTTGAGGCAAAAATTGATGTAAATATTCACGACAACGATTTTCATCATGCTTACCATTGAATTACCTATTCATTCCTTTAATTTGGCAGGCTCATTGTCTGTTATTCTAGGTGTCGGAACTGGGTGAATTTATTCCTCAAGCGATTGTTAAAACAATATTGTTCTCTTTTGTCTTATGTGTATAGAATATATTTGAGTGAATTTTACCAATATCTGTTTCTCTTTTATTGACAAAATACTTTACTTTGATACGATTGATATATCACGATTATTATTTTGATGATTAATTGGAGATATGCATTATTGAACAGTTGGAAAATGATTGTATCAGTGAATCTTGGTGAAGGGATGGTATCATAAATTCTAATGAGATGACGTGCGTGTTCAGGAAACTGGAAAATATTTAAGTATCAAAAATTGTATGTAGACTATAATTCATAAACCCGTAGACTCGAAAATCTCTCAAAGTAAGAAATTTATGAAAATAGGATGAATACATGAAAATTGAGAAATATCATGTGATCAAATAAAAAAAAGGGATCCAAGTTATTGTTTGAAGTACCAATCAAATTAATTATACAAAAAAAAAAGTGGCTATAAGCTTATTGTGCAGCAATTCTACTCATTTCTGGACAATTTATAATGAAAAACGAAAAACATAGGTAATTACAAGTTATATAGAAATATTTATTCTCACGATATATTTGTGATTATCAAATACAAACTTTTATCATTTTATAACTTACTGATTTTTCATTTGTCTGAAATATAATATAATTATGTATCAAATATTAATCAATACTGAGAGTACACAAAATGATAGGAAAATTCATTAGGACAATTTTTGTCCATTTTTCTTTAACTGCAATTGCATATAAATTAAATACTTTATTTTCAAATGATAGGAAAGATAATAAAATGAATATTTGTATGGCATGAATCTACATTCACAGTTGTATGAGAGCTACCAAGAAAATAAATATAGTAGGCAATTCATTAATTCATTCAATCAATGCAAGGTAGTAAACAAAAAAACTTTCAAAAACAACTTTTACCACATCAATCTACAATAAATTATAAAAATAAAAATTCAGATATAGCTTGAAACGCTGTATAATTAATTATATTGGCCACAGAGCACTCTAGGAACATTATACAATAATTAAATGCAAAATAGATCGTCTACAGACCAGCGGCGTAAATTTGATCTCTATATATATATTTTCGAGATTTTCTTCCGTATAATGGTCACAAGTCTATTGCAAAGAAAGTACAGAAGTTATAAAGTAAATCATGGATTACATCTCATAAAAAATGGAAATAGAAGGAAAATCAGGAACGAATAAACGTTAATGTTCATTTTCCAGATTTGTAAAATTTATCTAATTTCTATGCATTCTACTTCGCGTTTTCCAATCCATCGGATATGATGTACATACATACTGCCAGATTAACAAACATCAGGAATACATAATAGACTATGGTTTTTTTTTTAAGCTTCAACCGAATAATCGATTACTTAGGAGATTTGAATGGATAATCTTTGAGATCGAACACAAATGAACAAGCTCGAATAAAGAAAAGGGAGGCAAATTTGACGATGAATTGGCTACTGTTTAATGTAATAATGATTAGAAGGAGGAGTAGCCTGAAGCAGCTTAGGACTGAGCCTTTTCGCTGGAAGGCTTGGTCTCCTCCGCTAGTTCCATTTGCTCTGTTTTTTTCTCAGTTGATTCAACAGTTTTCTGAACACCCGTCGATTCAATTGAATTCTTATCACCTGTTTTTTGACCACCCTGTAACCAAAGTAATCCTCAATAAACTACCATTGTTGTGCTCTGGATGATAAGCTATTCAACAATTCCAATTCTCTGAATCACTTTTTTCCAATCGCCATAAAACTTAAGCCGTTCGACTTTACCAAGCCTTCATTTGTGAAACGAGCACCCTTACATAAAAAACCACGCTTTAAAATTACCTCAAATGAATAAAACATGACTTTTGGATAGATGTTATTTAATTACCTGTTCAGGATTCTTGGCCAAATATTCAGTCTTAGCGTCTCTTATCATTCTAGTAACCTTATTTCTCAAATCTTTGAACTCTTCCCATTCTTTAGCGTCTTTATTTTTCTTAGCTTTGGCATATAGTTTATTCTTCTTTTGTATTTCGCTACGTATTTCATCTGTCATCCATGGTTTTTTTAATTCTAGTTCCTGAATGAATGAACAATAAAAAATGATAAAACTTGGGCAAACTCTCAAATCTATTCCTCATATTATTTCTGAATAAAATAAGTCAAGTTTTCACCTCCAGCTTGCTAACTTTCTTTGCATTATTTATCACTTTGCCTTTCATATTGATCCCACAAGGCGGAGGACGAGCTCTCATATGGGGTAGACCTTGCGGCGGTAGCATCCCTCGAGGCGCAGGTCTCATGGGTGGGCCACGAGGTCCCATTCCTCTGGGTCCTATCATAGGGCCCATCATCATAGGCGGCATTCCTCTAACTCTGGGGCCGAAAATAGGTAGCGGGCATCCAGGACCGCCCATAGGCATTCGCTGTCGCATCGGACCGAAGATGTGGTTCATTGGATGAGGCGGAAGCCTTGGCGGCATACCTGGAGGAGGTAAGCGTCCTCCAAAACGAGGATGCATCGGGCGCATGCCAACAGGAGGTATCCGAGGGCCTAGCAGTGGCCCTCTGTTCAAGGGGCTCATTATATTTTATGAAATTATATAAATCGCGGAGAATTATACACTTCACGATTGGTTTGCAGATGAAATTGTTACCAACCAGAGAAAGCGAGTTTATAGAGTTTATTGAATGATAGCAATAGTATTAGTTACAGGTTATGTCGCGACGTGCGTGGATTCCAAGACGCCACGTTTTTTCCGTGTCCGAGATATTGATACTTGTGTTTAGAATGAATTGTGAAATTTATTATTATATCAATTATTTGAATTCACTTGTTACAGTTCATTCAATCATTCAAACCCCGACACACTTGGCAATTTAATATCCCCAAACTTCAGATGTTGCTAAGCAAAATACCAAATTCAGGACGAGAATTAACGGATACATGAAAAAAGGTTTATAGAATTCGTAGATTCATTGATTTGTCAAGATTGTAGAGCGAAGACTCGGAGTATTTTACTCGGCGAATTTTATTCAAAGGAATCGAGAATATGATGCTAGACGATCGGATTGGGAGCTGTTGGGAGCTGCGAAGGTTCTGACGCAAGCCGGGTGGGGACGTGGTTTTTAAATCTATGCGACATCACTGCACGTGACGTCACTTCTCAGCATATTCCGACGCATTAAGGCCGTATTTCATGCATGCGACTGCGACAACTGTCGCGCGACGCAACTACGCTGATTGGCTAAAAATTGACGGAGAGTGGGTGTATGTATGCATATTATGTATACCACGTCAGCATCACGGTCGTAGAGTGCATTTCGGAACACCGAACACAGTCTGAAAACTATGTCCCAACCCGGCATCCGTAGGTTCTCTATTTAGAATTCTCTTCTCTATGGAGTATGGCGTAATCAGTAGTTTCCACGGACTGACGGCCGGAGTCTTTCCTTGCGGGGATGAAGCAAAAGACGGAAGGGGAATCAAATGGTCGGCCATCTTGACAGGCGCTATCAATAGTGACATACTACCGTGTACATACATATTTGTTTACGTAGTGCCTGATGCATAAGTTTGTGTGTAGTGTTTTCTGTGATTTTCATAGTTTTACGAATATTCTACGGCAAGGTAATTATATCTAATGTGAATTCAGCCACGTGCTCAGTAAGTGTAGTAATCCATTGCGAGACATCATTTTTATAATTTTAGAGGTTTAGAGGTTAGGATGTATGGTAAATTTATACCCCAACGGATATATGTATATACATTATTATTCTTGCTTTTAGGTCTAGATCATATATGGTCTAGATACAATATCCCGCGCTGTGCGGCAATAGGTTGCACAAAACAAAAATGCTAAATGCGTCGATAGTAATTAATACATAGGGCGACTGGCTTGAACGTGGCGCGTAAATGGCGCCAGTCAATATGGCCGACGCGTTGTCACCTCATGTACTCCTCCCATAATTTATACCCCTCGCCTATGACTCCAGCTTGCGCTCCATCCATAAGTCCCTGGTAGTTTCTAAAATGTAATCAGCTGTCAACGATTCTCTTCCTGTTATTTTCAGCGTTATCAAATTAAAAGCACAAACTGGTACTTTTCTTTTCTACGCTTTCTGCTCTTTCAGTCTGACTGTGTGAAAGGTGATTAAGAACGGTGAAATAACGAAGATACCTAACCTAATCGAATCTAACCTAATTTACACAGATCTAATAAATTCTAATTGAATCAATATAGGTAGAATAGAATATTGTTACAAATGTCGATAACGTTTCAACAAATCATGTTAGACGCCGAAAAACTAGTGGGTCGTATTTCTGATCAAGAAAATAATACTGACAATTTAATAACTGAAATACAATCAGTTTGTAGTCAAATCGACAACATGAAGCAGGTCAGTAATTTGTATGCACACTAAAGTATAGTTTATTGAAGAAAATCAATAATTTTACAAAATCATGAGACATGGCTAATGGTTGGCACTTTTTTGCTCTTCCTCTTCAATTAGTATCAGGAAAAAGTGGAGATTCTGAATTCCGAGGCTCGCCACAGACCGCACTTGCAATTGATAGCAGGAATCCAACAAGAGAATAGGTACCTGCGAGAGATCCAAGCAGAGAATAAGGAGCTGAAAAGTGCATTAGAGGATCACCAGAATGCACTGGATTTAATAATGTCCAAATACAGGGAACAGACTTCGTCTTTAATTCGACGTTGTAAAGTAGATTTCACTTCATTATACAATTCAAAATATACAGAGGTGAGTTCAGTTTTGCTTTAGCTCGATAAAATTAATGGCTTTTTATTAACTAGTTGTTAATTCATTCATCCTTAATAATTTGTTGACATGAATTTTTAACAGCTTATAACTAGCCAAGCTCAAAAAATAAACGAGATGGCAGCTGTGATGAAAACAGCGGCAGCAATCGACGAAGAAAACTACATAAGAGGAAAGGAGGTTTATTCTCATCTCAAAGAGGAGAATGCTGTTTTAAGAGAAATTTTGGATATCGCTAACAAGTACGGCTCTCTGGACAAAAGTCAACCAAAAGATGACAAAAATGTTCAAACAGAATCATAAACATATAGTAACGTTAAATATAATTAACACCCATGATAATATGATTAAATATCGTGTATAGGTTCAGCATTGAAAAATACGTTTATGTAATTCGTTCACCGCTTTTGAGATACTGTGTTATAGATTTATCTTATTTTTCTTTTTAAAACGGACTAAAATTTTTTTGCTAAATTCCTTCTCTTTTCATATCGTACTTCAGCCACGTGGGTGACTGTGAGGTCATTGTCTTTGTCTGTATGATATTTGGGATTATTTCTAAATTTATAGCTACTTGGTCTGTTGTTTTTCTTTTCTTTTCTTTGAATGAACGTCATGTCTTTGCCCTTGTTTTCTATTCATCTTGGTTAATTAAACGTGGAATATAGCGATGTAACAATAAATAATACCAGGCACTGCCCCTCAATTTCCAATTGAATACATGCAAATTAAATGCAAGTTTAATATAATGTCAAGTGAAAAACTTAGTAGTTATAGTTCTTAACGGAAAAAATATAATAAAAATGAAAAATCCTTTATACAATACAGTTGATATATCCACATAGTGAATCAATTTTATTTCCTCCGATGCCCGAAATACCAATTTCCAAACATCATAGTCGGTATAGAGGGATAGAGAGATAGATAGATATTTATTCATTTATCCATGGCAATGTTGGACAAGCAGGAAAGGCAAATACATAAAACACAGCAAGAGAGAGAGAGATTACTGGAGGGATCCGTTCACTCCAGTGCCTTAGAAAATGGGCAATTTTGAGGATATCTCTTTCGCAAGAAAACGTATTTAATATACAAATTTGATATTCTGTCGATAAGTTAGTTCAGGCGATTTCACTATTAGTTTAAGGGCGATCGGTAATTTACTGTCATTAAAATTCACGTAGTTTCACAAAATATGTTCAAATATACGTGAAAAATATCTAATTTATAGGTTTAACGGTTTTGTTTTAGCCAATTCCCCAAAATCGATCGTTTTTTAGGGGCCCAAAGCCAGAAGACCGGCACAAGAATCTAGAGCGAGCGGCCGAAAGCATTAGAATGCATCACATGAGTGTAATGTAAGTTGCGGATATCAGGCGCAAACGTATACGGGATTTTTCTACACACTGCTAGCTGTGGCAGATGTGAAGTATATGATAAGCAGCAGCTAGAGCTGTGATCAATTTAGTCTTCTCGTGCATTTATTCCATTGTAAATACTACTAAACGAATGGTGATGTAGTCGAGAATTTCGATCATTTTATTGAAAAGAAAGATACATTGATCATACATATATAACATATCGTCATGATATCAATATTTTAGTTCACACCATGATACATATTCGGCGGTCAATGGACCATTCACCAAATTGGAACGTGAATTGCATAAGATCTGCAGAGATCAACGGTCGACGTGACATTATGCTGATCTTAAGCAATGAATTATTTCGACACATTTATGTGATTTGTGTGAAAAAAATTCGTATATACGGCTACACATAGGTGTATCCGACAAAATATGCAATATACATGAATAATGAATAAGTATGCAGCACCCATCCTATCATGATAAATCGAGTTTACCTGTTCTATACCCACGCATTATACTCTATAGCTTTAATGTAGTACGGCTGAAAGGACTGATTCTGCCTTAGTTATAAATTACCACGTATGTACATATATACGTCCGAAAATAGTTTTTGACTGAACATATCAGATTTTATAATCAAGAAATTATGCGATTAACGGTACGCATTGATAGTCGCCGGATACATGTGAGATCTAGCGATGGTTTTTTGAATTGGAATTCGAAAGATATAGGAATGCAATAAAGTACAGGAATATTTAGGATTTCTTCTCGAATTTAGTAGAATCAAGTTTAATCGAGGGACCGTGAAACACGCACAACTTCCGCAGAACCCAGCCGTGCCTAAAAATGGCCGGGTGCACACAACCGATGCAGTTCGGGGCGTATTATACAGCTATATACCACTATTACTATACATCTACATACGCACGTATGCGTATAATAGGTGCAGTATGTATACTACAAGCGCGTATAACAACGAAGTTCGTAATAAGACAGAAAACGACTTTCTGTTTTGTTTTTCCTTTACAACGCGTATAGCCACTCCCTACTTAAAAGTTTCGTACCCCTTAATATTGTCATACTTATGTATTATACTGTGCCGCGTATAAAAGCTGTGCGTCGAATTATGGTACTTGGTTCTTTTGCTTTGTTTCTTCTCCTTTCTCTCTACCAAATGGTCAATATTACACCCTTCGACACTGTTATCATAGTATTATAGCAGTCGAGTATTTTGCATATACCTATGTATACGCAGAAAGGAATTTGAAATACCTGCCGAACAAAAAGGCGGAGGAGATTTTGCGTGATCTGATAAAGGAAGGGATATAAAGTTCAATAAGGTTGAATAGACTTGACGGACTTGACCGCGTGTAAAGTGTGTGTAGGTATATCTGCCTATAGATATGTCTCTACGGTCAAAATGAAAGATAATACGAATATTTAGGGAATTCCCTTACGATAAAAATAATGTTTCTGTTTCAAGAAATTCTAGAGATAAACGGCAATCGGCGAGGACTTGGGTCACCTGCAATTTCCGCTTCTATTAGTTGTTCCTGTATACGGGGGCAGTAAAGCAATCTAAGAAGAGATATAGCTGTCTGATTTCGACAGCCGCGCGTACTGCAGTCCTAGAATTGACAAGGGTCATAGGAGGCTGAACCCGAAGCTATGTCTGTATAATGTATAGGTATAATATCGTAAAATTCTAGATGGCAGGGGGAACTGCGAATTTATATTGCGAGAGGGGTTGGTAGCTTGCAAATAAAATAATACTACCGGGCTTGTACCAGCGTCTAATCCTTTTTATAAATCCTTTATAAAAAAAAAGGCAAAAAGGAAAGGAAAAGAGTACAAAATAACCCGTTATACAGGTAGAGAAGAGCCATAGTGGTAGACGGCGGAGGGTTTGCCGCAATAAGCAGGCGGCCCCGCCATAATATACCAGCGGCCAGTCAGCTATAGTGTGGGAACAGTCAGTCCTGCCGTCCTGCGCCTAGCTAGGTAGTAAGGGCGGTGGGTAAAGTTAAACGAGCCCCGCTGCTGCTGCTATGCCTAGTACGCGATAGAGGCAGTGAGTGAGAGAGAGAAAACGGGAGATAGCGATATAGCGCAGCGGGCGCTAGAGACTGCACATACGTGAATGCGACGCAGAATGTAGGAGAGAGAGATAAATAAACAGAGAAAGCGAGAGAGAGGGAGAGAGAGAGAGCGAAGGTTCTTGCGCCGCACGCACGCATGCAGATGCATGCAAGCCATAGCTTGGTACTTTCAGACTCATGTGTAGGTTTGCGGGCATTCGTGTGAGTCTCGTCTAGCATATAGCCTATAGCGTCGCGACTGTGCGCATTAAGCAAGGGGCTGACTACATTTTTTGGTGTGTATCGCTTATGTACCGCAACGTCTTGCCGCAGCGTATATGCTATACGACAGGGCCGTCGCGATTTTTTGGAACCCTCCATCACATGTTACAATATGTGATAAAGTATATTTCATGAAAATTTGGCGAATACTATATTATTATTACAGTCCGTTTGTATATTCGTATATGTTGTTTGTATTATAACCGCCCGCTTGGCAGGTATATAATTCATACATGGGAGATTTATGGCGAAAATAATAATGTTCGAATGATTAGGTGGTAACCTTTTGGGCCTAAAAACGTGGATTTCTATTAATTGGAATAAATTTTGTTGATTTTTCAACCTGCAAATGTCGCGAGGCTCGCGGAGAGTGGAACCTAGGCTGTCATTGGTCGAAGGGCCTTGCTCAACCGTGCAATATATCGATTACGTTATAATATTCTGACCTAAAATTCGCGCGATAAGACGTATATGGCGAGCGGGCCCTTATACATACGAACGTATGTACGCGCGTATAATATCAAAGACGGTTATAAAACTGCGTGGATATAAAATGGCCCCGACCTCGTACATGTACATATTTATACAGTCTCATAATCACGCACGTTTTACATATGTATATAGTATGAAGGTATGTTTATGTAATACACGCACGCATAATACTACTAGGTACACATAGAAGAATTAATCGCGCGCGAGTCTCTCTCAGCGTTACGAAATCCTCCATGCACAGGCCCTTCTTCTTCGCCATACTGCGATAATACCATCATGTTGTTGTAATGATCACGATGTATAGAATATACCTATGCACGCACAGTGCCAGCATACCGCTTGCCGACTCTGTAAACACATGAGTGGTATAGGTATACCCATGTGAATAATACGCTATGCTATCCGCAGACATACTATATGCAGTGGCAATTAGTCCAAAAACGAACACATAGAGAGATAGAATATGATTTAAACATAAGAGTCATCCGAGCGGTGTTAGGTATCTCGTTGTGTAAATTTTGCCAAAGTCTAAAATTGTAATGCGATAATACGAAGCCTAATACAGTGTCGCACCGTCATACAGTAGCCGGTCGTTGACGGTGTTTTTTGAGGTCATCTTGGAATCGGGAACGCCAAGTTGACGCCCGAGGATCTGTGGAAACGCAACACTAGTGTTTTGTTCAATGGTCCCGTATTTCACGGAGAATCGAGAACCTTTTCGTAACTGACATAATTGATACTATTTTCAAGCGGGTCTCATCGAGTCCTCCGCGAAGTCAATGTAATCAGACACGGTTCTCGATTTTCAGTAAAGGGGCCATTCAAGTAATATATATTCGGTCGAAGGGGGGAGGGAGAGTTCTCGGATAATGTGAGGTTACGAGCTGCCGTGGGGGAGAAGCGGTCTGCGGAAATGTTACGTTCGGTTTTGATTGAGTTTTTTTAGATTTAAAAAAATATATTCAAAAAAATCTGTTTTTCCTGAGAATTAAAACTGATTCAATTTTATTTCATACGAAATTCGGACTCCCTGTATGATTTAGGTATTAAATATTGAAATGATGGAGCGGCAGAGGGGGGGGGGGGGGGTCCAAATTTATACGTGTATTTGAGGGGGGGGGGGGGGGGGTTAAATAACTGTTACCACCTGTTAGATGGGGAGGGGATGGGGGAAGGGGTCCAAAATTGCCAATTTTTGCGAGCGTAATACTCGAATGGTCCCAAAATATATGTCCCATGAACAGAACGCAAGCGTTGCGCGTGGTCTCAGATATTCCCTATACGTACTATACATAGAGTACGTATGTACATATACGTATATGATACAAACTCCAAACACATATGTGTGTTCAGATGTATATGCGTTTTCGACGCAATCTCTCCATCGGCCCTGTACTTTTATTCGCTGGACGGCCCTGGTGATGCGTGTATATATGTCAGCTATATGCATGCGAGTACAGGGCGCGGACTTATAGCTGCGCTGCTAACTTGATCTAGGACCAGCACTGAACGCAAGCCCTAGACCGGCTAGACGAGGAGAAGGAGGAGAAGGAGAAGGAGGCGGTGGTGGCGAAGTAGAAGGGGAAGTAAAAGAGGATAGTAGTATTTTCAGGGCAAGCTCATTTCGTCTATTATGGCGTTCGTCTATCGGGGAGCGAGACGCTGCTATTATAGAGTATACGATGTGCCTGCTGTATAGGAGACTGTGGACAACCCTAGTTGCCAAGGTCGTCTTTCCTCTTTTCTCACTCTTTTTTTATGCTCTTATGCGATAGAAGGGTTTTATAGCGGCGTGGCCTTGAGACCAACAATGCCAGCGGGTTTCCTGTGCAGCACCTGTTACTGCGATGTTCTTTATACAAACTGTCTTACATGCAAGTATGTAGTATGTACCTACCCCGCATATTGTTTATTACACGCAATGCACTATTCTTTACCATCAAGGATCAAGTATCTCATAATAGTTTAGCCTTGCTAATATGTGAGTGCGTATAGCATAAATGCGTCCTATATGTACCCACGTCCTTACCTTCATCACGGTACACAATACCCTTGATGTTTATACCTACATAGGTACTACCTACCTGAACGTAAATACTCTATGAATAAACTGCGCGTGCGATAGCCGCGTGTAGTAGCTCATACGTATATGTATATACAGTGTGTAACAAACAAAAAGGAAAATGGAGCAACAAAAAAACATTCCAATTAGGCTTTCACTTTGTCCATAATGGTCAATGACTTGTATTTTTGTGTATGAATTCCGGGCGGATAGTTGCAGCTGATCATCAGTCAGCGGAACTGACGATACGGAAGTTGCAAGTCCGCAAATAGAGTACAATTTTTGTAACACAAAAATTACGATTATATTTTGACAAATCTGCAGTGTTTTGTGGGTTGTCGCCTCTTTCTTCGTTTGATGCGATAATCATCCGCCATCCGTTTGTGCAGAGATTTTGTGTTGTCTCAACAATATAAACCTCCAATAATATCCATTCGGCGTTTACATTGTTTGCCAAAAGTGGTTGAACCGGGAAAACCGTTGCGAATAGAAACCAGTTTGTATGTAGGTACAACAGTCCATCCCAGTGCTGGTCACATTGTCTATCTGGTTGTGCAAATTGCGCAAGTTCTCACAGTGCAAGGTGTGCTGCAGACCACGAGGACCGCGCCTCCAGAAGGTAGATATACCTACATAGGTATAAGAGTTTCTAGTTTGGTCTAGGGTGATCGCCCATGGAAGTGGCGTATACAAGTTGGTTTGTATTCCATTTCGTCGACGTGGAGTAAATCTATGTTGACCGGGTGATGCAGTTTCAGAAAACCATGCGTATACATGTGGCAACAGTGCTAGGGCTGACATTCCACATGATCAGGACCGGTTTGCGGTTGCCGGCCTTCTAACACGAGTCTAATGCAGATAAACCTCCCTTTCCCTCTTCTCCCTCCCCCGACATCTTATAGGGAGGCAAGAGGGTGGCTAGGCTAGACCACGCTAAGAGGGAGGAAGGGAGGGAGGTTTGTCGCTTATTTTTTATTGCAACCGGCCGACGCTGCTGCTGCTGCTGCTGCTGCTGCTGCTATGGCTCGGATGGCTGGCTGCCTGACTGCTTCACTGACTATCCATGATCCATCCGTTTGCCTACGACGCGACGTCTGCCAGGATGGCTGGGTCGCTGCTGCACTCCTGGATACTGCTTACGTTAGCTAAACACACTCAATTTTTTGACGCTTAACTAGAAAAAGAGGCATCTCACTACAAATGCGGAAGAGTGCAAATCCGCTCACGTTATTCATTATTTTCGCCGGAAGGGATCACATCGTTGCAGTTCAATACGCCACATACCGCAGCAGACTTTGAAAATTCCTTAGCATGAATGTGCGAATGAGGTCAGACCTCGAAGCGAATGGATAAGAAGCAGAAGAAGGAGGAGGGGGGAGAAGGAGGAGTAAAAGAAGGGGAGATATTAATTCAACAGCGAGTCGCGCGATCAAGATGTAGAAAACACACGGTCGTATAGTGTTAAATGCGATATTTCGTAATTTGACCTCCTGTTAGCCGAAACTTTTGGTGGAATTTTGTGTATTCAGAGTCTCAATATACACAGTGAGGCTTCAAAAACATTTTATGATAAATTATTGCGCCTGCAGTTCGGCAGTAGGGTCTTTCTTGGTCCACTTATGGTCCCGGTTGCTGCACTGCGGCGGATAGTCCGGTTCGATGTTATTCATCGCGATGAGGGGTTGGATATAAAAGTCCCGTGGTACATAATAGATGCGAAATCCCTATAGAATTTAGCTCCTTTTTTCGGTCCAGATAACGGAATACCTGTCGTTTCTTTGTTGGCGAACACGCACACTTCAATATTATACTGGTATATTCACATCTATGCTACGGCCCACATATTTTCTCTGATAGTGGTAGTGGTGCCTCTGCTTCTGCTGCTGATTCGGTGTTTCGTTTGCCAGGTTTAGAGCTGCAGGCGGCATATGCGCTTGCCCAACCTTCACACGCCTAAAGCACCGTTATGTAATATTGCAGAAGCAGCGAGGCGAATTAGAAAATTCATGGAAAGAATAACAGCTGTTGTTTCACTCCCCACGTCCGGAATACGAAATTCAATTAGACAAATTTACCTATAAAGTTGAATCTTCATACACACACGCGATGTATATTCAATCCATAATATATGTATACGATTCTTAATAGTAATGTAAGCCTATAGATCTTTCACTTTTTTGTATGCATATGAAATATAGACTAGACCCATACTACAAAATTCGATCTAAACTTATACACAAGAACGCCGGATCTATATAATTGCCTCCTGCTTGAAAGATAGGATAATACACATAACGTGAAATAGCTCACTCAAAAATGAATCGAAAACGAACTAAGAGCCGCAAGCTGCTGCCTAATATGCGCATTAGCGCAGAAAGAATTGAAACTTTTCAACACACATTTCACAACCATCGTCCACGTCGCTAATTACACTATCAATATGTATGTACTACCAATATGTGCTTAACATTCTGCCATAGGAAATGCAAGCATACAGTAGACACCTCGTAACGGAGTTATTGGGAGTGGCAAAATTTCTCTTTCTTATATAGATGATTTGAAAATATCGCTTAAAGCGACCCACACATATAAATAATCGTTTTCCTTTCCGACCTTCTTTTTAACTAATCATGCAGGCTACGAATATGAAGCATATTTATTTCGCGTCTACACAATTCGGAGGGTACCATCGTATCACTCATATTCGAGTAAAAAATTGTCCTCAGACACTGCAGTAAAAGTAGCCGTGGTAAGATACGACGTAGGGCAGTGATGTCAAGGGATCAAAGACACTGCGACAGACGCTAACCGGAGTAGAGAGAGAAGAAGTCACTGGTTTCTATGCCTTACCGCAGTACAAATATATTATGCATTTATTAATATACGCGTGTATTACGATACGCGGGAGTGACTGCGGCAAAGGGACGCTATATCATAATATGTGGAGAAACGATCGTGATAGCATAATATATTTTTTCTAATAATATTTATTGTACATGCTCATCTACGAAATTTTCGCTGCCAGTAGCTTGTTTTAGACCTGCTAGGTTTCTTATCTTGTCTTGCAGACGCGACTATTGTGCCGGTTAGTATTCGGCCAAGCAATCTCTTACGTCCTATACCGTACACTGAAAGATATCTTAGAATTGTAACCGCACGCGGAATCAACAGACCGAGTCAGTGTAATATGCCCACAGCGGAATAATATAAGTTTCAGGGAAAGTTTCGGGCGAATCTGAATAATATATACCAAGGCCTGAGGTATACTATTATACACTCATATAATGGTATTTCTTCCTACGATGTACTCATTATAAATGTGTCTGTATGTGAAAAGGCGCGCGGTTCAGAGCCTAGAGCAACTGTGAAAATTGAAAATTCATGTTCTACAATATATTTCAGTTATATGTTTACTCAGTATCGATTGCGTCTGCAGTCTCGTACATCGTACGGCTGTCGCGGCGTTCTGCACTATCTATAGGTACGTATCATAGACGAAGTAGAGCGCAGGGAAACTTGTGTTTGCTCATCGCGATAGCACCGTGTGCGTCTCGATTATGCGTATCGTTTTCGATGCACGGTGCGATGACGAACAAGTGTGCGTTCGTACGACGACAGACTGAAGCCACATGCCGGTGAAAACTAGCTTCGTGTTAAATCTTCTAGCCACACTTGGTTGCAGGTACGAATATTCTTTACTCTATTCAATTCACTGAAAAAAAATGTATATCATTCGGGTGAGTGGTGTCGATCAAATTAAACGTTTTTGTTATAATATATACTCCATTGATATTATACATTAAACCGCAATGTGCTAGACGCATAGGTACAGTTGTAGATAAAGTCAAAGTTGTAGTTAAAGATAAAGTCATAGAATAAGGGAATCTTTTTTAGTAGTCGCAAATGAATGGCGAGAGTAGTTGATGGGGACTCGGCTACGGTATAGAACTATAGAGAATGAACGTCTCGTCGGTAGATACATACCTACCTACGCAGACGAGAAGCCCCTGATGGAATAAACACCTTAAGCCCCATTTCTAAAGCACGGAGGGTGTCTAACGCGGTGGGATATTCTTGCACGTATAGGTATACAAGTTCTATACCTATATATACCTATTTACCGCATTGCAAGGCCATTGACCGCTTTCGCCCTAAATCGATTACGAGCTACCTGCTGACACATTGTCAGTGTCATAATAGAAGGCAAAAAGTGTAACTAGGGCTTGAACGACAAGTGCAAATGTTGCGCAATTCAAATCTGAATTTTACATTAGCGCGCTTATCTAGGTATATATATATATGTATGTATGTATGTACGTATTACACCTATTCATTCAGCACATGCATTATATAGCGAACCACGTGAACCATGTTCGTAAAATATCACATGAATCGACTTAACGAATGAATCTGAATATCCACGAGGATTGAGGTATAGAAACTGCGATCACCGTTCGATAGAGGATATATTCTGTTATAATTTAATATAAACGGAAGACAAAGCGAGAAGTTGAATTAATGGGGAAAATAGTCACGGCGGAGGAATGAGACTTGAATCCATGTATATATATATACTATATGTATACATGAGGATAAAAACCGCGCGTAGCAATGAACCTGGGCGTGGTAAGGGCCTATCCGAACGGAGAATACTCTCCTCAGTTTCATTTACACGGACGAAAGTTTATCGAGTTGACTCGCAAGTTGCATCCCCCTCCACGCCCCTCTCTCCTGCCACGACTAGCCCAGGGAGGGCATCACCCTTGTTATACGATGGGCTACGGGCATGAAAACGGCGGCATGCACCGTCGTCTTTGGGGCTCATAGGACTCGTAGGGCTCTAATAGAACGTAGGCTGTCCTCATGTCCGCCGTCTCTCGAGCCTATACTAGTCTCCACACATCTACAATACGTGGTGGTGGATGTTCAGAGTTGAGAGCATATCGCCGCGGCCCACCCCTATACCGAGGTCCCAGTTAATTGTGAGTATAAGCGCGACTTATACGACAGCGAGAGCTGCGGGACTCGGGAGAAACCTATAACTGCGGGGAATCGGGAGTTGCGAGTCGCGTCTAGGACGATGAGGAGGACGTCGACCACGACCACGACCACGACCACGGAGTCCTAACTCATTCCACTTTGGTTGATTCCGCTCCGCTCCGCGCCACTCGACTAGTCAGTAGTCGTAGTCAAACACCATAGGCTGCTGATAGTCGTAGGGCACTGGCATAGAGAGAGGGTTCCGTTTTCGTCCAACCTCTTTTCAGAATTCGTGCGGGTGTTTTATAGAGACAGTGCGTGCCGTGCAGCCGAGAGTGCGTGCGTGAAAAAAGTGCGCATGAGTGCGTGAGCCCGAGAGCCGTGCCTTCCTCTATCGCATCCTGAACGCAGTAACGCAGGCTTCAGTCTCTAAATGTGGCATTTAAGTGATCGTTGCATTCGCGCTCCCCGATAGCCAAAAACCAACTACAAACATGAAATCATCGCGAATTCACGAGTGATAAACACTATATTATATATTGTTCATCGACACTATATCAAATTCATTTTATTTTATTTTATTTCTACACAAATTTTATTGTTTTTCTATTTTATTTTTATTTTATTTTAATTTCAAACTTATAGTGTGCATGTCGTAACAGACAGGTATTATTTCAAAACTGCATACATTCCGCACTTATTACATCAAGTAAGTTCTATTTTCAAATAACATTACCCGCTTATTTAAGTCACGATAATCACATGCTTATCGCCACGTCCCATTATTCCATTGATATTCTTGGAAACTATTTTGCGTTAAATATTATCATACCGTATCATTCTTACGGTTACTTTCAGCCATATAGTTACATCGTGAACGACAAAACACGACCTGTCGACTGTCTCTTGTTTATAGTCGGTTAAAAATTTCGTATATCATATTTTTGCGGCCGAATTTCGCGCGTGTTTTTTTGGAATCGCAAACATTTGTTTGATCTTATTTTTTTGTCTTTTTATCCTTCTATTTTATCTTGCACTCGAATCACGCTGTCAAATCTTATGATTCGAACTCTCCCCCCTTTCGAGTAATAAGCTCCCTAGTGTATAAAATACTGGGGAAATGTGCGTGTGTGCCAAATATGGCGCATGTAGGGTAGAGGCATATGCCATATACGCATACGAGTCGTGCATGCGCACGCACTCCGCACTATACTCGCGCTGCGAAAAGTGCATTGGCCTTTCATTTTACTCCCCCGTCCATGTTTCCGTCGCGTTGACGTTTATAAAATTTATGGTATAGTAGAATTATAATTTTGTTATTGTGTATTAAATAGGGTTTTAATTGTCCTATATGTGAAGGTGCAGTTTCCGTCTCATTTGAAACGATTCTTAACATAAATATACACGCGTATCGACAGACTACATATGATTGACTGTGAACTATATTAAATAATTACTGACATATTTTCTCTCAATATAAAAAAACAATATCACGATGGAGAGGAATAGTGATTGAGATCAATTATTCGAGTGACACGAAAAGTTTTATCAAATCTACCGTTATATCTATTTCATTCACTGGAATGCATTTGTTGTATTTGAAATCGAATGTAGTTCGTTTTTGTTTGAGAGTGATATTAGACGTAACCGTCATGTATGCTGATGAGGGATATGCGCCGTGTTCCGTTGTCATGTGTATACAGCTTTCAGAATTTTGATGCACATTAATCGCCCTACAAAATGAGAAATAGACGTTATTGAATGAATCCGTTGTTTTGAAAACTTTTTAATTTGCATCCACACATGAAATACGTATGGAACGGTATACGATAATCTTGGCAAAATAAAGCATCACATCAAACGATATTATGATACGCACCAAGATATGACAGTTCTTACAAATAAAAATTCCTCATTTTACGCTCGTATAATTGAAATTCGTGTGGAGATGTTAATATTACATTTTTTTATCAGCACATTTTCGTCCATTCTGTTCCTAATTCATAACTATAACATATCTCTGTTTACATAACAGTGGATAAACATTCTTTTTCGAGGTATAGCTATCGACTGACGAAAAGATGTGGAAAGAATTGTGCTCAGTTGGATGATACATTTCCTCGAATAATCAGAATGCCAGATTTACGGAAATCTAAAAAACTGTATTCGCCGCCATTTTAAAAATGCATGCCACATATGTGACTCATTATACATATCTACTTTTTCACTCTCTCAATTTTCATTTCAATGAAATTCTGTTGTCTTTATCAAAGTAATTCGAAATATGAATTCCATGTTTGATTTTCGAATAAACAATATTCTTTGAATTATCTTCGTATCTGCGCGCATCGGATGTTTCACTTATCCAAGTATATTTCCGCGGATTCAATATGAGCAACCGAATTTTTTAAATCATAAATTCAAAAAAGTTTAAAAGAAGTTGAGAAAGAAAAAATCACGGATCATCATTTTTCGATTAAAATTATCCGTGCAAATGCTATATCCGAGAATATTAACCAAGAAATGCATACATAAATGTGTTTCTTTCCAGGATCAGGAAAAAAATTTGTAATGGGGACTGCATCTCAACAATATTGCCTGCGCTGGAACAATCACAGATCAAACTTGCTCACGGTATTCGACGAGCTTTTACAAAACGAAGCTTTCACCGATGTCACGTTAGCAGTGGATGGCGGAGCATCCGTCAAATGTCACAAAATGGTATTGGCAGCATGCTCCTCATACTTTCAAACCCTTTTTATCGACCTGCCATGCAAACACCCAGTAGTAGTGCTAAAAGATGTGAAATACATCGAGATAAAAGCAATTCTTGAATACATGTATCGTGGGGAGGTGAATGTGGCTCAAGAACAGCTGGGAGGTTTATTAAAAGTGGCAGAGGCCCTCAAAGTAAAAGGTTTAGTTGAGGAAAACGGCTCCCAAGGGAGAAGAGAGGAAGGAGAAATGGCTCCGTCTCCACCGGCGATAACAACAAGCACAACTAGCAGCGCCGCTCATAGCAGTGGACAAATTTCACCACCTCATTCAACCGGCACTCCATATAATCTCTATGGTAAATCACCAGTTGAGAGGGGACAGGGAAGGTTGTCTCTTCCTATGTGGGCGCTCTCAGGCATGCCGCTTCCGCAGCACCCTTCTTCCGGACATCCTCCTCCTCACCATGCTCAACATTCTTCAATGTTAGGAGGTTCCTATGATAACGGATCCGACACATCTCCCCTAAAACGTAAAAAGCTATCTAATATGCTAATGAATCGTGATACACCGATACTACGCACCGTACTTGGACAAGGTCATGCAGACAGCTCTCAAGGTGGAGTACCATTGTTACAACCAGACAGCCACGAGAGCCACTCTCGGACTCATAGCAATGGATCGGCTAATGATGTCGATAGACGCAACAGCAACGATCTCTCTCACAGTGAGGCTGTCCACAGCCCTTATACAGACATATCGCTCATGGATGACGATGAAAAACCTTCACCACAGTCTTATGCCGGAGAAACCAACCGAGGTGAGATCAAATTGCAGTGAGTTTAGGTACCTGGAGTTTAGAACTTGAGCTAGATCATTGGGAAATCATTATGTGACGTCACTTATAGCTTCGGGGGATGAGTTTCACTGGAATTCTGTCATATAACTAGGAGGATTTTCTTTTCCTCTTTGATATTTACTTCTACTTCCAATTTTAATTTTTTTGTTGAATATGTTTTCAGGAATTGTAAACTATGTTCCGACACAAAAGCCTGAATGGAAACGTTACAAACAATACACAAGGGATGACATAATGTCTGCAATAAAGGCAGTCAGGGATGGTATGAGCGCTCTGCAAGCTGCTCGTAAATATGGAGTGCCTTCACGTACTTTATACGATAAAGTAAAGAAATTGGGAATCACAACATCTCGGCCTTTCAAACGTGGTTCAAACGGAAGCGGAGCTTGTTTTCCTTATGGTATAGGGGGGAACGCGAACGGAAGCATTTATAGCGGTGGGTTATCAGAAAGTGAAAACGAGAATAGTAGCGCAGGGATAGGTAATCCTGCTTCGATATTAGATCCAAATTTTATCGAGAATCGAGATCCAGGAGAAAGGGAAACTTTGATAGAAATGACACGCTGTAGTCCAAGTCCCGCGGTTCATTCTATATCTCAACAACAACCGACAACAGAGGATCAAGTTGAGGATTTATCTGTAAATCGTAAGCCAGAAATACGAGTAATAGTACCGCCGGCAATAGTCAAGGAGGAAGAACAAGATACTCCGAACAACTCAAATCGTAACTAAAACTACTAACTTTTTTTTTTTTTTTTTTTTTGTCGTGAATATCCAATTTTTGTTTCGTTTTGTTACAAAGATATAGTTTCAGGAATTAATCGTTAGCTAAATACCAATAGTCATGCGACGCATGCATAACAAATGCTATGAACATTCATATAATTCACCCATCCGTACTAAAAAATGTGAATTTTACGAAAAAAAGAGAACTAAAAAGAGAGAAAAGATAAAAGATGAAGAATGAAATAGGAGTCGAAGAAGTATAAGAAAGAAAAAATTGACAAAAAAAGAAAGAAAGAAATAATTAATAATAATGATTTAAGAAGAACGTGGTAATTATTCCTTGGTTGAATAGCTTCAATAAGACTGACTATGCGTCGCAATTTCATGAGACTGAACATATAATAATATGCTTGTCCAAAAGTTTGAGGAGTATCTACAGCTGGTATAATAATTAATGAGAAATGATTAGTTATCTTTTTTTTTTTTATTATTGGTGCCACGCTCTATGAATTTTTGGACCAGTGACCATATTTACACTTATTTTATATTATTGTGATCCATTCTTTTTTTTTTTGTTTTTTTTTAATTTGCAATCGATATAACTTTTAGTAGTACTATATAAATAGATGAATAGATGAATAAATAAGGGAGAAAATTAAATAAAGATTTCTTAAAAAAATTAATTAAAAATTAATTAAAATTAAAATAAAAAAAAAATGTAAGCATAGTATAACAGAACGTTACGTTACGCTATGCTAATTTGCGTTATGGTATATCGGGGGAGAAAGATGTATAATATTTTCACATTTTCGTATTAATATTATTTAATTTTTTTTTATTCGGTCAAACATATTCTTTCTGCTTTAGCATTAAATGCTGGCCTTATATTATTACATCATAGGAGTTGAATTATTATATACAACACTATACTATAGTAGTGTACATTGTATGATTTCGTTAACGACTGATAATACTGTTGTTATTTTTGTTATTAAAGGAAGAAAAGAGAAAAAAAAACATAGAAACAAATATAAATAGATAATTATCTCGTGAGATATACAGAAAAACATGGCCCTGGGATACAGCTGCAATATTGCTCAAAAACATACCTATTATAAATAATAATATCCTACCTAATAGAACTATCTACCTCATATTGTCAACAACGGATTATGTATATTCGTTGTTACAAATAAATAACATAAGACTGATCTACCGAATACAAGAATACAAACTCGACAATCCTCTTTTTTTTAGACATGCTAATAAACATTATATATAGTATATTATACACATTATTATGAATATTATATATTATTATAAGTTATATATATTATATTATTATTATTATTATTATTATTACGTAACTAGTATCAATTTTTATTATTATGATTATTATTATTATACACAGTATATCACTGCAGTTGCCTTATCATGGGCCGTCCAACGGCTCACGACAAAAGATATAACATTTTGTGTTTACATAAAAGAGAGAAAGAAAAGAGAAAAGGAGTTGACGTGACGTAACGAAAATACTGTGGTAAAGCTAAGCGTCTGCGCAATTGTGGAAAGAATTCTTGCTGATTTTATCAAAAATAATAATGAATAATGAGAAGATGCCTCACGAGAAACTGAAATTATATACTGAAATGCTATACGATCGAATAAAACTATAAATAATAATACATTGCTATCATGTTATAATATGAAGATACATATCTAAACACAGGGTATCAAAAAGCTGCAATTTATGTGAAGAAGATATAATAAAATAATATTCATATGCATATACCATACACATATGTAGGTCTTCAAAAGTCTGATTTAGTGTAGTATACATATATACTATATTACAAAACTGCAATGTACAATCCATATAATTATAAATATTGAGATATGATACATAAGCTATAAATACAAAATATCTTCTACAGCTAGAGAAAGTTCTGATTGAAAATACTGAAAACTTTTTGTTTTATTTTTGAATCAAATCGTTGAAGAAAATCTTAGCGTAAATTGATATGCCTGCAGGAGAGAGATATTATGACTTCTCTATGACCCTCTCTTTGGTTTTTTTTCGTTTCTAGAGTCTTTAGAATCTTCAGTGTTCCAATAGTAATATTATAGATGTATGTATATTTATCAATGTGGTACAGTTTTTAATTTTTGTTTTGTTTTCTTACGTAATGGTTATAAAGGGCATTCCATCAATACAAATAATATGCAATACAGAGAAAAAAAACACAAAACATAGCTTTCACATGCTTTTACTGATAAATTATATGATTTTATAATAACAATAGATTGTATAGCAGTCAATATTTTCTCAAAGTACCTGCGCAGTAGAAAATGCATGTGATTTTTGTCACCTGTCTCAACAACTATATTATACCTTTACTACTTCCACCAATACAATAACTACTATATTTTTTGTTAATTTTAAGCATAGATAATTGTTCTTTCATATTGATATTTCACTAAATATTAACTATTACACATTGCAGTCTCTGTGTTTTACGTGACGACACAAAAATCATCTAAAAAACGAAATACAATATACCTATACATAAATAAATAAGTGAATGAATAGATAAATAATCAAAGTTACAAGTCGTGTCCGTGTTTAGTATATAATAATAATGATTATAAGATTGCTTTCGGAAGGCGGATAAAAAGATCGGCCACGGTACAGAGGAAAAAAAAAATAAAATAGGAATTCTTTATTTTTCTCATGTTATGTTTATTTAATTATTATTTTTCTCTTTTTTCTGCTGTATAATTATAATAATTATTATAATTTGGAATAAATTGATGATTTATCATTATTATTATTATTTTTTTTTTTATAATTAAAACTAATAATAAATGAGCGCTTTAAGTGTTGATGTGGCCCAGCCATCGCACCTCAATATTTTTTTGTTACAATTTTTTCTTTCATGTTATTTTTGTACATGAATATCGCACATTTCTCCAAAATGAAAAATGACAAAAGAAAGTAAGGAGGACAAAACAAAAATCGAAGAAGAGCATTCTTTTATAGCTATATTGCATGTAAACATACGTTAAGGTTGTATCAACAATATTGTATATCATGGTTGTTGGCCATAATTATTGATACCTAATTATAGTTATTAAAGAAAGAATGACAAAATATAGAATGCTGCCTTATACGAGAACCAACGTGTATTTACTTAATTAAGAAGAAAGAAATTCGATTATTGGAAACTATGAGGGAAAGGAACACAGAAAAAGAAAAAAAAAAAGTAAATAATTATCATAATTATTATTAAGTGAAATGATACTGCCTTAACAACACAGCTGTTGTATTATTTGTAAGACTGATTTTTTAGACTATGTAAGAATATATATATATTATTATATAACAGCGAAGATATATATATAGTATATATTATAAGAATACTCGCCACCCACACATGGATCACGAAATATTTCTACCTCATGGATGATGCGTATTATTAATTACTATTGTGCAAGTTTGTTATGAAATATATTATCCATATAATTTCCATGTTCTTTATTTCTTCTATGTACATTGGTCATGTCTACATCGGACTCTTGATACACGTATCAAAGTGCTAATACCTACAGTGTAAATACTTGCATATCAGCTTGGTTCCATGCGCTAAACGAGACGCATCAGACCAAGCTGGTACGTGTACCAAATGTTTGATCTAAACCTGGTCATCCTCTTTCTTGTTACATAATTTATTACTTTAATTGTTCTAACTATAGGCAGAAATGAAGAAAATATTAAATGAATAAATAATTTCAAAGGCAGTTGTCTGAGGATAAAAATGGAATGCTTTGATTCATCGTTATGTTTCTCAAGTAAATTTATTATTTTTAGTCAAATAAGTATAAATTCTAGTCGTTACAATTATTTAAGCAATTTTCAATGATCATACAGTAATTGTTATTCTGGTTCTTCATGGGATCAGAATTTTTTTTTTCGGAGCAAATTCATGCCTAACTAGATGGAATACTCGATTTTTGATCTCACAAACAGTTTCTCCACAAACTGAATTTCCTAGCTTTGTCAAATTGTACTTTAATTCTTCGGATTCTTTATTCATCTGTTTAATCCCCAGAATTCCAAATTTCGATTTGATTGATCAGCATTCAATGACCAATCGCACATTTTTACGTTTATTTCATACCCTTATCAAGGGCTATCTAGTATAATACTGCGTATTATTAATACTCAGTTTACCCATAACATCGCAAAATGAAAAGCTAACTGCATTCTCAAGAATTTGGCTCTGAGATTCCGTTGAACGAGGACATGTTCTAATATCTATCAAACTCTATGTTGGAGGAGCGCATTCTTCACTCCCAGAAGAAGGAGAAAAAGAATTCACCCTACTATCAGATTTACGTTTAATATCTGCACCTCTATCATTCCTCAGATTGTTAATTCTCTTGTGTAAGGTATCCGAAAGAATCTCTTCAGAAATAATGCTATGGGATATTTTATTATACAGCCATAATTTAACAGAAACACACATTAATTTATCATCCACTGAATCTATATCGGTGCTTTTCTGCTCATTAAAAGCTTTCGCATACCTGTTTGAAAAACCTCTCCACATTTTAGTTATATTCACATCGGCACCGGCGCCGGTCTGATTTCTCAAGTGTTTATCATTCCTAACGAATTCCTCTAATTTCTTGGACTTCAGAATAATGAGAATGTGATGTTTTACTGCACAGATGATATCCTTCGGAATATGAGTAGGCCTATTGCTATGCCGCCCTCGTTCATCTCTAGGATAAGAAACATTGCGATCTAGCTTTTCGCACAGTAATCTGACTTTATGCGCCAAAACTGAATGAATATAGAAAAATGCTTGACGTCAGATGTGAACTTCTTCGCAGTTCTTTAACCGCACAAAATATTTGAATGTGCAAGTTCGTTTGTCACTTCCATTCGAACGCCTTCTAGTTATTTCGTGTTTTTTAATCAATTTAAAAAGGTGAGCATTCTGCTCGTCGTAACTTACCAATGAGTAATAATTTTCAAATTGTATTTCTCTCTCTTTTTCATCTACTTTCGCATAACAATTTCGACAGCATTTAGAATCTGCTCCGATTTTACGAGGGCGCATTATTTTCCCTTTTTCCATTAACGTACTCTCTACCTGCTATACGTAAACGTTTTCGTTTCTCGCGATTCCATTGTAAAACAAATCAATAATTAAGAAAGAACAAGCAAATAAATATTCACGCTAATCAGTTGATTTCATGTTTCAGGATCACCCGGAACGTTTCTTCTTCTTTTCAATTTGTCAACTCCATCTTTCCAATTTATCAGATGGTCCGAGTCTCGAGCATTATTATTACTTATTCTATTATTCATTCCGCAAATTTGTTTTGTGTTACGTTCCTGATCGATGTTTGATTGGTATCGATTATGTGTGTACAGAATATGGGGAGATAGGTAAGATGCAATCAAATTCGTTTTTACCGAAGTTCATACATTTTTCACTCATAGGAAAGATTAGTGTATGTTCCCTCTAAGGTGTTTCTTCTAAGCGCGGACATGTCAGGTTCATCCACGTCAGTTTACTTGGTATCAAAATTTATGCAATCAATTGTTTCAACAAATTGTTATTCACTTATAGTCATGTGACTATTTTGATGCCTGACAAGCTTTAGCCTCGAAGCGTGAAGTATGGTATGAAAAAATTTGATACGTCGCGGAAAATATTAGAAATTGTGTCTCGGTATATACCTATGTATAGTATTTCTGCTACTTCCCATTGGGTAGCCGTAATGTGGCCGGAATGGAATGGAAGAAGTGTGGTAGACCGCTACGATACATGCATGCATGCATCTGTCAGCTGTCAGAAGCAGTTCTCAAATGCAGTGAAGTTAAACAGTAATCATAAAAAATGTATGATTTTAGTGTAAAAAAGGGAGTGTGAAGCTTTGTTAACTTCCGGGTCGCATTTGCAACAATATTCCCAACAATAATTATTACTATCTAGTGGAACGATTGAAACGAATATCCAACCTGTTTTGTATTATTATGACTCTACGTCGACGCGATATAAAATACTGATTACCCGTGACACTGTATCGCGTTTCCTGTAATTTAATAATTATTTTTTAGTTTAATTCCCCGAAAAAAATAGAGACTATAAATCTGAAAGAATAACGTGACCACCATGGAATTGATAAAAATTCCGAAGGCAGGTATTAATGTTGTTAAAATTCGAATTAATTGAAAACAAACAAAAATTATTTACGACCATATTTTCGTTGGAATTTTGATTATCAGGTCGAAAATGTTCGGATGTTAGATAAATACAGTAATAATCACTGTCTTGGAACGCTCTATCCCACAGCTACGCATTTAATATTCGTCGATCCAAATGGAAAGAAACAAATATGGGTAAGAGAGAGGGATTTTTATGATGTTTTCGTTCAAATTTAATCTCTAATCTGTCGATTTCGGCGCACTCCTATATCAAATCGGTGAAATTACAACGAAATACAAAATTTCAATGTCAGGTTTTGAAATTGCATATTTCCTTGCCTGTTGAACAAATTCTCTAAATCATTGATGAGAAGATTCAGAATACATTTTCCGAAATAATGGTATGATATTTAGAGAATATTTATTAAAAATGAAAAATTCATTTTCTAGATCGTATACATGCATATTGCGAGCGTAGAAAAACAGCCTTTGTCGACGACAGGATCGCCTCTTCAAATAAGATGCAAAAACTTTTTAACTGTTACTTTTGTTATACCAAAAGAACGAGAATGCCACGATATATATTTGACGTTATTAAAACTATCATCTCCAGGTTTGACTTATTCGTATACAAATAATGTTGGAATTGTTGAAAATCTTTAAATATTGTTTGTAATATTTAAGGTGTTAAACAGGAGGCTCACAGCATCAAGCAGTGTGTAGCAATGTACTTAGCAAGAGCTGACAAGGGGGGTTTCATGCGTTTTTAATAGCGCTCGAACATTCTGTTACTCTTTTCATCAATTAAGAATGGTGCTGTTTCCCGAATATTGTCATATTGTAATATTAAGAGTAAATAACATTTTTTCAGCCAACTTGGAAGATCTTTATTGCTTTAGTTATCAACCAAGTAAAGATAAGTTGCCACGGCATGCCGGCTGGAGCTTTTTTGATATTCAAAATGAATTTCAAAGACTAGGTGTTCCTAATGATGAGTGGTCTCTTTCTTATCTGAACACGAATTATGAAGTAAATAACATTTGTTTATGAATATGGATATGGATTAACTAATCTACAATGGATTGAAAAAAGTTTCTAAAATGTATATTTTCAGCTTTGCGATACATATCCTAAATATTTATATGTTGCGAGCACATCTACTAATAACGTTTTATCCGGAAGTGCTAAGTTCAGAAGTAAAGGTCGATTACCGGTTCTAACTTACTTGCATTCGAACAAGGTGCGCATTCCAATATTCACCTCCATGAATACTGTTCATTTATCTAATGAGTTCCCCAATCCGTTAAAGCATAATTATTTTCTGACAAGTGTAATGTCACAGGCAGCGATATGCAGGTGCAGTCAACCACTGTCTGGTTTCAATGCACGTTGCCCAGAGGATGAGCAAATGTTGTATAACATACTTTGCACGAACCCGAATTCAAAATATATGTATGTAGTTGATACGAGGCCAAGAGTGAGTGAAATTTGTCTGCTGATGTTCACTACAAACATTTTTCATTTGTCGTCTCCAAGATTCATAACAGTTTTATGATCCTAGATCAACGCAATGGCGAATAGAGCAGCCGGAAAGGGTTACGAAAATGAAAGTTTCTATGAAAATATAAAATTCCATTTTTTTGGTATCGAGAACATTCATGTAATGAGAGCGAGCTTGAATAAGCTTATGGAATGTGAGTCTCTATTGAATCATTTTAACTAAATATTTAATAATTCTTTCAAAAACGTCTAGGTTTTGTTTTTGCAGTGCAGAAAAGCTCTACGATGAGCAGTTTTTTGAACGGATTAGAAAGCAGCGGTTGGCTAAAGCACATCAAATCCGTTCTAGAGACTGCATGGTTTATAGCACGTGCTATTTCGAACGGAGTTACCGTTGTGGTACATTGTAGCGATGGGTGGGACAGGACAGCACAAGTCTGTTCTCTCGCTGCGCTCATGTTGGATCCATTTCATAGAACAATTCAAGGTTTCCAGGTGGTGATCCAGATTCCAATCTAGACAATCTATGAAAACGAATATCTGCTTTTGGAGTCAAATTTTCACTTGCTTATTCTGTTTTAGGCACTGATAGAAAAAGACTGGCTTTCTTTTGGCCACAAGTTCAGCGATCGCTGTGGCCACATATGTAGTGACGGTAAAGAAATAGCTCCTATATTTACACAATTCATCGATGCAACGTACCAGCTCCTAAAACAATATCCTCACATGTTTCAATTCAACGAATATTTTCTACTTACTCTTCACGATCACATTCACAGTTGCCAGTATGGAACTTTTGTCGGAAATTGTGAAAAAGATAGACAGATGTTAAGGTGAACAAAAATTCTACGATCTTATAGTTCAAAGAATGACGAAAAACCGTTTTGCCTGTATTTTATGAGTTCGATTAATATTATTTCATCACTTCAGACTAAACGAAAGGACTTATTCTCTCTGGGGATACGTCGCGAATCATATGAACGAATATATCAATCCATTATATAGCTGTAACGGATATAAAAAAGAGGGTAATACTATTCTGTGGCCAAAATTGTCTCCGCAAAGTATTCTGTAAGTGATAACTTTGTAAATCCTTCTAATTCATGGATATTTATATCAAAATTCAACTACCTCTCCATATTCCAGATTCTGGAAAGGTTTATACTCCAGATTTGAAAATGGCGTACATAGTCGAGAGACTTGTGAGGATTTGCTTCTAACTATTCATGATCACATTAGTTCGCTAGAGGATCACGTTAAACTTTTATTAAAGGTACAACAATGTTCCAATCCCTATGAAAAAATTTCATTATTTTGATTTCAGAAATTAAATTCTAATTTCACATTTTTTAGAGAGTCAATACATTGAGTCAATTATTTGCATCGGAAAATGTAAAAAAAAAGTGTCAGCAAACAGAGTACGAGGAATTGGACAATAAATTTAGTAAAGAATCCGTAACGGAAAAGATAATAATAGGAAGTGCTGCAAGCGACGAAGAAATAAGTAGAAGCAATCTGAGCATCGAGCAGTTAGAAACAGAATTGAAATCCATTGCTTTGGATTGGAAGTCTTCTCGTAACGTTGAAGAATGTACTTGTTCTACAACATTCGATACTTTTAATAAAAAGGTAGAAGCAATTTCTGTACCTCAACTAACTGTTTACGGATGAATTCTTTCTATCACTTCACAAATTTATGTGTCATAAAATAATTTCAGTATCATTGTTGGTCCTGTGGAGATGTATTTTGCACCAGATGTATGGGAACGCATGCAACATTGGCCGGGCAATTATCACAGCGTGCTGTACCAGTTTGTAAATCTTGTTCACAGAACCCAAGTAGTTCGTCGCCAACAAATTCCTAATATTACTAAATTATTATTATTATTATTATTATTATTATTCCGTAGTAGTTGATCACTCATATCAATAAAAATCCATCTAAATGAATGTAATGATCGGATTCTTAACCCGAAACTGATTCCATTCTGGAAAAATTAATGGTAAATAACTACATAAATTGATAAACATTTATCGAAGGAATGTGGAACGAGTGATAGAAAATTCAATCAGATTTAACTAAACAGACAGTGGTTTACATTTACAAAGAACTACTATTATAGCTTATCAACAAAATTGAATTACATAATATGTATAATGGATTCTATATTGCTTTATGTTGTATGAAAACTGTTCTTGGATAATAGCAGATAATAAATACATTTCTTTATAGTATACATACTATAATATATCCAAGAATATTTCTAATGCCTGGAGGAATTTGAAAACTGCTAATGGGTAGTTCACTGGTTCGAATAAAATGTATTATTTATATTTATATATTCTTTTCGTTATGAATCATCATCAGCTGCCTTGGGATTTTATACATGGTATACCTCTAATATGTGAAAGTTTGAAAGAATTTATTCAAGTTTTAATACATAGCGCACGCAAACGGACGCACATACATAGATCTATAGCCCAAAGAGTTTCAATCTGAGTTTCAATCCAGTTTCTTGTATTAAAATTTTTTTTTCTAATATGGAAAAATGAATGATTATTTATATTGTTATTTCTAATAATTTCTAATCACAACAGGCACAACATCGCAATATAAAATTATCCAAAAACAGTTAAACGAAAAAGCTAATTTTTTATCTGCTTTGGCGCTAGATTCATATATTTATTATTTATAATTGATATACTAGATTACGAACTAAATAATAATCCACTATTATTTATTATAGTAAACAGAGTACGAATGAATAAATGTTTCATTATCATCATTATTATCATTATCGTTATTCTGGAATAAATAGAAATCAAATTATGCTTCACACAATGAATTGAACCAACTTTTCTCATGCTATGGAATATTCAAGATCGTGGCATTCCATTTCCACTCAGTAAGACCGTAGCATGGAGTAGGATCGAAAGACTTAAGGCCGAGACACACAAAACTCCATAAACCATAAGCAGAGAATGCAGAAGGCATAGCGCATGCGCACTACAGTGCTTTTCTTAATGAAACTACAGTGCGCATGCACTATGCCTTCCGCATTCTCTGCTTATGGCTTATGGAGTTTTGTGTGTCTCGGCCTTTACCAGGGTATTTTAGAAGTGCAGTATTCGAAATACATAGCCTTCAAATATTATTTCATACAACAGGGATTATAAGCAGAGTTCTCTTTTTCCTTATGCTCCAAGGGTTTGTCATTCAGGAATCGACAATGCAATTGAATCCCAAATAAGCGTTTTGTTAAGTAAACCGTTAGTTCAATTAACACATATAAATACTTGGATATTTTAGGTACCTAGGGAATATTAAAGCCCCAGGCTATGATTTCAATTTGACCAAAATGTTAAGAAAACAATCATAAGCCGGTGTTGTGATAATTAACTTGCTTTTCGGCTATAACGATGAATGAGAACTGGGAAAATGTGAGCAATGAGCTAAATGCACGTTGCTAGATAATTCTCTTCTAAACATTTAACAAGAGAATATTTTTTCATTAAATAATACAATTTATCA
Organism: Phymatocera aterrima; assembly: GCA_963170745.1. Taxonomy (NCBI): domain Eukaryota; kingdom Metazoa; phylum Arthropoda; class Insecta; order Hymenoptera; family Tenthredinidae; genus Phymatocera; species Phymatocera aterrima. The sequence continues at coordinate 840,225 of OY720668.1, forward strand.
ATCACTCGAGAATCACACACATTAAGGAAACAAGATAATTACTTTGAGTTGAACTGTAAAGTAACGGCAGTGAAAGATCCACATACAAAATTGAATAGCAGCTCTTTAGTAACAATATACTGGTCGAAGTTATAGTCAATTTCAAGGACTAAAACATTAAAACTGCTGATTTCAAGGTAACCAGCTCACAACTGGTGTAAATGAATATTGCGGAAACAAAAGATGGAGAATTTAGATGCTCTGATCATTCTTCCAGTACAATTGGAATTAAAAAAAAAAAAAAAATGGTGCTAATAATATAACGTTACAGACAGGTCATACATGCTAATAAATGAATTATTTGCCGTCATCGAAAATGAACTTAATGCTAATCACATCAACAATTATGAATCAATTGTCTAATAATCTGTGATGGTGAACTTACAGCGGAATGTGAATAGAACATTTTTTATTACTTCAGTATTTTTGTTTATTCTTTATTAGGCTTTCTTCGTCGAGGACCGTCGCCACCGGCTAATGACTTTTCCTAGAATAATAGGAACTAGATTGTTAATTTGCTAAAATAAAAACGATACGAAAATCGAGAATTTTCTAGAATATTGCAAGTAGAAGCTCTCGATGGCATACCTTAATAGCTTCTTCAGTCGTCACCTCTTCTGACTCATCATTTTTCTCTATTTTTTCACCCTCAACAATTTCTTTGTTTCTGATTTCTTCAGAACTTTCTTTTCTGTTTTCTTCTTCACTTACCGCACTCTCTTCTTCGTTTAATTGCAATGGTGCTTCATCTCCTCGTTTGGCATCTTGTTTTTCCTATAATTTATTATTTTGATGAAATAATATGTGAATTGTTCATAAATCGGCTTGATATTATAGCATCACTAAGCTCGTGCAACTGAATGGAAATACTTGTGGAAATTTGTGTAGCCATTCTAAATTCTGAATTATTATTATACTTTAAAACCTAATGTCAATACCTGAGAAGGGATACAGCAGCAGTAAACTAACAGAAGTATGGGGATACCAGCAATCAATACATAAACTGCCCACATCCAGGGGTGATCGACGGTATAAGCTGCAATTTGGCCCCAGACACTCCACTGTTTTTGAAAATAAAATAATTCTACACTACTTGCAGGGAATATCATAAAATACTTTTTCAGTGCTGTCGGGTGATTGTCGAGTTTGGAGTAGAATGTCACACGTGATATTTAGAAGGAGGCGTTATGGGGTATAGGATAAAAACGTAAGGGTTGAAAATATATCTTCTATCTTTATGTTACAGTCTCACAACTATGAGTTTGGATTGAAACCTTTCATAACGACTAAGAGATCTTGATTAGATAAGTAGCTGGAAGGATTTCTACGCAATTTGGCAAATAACGATATATTTAATACCTCCATGGTACGCTTGATTAAGTAAGAAACGTATACAACAACTGGTATAGCGCACCAAAAAAAGTACATTGCCCACCAGCCTGGTTTATGATTCATGGATTCCATCATTTTGCCCCATAAAGTTTCCTGGACGTCATTGTTGCAGTAAAATCACATCATGTTTACATTTTTTTATAACACGTGCACGAAAATATCGGCTCAGCGTAACAGTTTTGCGGGTCGAAAGTGCGCAGTTTGGATCGCGCATGTGCAGTCCACAATTGCTTCACTTTAGGGAGAAATTTTGTCTACGTTTGACCCGTAAAATTGCCATGCGAAACCCGTCAAGGAACTTGTTTCAAGAAGTATGGTATATGACGCGGGCCGGAGATGGCAATTGCGACTCGTGTGATTCCTGCCCTTGCTTCACTTGGGCGGCAAACTCCACCATAGTGGCCACTAAAAATAGTCGAAAAAAATCCCCTGACTTTACCTGACTAGAATCTGAATTAATACTGCCAATTCGAATACCTAATGAATAAAGTTCCGAATTCCTAGGTATTACAAAATACATTTATGAGCTATTCAATTGTCGTGGAAGATAATTTTGACACACCACAAAAATTAATTATGGCATTTGTTTTTTTTTTTCATTGCAAGAACATTCAGAAAGATCCGCCGAAAATTATTCTCCGAAGCATGCTATTTCATTGGGAAAGCTTTATTCTTTCTCCTTTCGTACCGCTAGAATTCCATGACTTTTCCTGGACTTTGCTGACCATTTTTCGGACTCCCTGACTTTTCCGTGACTTCCCGGTTTTCCTGACCAATGGCCATCAGGCCACACTCGTCACAATTGTCAACTTTCATCCGTTGTCATACAATATACTATTACGTTTTACAAAATTATATACTCTCAAAAATCGTTATAAGAAACTTTCAAACTTCATCAGCGTTCCAAACTTTATACTACCACAAAAAATGTGATGAAAATATCAGTCATTGAAATTTCAAATAGAATAAACTTACATTCTCTTGGGCAATTCTTGCTTTGCGTAATTCAAATGAATCATCTGCCCATTTTCGTGCGACTTCATCGTTATCGGTGATGATGATATTGTCAAAAAGTATATCAGGTGACATAGACCAGAGTTCAAAACCAACTGCGAACTAATAATTCAAAGAATTATTCACAGAGTCGTTGATTGATTAAATTCAATTTTAATGCTTTCAGAAGCAGACTTACGATCGGGGCCATCTTGAAGGGATGCTCATCATTAAAATAATTCGGATTATGAATAAGTCTTGGCATCCACTTTCCCTTGTAATTAGGATTATTGATTAAAGGCGAAAGCCATTTTCCCTTATATCGAGGGTTTCGCTTGAGTGGTTGTTTCCACGGTCCACAACCAGGAGCGTTTTCGCACAAAGGATTGCTGAGCATAGGCGGTTCCCATTCTCCATCCATTTCATCATCCCAATCTCCAGGTCTTATGGCACTAGGGTCAGGCACCATGGGAGGTTCGTCTTCTAGCCAACCATCAGGAATCGAAGCTTCCTCGTCAACGATATGAGCAGGCGCATCCTCATCCCAATCTTCAGGTTTAATTGCTAACGGATCAGGTATTTTTTCTCTCTCATCCCAATCCTCTGGCCGTTTATCATCAGGGTCTTCAATTTCCAGAGGTGGATTAACAGGCGGGGTGAAGTCGTCGAGCAAATTTCCTTCATTTACTACTTTATTGTCCAATTTTACTTCGAAAGTATTGTCAGGACGAACTATCAATGTGTATAAATGCGGTTGCTTATCTTTGAAAGCTTCTTCGAGACGTTCCTTAGGTTTTTTACAATGCTTCTCTTCAATAGAACCATTCAGCGGATTTTGGTGACGGAAAATGAAGTGCAACTGTGAATTGAAACGATTAATTATTATTTTTTGTCAGGAAATCAGTTATTTTTATTCTTAATGTCTCAAGAAATGCTTACTTTATGATCATTTCCACATTTATCTGGTCCAAACATAATAGTGTACGGAGTTTTGTCGTTAAATAGTTTCAGATCTTTGTGCGCAGGATCGAAAGTGAGAAGTTTGAGATAAGCACCGCCACATTCTTGGCCCTCTTGTAATATCACTTCATATTGAACGATCAAAGGTTTATCCGTGAAATGAAAGGGTTTTGATAATAGAGCGGAAATTGCTGCATGACGAGCTTTACTCTTCAATACTAAACCCGTGTTGCCTTTTTGAGAGTTTCTTATGCTCTCTTCTAAACTCCATATTCCTATGAAATCAAGATTAACAAAATTGATTGTTAGAAAAAACAGAATTTTTTGTTAAAAAAAATGTATAATTTCTTCGGAAGCTGCTGAAAACATCATGACAAAATGAATTAAAAGATAGTGCAGGGATTACGGACCATCATACTTGGCTATTTCATCATCGATATTATCTTTCTTAGCCTGAGACAAGATCCATTGTTTCTTAAAGTGTTCTGGATCATCAAAATGCTCAGCTAAATACGCAAAACCGCTTGAGGATGGACTGTGGTAGGTATTAGTCGAAGTATCGCTTGCATCTTGATCATGAACGTGATCTTGGTTTGCATTTAATCCACCAAAGAATAGACTGAACAAAACGGTGAGCAAAATTCTATCCATTGGAAATACCTGGAAATTAATAATAATTGTAGGGTAAAGTGATGAAATAATTTTGCATTTCATGAAATCAATTTTCAACATGTTCAATCAAAATAAAGCCTTCTAGTCTTTTCTATCCTATAACGAATCGTTTGTGTCATTACTTTTTCATTTATCGTTTAACAGGAAGTAATAAATTTGTGGCTAGAATTGTGAGGCTCGAGTTTATAACGTTGATGCAAGAAAATCGTAAAAAATAATATCAACCATTTATCATCAAAAAGTGGCGAATAATACAAGTGTTTGCCACTTTTTGCGGTCGATGCATCTTTTGTAACATTTCAGAAATGAAACATTGATATTATTCTGTAAGATTTTGTCGCGTTAACGTTATAAATTTCATGCCTGATCTAAAAATGTACATCCAGGAGATGAAAAATCATAGTTTGAAAGAGATGGAACCGGAGAGCTACGCCTTAAAAAAAATATGATGATTTCAGAGTAAGGTTGCAAATGAGCAAGTACGAGGGATAGAATTTCAGTTTAGTAATTGAGCTACATAAATTATAATTTGTAATAGAAACTGGAAATGATGGGTAATTAAGTTTATGATAATAGTTTGATATGAACCTAGCCTTTAAGTGGAATGGTATTGGACTTGATCAAATAAAATATAAAAAAAAGTATAGTTCACCTTTTTTAACAGATATATTATTTAGATGTGGATGAATCTGAAGCCGGTAAACATAACTTTTGTCAGAAACCGACTCGTGGACGCGTTTTATTCAATTAACTAAATAATTAATCTAATCTATTTACACGTAGCAATATTCGCTTAGAAGTGTTCCTAAAATTATCAATTTTATCACTCTATTGCTCCCGTACCACGAAAACCAAACCTCAAGCCGCATTCTCACCATATTTATGCTACAAACTTCAACCTACGGTGAAAGCAAGAGTCAAAACTAAAACGAGCAAACAGCTTGTTGGCGGATCTGACAGCTGTCAAAATTTTAGGCTCGGTTCATTTTAGGGCATGTGTCATCTGAATAAAGCAAGTTCAGGACACTTTCAGCCATTGGAAGAAGTATTTAGCATATGTCAGAATCCGAAAAACTTTTGCTTAATATTATTTCTTAACTTTTCAACTCTTCTACCCCTCAAAATGGTTTGGCTGAAGACGTATGACAAATTGCGCGAAATTTTCGACAAACACTTGATTATTATCATGCTGAAGAATCGATGCTAAGCAACGAAAGTATGGTTACCACGGTAACATGACAATTAACTAGTATCAACATTTTATTTTGAGCCCCGTTGAGTTCTGTTAGATTAAAAAAAATCTCATAATTTTGTATCTAATAATTTTTATATTATATATTATATACTATGTAATAATGGCTAGAGGTAGAACATTGATATCAGAGCGATCGGTGAGAGACTGTTTTATTGAAGTAAAAGAGCAGGGAAGCTTTGAATCTTCCGTAATAACAAATAATGGAAATGATGAACTCAATGGAGTCTCGACAATCTCAAATATAAATGCTCCTTCTCCTGAAGCCAAGAAAAATGATTGTCAAAGGTCTGAGACTTCTGCACTAAATATTTCCAACCCTCAGAATGAAGGTTTAGAAGATATTGGAGATTCTGGAAGGTGCGATATCCCAAAAATTCCAAATCTAGAGGAAATGAAGAATGAGGATACAGTAGAAAACGATGGCAATAAATCTGATTACGAAGCTGAATCCTTTTGTTCTGACGATTCTTACAAACGATCTGAAGTAACAAATGTGACGGTCAGATCGCCGTTAAGCGGATGTTCATCGCTTTTAAATTCTTCAGGATTGAAATGTGACAAAAGAATAGCTGAATTAATTAAGTCCAGAAGGATTGGAGATCGTCATAGGAATGAAAAAAAGGATGACGAGGATAGATTTTTGATGTTAGAAAGTGAAATGAAATACTTAAGCGAAGGAGAACGAACACTGATCACAGATCAAAGACAGTTAACACGAAGTGGGCGAAGAAACATGAGTTTTACGAATGAAGAGTTGCGAAAAATTGAACGAGAGAACCAGTATCTATTGAAAAGGATAATGTCTCATCAAAAACCACAGAATAAATCTGTTAAGCCAATTTCAGGAGCCCCGAGAACGAGCAGTTCAGCTATTAACAGGAAAAAACAGCAGAAAAAGATAGAAGAAGATAATATGGTAGTTGTACTTTCCCTCAACTTATTATGTACGTTTCCGATGAAAGTATATGAAGCGTTCATTGTATTTTTATGACTGTTTTAGATCCTACTTAGAAGAATACAACAAGCAAAGCCCTGTGCCATGCCTAAAAATTCGGCACCCAGTCTCAGACTTGCGGGGATTCAATAATGCAGAGTTTCGAGTGTTCCTGGCTCTTTCAATTAACTCAATTGAATGTCTCCTTTGGAGAGAATTTGGAAATCTGGAAATATTGCTAGAATTTATGTGAGTGCTAAATAAAATTACATTTTTACACATAAACATTGTACAAATTTCACTTCAATTTTCTCTAATAAAATACTAGATCTGTATCCATGTAGTATTTCGAAGTCGAATAATCTTCTTTCGTATAACATAAGCATCTTTGACGCGTTTTTTCATGCACGTGTTTGATATACAAAGTAGTTGTTTTAGTGACGGAACTGGAACTTGTGGAGTAGGGAACTGTACAAAAAAGTGCACTTTTAACTCCTAGGAGTGAGAAGTATCTTACCTTTGCGCATGCACAAACATGAAAAAACGCGAACATGCTTTTGTTATAGAAACTATCATGTGCACCATGGAGACTCGGTCTTTTGATGCCTGAGGCGCGCGTCTACAATATGAGTCGTAGGTAAGCGCCGCATGAGCCAAAGACGAGTGCGCATGTGCGAGCCGAAGCTGAGTATTGTGAACACGTGAGGCATTGTCTCTTTGATACACAATATACTATTATTATTAGATAAATACGTAAATATCAGTTTCAAATGAATGAATCCTATATTCAGAATGACTGAACATAAACAAAAATTGAGAGATCATTGGATTCTCTAAACTTGTAGAATTTCTTTTATTAGAAAATCAAAATAATAAAAACAAAAACGAGCAGTCTTTTTACAAAGATTGTACAATACAGGAAGATTTTACTGTTATTTTTATCACTCTTTTAGGATCCAGTTTATTGAAAGAACATTTTTAAATATTGTTCATCTAGTAAGTAGAATCTGTATACTATAGCAAGTCGACTCATCATTGTATGTTGAAACCACTAGTAATTAAAGTTTGAATAAAAAATAATATTCATATTATGACTGCTTACGAACACAATTATCTGTTTTGTTGTTGCATTGTTTTACGAGGATGTACAATAATAATAATAATAATAATAATAATAATAATATAATAGTAATGACTATTCGAAAAAGAAAACCTGGAAATTCGTAAAGCATGAGTAAATTCTAATTATCTATAGTAATTAAAATGATAATAGTTTATCGTCAAAATAGAGTACTTAAACCTATCGATATAATTAATGCAGTCATCTATCACAGATACATTTGGTGACTTTTGACATGGTTAATGAAAATAAAAGAGAAAATTTATCAAAGAAAAAAATTAACGCTATTTTATTTCTGGGTACAATAAGTAATAATTTGTTGATGATCATATACAATCAGCAGGGGGTCTGGTCTCTTTCTTGCTCATCTCATCTTACATACGTAAAAATAGGCATTGAGAAAAGTACATATGTAGTTATTATACTACAATATTAAAATATTGCGTGATCCAAGAATATTATAATATAATGCAAGAAAGAATAAAAAAAAAAAAAAAAAAGATAAAGACAACGGAAATTTTTGTACTGAAGAATGTATTAAAGAATTCAAGATAATTTGTTAATTTTTTGTTGAGTATTGTTTGTAGTGCTGTGGTAGAGCGCATGCTTATATGCGAGGTCAGACTTGAGAGTAAGACGGGATGAAAGAGAAAGTACAAGGAAAAATTTAAAGTTTATGTTTTACATATAAAAATATGAGATGAGTTATTCTTCTTTTCCACAAAAACTTCATGTCTGCTACTTAGTTATGATAGAGATTCGACAACAAATTCGTCTCGTTTAATTATTTGTTTTCTTTGAATGTTTCATGAATAACAAACAAATAATGAGGTCAGAAAGGAAAAAAACGGAGATATCAGTTGATAGCAATAACAATGTCTCGTTGATAATTGTTAAATAATGAGAATAAATTTCTATTATTTTCATTTTTTATTTCTTTCTTTTTCCTTCCTGTAAAATATTCAAATAACCGAAATAAGAATGATTATTATTATTATTATCAATTCATAATGAATTCTCGTCGCCCTAAATCCTTCCAAAACTGTAATCATTGTAAAACTTACAATACGATACAATCAGTAAAAAACAAAGAATCGAAAATGAAAAAAAAATAAAAAATTAATTAACAAAATAAAATCACATTATATCATTGAAATAAAGAAAACTGTTTGAAATAAAATTTGGAGTCGTGGGCACACGATACTTGCATTACAAATTTATAAATTCGTAGAAATTCATGTTTCAGATGATAATTAATTCAATTCAATGAACGTTTACTTTTGAAGATTTGATTTCCATGGGTCGGTCGATGATGGCGTCCAAATAGTACTCAAAGAACGGAACGGATCGAATCCAGAGCGATCCTATAATACAGAATAGAAAAAAAACAATGATAACATGATGGAATAATGAAATAAATATTTGTGCCTGTAAGACTCGCATTCTCTTATTATTGGTGCATTCTGAATCGAGCTGCCAGCGCTCGCAGTCTCAATACTGTCATTCCGAATTAAGCTGCAGCACGCTGTCAGCGCTTTGCGTGAGTCTGAAAAGCGCCTGTTACGGAGCTACGGCTGTGTTGAATGTCCCTAGATTCAATAGCTGTGGCTGCTCTACCTCCCGAGGTAGTGCAAACGCAGCGTTGGCCATTTTCTGCCTGAACTTGATGATTAGCGATACGGCTGCCCATGGATCTTTTGTTATGTAGCTCTATATTTGTGCCTCTGTGCAATAAAGTTGACTGTTATTTCTAATTTTCGGAAATCTGTTTCTTAACAGTGATGTTGTTAGGCCATTATCAGTATCACCAAATGATGATGGTGTATCTATATGGAATATTATGGATCTGTAAATTGGGATGAAGTTTTCCACGGTCATCTTTGAGCTTAAATAACATATACAACAAGACATGAGGTGCGAGTCGGTCTCTATTGCGATAGTGCTGACGAGTTACACAACAAGACATGAGGTGCGAGTCGGTCTCTATTGCGATAGTGCTGACGAGTTACGTGAGGGATAGATAACTCGATCTAGCGCTACTAAGGCTTTGGTACGCTCAACCATCAGCAATATAGCGCATGCTGCTGCACGCGCTGGCAGCTCGATTTGGAATGCACCCTATGCTGCAAGATAAAACTGAAAACAGAAATTAGAGTTTGTAAATGAATAATAAACAAGCATCAACCATATACCTGCGCTTCTTCTTTAGTTTGCTGCAACGCCGTAGAAGGTTTTAATGTATTTGTAGGTGGTGTTGGTGCTCCCCAAGGCGCAGCGGCCCAAACACCACCGGTATTAACGCCCCAAGCTCCACTTCGCTCTTCACCAACTGCTCCTCGGGTATAAAGTGGTTCCCAATTTGTTTCTACAGTCACCCAGTTGTCTGATGATAGAAAAATACAAGATTTTCCATTTTGAAACTCAAGAAATGTTAGAGAACTAATAATATCACTTTTTATACAAATATTTGTTCTGTCCCGCGGCCAAAACTCCTCTAACATAAACCTACTCCTTATCGTTAGTAAGGTAATTTACCCTTTAAGGGATCCGATAGATTAGAAGTTTTGTCCGTAGACTTAGGGCAGTCGACTTGAAAATTGGCTGTATTATCTTGAAGTAGATTAATCATTGTTCCACCATCGTCCCAAAGTGGACAGTCTGAAGCTCCCGCAAGACTTTCAAGTTCTACCAATGGTTCGTCGGTTTCTGGTAGCACATAGGGTACCAGCTCTCGTTCGAACTACAAATAAGAAAATTGACGACGATTGAAAGTACAATAAAGATAAAATGAAAAAGTGTTAATGTTTGTAGTATCTTATTGCATGAAACGAGATCCACGGCTTACCGGCGGTTCAGTAAAAGTATTAACGAAGAAACTATTTGTATGAGAAGTATCTGTCTGCATTTTTAAAACGTCTTGATTTACTGGTGATTTATCATTATCAGAAGACCCTCTTTCTATTTCACTAGTAAACTTAGCATTCAATTTATTCTCAGGAGCTGTAGATACTTTTTCACGGATTTCTTGCCCTGAATTTTCTACAACTCTGACTCGCGTGTCAGAGAAAGTAGATATTTCAGGCATTTTTGAGACAGTTTTTGATGCATTGTTAACAACACTGCCAAATACAGTAATAGTTTCTTGATTTCGAGCAACCACGTCGCTGAATTTAGCTCTGTTTTCTCCCCAACAAGAAGGAGGCGGCGGTAGAGGAGGCGGAATCGAAGGCGGAGCGGGTCTGCTCTCGTCTCTTTGTGAGGAGGTCACTCTCAACCCAATTGCTGAAGGAAGAGAGAGAAGATTCAAGAATAAACAATTGAAATTTAAGCTTATAGAGTTTAAAGTGGTCACTAATAATTTAAATTCAACTTAACGCACTGTTAGAGTGAGTTTTCTCGGTTGTACGGCGTTTCTGATTATTCTTTTCTTTCCGAGGTTGATTTTTACTCTGCCGCGGCAATTTGAATGTCAAGTCCGTATTAGATCTTGAAGGGAGATGATGATGCTTTGTATTAGAACGTGTTGTGTTTGTTTTCCATCGATTTGGATTGTCTTGTTTTTCTTTATCGTAATCATCGTCGTCACAATCCCCCTCGTAATTATCTTTATAATCTATAGAAGGTGTGGCTGGTATTGTTGCAGGTTTGGTTTTTTTTGCTGTAGGTTTTCTCTGGATTTTATCCGCTTTGGGATAAGTCCGATCACACTCCTGTGGATTTCAAAAGTTTTGATACATCAATGAATCAGAATGCATACATGAATCTAAATAAGAAAATGTTTTGGCCATGAATAGAAATATTTCTCACTTTATAGGAGCCTGTGTCATCGTGCACAGAACTTTCTGTTGTAGTTGACGATGTCTCCTCTTCAGAAAACTGATTGATTTTTGTGGTATTTGAAGATTCATATTTTTTATAATGATTATTACCAGACTGAGATTGTCCGCTATTATTATTTCCCATACTATTACTTTCCGGTTTTCGCTTATTAGACTCAGATTTACTTTTTCTATTATGATTTGTAATTTGAGTGGTATTTTGTATCTGCATATCATTCTCTGCAATTTTCTGTTCCTCTTTAACATTGCCTTGTGTGTTTTGAGTAGAATTCGTCATCAATTTACCTTTTTTGCTTATCATAGGGCTCGATTTTGCCAATATATTTACTGTATATTTTTTTTCTGGTATAATTTGTACGTCCAAAGTAGAAACAGGGTCTATTATCGAAGGAATTTCGATGTTCGACGCTTCATGATTAATATTCTGCTTTTTATTATTCTTCTTCCTGGCGCCGATGACAGCTGTTCCGTTATTATTGCTGTTACTATTTTCAGCGTTAACTAAACCATCGGATTTCTTAACAGTCGATATTTCCTTAGATTGGATGTCTATTTTAAACCGTCGTTCTTCATCAAGCGTCCAATCAGGAATTTTGATTCCTCTTTGTGTATCTTTTTCTTTAATTTTTTTTACATTCAAAAGAGACCAATCCGGTAAAATTTCGTCCTTTTTACTGGACTTATTCCTCTCGTCACTGGTCAATTTATCTTTCACAAGAATATTACTTTGCGTTGATTGGGTCGAAATGTTTGCCAACAATCTAAGATCTAGTGGAGGCTGTATAGGACCTTTGGAAAGATTCACCAAAGCTCCTCGAAGTATTCTATCGGCTTCAAGAAACGAAATAGCAAGAATACAGATAAGCAAAATTGTAGAGAGACTCATTGCCGCTAATTGTACAGGTTTTTCCCAATTAGGTCTAGTTATCACGGCGGCACAAGCTTCCAGGGTATGCGCAGGAACTGTAGTTAGAAGAGACAATCTGGCCATACCGCTTTCACTAACACCTTCAACCTGGACAGTGTCTGTTCCTAAACTGGTTAATATAAGTAATTCTCTCTCGATACGGGAGAGCGTAAAATCCGGAGTAAAAGCAATTTCAATTTTCTTTGTAGCATTTGGATTCAATTTAAAAGGCGAGCAATTTAATACTTTGAATCCGTATCCTTCACAGTATAATCCACTGATATAAAACCCGTGAATATCAATTGGTAACTCTCCAGTATTTCTTGCCGTGAAAGAACGCTTTACTGTGAGATTAGGTGTTGAGCTTTGCCTCAATCTTTCGCCTATATCAAAAGGACCAGAGATATTATTTCAAAGAACAAAAAATTATAATAATTTCATTTACTTTTACTTTGAAAAACATAAAGCTCACGCTCGCAGTCCTTGAGATGCTTATCGGCGAGCTCAAAAAGCAGCGGTGTGGTTGATCCAGGTTTACGATTACCGAATTTAAACTGTGCATGAGCCCCTCGACCAACGAGGCATAAAACTTCCAATATGGTCATATTATTTCTGAAATGTGTACAAATCAGTTGAAAATGTTGAATATCTAAATATGAGAGCGAAGAATAAAGCCCATGAATTTCACCTAATGTACAAAAGTGCCGACGACGAACTAGCTGAAGCAGGAGTATAAGATATTCGAATAGTTTTCGATTCATGTGGATTGAGATGAAGAGGTAAAGACTGAGCAGGTACAACGTGGTTCCAATATTTTTCGAACAATTCTCTTTCCTCTGTATTATCTTCTAATTTAAATTCACCGGGTATCGTCGTCGAGCAGTCCGAACAAATGGGTTTGAATCTGTAGATGGAATAAAATGGAGAATAAATACAGAATCGAGGAGTAATTTTCGTTACTCAAAAATCTCTACCCACTTGTTAGGTAAAGAATGATAGAGTCTCATCCCCTGGGGGTAGCTCCAATCGAGAACAAGTTGAACTAGGAGCGGACTAGAGCTTGGATTATCAATTTTGATTGTCTTGGAGGAAGTGTTGCCCACTTGAGTGAGTGGAAATATCAAGGAACTCTTATTCCTCGTATTTTCAAAGTAGCTCAAAAGACTTGGCCAATAATGTTTTATGTTTAGATTAAACTTGTAGCCTCGAACTTCCGTGGTATCCAAACGAAGTGTTATATTTTCCCAAGAACCGCCTCCGGTTGAATTCAAATAACGTGTATAACGCGTGTTTAACAAATTTAAATCAGAGTCTCGAGTGTGCGAAGGAAGGCTGAGCGTATTCAGCCACTGATTACCAGCTGAAATTGTTTTAAATATCAAGGATTAGGAGATATACTGATCCTCTAGTCTGTGAGAATTTGAAAAAAAATTATTTACCGCTTGTATTGAGATTCAACCCCAAATAACAATGCTGTTTGCAAGCTATGGAGGAATCAAAAATTAGAGACCCAATGTGATTATCGCCTTTCGATATAACAGGGAGAGCCGTTTCGTCTAATGAGATATATTTTAATCGATTATCTTTCTGAAATGGTGCAACAGACGTCACCTCCATCGGTCTGGCAAATGTTGAGTGTACTTTAACTTGGTGGATGCAAACAGCGCCCTGAAAATTTATAAGAATGATGAATATCCAGTGTTCTTATCAGAGATAATTATTTCGCCAAAGTCTTACTGACTGGAAAACAATCCGTGAAGGTGAGTTTCTTCACAGAAATGCGCCCATGAGCTACGCGCATGAAAACAGGTACAGTTAGGCGCTCGTAGGTAGTTCTAACGAAGACTTCTCCTACTATAGTATCTTCCTCGACGGTAGCAGTTTTCACTTTTATTTTGAACACTGCTAGGTATCCAGGTTTTATGCTTTGCTGAAATTTTATTTGATATTAATAAGTTTCAGGGGTTCAAGGCTCTTGAAGGTTTTGAAATTCTTTTTTGTCTCACATTTCCCATTTGACTACAAACGCTTATGTTGCGTATCCCTTTGTTAAAAAGTTGAGTCGGTCCGTTCTGACATCCCATTAGTTCTAAAACAGCGCCAGGCATGTTTACGCCCCATCCGTGTAACTCGACGTTAATAGGATTGTGATTTTCTAACGCAAAAATTGCTTCGTTTTCTGTCCCGCTACCAACAGTACCAAAATTCATAGTTCCCTTATCGGTTTCTTCTTCACCTGGTATAACTTTTCGAACTTTACCATCGTAGCTCAACAATGGTACTTCGGTAGTAGATACATTAGAATGAATTAATATCGACGATTCTAATTTCAAATTATCAGATTTCTTTTCACTTGACAAAACGAGTGAAAATATATTCGCTTTTTGACCAGCCTTCAGTACTTTGGGAACAAAATCTTTTATCTAAAATATCAAAATGAGAATATAAAACGGTGAGAGATTGAATCTTGAAATTTTTTCTAGATAGAGGATAAAAATTCTCACCAAAAAGAGAGTTTTTGCTTCCATTGATAAAGAGACGTTAGTAATAGCTAACGGTAATTTGTACTTATTAACAACTGTAAAGTTTCGAGGCTGTATGGAATATGGTGCGCAGTAGTGAGTTACAGATGTGTTTACTTCCAGACCACCCATCAAAACTTCTGCAGCCCAGGGTATGGTGAGTTTTTGACTAGACCCACCAGGCCCGACGCCTTTTATAACTAATTTTCCCTTGAAATGTTGTGAATCTAATCCGGCTTGCCCTGAGAATAAAGTGAAGTGGATTAATACTAAGAGATTAAAAAACTATTACAATAAATTAATTTATCATGTTTCCACGCTAGCACTTACAATCATACATCAAAGTTCCAACAGTGATCGGTATCTCCGTATCACCTGGTATGACAACTGGCGCAAAATTTATCTTCAACGCTTTCGACACAGGCGTGCTTATTATATTCTGAGCAAAAAATATTTTCAAATGATAGATTAAGGCGGAAGACAAGAATATGATATTTTAACATTCAATCGGAATGATCTTCAAAATTGAAAAACTTACCAGTACTTTCACTGGTTTTTTAGCGGAATTCTTAAGGGTCAATGGAAAATGAATGGGAGGCTGTAACGATCCTCCCAAACCAAAATTAACAACCCCAGAACTCCCGCCCCAGTGAAGTCCAGCTCCACTGCCGACTTCGACTTCAACTGCAACAACCAATACTTCGGCGCTATTATTTACCTTGAACCTGTAATGTTGGAACATGTTAAAACCATGAGAATCTTCAATCGGAAAAATGAAGAATTCCAGTGAAAAAAAAACCTGTGAGTAGGGAATAAAGGATTACCTAATATAAGCTGTATGATTTTTCTCCGTATATGCGTTAAAGTGTAATCTGATCACAGGTTTAGTTTGGTAAGGAGGTATTTCCCACAATTCTCTCGGTCCTTCGGCCTGTCCGGACGGAAGTTCGAGTTGAAATTCGCCACCGCTGCTGTAGACTTCAACTACCTTCGAAAGATACAATTCAAAATATTGTAAATTCGGATGTCACACAACGAAAAAAGCCTGTGAGTGAATATTTTTCCAAATAATTACCTGCATTGGGTCAGGATGAGGATTATGAATGTATATTAACGGTGTAAAAGACGCATTAAGCGGTAGCTTAATCCCTACTACTGGTCGCACTCGGTATGGACTGCTGACGCTTATTCCTTTCACCTGAATGAATACGTTGATTTATTGAAGTAAGAAAGTTGTAGATTGCGTTTCAGATTCTTGTTATTCTAAAGCTTTTAATAATAACCTGATATTTCAGTGTACCATCAGATGTGTGAATAAAAAGATGGCTGTCTATATCGCCTTCTTCACGACCAAGAAATACAACATTAAAAGTTGTGTTGCCAAGGGGTGGGATCACCTAGAAATAAATAGATAAATTGGATAATTAATAGATGAATTGGGAATCGCTGGAAGAAAAAGAACGTTTTTCAAATTGTACTTCTATTCTTTTCACTTCTTAAATATCTAAAACTATATAACATCTATATACGACATCAAAAATTTTAGAAACTCACTTTATCTTGGAAGAAAGATGAGTGAAAGTGCTGCGTATTTCCAGAGATCGATGTAAGATGTATAGTTTTATTACAATCTTTATTATACAGGGTTACAGTTTCTTGGTGTGGAATTCCAAGCTGTCTGAAAATGATGATACAAACAATTCAATAATTAAATGATCTTGCATTCTCTGAGACTTCTTCCTTTTGATAGGATTTAAGATATCAATTTATCTGTTTCTTAGGAAGTGATCACTTATTATATTGCATTACATTGCTTTTGGCCACAATTGTCACATGTTTTACGCGTGTCTGGTAATATAAATCTATTCAATTGTTGAGTTAATTTTGTAAACACAACATTAAGAAAATATTAGAAGCAACTTTTTTTTATCGAGAATGGAATGGAACAATGATTCAATCAGCTTATACAGCTCTGTATCATTTGTGGCCACACTGTCATTGTATATGCCATAAGTATGGCCACGAATAATGGATCACATGGATGAGATACACAGTACTAAGGTGACCGAAAACCATATATCCAGCCTAATTTCAATAGAGTTTTAGTGAACTGGGATAAACAATAAATGAACAAATAAAGTTACCTTTCCTTGAAGTCCAGTAACTTCGGTTCGAACTGAATATGTGATAGAGAATCATGCACATTGTCGTCTGATATAGAATCCCTGAAAAAAAAACCGAATTGACATGATTGATTGTTAGTTGTTATTATGTTTTGAAAAAAAAATAGCTTTATTGATAACGTTCATCAGAAATTCTGTTTCAAACAGAATGGTGTGGATGTTTTGCTAAGCTTACCTAGACTCCTCGACCGAACTGGTAAAACCCTGTAATAAAAAGGAAGATAGAAAAGAATGGGAAATTGAGTTGAAATGGAATGAAAATAGTAAGAATGACGGAATGAAGATATTCAAAAATATTTACTTTACCTTATGCATGGATATGGGAATATTATCCAAAAGATACTGGACCTCATTGTTGGCTTGGACAAAAGCTAGGAAAAAGATTGAAATAGTAAACAGATGAAATAAAAAAATCATTATGACATAAAAATAGCTAATGCATATCATAAAATACTCGAGTAAAAGTTTGAACAGAAGTGATTTGAATAAATGAATATAATATAATCAATGATTGTTTATCAAGGTTAAAGCTGCTGATTGTCATTCAAAAATAGTTTCGTGGTTTTGTGAAGACGAAGAGGGTGGGAGAGAGGAGACGAGGACAGAGGAAGAAGCTGAATGGGGAACTTAATAAAGTTCATAGAATGGTGTTTGCCACGAGAAACGATTTAAATTGCTGATATAATACAACATAACTGATAATTTCAAGGTAAACGATTCCTCTGTTTACGGTATTGTAAACACTGTGGTTACCAGTTTCAGGATGATGAAATAATAAATCTATTTTGGAATTTATATGCATATAAAGGAAGTGACAAGAAATTTTGATTCCAGAGTTAATTACGATTATGATGATAATAAATATTCATTTATATATATAATTACGAATAATATCTTTATAAATTGACGTGATTTTTTTTTTCTAATTTGGGAAGAGAAAATTTGGTTTTATATTTATAGTAGGAAAGTAGTAGTGGTTAACACTGGGGA
This sequence comes from Phymatocera aterrima, assembly GCA_963170745.1. Taxonomy (NCBI): domain Eukaryota; kingdom Metazoa; phylum Arthropoda; class Insecta; order Hymenoptera; family Tenthredinidae; genus Phymatocera; species Phymatocera aterrima. Next base: position 858,031 of record OY720668.1, read on the forward strand.
TAATAATCATAAAAAACTAAAATGAAATGAGAAACTAGTGGAAAAACAAGTAAATAAATAACTCACCATTATTGTGACCGTGTAAAGAAGGATGAATTTTCGATACCAATTCTAAAGTAATCAAAAAAAATAAGTTATAGCATACTTTATTCCAAATCATAATATAACTTGTTGTTATTATTTATTTTTTGTATTATATTATCGTTATCGTTAGATTAGAAGCTATAATTTCGTCTCTAGCAGAAGTGAATATCTTGATCCAGCCATTTTTACACTATCGACATTTTTCTCAACTAATATCGATTATCGTTATCCTCATGTATATCGTTCGGTTGTCGCTTCTTCGACCATAGACCACGTTATCGCTGGAATTGTTGTCAATACGAAGAGTTTTTGCCAGCGCCACCTGACAATGTCGAAACCAATTACGTTCACTCGAATAGGATAAAAATAGATTTTACCACGAGTGAAAGAGAGATAGCTAACACTATTGCCGTCTCCTTGGCTCCCTTATTCGTGCCATCGCTCTCTCTCTCGCACTCGTGGAAAATCCTATTTCTATCCTATTCGAGTGAATGTAATTGGTTTCCATATTGCCAGGTGACGCTAGCAAAAAAACTCTGCCCCACAACAATACTATGTGCAATCTCCCTCCTCACTTCTGCCGCCATAAAACACTGAATTCTCAAGCTAGCATGGGATCGGAAAAAGGGCGCCACTTCTTCTCGTTGAAACTTAATAACTTCGTATCGTAGATCTACCTCTTGCCATAGTTAAGCCAGTACTGTTGTGTCGCGCGACGGAGAAATAGCGATCCGTGATTGGCCCGTATCGGTGAGAGGAGAGTAATTTTGTCGCCAGCGACGGAACTTCATGATACCTTCATACGGCATTACAGCGATACACGGCGATACGCTGACCGGTTCGTTGTTCATTCCTTCGTTCGTTCGTCCTTTCGTCTTTTTGAGCAGTCGGCATCCTCAAAACTAAAAAGGTAAGAATATCGGGAATATAATCAATTAAGTGTTCAATCACGGAACAAGAATACGTTAATTCCAAATCCGTTAAAATATAGAGTTTGAAAAATGCGAGCACAATATCCGCATTGATTGATCTTAGAAATTAAACATCCGCAGTTAGCAGAGCAGCCCATGTGCACGCTGGTTTTTTTAAGTCGCAAAAGTTAATTTCAAACTTTGAAAACTAATTGGAAAACATTGTCTTGCGATATTTACAAATATTTCAAAGCCTAAAATAATTCCCATGATTCTGGAATTGTAAATATCACCTCGGTCATATTTTAACTCAGTTCCACGATTTGACAAATAAAACGTGTTCGCACGCGGGCAACCTTTTGTTCTCCCTTCGACATGGCTGCACGTTTAATCATTCAAACGTCAGACATGTTGGGAGGGAAATCCAAAGCGAATTTCTTTCTTTTTTTGTTCTGTTAGTTTGAAATACATTCAATTTAATTTTCTTCCTTATGATGAATAGACAATGGCCACTGATCCTGAACGCGCCGGAGATGCTAGTGATATGGAATTTGTCGAAGACGAAGACGAGAACCAACCTTCCGATATTACGTCTCAAATACTTTGCAGACCAGATCTTTTAGCTGTGCTGCAAGACCGTATCCATGCACAAATGTTGGCAGTATGTAAATTGATTCAATTTTTTATCACAATTTTATATGATATAATTCGATTCATTTACAAAACATGGATTCTTATGCTAAATTCTTTTTTTTTTTGTTATTTGATTGTTATCTAAAGTGCAACTATTTCTGTACATTCTATTTGCGTACTTATAAATTCATATTTTCTATTAGGCACTTCCGGCACCTGTGAAGCGTCGAATCAAAGCATTAAAAAAAATTCAATTGGTAGCTACGAATATAGAGGCAAAGTTTTACGAAGAGGTACATGCCCTAGAGTGTAAATATCATAAACTTTATGTACCTCTTTATGAGAAGAGGGGAGAAATTGTATCTGGGATCTATGAACCAACGGAAGAAGAATGTGAGTGGGAAAGTGACGAGGAAGAGCAAGGCCTTAGCAATGAATTGAAAACTAAAGTGAAGATCGAAGATGTTGCAGAAAAGAAAGACGAGTATGTTTTATTCTGATGATTGTAAGATTTGATTGTTGCGATTAGAATAATTTCTGCTGCAATTGTTAGCTCCCCGATATTTGTCAGAATCATTTTACCATCAATTTGAATGTGTTACACGCGGCTCTGACCAGGCACTGAGTGCCCTTGAATAATTGTTGAAAACTATTATCATGTAATTTGTAGTTATCTTTAACGACCTCCGACCCGTTATTCGTAGGATCAATATGTCATGCTTTATTGCGTAGAAGTTTGTAAGATCAGAGTGTATTTTTAATTTCTAATTTTTTCGAAAACAAATGAAATAGAAAAGTGAAGAAGAAAAGAATCTGTGTAAAGAAAAACAGCTATGTAAAGTTTGGCTTTAGAAAATTTGTTTATCCTAAGATTACAGTTTTATTTTCTTTCCTCTTTGTCAAGAATTATTGAGAAACTGGGGGAAATTTCATTTGAACAATCTTAGGTGACAAAATATTTTGAATTGCTGTTTTTCAACATCAACTTCCGTATTTTTACCCTTAGAGCTGAAGATGAGAATGTTAAGGGTATTCCTGAGTTTTGGTTAACGATCTTCAAGAACGTTGGTATGCTGGCAGAAATGGTCCAGGAACATGACGAACCTATTCTTAAACACCTCTATGATGTTAAAGTTATATTCCTTGAGTCTAATCCAATGGTGAGCAAGATGCAGAATCTGAAAATGAAATGCAGTGGCCTTTCATTCACATAGTTTCTATCTCAATCCTCCATTTATTCTTATTTCAGGGATTCGTCCTCGAATTCCATTTCGAGCACAATGATTATTTCTCCAACTCTGTTCTCACAAAGGAATACACAATGAAGTGCACACCGGAGGTGAATGATCCTTTCAGCTTTGAGGGACCCGAAATCTACAAGTGTAAAGTAAGAAAATTAATAAACCACAGCTTCTTCAAAGTATTTTCAGACTGATAAGTCACTTTTGACGAAATATGGAAACAGAATAGAAAAAGTATTACTTCATGATAATTATCGAATTTAATTTATAAAGACAACTTGGATTTTCCATCTCTAAAATGTAAATTACCTATAACGTTTCTCATCTTCATGATCCTACTCCAACAGGGTTGCATAATTGATTGGAAAAAAGGAAAAAACGTAACGGTGAAAACAATCAAGAAAAATCAGAAACATAAATCACGTGGTTCGGTTCGCACGGTCACAAAAACTGTCCAGAATGATTCCTTCTTCAATTTCTTCAGTCCCCCGATCGGTGAGTAACTTGAATTATGAATTCAATACAGTTGAAAAATAAACGGAGTTTGAAAATTATTTGAAAACATCTTATCTTTATTCTCATTAATATAGGTAATAATACTAACTAGATATTAACGATTGCATTTTTCATGTATAGTGCCTGATGATTCAGAAGCAGAGATCGACGATGAAACTCAAGCTCTCTTAACTAGTGATTTTGAAATAGGTCATTACATCAGAGAACGTATCGTCCCAAGAGCAGTTCTCTACTACACAGGCAAGTTAAATGATAATTTATTAATCAAATTTTGAAATGAAGATGAAGAAATTGGTACGAGATTTGAACTCTTATTAAAATGAATGTAAAACTTGTTTTATATTTCAATCGATCAATCAATTGATCTATTCATTCATCCTATTTTCCTCTTTGTTCTTATTCAGGGGAGGGACTCGAAGACGAGGATGACGATTATGAAGAAGAAGATGAGGAAGAGGACGACGATGATGAAGTCGAAGATGAAGAGGAGGATGGCCACCCAAATGCTCCACCAGGTGCGAAATTGGTTCCGGGAGCTAATCCCAATGAGTGCAAACAGCAGTAGGACTATCTAATATATATGAAACAATGACTAATAATAGTAATGATCTATGCAAAACGTTATTATAATAAGCAAGAAGACAAAACGAAATCCCATTAACCAGCCAGAAGATACAAAGACGTGACCATATCTTTTTAGACAGGAAGAAGAAATGAAAGAAAAAAATTGCGAAAGAAACCTGTTTGGCTCCGCTAAATAAAAATTCCATTTAGTATTCTATACTGAAGAAAACCTGCTAATCATATCAATCTCTCTCTCTCTCCTATTCCAGATCAAGAGTAGAAACACTTGGACATACCAGTGAAAACGAAAAAAAACCATAAAAACAAACAAATACAATAAAATCATCAATGTTGCTAAAAACGACAACAAAACAAAAATCTGAAGTCAAGTTGGGGTCACGATGATGATGACAGTGTGTAAATTTTGGGCGCATTTACCTACACCTCTTAAAATCGTATACAATATATCAGAACATTGTAGTATTAGAAAAAGAACGAAAAGAAAAAAAGGGAGAAATATCGTGGGCGGTTTTTATCATCTCAGTACAGTATAATAATAGTGATGATCATTATTATATCTGATTGCATCGAGTATTTATGGTTATTATACGTTTATATTATAGTAAACAATGTTTTTGTGAACAGGCAGGTAATAATTTGAAAAATATGCACTGTATGTATGGGTTTTTGTTTGTTTTTTTTTTTTTTAGCTTTTTGCTCTGTTACTACTCCAGCTGTCTATTTCAAACTGTTAAGAAGCATAATAATATCAGAAAAAACAGATTTTTTTGGGTACTGTTGAAGAGAAGCATTTTAATACAAAATAAAAATATTTAAAAAAATACTATGTTGGTGTGAATTATTCCCTTTTTATACATTAGGTTTGTTCGATTACGCATACGAACTGCACTGGACTATAACGTGCTTGAGAATACTTGACATCAGGCACTTTCGGATAACCGAACAAACCTTTTATTCGATCTTGATTAATGCAAGTGGTTCAAAATTTCATAGTGATAAAATTGATCTTTATCAAGATATATGCTATGTATTGTATATGCATGTATTTGGTCGAGTTTTCAAACTTGCAAATTTGTATTAAATATTTCTTTCGATATTTCGAGCTTTCTATTATGTTCATGATGATTATTGCGAATAGAATAAAATTATTCGTCACAAATTATTGTGACCACGTTGAATGCCATTTCGGGAGAGGAAATTGCGAAGCGCGTTGAGTGTTGGAGCCAGTGAATTGTTAATTTGTAAGAAACGTAACCTAACTAATAATCGCGAACCTGCATCCCAGACGTAAAAAAGAAGGAACAAAATTAATATCAAATGTTGACGACGACTTGTCTATCGTATATTATATTATTTAACCCTAACCGCGTCTACATAATCTGTGGTTAGTGGCCTTGATCTGTGAAGGAACCGATTCTTCTGTCTGAAACCAAGTGTACTTAATCCATGCAATATAATTTTTGAATAATATTAAATAAACAAAAAAAAAAAAAAACTTGAATACAAATAATTTTTAACGATAATTTGAACCATTTTTGAATGGGTCCCGAAATCATTACGAAGTGTATCAATCGCCAAATAGTAGCAATATAACCCCCTAGTAAGCCTCCTCGGTTAAAAAAGTGAAATACAAAAAAGGAAAAAAACCAGAAACCACAAAGGAAAAAGAAAATCTCAAACTATTTTTTCGACACGACCAAAATTTTGCTACTACTACCAACGAACTCAACACAGCCCCCGGTTTTTCGCCAAGTAGTACGATACAATACTATTATAACCTTGACTACTTTGACGGCTATCAATTTAACTGTCATACTAGTTGCTACCAAGGTGTACCTACACTGATATACCAACTACTGATTTAAACGATTGCAAATGTGATAAGCAGACAAAAACAACAAATATTTCTCTGTAATCAAACACTGGCGAATATTTTCGCTCAATTTAAAAAAACTGGATTTAACCTAAAATGCGAGCAGTCGTGGATGCCCAATTTATTGGATTATTATTATCATCTTATTTACTTTGCTCATTTTTTCATCGTGGAGTGGCTACTGGAGGCGCACTTGATTCTGGTACTAATTTCCAATCCGGTAATACTGGGAATCATCAACCTAAAATAAATACATTCACGTCTAGTCTTACCGATGGATTGGCACAAGCTGTCGCACACGAATCCAGTAAGTTAACAGTTATTATCAATATTAGCTATTGTTATTATTCCAGATGAGTGATTGACCAAATCTGTCCCATCTCTTCTTTCTCTTTTTGCGGCAATTTCCATTTTTTATCTATCCAAGATGTTTATTGTCTATTCTTCATTCTTTAGAGCCGCAAATTAACTTAAATTTGACTAATATACTTTTCATGCTTTCCAATATCATCTACAAAAAGAGAATTTGTAAGTATGGAAAGCACGCAACAACTCGTCCGTAAAAATAAATTATTCTTTTTTCCCATCTTATATGCCAAAACATTCCTTCAATCCTTCGATAATTGTCGAACGCCTTATTTTGGTCCTTTTTTTAGGTACAGAGACTTGTAATGATGACTTGGCTTGCCTCACAATGGCCTCTCATGACCGATTGGGTCTTGAAGCAATAAAATCGCTTCATAGTCAGTTGGACGATGACGCCAATGGAAATGTTGACCTTTCAGAATCTGACGACGTAAGTTTGATTGATATCATATTTGAGGACAGAGACATTGTCCTTCTCTATATGTTTTCAGAGACATCAAGCGGTTTTATATTATTGATTACAGTTTCTCAGAGAAGAATTGCAGTACGAGGCTGGGTATGAAAGAAGACAACGAGCTTTCCATCACAATGACGATATGCATATCAGCGTTAGAGAGTTGTGGGAAGCTTGGTTACGCTCTGAGGTATTGAAAATTCTCAATTTAATTGAATATGGTGAAATTCATCTCGAGAAAAACGATTTAACATATGAAAATCAAAAATATTCAAGCCAGTTTCTTATGTTTGTGTTAAACTTTGTGATAAATTTCATAAAGGTGCATAACTGGACAATAGAACAAACTTCTGAATGGCTAACAAGTAACGTCGACCTCCCACAATATGTGCCAACCTTCATTCAGCATCGTGTTACAGGCGCGACTTTACCAAGGTAATTAATCTCTCCAAAGATTTCAATTTGAATTCTAAAATCATTAAACTTGAAGATCATGGCGTTAGAATTTTTTATTCGATCTGTTCCAGACTTGCAGTCAACAACATGCACTACCTGGGTAACGTTCTTGGAATCAAGGATCCTATTCATAAGCAAAAAATTGCTCTGAAAGCTATGGATGTTGTTCTTTTCGGTCCTCCGAAAGGTATTCATGATATCCATTGGAAGATTATGAAGCAAATGAATAACAACGTAGAATAATAAATCGATCTTGATGTATGTTTAGATACCGGACATAGTCTTAAAGATCTTATTTTGATTTCACTTCTGTTCGGCGCATTGATTGGGTGTTGGTATGTCTACCAGCAGAAAAAGAGCTCTCAAAAGCATCTTTTCAGAATGATGAAAGACATGGAGAGTTTGCACAAGGCTGAACTTGCGCTAGAAGATCTTCAGGTGATAAGAAAAAAATAGATTCTGATACTGAATTCGAAAATTTTGCATTCTTCTACCTCAATTGGTAGCGATTATCGTTGATTTTTTCCATTCTTGAAACCATAATTACAGATAGAACTCGAGAGAGCAAGATTAGAGCAACAGAGTGCTACAACGGCAAAACAAAATTTAGAGAAACAATTGAAAGATGAATCCATGGGCTCTACCTCAGATTCAAACCTTGAAGTGACACGCCTTAAATCCGAAATTGAGGTAACAAATGAATCTTGACAACAAAACCTAGCATATTATAATCTGAAAATAGCTATAATGAAAATCAATAAAATAATAATTGCTTGTTCATAGATGCTGAAAATGGAGTTACAGCGTGCAGAAGGTGAATTAGAAGACCGCTGTTGGTCTCCACCCACAGGTCTTCAACATTGGTTACAATTGACTCACGAAATTGAAAACAAAGCTTACACCAAAAAAAGAGTATCGGCGGAGAAACAGCTGCAGCAAGCTCGTGAAGCGGTAAATATTTAACCATTTTCAGAGGTCAAAGAAATAAACTGGATAAAACAAAAAGATTCGAGGTGCCTTCACATTTATACTTTCAACACTAGCATAGAGTGCCAAAGTCGTCATTTGTCCAATCACACGACTTTGTTTTGACGCTAGCGTTGTTCTAGCGTCAACCAAATGCAAATATCGATAGGTGCAGCTTCAAGTTGCTTCAGGCTAAAGAAATTGGAGCTATGTCGTGAAAAATTGGCTTGCTGCTTCACTTTTGAATTAAACAACTTGAAGTTGCGCACGTCGAAATTCTTATTTGGTTGATGGCGTTGTTGATGCTAGTATACATACACCCAAGGTGCGTTCCAAATGAGTACCCAAGCGTAGCTGCTTCATTTTCTATCTAGTGAGTAAGTACCCCTACTGCCGTTGATTTAACGACGGTTGCTATAGTAAGACAAACTATTTACATTAGTTACCAATGCAACATTTCTTGTCCAGATCGAGAAAACTTGCTCAATGAACCGCAGTAGGTGTATGTATGTACATCGCTAGCGTCAAAACAGAGGTCATGTGATTGGACAAATGACAATTTTGACGTTTAACGCTAGTGTTAAAATTCTGAATGAAAAGGCACCCTTAGAAGGAATTTGTGCTCGATGATCCCCGAATTTCTACTGTTTCTTCTTTCAATAATAGTGTGAAAAGCTGAGAAAAAAGAGATCCAGTTTAGTCGGAGCGTTTGTTTCAACTCATGGTAAATCCATAGATGAAGTAGACAAGAGTATCGTTGATGCGAGAACATCGTTGAATGAAGTTACCGCAGAATTGCAAGAGCGAGTGCACCGCTGGAAGCAAATTGAGATTCTATGTGGTTTTAACATAATAAATAACAGTGGGTTGCCTCAACTTGAAAATATGCTTTATAGAGCGGCTCCCAATGGCAGAGGTATCGGATTTAGAGGTAAGAAAGATATAATTTTTCGGTCCATGATAATTTTTGAACCATTTTTTATGCTCGATTTTATTATAAATATTGAGTTGTACTGCACCATTTTTCCAAGTTTGAAATTGGTACATTCAAAATGTGAATGTCAGGATTCTGTAAACTGTGAAATTGATATCTCAGACTGGATGTTAGAGATATAATATTTTTCAGGACGGATGAGTAGCCAAGATGATTTGGATGATGATATAAGCTCTTTATACTCACCGTCGTTATCAGGAGGAGCAGGTAAGCTGGATATGGACATCCATGAGCACTCCGATTGACGCAATTGATGCTCATCTCGCTATGACAACACCTCCGCCCCCTCTCTTCCTCCCATATAAAACTATTGCTTAACTATTTTTTTAATTTTCTTGCACGTTGTGTAGACGAAATATCTCTTTCACCCAGGCCTCCAGTTTGTAAAAATGCAGAGTTTTTTCAAAAATTCCTTTTATTGTCGTGTTAAAGGTCGAATGTCTAGTGCTGAAATGTCTAATGTTGAATACTGTCTTCACCCCATATCCCTCGTAGATAATTATCACAAGTTTTTATTATGATTATTACTATTTTTCACGCTTGGAGTATAATATCAGGCCGATATTCTATCATCATTTTATTATATCAAACTAAAAATATTTTTGCTTAATGCTCTGTCAGAAAAAGTATAGCTGCAATAGTGCTGATCGTATTTTTATTATCAATAGTAATCAATTTTACGTAGGAGTAAGTACTTTGATTTTTTTATGTCGAGATAACTTGCGCTTTGTCGGATATGATTTTATTATTTTACAATTACTTATATTTTTCGACGTTAAGAGAAATGCAATAAGAAATTTTGATATCATTGTATGCTATTTCAGACGTGGTCCCAAAATAATTTCGCATTTTTATTATTATCAAAGCGAGAAGAAGTCAGGCTCATGCTGCAAACTAGATTTCACAGTATTCGTTAAACGGGTAATAGTAATTTTGTCAGAAATTTGTGTTGCCGTACTTAACAGATTAATTTAATTGAATATAAATTACTTTGTTTCATTAAATATTTCAATACTCTCGTACAGCAATATCAGATTTCGAGTCATCACTCATAATTGCCCGGAAACAATGGATGTTTTGTTTTTATCCCGTTCATTTATTATTTATTCCACTAACATCAAGCTGCATAAATCATTAATTAAAACTGCACTAACCATCCGGCTATCATTTAGTAGATATGAATAATCTTATTTCTGATGTCCTGCAATTGAAAGGATTTGAAAAAAGTAACAGATAGTATACAAAATTTCTTCTATTATCATTTTCTTTGCTATTATCTATTATCGTAATTCAACTTACGTTTGTCAATTAGATAGGTAGGAGAATTTTATTTTAAACTCGAAGAAGCTTTTTTCCAAATTGTACAAATATTCGATATTCATTTACAACCAGTGAAGATTCACTCCATTGTAAGGTTTCATTAATTGACAATGCTCTGACAGGGATTGAGATATGAAAACAGAAATCAGATACGGCTGTAGTGATTAATGAGAACACGGAAAAAAAACATTATACTATTGAGAGATCTGCGTTTTATAATCAATGCTTACTAGTCGCTTTCATAAAGTAGAAGAAGAGGGTATGTATAAGTTTCTATTTTTTTAGTACACTGAATGGAGTTGCAGCTTATATAGTGAAATGTAAAATAAATATATGTGTAATGATAATCGAAGATACATAAAAAGAAAATATACCTCCGACATATTGCGTGAGCACAAATGCACAAAATCACCATGCATATGCACTTTTTATCTATCCACGTATGTATGTATGTATATGTATATAGTATATTATATGCAAAAAAAATATTCCATAGCAATTTTTTGTTAAAAACAATTAACAAGTGATTAATATAGGTAATTCATGGTTGTATATAAAAATGTTAAGCTCACTTTTTTCTTTTTTCTTTTTTTTTCATATTATTAAAATAACATTCTGGTTGTAGGTACACCATGGATGCAAAGTCAATTACACAAAAAGTAAATTAATATATTTCCGATAAGAATTATTATGTGTAACTATTTCTACATCTAATAAATATGCATAGCTTATAATAATACAATAAATAAAGTCCTTAAGTGATGTGAGAAAACACAAAAGAGAATTCAAACGTTTCCTTTGTCTCAAATACTATTCCTATGCGAAGACTTCTCAAAGTATACAATGTAAAAACGATGATTAATTAGAAAAGCCTATTTGGGCGGAACCATTACTTTAGCTAGAGATATCATCTTCATCCTTTCATATATGTAATTATTCGAGTTATTTGAGTGCATGCAATGATGTTGTATTTCCTGGGGTGCAATTCTGTTTCTTTTTCCGCTACGCTACCCCCTCTCTTTCGCCTTCCCTTTCAATCACAGCAGCTCTTGTAGCTGTTACTGCTCGGTGAAAAAAAAACGCAACCATATTGACCAGTTTCGTGGAATTATTATTATATCAATAGCTACGAAAGTTGCGGCGGTTGAGGGGAAAGGCCCAAGAGAGGGGGTATCTGTTTGCTACGTACCGCATGCGGTACATAGCGGAAAAAGAAACAGAATCGCATCCCTGTTAGAGAGATCTCACTTTTAATGAAAGTAAACCAATAGAAATGATTTTTTTTAGGTATTTGTAAATATAATTAACAAATTGTTTATCCTTTCCATAGTATCCCTCTCTTTTCTGAAGTATTCAGTAGTTTGGAGAGTGGTGAACAGATATACCTAGTATAATTAAACCAATTGCCAGCACGTAAAACTTATTTTTAATGCACCCTGATCACTAATTATGAAATTACAATGCAAAATTAGCACAATATACTTATAGAAATTCTTTATACACTTTTTATACAAAATTAGTAGATTAAAATGAGTCATCTCAGTGAATAGAAAACACCGATGAACACAAGATTTGGCAAAAAACAAAATCGGAGTTCTTTTTTCCTAGTATTAAGGAATTGTGAGCCCTCTCACAGCACTGTATTCCCTGAAATTTAATCTACGTGCAATGTGCAATACTTGATAACGATAAAATTCTCGTAAATTGAACAGAATTTGATATATGGGCAGGTCGCATTATGTCTGCTGCAGGTATGCTGGAGAGTTTAGCATGGAAGGAGTCATCCATACCGCCGGATTCATCTGGTAGTGAAACCGGGAAGGATACCCCGCCCGAAGCAGTGCAATTTATAGTTGGAGAAGGAAACGAAGAAATGGCATCAAAGTATATTCCTAAAGAAAAACCAGAAGGACCAACACCATCATCGACATTACACATGGTACGATCTTACAGTCAAGATACAAACATGGTAATTAACGAACCGACAGCCTCATCACCATTCCTATCCAAGACATCATTCTCTGACAATTCTCTAGACATAACAGAAAAATTAAGCAATCGTATGAACATTGTTAAGAAATCGTTAAAAGATTTGCCGACTGTAATGTCCGTCGACGACGAAACATTATCAACTGATTCAAATTCAACTGCTGATCATAACGAAGAATTAAAAAGGAGACGTAGAAAGTTACATTTTCCGTTTAAAAGAAATAAAGCCAAACTTACGTGATCTTAAAAGTGCTAGTCAGGTAAAATGCCGTTGTATACTTAAAGGAGGAAGAAACAGTTTTCCAAAACACTTAAGCAAATTATTATTTTCTCTTTTTTCGATCCCAATTGAACAAAATTTCATTTGAATAAAAAAATTGTAATGTATATTGAAATAAGTTTTTATGGTATTTAACTTTAAATGTAATAACTGCGATATTTGTACAATAATCATTGATATGCCTATATATCTGATATTATTATTATTATTCTTATCATCTTGTTATTTCGATAGCATAAGAATGAGAAACTAAAATGTGTTGAAAGTTAGAATGAGCCCAAATTATCTTTAAGATATAATATAACATAAAATACACTTTCCATTGCTCATTGCAAAAATATAAAATTTACGTAATAAAATTTCCAAATCAACGGCGACTGCGCTCAATCTCACGTAATTTGATCAATATATCATGCATAATTTTTATAAAATAGAATTGTATGTTTTGTCGTGAAATATTTGCCAAATTTTTAACTATGAGAACTAAGAATTTCAATGTTGATAGAGTATAGTGTACTACCGTTGAGTGTAGAAGGGTTCTACACTCAACGGTACTACTAGATAGACGAAAGATTTTGCATATGCATAAATAAATTATGATTTGTTAGAAACCTACAAATTTTAGGTGTATCGGCACGCTTCAAATTATTAATAGTTTTTCTGCTCAGAAAACAATAATTATAAAATTAATAATCAGTATAAAGATAAGCTTGCGCCAAATAAATTATTACGGAGCAATCTCAAAATTGATAACTTATACCATTATAGTATTTTCAAAATCATTGTTTTGAAGTCAGTGTTGTTATTCGTTTATCCGATTATGAGTGCAATTTGTCAATAACACTGGCATTACAAATTTATTTGCGTTATATCTATTTTTTAGGGAGAGGGAAAGAGGGGAGAACAGAAGAGAATTGGCTAATTAAGTCTCGTTAGATAGATAGATATATAGATTGATAATTTAGATTCTACGCAATCTCAAAAATGTTGAAGAAAAATAGATTTTAGGATTGTAATTATAATAACTGACGCACAAACGTTACGACGTTCAAGTATCCAGTTCCAAATTTGAAAAGAATTGCAATATAAATTGGAATTGACATTACATTGACGGACTATGAATCAAATTGTAAATTATTGAACAAACTTGTTGTTTTGAACACTCGGTCAATTGCACCCAAAAAGAATTCTCGTATGTAATTTTGATCAAATCATTCGAAAAATCATTTCACCTAAAAGTATCCCAATACAGAGAAAAAAAATCTGACTTCTGTATTTTTTCTCAATTATTCATGGCTAATCTGGTTATTAGGTGCACACAAGTATAGTCGACAGTGAATTTTGAGTGTACTTATGACCACATCGCCTAACCAGAATCCTAAATTGTGCACCTGGATACCACATTAAGAAAAGGACAGTTTTACCTCATTTTTTGTGTGTTATTCATTTTTAGCGCATAACCATAACTGAAATTAGAGTATGTCATTTCAAAGTCTCGTGGTTCAAAAATTATTGATTCCCATGCGTGTACTCATAGTGATGATAATACCTAGATACACATACATACATACATAAATGGCTACATACATGAAGAGAGAGATATTTTGGCACATGCAATCGCTATGCCGTAACATCGAATCATCGGAATAAAAACTTGTGATTAGAATATTCGATGAAGCCATGTAGCTGGGTATATTATTTGTATATCTTTCTGTTGACATTTGATCAGCATTGTTATAAAATCTAATATGCTAGGATATTATATTATTTTAGCACGTTTTCGGGAGAAATATCGCATGTATATAATATATAAACAATATTAAAGTTATGAAAAAAATATAAATATTTTATTTCAATTTTGGTCTATATATATATTTAGTTTAAAAAAAAAAAAAAAATGTCACCGTTTGTGGCCCCCTATTCCCACCCGTCCCCTCTCTTTTCTCGAATGAAGCATACATTTTCATTCGGTTATATGTTCAACGGTATAATGTATCTAATTGAATTTTAATATTGTATAATTTGAAATGAGTATTATCTGCTGATTAATATGTAATATAGGTATATTATATACTTATATTACTTTATCATCTAGAGTATGAGAAATATGAAACGCATGTCTTCCTTGTGTGATTGAAGAAATCGACTTTTCCTAAATAAAATATACTATATTACTTAGAATTGGAAAACTAAAATAAAAATGAATTAACATATAATATATAATATATTTATTTAGCGCTTTTTTCATTATTTTTCCCAGATTATTATTATAATTATTATAGAAAATTGATTAGTACTATAAGTTGTAAAGCATAATTGAAGTATATGTTAGCAAAAAAATTGTACAAGGCAAAAACAATGCGAATACGTATTTTTTCTTTCTTTTAATTAACTACTATTACAGTAACATGGACATAATATGTTACTTATGCATTTCGAAGATCTTCATCATATGCTAGATTTATTGACATTTTTTATAATTTTGCTATAACGTACTTATACTTACACAGGATTTATTAATAAATATTGCATGCCTAAAACCAAAAGGGCGTATATCCTATGCTTATACACAGTAATTACGCCTTTTTGCTTTCAAGTACGCGATACACGTGTACAGAACAATGTACGTAATTCGATATGAATCATAAAAATATTTGAACGCAATATTTTATAATTTGGTAATAATATATCGGAATAGGTACCATTAATATTATCAACGCTTTGGCACAGGCATAGTATCGATATACAGGTAGAGGGTTTTGGTACGTGATTATTATAAATTGCAGTGTTTTATAACTCAACTATCATTTGAGTATCGTATCAAGTATGTATGGAAATATCTATGAAATTATATAATAATACTATAAAACGCGATTATCTGTTGATGATAAAACTTATAATTTTTCGTTTACACCAGATAGAACTGTACACGTATTGTCTGTAAAATCTATATGATACTTTAAAAAAATGTTCGATCGTCTTTTTTTTTTAATTTCATGTCAAATTTTACATTATTTTTTATTTATTATAAATTATTAACGTACAGTTATTATCTTTATCTGCCTAACTGTGTGTATGCATGTATACCTATAGGTATATTAGGATTATATTTATACACAGATTCGTATATTACACATTCATACAAATAAATATCTGTCAAATATAATTTCATCTCATTTCAAACATAATATAATTATGTAATATACAGATAGGTATAGTTTAATAAATGGCTAGGATATTCTATTGAATATATATCATTCTGTAATAACATTCAATTGTCGTTTCAAAACAGATATCAGATGAGCGATAAGATCACTGTTGAATAAAAAAGTATACCCGTTAAACGTCTATCGTGCATGCACAGATATCTGAATAACTATAACTGTAGTTCGTTGAACGTTTTCTAGTTTTTCCAAAACGTTTATTAGTCCGATAAACGCGTCTAGCAACGAGGTAGGTACTATATAAATATGTACTGTATCTCATTACAGTCAATTGTAACATTTTTCTAAAAAGCTTGGAGTAGGTAGTTTTAATTGAATACATACACAGGTAATATTGCCATTTTTTCAAGTCAAACTTTTCTAAACAAAGTACATCATTCGTTTTCCGACTAGAGTTAACTTATCATGTTTCTGTTATATTTCATGAGTTTATTTTCTTTATCTTCACCTGAAAATTCATATATTTTCATCATAACTTTTGGTAAATTTCAAGATTTCTCAAAAGCTGAAATGAATAAGGTGGTCGTCGAGGAGTTGGAATCACAACTTCTATAATTAATGGTGATAAGCAATAAACCTACATTGAATATTTATAACCATCGTGTACTCGTCAACTAAAAAAACAGGCCTAAAATTTCCTGCAAGCAAAATTTGAAAATTATAAACAAATGCCGAGATATGAATGTTTCACAACAACTAGCGCTTCGAAACGTAGAAATATCTATTCGTATCGGTCGAATTCATCCTGAGTACACTTTTTTCATTCAAAGAACTATTCCCGACAATTTCACCATGACGTAATTATTTAATAATGTTTTATTATTGAATATTTGATTTTTTGAGATTCCGTTGATATCGATTTTGAGTAACAAGTACCGATATTCAACGATTAAATGAGAAAATCAAAATTATGTCACGGTGAAATGGCCGCGAATAGTTTTTTAAACAAAAAAAGCCAACCTAGAATGAATTCAACCGATTCCAATAGATATATTTCTATGTTTTAAAGCGCTTTGTTGTAAAACATTCATATCTCGGTATTTTTTTATAATTTTCAAATTTTCGTTGCAGGAATTTCTAGGCCTGTTCTTGTAGTTGATAAGTACACGATTGTTATAATTATTCAATGTACGATTATTGTCTAATACCATCAATTATAGACGTTGTGATTCCAACTATCCAACCGTTTTAAGAGGATCCTCCGCTGTAGGATTTTCTATTGTTTATAGGGAACAACGTATCAAATTTTGAATCCAATTAGAGTCAACATCTTAACGTCAGTGCTCTGAACACCATCCTCAAAACACAAATGTTCTTTGAATTCCAACAATCATCGTAACATTTGAGTAGCATTTTGAAATTTTCGCTATTTTTTACCACCCATAAGATGGATAACTTCTCCATTTGTGATGCAATTTTGCTAGTTTCAAACAGCTGTAATCATGTGATCCAGACCCAATTCCAATTTTGAATGAATAAACGAAAAATACAATATTTCTTGTAGTTTCAATAGACATGGACCCCCTAAGTACGTTTATAACGAATATACAGAGCTGTAACGTATATATTTGACTATAACGGTATAAAAATTTATACTGTGATATTCATATACCTATATTCATTTACCAACTATACTTATAACTAGGTAGTTCTATTACATTTATTATATTATAATTTATTACTTCATTCGAGAGCGTACGTAAACTCCAGGTAGTATTAGTATTGACAATTGCTGCATGAGTAAATGAATGAATAAATAACTAGATAGATAATGATATTAAATCATTTCAGTACTGCTATAAATAAATAATCCCAATACAATACGTATGAAGGAGGCATTCTTCTTTTATAATTATACATAATAATTTAATATAATATAATAACTTGTATAACAACATGAAAGACAGAATCTTTTATGGTCTGTATTGCCATAATGATAACAATTCATTAGTATGTAGCCATTGGATGAGAGTATACATATTATTATAGTTTATATAATTATACCTACGTGTTGCTCAACAAATGATATCAACAGTTTCGATACCGAACCATTCCAATAAATGTATTTTCAAGCAATTTTTGGCTGATATTTGCCATTGGAGACAATTTTTCGTTTTTTCGCCACTGACATGGGACAGCACTTTTTCTTTCTACTGTTACACCTTATACATTCCTTCAGAATTGGCAAGTGATAAAAGTTTTCTCCTCATGAGAAATTTTCGGTCAAACATCGCTTAATATTGTTTTGTGAGCATAACGTTTCGGTGTTGAAACAGCTGATATTATTTCACGTAATTTTGTTGGCTCAATGTTATGAATTTCAGCATCATAGTTAATTTGCAACCAGTGGCGTTATACTATAGAGGAACAATTATATTGATTCATTCATGTAATAGTTTCTGAAGAAATTTATGCAAGAACAAAATGTTTTTGTCTCTCTTTAACTACGAACGTTAGATAGATAGATAGATAGATAGATAGATAGATAGATAGATAGATAGATAGATAGATAGATAGATAGATAGAATGCAATGTATACATTATAATATCAGATTCTTTCAATTATCACAATTATATTGGGTATAGCCAAATTCGATTTATCTCATTATATTCTACTAAAATTGATAGTAATTAATACAACAGTCTACGTAAAAATAATAATTCAGATGATAATTATAACAAAGTTTGTTGCATAGCTATTACAGCATACCTTTTATAAGTATTTAATCACAATATAAATGGTTATACGCTGAATTTTATCCCATTTTGCTGGAGCATTATTGATTTCCTTATCGTCTTGAGCGATGAAATCATATTCTCATATTATAAATGATATTATATCATATTATGAACTTTCGAATATTTATGACGAGAATTTTTTAACATCGATATAATGCGTGAGTATGGCTGGATCGTAATAATCATATTATATTTGTTGAGTAAAATAAATCAAAATGTGCAGCGACTAAGATACGAATTTCACAAATTTTTACATCCGCATATGTAATTTGATCATTATTCAATTTCACGATCCATCTGTTTCTCAAAAAGATTTCAATGGTCGATGGGCTACTTTTGTATTATATATAATTCAAATTATTATTAACTTTCTAACCAATATAATATATGCATACTAATGTACACATATTAAATTCATATGATCTGTTACATTATCTTATATATAATATAAGTTCATAAATTATATTGGTCATGAAAACATGAAATCTAACAAAAACTAACGTATCGCAGTATACACGATATAAAATCCCATACGGTAATCATTTATACCTCTCGATACAAAGAATTGAATAATTAATTGATTGCATTTGGTACGTAATTACGAATAAATCGTTGTGCGATTCGATCTTGGTAGATGAATACACGTAGGAATTAGGCTTAGATAATTATATTATATTATATGGACAAATCAAAGTATTTATACCAATAAATTAATATGTTATAATACGTAATTTCGTGTATAATGAAATACATTATAATCTCTTGTATAAATAATGATAATAATAATAATAACAATAATAATAATAATAATAACAATAATTATTATTATAATAACTGACACTCTGTAGTGAAACCCTAAGTAAAAAATATTCAAACCTAGAAGTACATTATAGATACATATACATTGAATGCTCAATTAACACTCGCTATTATTGACTGTAATTTCATTATATATATATATTAACTGGTATAATAAAATGCATTTGGGTGGAAATACAAGATTGTATAATAATATAGGTGTAACGTTTCAGAAACTGCGGCGCAATTGTATTCTGACTTGATCAGGAAAATTACATATAAACATTTTTTATAATATTTCTTTCATTCAAATGAAAAGTGAATCTTCAGAAATTCACCTCAACTGAAGAAATATATACTACTTCAAAGTAGAACGCATGATTGAAATAGCAAAATCTAAATCTGAATCTTGTGGTACAAATATGCGCATTGCATGGGACAGAATCTGTATAAATATAAAATGTAGGTATATTATTTATTATATTTTCTTTCAGTCTTATAGTTCAGGATAATCTAATAATCTGTATATATTTTTAGCAGTATTATTGTTAATTTCTCGAATACCACTTCTCAAATATACCACTTCACGTATAATAACTATACTATACTTATAGTATGTGTATAAGAAAAACTCAATGTAACAACGATGAATATTATAACGGACGATACAATATATTAACAATAAATATACATATATTATGATTATTATTAATATATTCCTTTTTTCACCCGGTGAGCAATGGAGGTGATGTACTGTCATGGCCTCTTCATTATTAATTATAATAATATAAATATCATTTCTACCTACATAATTATTAACTCTACCTCTTAAAACATGGCCAATAAATTGCATTACCTCGTTGCAATAAGTCATAAATTATATATAAATATATCCCCCCATTTACCTATTTGCTTTTTCTAATCTTTCCTCTTCATCTGGCATATTTAATTTCCAGAACCACCATCGTCGTCTTGTTGCTCGCTCATTTCAGCCGCTGAAGGTATAGTAGCGAGTAGTCTAACAGCCAAGCGCCCAGGAGATCCTGGGGGTTCAGGTTCCTGAACAGCGAGTTGCCTCGTTAATCGTGGCTTAGGTCTGACCGGCCTTGGCGCAGGTCGAGTGTTAACTTCTAGAGATGCACTCGACCGAGACATTTTCCATGTACTAGTACTCGCGGTTGTGGCTGACCCCGAAGAATCGTTACGTGAAGAACTAAGATTAGAATCTTGTGAGGGCTTCCTCGTTATCAACCAAGACGACGCTCGCCGTTTAGGGTCTAACAATCTCAGAGGTATGCCGCAGTGGTGCGTTTGTCGCCAAGAATCAGACCGTGAACTTGAAAAATTTTCACTAGAAGATACAGACGAAGCGCGTTTATGCTGCTTTTGTTGTATTTCAGCAATTTGATAAGCATATTGATCGTTTCGCGTGTGTCTTTGATGTTGATTACGAGTACATGGTAATAGCCATCTAGTGCCCCACCAATTACTTCTGCATTGACCAGCTTCAAGAAGTCTAGCATTGCATACGCAAGCGGCTTGATGATTATCTCTGGAAGATCTATCGACTAGACTATTAGTATTGGCCGGAGTTTGTCGATTACTAAAATTTGAGCTATGACGGCATCTCCCAATGCCTCTAGTGACGCGAGACTCTTCAATAGCTTTACAAATCAACACGCAATCCTTTTTGAATTGTTTAGTTAGAATGGCGTAGAGAAAAGGATTGCAACACGAATTTAATGGCAGAATAAAAACGGCGAATACTTTTGCCTGTTCCAGGGAAACCAATTGCAGGCCGAACGTTGCAGTGAGAGAAAAAAATGCTATAGGAGACCAGCATAAAAAGTCAGTAAAAACTAGTAGCGCCATTCGCTTGGCGATTCTCGAATCATTTGAATTCCATGCTTGAGAACCACGAATTGCACAATACATTTTAAGGTAGCATCCCATGAGAATTAAAAACGCTACACCATTAATCAGCATCAGGAATACAACGTAGGTCAAGGAAACTGTTCCCGTTGTTTCGAAGGGTAAACAAATGGCAAATTTTCTATAATCGGATACACCAAGGAGCGGCAAGGTAGCCATTGAAATGGCAAATCCCCATCCCACGGTCATAATGTAACCGGCGTGTTTGAGAGATAGACGTTTATTCAAATGCATCGCGTGTGTTATTGCGTAATTCCTTTCCAAAGTTATTACCGCTAAAGTATAAACACTTAATTCAGAACTTAGAACTCCGAGAAAACCTGCAAGCTGACATCCGGCAGACATTTGCCATCTGATCGCGTACATTCTGAATTCTCCTAGAGTTGAGGCGTCGATTACGGCCAGTAGACCTGAAAAGATTGAACAACAAAACTTTAAAATAATTTTAATTGGGTTTCAGAAATAATCTGGTCTTTGGAATTTTGAAATTTCTTGCTCACCAAGATAAACACCCATAAAAAAATCAGCCGCAGCTAAATTGCAGACTAAAAACCTTGGTACATCCATTTTACTTCTAGAAAATATCAGGACGAATACTACAGTGCCATTTCCGAGCATGGCTAAAAGAAAGACGATCCAAACTCCGCAGCGCAAAGTCCACCAGTCGAATAAATCTTGACATGGTAAAAAGGGACCTGAAAAAAGTATTTTTTGTAAAGTTTAGTCAATGTTGTGTTGTGTTACGAATTATTGATGTGTTGGGTGTTCCAATAGACTAAGATAATGCAGGTTTCAAAAAAACAAACCAGGCTGAGGTAAGCACTGGACATTGACTGGCGCCGATTGACCTGGAATGGTACTTCGCCCTTCTTGATCCTCGAAATACTCCTCCACATAGGTAGGCAGGTTACCAGGGTATGTGAAATCTGAACCAAAGTTATCCCAAAGTTCATTTATTTCTGTTCCAAATTTGTCGCTCAAGTTATCTACAAAAATTTTATCACTTTAGTGCTGCAAACTTATGTTTTCTTTCCGTTTCTTTGAAATCAGTTTTCCAATCAAATATTCAAATTTATCATAAATTGAATTTCAGTTACGTTTGTACAATGATAAATAAGCGTTATCGAAATTTAAGACAATCACAATTCTGGGGTAAAATTAAACGATCATAAAATCATTTTGCAGCATTAAGTGTGATCGGCGAATTGAAAAATAAACAGAATATGAAAAAAAATAAATAAAATAAGGCTTCTAAACTTGAGGATTATTATTAATGAAGATTGGACTTGTAATTCTCATTGCTTGTAGTACACTAGATTTTATCAAGTTAGTTATACTCACTTAGTTGTGGCCAGATATCGGTATTGCTAGAATTCCAAAGACTCATATCGAACTCAGTATCGGTAGGAAAAAGTACAGATTCTTCTACAGAAGTTCCGGTAACATGTTCGTCTAATTCTAGATGAAGAAAAGCGCAGCAATGATAAGCGTACGATAAGACCATTGTTTGTACACGTGGAAACATTTCTGGTGGAGGAAATTCCTTGAGCGCAGGATTATTGAAAGTTTTCAAATGTAGGAGTTGTGATAGTCCAGAAGTTGGCAAAGTAGGAAACACATTGTTTCCAAGATTCCTACATGAGGGAAAAAAAGACCACAGAAGACAAACTAAAGAATCTGCTTCAGAAAATATGCAAATAAATTCATTCAATCCTATAATGTTGCACACTTACAGATCTTCCAGTTGATTGCTCTCCCTGAATGTATCCGGATGTATAAATTCAATGTAGTTACTTTCTAAGTCTCTGTAGGCAACATAAAATAGAAAACGGCAATTGATTCAAACGAATGAACAAATACCAAATAATTATCGTTCGTTATATTCTTACTTTATATTCAATTAGAAACAACTTACAAAACTTGTAGCCTTGCTAAACCGACAAAAGCGTCTCCTGGCAGTGATCGTAGATTGTTATTTGATAAAAGCAGATCATGTAGAGCAGTAAGATTTCTGAAAGGTTGCCCAGATAGTGAAGAAATCATGTTACTAGTCAAGTCCCTGAAAATTTTTATTGAAGATTGTTACACAATTAGCTATAATTCGATCTTGTACAAATTTATATAAAGAAAAGCAAAAGAAATATCATAATTTTCTTTACTTACAAAACCCGGAGGTCGCTGCACTGCGTCAAATTTGGAATGCGTGTTAAATAATTGGACTTCATGTCTCTGGAAAAAGGGAATAATATAATAAGATTGTTATTTATTTACGATATTACATACTTCATGTTGAATGTATGCATATTATTATTTTTTCCGATAAACTTACAGACTTTTCAGTTTAGGACATGTTTGACAGAGACCTGTCGGAACATCCCTAAGTTGAGCACGGTCGATTCTTAGTAATTCTAACGCTGCGGTACCATTGAGGTTTGGAAATTCTTTCAATTCTCTTACGTTTGATAGAATTCTAAAAGATAACAAGATTCTTTACTGCCATACGAGATCATTTTCATACAACATAGTATAATAAAAATTGGTTTTTGAATATTTGCGATTACTTTTGAGATTATAATTAATATACTTACAATTTACGAAGTTTTTGAAGTTCTTGAAAGCTACTAGGATGTATTACCCTTATAGGATTACCTCTCAGATCGATGGAAACAAGATTTTTGTTATTTTGTAATAATCCACCTTCTATCATTTGGATTCGATTATTCGTAATAGACCTAATTTGTCATCACAAACAAAAAAAGAATTAATGATTGAAATAAGACCTATACCCCCGCTATGTATCCAAACAGATTCATAAATTTCAAGGAATCTATTTTCCAATGTATATATAGATACGTATAGTATGGTAAATATGCTTACAGGTCTTCGAGGTTCTGAAGTTGTGTAATAGCTCTTGGTATTTGAGTCAATAAATTATCATCAAGTTCCCTGTGAATGAAATCAATAGGCATAAAATCCATCAAAGATGAAGAAAAGATATAAACATAAGTTTACGAATTATCTTATTCCTTTTAAACGATATACATATTACTATACAGAAACTGTAATACTATACTTACAGCACTCTTAAATTTGTAGAATTAACAAATGCGTTAAAGTTCACTGCAACCAAATGATTTCGTCGAAGAGATCTGTAACAGAAAAGAAAGAAGCAGATGAATTACATGCCTAGATCTGAATATGAAAAGGTGTGTCAAAAATTGTTAAAAAACGTGAGCCTGAAGTTTCAATAACGTCAACGTAACAGAACCACGGAAAATACACGTTTCATGACTTTGTGATGTTGACGTTACTCAAACATCAGCCTCGCATTAAAAACCTATCAGTATACTTACAAATTTTCAAGGGTTGAAAACTGATGAAATGCGAACGCTGGAATGTTTGTTATATTATTGTTCATCAAATCGCTGTAACATGAGTAAAAAATGAATCAATTAGAAAATGTATTTCAACAATTGGCATTAATATTAATATCTCTATCTCTATCTCTATCTCTAGCTCCTCCCTTCCTTTCCGCGCCCCTCCCCAAGCCGTCTCTCCCTCCCACTGGAGGAACCTGGAACCGTTTTTGACTCTCCATATGGATTTTTATGTACTCCATGTGTATATAATAAAACCGTTCTTGGATGTAATAGAACACTTTCCCTGGACCCTCTATGCTTATATTCTTATGCACGAATATAAATTCCGTAAAAATCATTACAAATATATGTTGTAAGCGGAATGGTCTAGATTAATAACTGTCATGAAACTGAAGTGCCATGATTGATTATAGTGTCAGGTAGACACTGATTGATGAACCGTTTATCTGTGAAGAGAAAAGAGCAAAAGGAAGAGGAAGAGGAAAAAAAAGTAAAATACCTTAGGCAGGAACTTTAACACCACACATTACTATACTTATTTCTCTACATATATGTATAATATTATAAATGAAATTCGTCAACTTTGGATTCAAATTAGAACAATATTTCAGTGAACGCTGTGAAATGTTTGTAGACAGCATTTAATTATTGTAAAATTCCTTGTTCAAATTGTCGTTGGAAGTATCCGCAGTAAAACTGAACTCCTCGAGTAGGTATATTAGAGATACGAATATGATCGAATAAATCTATGTCTATACATACACCACTGTATATACATACGCTACTTTACTGTAACCAATTTGTCCACTGTGAACTTTAATCCGTGTATTGATTAATTGTTCATTATTACAATGCCTCAAGCTGTGTTTAAAGGTATACTGGATTAAATATGCAAAATGTTCAAATTATTTATAGTGTACAAAAGATAGGTACAGCTGTGACCGTATTTCAATATTTTATTTTATTTTTTGTCCTATTATATAGTAGTACAACGAAATATCACAATGGGCATCTCCTCCCCGCCTATAGTTATATGTATTTCGATTGATTAATAAACGTGTACACATACATACACACACATACGCACACGGAACACACACCTTGAGTATGCTAAGGTAAGTAAAATATGTTAAGTATGAATGTATGTAAGTACCCATATCTATTCATGCATTTACATACTCGAGGGTATATAATATCTTGTCTCTTTGAGGTCATCTAATATAACACGCATACATATGTGTGTACAATATGTAGGTTATTTCCGTAGGCATTTTCGCCTTTGCATAGGTATAGGTATAGGTATATGTATACACGATCCATCGCTGCATCCACCAATCAGTAAAAATGAATCAAAAATACTCGTGATACATATGTGTGTATGAATACAGGTGTATAGGTAGTACATTATGCGGGCATATGCGTGCAGTCTACGTTCCCAATCCCAAGAATACAAAATTAAAAGTCTCGAAAGAACTCTCCTCGGTGTATGCGTAGACCGTAGTCCGTATGTGATACAGTTAACTACAATCATATCACCATTCCTGTATATATATATATATATATATATATATATACGTGTAACTGAATGGAAATTGCATAACATGATAATTCCGGGGAATGAATCCTAACGAAAATGAAAGAATATAAAACCGGAACCGTATATCAATTATGATCATATGTGCATGAGATTTCACCGAACGGGATCGATAGTATAAAGAGCATCGTCGATCATTGAAATAAAATTGACCCGCATGCAGGCAGACCGTTTTCTGTATCACCCTGTACACGTAAAAATAGCACAAGTTCAACCATGGGTGCTTTCACTCTTGCTTTTGATATGCCCGCGTCTACATTTCAAACACATATAAGTCGCCATGGTATAGAGACGGACATTTCTATATACATAGATATATACCTACATATAGTGTATATATGTATATGTTTAGATCAGAGTACGTACGTATATACTCACACAGGAGATCTGACTCCTTCATAGTTTATATATATATATATATGTATTCAAACACCAGTGTCTGCATATAATGGATATAATAGGTTACATGGTAGAGTAGTAGGATGACCCAATCAATTCCGAAAGACAAGGTTAATCAAATACGTATAAATATCACCAAACGACATACATTGCGTTGTTGGTACGTATTATCATGTTATAATTGATTAAGTATATCGATAGAAATTTAAAAACATACAAAAGTTCCCACTTTGGTGGATATTCTATTTCACATCTTCGTTATATCAGTCCCTGATGTATGGGTAGATGACATATAGGTATATTCTTCGACGTGTGTTAGTACAGTGGAATTTTCAGAAATCTATCAAACACATCATGCGAGGGGTTCCTTCTTTCTCTAGTTTTTTTATTTTTACGAGCTGTTATAATAATAACATGAATTTCATGATCGTTGAATTCGGTGTAATAATAATAATACGGCATACATACTGCACCTTTGATGATGAGAGAAAATAACTTTTCTTACAACGACGAGGAGTGGAAGGAGAAAGAACAGGAGAAGGGACTCTTACTACGTGACTAAAATCTGGAGCCGCATACCAACGGGAGGAAGTTATACATTTATCCACCGTGAAGGTATTCAAGATAATAATAGAAAGAGGTAGGTATACCTATACCTAACTATGTAGAAAATGTTGCAAGAAAATACATATCACATTTTATATCCTGCTAACTCGTACACGGTCACGGATTCTAGTATAGTCATATGGAACCTAGATATTATAAAGCAGATTTATTATTTCACGCGCAATACGCTCAAGTTCATATGAATGTAACATCGACGAAACGAAAAGACGAAAAATACATTTATCCAAGGGATTTTTGGCTCAAATTTTCGAATGAAAAAGAATCTTTCTTTACTTATTGATTATTTTTTCCATTGTCATTTCAGGTATTATTCCCGGTCAAGACAAATACATACCTAGGCAAATGTATGCCACCAAAATGAAAACTTAATTCACGGCCAACGCGGGTCGTACATTTCTTTATTCTCAGTTTGTGGCTTGCATTTCCCTATATTTGTTTGTCCGCGAATCGCTGAAATGGCGAAAACGAACGAGGATATCTCTTGATCGGAGAAGTTATTTGAAGAAGCGGTTGAAAAGATTGGATTTTTCGCATAAATAATATTTCGGCGTCAAAATTACAGCTGAAATATTATTTTCCCCCGACTTTGCTGCGTTTATACCGTTGCGTTATGAGCTTCAGCCTTATAGAAATGAAGGTGGAGCCCGCGCCCTTTGGTTTCAAGAAAGAGTCTCATCCATCCATCTACGTCGTCATGTTTTACGAAGGAAATATTTTTTCACCGCAATTTTCTTCGCGTATATGCGAAATAGAAGAAGAATAAGAAAAAGAAGAAGACGAAGAGAAGAAGAAGAAGAAGAAAAGAAACAAGAAACCATACAAGGGGTGGCAATAAAAATTTTGCTGTATTATACTACACAGTATGCCTATACCATAATATGGAATTGTTTAGACGATGAAATAGATCGGTAGATGAATAGACGAAAAAGTAGAGTATACCGCTCTACGTAAGTATCGAATGAAGAAATAAATAAACGCTTTTCCTGCATTGCAAAATCGATTCGAATATCGTGTGTAGGTATAAGGTATTATAGTTATAGGTATATATAATGATATGCGAAAATTCAAATCATTCTCCGCGCGCACAACGCAGACACTATATGATATACGCCAATATATAAACTCTATCAGTGAAGAATAATACCGTGTGTATATACCCAATCTATACGTATAGTATATTCACGCGCGCGGGCACGCACATGCGCGCATATAGGTATGTAGTACATATACATACATTTGTGGGAAAAGCTATATATCTGTGGTTATCGAGTACATAGGTACGTTAATATGTATGTAATATGTATGTATACATAGTACATAGCCGACGTCGATAAATCAATGTGCGAGCTTCCGAGTTGGACGGTGGCCAAACCCAAATCGAATGCAATCAGTCTAATCTGCGCTATTTATGGGCAGAGTTTAGAAAATACCGATATTCTCCTTTATACTATAAAATGCGGAAATTAATACATCAAACGCGCACTCTTAACGTTTGATTATTTCTCAAAGATAAATTCCAATTTCAACACCTATAGTGCATTCGTGATATACGTGTTATTCTGTATGAATGTGTCGCCTATTATTCTCTTCCTGTTCATAGCTCCTATATACGTATAGGATTTGCAAACCAGAGCTGGCTTTTGCTATGTGTTACCTATCTATACTACATACCTGTATTTATATTTAGACGAGGAAGCGAGTTGAAGATCTACGTCTCGTCGGTGTCAAAACATCCCTGATTCATTCCGGTTAAAGTTCCCTTTCGCGGTGTCTAGCACGCGCTCATAAATCTCAAGCGCGCGATGCTTTTCTCGCGCACGAGAGTTCCAGCCAAGCCAACACTGACGAAGATATGCAAGGAAAAAGCTAAACAAAAAAACTGAGAAGCCCAGAAAACAGAGAAGTAGAAAAACGATAGAAAAAAGAAATTTCCCGACGTTTGACAAATTTCACCGAGCCCCACATCTATATGGATGCCTATAGGTATTCTACACAGTATAGCTATACATACATCTATATCTATTATATACTTGATCCGGCACCGCAACGAGCTATATAGCTATATCTACTAACGCACCATTTTATTTATTCATTTTTTGTTCATTTTGGAAACAAGAATAATGTCAACTTTCCAGACGCCCGCGCGACTGTATAGTATAGGTATAGGTATACATATACATGAGATATACGAAAGCTGATAGCAGAACAGGAACGGAAAGAAAACAAGAAAAAAGTAGCAAGAGACAATGTTCACGATTTCGAAAATATTGATACCAACCTTATATACGGATGCCGAGCTAACAACTAAATAAACTGATAAACTAAACTAAAACTAAACTGAAGAGCTAGATTAAACTAAATCCAGATCATACAATATTTGAGGGTTTTTCATTCCGCAAAATATCAGAAATTAACGAAATTAGGGAAAGTAAAGAAAATACCGCTGTAAGGGTACTCTCATGTTGTATACGCGTATTTCGTAACGATATACAGTATTGCGAATATTCGCAATGATTATTTATAATTGCAGAAGATGAATGAAGGTAAATTAAATTATAATACGGGTATAATATGCATAACGATAAATCGGCACAACTTACTTATCGCACTTGAACACATAGGTATACCTATAATCTTTGCGTTTAACGTATACGATTATCATGCTCGCGCGTATAAGTATATGAAATGAATTATAGTCGCGTGCTACTCCATCACGATACGTAAAATAATAACAAGGGTTGTTCTGCGAGATTTGCATCTGCATATAAAAAATACACCTATGTAATACCCGGTTACCACGCGCGCTGTGAGTAATAAATATGTATGTACAATATAACTATAGAGTTATACTCTGCATACCTACTTACTAAGTTATTCACTCGGTTAGTTATAGTTATATAGGCGTTTATCATTATCACACACATCAACAACTGCTGATGTGAGTATAATATATTATAATATTTTATACAAATTCGAACCAAAATCGCGAATTACAGTATTTAAACGATTATATTATGAATTATAGGTTTATTATGCATGCCGTGATGACATTATACGATCATTGATTACATGACGCACTACACCTTTTCGCTCATATGGATTTCCATGCATGCACGGGGAGTCCCGGCAGAGATTCCCGCGTTTCCATAATTTTGCAGAAAGTGATAGCAAACGACTGATCACACGCCAATTTCGTTATATATAGGTATAATATAGCCCAATTAAACTAGCACAGTTAAGCCCCACCGAGCGCCACTGCCCCTGTTGTATGTATATTTTGAAAATAAGGTGGAAAGCGCGTTCACGGCAATAAAATCTATAGATAAACTCTGCGAGTTGCGAGCTTGTTGGTATATATGCAGTGAAACTGAGAATCGCTTTTATAGTATGCAGGTATATGTACTCATGGCACCTATAACTATATAATACTTGTAGTATAGAAGAGGTGCGAGAGAACGCATGATTTTCATCGATATAGATATTTGCTATGTGTATATCAATACGCATAAATTGGATTTTCATTCTAATCCTACAAAAAAGTGAAATCTTGCATATAAACAAAGAAGATCAAACCAGAAGACACAGAAATTGTTTCCATCGCCAACCAATAATTTATACATGAGGCTGATAATCAGTAAAAATATAACATCGGTTGAAATATTACGTTGAAGAAGAATTATGATGTTTTTTCGTCGATTTTCTGAAATCTCCTCGGGTGGATTCACGGAAATTGTGAAAGAAAAAATCAAGATTTCACTCAATCGACAAATTTCAGCAGATAATATTCTTCGTGATTTCGTTTCGTTAACGTCATGGACTTCAGCCGCATATTTATTCAGCCACGTTGCGTCTCTGTGCATTAACAGGGCAGCATCACATTGGTTGGCTCACGGGTTTGTTTGTTTGTTTGTTTGAATGTATCTTTGTATGTAATACATACATACACACTATACCTATGTAGGAGGTATAGGACATGTATGTACTGTAGGTAGACACCTATCTTGTATAGATATTTCAAAAGTATGCGCAATTCCGCCCACAGCAATTCGCAAATATACCAATAAGATATTTCTTTATAGATACAGATATAGATGTCGATACAGAATACCAGTAGTATATCAAACGTTCTTTACAGATGAACGAACGCGGCTTGTAATCAACGCAGCGCAAGCAATACGCGTGGATGCGTGAATACCTGTATATTCGGTAGATAATACCATACGCATGTGATTAAGTGCAAGTTAAGAAGTCCTATTTAAATCCCGCATTGAGTGATTCCGAGCCAACGCAACGGCAGCACATGCATACATACATATTCACCTATGGCCTGATTAAACTTTGGTAGTAATTTTGCCAAGCCCGCGCACTGCTGGTTTGCGGCTCATTCCGAAATCACCCAGACCGGCTAAGTGCGTATAAGCAAGTTAAGTAAAACTTAACTCGTCGGTTCTGCAAGGGTGTACTGAGCATATAGTGAATAAACTTATAACGCTGTACATGTAGAGTAGGCATACGCGTTGTTAAAACTCGCTGGCTGCTGTGCAACAGCTAGAGCAGTTTAGTTATTCGTCGACACAATATATTATTAAAGCTCAGGGGGTTCCTCCGTCCCTCGCGCGTCCCTCACTCCCTCAGCCGGCAACCTCCGTTACCCCAGATACGTTTATTCATATCCCGCGCAATTAACGCTCGACGTTGTTTCTAATTAGATTCGGAATCACGATAGTACCTACTACACGATATACAGTATAATGTAGTAGACACTGCGGCACGTGCATGCATTTATATTACATGTTACTACGAGGATACGATTTCCGATAAATGCGATGCGTTTCATCCGCGCGATTGTATCGAATATTGAAGTAATAATATAATGAAATTGATAGAGACGTTGATGTGCGTACATTATACGCAGCTTCTTCTCTTTCGTTTCAACGCCACAGCTGCCCACTCTAGATTTTGATTCGTTCAGGATCGTCTATAGCGATAATTTTCATGTTTTTATCGTTTCACTTTACACCAGGACTGAGCGCGTGTTCTCATAACGAATTTAAAAATAAAATCATCATATCCGGTTCACGATTCACCGTCAACGATTCTACGGCCGTGCGACCTGCGGAAAATATATGGAATACGTTGACTGTGTCGTCTGCGGTTTGTTCAGTTGCACGTTCCTATGTATGAGTTTGATTTTATTTATACCCTGATCTCATCTCGAAAGCGAATATGAAGTGTAATACCTAGGCGGGTAATTACATGATTTTTGTTATTTTTTCATTTTTTGCTAAGAAATCGTTGGCAGAATTGTATCCCGCGTTATTATGCGCGCGGTGATTCAATGGTTTAGATATGGTAAAACCTACATGGTCATTATATCGTTTCTGGTAAATCTGCAACCGCGGCGAGGTTGCGGTTATAATTTTTACGCAAGGCGTCTTTGAAAGATTTTGCGTATGATTAGCGCTCTTTTTTCGTTCTTATATTCGTTCAATTTTTCCAGCCGTTTCATATATTATTCATAATTTATCCATGTATATGCGTATTTAATTAATTGGGTATGGAACATGAATTCGTAGAATAAAAAAAAGATCCTGCATAATGTCTAATGATATCTATTATAGCTATGATGTCGAAGCTCCTGATATACATCTATACCTATATCTATACAAGAATTTCAAATATAATGCCTTGATCAACCCCCTCGCCTCGTTAACGTTAACAAAGGCCAATTACTGGCGATACTAATTACAACTTATGGGAGGAGGGGTGGGCTGCTCATCTGTATCGAATTAGCGGTTCCCCGGACGCCCCGCTGTCATGACGGGTCCACTTAAATTGGGAACGTGCAGATACCGAATATCACACGATCCCTGTGGAATTTGTGCTTTTCTATCCTATTCTATTTACTCCGTTTATGTATTATTTATTTGACTAGAGTGTATGTCAAATAGTATACACATACTGTATGACAGGTACGACTCTGTTTTGTGGCTATCAAAAGCCAGTGGATCGCCAACACTCGCCGACCCAGGCACAACAGTAAGAAAAGCTAAAGGCAGCAAAGTATGCTGGGATTTTATGGGAGAACATTAGAGCAAATAACAGATTGCTCATAAACTCGCGCGAACGCGACGAGCGACGATAGAAAATGATATTTTCGTCAATCGTAAAAAGCATATAGGCGCGATATATTGCGGCGAGAAGAAAAAAAAGGTTAAAAACGAAAAAAAACTCAAGCGAATGAAATTCCTCCCGCAAATACCTGTATACCCATACTATAATAATATCATGACGTTATTATCATTATCATATGCCTCGAAAATTCGACTACACTCCGTGTAATTTTGTTATGTTTCTTTCTCAATACGACACGCTGCTCAAGACCTACGCGATTTTATCTGACGCAATAGGTAATATACATAAAATAATGAGAACACAATAGAATTAATCTCAGCAAGATAATTTATCATTGTTATTATCATTTCATGTGCAAGGAGCAGTTTGGAAATAAGGTTCAGGACTTTTTTCGCTTAAAAAAACATATGAAACCGTTGAGGGTAATAAATAAATTGAGTGGGGAACGGATTAGCACAAGTGCCGCGACTGTATATCACGAACGGAACCAACCAACGCGAATGGACGTTACTTTACTGATCGTAACTATATACGTATATACTTGAGCCACGAGCGGGAGGCTTGGTAACGCATAAAAAATACCATAAAACATCTCGCGAGTTGTTTCCGCCCTTTCCAGTTTCCACGTCTACCTTCTATACCATAGCAGCACATAGCTCCGCGTGTATTTGCGAAAAGGCTGAAATGTTCCATCTAGCAGAGAAAAAGAACGAAAAGAAGTTCTATTGTTCTCCCTCCCTTTTTTCTTCTCTATATCTTTTGATTCCAATGAACAATAGAATAATCTGTATAATAATTCATTTGTAAGACTCGGACCTGAGATAGAAAAGAAGAACACACAGAAGTCATACAATTCTAGGCGACGAAGGTATGGTATACACATATCGTGGAAGGAAATAAAACTGCGATCGAATATATCTGGGCAGCGGTGGTTATAATTTATACAGGATTCTGCACCTGACGCTTATGACGGTCTTTGACCCTCTGACCTACCTCGGGATTATATCCTTACAAATTATAGGTATAACGTACGTATATACGAGAGTGAAGTTAGAGAGGAGAGGTAGAAGCAGTCCCGCAGGTGCATTCGCCAAGACCGTATCAATGTATCATACATATACCTATATCTACTATAGTAACTAGGTACATGCTCGGGTCTCGGGGTCTTTGCCGTTCAACGGTTCAACCCACGTACAAGTTTTCCGTGAAACTTTATACTTGTACGTGTCCGATACATAACTAGATATGATACGAAAATGTAACGTGATGAAAGAATGGTTTTCTGTTGTTTTTTCTTCTTTTTTTTTATCATCAGTTAAACTAAAATTAATCGGGAACAAAAACGAGGAGCAATAGAAAGAGAGATAAGAGATTTTCGCCGAAGATAAACACACGTAGTACTTACAGTTTGGTGATATTAAAGGGAGTCGAAAGGGTGCTAGATGCGAGTGGTTCATAAATAGTGTTAAATCCCGCCCCTCTGCAAACGAACGCTCTTCCGTCAGCAGTAGTGTTACATATTTGATCAATGCTGATGTGCAGATTACTAGAGGATGAAATTCTGTAGTGGTCATCGCCCGGATGATCGGCCGCGATGCATCCTCCATGAAATATTGACAATAATAATAAAAGAATAAAAGTGACAGCTGCAGCCCAGCACCGTGGGCTCATGCTGCCGGATGCCGGCCTCGCTCCAGAAGGGGAAAGAACACAACTCGTCCTCTTCTCCTCCTCCTTCTCCTCCTGCTTCTGCTCACTTTGAATAACCACAGCTAGTATCGCGATCCCGCGAGTAGTGCCTGTGCCTCGTAACAGTAGACACTGAAGAGAAATTCATTACAACGATGTGGTGGTGGCGGCAGCGGCGGCGGCGTTACTCCTCCACGCGCACTCACACCGTTTTAATAATGACAAGGACTCATCCTTGATTTTATTATCCTCTTTTGATAAGTTCGACGGCATTCCATCGCCGGATATGCACGGAACCAGCCGCGTTCTTTATAGTTTCGTTTAGTTTAGTTCAGGTGTTACGAAAGCACTTACAATCGCAGTCTACCGAAGCACTGACAACTGACAACTGACAACTGAATACTGACGACGCCGCGGCGCCACCCACAACCAAAATACCGCCCACTACTACCACTCTTCGACACGCACCCTCTTGTCGAATGACACGAGACTACGCGACGCTTTTCCGCGCATGGAAGAGTTACCGCGGAGATTAGGGAAGGGAGGAGAGAATAAGTTCAGAAAATGAAAGCGGCGGGCTAACAATGAGAGGATGACGGGAGGGCGGCAGGAGCCGCTGTATCAACTCCCAGCACGGACAATCCCCAAGAAGAACTGAACAGCTCGCAACTGCGAGTTTAAAGGCTCTCGATTCTCTTTCTCGGACGTAAAAGGCCCCACTGCTATGATTCAGGCAATACCCTGTTCAACGATGGACAGACAGACAGAGCTGTGAACAACCGAACAGTAGTAATTTCGTTTCTCTCAACTTGGCGATTACGCTCTCTCTCTCTCTCTTTTACTTTCTCTCTCTCTCTCTTTCTTCGATCATTCGATTCCAATGCATGCGCGCTCTGCTAGCAAACTGCCATCGGCGTTTTAACGCCAGTGACGTCATTGATCGCCCCTGCTGTGCTCGTTACCTACGTTCCCGATGACGATATGACGGTGGTCGTGGCTGAGGTTGCTTTGCCTTCGCTACCGCTTTGCTACATGCCTCATCGCGTCGTCTACCCGCACGCGACTCGCTCGCCGCGTACTACATAATATGCATATAGGTATATGTGAATTGTGACCGCACGGTGGACTCTTTGCGTTTGCTGGGTCGTCAGAGCGACCAGCGACATCGTGTTGTATGAATGTACGCGGCCCGCATACGACCGACTTTTATACATACGGTGATGCTGGGGGCCGGTTAAATTTACGATTACATACCTAAATAACATACATACTTGAGTCTCAGTGTTTATGCAATGGAATACCTATAGCTGTACGCGCGATCGATGATGAGGAATAGATATAATTCGTTCTAATAGGCATTGTACTCAGATTCTAGAAACTTTAATTGTTTCTCACCATTGCGGTTCGAGATATTATATACGCGAACTACGCGCGATTATAAGATTTAAAGCTTATTCTTTCTATTTTTTTTCTTCGATTTTTCTCTGAGTCAACACACTAATGCTATGTGTACACATACTACTTATAACTTATAAGTAAACAAATGTTGAAATTTTAATGGCTGAGGGCGGTTGCACTTGTTTTGCACCCCGGGGATTCCACTCCCGCTGGTTATGCGCTGACTCATGCATCTGTTATTCAGGATTCAACTTGATCGCTGTTGCAGCTAGTAGTTGGATACGAAAGAGAAGAGCGAAATTGATTTTACCGTAAAACGAATAGAAATCTAGGGCGAGTATATTGCGCGGTGTCTATGTACATGCGTATGAATGCCTATGTACGTATATACATACATGCATACATACGTTGATTTTGAGTTTCTTAAGAATTCAACGCAGCGTGGTTGAACAAAGAGAACTGCACCGCGATGCAATGCGATATGCAACGCAATCCGAAATAAGAACGGGAATAGAGGAGAAGAGGAAATATACTTTTCACTATTTACGATCGAAAACTTTAGAATTTTTATTAGATATTCACTCGCGTGATTCAATAAATAAATGAATCTTCGTATTTTTATGAGCGGTTTCTTTTTCCCTCCCCAGCGCCATGCATCCATGAAAAGGTATAATATAATGAAACGCGTTGTATGAAACTTGAGGGTAGAATTGCGGTGTTGACAGTCTCTGAACACAAAGTTTGAATCCCTTGCACCCCTAAAACTGGAAATTGTTGAGTCCCCCGATTTGATATAGGTCACTTGGAAATGAGGTCAGCCTCATATTGTGCGCAAGATAATCGTGCATAGAGACATTAATAGAACATTTGTTACAATCAATAATATGTCATGATGTATTTTTCTATCAATTATTATTATCTATAATAAATTTAAAAATTCATTGCTGAAAAATACAAAGTTATTATATGAACGTTAAGAGACAAAAAAATTGTGTATATACCACACTGGTGGTATATATACTGGGTATATATTACCCAGTACAGTATTTACTGTTACAGTATATATACTGGTTATATATACCGTAACTCTTATGAAACATTCCAAAGATTGTTATAAAGCCTCCGCCGATTAATTGATGTATCATGTAAAAGCTATAATCTAACGAAATAAATTATTATTATTATTGTTGTTGTTATTATTATTATTACTATTAGAGTAGGAACGAAGTGTTTTCATTACAGTTTTATATTCTGCGCATCCGCTTTTCTGATCGGAAGACTAAATCAATTATTTATATAAATATGTGGAAATTAATGAGGGGCATCGAACTTGATTGATCTTGGGTTAATATTGATCTGTAATGCACAATGAATGCATTAAAATTTGAAAAAAAAAGTAAAAGCGATTTTCTACGATTGCTTCATCATCTTAGAGGGATGCAATTTTGGGTGAGAATGTGAAGATATACAACCTATTTTTATCATTCCAATGATGTGGAAAAAATATTTTTTGTTTCGATCTTTTTGCCTCTGGTCTCGGGCGTTGAAAGTAAACAAAAAAGAGAATTCTAATAATACTTCTTGTTTAGAACAAACAAACAAAAATTAGACAAAGTACGCAGCCAATTGCGCCATTCTATCTTTAGGCGGACGCGGCTTTCCTCGACCTCTACTTCTATTATGTCCTCTTCCTCGACCTGCTACTGGTCTCGATGCTACAGCTCGGTGCTTCTCAATGAGTGCTATGAATGCCGGTGTGCAAAAGACGCAGCCTGTCAACTC
This sequence comes from Phymatocera aterrima, assembly GCA_963170745.1. NCBI lineage: Eukaryota > Metazoa > Arthropoda > Insecta > Hymenoptera > Tenthredinidae > Phymatocera > Phymatocera aterrima. The sequence goes on from OY720668.1 coordinate 896,396, forward strand.
TGTTGCTTCGTTAGGAAGCTTACTTTTATCCTGAACGAAAGAATAAAAAAACCATATTTCAAGTATTCAAAATTCAAATTCTTCATTTTTCTTTATCCTAGAAATACAATTGAATCGAAAATTCGTAATCAATAATCTTTATTAGTAGTTTTATTGTACATACCTGTTTGTACTCCACTGTGACTACCTGCGCTCCGCAATCACAAACATCAGTTTCAACCGCTACCCTATGTGCATCTTCAAACAAATGAATTATAACATCGCATCGATTACAACCAAGTTTCCATTTCGGCGCTGCCGATGGATCCAGGACTAAAATCCCTGTATCACATTCGAGGCAGCTTGATATTCCATTGTTATTCATTCCATGGGGGCAGGTCGGATGTGTGCATGAGTTACATCCGCTCATCCCTCTTTTCATATCCCTTTAAGAACAGAAGTAAACGAAAAAAAATTAGTAAAATAAGAATTGATTTTAAAAAAATGAATTAATAACGATTTGCATGCATTGAATAGATTGATTGAGGTATTTACCTGAATGGTGGATTGTTGTAACAATAAGGGCAGAATGTATAACTTTTTCCTTTCGATCCTGTTGACCATGAAAGAAGCTCAAAGTCGTCCAAGGGACACTTCAGCTCTTTGTATATTCTTATATTCCCATTTTGCGGTAGATTGTATGTTTCGTTGCACTGTGAGCAATGCATACGAGAAGGTTTAGTTTGTATATACTTCATATATCGTCGGCACTTGCCACACCTGGTGAAAAACAGAGAAGAAAATGAGAAATGAGTTTGGATTAAACGATTTTGTCACATCATCATTTGAGTTATTATAAGAAATTTCTAAAATTCACCTCGAATGTGACTTTCCTGAAGCAGAAAGAGGCGAGAATGATACTTCAAATAATTGATCCATCCCATCTATACTCTGTACAAAGTATGTGAATTTTTGTTTGAATATTTCCACAGTGTGTTGCAAAACTGCGTGGAAATCGGCTCGCCCTTGAGCAATTAAATTCAATTGTTCTTCAACAGCCGATCTCATTGTAGGCAGAACTAGCTCTGGATCGATCTGAAAATTCAAAAATTGCAAATTGAAATGTGAATTTTATATCATGGTTCCTAACTTTCATTGAATTTTTCTATGAATTCCTTGTTAAAAAACTCACCTTTTGATAACCATGGACTAACACAATACCCAATGGCGTAGGCACCAGCCTTCTACCTGCCGTAACTGTTACATAATTACGTATGCATATATTGTTGATGTGCACAGGAATCGAGGCATCTGTTCCAATCCCATGCTTTTCCATAAGAGAGATCAATTCCGCCTCGGTCAAGTATTCTGGTGGTTGAGTATAACATTCAAGTAATTTTACCTGAAATATCATTCATCTTTCATTATCTTCTTTCATTTTCAAAATGGATCGACAATTTTTGCTAACGAAAAGAACGACCACTAACTTCGTGAATGTTTACACTTTCCCCGGTTGTAAATTTAGGCAGAGTCTCATTAGCTCCAAAAGCCTGCCATGTTAATACCGTGGTATATCCAGGGTCCAAAAGCGTTTTCCCAGTCGCAGTAAAAGTTTCAGTACCAATTCCAAACTTCGCGGTAGTACTGAGGTATTTGCAGTCAAAAGCGACCTGTAGATGTATAGGTTGCAATTAGTTAAATTCAAGTCTTCGAGCGTATTGTACGGTAAGTTGATAACTTACCGAAGCAATAAAATGTCTCGTTATGTAATCATATAATCTCCATGCATCACCGTCTAGCTCATTTCTAGATGCACTTTTCATTGGAGTTATTGGAGGATGGTCACCTGCGTCATGACCCTTCTTAGGTCTGTTCATGCCCAATGATAAAATTTTACGAACATCTTCCCCCCACTCTGGACTGTTCTGTTGTTGCTTTAAAGTCGCTCTGTTGATAGAATGAAAAAGATTTATTAGTCTGGAAAAGTTCGAACTTTGGAAAACCGAAATCTAAATATTTATATTGATAGTTTTTATAACAAGAACTCCGGAACTTACAAAAGATCAAAATTCTCTGGATAAGAAGTAGTCTCTGTTCTCGGATAGCTTATATATCCTTGAGTATAAAGTCGCTCAGCAATTTGCATAGCATGATGAGGTCCCATTCCTAATCCTGAACTTGCAACCCGCATTAATTCTACAGTATTTAGAGCTATTGGTCGCGTTTTAGATTTCTCAGTGCTGATTACACTAACTACCCTGTAAATTATTTATATTTTAGAACTATCTGAATTCAATTCTTTGCTCTTTACTTAAGTAAGTTTGTTTGTTTTGCATTTCGGCCAACAATTACCTAGCTTGATCGTGATCCTTAGCATGAGCAAGAAATATATTAGCTATTTCTTTGTCGAAGCATCGGACACGACTCCAATTTAATATAACGTCTTGTCCATCTGCTGATTTCACAGTAACCTGGGGGACGATAATGAAAATATATGATATCAACATAAATAAGAACTTCAACTCTCTCTTCTTCGATAGAAACGAACTCTTTTCCAGGTTTCAGTCCTTGACTTTCCTCTAATAACAACAAAGTTTGTACATTTTGAGTAATTTTTATTCAACAATTGTACCTGCACAACCCAATATGGATCAGGTTTAAACGTTTGAATTTCATCATGTCTCTGGACACAGAATCCCAGCGTTGGCGTTTGACATGGTCCATAAGATATCAGGGACGCATCTAAGTCTCCATATTTTCCCTATAGAATGCAAAGAGTAACAAGCTTGAAATATTATTCATTAATACAATGATTTTCCCATCATTTCTGTCTGTTGTTTGTTGTCCTAGCTGTAGTAAAATAGATTCGCTGATTCAATGAGCATGTTTGTAATTCTGTTACCGTAATTATTTTCATTATGCACAACAATGGTTTTGATTCATGGCAGCAAAAAAAAGCCTTCATATTAAGGCGGTGCGAATATTCGGAATTTCGAATAATTGGGCTCAAATCAAATCGAATTATTCGCTTCGGAAAACGAATCGAACTATTCCAATATCCCAACGTTCTGAACTATTGGAACTATGGAAACTCTTTATAATATTTCATTCGTCTATCAAACAATATGTACATATCTTTTTTCGGTATAATTCGAGTTTTTCAGATTATTAGCTAATTTTTATCGAATAATGTAAAGTTTGAAAAATGATTTCAAATAAAATATAAGATGCCAAATTCTTATATTTTTAAGAGGAATTTGGTGCGTCACTTAAATGGCACGTAGTTTCGTATGCGTAACATACACGTTATAGATTTTTCATTCACTCAACGATTTATTATTAGCTGATATGAACTGTATTTTCACCCCCGATATCAATGTTTTTGACTAATGAAAACTAGTTATCCACACGATATAGATATTGATCGATGTATAACATCAGCTTGTACCTTCGAATTTGAACAAGATGCGATACTGTATCCGAACACAGAGCCGTACACTTTTCACTGACAATATCATGCGCCGGCCGATGGAAATGAGCGTCCGCTTTCTTATCGACTGAATAGCAAGTATCGCTTGCCAAGCTTACGGTATTTATTTTCTGAAATCTCTGACAGCTGCAGTTGTATCTTTTATATTTGAATAATTCGAATATTCCAAACATTCAAATAATTCGAATAGTTCGAATTCGAATCGAAAATCATCATTCGATTCGATTAGATTCGACCACTATTCGCACAGCCCTACTTTTTATGCAATGAGCGTTTTGTGACTTGTTGTTTTGATTCTATACAAAAGTATTAAATTTTGTATGTAATACCTGAAAAAACTTGGTTTGAAAACGTGTAAAAGCGCATCCAATACGCAGATCAAGTTCCTGACGTGCGTCAACACTACGAGCCTCGTTTTCATTTGGTTTACCAAGGGTAGCCAAAGCAGCTTTAATATCCTTCTCCGTTATCGCCGAAAAATGAGCTCTCCAAATGTTCTGGAATTTTACAAAGAAATATTGATTTCTTCTTGTTGTAAGTCAGATCATAGGTCAGATGGCTAGCTGAGTCAATAGACAATAATTTATAGAAAAAAAAAAGAAAACTATAGAATATGAAGTGTTTTCTGTACATTCGGATCCAGCTCTCTGTGCAGCCCTTGTTGAACGGCGTGAATAACTTCAAAGCATATATTTTCACCCTCTTTATCACAGTCAAGCCATAATATTAAATAATCGCAATTAGATCCTTCCTTAGCAAGGAAATATGGTATTTTCAGTTTTGGAACTGCTTCCTTTTTCTCCGTGGGGCAGGAAAATAATTCTGCCTAAAAATTTGCATGCCAGTAATGAAGATTTAAGAATATTTCTTACAAGAGCATTGAAAAATTGACCGACATCGGAAATTTATTATTTTCTGACTTACGGGATCAACTTTGTCCCAGTTGTTATACTTTCCATTAAAATCAAGGCTCATAACATGCCCGCAGACAGACGTCATTTTAAAATTTACTGTTTCTGATCTGAACGGCGCAGTCCACTCGTGGACTGAACAGGAGCCATTCAATCCTGTGGAAGAAAGATTTGCTGATGATAGTTGATTCATAGCAAAGAGAAGATATTCTCGCACCATGAGAACTCACGAGTTTTAAGTTTGTAGCGTTAAGGCAACAAAATGACGAAAAATAATACCAGCTATTTTGCCACTTTTTCACGATGTTTTTGCAAAACAGCTGAGATTATTTTTCATTATTTCGAATTAAAAATGGAAACATGATGCTTATAGTGATATTCATATTCATATCTCGAACTGAAGAACTAATACAAAATTCTGCAGGATGTGTTTCTGTGGAAAATCGGATTGCTGGCTCAAATCATCCTTAATCTCGAAAACGTCAATTCATTGGATTGAAAGTTATAAAAGTTTGAAATCAATTTCATATAAAAGTTATTATTCTTTGTCATATTACAGAATCGAGGGTGAATGAATTTTTTTAATAACGTATCTATGTACACACCCGGTATTCTACATTCGTTTGATATTTATTTTGGCGGATCACTTGACAGATATTCACTATGTCAATATCGATCTGCGTAGGTACACTTCATGGACCTTGGAGTAGATATTCGTGGATAGAAGAAGTCAGATTTCAGTTTATTTTTATATGAGATTCATACGATGTAGAAAAAGTATAAAATTGTGAATATTGAAACGCGAGCTCGATTTGTGACCTAACCTAACCAAAAGTGACCTACCTTTCCTGTTGGAACACCGCCCATTACTTAATATATTAGCCAGCGACCCGGCTAGGGATGGTTTTTCTGCTACCATTAAAGCAGTCTTCATTGTGATGGATCTTGGTAATTTATAATCAGCCGGTTATTCTTGACAGATGTTTCTTCAAGCGGTAGACCTATTTGAAGTTTGTTTAACTTTCGCACGTCCGCACAACTACTGCTTTCAGCAAAAAAAGGTACGAAAGGCTGGTACACCGGAGGCGACATCTATGATTCCCAACATGCACTTACATCACTTATGTGTGTCGATGCAGTAGGTTTTTGTATAGAAATATCCCCATATTGAAATATGAATATGTGTAGGTTGCAAATCTGAGACATGGTTCTCTCCGATATACCTAACGTGAAATAAAAGTTATTTCAAAGAGTTAAAAATGTTAAGATACGGCAAAGCGATTGGACGTTTATCAAAATTTACAACTAAAACTTATGTTAATAGTGAAAACAATCCCTTTAGGTATATCGGTGAGTTTGAAAAAAGTATTCAAAAATAATATAATATACCTGACGCAATTTAAAGTCGGTATACCAATTCAATAATGATTATCCGAAATCTCAGTCTCTTTTTCCAGGCTATTATGATTATGGCAAGATCTTATGAATGAATTCCTTAGCAAATCAAACATCTTCAGAAACGTTTCAAATTCTTTAAAACATTCTCTCTCCGTAGTTTAATTCAACTTTTCACTCCACAAAATCCTATAATTTGTTTACAAACTTCGGTGATCGTCGTCGTTGCTTCAGGATTCCGGCATTGCCTCTTATCATCTAACCAGGGTTAACCTCAAACCAACATTTTGTAAATTTGTATTAAATCCTACGTAAGGGGCAATCAAACTTCATTGTTTGTTTGTTTTAATATGAATCCTGTAACGCGAAATTGAATTCATAAAAAAATGTACGTAATATTCCCGCTTTCTGAATTTTATTATTTGAATAATTACAGGCATAATAAGTCTAAATAGAAACTACAGCAACACTGGTGGGAAGAAGTCTAGCAATTCTAGTAGACCTCTAGGAACAACTTTAAAACCTGAAGAATGCATTCCCTCGAATCAGCCAAAATCAAAATCCTCAGTTTTCGAAAAACCTATTTGTCCCGTCGATCCGAACATCGAATGTCCGCTGAGTCCAAACAGAGATTGCGGAAAACGAGTACCTGAGTCTGATGGAAATAATGGCAAAAATTCACGACTTTGGATGCAATTAATTGCCGCCCTTGTTCTCACCGGTGCTACTATTTATATGGTAAAGTGAATCATTTTTGCCAAAATTATTTCCTTCTTCAAGACAAGAAGAGAAAAAAGGATTCTGAAGAATCTCGTGAAACTTTTTACTTCAAATTTTTCGCAATTTTTAATTCAAAATATTGGTTCTCTTCGTAGGTTGATCGAATAGGATGGATTCGAATGTCCGAAACGGGAATTCAAAAACCAAAACAAAGTGAGAACATAAGTGAACTCTTTATGCCCAAAAATATTTCATTTAATCATCCATCTACCGTCACTTAGACACTTTGAAGACTTTTTTACTTCAAATTATTAAGCCCCTCGGTTTTTATAGCCGTTCATGAAGTTAAAAGTAAATTCCGATGGGCATATTCAACATATTATCTTGAATATTAATGAAATAATATGTTTTCTTTTACTTTCAACGTTTCTAGAGAAACAGAAGAAACCCGAGACGAGGGAAACTAAGATTCCAGCACAATCTTCTGAAATCCCAACGGAAATCACTTACCTATTAATCGGTGGAGGAACAGCAGCCTTTTCAGCTTTTAGATCGATAAAATCGAGGGATCCTACGGCGAAGGCAATTTATCCTAGAGATTTTCCTGAATTTCATTTTTTCGAATTCAAATAAATTTACATACTTCGTTTCTTTACATCTCTAGGTTTTAGTTGTAACGGAGGAAGTAGATCTTCCTTATATGAGGCCACCATTGTCTAAAGAGCTTTGGTATAACAAAGATAGGGAAACTACTGAGAAATTGAAATTCAAACAGTGGAATGGATCAGACAGAAGGTATGCACCAAATTTTGAGCGCAGTCATACAATTTTTGCTCTATATTGATCATTGATTGTTTCTTTTTTATTTACAGCTTGTTTTACGAGCCTCCAGAATTTTATACGCCAGTTTCCAATTTAAACGAATCTAAAAAAGGAGGTGTCGGCGTAGCTTTAGGATGGAAAGTTAACGAAATTGATGTTGTTAATAAAACCGCGATTCTCGAAGATGGTCATACGATAAAATATGATAAATGCCTCATAGCAACTGGTGCGTTTGGATTTTGAGAAAATAACGATCATTTTGATCTCTCTTTAAAACAAGAAACTTTATTTAACATAAAATTTGTATTATTGACAGGTGTGTCACCAAAAAATCTGCCTATATTTGAAACTGCAGATGATGCAATTCAAAATAAAATCATCCCATTTAGGACGAAGGAAGATTTTCTACAATTAGAAGAACGCATTAATGATCCTAGTGTTAAAAACATTGTCATAGTTGGCGGAGGATTTCTTGGATCTGAAATTGCTTGTTCTTTAGTCAGGAATTGTAAGATCCACTCTTCTATCCATATCTCACATGAACTTGAAGCACTGAATGTTCAATGTATTTCAAATGTTACAGTGAATCCAGACCAGAAGATTGTTCATCAAATTTATAAAGAAAAGTATATAATGGCTCAAGTTTTACCTGAATACCTTAGCGAATGGACTACGACTAAAGCAATGCTCGACGGAGTGCGATGTACCCCTGAAAGGGAGGTTGCTGATGTGGAAGTGAAGGATGGGAATCTTAAATTGATTCTGAATGACGGATCCACAGTGAGTTAGAAATCTTACAGTCTTTCAATGTTTGAGGCTTATTAGGTTATAGAAAATCATGAGGCCAATCTTTTAAACCTTCTGGATCTATTCATTATTCAATTTCTCGTAATCAATGATGTTCATTCGTTTTTTTTTTCATTTTCAATTAACAGATTGATGCTGATCAAGTTATCGTAGCAGTCGGAGCAAAACCAAACACAGATTTAGCCAGGGCTTCCAAACTTGAAGTAGATCCTGGAAACGGTGGTTTTCTAGTAAACGCCGAGTTGGAAGCTAGGACTAATTTATGGGTCGCTGGAGATGTCGCTTGTTTTTACGATGTTAGACTAGGTAGAAGGAGAGTCGAGCACCACGATCATGCCGTGATATCTGGGAGATTAGCTGGGGAAAATATGACTGGAGCTGGTAATAACTACAAACTTTAATTATTCGTCAAGTATTTTTAACCCACAAATTTGAAAAGCATCTGTACACGCCGATTTGATCCTTGAATTTTCCTTCAGGAAAGCCTTATTTACACCAGTCTATGTTCTGGTCGGATCTCGGGCCACAAATTGGTTATGAAGCAATAGGAATCGTTGATTCATCTTTGCCAACTGTTGGAGTATTTGCTAAGGCAACGGAGCAAGACACTCCACTCGCCGCAGTCACAGCTTCAGATGAAGGACTCAGATCTGTTAGCGAGGAGGTAAGATACCACATTTTAATGTTCAAGAAAAAGTTTTGAAAGGGAAAACATGAATCGATTTGGTTATTTATTTTTTCAGCGAAATGCGGAAGTAAATAAATCTGCTGCGACTATTCAGGCAACTCCAGTATCTCAGAAACATACAGAGCCAGCGGAAGCTGCAAAATCTAAGAGCGTGGAAAGTGCCAAAGGAGGGGGAGATAAAGCATGTGAAAATACGGAAATCAATAAAATTGAAGAACCGCATGACGACTTTGGGAAAGGAGTTATATTTTATTTGAGAGACGACGTCGTAGTCGGCATTGTACTCTGGAATATATTCAATCGTATGTCTATAGCTCGACAGGTAAAATATTCTGATTTATTATTTTTACTCCAATTTCTTTATTCGGTTTTACATTGATGATATGGATTAACAAACAAATTTCTCATCCTTTAGGTTTTGGCCAGTGGAACGAGGTATGATGATTTGAACGAAGTAGCGAAGCTGTTTACTATTCACGAAGATTGATAGCGCCGATGTTATTTTGCACCTATTATTACAATGGATCACTGTTTGTATATATTATATTCATATTACACGCTATCATCAGATTTTTTGTGTGTTTTTATCAAAGAATACCTGAATTATGCTGCTTGGGAAGATATCTCTGAGAATAAAAAAAAAAAGATTATAGAACTTTTAGGCAATTTAGAGATAAATATATTGTAGATATCATCACTTCATGTGGTAGAAAACACGTAACGTCGGTATTCTTTAGGTATATTGTGGAGAAAACTTCCTCAGGATAAATCATCGCATTATTTTATGCTCGCAGTCGTACAAAGTCCATGTGCATTTATTAATATTATTATTATTAATATTTACCAGACGATCCAGCATGTGCACATTCGTTAGAAAATAAATATCTATCAAATTATTATCGACAAATTAGAGATTTATACCTTTTTATCCTCTGGTTGTAGTTATATCTGATCTACGTTCTAAATATGCAAAAAAGCCTGAAATCTATTTGAAAGAAGCAGAAACCACGAACATCTTACTAATCTACATTTATTCAGGGTATATTACATTCTATTTGCATCCCATTGTGATTGTTCTATCATATTTACCTCGACGCGCTGCGTCTCATTGCTTCAGACAATAAATTACGTGGTAATATCCACTTCTTGGTCCATAAGCAGTGATAAAGTTGTATCACGATACCGCTTGGACAAAAGATCCATGAATTGAAAATGATCTCCACATTTATAGCCAGCTAAATTCTATGGGATCGATAAAATTACCAAATTTAGTTAATTCAAAACATAAAATCGACGATTAAAATTATAAATGTCCGCACCATATGCTCTGGCCACATTTTTCCAGTACTGATATCATCCAATAACTGGTTCTGAGAATAATTCAACAGTGAAACGCAATAATACAAAGTGTAATCCGGCGGATAAAGAATACAAATTGCAAATAAATGTACGATTTCATGCCACGGTAGTATTCTCCAAAAACACTGTGATATTAATCCATTGCAAATAATCCACCAGTCCGTGCCGCAGTTATTCTATGGATTTGAAAAATTATTATATTCATTTTTTTTCTCGGATAGAGAAATATAAGTCTTTTTTAAACGTAGATTGACAAACCTTTAAAGCGTATTTGATCGTAGGCAATTCATTAGCAATAATACCTTCTAGGAGGTGTGAAAATATAATTTTATAATCTGTAGATCGATTACTGCTATTACTGATAGTCTTTCCTAGGATTGACCAGATATATATGATCGATGGGAATTGGACTATTTGAACGATGAATGCCTTAGACCTTCAGAAACGGGAAACGGATTATTAGCAATAAATTCTATTGAGAAATTCAGTATTTCACATTCATTCTTGGGCTGGTCTATGATGATTTATCGTTACTGATGCATCTAACAATCGATTTAGTGCTATGATGGTAAAGTTTTCAATCTGAGACCGGCCTGTGATGATTTAAATGGTTTGCTAGAGTCTTCTTATACAGAAGGTGCTTGTCGTTTAGAGAAACACTGATTCAGGGTGAGCCGCAGATTAAAAATATATTACTGCACCATCCTCATCAGCAGTTACCTATGAATGACGAACTTTCTGGGAGACTGATTCGCGGCCAGCTGAGGCGAACGTAAATAAATAACTATAAATGATGCGAAATACTCACTTCTCCATATTCCCATTGCAGATAATAAACACCATTGCGACAAACCAGTCAAATCCTTGAAATTTTTTAAACCTTATGTACCCTACAAACCCATGAACTTCCTTGAGAAATATTTTCAAATTAGATTTGGCTAGCGGTGTCGCTTCCATGAGTTCATTCTGTTCCGAGTACAGCATGGCTAATTCAATCCCATGAATTTCTTCGGGTAATAATGTATCACTATCGTTTTCATTAATTATTGGCCATTGAAAATTGCTCGTTAATTCAAACGTTGGGACTGCTTTCTGCATCTGATCAAGTAGATTGGTGAGAACGGAATGCTGGATGCAATAAAAACATTCGTTAGAACAAAATTTAAATGTATTAAGTTCGATTGTCTTAATTTCAACAAAATTCGTCGCTCACTTGTATGCCCTCTTTGCTCGAAATTCTATGTGCCTTTCTAGCTTCCGATACCCAACCGGTATCTTTTAGACCAGGTTTGTTTTCCTGAAGAAATTTTCCCAATTCTGACTGCGCAGGTGGCTTGGAGCCGAATTTCAAAGCGTCAATTTCTTTCGGCGGCGGTAATTTTGAGAACAGTATTGTTTTCTCTGGTATTTCTGTATATCCAATGGAATTACCCATAATGTAATAGGAATTGAGAAGTACTTTATGCCGCAGTAAACTCCCCTCGTCAATTGTGTATAAAATTTTCAAATTGGCATCGTTTTCCATTTGGGTAATGCAATTTTCTTGAAATTTAAGTAATACACTCTGTAAAACAAGAAAGAATTAATTATGATCTTTATTAAAATATCTTCATCATTCGAAATAAGAAACTTTCTTGAATCTTACCTGAAAGTTTAGCGTATTATGCAAGTAAATATTTGCATCTAAGTTATTGATGAAACTATTCAATACCAAAAGTGCAAGGAAATGATAAGGTGAATCAAAATTCAGGGAGTGATTCAATAATTCACATAAATTATGAGGATAACTATCCTCGTTGGATAAATTTTCCTCATTTTTATTATCATTCAGCATTACAACAAAACCTAAGAAGAAGAACGCTTTGTAACAAGGTTTTTTTGTCGTTTTAGAACTAACACAGAAAAACTCACATGTGTTATCCAAAGATAAAAGTCTGATTGCATGTAGAAAATCTTTGGTAGCAGTGTCTTCCCATGGATCATGAAATTTATTCGGATCTTCTAGTTTTGTACAAACATCTGATAATACCTTACTAAAAAAATGAGGTGCCAGATCTTCCAAGATCCGAGAACCTAGCGGCAGCAAAGCTGCGCTACAAACAAAAGCTACAATATCATTAGTCTTAATCCAAGACGATTTCAATGGCTCGACTGAGCTTCTCAGTAATTCTTCGAAAACCAACTCTTCGTGAGTTAATAATTGCATGGCGACAGGCATCGATACTATTTTGAGTAACATCGTCTTGATCGCACTACAAGAGAAGAAATTTAGCTTTATCGTAGTGATCATCTCTTTGAATTTACAGGCATTGAGATTGACAAGAATTTACATAAATAATATATTTACCTATCTAAAGTTTGCTTCTTGACAGCATTCTCTGCAGAATACTTATCCATTTGATTATACAGATATGCGATAGCTGGATAAAATTGATATTCTAAAACGCATTTGACGATATAACAAACGTCGTAAAACTCAAATAATCTTCCCACTAATTTCAGCAAATTAACAACGTGCCCTGTATTCATAATTGAAATTGGTTGGTGCAATAAATCGGTGATGTATTCTAAAACTTTACTCGCCGGAGTCAGGAAAGTCGTTGATCTCTCTTTATGATTTATTTGTAATTTAGGAGATTTTGAGATCATGAAACGTGAACCTTCTTCGGTATCCAAGATTCTCAACATTACATCTATCATATGAGGATATATTTTGCATTCCGCTTCAGGAGCCGCTTTCAATAATGGATTAAGCGCTAATTCGTGAAATCTGGCATCATATAATACCGAAGGAGAGTCTAACAACTGCTGCAAAGCAGTACGTGAAGTATCATAAATACTAGGCGGGACTAATTCTGAAGCTGCTAAATTATTCAAAGAATTTAACAACGATAGCATAAATTCTGAAATATTGAACGGCTCGTCGATCTGAATTTCTGTAATCAATTGCCGCCCAGTAGATTGACTACAAAGATGCGTCAATGAGCACAAACAATGTAAATAAGTTACAGTTTGAATTGTTTCTCCAGAAATATTAACTTCCGGCGGTTCATCGCTAACATAAGCAGTAAGAATTATTGGTGATTCTGCTAGCCCTGCTCTAACAAGATACAAAATATTTTGAATTAACGTTGGTGATCTCCCAAGCACAGATGTTAATATTTTCCTTGTTATCAAACTATGGGTCCATTTTCTTGACCAGTTCGATTTGGGATCTAGAACTGATACAATATTCAAAACCGTCAGGAATTGTGCTTGATTATTGTTGGTGAAATTGCGTGAGCACAAAAATGAAATGAATTGTGTTATGATGTCTTCTAAAACTTTGTCTGTGTTTCTATTACTTTTCAAAGACTCTTCCTGATATCGAATTATCAGATGGATTAATCGAAACAATTTTCCATGTAAGAATACTTTGAAGTTAATACCAGACACAAATGTCGGTAACATATTAAACAGTCTTTTAGAATGATAAAGCGCATTGAATGCGTTTAACAAATTTTGAAACACATCTTGTTCCGCTTGAGATCCGTTCAAGAGTTTTGCGTGGGCTTGTAAACTTGCATCGAAAATAGGAAGACTATCATCTCCGATACCGTCTCTTAAAGCTTTTAGAAGTATTTCCCAAGAATGACTACTTCCAACATTTGATATCTCGCTTCTCATCAAAAGTTCGTAACCGGCTAATCTCACATGAATCGGTTGGTCGTAGCCAATTTTATTAATTATGTATGTAAATTGATCAGCTCTGACATGAGTACGTATAGATCCCCATTCTCCAGAAGACAAATCACTTCCCAGAGACATCGATGTCTGAGGACGAGAGCCATTTATGGCAACAGAATTAGATCTTGATGATAAACAGCGCTCTTTAAATATTGATCTTACGCCAGCCAATACTTCTGCCATTTCTTTGGATTCAATCACTTTTTGAGCCACCTCATGCGAGTCTTTACTTCTTTCTAATTCTTTATAGATCTTTGACTGAAATTCTCTTTTTATACATTGTTTTAGCCATTTCCGAAAAGACAATGGTACGTTTTCCATTTTTGGAGAAGAGCAAAATAACAATGAAAATTTCAATGATGAGGAGAATTTCTAAAAATATATCAGTGCTGAAGACTCACTGTGCCACCGTGGCAAGAGATACGATTCACCATATTGTTTTGGTGCAGCGTTGCCATGGTAATGAATTTATAATAAGCACAAACATAAACATAGAGCGAGAAATACAAATGTTTATTTTTCTCAAACGAAGTCCCAAATTTTAGATCATACAGTGGCGAATAAAAATAATGAGTTCCGCCACAAGAGATAAATGTATAAATGTATATAATATTTACAGATAATTACATATATTTATTCTTCCTAACGTGGTGGTACTAAGATATTTGGAGTAGTGGAACGTACAGCGTAAATACCACCTTGCAAGGAACAAACTCTGATAACTTTACAGCTTATCAGGAAATCTGCAAACTGTTCAAAACATTTTATTATCACACCTAAACTTACATTTAAAGGAAATTTTCAGAAACGTACTAGAGATTTGCAATTGAGAGCGTTACCAATGCATTGTTTTGATCATGTTGACCGATGATTACAACAATATTATCCTTGTTGTTTGCTAGAAGTTCGGCTTGTGGTCCAAGAGATGCAATGTCCTTATTGGAAAGTTGAACACTAGTAAAGGGAATGTTGATGCTACCCAAAATTGCTCCCCTTTCAAATCTGGAAGAATGGAAATGTAGGCAATGATCAGTTTTTGTTTCTTAATAAAACGATTATTCCTTGAGATACGAAGACTCACTGTGTGTTATTACGAATATCAACGACAATAATTTTTTCTGGATTGTTTTGCAAGAGATTCATAAAGTCATTGATACTAATTCTCGGCATTTTTTCTGTTCCTGGTTCTGGATCACTCCAATTCATTGCCTGTGGAGTATAAAAAGTATCGATACTACAGCGGCTTAGAATCAGAAGTAGAAAACTGAATTATTAAGAATGCTAAAATCGTCTCAGACCTTAGATTGATCAAATTGATGTCTCCTATAAGTAATGCTATTAGGAGTTCTATAATACATGGTCATTGAGTCCTTGACACATAATTCAATGTCAATTTCAGGCAGATCAGAAAACAATAAAATACATTCGTTGAATCCAGAAGTTAATAAGGAGTCTCGGAGCTGCCTAAGTATGGCTAAGCCAACTAATAAAGGAAACGATGAATCTCCTAGGAGAAGTTTATCCCACAAATGAAGAATTTTATGCAACGGAAATACATCTGAAAGTAACAACGAAATATGAGAATTCATCATCTCATACATAACAATTATCCTTCTCAAAAATACATCTGAAAACTTACGGGAAAACATGGTCAGGAACCACGGTATAGCGAATAATTCTGGTACAAAATTTATGGATTTTAAATGATTAGCTAACTGCGGATCATGGAATGCTATAGTCTGTGAAAATTTTCCTAAATATTCTTGTATCACCACGGAATTATCTTTCAAGAAGAATTTATGAAGATATTTAGGAATAAACGCTGAAAGACAGGCAAACGCCCTGGCTGGAAAACAAAAATATCAAATTATTTTCGAGTTCTCCTCTCAGAAGTGCTTGTAAAGCCTTTTTTTACCTTCGTTATCAAAATTTAGATACAAAAACGGCGCTGTTAGAGAATCTAGACCCTGCCAATAAACATAATTCGGATTATCTCTGACCCAGGCTTTCAATAATCTCTGTAATCTTGCATGTCCTGCTCCTGAAGATAGTAGTTCACTGTATTGATGACATCGAGGTATATCGACTTCAATCTAATGAAGAAAATGAATTCTATATTAGTTTCTAATCATTTTCAGTTTACTTTGGCTTGTCACAAAGCTTTCATCATCAATTGTCAATTCGAGGCTCTCGTACTTGTCTATCCGTATGCGTTGGAGTTTCTTTATCGATCATTTCATATCTACGTTGTATATCTCCGCTAACACCAAGCAGTGCTGCCCACACCGGACCTCGTACTGGAGGTGGAATATCTTTGTGAGCTTCCCTTATAATTGCGTCTCTAGTTATAGGATAGCCCTGCAATAAGAAGATTTTGAAAATAACTTCGAAATTATAAAATTCCTCGGCCTCAATCCCTGGACAATAATTTTACCTGTAATAATCTGTCGTAAAGTACAATCCTATAGAATTGGTACTCGGTGTCTCGTTCTCTAATTATTAATGGTAACTGTGAAGCAGCTTTTGTTAATTCATCTTGTGCTTGGACGTGAGTTCTATAAAAAATCACGTGAAAGAAACATCAGAAGACTGCGATAAAGAATTTCTCAATTCTTTTAATCAGTAAAATCAGCATAGCTACAAATTCTACTCCATTACCGATTCATTAACCGAGGATAATTTGCTGTGAATGGAACATGAGATAATCTTTGACGCAAAGTATCCAGTGCAACTTTTACCACTCTCAAATCAAGCAAGCCAGCTGTATCTCTGCGGCCAAATATTTGACCTAATAATGCGACTAGACTGAAAATTGGGAGGAATAATTTGTTAGATTTAATTCAGCATCGATAGGAAAAGTTCTGAGGTTGATCGTACTTTGGGACGGATAAAATCGGTGGTCGAGATCTTATTAATCCTTGTTTTTTCAATTCCATGGTAATATCGCCACCGGCAAGTTGCCATAAATAATATAGCTCATCCATTTTTCTAGCAATAACTTTATCGTAGATTATTTGCTCCTTAGTTTCTCCATCTCTTATAAGATATCCTTCGAATATAGGGTGCTGGATTAATTCTTCGGGTGTTTTTCTTTTGCTGGGATAAATTTGGAGGCAGGAATCAACGAAGTCTTTAACTTCCTCGGGTAGAGCCTGTTGGTATTTAGGTAGAACTTGAATGAATCAGAGAATCATTTCAGAGTTTCAGATGGTAGAATCTATTCATGGGAGTTTGAATAATCCTAATATCTACAACAGACCTCCCAAGCTTCGAAGCAACTATTTTCTCTAGCAATCCTCTCGAAAATCATAGTCTCTGAATTGATGAGACTCAAAACTTTGCGCAAACATTGAGCGAGCTTTATGCCAGACCAGATTTTCTTGTTCAATAAACATTCAGCAATAATTATTCCTAGAGACCAACTGTCGACTTTTATTCCGTTCCTAATATTACCCAAGAAAACTTCTGGTGCCGTGTATTTTGGATATCTGCAGAACATTGGGATCATTAAATTGGTCTCAATAAAGATTTACATTTTGCGTCTATGAAACTTCTCGGACGTAAAAAATTTCAATTGCATTCCTTACCCAATCGGAAAAGAGACATTTTTTCCGTTATCAGTCATGTAATATAGTCCATAATTATATAGCTTCACATTATAGTCTTTATTGATCAAAATATTATCTGGACTCAAGTGTCTATGAACCAAGCCCAATTTATTTATGTGGCATAAAGCAAGGAGACATTGATATGCGATTTTTTTAACAGTCTCTAAAGACAAATTCTGTTTATTGGTCAAAGGTTCTCCGCTGTATTCTGCTACAACGACTATTCTTTCTGGAGAAAATTCAAAAGAAGCAAAGCATAAAAATACATCAATTTGATGTAATGTACGTAAGGAAATGATGAGGCAAAAGTTTCTGACGTTGATGCGACAAAAGCACGAAAAACTGTGCAAAAAAATGTATCACTGTGATTCTAGAATAGTATATTGTGCACGGAGAGCGAAAACGAATGTTTTTGCACTGCTGTTGAAAAAAAACAATTTACCGTGTTTACTCCTAATTATATCCAAGTAGGTGGACAAATTTGGGTGATCTATGGTCTTCAAAAATTGTGATCTTCCATATATTGTTATGGAATTTGGAGTTAAAGGTAGCCCATTGCTGCCGCATAATTCTACGGGATGACTGCGAGCGAAAAACGTTGTTCCACTTAAACAACGTTCCTCGTGTTCCAGCAATGCTGGACACATTTTTCATCCTGAGAATTGAAAAAAATGCTTCATATTTTCTTGTTTATTTATTGCTCATTAATTCGCAGGTGTATAATTTAGGAGGCGTCGTTATAATCTACATAGATAAATCAAGTTGACTTGTGGAAAACGATTATCATTGGTCAAATCGAACTTTACGAAATCCTAGCCTCAATTTCTTCCATTTAATTCACTTCTTATGACATTTTTAACGTTCTACTTCACCTAGATATCAGATGTAATACATGTTTCAAATGTTTTTTATAAACTTACAGTGAAATTTCAACCCTAATTTTCGCCAATCAGCTGCTCACTGTCGGCTGTCAAATATTGAAATCAAATAATGTGGCAGAATGTGGCTTCGTCGTCTTCGAAATGGTCAAACTCATTACGAGGGCAGCACTAGTCTGCGGAGTAGAAGCGTTGAGTGTGAAGGCTTCTACACTCAACGGTGTCCGCAGAGAGAAGCCGTCCGTGCCGTGGTTTAAAAATACGTAACCGGAAGCACGTGCCCTCGATTATTGCAGACGAAAAATATGATCAAGAATTAATGATATGAAGAATTTTCGAAAATCTATAATCTTTGTCGATCGTTGATGAACACCGTTTTAATTTTTCTTCTTATAATTGTACACAACATATGTCTTCGGAGTTTTTATTCAATATCACATGATTCTCCATTATACGGATTATACCTCGTCAATTATTTCGTGGATACATCCGTCAGGTTTTCATTGCGTGATTATTTTCATGACGAAAATGAGGCGATCGGTGGTATTGTATGATTACGTGATGAGAAATGGTTAAACATTTGTTCTTCCCTATTTCTATATATTAAGACAGATTTGCATGAATCCATTCGCCGAGTGAATTTAATTAGGTCAATTCATGCGCAGATCAATTATTGCAGTCACTTAAAGATATATTTCGGGAAAATTTTCTATGCTCAATCCTCTAGGTCTCGCTGATAATAGGCTTGTAGAATTCTGTAATCAAGAAATAAATTAATCAAAGCTGATTACGTAATGCGGTTAGATTTATTCAACCATGTAGATTGTAAATTTGAAATATGAATAATTTTGAATTCGATTGATAGGGTTTAAATCTTAAGAGATAGACAGAGATATTAAGGCTTGAGACTTGAGCGGGGAGAGAGACAGACGACCTTGACGCAGAGGACACTTTCGAAGAAGAAAGGTCATACGTAATAAATCTGGCTACTGCTGAAACTCTTTTCGCGTTTTGCTATAAAAAATGGCGCAGGTTTTGAGGGGTAGGGTTGGTGTGTATACTATAACGAAATATTTTCAAACAATTATACCAAAAGTTGAAATACCTACGAAATATCATCGATCATGTTTTCACACGAGTTGGGTCCTCGACGGTACGTATTCGTGGATATTTCATTCATTTCTTACTCACTAGCGAACATATGCGGCTTGGAGAGGTTATGTTCTCCGAATTATTATCCCTAACCCTTATAATACAATATCAATCACATAATACAACAATTTTACAACCTGTGACATATCATACTTTCCATAAACAATATTTTGAACGGAGATTATGTATAATTCCATTTGAAATTGATTAAATATCGTTATTATTTTTCATGAGGAAATTTTTTTTCTTGATTTGACATCACGGTTATGCAACGATTTTTTCCGTCAGAGCTCGAGCCTAGGATGTCACATTCTAACCGAGAAACATTAATTTGGATTCTGAATGAAAATGTATCAGATTTTCTGATGTTTGAACTTCTATCATAAAAACGCTTGGGTATTTGGATGTCATTGTGTTTCAGAGTTTTTACACTTTTATTAGAATAAACGAAATTCAGTTTCACAACTTCCACCAAATACTTTTTCATTTTGTTTCAACATCTTCATGATACAAAACTCTGTGTACATAAAATTTTCAAAGAAATTGGCAGACTCATTACATACAAAATCGCAAATTTTCGAACATTGGTCCAAGTAAACTAACTTTGGATAACTTTTGTCCTAAAAAACGTGAAGATTAACTTGTTCATCTTATAAAACTCTTCTGATGTGCATTTTGATAAAAATCACTACACCTATTTTTAAGAAAATCCAAGATTTCGAATGATTCTGTAACGCATACTTGCCAAATGACTGCACAATAATTGTAAAACAATGGCATGAATGGTGGAATTGTATTATATGATTGCAGTTATGCTAGCCACAAAGATGAAGAAATAAAATGAATCTAAAATTTAGTTAGGTCATCAATAAACTACCCTTGAATAACTTTGTTCACTTGAAAACCCAATATACCATGTTATTTGTCTTGTAAAATACTTTTCGGATATAATTATCCAACGAAATTACCAAAGCCATTTCTAAGAAATTCAATATCCTAAAAAATCGTTCATTTGTGAACTCACCCACAAAAACATAATTACTTACATTGCAGTGAAAGGACGGGAAATTCTCATGCCGTCGTTATCACCGACGATGGAACACGGTACAATTGTCAAATGGATAAAGAAAGAAGGAGATGACATTGACGCGGGTGACATAGTTGCAGATATCCAAACAGACAAAGCAGTAATGGGGATGGAAATGGATGACGAAGCAGTTATGGCAAAAATAATTGTAATTGTCATATTTTTTTTCCATCTGGGAGCTCTTCCCTCTTCTCTTGTTCATTAAATTTTCTCTCATCTTTTCTTTAGCTCATTCTATTTCTTCCGAATTTATATATTTCTATCTAGGTACCCGAAGGAACGAAAGATGTCAAAGTTGGCACACTGATTGCCCTAGTTGTTGACAAAGGCGAGGATTGGAAAGCAGTCGAATCACCAACAGGCAATGTTTCTGCCTCTTCTCCAGACCCGCCTACCTCCTCATCAGCACCTTCTTCATCTCCCGCAGCTTCGACACAGGAAATACCAGAAGGCCAGTAAGTTACAGTCTAATATAAATGCTAAACAAACTGATAGAATTATATAAACTAATGAACATCAGTAAACGTTGAATATTTTCTCCACCTTTAGACAAAGTCTTTTCATGCCAGCATTGTCCCCAACCATGACATCTGGAGTTTTGGTAAAATGGCTAAAAAAAGAGGGCGATATCATTGAGCCTGGAGATGCAGTCGCTGATATACAAACCGACAAAGCTATTATGACTTTTGAAATGGAGGACGAATTAGTTCTAGCTAAAATAATCGTGAGTTTTAACTCAAACAGGAGTGAAAACACAAGAAATTGTTGAACAAATACAAGAAAAAACAAGAATGAAGATAGTTTTGCTAAATATTCAATTTAATTATAGGTACCAGACGGATCTCAAGTCGAAGTCGGAAAGCTGATTGCTTTGACAATGGAAAAAGGATCTGATTGGACAAAGGCCGTGGTTCCTAGTACCGCTGCAGCTCCACCTACACCAGCACCCACAGCTTCGCAACCAGCACCTTCGAAACCTGCTGCAGCATCTACTACAGCATCAGCTGGTGCGCTTCCACCTCCGAGTGGGCAGTATGTGTGCTTGCGTTACTTTGAAAACTGGCTAATTAGCTCACTAAGTACTTATCTCGTGAATTCAATTTTGCCTTTGTTTTTTTATTGTGTTTATCTTCGATGATAATGATTACCCAACAAAAACAAATTCTTTATTGCATTTTTGAATACTGTTTGCATATAGAGTTTATGGTTTGGCGGTAAAAAGACTCCTTGAAGAATATGGTTTGAGTTCTGGATCAGTTAAAGGAACAGGACGTCCAAATCGACTCCTGAAAGGTGACGTTCTCGCCCACATCCAAGCCCATGGTCTTCAGAAAGTTGCACCCAAGATCGGTATGGATGCTGATTCTTCTGTTGGAATTGTTTTACTAGTTTTTACATTTCATTGTTCCATTTCTTTTGCATTGCTCTGTCTTTTAGACTTTTAGATGCGAGAAAATCGACTCTGAGACTCCCTGGAGCTCTAAAATTTGTAATAAATGATTCAATATCGGTGTTTTCGCTTTAAAGTATCGGGACCAGCGGCTTCTAAACCTCGTAGTCCAAGTCCATCGTCAGGCACGACTAGCGAAAGACCTCCTGGGTTGGGACAAAATATACCGTCGACTTATAAGGATATCCCTGTGAGCAATATTAGAAGTGTAATTGCCAAAAGACTTATGGAGTCTAAGGTGCGTGCTGGAAATTGTAGTTTTCTTTCTTTGTTTTGTTCGTTTCATTTTATGAAATGTAAATGTATAATTTTTTCAGAGAAATATTCCTCATGCGTATGAATATATTGATATCAATGTGGACAAACTCAATGAAATAAGAGCAAAATTGAAATCTGAAAATGTTAATGTATCCGTTAACGATTTCATTACCAAAGCAGTCGCTCATGCGCTCCTAGAATGCCCTGCAATTAATACATTGTATCAAAATGACCAGGTGAGCTCAAAAAATTCCTCAAGAAGCATTTCAATCAACTTTTTGAATACGTATTTTGGGATATTGCCCAATGACAGAAGTATTTCTGTAAACCTAAATGAAAGTTGTTGCAATATAATTTCCCAGATCATCCAAATGCAGAAAGTGGATATTTCCTTCGCAGTTTCCATTCCAACTGGTCTTATAACACCGATTATCACTGATGTTCCCTCGAAAGGCTTGATAGATATTTCCACCAGTATTAAAGAGCTTGCGGGTCGAGCTAGAGATGGTAAACTCCAACCAAACGAATTTCAAGGTGGATCTTTTACGTAAGTTTTCAAATTTCGTTTCATTTGAATATTTTAATAATCGAGTGTAAAATCTTTTCCCTAAACACTCCAACTTTGATTTAATCTTTCATCTAATTTCTTTCAGAATCTCAAACCTGGGTATGTTTGGTATCAAAGAATTTTCCGCGATTATCAATCCTCCTCAAACAGCGATTTTAGCTGTAGGAACTGGGAGAAAAGAATTAGGTGAGTTTAGCTACGCTTCAGATTGCTTTTGCCATTTTCTACTTTGAATAAAGGAAACAGTTAGTTATTTGATTGCTGAAAACTAACCCAAACAATATGTAACACTGTTTGTTACAGATTCTAATTTAAACACGGTTTCGAAAATGACTACGACACTTTCCTATGATAGGAGAGCAATCGATGAAGATCAGGCGGCTGATTTTCTAGCTGTTTTGAGAGCAATGCTTGAAGATCCGGCCTTCTTAGCTGTTGGAAGGGCTCAGGCGCATAGGTACAAATGGCTGTGATCCAATTGGTGAATTGAAATTTATCTATTCTTTATAGAAAGCTACCCCTCGAACGAGAATAACTTTCAAAATAAATCATTTTATTAATTCTTTAAAAAAAAGAACAGAATCAGAAGTTTCTTTACTGTATTTTTCTCATTTTTTACAGGTTTTCTGCTCGATGAAAGATTCCCGTCAACTTCCATACCCAATTGTATGTACGTTAGATAAATTGTACAGAATATTTATTATTAGAATATGAGAATCCTCATGCGTATCTCAATGTAAAGGTGTCCTATACTATACTCTTAGCGGTAATATTTGAATAATTATCATGATTTTGAAATGCGCTGTCGGAAAGAGTAAATTATAAAAGAAACAGAGAAGATTATGAATTGTAATCGTAGTGGATTTAAGAAAAAGTTATACCCTCCTAATTAAATACGTCTACTATGATGCTCATAGATTAATATTATATTATGTCATGTGATCATTCACTCATAATCTATGTATAATTTTAGCTAAATTAGAATACTAATAGAACTTCGAAAATTTGAACGATTCAAAGTAGAGAGATACATTGAAATAATCAACGTAATTTTAAAATTAGATTGAAAATGATTGATCGTGGAAATTTGCAAAATATATTTGAATAGCAGTATAATGAAACTAATGAAGGCAGTGTTTTTTTTTTCTTTCAGTTAGCTTCAGACCTGAATCAGATCAAATTTTCCATTATTTCTTGTTAATTATTTATTTATTTTCCTAAGTAAATATATCTGTATCTAAATTACGTGATGAATGATGGAAATAGAAAAATTATGGAAACAAGTAAACGAATTCTTATTTATAGCTGTTCAATTGGTACAAATTATACATTGCTCCAAGTTACCTTCATTCGTTGAAAAACTGAAATCTATGTAGCATTGCTTGGATCATAAATGAGTAAGAAACTACTTTTATCTGAATTTGAATCAATTTTATTTTACTCGTTATTTGATTTTATTTAGAATAATGTAATTGTAGACAAAAGATGATGTAATTGATTGATCAATTAGTAGAAGCATTTCTGTTTGAAAATTTGATTCGTTATCAATATTCTGGGAATTGGATTTCGCACAGAAATATAATTCATTATTTCTTATCTGAGCTTATCAGCAGAGGTGATAATAGATTTTCATGCCCAGTGCCTGGTTTTGTACCACCACAATCCCTTTTTCTCCTGATATCGTATGTCGTGTAATAATTTTCAATACCACAACTTGAACGGCGTATCTTTAGCGCTCTGTTTACATTCGTCGGTCCTATTTCAATCTCAAGGTTGAGGGTGAAGCTGCCTGAAATTCTTCCAACTTATTATTCCGGAGGTTCAATGATTGGGAAATCGTTTTTCTCCAGGAGCTCGGAGTAATTTGAATTTCATTTAAGGAAAAAGTGAAACGTATATAAATTCTGGTATCTTTTTGTTTTTGAACATTACATACGTACTTTTTATTTACATATACATGAATTGTATAATAGTTATTTCATATGTCCATTAAATGGCTGCGAGTTTCAACTTAACAATGACAAAATCAAATATGTGTTTGTTTCAAATTCTAAAATAGCATTCCTCAAAGATATAAATGGATTTTGGAAGTAGGGTGAAGCGCTCGGACACAGTTTCCTGCTGTAAATATGTCTTGCAGATAGAAATTTGTTCGTTATTATTTTGATAATTCATTATGGTATATATATTGTTAGTAAAATAACTTGATGCAATTATTTCTCTTGGTCTGGTAATCCGAAATCTATTCAATTATAAATTGTAATTCAGATTACATACTTACTCATTTATCAATATACTAAAAGTTGTCCCAGATAAACAACTGCTAAATAATTATAAGCGATAAAGTTTAATACACATATATTCTGTTCTTCTTTAATCTCTCATTGTTTCATATACTATTTTCTTTTTAATTTCTTTACTTTCTCTGCTGCTACTGTTTTATTATTATTATCAGCTAACGTGAGAGAAAATTCTAATTCTCATACAACCTATAGATTAAAAATAATACAGCTATGAGGGTATTTACACTCTGAGCTTTACTTTCGTTTTCATTGAGAAGGAATATAGCAATTCCGATCAGGAGACGTTTACCTCAAGCTTTGAATACTTTCATTAATGTTAATGAATACTTTTAAATGTTAGGTCCCATTGCTGAATTGAGAGCTCTGAATTGGTCTTTGCAAGATTCGTTATTTATGTATCACAAGGAGAATTTTGATTATAACTTTTGCTCAGAATAATCTGGTCAAATATACACATGAAAATCGTATGAAAAAACATTTTTACAAGTTTGTGTATAATATATAAAACTTATTGTGATAGATATTTTATATAAAAATTGAACGCATATTTGGTTGAGCAGATTAGTATGCTTCGATTTCTAGATTTTGAAGAAATTTGAAGAAATAAACAAGATAGAAAGCTCGTCTTCAGTTATATAAAAGATAAAACACACAGTGTAAAAAAAATATATAGAATGTTGCGCTTCTGTTTGGTCCTCCTTTATAAATACTGAATGATAAAGTCGGTAAAAGTTTATAACTAAATTACAAATCTTCGTAATAGTTGTGGATTCAGGGTTGGCAAAAACTGAATAGGTTTTTTTTCCGTAATCGTAAGTAGTGAAAAATTTATCAAATCACGTTTATCAATTGCGTTTCCGTTTAAATATAAAAAATATTTTGAACGGAAATCAAGGCACTTTCGGTGGAAGCATAGAAAAATTTTTGTTGATGTCAACCCTGTTGTATAATTAATATAAAACACATTTTTTTGCACCTACAGTAAATCAGCGGACTTTATGGCTTTGTAGGAAAATGTAATTAAGTAGCTTTTTAAATCTTCGTTAAAGCAATTCGAAGATTAATTAATTATAAACTATCGGTCAACACCTGTGCTGAGTAAACAAAAAGAAAACCAGCGGGGTCATATATTTCAGACGAAAAATTACTGACGAAATGGAATATCATGAGAAAATACTCAATTATCATGAAATTTACATCTCATTTAGCATAAATACAGTGTCAGTCTTAAATCTGAATATATATTGTTCATTGTTGATTACGCACTCTCCCACTAGGTTGTACCGTATATATGCATATATGCCTGCCGCAATTAATCATTGACAAATATAATAACTAAATACTACAACGATTACATGACTAACGGTATTTCATTATTGATATAAACTTTAAACGTTGTATATATTTTCCAAAAATAATTGTATATAAGCATATTGATATTGAAATTTTGTAAAGTAGATTGAAACTTTGATATCTCATTTTAATTTTTTTTTTTTTCGCTATCGCAATATTTGATCTACGAAATAATATTTCCGCAGAGTTTATCCAACTTTCTTGTATAAACTATTAGAAAACCTTCCTTAAAATTCTTTGCGCTGCTCTGATTAAAGGAGTGAGAGTAGATAATTCTGCGCAATTATTCAAGAATGGATGAGCGAGTAATTCATCGGCCGTTGCTCTTTCATCGACTTCAACAGCCAAGCATCTTTCAAGGAAGTTTTGGAACGGTGGACTTAGAGTGTCCCATCTAGGAATTGAGGGCTTACCAATTGCTGCTATCAAGTACAGAGCTCTAAGTGGCGTTTCCTTCAAATACGGAGGCTCACCCTCAATCATTTCAATCGCCATTATGCCTAAAGACCATATATCAACTTTCTTACCGTACTGTTTTCTTGTAACAACTTCTGGGGCCATCCAGTAAGGAGTTCCGACCATCGTTTGCCTCTTTTCATCGCCGACAATATTCGCGCAAAATCCAAAGTCCGTTACCTTAACTACTCCATTCATCCCGAGGAGTATATTATCCGATTTTATGTCTCTATGGATTATTCCTTTTGCATGGAGAAAGCTTATGGCTTTCAAAACCTCTCGACAAACAGCGGCTATCTGCGCCTCTTTCATAACTGTTTCTGTAACAACATCTGTCAATGGTCCGCCGTCAAGGAGCTCCATTATAACCCAAAGATGTTCATCGGCTAAATAAGCATCTAGGAAATTGACTAGATTTGCGTGATGAAACCCTTTCAAAACCTGAATTTCCATCAATATTAATTCTTTCTTTGGCTGTTTGGATAAATCTATGTCTTTTATGGCAACTCTTTGGCCAGTTTTAGTGTCCGTAGCTATAAAAACTGTCCCCGAAGCTCCAGCTCCAACCTCTTTACTTCTTTCAAATCTACGATGCGGATCTCCTGAGTTACAGATTTTACGCAATTGTTCAAATACTTCTTCCTCAGTCATACGCCCCAATGAACCTTCTGTTTTCCTTCTTAATATCGGACTTTCGTCATCAGGATGGCGAACATTGTCTGGTAAACGAATACTTCCATCCTCATTTTCATTTCCATTTTCATTTTCATCGTCAATTCTGTATATATTAAATTCCTCCAAAACTTCAGTGAGCGTTTTTTCGTCTCTTTCTATTCTCGTTCTAGGCGCAGGCTTTGGACATTTTTTTAATTTTATTGGTAGGTCAGGCGGCCTTTGTTGACCTTCATTTGAACTGACGGATGTCCCGCCGTCTGAATCACCTGATTGGTATTGTTTTTTAGTCAATATTTTATCTATCTCTTGTGATTCTTCAGCTATTAATTTTTCCGTTACAAAACGTTTGAACACTTCTTCCTGGGGCTTTTTTTTTATTGAATAATTGTAGAACTTTATCGCCTGTAATGCTGCTGCCGGATTTTCATTCTGTTCACTCTTTGTTATCTGTTTGTCTAATTCTTGAATCCAACGATCTGGCAAGCCCTCCAATTGTCCTGTTACGAGGTTTTTACTTACGTGAAATTTGTGCGATACGTTCGTCGGTAACCCTATTTCAGACACAACCTCAACGCTGCTTTTTTTCTTTGAAAATAACTTTGTTATACTCAAACTCATCTTGGCTAATGGTTTGGTGTCCGTCATGTATACTTTGACGCTTCGTGTTCCGTAGGTTTTCAAGTATTATTATTATTCTTATTTATATTGCTCTTTTTCTTTCATTTGTCTTATTAATAGGCCGTTATTGTTACGCGAAAATTACTACTATCTCTGATCACACCCATTCTTCGGGGTTCCAACCACACAACGCGCGTTAATAATGGAATACACAATCGTTATTCGCGAGCTTCGAGCTCGCGATCTTCAATCTTCCTCTCTTATCTATTTGATAACTAACTAACTTTGTTCATTCACGGTCATATGCTATTTACTAATTTGTTTAGTTTAATCGTCAACTATTATATTCTTTACATACTCCGATATGTATTCATGTATATTATCAAAACCAAATTGTTTAAACTTCACCACGTTTTGTTCCTCGCACCCTTTCGGGTAGCGTTGACTGTTGCCTATGGTTTTGCACTTTTTTACACTTTTTGTTTTTATATTTCCGGAACCGCCTCCTGTAACCTCCCTCGGGGAAAGCTTATGACTTGTATTGTTTCAAATCGTCTGGAAAATAGTACATTTTCAACCACGACACGCCATCTGCCTTTTTGCTGAATCGACAAATGAGTCACCATCCTTCTTTTACCGACGAAAATCTACAACGTCAATTCCATTCCCTTCTTCTTCCTCCCTGATTGGCCCATTATTTCAACCGGGTGTCACGTGACAAGATCGATCAATCTGATTGGCAGACTGTTGTTAACGTCGTCTGCATTTCGATAAATCACATCAAAATAAAAATAGTTCAAAGATTTATCAGACTTTACGGTTTCGCTGGTTTATTTTTTTACGCGGAAAAATATGAATAACATTCTTAAATCGAATAAACTTATTAACGTGAGTTGACATTGTTATACGAGAATTAAATACGTAATCGCGTTTGTTTGAAGCGGGAGAAACTCGACAAAGACAACGTCCAAGTATTCATTTTTATAATATTTATCTTCCTTTCATACTTTCAGGTTAGATGTTTGGATCTAACGAGAAATATCTCTTATAGTTCTATGAAGAGAAACGAAAATTCTAGTATCGTCCATCCGGAGGCTCATGAACCGCATATTCCTCCATACGTGGAGCGTCAGGGTGAGGATATAACCTCAAAAAGAGCTAGGTGCGCAGATAAACTCATTCAGTCAAACCAATTGGATCTCACAAAATTCAAACTAAACGACGTAATTTAATCTTACAGGCTTGTGTATCAATCTCGTAAACGAGGAATGCTGGAAAACGGTCTACTCCTCAGTACGTTTGCCAAAAAATATCTTAACGAATTTAGTGAGGCGCAAATAAAGTTATACGACAGATTAATCAACCTGCCGTCCAACGATTGGGACATATTTTATTGGGCTGCCGAAGTGAAACCAACTCCTTCAGAGTTTGATAACGAAGTTATGGATCTGCTCAAGGAACATGTTAAGAATAAAAATAGAGATAGCAGATTTACACAGCCGGAATTATAGGCCTTTGTGAGCTAAATGTGGTAATTTGATGAATTATTATTCTAACATTATAGAAGATTCTAGGCTTCGGCAAGATCTCAAAGCTGAGAGATCATAGGTATTCTTTCAATGTCTTGTCGATCTTTTATAGTCCTAGTTTCTTATCTTTATTCACCAGTACTTATATCCTGTTTTTCTATTTCTTGGAAGATGGAAATGCACTGGGTTTATTCTTAGTTTGATGTTTGATTATCTAGTTGAGTAGGGAGAAAATAATGAATGATGAGCAAAATTAAAAAATTCAAATTCATTACAAAGGGTGGTTTTCTTCTGTTTTTTTTTTTGTTTTTCTTGAAGGACAATAAATTATTTATTTTTCTATGTACTACTATATACTATAATAGACAGTTTTTGTCAATAAGACAAAAACTGTCAACGAATGAACATTATTTTCAGGATACTTGAATTCATTTTCTTCATAATTCTCCAATCTTGAAGTTTCTAGTGAAAATAAATCTTGTAGAAAATTGTTATTGATTCCATGTTGCATTTTTTTGATTGATGTATAAAACCTCTCAAACCTTAGAAATTAGGTTCTCAAATTTTCTCTAGGCTCGCTATATACCCAGATGTATGAATCTGTTGGGGTCTGTAGCAAATTGTTTCTTTTGACCAATATCCAGAAATCCTGGACCTCTGCTCGTACCAGCGCTCCGGCTCGATCTGGCACCTTGTTTGCCTCCTCGTGAAGTCGTCTGTTTTGGTTGAGAACTATTAAAACGCGAAGAATTAGCCAGAAATGATAAGATTTATTTTCATGTAGTTGGGCTGATTTAAATTGAACACTAACTTTGAAGCTCCTCTTTTGAACCTTTTAGCTCTACTCGTGAAACCTCCTCGACCCCTTCGCTTAGTTCCTTGACCTCTGCTACTTGATGAAGATCGAAAATCTGCCGGACTGGAGACAGAATCCAAACACATTGTACCGTCGTTTTGTTCATTATTGATTTTGTCTTGCTGCGATGCTTCGCTGAGCAGAACTGTCAGAGAGAATATAATCTATTGAAAAGATCGTACGAGTATTTACTGAAGATAAGGTTTCTGGTATTGTAGAATTTTTTATAATAATCTCATGTAGTTTCAAATACTTGCCATGTTTCTCCGCAGCATATTTCTGTGTTACGTCTAGTAATGCTTTTCCATATTTATCATAATTTGCCTTTGTAACATGAGGGATTTTCAACATTGCCTCTTCGCTGTCTGGTAGCTGCTGACTCATTGCTCTATAATAATTGAAAAGTGATCACAACAACACTTATTCATCGGTGGCGAAAATCTCTGCAATTCACAATCTTCCAAGTGAAAAAACAAATAAACATAATTCACGCACCTAACGGCAATCATGTTCATAATAGATGCAGCGGAGACGTCTAAAGCACCAGCAATTCCGCGCACAATAGACATTAATTCTGTATAGCATCGTGCCTGTAATTCTTTGAGTACTTCGTTCGACGGCACTGCGTCAGATGATGTAACGGATACGGTAGTTGTACTGCCACTTGTCCTCAGCGGGAAGAGTATCTAAATTGAAGGCGCATTGTTAATTTTTCTAGAGATAGAAAGATAGTGTTATAGAAATGGACAGAGAATTTTCTTTTTTGTACTTTGATACTGCTATTCCTGAAGAGATCCAGACCTCGAGGACCTACTTTAACATAGGCGCAAGCAATTTCGTTATTTATATGCATTTCTTCTAGTAGGTATTGATCTAGCACTAATTTGTGTAATAATCTCTCTATATCATTTTTTTTCCAACTTTTTCCACGACCAAATAGCGGATGATTGTTTTGGCCTGGTGGACAGAAAAAACAAGAACCAGTATTTAGCATATAAGATATCCTTATTTGTTCCGGAAGTAGAAAAAGTGAAATAGAATTTACCTGCGTCTCTAATTTTCTTCAAATCGCAGCCTTTGAAAATGTCTGCAATCTGCAGAAGCGTAATGCCTCGTCTTCTCCCAAAATCTTGCAGTGCCTTTACTATCGCTCTTGCATCCTCGGTCGCATCGATCATCTCGTATTTATCCTAATATAAAAATGAAAATCACAAACGGAATGAAGTAGTTGGATTGAAAGCTGAACAAAGAGTTCAAGTGAAAAATTAAACATGAATCACTACCTTGTTTCTACAATTATCGCAGGTAGTGGTTTTGTCAGCGAGGCAACATTCCTGTTTGAATACCTCACCAAAATAGTTTAACTGTTGTACTCTTCGACAATCTGTTGTATTTTCACAGAACGCAACCATTCTGAACAAATTATCTAAATGAGTTTTCATCACATCATAAGAAGAACCGTCCATCTCAATCATTTTTCTGATACGATGCATATCACTGTAGTGATAGAATAGAATGCAATCTGCTTTTTCAGAGTCTCGCCCAGCTCGACCGCTTTCTTGATAGTACCCTTCAATCGATTTTGGCAATGCTGCGTGTATAACGTAGCGGACATCAGGCTTATCGATTCCCATACCAAAAGCTATAGTTGCACAGACCACGTTGATCTGGAACATATTATGAAGTTCTTTGATGGGTGACCTAAGAATGGCATAAAAATTAGAATGTTAAGATTGTTACCTCGTCAGAAATCCATCTCCCTTGTACAGCGGCTCTTTGACTGTCGGTGAGACCCGCGTGATAGCTTAAAGCTTTTATACCATTTCTGCTAATATCGTTGGCAAGATTATCACAATCTTTTCTCGAAAGGCAATAAACGATTCCAGATAATTTTGGAAACTTTGTTTTTATCATGGCAATAACTTCCTCTGCACAGTTTTTACCCTTTTTTGGTATAATGCTGTATTTCAAATTCGGTCTATTAAAGCTTGACATGAACCATTTAGGCCTGGTCATGTTTAACTGATGTAAAATATCTGTTCTAACTCGTGGAGTAGCTGTAGCTGTTAAAGCCATTGTTGGTACACTGGGATAATTCTCTCTTAGTACTTTGAGCTTTTTATAATCTGGTCTGAAGTCATGACCCCATTGACTAACGCAGTGAGCTTCATCAATTACAAATCTTGACAAAAGTTTTCGTTCGTAAAGGATGTTTAAACAAGAACAAAGTCTCTGAGAGGCCGATATCTTCTCCGGAGTAACATATAACAGCTTCAGTGTCGGACCTGCCTTCGAAAGTTCCTTGTATATATTTTCCGCTTGAGTATCTGCGATATTGCCAGACATGTGTGCAGCCGGTATCTGTAAACAAAAATAAAAACAATTGAAAAACCAAAAGAATTGGGTGAGATAATAATAACCAGCAATACTGTTGATCTAAGTTCAAGTTTTATTATGTACTTACATCGAGAGAATTTAATTTTTGAACTTGATCAAGGATAAGACTTTTTAGTGGTGAAATAACAATTGTAATGCCAGGTTTTAGAAGTGCCGGTAATTGGTAACACAAAGATTTGCCTCCACCTGTTGGCATTAGTATGAAACAGTCGAATCCTTGAAGCGCAGCATTTATAGCTTGTAGTTGATTTGGTCTGAAGATATGCAATCCAAATTTTTGCCTGAATACCTAAAATTGAAACGAAACACTTCTTAATGAGGGAAATGAAACGCACATTGATAAAATTGAATGCAATATTCATTGAATGTTTTAAACCTTAAGCATTTCTCGGGAATGCGGATAAATTAGGCCATCAAATTCACCGCTGACACCGTCGTTTTTGTAATCCCCAGTAAATACTCCGCTTTGTGTCGATGCAGCGGGAATCACTACGTTTTTCGAGCTTATTGTGAGTTTATCTGCCCGGGAAGTTTTGATGGGAGATGACTGAGATACTATAGAACCAAAATGAGAGTCGCTTTTGAATAAATTCACGAATTTATTGGTAGATATAATCGAAATGTATAATTTGGTGAACGAATGAAACGTACGTTTTGTATTTATTGGTTTGCTTTTTTCACGCGTTATGTTTTTAACTTCAGAATCAAAATTAACTACTGGTAATTTTGAGAAGTCGTCACTTGAAGTTCTTTCCAAAGGTATATAGCCATTTGATTCTGTGAACAAAACCATAAAACATTTGATTCAATCATTATGAAACCAGAGACAAATTTGTAAGCAGAGCCTTACCAAAACTATCGTTCACTCTATTCCAAGAATCATCAACGTAAGAGGATTTAGTAGAAACAAATGACTTTTGTGATGAAATCTCTTCACTACCAGGATTTCCGTTTTTAAATATCGAAAAATGATTCGAAATCGTCGAGGATTTCTGATTATCCTCATTACTAGCTTCAGATTCGGTTTCAACAGAATTTTGTTGACCTTTATCCCATAGATTTGCTATCTGCTTAGTCATTGCCGCAGGAACAGTACCTCTGACAGGTTTCTTCAATTGAAACCCAGATTTTTTAATCGCATTAGAGAGCGGCTCATCATCTGCAATTCTATTTGCCCGAATATCTTTCGGGGAGTTTAATTTCTCTACTGTATTATCATAGAATTCATTTGACAATACAACAGTGTTTGGTTTTTCTACAGAATTCCTCAGAGAATTATTATTTGCTAAACGAGCTGGTGCCAGAGATGGAGGTTCTTCAAAGTCTCTATATAAAAAACTCGAGAGGCTATCGTCGCTGGGGAATTCCTCAGCATGAGAGCCCTGCGTGGTTTGTTCCTGTTGGCCAAGATTATCTAATTTCTTCTCCATAAGGCGGTTCTTAGCCTTGAGATGTTGACGTAGGATTTTTAACTCTTGATAAGTTTGCACATTGAAACCAGGAAACTTTTCAAGTACCACTAG
Organism: Phymatocera aterrima; assembly: GCA_963170745.1. Lineage (NCBI taxonomy): Eukaryota > Metazoa > Arthropoda > Insecta > Hymenoptera > Tenthredinidae > Phymatocera > Phymatocera aterrima. The sequence continues at coordinate 931,004 of OY720668.1, forward strand.
AGGAATCTGATTAAACGCCATAGATATTTTATCCAGAACTTGTAGCTCAATTTCTTTTAGCATCTGCTGCCGATGAAGTACTTGATTTCTTAACAGCTGTAAACAAGTGAATTTTCGATGAAACATTTGATTACCTGCACAGAGATTTGAAAAACAAGAACCAATTTTGAACTCACGGGCATTGACGCTACTGCAGATTTATTTTTCATCATTTTAATCCAAGGATCGAGTTCTTTATCTAAACCCAATGGTTTTAAATCTACTTTAAAATCTGGACCTTTCCATTCTTTCTTTGGCAAAGGTGAAGGCCTGCATTCAAATTTAGGACTCTGGCTCTCATTATCAGAGTCAGAATAGAAATTTGGAGTATTAGAATTCACTGGAGGTCGTTTTGGTGGTGTAGACTTAATTTTTAACTTCATTTCCGACTTAGAATTGTTCCCGTCATTTGTGGGGCTAGTTTCTGTAGCTGGGCTACAACTATTATTCAAATAATTCGACTTGTCAGGAGAAAGTGTGATATTAATTTCTTCATCTTCTACTTTTACTGAATTTTCTAGAGAATCATTTTCCACATTATTTTTTAATTCAGGCTTTGTTTTGTCGGCGAAAGTCTCAAAGCTATCTTCTTCATTGATTATGTCTGCAAAATTAGACCTCGGAACCACAAATCCTTCTTTCTCTTTTCCAGGAGTTTCATTTTCCTGTTTTTTCTTTAAAGATAACTTTGATGAACAAAAACTGTGAGCTGCGTTCAATCTTCTTTTTTCTTCTTCCTCTATCGAATCATCAACATATTGAACGAATGAATTTTTGAGCGTGTTTTTCTCCGCATGATTATATAATTTTGGATCTGGTAAATCGTATGAATCATTCTGAAAACATTTCACGATCATTAGGATGTAATCACGATTGTGTAAATTGAAAATTATCTGAATAATATTCACCAATGATATGATCGAATTTTTTATCACAGGTTGCGAAGTTTGTGATTTTTGCTCCTCCGCGTCTGATAGTAGTTCAAAATCTGTGTCGCTTTCATCCCAGATTTCCTCTGATTCAAAAGTTGACTTCCTTTTACTATTTTCTTTTGCAGTTGAAGTCAGAGTACTGTCAAAAATTGTATATAAAATTTAGATGTGTTAGGGAATATTTCAGGTGCAGAATTAGGCGCAGTATTGGATTTGGGAAAAATGTATTACAGGCATCATTTCTGAATTTAATATTATTACCTTGATGATTGACTAACTTTCGGTGTCGATTGATCGAATTTCGTCATAAAATTCCTTAGAGTAGGTTGAATTTCCTTTTTATTAGATCGTAAGGATAATTGTTTTGACATCTCGTCTGTTATCCAATTTCATTAGACACGGCATCTGAGTTCATTAGAATCACATAATTAAAAACTTTAACATAGTCACTCTATAACAAAAGATATATTAATATTTTGATTTGTAAATACTACTTATATGATTATAAATACTAGTGTTTAGAGGTTAACGTGAACGCAATACAATATACACATTTTCTGTCATTTTAACATGTCTAGTGATATTTTCGTCCTCAGATAAGTTTACGCGCGAATTTTAACCACGCGTGCGCAATTCACGTCTAGGGAAGCTTCTTTCAGATTTGCTCTTCCTCACTCTTCCCTAGAATCTTACACCGCGTATTGGTCGGGTGCCATTACAACCAAAATGTAAAAATAGTAGAAGAAGAAACACACTTCATCATTTCTCGATTCTCCCTTGGTTGCGCGTTCGCAAAGTCACTTCCAATTCGTGCCAATGAATGACGAGAGATTTGACAAGAATTTGAAATTATTACATCTCCTTACCGTTCGGAAGCTCAACGGTACCGAAAGTGAGCGAACTCTAGTTCATAAGAAGTAAAGAGTAAATTTTGTGAATGCAACCTTGGAGGCGAGTTTTCAGTTTTTCAATCCGCATCACGACTTCGCATTAATAGGTGCGTTTATTTATTAACAGGAGTTATCGAATGATAGTAATAAATAATTACTAATAATAATGCCAATAATGAGTTGATGAGTTAACAATTTTTTTAAGATTGATTTTCTCTCGAGACGATGATAGTTCTTCGACGTTCCTTTGCCCTGTATTAAAATGATAACAATTTACGTGTATGATTGATCTCTCATTCGATACAATGAATTCACCGTGACGAAGGCTTCATGTGAAAAAAATTATAACGATACAGATAAAACATTCATCCGAATCAATGAATAATACAGGTAAATGAATAACAAAAATGTATACCACAGAAGTTAAGACACAGGTTTATCATACACGTAATTTACGATCTATTCAATACCGGGCAAAGAAACGTATAAGAGATATCATCCTCGTGAGAGAAAATCATTCTTAAAAAAATTGTTCACTTATCAAATCATTATTACTAGTATTATTAGTGTTTATTTATTACTATCATTCGATAACTCCTGTTGGTAAATTTTAGGTGTTCATTCATCTATATTATTTATTGATTATAATTAATAAGCTAACCAATAAAATAATCAATGACGCGATCGTCAATTTTGGGGTAATTATAATTTGATGGAGAGTCATGTCCCGCAAAATCACAGGTTGGTGGATGACAGTGTGGGAGTGTGTGGGAGGCAATTAGAGGCAATAGCCGGCGATAGTGGTTTCTCCGTTGAGTGTAGAGCTTATTCTGTCGCCTGCTCTGCCGGCCATAGGAACATGAGATACGTTTAGAGAGGAAACTCGTTTCGGACAAAGTCGAGAAATAGAAGTTAGACGTTAGGGAACCCATTCATGAACATTACCTCCCGCTGAGAATTATGCGTCGGAATATGTTGAGAACCGACGCCACGCCGACAGCAGAGTACGTTTTGGAACACCGACTAACCCACAAAAACAATGTCATTAACCGGCTTCCGTATGCCTATGTGAAGTTTGTGTTTAGTGTTTACATCACGGACCTATGGACGGAGTCTTTCCTTGCGGGGGTGAAACAAAAGATGGAAGGGGAATCAAATGGTCGGCCATCTTGACAGGCGTTATCAAATAGATATACCACCGTGTATGTATATACATATTTGTTTACGTAGTGCCTGATGCAACATTAAGTTTGTGTGTAGTGTTTTCAGTGATTTTCATAGTTTTACGAATATTCTATGGCAAGGTAATTATATCTAATGTGAATTCAGCCACGTGCTCAGTAAGTGTAGTAATCTACTGTGAGACATCGTTTTTATAATTTTAGAGGGGCTAGGATGTACGGTAAATTTATACCCCGACGGACATACATTATTATTCTTGCTTTTAGGTCTAGATACAATATATCGCACTGTGCGGTAATAGGTTGCACAAAAAACAATGCTAAATGCGTCGATAGTAATTAATATAGGTATAGGGCCACTGGTTTGAACGTAGCGCGCAAATGGCGCCGATCAATATGGCCGACGCGTTACCTCACGTACTCCCCCCATGATTCATACCCCTCGCCTACAACTCCAGCCTGCGCTCTGTCCATAAGTCCGTGGTTTACATGCATTTACATGCTACGGATGTTATCGCTGATATGTCAATACAAATTTTAAGAAAACAAGATGATACTAATGAGGTGAAATAAATAGGTAACTATTAATACAAAGAACATAACATATAAATAAAAAATGTCGTGGCGTACGCCGAGCAATGATCTTGGTACGCACGTTTGTATAAGACTAATTAACCTCGTTAAACAGCATCCGATTTTATATGTAACGTCAAAAAAATCCTCGCCTCATCCAAGAAAGAATAGGAACGAGATAAATAATATTTGGGCAAATATTGCCGAAGATACTGGCCTCGAAGGTAAGTCATATGTATTTCTCTAAATAAGATAAAAATGGATCAAAACTTTGCAAATTTTCATCATCCTCGGCAATATAATAAGAGTCGCTTAATTACTTTCTGCCTCAACATTTCTATATAATTAGTTATAGATTGCAAGAGACGTTGGAAAGGTCTGAAAGATGTTTACGCTAAAATTCGTAAACGAAGACTTCAGGAAAGCGCATTGGGAATTAATAATAGAAAGAAATGGATCTATGAAGATTTTATGACGTTTGTGAAGTTTCCGTAAGTTTACCGGCACACATATCGATAATTTTCTCTTGAATCCAATACAGTTACCAGTATGTCAAATTTCAATGTTTAGAATATTTTGTGTCTCTATGTTTGATTGTAGAAATTGATTTATTAAACTATTATAAAGACACCACGTTAATATTTTTACCGAAGCTTTGAGAAGTCCTATCAAAAGGCATTGGAAAATTTGGAGGAAGTTGATTCCGACGACTGGAAAATAGAGGAAACGGAGAGTAACGATACGGCGGAAGAAATATTAGATGATCAAAATGAACAATCGAAAATTGAGGATGAAGAACAGATGGAAGAAGAATACCTTGACTTAGATTTAGAGGTTGAGTCTGTACCGGATTCAGAAGAATACGAAGTTATAACAAGTGTGGAAAAAGAAAATGGCACAGAGAATATAGAAAATGTTGTTAAAGAAAAATTTGAGCTTGATAGCCCAGCGATAAATCTTAGATCTAGGTATAGAGAGATTCGCCCAAAACCAAACTATCGATCGAATTTATTAATTAGGAATGAAAATATTGAGAAAAGTAATTCTGATGTTAAAAATGGTAAGAATTTTAGGACTCCGGTCATAAGTGTATCTAATCTGAACCCGTTGAGTCAAATAATAATGACAAATCGTACGTTGAGAAAAAGGGGGCAAAATTCAAATTGCGACTCCGTAATTTTGGATCGTGCTCCAAATTCGAAAGTCAAGAATGTTGGTAAACGTAGTAGCGACGGTGTTAGTTCAACGTCACAGACTATGACAAAATTAGATAGCTTGAAGAAAAATGTGAACACAGATTTTTCTGTCATTTTGAATAAGAGAAAATCTCCTTTGCCTGTATTTGTTGAAAAAATCAACAGCAGTAGTAGTGATAGCGTGGAACTTTTTTTTCACAGCATGGCTCAGACAGTAATGAATTTGCCCTTGAGAGCTCAGGCAGAAATAAAAATGGAAATTTGTAGACTTGTTACTAAAGCGGAGATCCACGATTCGGTCTCATAGTTGATGTCTGATTTAGAAACTCATAAATCTTCAGAGTAAAAACAGTTGACAATAGGCATACAATCAACTTTTTTGATACTCATTCAAAATAGCTATTTGCCAAAGCTGGACGAAATTACTTTCTGGATCATAAATTCTGAAGTTAGATACCATAATGACTGTTATTTGAAATAGTGAAGTAGTCATGATGAATTCTACATACATAATAATGTACCAATGAATGATCGTTAAAAATGAATGAAAACGAATAAGGAAGAAAGATGAATAAGTTCAAGAGTTGAACTTTTTTAATTTTTAGATTTTATTTCCTATATATGTATTCAAAAGAAACATATGTTCTTGATAACAACGGAAATGGAGAAATTGAATAAATATTTCGATGATAAATTGATAGTAACTACGTATTATTAGTTTATTTAATTATTATTATTATCATCTATATTTCATATACCGTTGTGGTAGTAAACATATCTTATCGATTACTAGTGTGCAAAAGTGAAAGATCACCACAAAACATATCTGTGAAATTGTTTTTCAATATTTGTTCCAAGTTAAAAAAAAAAGGATAGAGAGAGAGAGAGCAATTTTTGTAAATTTAATTTGTTATTCGTATATAAGCAATAATTTTGTATTAAAAATAATTGATAACAATAATAATAAATTATATAATAAGCAGGATAATAACATTGATAACGAATTTTTCAATCGTTGTTACAAGAATGCTAGATTATACGTAGATTTCAGAATAAAGTACAAAAAAGGAAGAGATAATTATACTAATAATGGAATGAATAACGAAAATTCCGACTGAAAAAAAAATCTTTTAGATTTCAAAGCATTTTATTATTTATTATTTAATATTATTATTTAAATAGTTTTTCACCTCTTCGTCCAGCATTAATTACTTGGTAGGAGAATAAAATTCAAATTCATACGCGCTTTTTTCTCATCTAAATAATAATCATAGTAGGTAATCATTTTCATAAATTTAATTCACTATATGTATATATATTTCTGTGCCTGTGTAGCACAGAAACATTTTATAATAGGTATATGATATATTTTCTGTTTTTTTTCATTTCGCTATAGCTAATAATAATGTTAATTAAGTTACCTGTTCCGAAACTGAACAGTTATTAGTCATAGGCTTCTAAAAAAAACCATAATTTTTAGTACGATATCTTCTTTGGAATTTGTTTTTTTTTTCGTTGCAGAAAATGGCAATTGGTAATTACAATATACTGGATGAAAATCTTTGAGAATATGTTGAAAACCATTTAAACGGTCACAATTAGATACAGAGAATTCTATCATCATTGTAAGATCGATAGACATTTTTATGTATTAGAATTTAACAATAAGTGAACAGAAAAAAAGAACAACGAATTAACTTCTGCCTACTAAAAGTGAATAGTATGTGATATAATTATCCAACTATTGCCGATGAAAATTCATTTAAATAAATTAAAATGCGTTAATAGGTATCACACCTTAGCAATGGAATACTCGAACTATCACCCAAGAGTATGGAAAGGGCGTTTTCAAATTTCAAGGAGCTTTGTTGCCGTCATTTTTCTCACTGACGCAACGGCAAATTATACTTTTATGCATTTTTATAGCCTGATCGTAATCCCTAAAAATTTGTTCAACGTCAATGTAATGTAATTTAATAATATCATAAATGTTTATTTTTATTTTATTTGACTTTCGGGATTACTGGCTCGGATAAATATACTGGTAGTAGTAATTATATTCGTTAATCCAGCGGCTTGCGTATTGAGATAAAAGTTTCTGGGATGAACATTTCTTCTTAGATTGTATTATAGAAGTTATACATCATTCAAATCCCCTTCCTAGATATACTCTTAGGTGAATTGTTTTCTCAAGAATTATCAAAACCTGTAATACATGAAACTCTCGCTGAATACTCTTTCGTTAAGTCGTTTTTCTTTCTTTGAAATAAAAACAGTTAATGATGAAATCTGAATCGTGCGAAAGTACCATGTGCTACTATTTATAGAATTCTCTTCATTCTTCTTTCTCTGTTTTTTCTACATCCTGTTTTTCCTCTCCCTCTTCAGGCTTGTCGCCTTCAAATTGTGGGCCAGGTGTTTCATCGCCTTCCAAAACAATTTCTTCAGGATCAGGAGCACGAGGAAGAAAGTCTTCGTTGGGATACATTGAGTGAAAAATTGCCTTTGCCTTGATAGTGGAGAAGCGGATACAAAATATTATCGGTAATACAACTGAAGCAAATTTTTACCTTCATGAAAGTAACAGTAAGTATAGTCAACTTGATTTCATTCACCTGATTAACGGCAAAGTCAAAATCCAGGTCTAAATCTGGTCCGGAACAAAGATGAACGTTATTGGGTGCAGAGTCGCTGAGTTTGATATCGCTCGCTGGTAAATTCAAATATAACGACCACAGAACTTGAGGCTTAGGATTTGCTGAAGCATCATCGTTTGTCTTGCTACCGCTTTCCTATGAATAAATGAAGATGATAATGTGGCAAGTAAGTAATCAGCGAGTTTATTATTGATAGCGAAGAGAGAACTGCGTCGTATGTAGGTCTGAAGCTGGGAAAATTATATTCGAAAGTTGGATGGAAGGATTGTAACGTGAGTGAGTCATGACTGTACGCGTTTTTTTTTTTACATGCCTGAAGATGTCTCTTGTCGGGAGATACAGTCTGAGTGTGAGAATCGGTTGCATTTCGAATCACGTTAGGATCAAGTACCTCGGCTCGTAGAAATTTATCCACAACGTACGCCAGATCTTCTTCAGCAGTTTTTGTTCTCTTGCAAGTCACGTGAATCATAACTGAAAAATTGATTTTCAAGTTAAATTGTGAGGCATAGGATTTATTCTAGGAAATTCGAATCTTGAAATTTGTCCATACATAATCCCTGAGGGCATGCGTTTGTCGAGGGACCAAGTTCAATCAAAGTTACAGCCTCCTGCCCGGCTTGTTCAGGCGGATAATATAACAGGGTCAAGTTTTCCTTTTCACCCTGCATTATTGATCTGGGAAAATTGATTTTGAAGGAATTAGGAGAATATTTACATAGAAAAATTATGATTAGAAATGATAGAGAGAAATGCGTACCTATCGGTGATGAATATTCCACGAGATATTTGATGCTCGCCACTAGAAGAGACAATTTCTGGCGGTAAATGACCTTGTCCAACGACCAAGTGGTCTGAAGCTAATCTCTGCTTTCCTGTTACAATTGCCTTGCATTTTTCTTCTCCGACTATGATTCCATCCAGTTGTCTTTTCAAGCAATAAACTCCGCCGAAGACTGCACATAGTCTGTTAAACAATGAAATGAAGGATCACAAGTTTTCCGAAACTACTTATTTCTATCTTCAAATTTGAGTGATAATTTTTGATGTATCTATCTTTTTACTTTGAAAAATTCAAATACTCCATAGATAATGCCTTCAATTCTTTGAGTAAAACGCTTAGTTCATTTTTCTGTGGGTTGAAACTTGGTTTTACATGAAATTTATTGAATTGCCGAGGGAGAAATAACACACTCCACCTGCTCACCGGCAAAAGCATTGCGGTAGTTCTCCGCTTCCATACATAGGCCACAGAAAAGGTGTATTTCCGTAGCGCCCAAGACTATTGAGAAAATGTTTGGTACGATTGACTCCATCCCTAGTAGAAGTTTTGTCGGTTGCCATAGCTATGGCTTGCATAACATAGTGCCGTACCATCGGAGTAAGTTTTTTTGTATCTAAATACTGTAGGAATGTTTTGTCCTGAAATCCTGCAATGAAAGATGAAAAAAAAAACCGCTTTAATTTTTTTTAAATCAATCTGATTCAGCCTCATGTGTTTTCGCATGAAAGAATCTAAGGAGAAGAAGAATTTATTGTTTTCGTTTGATTCTTCTTCAATCAAATTGAATAGTCTCAAGTGTTCGATGATTCACGAAGCAAAGAAAGAGGAATGAACCGTTGTCTTCACTTAATTCAAACCCATTGTTCTTCACCTACAGTTAGTATTCAATGCTGTTTCTGTGCCGGACAGAATATTGATTACTTTAGTGTGTAATGTAATGAAATATATTTGTTCACTAGACTTTGATAAATGATTATTATTATTATAGAATGCTTCTAAATTTGGCCAGAGTGAATGGCCTGCCTTGGTCTCATTGTCTTTCATTTTAAGTGAATCGAATGCAAAGAGTTTCAAGGTCTTAACGGTCCATTGAATACAAAGTCTTCAAGATGTTATAGAAAGGGAAAAAAGATAGAAGAGAAAAGTAGATTCTTTACTTTTTCGGTTTCTGTTCTCTCAATCGTATTACTTATTCTTATTCATCGTTTTACCATTAAATTCTGGACTGTCTGCTCCTTGTTCCATGCAGGAAGTAAGCAACTGCATCAACATCCTTTTTTCGACAACGCTAACAGTTTTATTCGCAAAAACATCAGCCCTTGAACACGGTACTTGGGTCAATTTACCATCCATATAAGTCGCGACTCTAGAAACTGCTCTGAATTCGGCGTAGCGAGCTATATTACTTGATATTAATAGCTCGACTAATTCCCCGCGTGCAAATAACAACTGGAAACAGAAATGTGAAGGTGTAACATAGTTAGGGTTTCAAATCTCTCTCACCAAAAAATTTGTTTCTTTTTGTGTTTGCAAACCTTCGGAGCTAAGTCGATATTGAACCTCCTATATTCTTTCTTAATTCTTTCAACGCTCCACTGTTTCACCGATTCTTTCTTCTCCGTTTTATCTTCGTCCGATTTTTCGGCACCGTCGTTACCAGTCGTATCCCCTGAACCTTCAGTTTGCGTATCTTTTGTCGATAGAACTGGCAAATCTGCATCGCTGTTAACAAAGTTTATAAAATACTTGGTGGATATATTTGGTTCAGTAAATGGATATTGAATATACTCACTTTGAAATAAACCACTTTTCAGAGATATTTTCAACCGTTGAATATTGGTTACTAGCTTTCAGGAATTTTTCATTAGCCTGAAGCAGCGTTTCAGCATCGCTGCTATTCGGCTTGGGAGATTTTAGGTCCTCTATCCATTTTTGTAATCCGTCAAAGTTGAAAGTTGCCCAAAGACCGCCGTAATATTCATTGCTAAAAAATCGGGGCTTTGTTGATGTAATGAAATTCTTTTTTTCTCCATCATTTCAAGAGAATAACTGTGTGTAAGTCAATTAGCGGAATGTGTGAATAAGCTACCTATCAAGGTGAAGGACCCTTTTTCCGATTCTGCTCGCCGCCGCCGCGACAATGGATTCTGTCATTCCTGAATAATACAATCATGAAATAATAACATCGCGAAAAATTCTATGATTAAACGGTTTTCGATATTTACGATGCAAATTCTTTCAACCCTCGTACTTAATTTCTTCATTCTCATAGTATACAAAAATCAATACCTGTGCCAACGACGACCACGTCGTATTCGGTCGGCAGGTCGTCCTCCATGGTTTGGTAGGTCCTTCTTATGTCAAAAACGAGGTTTATTTCACTCTATATTGTATTATAGTATACGCAGTATTTCAAGGAATTCAGAAAATATTTATTAGTCCTATTAACACTCAGATACAACAATCAATTCATTATCTTTCAGGTGTTATATGCAGAATTGTCGATCGTGGATCCCTTATGTCAGATTTATTTCGCCCCCATTCGCGAACTCGCCCCTCCACGGTTGGCACTTGGAGCTTGGGACGGTTACGTGCTGCCGCCTTTCACCCTTTTTTTTTGCTCAGTTTGACAGATCCTTCAGCTATACCTATAGGTATGAACCGTTGAGTGTATACACTCAACGTACGAACTAACGACGTAAATCGCGAATATCCGAAAGGCCGAATGGCTCTACCCAAAGAGGATCCTCTTTGGCTCTATCTTTTCCAATCAACCAATCGGGTTTTGGAACGAGAAGTTAGCACAGAAAATATATTTTGTGATTCGCTGTTTTTCGAGACGCCATATTTTCCGACTATCAGATATGTTCGGCTTGGAGTTTCGAAATTCCATTGGTTATTCGAATTTTTAAATCCTGAAATTCGAAATAGGCGAAGAACAAATAACTCCCTGTCTTTTATATCACATTCGACTTGATAAATTAAACTAGTATCATGTCAAGTGAAGAGGAAGATTCGATAAATAAGTATGAAAAGGATACGAGAACTGTTTGTAAATATGGAGTTGAATGTTATCAAAAAAATAAAGCGCATCATGAGAAATATAAACATCCTCCCGCTGTAGATCAGGTGAAAACAAATCACAACATAACCTCAATCCATGATTCAGAGAATATTCTATATATTTAAAGGTGTTGAGAAAATTTCGTCAATTCTTTGAAATGTAGAACAGAATTTCGTTACAGTATTTTTCCAACACGAGAGTTCTAATTGAATTCTAATATTTTTACTACACAAGATAATAAAGTAACTTAAAAGATCTTCCGATCGATTAGAATTCAATGAACTTGATTTTTGTCTGGGAATGCAACAGACTATAGTATTCGGTTGTAGTTCATTTTTTGATTTTCTCCATTCTCTTCATTTTGTTGCTTAGAAAATAAACCGTCCCGGCCCAAATTCTAAGAAGCGTACATGGCAGGATCGCAAAGAGCCTAAACATCAGGTCATATCAGAATCTTCGGACGTGGATTCGGACGCTGAAGGTCCTGTGGCAAAAAAGACCAGTGTGTCTTCAGAAACGTCTGTGAAAAGTGAAGAAACAAGTTCCTCTACAAACACGGAGACTTCTGAAATACATATTGAAAAGAAAGATGATCCCGTTCTCGCTAGTCATTCTGAAAGTAAAACCGAAGATAACAATGCTTCAGATGATAGGAAAATAATAAGAGATAAGTTTCTGGTCGATATGCCAGAAGATTTTTACAAGTTTTATGAGCTTTGTAAAGAAATATTACCCACCGATCCTTCTAACGCTTTTAAAAGCGCCAATCTTCTGCTCGTTGGACCGTACGACATTCTTAATGGTAAATTATTGGATGTTAATATCCAAGCGAAAGAAGAATACCTTAGGCATTGGAGATATTTTTATGACCCTCCAGAATTTCAGGTAAATACAGTTGGTGATGCTCTAGAAAATTCACTTTATTTATTATTTTTATGGACCAAATATAAGGATAAGAGAGAGAATTAAATTACACATTTTTCTGTTGTATTCCAGACAGTAATCAAAGGCAATGATAAAGAAGGTTTGCATTTCGGATATTGGAGAGACGATCCGAAGGAGAATCCAGTTTTTGTTGTAAAAAACAGTTCCAATATAGATTGTAAAATTAGACCGGTCGCGGAAACGATATTTGGTGCGGTCGAGTGAGTTAAAACATTTTCTTGAATATTGAAGAATCAATGTTCAAAGATTTGTCGACTCAACTAATAAATGTTACCTCTTTTTCTGTTTTGCAGCATTTATTTGGAGGAAAGACTGAAGATGGTCACACCATTTGAGAAATCTAAATTCGCAAGTTTGCGCCTGAAAGTGAGAAAATTTGCTAATTTGAGTGATATAAAACTTGATAAAAGTACCGAAGGTATGAGAGCAAGAGAGAGGAAAGTCGTTGCGAGGACCTTTCACGGTGCAGGGATTGTGGTTCCATATAATAAAAAGACCCAATTGGGATACAGAGAGTTAGCAGCAACTGATGGTAGGCATCGTTGTCCTTTGCTCTTTGCTCAAATAGTTTTCCTCAAATTTATTACGAGTTATTTCAATTTGAAGGAACCATATTCTTGAATCCAATTTACAGCTGATTTGAAACAGATTTTGAACCGCATAAATGCAGCGAAAAACGAGGATGAGAGAGTTGAGCGATTAACTCGTCTCGAAGAAGTTGAACGACTTGCTACGATCGCTGCTGACGAATGTGATTTTGGAACGTGTTTAGAATTTGGACATAATTTATTTTCCAGCGGTAATAGGTATGTCCAAAGTACTGCAATTCGAATGTTTACCACCGCATATACGCTCCTGAATCGTGTAGAATTTTTGGAAATAGTTAAGGCGCACGATAAGAAACGTAAAGAAGGTTGCGCGCTCAGTATCGTCTAGCAACACGATCTCGATCAGGCTTCAATTAATTGCAGACTTTTTACAGGGATCCAAAAGTTTTTTTCTCTATTCCGAAATAAACTATCTTTTTGAATCACACAGTTTCGTTCATGTACGAGTCATATAAGTAATTCATTTCCTCGTCCCTTCCGCGTGACAACTGTCCTATAAAGTTTCCATTCGTTACCCTAATTTATAAACAAGATGAATCTGGATGTTAAAACACTGAAAAAAAAGTGTATTCTCTGAAAGACAAAAATGACAAATATTAGTAAATTGTCTTACATTTTTGAAATTGTGTGAAAAGCGCCATTTAGGTTGCCTGTTATCAGGCGCGCGATGGGTAGATACACGTCGGTAAGTAGGATACAAAGTCGATTCGAATACCGAATTCCATGGAACTTTTTCGTTAAATGACCAACAGATGCTGCTACTGATATTTGAAATTACGCGCCCAAAATGTTTTGGTTGCGATTACGAAGCATCCTAATGAATCGAGTGTAGAATAATTGAATATATTAATTATTCTCTGAAATTGAATTTTCCCATGCTCTTCATGATAACTGCACTTCGGTGTTAAATAATTCATGTATTTAAATAACGTAGATTATCAAACAAAGATAAGATTTAAGTCTCTGGTGCTGCTGCCGCTACTGCAAGAAGCTAATGTACCGCGATAGTGTTCGATATACGTAATTATAATGTGTAGACACACATTATTTCCGCTCTTTCACATCTGCTTTACCTTTATCAAGTTATTTATAGACCGGTTCATGTTTACACGTAGGTATTTATATAATATGCACTACCCATAACGCGGGCGGGCGGTGGCCAGCTATACGCGGTAGCACATGTACATCTATAGGAATTTATACATAAATACATACATACATCATATATACATACACACATATATATATATATATGCATATTATAAGCGTTGCACTTGTGATGAGAAATCGATAGATAAACCTGCGAGTTGTTACCTTAAAGAGCGACGCTTCGGAGCTGATACTCACTCCATTGAAATTTAGGAGCCTGTCCATTAATGATGATCGTTAGCCTCAATCGCTCTCGCACCCCAACAAGTCAGGTTTAATTCAATATATCTGACGTCGTACGACCGTCGAGCACTCCAATCCAAAGTCCCCGAATTTATCCCTATCAGAGTCGCGTACTTGTAGGATATAGCTACGTATGTTAGATCGATTAACTGGTGTACATACATACCGAAAAAACACTGCATCGGTCGAAGATATATTGAAATTTATCCATTCATATTAACAAATTACATTGATGTATTAATGCGTTATAAACAACGCGAAAACGCGATTCGCTGCCGCTGCATCGCTGGCCACGTTCCGTGATGAATTACACGCAGCTTCGAATTGGCCGAGTAAAATTCGCTCTTTCATATACTCGGATGCGTCAGAAAGTTTGATCGTATAGTAAGCCTATTATACATCGCGCGTATAGTTCAAGATAAATAAATAGTATGTTAGCAAATTCGACTTGGCTGCAGCCTCGACGAAGAGATTTTTTCGTATGTAGAATGTATGAGACAAGATCTTCAACTACGCGTACCTATACTTTGAATCGATATCGATCGAGATCGGATAAGAAAAAAAGAGAGAAGGAGAAACGATGCTCGATTAACATCCGTTTAAAATCAATTCGCGATATTTTTTTCCGTCCTTCATCATTTTGTACTCTTATGAACTCAGCGTTATGTTCGGTGTAACATAACGCTGTATAATTGTTCTTCTTCTGCGTGATCATGCGGCAAGTCGACGCGTGAAAGTAGTACCTACTCGAAGTCAAACTACGTTCCCCATATCTATATCCGTCCGGTACCTATACATAAACTCCAACGCGACTGACTCGCGGAACAAATAAGATCGGCGGTTTTACGTTACATTTTTTTGTCCTCTTTCTTCTACTTGTCCGAAGCCTGGCCGTGGTATGCAAGGAAAAAAACGATGTATATATACATGTATATATATACCTACATACGTCTACAAAATATTTTTAGATCGTTGACGAGGCCATTGTTTAGGCAATGAAAAAACAAAATTTGCCTTTAATGCAAGTCGAGCCTATGAACGAGCTCAAGCAACAAGCTCATTCGAAATGAAGAATTTGATTACCAAATTATTAAACCTTCCCTATATACGTTATCTCCGCTTTGTTCAAAGGTAATAGTGATAATAATACGCGTTCGTTGTCATTTTTCTTCGTTTACTTTCTTACAAATTCGACGTAAGCGGGCAACGATTTTTATAGAATTTTGAAACTCCCGCAAAAGAAAAAAAACGAAAATATTTAGGTACACGATTTTGCGCCGTTTTTACGGAGTGAGGGGTGTTCACATTATACAGGGTGGTGTTTCTTGATTCGCCCCAGCCGAATTCTTGAAAATTGTCGGTCATACGAAAAAATGTTTCCTTCAAAACTCGAAGTGTATCAGAGGTGAGAAATAATTCTGACAAAATTTCACTCACCGAGATATCACGAGCAACTTATGATTTTAGATAGGGAACACGTATTTTGGCTATACGTGTAGCTGAAAGAAGGTTAGAAGACAAATTCTGAAATGTTAAGAAAAACAAATATTCGGGGAAAATTTTGAAATTTTGTCAAGTCTTTTCCGATTTTAGTTCGTCTCTTATCCTATTTAACACGTATTCCCCGTGTAAAATCAAGATAGTTCCATGCGATATTTTGGAAGTGAGGGAAGCCGGAAATGAACTTTTATCGGAATGATTTTTCCCCCATGATACCTTTCAAGTTTTGCGGGAAACTTTTTTTCATCCCTTAATTATAATTTTCGAGATATCCACCTGGGGCGGTTGAAAAGGACCACCCTCCGTTACATGAATTTCAATCGCCGGATATTGGGATTGCAGATCGAGAATTTTGACGACAATTTATATATTAATTTCAAACAAAGTACTAAAAGTACTAGTTTCAAATTTGATTACCCTCGCATATGCTAACAACGGCGTTGAACGCGCGTTCGCTCGCAATGACGTACCAAAATCAACTTCTATAATTACTAAACCGGCATAAAACTCGATTAAACTTCCTCGATATCATTTACCTGTATCCATATACACATATGGTATACACGATATACTACGCATGCTTGTGTGTACTAGGCCTACGTATGTTATACGTGTACCAACGATGAAACTGTACAAACTGTAACTGAAACACGCGTTATGTATAGGTATACTAGAATTATCTCTGATTATAATATTTGTACCCTAGTTATACCTTTCTCTGGCATTAAATTTCTTCATATTCACGTATCTCAGGCTCCGTACTTGCGGCCTGGAAACCGACGCTAGACCAGGGGTCGCGGGTAGCACATGGTCTATATGGTCATTGGCATATAATGCCATGAATACTGCACATTAGCCTCACTTCGGGGTAGGCGTTGGACATACAGTCGTGCGGAGGCTTGTATCTATAATCCACACCCCTGCCACGATCGCGTGAGTATCGGTATCGGTATCGGTATTAGTATTAGTATTAGTATTAGTATTAGTTATAACGGAGATGGTCTCCGCGACGTCGACGGCGACGTCGGCGCGGGCCATTCGGCAGGGGGTTTCTCGAAATAGGGGGATGGAGGAGGGAGAGTTAGCCGGGTAGGATACGCATGCCCGTGCCTCAGTGGAGCGCGCGACTTCGTACGGAGAGCAACACCGAACTTTTTCTTAGGTTTTCTGCACAACTTTTATTTGATAAAAGTTGTCGCGATAATATCGCATTATTGTACGTCAGGGTGCTGGAGATATTAGGTCACTCGTATATATGTATAATCGATGAGTTATATTTTTACCTGAAAACCCAGGCAGGGGAATAAACAAGAAGTAAATGAATAGATTATTTTGATACATGTTTGGGATTATACAGTCCCTCGTCAATTATACGCAGGTTTAATTTATAATGAGAATCACGCGATGATTCGTCAGGTTGTTCATACGTATTAAATAGCATATATATTCGAACGAATTTTGAATCGACGTACGGATGAAAACGGTTGAACAGAAAGCTCTTATTTCACCGCCTGCAGTGCGATGAAATATCATATTTTTTCATTTCGTTACACCGTTGATGTAAATTGCAGTGCGCCCATGCGAAAACGAGCTGCGGTGATCTTAATTATTGTGCGAAAGTCTCGCGGTCCCAGTGCAGACCACGATGTGTAATACTTGACCTATCTTATAAATATATAATTATGAAGTTGTCGAGGAAAAAGGTTACGTGAAAATTGTATTCGTGTTTTTTATCATCGTTATGAATTTTTATTATTGTTATTATGAAGTTTCATTAATACAGATAATTTATCGATTAATCAACGATCGGGGTCATTTTTCATTTCGTCATCTATAAATCAGCGCCTTTGACGTTCATTCGTTAAAAATTCGTCAACGTACCTACTTTATAATAGAGAAATCAAATCGATATTCACTGCATTACGCCGTTGGAACATCATTTTACTGTTAATAAGCTCGTTTAAATCGAACAAACGGACACGTATATAAAATCCTAATTTTCCAGAGCCCAATTTCCATTCGCGTTAATCGATAAAATTGTCCGCCAATCAAAAATAACGGATGAATATTATAACCAATGAATAAAAGCTAAAATATATACGAGTGTCCGATGTGCGAATAAAGTTAAAGTTACGATTTGTTTTATAATACATGTTTCCTGTTCTTTGGCGTTTTCCATTAAATTAAATCGGATTTCGCAGTTTCTTTTCTTCCGTTTTCCCTCTCATTTTTGCTATTTAACCGCTATAATAAACTCATGGTCATGGAATATCTATGAGAGTTACAGTATAACGGAGGAATCGGAACGGAGGATAATTCATCTTATCCCCCGGTATTATAAAGTCGTGATTTAATAAGAGTGTAGTGAAATTGAAATTAAGTGATTGAATTAGCAGTCCCGAGCAACAAGTAAGGCTGGGCTCCCACCCTGCAGCCGGGGCAAAGCATCTGCTCTAGATATCTCTTCTCCGGGTGCCTCAGGCTCGGGGGCAAGTGAGGGAGTAGAACATCCCGATCGATTAGCTGATAAAATTTGATCAAATTACCTGAAAATTTCGTCAAGATTTCTCGACGAAGCGCTCGACTCGCATGAATAATTGAAAATCAAAAAGGAGCAAAAATAAAACAAACAATAAAAAAACGAAAAACAAAAAAAGAGAAGAAAACGATATAAAATATATTAAAAATAGTAAAAGTATGCCTGATACTCGGAGACGTACCTGAAACCCTGCGCGGTGTGACGAACCTGAGGTAAAATTCTCGAGCTGTACTACATACTACATACCTACGTGTAATTGCGCGTAGGTAATAGGTGTTGTAATAAAATTATAATCCACTTTGTCGGTATCTTACTTTTCTATTTCTTGCGATGGAATCGATATTCGAATTGACGAGGGTGAGAGCGATGCCGGAATACGGAATGTCGGCGGGGGGGGGGGGGGGGGGGGGGGGATTTTTGAAAAAGTAAGCCCGTTTTTCGTATCGCAGGTACCCAAAGAGGTACCTGAACATAGCGGAGAACTAAAAAGTTCGAATTGATGTGCAGCTTACGGCCGATCCGTTTCGACGATAGCCGTGTTCTGTGTGCGCGTGACTTTTTTTTGTTTCCGTACTCGTACCGAGCTCCGTACACCGTTATATATATTGTAGGCGGGTTGAAATTTTCCGCAAACCGATGTACAGACAGATATGCACATTGGCTTTATACGTACCTACGCATGTAATGCGTATAGTATAATATACCTATAGATATGAAACGTCGAAATAATAAAGAGAGAGACTGAATTCCGTCCGGGACTGAACTTCGTATGAAACGTTATCGCTGAGTCAAAAGAAGGTCGGGGGGAATACATACCTGTATCGAATATATATTTATATCGTAAATTTCATGATTTTTTTTTCCGTTGAAAAATTTCAGCCGATATTATACTTTGCGCCGTTTGGAGCGGGGTAGGTATACCTACTTGCGTTGGCGTTGCGAACTCCGGTTTCACAAATTCTTTGCCACAAAAATTTGTGAATACGCGTTCGTCGTAATATCATACGATAATCGCAAACCTGACACAGCTACAAGACGAATATACGAAACGAAAAGAAAAAACGAAAAAAACAAAAAACAAAGACAAAAACCGAAAAAAGCGCGCGACAGAGAGAGAGAGAGAGGGAGGGGCGATAATTTGGAAAGCGCCCAACGTTTTTTCATCTTTCACTGGGCAGGGTGGGTCTGTTTCTTTGTTCTTCTCATTTTATTTCTACGCTTTCCAATACCCGCGCAGCGCAAACAGTGAATCCACACGAGGAGATGTGTAGGACATATGTATACGCGTGTATCACGTGTATATAACTATATGTATGTACATCTGGTATGTATTGTGGATATACGTGTTTGCATCTCCTTTTATACGCCCGCAAGAGAATTTCCTTGGAGTATTCGTATGTATTACCTACATAGATACATGGAACCACCGCGGTCTAACACATAAAACAAAGTGTGTTTACCATCACCTTGAGGCTCGAGACATGAGGCCTCGAGCTTGAAGCTTGAAGCTTGAAACTTGGAGCTTGGAGCTTCGGGCTAGTGATTTTCGAAGCTACGGTCTAGGACCACGCTGCGCCTAGACCTACGTAGATACCGTTTCGTGCGTACATTATACTAGATGCATACGAATACGTCGAGGCACAAAAATACGCCGTGAGTCACTGCAGCGCGCATCCGAATTCCTTTTAAATACGTGTTTCCGAAACAAGAGCGTCGCACCGTAGGTATTTATCGACGACGCCCTGTATACTGTTATCCACGTCGGTTTGCAGAATGCAATTCGTTACTTGTCATTCATCAATTTATCCAGGTCTGCGTATACAGGCTATGGATAAATGAAGAATGACCAGTTCGAAATACTCGAATGAAATGTGAACGCTTCGACCAGTCAGTCCGGGCGATCTTTGTTCCGACAGAAACAAATTACCGAATTAATAATGAATTTCGTAAGAACAAACGTTTTGAAAATCATTTTTACGTTACTCGTACACCGCATACCGTGTATAGGTATATAGGTATACGTGGCAACCGCAACAACATCTCGGAGAAGAGAGAGAGAAATGAAAAGAAAAAAAACACCAAAAATAGGATACCGAATTTATATGAATTTCGACGATATTTTTTTTCCGCTGTTTTTTTTTTCTTCCTTTTCTTTTTTGTTGCTTCTTCTTTAATTCCACGGACCTATTCTGTTCTCTCATTCTTCCTCTCGTTCTCTGGCCTCGTCGAAGAAGCGCCCCTCGTTAAATATCACGGTGGCAAAAGAGATGAGAGAGAGAAGGAAAAAAAAAAAGAAGGAAAACACCAAAAAGAAAGAAAAAAAATGTAACGTACAAAATTTGTAGGTACCAAGTCCATCTGCTGTCGCGTGACGTAGAAGGTAATGCGCTTTCCTGAGCGCCCCGGATACAGGTATATAGAGTTAGGTACCAAGCCGCGATCATGAAATATGCAGGACCTACATTTGCCGGCTTGCCCGCGCCGTGTACGCTGACCGAAATTTGTACAAATTCTTCAACATTTTCTTTCTCCCTTTTTCCCCTTTTTCCCCAATTTTTTCCACTTTCTTGTACTTCCTACTCCTCGACAGTTTTGTTCATCCCACCTTCCTGTTTACCGCTGCGCTGCACGCGTCGTGAACTAATTATAATTAAAAAAACACTCGTATAATGCAGGACCTGCGCGTGATTCGTCTCAGAATGTTAAATACATTTCAAATGGATTTCAGGTGGACGTTTTGGCCGGCAATCGACTTGCTTATCAGTCCGGCCGATTCTCTCGCTATTTCGAACAAATTTTGTTCAATTTTTGTATTATCATTCTGGACAAATTTTTGGTACAGTGGCCAAGAAAAAAAACGTAACGTAACCGAAGGGAATCCTGAGAATAATTGTCTCCCAAAATGTGATTCCAATAGGTGATTGATATCACGAGTTCGAAATGTGAATAATCTTGCCACGACCATGGCGAACACACAAGCTAACGCGAGGGTGGCTCTAATATCGATCTGCAGCTTTTTACAGCTTTATAATGCACCCCTGTACCAACCCAGTCAGTCAATCAGTCAGTCACTCGCTCTCTCTCTTTCTCTCTCTCTCTCTCTCTCTTCGTACGTCATCGCGAAACGATTGAAAACTCGGTAATTAATCGTATGGAATCAATCCATCAAATATACACTATAAGCTCTCAAAATCTTGCAACGACATAGACATTCAGAGCGTTTAATCGTCAGCTACACTACACGGTACCCGAGCGCAGGGTCGAGATCCGCCTATAGATCTAGCTTCGAACTTGGAAATTTATAATAAATATCGAAGAAAATCGGAGATCGACTCATGATTTCGCTCAGAATACGAAATAAAGCCTGCGAACTCAACTTTTTCTTTGTCCCACAGAAAAATGCCTCTCGTGTTTGGTAAAATCCTGCAGTTCACTGCACTTTTCCGCGTTTTATAACCGTTTCAGAATCACCAATTTCTAATATCGGGAGCGTGTGTTTTATTTTCGAATGTTTGTTTTCAGGTAGGGCGATGGCGTTATAGGTATCGCGTATCTCGCGAATTCGGGTGTTTGTTCGGACGATGATCATCAGCGTGGCAGCGTTGCTGAGATGACCGCGGGGCGACCGGTACGGCTGCTGCTGCTCAACGCAATATCAACGATTCTAGGAGTGTTCTACGACACCACTGCCAGCTATATATCACGAAAAAATTTGAAATTATGCCGAGCACCTCGTCCACGCTCTTTTCACAAGGTAGGACACTATTTGGTATTTCACTCGCATGTTTTCTCCATGCGCATGATACGTATCGTTGTACACGTGGCGTCGAGTGGATTTTCAAAAATTACCTATAATCTCGTCACTCCGAGTTTTTCAACGCCCGAAAGGCTGACTTCTCCCTAATTTATCGCAATGTAATTCAAAGAGAAACGAAAAACGAGAATTCGGGTGGCTGCAAGCCACTCGCCGGATGATATCGAGCGTGCTACAACGTTTGCATAGCACCATTTGTACCGAGGAGCTCGAAGATTTTCTAGATTTTTATCAGCAGCGATCTGCTCGTTGAATATCGTACAGGAGTGAAAGATTATCGATTGTCATGGAAAAGACCCGTTCGACCGTGTATTTTCCGTTTCAATTCCACGCGCAAGAGAAATACCACTGCAGGCTGATTTTCACGTCCATTTTTATACGCTTTACACTCTGCTGATCTAGAACATCGGGCTGGTGGCTGCTCGGCTGTCGGCGATTATCTTTTTCCCCTTATTTTCTATGATGTAATGATCGTTGTTAAACTTGCGGTCGTTCGGACCATTTCATTGTTTGCGAATGGGCACGACCGACGTCGCTTCGTCCACTGGAAAATTCTATCCACAGTGGCCTAGTTCCTTGGGAGTTAAGATCTCTCGGTACCATCTATCCTATCTCCGATCCTCCCGCTCGGTTGTTACAGGGTACATCGTAAATTTTATCCAACTCGATTGGCTCTCGTCTCACTCGACTTCACTTCACTTCACTTCACTTCACTTCACTTCACTTCACGTCCGTCACTTAATCATACTTGTTACCTGTCGACGATTAATTTGACACCGAAAACGAGCTGAAAAATATACAACCGAACAAGAGATCCAAGTGTTCGAGTACTTCGTCGTTGTTATAATGCTGTTGTCACTACTGCTCGGAGTTGCGTGAAATTTTCACTCGTCAGAGAAATGGGAAAACATGTCAGCGTTGAATTTGACGAAGATTTTCAAGCCTCCTCTTCCTCTGCGTTCATAATGGTCACGCGGTGCTTCACCTCTTACCTTCCAGCGCCCTTCTTCCCAGAGGAGAAAAGGAGAAATCCTTATCCCCGTGGTTAATAACTCTCCAGCGATCCACTAGACGAACAATAGACGGTAAATACGAAACTCCTCTTCTCCGTGTCTCCTCTTTGTCCTTACCTCAGTTATATCTTCATTCATGCGGCGTACGAGATTCATAGTCCCTCATCTTTATCCGAATACGGAAAGTTAGCTGAGAATCCCTTCGTACGACAAGCGAAGAATGAGGAATACACAGTTTGCAAAATCCTTGTGGCGGATACAAATTTTCTGACTACATTACAAAGAATATATTGAAATGAAATGAAAAAATAGACGAAAATCAAATTCTATTAGGTACAGATTTCAATGTGATCCTATACTTCCGTCACCAGTAAGCTCTGGAGGTCCCATGTAACCGAGGGTTTCCATTTCTCGAGGAATCCGGCGTCTCTATGCTCCCTCGAATGCGCCTGTTGCATTCATGAAAGTCTCGCACAGCACCTATATCTTTTCTCCCTGTTAAGTCACCCGACGTTATATTCCTTGGCAGAGCTGCTTGTTGCTTTAACGACGATTACTTGTAGCTTGGTATTACGGTAGTAAATTTTTACGAACCGTTCGGTCGATTTCCATGAAACTTTGACAATTCATTGAGTGCGATGCCCGGGTGCGCAGGCTCGGTATTTCCCTGCTTCAAAATGTCGATCGGATTTGATGAAGAATAAAATATTCGCCTTGTTAGCTAGGCCAGATCACCAGCGGTGCATGAAACCCCCATTGTAATGTGCTGTTGCTCGTTGCTGAATGTCGTGAGTCTCCGATAGCACCCTCAAGAGGCCATTTGAGTCCGGGCCGGCAATCTAACCTAGCTAACATTGGAAATATTGATTTTACATCAAATCCGACGAATGTTTTGGGAGAGCTAAACACTCGGCCACTTTCTGCCATCGTACGCAACGAATTCTCCCAAGTTTCGTCGGAATCGGTCAAGTAGTTTGCCGAAATTTACGATTCTTGTTTTCGAAACGGTTATAATTCCTCTACATCCAAGACAGCCGGTCCTATGGCACGAGTAATTGTTATCGAATTGTAATAAATTTTTATAATTCTTTTGCGTACTCGGCAAACGCGCGTGTACGTACAATACTCGATGTAGGGGCGTTATTAAATCGGTAAATCCCTTCTTGACCCCCGAACTGGACAGCTACCGCAAGTTCGCATCTACAACGAACGTACGCGGCTATATATACGGATGAAACGAAAGAAAGGATTTCGTTGAAAATTTGCATTGTTCAGTAAAACACAATGCCCCCGTTATATTCTATATATACCTACCCAGTGGATGCATTCTATAGGTATATATTTCCTATACTTTCCGCCCGGTCATCCAGCTCATATCCAACTACGCGCGGCCCTTGTTTTTTTTTCTTTCTTTTTCCTTTTTCTTTTTCGTTTTTTTTCCCTCCCGTGCGGTATATTTTACGTTTAATATTGTGTTCTGTCTCCGGAAAATCTAGACAAATGCTTCGGCAGGATTATACACCTTAATATATTTATCTATGCGTTATAATAGTCAGTTAGGTCGCGGGTAGGTACAGTTTATTATCAGCTATTCGCGTTATTCGTTATTCAAGCTGTTGTTGCTCCTATCGCCTATACTTTATGGTCGAATACGTGGCATCGGGTGTATTATATCACAGGTTGGTACGCAATTTTCGTTGGACGAATTGAAATTTATATCGGAGTTAAAAGTATCGGATAATTTTACGAAAGTCGCCCGTACAACACTGCATTATATGGTATAACCTAGGTATATACCTATGTATAAGGTTTAATCTGTACGGGGATCAATGCGAAATTGATATAAAATACGGTGTTTATCATACTCCGCTTTCAGATGGCACAGGTATATGATTTTTCCTTTTCTCTTCTTTTCTTTTCGTTCTCTTTTCACCTTACTTCGTGGTTTTGACTCTCTCACCGGAGAAAATCTTCAAAGGGGGATCAGGGAAGTGTACCGCTGCTGCTTCAAGTAACGATCGCTCAAAAGAGGAAAGAGGAAAGAGGAAAAAAAGAAAAATGCAGAATGAAAAATAAAGAATAATGTCTAATCGATACCTCCCGCTTTTCTGCGGGATACCAAGTGCCCGGATCCATTGTGAAAAGTTATACGGATATAGATATATATACACGTATGTAGAGGTGTGTGTCATAAACAGCGCGTCTGACTACTATCTGCACCGCTGTTTTTGTTCTCCTTAGCGTTTTCTTCCCCCCCCCCCCCCCCCCCCCCCCGACTCATTCTCTGTGTATTCCGTCATGCCTGCATACCTACATACGTACAATGTGACATCGTTCATTCATTTTCAATGAGGTATGCTGTAAGAAACGAGAAAAGGGAAAGATGATGTATAGTAGTAGAAAACAGAAGAAATTTATACGTTACAGGTATATTCGTCTGGGCATACATATACGTATGTTACATACATACATGCATACATATGTACATACTATATTGGCCCCGTTGTAATTAAACTCGTCGTTGTTTTTATACCCGTTAAATCACGTTCACGAGCCGGTTGGATTCGCGCCAAAAATTCGGTCGTTCGGTATACCTAGATATGTTTAGTGGAGAAGAGAGAAAGAGAGAGAGAGAGAAAGAGAAAAACCAGTAAAATGGCTGCAGACAACTTTCGATGATACAAATTATTCAATTTCACAATGAAACGGTCAGTGTGATTATTTCGAGCTGAAAATTGTAAACACTGTGTGAGATAGAAGAGGAGGCGATTGAAATTGAAGACGAGAATTGTAGGTGAGAGTGAATTTTTTTGTTGCGAATCTTGAATCCGCATCGTACAAATTGACGGGGCGGGCAACACACGTTTTCGTTCGAAATTCGAAACGAAGCGTTGAGCATATCGGGAAATTTTTGTTTCAATCATTTTCATTCGCCAAAAATTAATCGACCAAATTTTCGTTGGCAAAAATGAAGAAAAAAAAAAGAAGAAGAGTACTAGACTAGAAATTTTCCAGCTCTTGCTATTGGAATAATGGATCGCAGAATCGGCAATGAGTATAGGATAAAAAAACTGTATCCTCGAAGCTTCAGGGGTTCGTATTTGTTGGAATCGCTGAATCTGCAGCGTGCATTTATTTTTCAATCATTTTCGAACTTTTTTATCTTCGATATTGGGCTATCTACCCTTTTCTCTCGCATGCAATACTCTATACTCTATGTAAATCACGGTTTCTCGAGGGTGTCGATAAAGTTGGTTGCGCAGGAAAGCAGATGCGATGTACATATATATATATGCATGTACGTATATACATACATACACACATACGTACGTACGTATACCTCTAGTCTATCGGAATTGGGCCTCGTAAATATATTGGACGTGAAAATGTTCGATAAAATAAAAATCCCACCTTTATCTCTACGGTAGCTGGTACATATACTGTATAGGTAGGTACGAGCGTGGGCGGATGTGCTCCGCGATACATTGCACATGAATTATTTAAAAACTCCCGTCAATTTATCTCTACGCGGGATAAAAAGTTGCATTTTTTGCGCTATCGGACGCGCGCATCTGCTTTGTACGTACGTATACGTGTATATGCATACGTGTCGTCTTCAGTGTGGTCGAATATTTGCAATTTTTTAGTCAATTTTTTGGTTTCTTTTCTTCTTCTTTCTCTCTATTTTCTACAGCATTTGAATATACCACGACGAGCGTTTCAGAAACTTTGTTAGGCAGGTACCTATTCCACTCTCCTCAACTTTCTCGACGACTTCACCTCCCTCGTTTGCTCCTTCTTCTTCTTCTTCTTTTCGAATACGAACAGGCGTTCCGTCTACCACGGTAGTTTAAATTCGAAAGAAATAGAAAAAAAAAAGAAGAAAAACGTGAAGGAAAGAAGACTATTCAAACAGGGTTCAGCTAGTTCGCAGAGTTTGCTTGGCCGTTGATCCAATACCTATACTCCCACCAATAATCGCGCTCAATAAAGTCAAATATAAACTCGTGTAATCTGAGCTCTCACCTGCGTTAGAATTCTTGAAAATGTTTTTTATGGAAAAATTTACGTATCGATATAGTACCGAGCGACCTATACCCACCCGAAAAGAATTTATCGAACCCCTTCGGACTTAATTATGAACAACCGCGTGAGTCGTAGGATTCCCCGCAAGAATTACCGATACTCAATCGATATATATGTCGCAATGAGAATTTCACTTATTTTCGAAATATGCGATATTTGATCCGGTTCCACGGTTACATGGAGCATTCCTTCATTCGACATGTTTCATATGAAAGTATAACATCGGTGTTTGTTCGTACGTAATGAATTGCAATGATAAAGTCTTCTAATAAACTGTTGCAACATTTCTCTAGCTATTTCCGCGCGTGTGCATAGGTATAGGTACAGCGTAAGGTAACTAGACAAGCAATCTCGGCTCTCCTCGAATATCAGTTTGTAAATTGAGGTTGAAAATGCGTTTCGTGATTTTTTTTTTTACGGCTGACGGCGCATCGAATGTTTTTCAAATTTGTTTTTCATGGAAATTAGTTGAAAACACGAATCTGCAGCGTGAGAGCGAGCCAGACTGAAGTCGACGAACGGCGGCAACGAAACGATATAGGGGAAAAATAATTTCCGTTGTAATTTTCATATCGACACGGGTTTCGGCGAAAATTATGAATTTGCAACAAGCTCAGAGAAAAAAATATACGGCCCCGCATTGAACGTTGGTAAAGAAAAATACAATTTTCCTTCGTCGGTAAGTTCGAGCGAAAAATAATTCAAAAAATTGTATTCTCTACTCCGTCATCTAGCCGCGGAGGGAAAGAGCTGGGACATCATCTCCTCTATTTTCTGCATAATTTCATCTTCAATATCGTGTAAATCTCATACGAGCACTTATTTTTTCATGCTGATTAATTTTGTTTTTCTCACAATTTTCCTCAAACATCAACGTATATCGTCTCCGGTCCTTGGTTCTCTATATTCCTCGGCGAAATAATGATTATATTGAGATATAGAGTGTATATTTTCGGCGAGGGAATATCTCAAGTGAAATTATACGAGTAGTGGCACGTATGTACGTACTCACCTGATAGAGGCGTTGAGTTAAAAGCTTCGTCGTCGTCGTCGTCGTCGTCGTCGTCGTCGTCGTCGTCGTCGTATACCTAACGTATGCTATGATATAACCTACCTCCGGTCGACTTTCGGTCTTCCGGATAAATTTTAACGGTCAACGATTAACTCGGAACGCGTCGAAGAATGAAAAACCAAGTAAGGCGGGGCAGTAATTTATTTCTTCCGCTCCTAATCATTGGTAATGGTATGGTCAGTTTAATTTAGGCAAAAAAAAAATGTTGAAATTCCAAATATCGGATAATCAGACTCTATACATGTGTAATATGTTAAATTTTTCGCATGTTCAAATTATTGTGTCAAAATCAACCCTTTTTTCGTGTCGATTCAGCATCACCTGAGCTATGTTGAATCCATGGAAATGTTGAGGTTCAAGTTTAACATCAAATTCCAAACTTTCAACACAAAGAAAATGTAAATAGGCCCGGACGCAATAAAAATGGCAAATTTGATGTTACTTTGCCGTCCGCGTTTTCCACCAGAGGCGTTCGGGTGCTAAACTCTCTCGCGATTGAAAATGTGCAATGTCGAAATAAGAAAGTCTCTGAAATCCAGTCTCTCCGGTTACCGGATCACTCGGAAACTGCGAACATGAACCAAGTCAATACTTGCTAATCAATAATTATCCACGCAAAAATATTAATGTGCGCCTGGAACATTCTTGTCCGCGTGCATACGTACATACGTACATTATTTCGACGCCGTATCAATTCTTTCGGGAAACGTGCGTGGTTATTACGAGAACAAGATGTCAGATTCGCGCCGAATCTTTCAACATTATTTTCAATCAAAACTTGACAGTAATGCGTTTCACGTTGAATTAACATAAATTCATGTTTTTTCCAACCGTGCATAGTTTTCGATAACCGCCGATGACACGGAAAATTTGTACACTCCGAGCATGTTTCGTCGAAATTGGAGAAAAAAACAAACAAAAAACAAAACAAAAGAACTCAAAAAAAGAGAACAGAAGATTGCTGATCGCAGTATAATATGATACAGAATAATCGCACGACCCGACGTTCATTTCATTCGCGATTGTAGGCGATGGAACGACGGCATTTAAAACGCGATAAGAGACCGCCGAGATTTTCAACTAACCGTGAATTCTGCTCTTACGAGGGGGCGGCGCGGCGGGTCGCTTCTAAGTGATTACGAGGATAGGTATATCTTTAGCCTGGGGGTGGCAGGGGGGTCGGCAACTGCCATTTTGTTACCTTATCGGCTCAGTCACGTATAACAGGGAGGACCCTTACCTAATGATTCGTTCTACCCTTATACCTTCCCCCGCGGTGTGAGACTTCCTCTGTACCTATTCCGTTCCATAGCAAAAGCGAGAACTCCCCGGACAGGCCGGGGGCGCGGGCGTCCCGACCCGGCCGTGTCACGTGTAATACGTCTACGAGTTTCCGCTCCCCCGCGTTTGCGTTAGCATGAAACATCGTCGTTACGACATGTCGTCTTAAATAATTTATTGTATGCTCTGCACTACTGTTCTGGATAAATCATCGGTTTTTTTGTTCGTTTCTTTTCCCTACCGAATTTCATGTCATTCCGTAACGGCGCCTACTTCGAAATCACTTTAGAATTACGCGTAGAATACATTTTCGATTTATCTAGCCGAGTCGACGTACCGGCGAAAGTATGGAAACCAAAATATCAACGTGAACGGACGGGGGCGGGGAAAACAAACCGAACGCGATTAGAATTTTTAATTTTTTTCCTCACTGCGATAGGTCGAAAAGCTGACCCTGTTATTGGTATTAGTTCATGTTCTCGGGCACAGAAATAAGGAAAACTGTTGTGTTCTTATTTTCTGCCTTTCGCTAAAAACCTACAAACGCTGGCCTCGATTTATCATATTTTCTTTATCTTCAGTCTCATTTTACCTATTTTATTTATCGCGTCAGCTAGATGAATAAGTTTCTCACTTTATCCGCCAAGTTGCGGCAGCGTGTTCGATGTTCGATGTTCATCTCCCCAAAAATCAGGGATTTGGGTTGATGGCTGCCGGAAATCCGTGACGACGTGACCCCGTTTTCATCCCTCTTTTCTTCGGCCTGTTTTTTTCCCCAACTCCTTTTTTCCCTCTTCCCTCTCTCTCTCTCTCTCTCTCTCTCTCTCTCTCTCTCTCTCTCTCTCTCTCTCTCTCTCTCTCTCTCTCTCTCTCTCTCTCTCTCTCTCTCTCTCTCTCTCTCTCTCTCGAACGTTACCACCTGCGGCGTAGCGACGGGTCTCCTGACTCTCTGTCGATTTTTCGAAAATATAACTTCTGAACTCGATAGCACACCACTCAGCTTCCTCGTATCCTCATACCTACGACTTCTTATCTTATACCTTATACTATTTCGCTTCCTGAGGAAATGTCGCCTTAACCTCGAACCTCTCTTCATTCTAACTCGTCTTATCGTTTAACGTAGACGCGTGGGTCGAGTATATCCTTATTCTCTATGTATCGGTATCTAGCCCATGAAATTTCACGTTAGTTTCTGATACTCATCGAATTTTACTTCGACCTTTTTCATCGCTTCTTTTTCGCCCAAAACGCGCACCGAGAAGCCGGCTGTAGATGGAAACATTTTCAGAATACATACCTAATACCTGCAGGGACAAAAATTTGAACTTTAAATAGCTAACTAATAAAATTAAATGAAACGAAACGAAATGTTAGTATTACATGGCGAGGCAAGGTCAAGATTTCAATTTCAATTTCAATTTCAATTTCAACCCCATTCTCGAATCAAGTATGCCGGCTTAATTCCTCTAGAGGTATAAATTTCGCAATTCATTATGTACGGAAACGTGTAGTTGGTATGTACCATGGCGCGTACTTTTAACGACGAATATTTGACTTCTGATTATATTATACAGGATTCTCCGATATTCTCGAATTCCCCGCACGCCAGGCACCAGTATACCCCCTCGAATCGGAATTTTTCATTCTTCATCGACGAAATTATCTATAATAAGATCAGGAATAAATTGGGCTGAAAGTTGCTTTGAAAATGTAAGCGATCTCGATCCTCCCAGCGATGCGGATATCAGGGAATTCTCTGGGAAGAGAAGAACAGATTTTCTAAATTTCAATCAATTCCTACGCGTCTTGATGTTGGAATGCCTGCGGGGAGAATCACCTACAAACGTTCGCCGTCTCTGTTCCCAAGTAGTCCGTTGGATCCTTTTACTCACTTTCTTTCCTTTTTTTCCCCCCTCTCTCTCTCTCTCTCTCTCTCTCTCTCTCTCTCTCTCTCTCTCTCTCTCTCTCTCTCTCTCTCTCTCTCTCTCTCTCTCTCTCTCTCTCTCTCTCTCTCTCTCTCTCTCTCTCTCTCTCTCTCCCTCTCCCTAATCGTGACATAGTCACGCGCTTAATCACCCCTCATTCACGAACGTACGCACTTCGGCACGCGCCCCTTCTTCCACAGTAATAATAGTAATAATCACGATGACAATGAGATTAATAATAAAAAAAGGAGGCAAAAAAACTCGAGAATCCATCCCCGTAAAATTTTTGCCCTCGTTCACAGGATCAAGGGCAAAAGTTCACCAGGGCTCCCTGCAGCCTTTTAAATTTTCGAGCATGATTATCATCATTATTATTATTATCATCATCATCATCATCGTTATTAAGGTTATTTTGGTTATTCGTGCGGCTGAGGTAGCAGAAAAAGCGATTTCGAACGATTTTCAGGTGAAATTTCCCGATGACGAAAAATCGTTCGCAATGGCTGACGACGAGCGATGAGCTTTCCAAATCGGGAAATCCTAGCGGAAGTATCGTTGGAAATTTGATTTATCGCGCGTCAAAAACGTTTCGGCGTGCAGGAAAGAGTTTATGTTAATCGTTCATATACGATTTTCTGGACGTATCGCGTTGCTTGTAAACTTGAGCAGGCGATCCTTGTTACAGAAACTATATCAGATTAATATTTTCAAACTTGTACCAAAAATTCCGAATCATAATTGCGGTATAGAGTGCGGCGTATAAATTTAGTCGCCCGGCTTCTCGTGACGTCCCTCGTACATACATTATTATGAATCTGTGTGCGTTCGTAATCCTTGATACTTGCCAACTAGACAGAGATTTGGAAGAGGGTCGCTGAAAACCCTTATCGTTCGTGTTAATTTTACCAAACCCCTTTGACTTCACGCCGTGGTTTTCAATTATCCGTTACACTCGCGCGCGTGCGTCGTTGTCGTCGTCGCGAAAATCCGTTCGGATAGTAAAACTGCGGGAATATTGGCGTTGGCGGAGTAAAATGACATCGGACGACTCGTGATTTGTCATACGGAAACGGTAAAGAAGAAAGTGAAAATTGGCGAAAGAAAATTTTTAACCGACGTAAATCAACGTGGTCTTCTCTCATCTTTTTATCTATTGCCATTTTTCTTCGTTCGCTCTTTCACGCACGCAATTTCGTGTGAAATAATCGAGTGAGAATTCTCGTCTCGTTAGATCGTGTCACGTATACCGACCGCGGGGGCGTTTTTAAATTGGTTCAGTTACCGCGGTCAGTAGGTTCAGCTGCCGACGACTAATGACTCATCTGCAGTCGTCTGCACGCGGTTTGTCAATCCGCGAAGTGGTCTCTATCAATTTCCCTTTGTTAATTAATCATCGTCACGATTTGCTTCGCCGCACATGTAACCTACCTGCCGTACGACGCATTATTATCCGTCCAATTGTTTCGCGCAATTTTAATTCGATTACATACATACTTCGATTCGTAGATTCATTGATCAAATAACGACGAGAAGATCTGAATTCAGAAGATCACGATTGAAAAAGAAACGAAAATAATCTGTCGTTCTATCACCTATTCCAATAAATTATGTGTATATATATACATATGTAAATTACGGCTAGTTTTTTACACTATTACACACCTTATTCCCCGATCGGGATATCGGGTTTGTTTCGTACTTTCTTTTTCCCGTTCGGGGGGGAAAAAGTTTCGTTTTTCCTGATTTCACACACGTGGAGAATATCGTCAATGACGTTCGACATTTCGTGTAACGATTTATGCCGGGCTCCGCATACACGCGGGTATGCAATGAAATATTAAATTTATACCGGGGCGCTTTTGAAATCAGCTTCACAAAGGTACTTAAATTTTTGCCCAGCCCCCGTAACAACCCTCTTTACAGCAGAAGCATTCGAGCGGATTATATTCCTCGTATTTCCAGCGCAGTTTCCAGCCCTCGAGAAGAAAAAGTAAAAAAGTAGAGAAAGATAAAAAGAAAAAACGAACAACTTGTAATATCGTGTCGGTGGGAATTTTAACTTGCCAAAAACGAAAGAGGGAAAGAAAAGAAAGAAAAAAACAGAACGTGAGGATACCGATCAAGAAGGAAATAAAATAAAACAGCGAAGAAGTAGGAAGAGAGATAACGAAACTCAAATTTGACATTTCGTCGTACACCTGTACGTTCGTCGGAGAGAATTTTCTCGGTGATTATTGTAAATTTCTGTTTGACGAAATTTCCGTCTGCTTTGCGACAGATTCCACCGAATCCCATATTCCATCGCGCACCCGAACTATTATAGAACTCTGTAAGCCTAGAATATATATCTATTACTTTCCGCCTCTTACCTCATTCGTTTTAGCCGATAGGGAGAAGACCGTCTAGTCGCTAAACAACTGCTATTAATATATAGAGCCCTTCCGGATACGGCGCCATCCGGTCTCTTCAATATTGGCTCGCGCGAAGGTTTGTGTAAAATATGGAGCAGTCCTTCGATTTACGCGAATGTTTACTAACGCTCGGAACAAGAAACGCGTAATTCTGAATCTTGGTTTTCAAATTCCGACGAATTATACCAAGACTCGAGCATTACATGAATAGCAAATTTTCGTTCAACTCGGAATAGACTTTATTCTTCTCCTTTTGTACAATGGAAGTATATGGCATATATCCTCGTTGAACTTCTGGAGCGGATTGCCGTTTACCTTGTATATCACATTCTTATAATATATGTGCATACTTATACCTATGTATGTGGTATACATTCTGAAAAGAAAGAAGTATAAGGGAAAAAAAAACCGCGCGAACTAGAAGCAGAGTTTTATCTCCATAGTAAAACCCCTTTCACAATGTGACGACGGCGCGCGGCGCGGCGTGCGGCATAGAAAGTGCCATTATTTGCCAGAGTCAGAAATGTTCAAGTTTGTTTCAAAAGTAAGAGTTTGCTCATGGCGTTGACTGAGTACCTTCGGACTGGGGCGCTTCACCGTTTGTGGTCATAAGACGTAAACCAGCCCACGGCTATTTTTTGCCGTGTTAAAACGTCCGCTTTTTGTCTATCCTCGACGGTTACAGGTAACGGGCTGAAAACTCTCTCGCAACTTTTTTTCGCTATGTTTCGTGAGCCGCGGTTTTAGCCTCAACGTTCATCAACGGGTCGAAGATGTGAAAAATTCCGTACGGTTTCACTTTCGAATTGAATATACCGTTCGTATTTTTGCGTCATCGAATTCCTTCTCCTATTTCAGGATTCGCTAGCTTCGAAAATTTATCATATAGTCTCTCTTTCGCATCCCGATGTGTGACGGAATTCTCATCTGTTTTCCATTTCCGATTTCATACCAGAACCCGCCCGGCCTCCTTTCCAGTTGTTTTATTCAACGATTCAATCGTCTCCAGATATCTAGTTCCCATTAGTTCATCTCCGCGCATTCCGCATCGTTTCCATTATCCGCAACGGATATAGGCACCGCGAAAGTCTCGAGAGTCGAACGTTGAGCGGTATAATAAGAATATCCCTCGTCGCAACTTCGAGCCGAGAGGGTGCGAGTGCTTGATGTTCCGACACCTTCGGAATCCAGGGAACCGCGCGCGCCTTGCAGGTTAAGCTTCGACGTCGCGGCGGTGAGTTGAGGGTTCAGGGATCAAGCCAGTACTAAATCAACAAGTAAACCGCAAGGCTAGCACCTTCTTCCCTCCATTACCCAGCAGTCATATCCCCTCTGAGAATTTTCAGCCCTCCTTTTTCTCTCTCTCTCTCTCTCTCTCTCTCTCTTTCTCTCCTTCCGGCCCCGTTCGCCACCCTCCGCAATTCTCGAACGCAATCTATCGTCGCAGAAACGGGACATTGGAACAATTACGAACGTGCGTGAGAATACACGACGTACTCTCTATTTCCCTTCTTCATTCCCTCCCACGTTTCACGCCAGACGAATGTTCTTCAGCGAAAATTCCAAATCCGCGTTTGAATAGTTCGTTTGAATAAACCGTGTTTCAAGGAAGCTAGTTCCTCGACAGACCTTTAAAACAGTCGACCTTCGAGGTGAGCGCCGCCAGATCCAGGACCTGAGATTCGAAACGCTCTGGGGGTGACCTTTGATCCGTGGGATAACCGGAAGATAATTCTACACGGCGTCATCCCAAGCTATATATCTACGTCGCGTCGGAAACAATTTTCCTCCGCTTTAAGCGATCACTCGATTAAATTGAGCCACCTAAATGACTAAAATTAAACCCCGATGATGCCGTAGCTCTGTCCTCCGGGTTCGCGGGGCTGGTGGTAGGTATTTGACATTCGGCACACCCAAACCAAAAAACGAGCAATCGATTTATCGAGGAACGAATTAGTTCCCTGATGCTGTTGTAACCGAATAAACCAGTCACCCGTTTGCTAATACGTCGATCGGCTAGATACACGGTGCTAACACCAATTCGATCCCCAATATTACCCAATCTATCACGTTTCGTTCGACTCCTCCTTTTTTCATTCCCATTCCCATTTCCACCCCGTTCCCATTTTTTCCCCTTCTCTTTTATTATCTATATTTCGAGTCAGTTCTATTTTTGACTTCAAGTCGAAAACCCAATTGCCACGTCGTGTGTTGTGCCGCACAGTCGTTTCTCATCCGTGAGACGTCAGCCTCGAACGTAATGCCGTTAGGTATGGGAAACCGCGCTGCATAAAGCCAGAGCTCTATGTAGGTATGCGGTTTCACGTACATCGGATAAGCTTTGATTAAATTCAGTCGACGGCCACTCGATGATTTTGGAAATCAATGACACCGGCGAAACTGCAGTCATTGTCGTTTATGGTCTTTTTTTCTCACTATACCTTAACCGACTTTCCTTTTCGTTTTTTTGTTTGTTTGTTTGTTTGTTTGTCCGTCCGTTTGTTCATCCCCTGGCTCGAGCTGTTAACGTTGTTCTATCTCAGATGTAGCAGACTTTATCGATTACTGTGTAATTTTCAATTATATCTGTTTCAGGTAAGAGGCTTTCATATATATTCTGTTTGCCGTTGAGAACACGTAGCGTGAAGGAACTTTGTTTCTTCAAACGCCTGCAATGTCAAACATATTTGAACACATCTCCCGAGAAAGACGAAGGTGAGCTTTCATTTGAAATACGTTTGCGCATTCGTCAAGTTTTTCGTCTGTATGATAAATCCGCCTGACGATCGATCCTACATCTTATGAGACAACTTTCACGAAAGTTAGATACAATTATCATCCGTGTAGGAATAAATTTCAAAAATTACGCAATTTACAAGTTTTTCGCTACGGCGAAGGAAAGGAAGGAGTAAGAACGAGCCTGAAGGCGGCTTAATATTTAAGATCAGTTCACGGTACGAGGAAAACAATTTTTAGGTTCACCATAAAGTTTGTTTGAATGATGTCAATTTTATTCTAACCACATCGCGAGCGTTGTTGACTGCATTCGGACGGTTTTCTCCGCCGATGAAGACCGGTCGCTCGACATCTCTTCAGATCAATCGGTCGTAGCGCCGGTAGTTTGTTCGATGAAATCAATGTAGCTCCAAACGCGAGTAAAGACATCAGAATCTCCAACGGCGCAGGGAGTTGAGAATGAAACAATACCAACTTGAACACCGTCGGCGACAAGGGGACCTCCGGAATCACCCTGCGGGGAAAATGATTCGCGATTGTATAAAGAAGAAATTTTCGAATACCGCGTGTCTAATACCAAACGGACGTGCGTCCCATTCGTATACGCACGAGCAGACAAGCCACTTCACTAGTAGACACGCGGTGTATAGGAAACTCGTCGAGAACGCAAGAGAAGGGTGAAAGATTTTTTGGAATGAATTGAAAAACGTGAAGAAAATTGCAATCAATGCGGCGATGTACTCACGTGGCAGGCGCCTTCTCCAATTCCGGTGTAAGTGCAAAGGTGCCCGTCATTGGTCCTCCAGTCTCTGGCCAAACAATCTTTTTGCGAAATTATTATTGTGTCTAGTTTCTGGAGTCGAGTGGGAGCCACGCCGTTAGGGAACTGTTAGAGGAAACGGAAACAAGAGAAAATATGGCGTAATCAATAGAGAACCAAAAGTACGACGCCTTCGTCCGCGTTAATCTTTACGAATTACGTACACCGAGGGCTCCCCATCCTGTCAATACAGCGGGGTAAGATGCTTTTGTAAAATCCGAGGTTGGCAAAGCAATGGGCTGAACTTTCGGATCCCAAGTAAAGCGTCCTCTCACTCGGACGCAACCAACATCCGCGGTGAATTTTTGCGCACTGTAGTCGAGGTTGACTCGGACTTTGTTAACCGTGTGAACGATACCGCCTTCGTTACGAATGTTCGTTCCGACGACGACCCGAACTCGTTGCGGAGTGAGCTGATATCTGGCCGAAGAAAGTATCGTGTAGATTGAAAACTAACTTCCGGGTGACCTGGGTCGGATACGGAATGTAGGAAATTGTTTATCTCGAACGAAAGTTACCCAATGACGCAGTGAGCGGCGGTCAGTACCCATCTTTCATTTATTATAGAACCACCGCAGAAGTGACTTCCGGCTGTCATAGTCCTCAGAGAAGCTTGGTAAGGATACGCTCCGTCTTCCGCTTCTGTTCCGCCGACTATACGGCCGCCAATATCGGCGCCTGAAATCAAATTCTGCGCTCAAATTTTCGAAAACTAATATCAAGTTACAGAAACGAATCTCGAGGATTACGAGAGTTTTCCGTCTCACCGTACGCCGTGGCAGCGAAGACCAATAACAAAATAACCAAACGATACATAACTTCGGGATCAGATATACGGCGGAAGAGTCCTCACTTTTATAGCGCAGTTGACGTTTGACGTGATCAAGATTAAATCCATGTCTTGATGCAAAATTAGACAAGAATTATTAATTATTATATCAGTTTGTTCGATAATGTCAGACTGAATCGTATGTACATAGGTGTCGCAGAAAAGATGATCGTATCACAACGTCGCGGCGATTTTGGTTTATTTTCCGATAGCAATCGACCGAGGCTCCGTCACTTGCAATCATCTCTGTCTAGATTCGTTTTTATCTGATTTATCATATTTTAGTCGTACATTTATTCCAACTCGTTGACTGACGGGATACTTTTCTTTTCATTTGTGATTTTTCAATCAGCGGTCGTTTTTATCGCAAGGTTTGGCCAACGATCATTGCACGGTGAATTTTCATGCGGCGATCGACTGTGAAAAACTGATAGTCTGAGAAGAGTTCTTCGGACTTTTTGAGTACTAAGCGATGCCAGAGATGAAGAAATCGAATGAAACATTACAATGCGATGGCGTATACAGCAAACGAGCGATCAGCTGTCGGTATGTCACGATTACGCAGTTTCTCGGATAATCTGGAAACGGAAATAGCGAATGGATTTTTTGCTCCGGTTGAAACGAGGTTGTATAGTTAAACTGTCGTCAGACGCCGGGCATGTTTCATCGCAACGAATTCGGAATGCGGTAACGTCGGTGATCGTCGAATTAAAAGAACTTTCACGGTACCAGATTAGCCGCATGCTCGTAATACACGAGGCAAATGCTTTGTGATAATTATAGTCTAGCTACAGAGAGTAGATATTCATCGATCTCGATCTCAAGCTACACTCCCAATTCATATTCTCCATGAAACATCGAACCTCCGGAAAAACATCAATCTCATATAGCCGCTTAGGAATATCTGAAAAATCCGAGTCGTGGCCATCGAGCTCGAGACGCGATCTCTACGACGATCCTTCAAATTCGATCGAAAGTGATAGATCCTAGTTATCTGATTCGAATACCTACACCGATCGTTGAAAAATATCGATACGAAAAATCGATCATTCAACTATAAGAAGATGCGTTTCGATCTATCCTGATACATTATCCACATATCTTCTCAAATATTCGGAGGAATCTTCACGGATAATTGGCGATATAATTCTGCCGCAGCTTCACTCCAATTCCAACGATTCGTCTCACAAGTAAACGCGGTTTCTTTCTATCATCATGAGGATATGGAAACAAGCGCATCTGCCGTCGGAATTACCTCATTGGGGCTCTAATCATTTCTTATAACGGCGACGAAACATCGAAGAACTGATATCCAGTGATAATTTATACATTATAAAGAAGAACGGGTTCTCCAGTTCGAATACATGGTTTCAATTGATCGAGTTTTTAATCGAGGCGGATCATTCTTTGATGTTTTCGTTGATCCAGTCAACGAAGCTCCAAACTCGGGTGAAGACGTCCGGTTCGCCGCGGGCGCATGGAATTCCCCAGGACACGATGCCCACTTGGACTCCATCGGCGACGAGGGGACCCCCGGAATCACCCTGAAAATAACAATGAAACTCGTCAATGTTGAAACGGGGGAAAATAACGGGAGAGAAGAGTATTCGCAGTGTCCCAATAATTGGCCAACGACGTACCCGGCAAACGCCTTCTCCGGCTCTGTTTAATGTACAGATGTTGGATTCCGATGTCATGTAGCTTACAGATCTACACCGTTCCTGGCTGATGATTTGCAGCTCGATTTCTTGGAGATTGTCCGGAACCACGCCGTTTGGGTGCTGAAAAAGGAAAACTGCAATTTAACCGTTGAACATCTACGAGCTTCGATGATTTTGGAAGTTTAGCCGTGTCGAGTTACGGTCCGATGATCGTTTCCTCTTCCGTCGATCTAGTGCCTACGGTGAAAAATTCGGGAAATATATCGTGTGATCGTAACGGAAAACTCACGCTCAGTCGTCCCCATCCCGATAATGTTGCGGGGTAGTCAGATTTGGTGAAATCTTGAGTCGGCAGGGAAATCGGTTGGATTTTACTTGTCCAGCGTAAGTTTTCATTCACTTTGATCAAGGCTATATCTCTACGAATCATCATCGCGCTCCAGTTGGGATGAACTATCACTCGAATTGCGCGGTAGCTGAGGCCTCCGCTGCTGAGTTTGTTCGTTCCAACGACAACTTTGATCAGGGATGGGTTTCGCTGATATTCAGGCCTGGATAAAATTTCACGATTGAAAATTCCCTCCTATACATTATTATTTTATTATTCTTGAAGATTGCAATGACGATGTATGTTCCCTCTTCTATATTCTCGAAAAGGTCACTGCTCGTTGTCAGTTACACTCTCACGATCAGATAGTTTCTAATCTCCGTATATGAGACTTACGAATCGGCGCAGTGAGCCGCGGTCAAAATCCATTTGCGAGCAATTATCGAACCTCCGCAAAAATGGGTGTCGTCTTGCTGGAGAGAAACTTGCCAAGGGAATGCCTGGATCCCGGCATCTGTTCCGCCGACGATGCGGTCGCCGATACCACACGCGCCTGAAATACGGTGAATGGTTTTATTTTTTGTCAACATTTTTGAAAACAATCTTGAAAGTTTTCATCGAGTGGAAAAAAACACTCTCTTACCCCGCGCGCAGGCCACAAGAGCCAAAATGAAAAACACGAACCGACACATAGTTCTCTTATCAGTCTAAACAGAATGAAACTGCCGGTTTTATAGCAGTGGTAATCGGTTGTACAATCGGATAAAATTCATTCCGTAAGCGCAAGAAGTTGCGGGGAGATCAAAATCGCGGCAATAATCTGATTTCGATGTCGCGTCCATGTTCGACAACTGATACGAATAGGGATCTCGTCTCGACGAATCACTATTGAGAAGGTATATCGATTCATATCTCATCCATTAATATGTCTCGGGATTCAAATAGTTTCAGAAACTACGCGCGCGTGATGCAAATTACGGCTCATCGTAGACGGATTCAAGCGCGCACACGCGCAGCGTGGTGAAAATTTTCTATAGCAGAAATGAAAAGTCTTCAGTGAATGGGAAAAGCCACAAGAGCCAGAACCGATACATAGTTCAGTAGTTAGACAAGGTGGAATTACATTGTGAGGATCCGTAATCGACAACATCGTCGGATAGAATTCGTTTCGTACGGAGAAGAAGTTGTAGCAGATCAGAATCCCCTATTTTATCAAATTTCGACATTGCGTCTTCATTATAAGATCAATATAGACAGTGATTTCGATCTATGCTCAATTCCAATTATCCAGCGAAAAGTGTCGGTTCGCGCGTCTGATCGTCTTCTATGATTTTTCAAAATTCAAGCGGCTCCGCATGCCACGCAGACATGACGTCGATTCCATCTGACAATAACGACGGACGCTTCGCTATCCACCACGCGATTGTGTCGTTCGTCGTAAGTTAACGTTTGCAATAGTTCGTACGATTGCAGAAAAATTATACACCATTTATTGGCGTGTACAGGGTGAATGAAAGTATGGTTCCGTTTAACTCCGATTTACCGAACTCAATGTAATGCAGATATTCCTTTCTAGTTAACTTCGTCTGTAGTGGTTTTCCAGTGCGAAATTTGTAAAGAATGTGTATCTTCAATCATCACTAGATGTCGAAGAGCTGCAGATAGTGCGGCTTCGAGCATACCGGTTCGAAATGAAAACGGTAAAGCGATTAATTTGATTGGGAGGAAAAGTTTGATCGGCTCTAACAAGGGAAGTATTCGGGTGACCGAACCCGAATTCGTGTGAAATACTTTTTTTTTTCATATTCTTTCAAGCCCCCAATACAAGATCCTGGGGGCCGTTTGTCTGCGAATTAAGATTTTCGAAAGATGTGGATGTTTGGTCAATGAGAAATAGAGGCGGCAGTTAACAATATACAAAATGAAGTGACCGACCAATGTACGAATAAATAAATTGGTAAATTTGCAGGTAACCGCCGAATCCGTACCGCACGGACACATTAAACCTTCCACGCCAATTTAACGGGAGTTTGTTTTCTCGATCAAAAACTGATTCCGATTAAAGCAAAACTTGCGATGAATAAATTTATACACAATTTCCCGACATTTGAGAAGAAAGACGAAAAATCGTAAATTTTTTTGAAATGTGTGAAATCAACGGGCTTCAAGTGTGACAGATTTCCCCCTTTGAATCATTCCGATCCTCGCTACCGCTCGAAAGATATAGCCGATCGAAATTCTCGAATTACCAATTTCAAACATCCATAACGTTTGAAAATCCTAATTTGCAGGCAAACGGTTCTAGGATCTTGTATCGGGGGAACGAAGGAATATGAAAAAAAATCATTCCACGCCAATCCGGGTTCGGTCACCCAAAGACTTTCCTTGCAAGTTATGCAAAACTCATTTTCGCTGAATCAAGTCGATATTGTGGACTCATTTATATCTGCATAATAAACGGGAACAAGTTGTCGAGTCAGTTCTCATGGTTTTTATTTATCGGTTTCTCAATCGTGTCGTGTCGAATTATGCAGCAATCGTTTCGCTGATCCAGTCGACAAAGCTCCAAACTCGAGTGTAGACGTCCGGCTTGCCAACGGCACAAGGGGTTCCCCAGGACACGATGCCCACTTGGACTCCATCGGCGACGAGGGGACCCCCGGAATCACCCTGTATATAATAATCAGACTCGTCAGACGCAGATCGAGGAAAAAAAGAAACAAAAATTCAGAGTGAGACAAGAATTGAGCAAAAACTTACCCAATGAACGCAAAAGTGAAAAAAACGTAGGAAATCGGGACGAATGTCTTCCTGAGATAACGTTCGTCGAACGTATTCAACTGTATTTATACGTTTATGCGTACGATGGACGTTATTTCAGGAGGACATTTTTCCCAATTTCGTACGTTTTTTCGGAATTTCATTCATTGGGTATAGAGGAAAATTAAAATTCTTTAGATTTAGCACTTTTTGTTTGACTGCAAGTTGGGTCTGTGGATCTTGGTAGCGCTGTTCACAATTAGAACCAACAGAATTTTTATTCGAGATCGAATATCGAATAGATAAAATTTTCATCAAATTTAACAAAGAATCGATTTTTGATTATCGTTCAGTAACGAGGAATCCAATCTTGAATCCAAAACTCACATGTCTTTTTCGTAATGTTCTGAAAACAAACCTGAGACATAAATGTCTGACAAACATTATGATATTGCGACGCTGGTAGCATTCCGAAATGCTCTATCTCCCGCACCAGTACCAACCGCGGATAACTCTACATTTCTCATTCAGATTTCAATAAAACGGTGAGATTTTGCAGCTTCAAAATCCACTGCCCGAGTCCGGGCGTATTCCCAAATTTGGAAAAAAAGACAGACACAATTCTCAGTGCCACTATGGTTTTTCCTTAGTTAGGCAGACGGTCGCGATTAACTTACCCGGCAGACGCCTTCTCCGGCTTGGGTCAGGGTACAGATGTTGGAATCTGTTGTCCTGAAGCTCACGGCCAAACACTTTTGTTGGCTGAGAGTCCGCAGTTTAATTTTTTGGAGCACGTCAGGAACCTCGCCATTCGGGAACTACGATGACAACAACAATTGAAACATACATCTACGAGCTTTATGATTCGTTCCTTGGAAAGCCCTTCTGACTATCGCAACAAGTCGGAACCGTGAATCAGCAATATCCGACACGCACAGCATGAGCTTTCATTAACGCCGTAAAACGGCGAGCGAACAAAGCAAATAAAAGAGGTAAAACCAATTGTAAAATCGCGAAGGAAAGGCTCACTCCGTTGGTTCCCCATCCCGTTAATGTCACGGGATAATCAGCCTTGGTCAAATCCTGAGTTGGCAGGGCAATCGGTCGAATCCTGAACGTCCAGAGCAGGGTCTTTCCCAATTCGATCAAGGCTATATCTCTACGACTCAGTATCGGGTTCCATTTTGGATGAATTATAACATTACTCGCTCGGTAGATATGGCCCCCCCTGCCGAGTTTGTTTGTTCCAACGACAACTTGGATGAAGAATGGGAACAGCTGGTAAATGGGCCTGGAAAACATTTCGTTATTGACAAATCCGTCTTTCGTTTCCCATTTTCGGATTCTTGAAGAATCATTCGACACTGCGTCGTTCCCGATCTTATTTTCCGAAAGATGAATGCCCAGTTACACACTCGATCGGTTTGTTATCTTGATATTCGACTTACGAATGGACGCAGTGAGCAGCGGTCAAAATCCATTTGCGATCGATTATCGAACCTCCACAGAAATGCGTACCCCTTCGCTGAAGAGAAACTTGCCAAGGGGCTGCTAAGAGCCCCGCATCCGATCCACCGACGATGCGTTCTTCGATACTCGACCCTGAAATCCAATGAACAATTTTCTTCTGGTTAAAATCTCCGAAGCGGTGATCAGAAGTATTCTGTGGAGGGGAAAAACCGTTCTCTCACCGCGAGCACAAGCCACAAGAGTCAAAACCAACAGACCAAACCGATACATAGTTTC
The DNA here is from genome assembly GCA_963170745.1 of Phymatocera aterrima. NCBI lineage: Eukaryota > Metazoa > Arthropoda > Insecta > Hymenoptera > Tenthredinidae > Phymatocera > Phymatocera aterrima. Next base: position 975,786 of record OY720668.1, read on the forward strand.
GTAATCAGACGATACAGGATGAAGCTGCGAATTTATAGGAATTTATTGGATCGTATTCGACAGCATCGTGACAAGAAGTTTAAAGAGATTGAGATCCCGCTTTTTATCAGATTTTCGCGTTACGTCTCTAATATACAATCAATATGGATGTAGATTTTTTGAACGACGTTCAATTTTAATTAACCAGAGAAAAGATATCAATATGCATCTGATCGTCGCTTTCGATGTCTCGAAGTTCAAGTAGTCTGGGATCCTAATTTAACCAGAGATCAGTAGAGCAGATTGTCAACGGCCGCTTTTGGGCTGATGAACCGATTTTTCTGGCCACAGCGCACTAGCGGTGTCGCGTGGCGGAACACCTAATCCATGTCCACTCGCACGCGATCGGCCGGCACTTGCACGTTATTTCTACTTGTACGTTGGTCGGCGCGGCGGACGCAGCGCCAACTCATAGTAGTCGACATTGGCTAGCTGCTCCGCCGTGTGGCACCGAGGCTAGTGCGCTGTGGCAAGAAAATTGGTTTCCCTCGAAGGCGGCCGTTCGCAATCTTTCTACTCATCTCTAGCAAAACATATATCCACTCTGACGTATTGACGAAAAACTCGTTACCTGCCAACCGCACAATCTCCGATGTGAGTTTAACATTTGTGAACATTCGCGACAACAATTTCAGAGGAATTTAACGAAGGAGATTCATCGACGTGTACAACGTGTGGCTTGGATTCACTGACTCGACACGCTCCAGGTGACGCGGTCATCATTTCATTTGTTGATTCCATCTGCAGCGATTTTGAGTTGCAATTTCGGACGTAACTTGTGTTGTTATTATTCTTCACTGCAGAATATCGAAACGCTCATATCGTAGTTTCCAGCGTACGGATTTACAGTGAGAGGAAGCAATATCTCATTAATTCAATCATCAGATGAAATTTATTAAGATCCAGATTACACAAAAAAGCGTCTTAATTGGTATAACGAAAGTTGAAATCCGTCCGTTGAATCTGAAGACGTTGTGGGACGAAAATTTGATTACACTCATCCGGACGTTGATCTGAAAGTGGTCGACGGTGACTCGCCAGAAGCCAAAAAACGTAGACATCCGATGAAAACGGAATTTATCATTTTTTGAATAATTTTAACAATAATTTTCCTTTATGGAGCGGGAAGTTCAGGATCGGAAGAACAACTGACCGCATTGCTTGGATTTTTGGGAATGGGGTAAACGTCAAGCCGACAATTGAAACAGGACGGGGTCCACGGTTCTTTGACTCGGTATTGTGTTCCACGATCGGAAATTCAATGAAGAAAACTGATGTTCATGATTTATTTATAATATCAATTCAACAAACGGGGACGAAGTGTCGAGACAGTTCACATGTTTTCGATCTATCGAAATTCCGATGGGGTGAAATTATGCTTCAATCTTTTCGTTGATCCAGTCAATGAAGTGCCAAACTCGAGAGTAGACGTCCGATTCGCCAACGGCGCAGGGAGTTCCCCAGGATACGACGCCGACTATGACTCCATCGGCGACGAGGGGACCGCCGGAATCACCCTGAGAGGAAAATGATTCGTCATTGTGCGAAGACGAAGTTTGATTGAGACGAGAACGAGAATTTCAAACGATTGCGACAAACATTGAAACGAACTGCGCAATCGGAATGCAACGATAAACTCACGTGACATGTGCCCTCTCCTTTGCCAGTAAGAGCGCAGATATGCTCCTCCTTGGTATTTGAATCTCTCGCCAGACAATCTTTTTGGGGAATAATTATCGTGTCTAATTTCTGCAGTTGGAAAGGCATTCTTCCACCGGGGAACTGTCGTGAATAACGTAGGAAATGAATTAGTCAATTGCAACGAAGAAGAGTAAAGAAAGTAAACATAGAAAAGGCAGACGAAGATTGGTTTCAATTTCGCGTAAATTTTTACGAATCACTTACAGTGATGGCTCCCCATCCTGTTATCACGGCCGGGTAATTTGCTTTGGTAAAATCAGAGGTTGGTAAAGGAATAGGCTGGACTTTCGGGCCAAAAGTGAAGTGACCGCTTACTCCGACTAGAGCAATGTCACCGGTAATTTCTTCTTGATCCCAGCCATCGTAGACAAGGATTTCGTTAGCGGTGTGAACGTTACCCTCGTTACGTCTGTTCGTTCCGACGACGACATGAATCATGAATGGTAAATGCCGATCACTGAAAAGACAACATCATGCAGGATGAGAGTTCGTTCTACGGCGAATCCAAGAAATGATAATTATGGGAATGAATTTGAGAATTTCAAATACCCGTAGACACAATGCGCCGCAGTCAGTACCCATCTGTCGGATATTATGGCACCACCGCAGAAGTGACTTACGGATATGAATTTTCTCAAAGAAACTTGGTAAGGATAAGCTCCGTCTGCGGCTTCCGTTCCACCGATGAGACGGTCGCTGATGCTGGCGCCTGAAATCGAATTATTGATTAAAATTGGAGAGAAATTTCAATATTTATATCAGGAACAATTCTTGATGGTTATGAGAGTTTTCCGTTTTACCGTATGCAGTGGCACCGAAAGCCACCAACAAAATAACGAAACGATACATAGCTGCTGAATCAAGCAAGGCAGAGTAAAATCGAGGCTTTTATAGCTGTATCCGCCGATATCATAATCAGATAAAATTCATTTTACGCAGAGAATGAATTGCCGCAGATAGGGATCCTGCGTTTGATCAGATTTTAATACGGCCTGTTCAATTTTAGATCTAAAACCAATTGAGATTTCCATCATAGTTCAATTTCTGTTGATCCTCTAAACGATATCGATATGCAAATATAATTTACTACGAATATCTTCGCAAATCTGAGACGTACGTGTCGAGCGATAAGACGCCGAACAGGTATAATGCAGATCCTATCCGTTATTGACGACAAACATAATGATACGAGATGTTTCGGATATCTCATACCTGAAGTGTTTAGAACCGTTCTATAAAATCTGGCGCGGAATAGTATATTGTGTATTTGAAGAAAACCCACATTCACGTCCGCAATATTCGGGGCTAATATTTGATCCAGTATATTTTCGAGAGCGAAATCCGAAGGAATGAAATGAAATATACGTGCACCGTCGAATACGGAACTAACGGAACCTAAAATTTATCGCGGAGCAAGAAATAGTACGTTTCGATATAAGTGCGGAATGTTAGGCGATAGAGGCGAGTGCGATGCCGCGCTACTATTCGTAATCATGCGAGCCAGAACGATACTGCGAGTTCTATAAATTCCGCAGGTAAAATGAATCCAGTGGGATGAGAATCCTCTCTTCGACATCACTTGTTCAACGTAGACCCAATTATAGAAATCAGGCCTGCTACCGATGTCTCATTTCAATTCATTATCCAAGACGTATCGACATACAACTGACCTTCCGCCGAGATGCCTCGACGTTTGATTTGCGTCAGATGATTACAGTCCAACGAGGGATAAGGCAGATTCGATCCGATTGTGGACAAGCATGATGCTGTCTGCTCCGATACCTCAGTCTTCAGTTGACAGAGAAGATCACGACGTGTGACAGAGAAGTGCTAGAGACGGGTCGTTGTTCCTATTTTCTTCATCAAGCAGAAGATCTGCTTCTTGTTCAGCCGAATTTATCCGGTTATCGGAAACACAGACTTGTGTCTACTGGACGCTAAAGTGGAATGAAACCGAACGGAATATAGAATATGGTCTCCGTTGATCCAACCGGCGAAGCTGCGGATTCATGCGTGGACTTTCAGCCAGACGACCGCGGAGATAACGACGATTATTGTAACTCATTTCGAAATATGGAATCGTTGGCAGAGCGCGGCGTTTTATATCATGGAAAAACGTCGATACACTTGATACGTGCAAATATGTGGGAAAACATACGAGGAGCCGGATCGGCAAGACTTGGGGACTGAATTACGCCATCGCTTTGGTAGCGCAGTAGTAACAGCTCTGGTGAAAACTTTCGTGGGTTAATTGGAAATTGACTGGACTCCGGAACGAAAGATGATAGGTTGCTAAACTTCGATCAAAGCAATGTTCCTGCGAATCAAAAGCGCATTGCATCTGGCATGAATAGAAGGATTGCCCTGCTCACTCCTCCGCGCACATCGCTCTACCTAAGTTCAGTTAGTTCGTTCCAATGTTGAGACTCGGACTCTGCCCGTGTTCAGCTGATTGCTATATGCGTCAATGGAATCCCATAATCAATACAGCTCCGCGTATGTAACGATTCTTTCGATAGTAATATTTGAATCTTCCGAAACGTCAATATTGTACGTGAATTTATTTTTTCCGCCTTGGTGGAAAATCCTTCGTGACTAGACGTTCGTTGAACAGTCAGCTCTCTCGATTATCTACAGCTCGCATTCTCGGTAGACCAACAATTTTCTACGCGTTTTCGTAAACGAATGGCAAAACTACGAGATCAAGATCGTATTTCATCCGATACTTTGAAATTCCTTCGAAACCCAAGGTCTTGAAATAAAACAATGATTTTTCGGTTGTACTTCAGACAAAAAGGGATGAGTGCTGAGTTGCAATCGTCTTTCCCTCTCTCCCGAGGGTTTAGCGATATTGTTTGTCAACAATAATCAGATCAGATTTTTTCTGCTCATTGTACGTAATCAAAATTTTGATGAAATCTAGCCACTCACGCTATCAGGCTTTGACATTATCCGTTTTGTTAACTCGCAGTTTGATACAGAAACAGTCGATTAATCTCGGTCTATGTCTAATCGTAATTAATCAATGCAGAGTTTTGGTATAGGGATTTGTTATCCACTAAGATCTCTCGATTGTTACGATGTCTACCACTCGAACGAAGATTCGACGATGTTAGAGATTTATTTATTGCAAACACGAAGCCTTGACTCTATTGTTTGTCGGAATTTAATCAAGATACATAAGTTAGTTCACATATCCGTTTATCCAATCGGAGTAGCTGGAAACACGAGTGAAGACATCCGCTTCGCCAACAGCGCAGGGGCTTCCCCAGGACACAATACCGACCTGGACTCCACCAGCTACAAGGGGACCGCCGGAATCACCCTAAAAATGATTTCGAAGTAGTAAGGAAGTCACATGCCAGACAGAAAGACAACACCGAGCTGTATAATGAAATGGGAAACCAATATTCGGTATGACGATAAACTCACGTGACAGGCTCCTTCTCCCGCGACGGTCAGCGTGCAAATGTTCGTTTCCGTTATCCATTCATCTCGTGCCTCACAGTCTTCGGGGTTGAGAATTTTCAGCATAATATGCTGAAGATTATTCGGAACTCTGCCGTGCGGGAACTGCAAAATTATTACGTATTCAGACACGAGAAATATTCTGGTGAATCGGACGATTGATTTCTGGCACTTTTTCGTCCGTTCGTTGCAGGCGTCTGTATACTTACAGTAGTGGTTCCCCATCCTGTAAGTACTGCGGAATTATCATGAGAAACTAGGGCCGAGTCTTCAGTGGCCAGAGTAATCGGCTGCACCTTTTCACCGAAAACTATGTCTTCCTTGACTTTGATTACGGCAATGTCGTTTTTGAATGTTTTCGAGTCGTACGCAGCAAGATGCACTTTCCTAACATGGTAGGTCGTACCACCTCGACTGAGCTGGTTCGTCCCAACGACGACTCGAAACAGGTTAGGGAATAATTGGTAACTGGAAAGAAACATCAACGTAGTCAGTAGTACATGCAATTGAAAAAGAACTTTCACAGACTCCTGCAAATGAATCTATTTCTTGACAAAAATAAAAGAGCTCACGATTTGACGCAGTGAGCAGCGGTCAAAATCCATCGCTCGTTGATTATCGATCCGCCGCAAAAGTGGCTGTTTGTCAGAGTTCTGAGAGAAACTTGGTAAGGATAAGCTCCGTCCGGTGCGTCTGATCCCCCAATAATGCGGTCGGCGATACCTGATCCTGAAATTCGAGGAGTTGTAATATTTTGTTAATTGGCTCAAGTTGGCTAACTAGGAAATGAGTTTCGGCTGAGAAAGGTGTAAGCTGCGATAGAAATTTCAAATGTTTTATCAGAGTTTCGTCTTACCATAAGCCGATGCCACGAGAGCCAAGACTAAAACGAGGAAACGAAACATGTCGTTGTATTTGGGATTGATGAAGTTGTATCCTGGCTTTTATAGCATCTATCCATATCAAATTTCGATGATTATATCTGGCTTCAGTTTAAACTCGATTTACTTGAGTCTCGTTATCTGATTTTAATTCACGACTTGGGAAGTTTATCAATTCGAATTCGATCACCTGAAAAGATATCTTCATTCTTTGATAGCTCCAATGGCAAGGTCCAGAGACGACTCATACCATCCTTTCCCAATTCCGTTATCGTGGCGGGGCAGTTAGTTTTCGTCAGATGTTTCATCGGTGCGGCAATTGCCAGGGCTCCACAAATGCAATGCAATAAATAATCTATGATCTTGTGAATGCGATACAGATTCCAGTTAGGATGAATGATTAATTCTCTTGCTCGGGACACATCGCGGCTTTCGCGGAAGGAAATTTTCATTCGCATATTCGAATCGGTCGAGACGGTAGTTCTGTGGATGAATTGATTATGTCTTGAACGAGAATCCTCGATCAAGATCGAAGATTGGCTCATACTGTTATCTTGTACTTGCATTTTTTATTCATTCCAAATTTACCGCGTGTGCAGAGTCACTAGCTACAACTGAAAAAATGATATCCTGTTAAATCTGAGGTTTTCGGTAATTTCTCCAAATCTCAATAAAGCCTGAGAACAGAATAATCAGTTTTCTCTTACAGTCCAGATAGGAGGTAATGAATTATGATTCAGAATCATTCCGGTTTCTCACGATACTTTACCAGTATTGCTTGTCAACAATAACGAGGTGAAGTTTCTTCCGCGCTTACGTATGACAAAACTATTGCCAAAAACGAGATCCACTGACGTTATCAGGATTCTACATAATCTGCATCGCCGACTTGCAGCTGGACTTAGAACTCATTCGATAATAACGTTCCATACCCAATTGTGATTAATCGATGCAGAGTTATCGGATAGGGATCAATTTTCTACTAAAATTTTTCGATCATCAGGATTTTTTGCAGTTGAGCGCGTATCAGATAATGTTTGATATTTATTTATTGCGAACACGGAGCTTGACTCCGTTGTTTGTTAAACTTTGTTCATGATACATAGTTCAGTTCACATATTCGTTGATCCAATCCATGTAGCTCCAGACTCGAGTATAGACGTCCGGTTTGCCAACGGCGCAAGGAATTCCCCACGACACGATACCCACTTGGACTCCATCGGCTACGAGCGGACCACCAGAATCGCCCTGGAAATATTCATGCGGTTCAGTTAGTCACGGAGGGGTTCGATAATAAATAACAGCAAAGAAACTGACAAGGGATTTATAAAGAATTCGGCAACGGTCAAATAAATCAAGGCTGTGCGATTCGACCGGACAAGGTGGTTAACCTGGTCGATTAGCCAATTGTTTAACTGGTTAACCGGCCAAATCGTTAAACGGCCAAGACGGTGGACGTTTAACTAGTAAATCGACCAAAGTGGGTAAGCATTTAACCGGTTGATAGTTGGATTGGTCAGAGAACTTGTTTCCCAAAACAATTACCTGAATAACTTTCCGACGGGTTGATCAAGTTGATCCGCTCAATTCATGAATCATGAATGTTATCAAAATTGAAATTTTGAATTAAAATTTAGGAAAATTCATGAATCGGAATACAAAAATCGAAATTTGAGAATTTCGAATTGAAATTTTGACAAACTCCATAAATTGAACGAAGTGACTTGATTAACCCGTCATATTAATTATTTAGCCAATTGTTTTAAGAAATAAATTTAACCGTATTGGCCGGCCAACCGTTTCTCCCGGTTAATCGTTTGGCCGCTTGACCGTCTTTACCGGTTAACCAGGTAAACAATTGGCTAATTAACCAGGTCAGCCACCATGGCCGGTTAAACCGGTTAAATCGCACAGCCCTGAAATAAATGGTTGCAATAAACATCAACGTACTTCACAGGCGCCTTCTCCCACGGTGGTCAGTGTGCAGATGTTGGTATCAGTTACATCTTCATGTACCGCCTTGCAGACTTCGTGATCTATGATTGTCAGCTGAATATGCTGAAGGTCGTTCGGGCCCTCATCAGCTTCGGCCTGCGAATATGATAACGTATTCAGACATCAGAACTATTCTCCAAAGTTGTCGAAATAGTTTTTGTCATTTTTTCATCCATTCATTCGCGGCTGACTCCGTTGCAGAGGCTTCTGCGAGCGTTTGTATTTACCTCAAGGCTCCCCCATCCACTTAATACGGCGGGGTAATCGGATTTGGTGAAATCCGCGGTGGGTAGAGCAACCGGCTGTACATTATCTCCGAAAACTAACCGTCCGTCGATTTGGATTAGCCCGACATCATTTTGTGCTGTTTCGTCAACATACTCGGGATGAGCTATCAATCTCTTGGCACGGTACGTCACACCACTTTTGTTGACGTGGTTCGTTCCAACAACGATTGTAAGCGATTCCGCAGGGAAAAGAGAATCAGGTTCGGGGTCCAAGAACCTATGATCAATGAACACAAATTTGTTCAGAGGTCTTGCGAACGAATTGATTTCCGATGCCTATCACGGAACGATATCATAACTAAACGACGATATTCGACATAAAGAGAAAAACTTACATCGTAACACAGTGGGCAGCGGTCAGTATCCATTGTTCGTTAATTATCGAGCCTCCACACCAGACACCGACTAGAGGTAGCCTCATAGAAATTTGGTAAGGATAAGCTCCTTCCGGTGCGTTTGATCCCCCGACGATGCGATCGGCGATACTCGCACCTGCAGGTCAATGAATTATAATATTTCGTTAATTGGCTTTTGGTAATTAGGGTGGAGCAGGGTGAACTGGTTGTACATTTTTCTTGCGATTTTTGCGACTCAACAATTTTATCTTCAATTGATTAGAGGCGAAGGGTTCTCCTGACTTATTAATGCTCAGTTGCGTGTGTCGAGATTATGGTGAGTCAAATTAGATGGGAAAGTGATCATTCCAATGGAATATTGCTACGCTGATGCAAAGAATTGTTGCAGTTCGACGTTATCGTCGGTAAATTACACAGCTTGCATGAATTCTTCATTTGCAGTTCGAATAAGAAACAAGAGTGATTCGATTTCACATTTGATTCGAAAGGTCTGCCGATTCAACCCGACTATTGGGAAGAAGTTGCGAATGTTTCGTCAATAAATTTAGTCCTTACCATGAGCCGAAGCCGCGAGAGCCAGGAGTAAAGTAACAATACGAGACATGGCGTTGAATTTAGAGACAATCGATCCAGACCGCGACTTTTATAGTATTGTTCATCAACACTGATTAGATACAAACTAATGTGGAGAATTAATGAAGATAAAAGTTACCCAGCACTTCTCTGAATTTGGATGATTAATATCGATGGCCGTTTGGAATAACCGGCCATATCACGACGATCTCTCGAACAATCGGCGAAAACCTCAGGCATTGCTTAAATAGCCGACTAATTCAATAGTATTTTCGCGGGCCGGTTATTTTACGCACAAAATTTTCGCATCGCCAATTGAATTGGAAGCATTGTTGCATTCAAACGTTTGGCGGGGCATTTTGGAGATAGATTTAAACATTTCTTGGCTACAGACAAGGAATTGGAAAAATCCGACAATATCTTGGAGGGTTCTCAAAGAAAATCATTAGTGAAATTGAAAAATGTCTTATTGTTATTGAATCGTTTAATCAACTTGCATGAAATACCCTTCGTACGAAAACTACTGTATAAAGAGATATTATCTCTTCTATAGCTAGGGGAATATTTATTTCGTGCGATAATCATGAAAATCTGCTTTCTGTTAGCTGATTTCAATGTAACACTCGAAAGACATGTTAATCTGAATTTGATCATCTAAGAAGATCTATCTTTATTTCTCGCTAACCGTCGAACGTGACAAAGTTAGATCTCTTTCGGGTTTGTGGGAATGATGCTACGAGGTCGCGCTTCCAGGACCGAAATTTCTATTGTTCCGGGAAATATTTCGATAATCCGAGAGATTTGGTTTCAACGAATAACGGACACGTCTGTGATTCGAACTTCGGTATCGCACCTCGTGATGGAAACTTGTATTTCTAATCTATTCTATCGGATCTTTGTAATCGACTTCTTCACATATCCATCTATATCTAAGGCGTGCTTGGCGTTGTTGCAGGAAAATGGTTGAAGCCTTTTCATTTTGGTTTGAATCAGTCCAAGTAGAGAATCAAATAATTTATTAACGGTAAACAAAACGGAAGAAATCTTTCCGTACACCCGATGCATTTTATATGGCAATCCGATGCGGTTTTAGAATTCTTAAATGATTTCGCCAATTCGATGAAGCTTCAGACTCGAGTATTTTATTTGTGGTAATAAAGTTCCATAACCATGCACTCTTCCGTGCATGGAAGAAGAATTTTTTTTGAATATTCAAATCGGTCGGAACGCTAGTTCTGCGGACGAATCATGCTAATATCTTACACTTGCACCTTCAGTCGAATAAAAATTTTCCGCGTCTGCAAAGTCACTGGCTATAACTAAGCCAACGATATCCTATTGAATCTGATGTTTCGATAATTTTTACAAATCCTACAGTGTCAGAATAGAAAAATGATTTTTCTCTTACAGTCCAGATAGGAGGTAATGAATTATGAGTCAGAATCATTCCGGTTTCTCACGATACTTTCCCAGTATTGCTTGTCAACAATAACGAGGTGAAGTTTCTTCCGCGCTTACGTATGACAAAACTATTGCCAAAAACGAGATCCACTCACGTTATCAGGATTCTACATAATCTGCATCGCCGACTTGCAGCTGGACTTAGAACTCATTCGATAATAACGTTTCATACCCAATTGTGATTAATCGAGGCAGAGTTATTGGATGGGGATCAATTATCTAATAAAATTTTTTGATCATCAGGATTTCTTGCAGTTGAGCGCGTATCAGATAATGTTCGGTATTTATTTATTGCAAACACGGAGCTTGACTCCGTTGTTTGTTAAACTTTGTTCATGATACATAGTTCAGTTCACATATTCGTTGATCCAATCCATGTAGCTCCAGACTCGAGTATAGACGTCCGGTTTGCCAACGGCGCAAGGAGTTCCCCACGACACGATGCCCACTTGGACTCCATCGGCTACGAGCGGACCACCAGAATCGCCCTGGAAATATTCATGCGGTTCAGTTAGTCACGAAGGGGTTCGATAATAAATAACAGCAAAGAAACTGATAAAGGATCTATAAAGAATTCGGCAATGATTAAATAAATGGGTTGCAATAGACGTCAACATACGTGGCAGACGCCTTCTCCCACGGTGGTCAGTGTGCAGATGTTGGTATCAGTTACATCTTCATATATCGCCTTGCAGACTTCGTGGTCTATGACTGTCAGCTGAATATGCTGAAGTTCGTTCGGGGATTTCTCAGCTTCGGCCTGCGAACATGATAACGTATTCAGGCATCAGAAATATTCTTGCAAGTTGCAGAACTAGTTTTTGTCATTTTTTGGTCCGTTTATTCGCGGCTGACTCCGTTGTAGAGGCTTTTGTGAGCGTTAGTACTCACGTCAAGGCTTCCCCATCCACTGACTACGGCGGGGTAATCGGATTTAGTGAAATCCGCGGTGGGTAGAGCAACCGGCTGTACTTTATCTCCGAAATCTAACCGTCCGTCGATTTGGATTAGCCCGACATCATTTTGTGCTGTTTCGTCAACATACCCGGGATGAGCAATCAATCTTTTGATACGGTACCTCGCACCACCTTTGTTGACGTGGTTCGTTCCAACAACGACTGTAAGCAGTCTCATAGGCAAAGAGAAACGAAGTTCCGAGTTTTTCATAAATCTACAATCAGTGAACACACATTTTTTCAGAGGTCTTGCGAGTGAATTAATTTGCGATACCTATCACGGAACGATATCATGACTAAACGATGATATTCGACATGAACAGAAAAACTTACGGCATAATGCAGTGGGCAGCGGTCAGCATCCATTGTTCGTTAATTATCGAGCCTCCACAACAGGCACCGATTATAGGTACCCTCAACAAAATTTGGTAAGGATAAGCTCCTTCCGGTGCGTCCGATCCCCCGACGATGCGATCGGCGATACTCGCACCTGCGGGTCAATGAATTATAATATTTCGTTAATTGGCTTTTGGTAATTAGGGTGGAGCAGGGTGAACTGGTTGTACATTTTTCTTGCGATTTTTGCGACTTAACAATTTTATCTTCAATTGATTAGAGGCGAAGGGTTCTCCTGAATTATTAATGCTCAGTTGCGTGTGTCGAGATTATGGTGAGTCAAATTAGATGGGAACGTGATCATTCCAATGGAATATTGCTACGCTGATGCAAAGAATTGTTGCAGTTCGACGTTATCGTCGGTAAATTACACAGCTTGCATGAATTCTTCATTTGCAGTTCGAATAAGAAACAAGAGTGATCCGATTTCTCATTTGATTCGAAAGGTCTGCCGATTCAACCCGACTATTGGGAAGAAGTTGCGGATATTTCGTCAATAAGTTTAGTCCTTACCATGAACCGAGGCCGCGAGAGCCAGGAGTAAGGTAACAATACGAGACATGGCGTTGAATTTAGAAACGATCGATCCAAACCGCGACTTTTATAGTATTGTTCATCAACACTGATTAGATATAAACTAATGTGGAGAATTAATGAAGATGAAAGGTACCCAGCACTTCTCTGAATTTCGATGATTATATCGATGGCCGTTTGGAATAACCGGCCATATCATGACGATCTCTCGAAAGATCGGCGATAATCTCACGCATTGCTTAAATAGCCGACTAATTCAATAGTATTTTCGCAGGCCGGTTATTTTACGCACAAAATTTTCGCATCGCCAATTGAATTGGAAGCATTGCTGCATTCAAACGTTTGGCGGGGCATTTTGGAGATATATTTAAAAATTTCTTTTCTGTTCTCTAGCTAGGGGAATATCTATCTCGTGCAACAATGATCAACATCTGCTTTTCCATAGCTCGACACTCAAAATAATTAATTGGCGTTATCTGATTCCAATAGAACACTCGAAAGACATCTCGATAACCGTCAATCGTGATACAGTTATATCGCTTTCGGTTTTGTGAGAATGATGCTAAGGTCACGCGATTTCAGAACCGAACATTCGATTGTTCCGCAAAATACATAGATGAACCGAGAGATTCGGCTTCAACGCATAACGTACCTATATGAAATTCGAACTTCGGTATCGCACTCCGTGATTGAATCCCGTATTTCTAGTCTATTCTGTCCGATCTTCGTAATCGACGTCTTCACACGTTTATCTGTGTCCAAGGCGTGCTTGGCGTTGTTGCAGGAAAATAGTGGTAGCCATTTTATTTCGTTTCGAATGAATCCAAGTAGAGAATCAAATAACCTATTAAATACAAAATTTTTTTGATCATCTGTAAAATAAGATCTAATCTGTAATGTACCGGGATTTCGGTTTTACCTGGTGATTCATAATCAATATTTAGCATTTCATTTTGTTTTTGTCGATCAGCTTGCTCTCACATCGCAATAAAGGTATTTCGATTTTCATAAACGAGAGTTTTTATATTTTGCGCAGATTTTGATTTCGCTCTAATGATTATCTGCGAGCGGTATTCCCATTTCTCATTAATTTCAAACTGCGGTTTAATCTCCGGAAAAACGTGTTCTTCCGAATTCAATTTTATTTCCCCAAAAATTCTTTGGACGTAACAGCGCGCATGCTGTGATGCGATTAAAATCAGAAAGACTAAAAAGCCGATCATACTGAAAATGGGAGAATAACAAAAGAGAACAAGAAACACAAATAGAAAACACATGTGAAGTTTTTAGAAATTACATTTCCGGGCTTCACGAAAATTCCTGTAATCGTGGAAGCCTGATGTTTCGTCCTTTGTCTGCACGTAAAGTTTTATCCTCTGTCCGCGCGTAATTTAATAGCCCCGTTTCGTTCTATATAATATCTCGTTAGAAAATTCAGCGACTCGAAACGCCGGCAGAGTGCGACGTGCAGTAGGTATAGGAAGATCATGCTCTTTTTTGGTGTGCACAATGTCACATAGGAGAACGAATTCCAGGAGAAAGCTCCGTAAAACAGACCGAACAAAAAGTTGTCGGATGCAAAGGCAACGCGTTCGTTGACGATGAAACTACACGATGGGAACCAGCTTCTCCGATCGAATCAGGTTCTAATTAAAATTAATTTCTACAAAAATTAACTACCTCGCGGTTATTGGACTAAAATTGGAATGAAAGTTGCGCGACTGTTGCAGGGAAACAACCAGAGATTCTTTATTCCGTTTTTGTTCCTATTCGTAATTCTCGCGTCGAACTATGTTACAGCGTTGAATCGATGCTCAAAAATTTATTTACATACATAACTTACGATAACTTGAGTTTGAACTTGAGTTGCTTCTTCTGTTCGTTTTTCTTTCCGTTTCGAAGCGCTTTGTCACATAATTAGTTGGCATTCTCCTCGATCCATTCAACGAAGCTCCACATATACGCGAGTGTGTACGACTGGGAATCCCCGGGATACAAGACCAACCACGCGAACTCCGTCGGCGACAAGCGCAGGATCGGAATCACCCTGAAAATCATTTTGCGTTGGACACAAAATTTGGCGAACACGAAATCGGACTACTTGTTGTTCAAAATTTGTACTCTTTCATCGATCTTGGCCATTTTTACACCGAGACGATTTCATGCGAACCAGTTACCGAAACAAACAATCATGTGCAGGGCTCCGATGGAAATTTCCTAGATCGTCTCTGTTGATCGGTTGATCTTGGGCACTTGGCTCGCATAAAACCGATTTGGTGTATACATGGCCATTCAGATCACGGCGACCAAGCCAGCGAATGGACGAATCCAGTGATCGAAATTATCTCAATTCCGCAGGTTTCAGTGATATTTTTGAGTAACTACATCGATAGGAACAGCCAGCAGTTAATCAGACTGTTATTTTCATCTAGTTTCGTCGAGCATTTTTAGATTCGTTGATGCCTGGAATGATTGAAATAAAAGCGTTCATTGACTCAGTCAGACCCCATTCGGAGCCGATAAACGTTATTTCGAGTTATTTCAAGGCTTACGATTAGTATCGATGTCTTCCGTTTGTCATTTCTCGGCTGTTTTGAGTTTCTTATGAAAAATTGGAAAAATGATGCGAGTTCGACGTGAAAAATTGAACATCTTTTTTAGTGATAATCATCTATACGCACGTGGTATGGGCCTTTTTGGATTTGCTGGGCGTGCAGATGTTTGAATTCGTAGTTCTAATACTTCTTGCCAAACAGAGTTTCCGGCTGACAATTTCTAGTTCGACACGCTGAAGATCGTCGACAGCTACACCGGAAAGACTAAAAAACCAATGTTCGACAAATTTCTAAACGCAGTCCCCGCGTCAATTTCTTCTCTCTGGTTATCTGAAATTCATGTATAAATTCATACGAAGTTTGGAAATTTGGGCGGGCGGAAATTTTTCGGGAATTCGGAAATCATTGTCGAACTCTGAGCGCGGAGGCCCCGAGAGCCGGGATTAGAATAGCGAATCGATACACGGCGTCAAATTTGAAAATAAAGTGACCGAAATTTGCACTTTTATACAGCATCGGTTCGTTCGTAATCAATAAGATAATATTCGTGTCTTGTACCCACAGATTCGAGGTCCATACATTAGAACGAAGTAATTTGGATTTAGATTTATTTCACCTATCGCATGACCTAAATTTATTTAGGATGTGATTCAATTTGAATTGATCACGAAGCAACTGTCAGTTGGGTATAATTGATCGGTTGCGAATCCAGCACATGACTTTTCATGTGCGATATTCTTCAGAGACACTGCGAAATTCTTGTTTCAACGATATCATGATATACTGTAGTTTCGTAGTATTCGAATTGAAGAAAAAATCGGGCCCTCCTTCTCATATAGTTTCCGAAAATAGGAGCTACCGTTTTATCTGCAGCCGGAAATTGGTTTCCATTTCTGAGCGGTGTAATCTTTTCTGCCCACGAAATAGAGCAGAAAGAAAAAGATCGAGAGCGAAAAACGGTCTCGCTTTCGTACGAAATACCTTTTCGAATTCAGCGATGTCGCTATCGATCGGCATCGGAATCGATTCGAAGACAATTCTTTGATACGTAACTCTCTCTGCGGATCCTCGAAGAATCTTGGAATCTAAAATCTACAATCTCCAGATATACACAGATTTAATGAAACGTCGAGTCTTCGTAAGTCTCAGGTTTATAGGATCGGCGGGAGAAAATGACGAGAAATAAAGCGACACAAAATTTTTCTTTATTCGGTGTCGAAGCGGCTGAATCATCATTTTTCATTATTTATTGCTTTGTGGCTATGAACCTCGGCCTCGTAATCAACTGCCTTCTAAAATGAGAAAAACACCAATAAACAAAGAAAAAATTGTCTGAATGCTGACAAAATGTAACATATTACCTACTGCTGAAATCATTTCAGCACTTCTATTCGCAGATAAATAATTGCCTTCCACAATATTAGCTATTCGGAATATCATCGAACCGTGTCAGGATCTAAAAAGATTCAAATCTCTCGACGTTTTATTTCGTCTTTTCTGTTTCTTCGTCATTGAAGCTCGATCTCTTTTTTCCCATCTGGGGGTAATCGACGGTTTGTTTAAATTGTTAAACAAATGAATAATCAAATTGAACTTGCGAATGAACTATGTAAAAAATAGAGTAAAAAATACGCTTCTTGAACTTACAGGAAAAGGGAATTGAATCTAAAATAGTGACTGAATTTAACGGATGAATTGGCGAAGGAGTTGAAACTCTTTCGTCTGGATTTCATGCATAATTTTCGTTTCCCTAGAGTTGGATATTCAGATACAGAATATTATAAGGCATAAGCGAACCGATTATCGTCTCGCAATTACACTTCTCTCGTAGCATCGTTCGAAATTCTACAGGAATTGTTTGACTTTAAAGAGAATTGGAATAAGATATAATTGAGGGAGAGAAGATTTTCCATGATTGAAATTAATAGAATAATGGAAAATTATACGATGAGCGGACTGTCGCGTCGGGGCGAGTAATTGTTTTCACGAGAAATGAGAAATTCACGTGGGCGGGCTGATTATTATAAAGGCTTCGTTAATTCCCAGACTATTTACTCCTGAATGCGTTCCTCCGAATGCCGATGTCAATTTTCTACGAAATGGCGGAAAATTTTGCGAGAATAACCAACGAAGAAATTTAACGTTCCGCACGTTCCAAGAGTTCATAATATACAAATCTCGCACGGTTATAATTCGGCTCGGAGGCATATGTCTGTAATACATTTTTCTTTTTGGTCTCACATCAGCCAGCTCTTCTCACTGGATCTGGCTGGAGAAATTGAGAGTAGTATATCTCGAGGAAAAGAGAAACGGCGATATAAATCTCGACGAATTTATTACCCGCGGAAGTTTTGGATGCGTGCCAAAATAATTTTTCTAATTTTTGGTGGTCCTATTCGGATCTTTATTCGTATTCATACAGGTTCCAGTGGTTCTACAATTCTAGGTTCTTCTTCGCTTCCGCCTAACTTTAATTCGAGGATAAGGGCAGAAAAAAAATCTTCGAAAAGAAAAAATTGGAACTTGAAATCCATGAAAATTTTCATCGGGTTTTTATTACGCGGAAGCAGTCGTGTCAGAACGTTGAAACATTTCTGGGTTGATTAGAAATCTACTGAAATATTTCCCCAGTTTCTGACGCCTCTGTGACACGTTCCAAATTATCCCATTAGACGTGATATTACGGGGATTTGCTTAACAAATTTGCAAATTCTAACATGAGGAAATGTCGTTTGTTCGAAGCACGAAGGGTACAATATTTGCTCGGTTTCATCCGCGCTCTACAGTCTTTTCTACAGACAGAATTCTCAGATCGTGAGTTTCCCAGTCACAATAATTGTTCAAAGAGATGAAAAAACGCTTGAAAACTGTGTCAGATGCAGGACGTCAGCTTTCGTCCGTTGATATACCTATTTTCGACTGTAAACTCGAACTGGAACTTATGAAGTTGAAGTTTACTCGTACCTATTCTCAGTCAAAGTTCAACGTGGAAGTTTTGGGTTCTCTTTGTGTTTTGTAGGCACCGCGCGAACCCTTTATTCATAGGAAAATATGTCGCGAACGGGGCTGGGTCCTTGCTGAGGATAAGAAACTGCGAAATTAAAGACGACGGAGGCGTTAGCACTTGTTGAAGAAGCTCTGCAAGCTCCACGTACATATCTATCTATCTATCTATCTATCTATCTATCTATCTACCTACTGCCGCGCTACGGAGCAACGGAGGTATTCAGTCGTTCGGAAAGACAAAGCCGGGATTAGTACCGGAGCTTAAGCTTGAGATTTACGTCCATCCGTGCCCTCTTTAAGCTTCAAATTTCTCGTTCCTCATTCAGTTTTCATACCGTTTAAAAATCCAGCCACGTCTCGCACCAGTCAAATTATCACGACCCGCGAAAATTGTGATTCGAACAAGCCCGATCCTCGTTCAATTTCCGATACAATCCGTGCCGACGAAATATCGAATAGTCATTCTCCTAAATTTGAAAATCTGCGGCATGAAAAAAAAAAGGAAACATCGGACTAAGAAATTGTTAAAAAAAACGTTCGATTTGCCTTTCTACCAATTTAACGTATCAGGGATAACGTTACTGAGTACACCAGGGACCACCGTAGGGTGAGTGATATCGGGGCTTGTTGCTTTTGGCTTGAGGGACACAAAGCTAATGTATGTTTCGGATCGCCGACGACCAACGAGAAGGAAATCTAACGGGGTTCTTGATAGGCATTGTGCGTCTTGAGACTCGAGTCTTCGGCCTCGAGCTTCAAGCGAGCTACCAGATTACGCCCCAGGGATTTTTGGGTACGGAGAGAAAGAGGCGTGAACGGGGGGGGGGGGGGGGGGGGGGGGGGGGAGAAGATTCGCCGTCTGCGTAACGTCAAATCCCATGTTGTATATTACGCCTCAGGGTAATTTAGACATAGTAGATTCGATAAGCGTATGAAAGATAGCCTATCCGTTTCACTCTATGCCGAAATTCGAATTGAGAATCATTTTTCTCTGTATTCGATCTCCTAGGGTTTGGTAATCAAGAGATAAGTTTATTTCCAGTCACAATTTCGAGAAATCGGCTCGTAATTTTCACGAGGTATTACTCGTAATCACGCTAGAACTTTGAAACTGACAACGAGCAGGAGTTGTGAATCTCGTGGATTTCGAATGATTTTCATATGGTTTTAAGATGATTCAAACGTAGGATAAACAGTCTTTGGCCCATTTTATGCGATTTCACGTGATTCGGAATCAATTTTTCAAGTAGGCCGGGTGCCGCACCGGTTTCATTGGTGATTATGGGTCCTTGAATTCATTCACGAAGATACCGAAGGAGAAGAAGAAAATACACTGACAATGAATTAAAGGGAGCCAGAAGTCAGTCTCCGTTATCTTGAACACAATTTCTTTCTACTTTTCATTTTGTTTTCCTATTTCCGCGATCCGAGTTTCTCTTTCCTTGTGCAGTAGGAGTAATCTCGAGGGACATTCGGACGGAAAGCTTATTTGATTGATGGACTTTCGAGGGGTCTGTTTTTCCTCGAGTCGTACGATCGAGGTTTTCTCATTTTTCTTTTACCTTTTCTCTCCGTTTTTTTTTCCTGCACAACCGGACAGTTTATTTCTATAAGTGCATTGAGAGATTCCGCACACAGCCCAATGCCCTTCAACAGCTCTATCGTTTTCGGAAAACTCCATATTGTGTCTGCAACATTTATGGCTACACGCTCTCACTTTTTCTCGAGATTTTCTCACGTCCGGTCCCAGTGAATAGCCTTAGGCGCAGATAAACTACGGCTGAAAGAAGAAGAAGATCGCGATCGTGTTACGAGGCGGGCTCAATGATCCGAGAAATCGGATAGCAGTATTAAAACTGAAAATATCGGAAATTGGAAATCAATTTGAATTGTTACTTAATCGAGCGATGAACGTGGCTTGTTATATATTTTTTAATTTCTCCAAATTAGATATTTCAAGCCTCTACCTACCGAACATTTAGTCGCAGTTTCTTCTTTCTTTCCATCTCCCTGCTCGTTGTTTGAATTCTCAAGAAACAAGCAGAAATGGGAAAAGAAAGAGGTTTCGCCTCCGGCAAACAGCCTAGACAGGACAGTTTTAAATTTATCTTCTAGGGTTGCGGTCGCACCGGCCAGGCGAAAGTACCCCTCGGTAATTAGTGTTTCTACTTGACCCAGTATACCTATCTCTACGCCTCATCACCTATTGTACCTACTCGGTTTACAAGTTGTTATACGCGCAAGATTCCTATCTCGTACAGGAGAAGCCAGCTTTGTCATTCTACCCGCTAAGAGATTTCTCTCGGTTCAAGTGTGCACTGTTTTTGCCGAAACGCGCCTCCCTCCTCATCTTTCGTACCTATAACTACTATGTATGTACCTATAGGTATGTGTATGCATTTCTACGTTCTTATTCTCAATTTTTTCGGGTTTCGTCGCGTGTGGGAATAGAGGAGAAGGAAGGAGAAAAGAAATACTGTAAAATCGGTTAAACTGATAATTTCTGATGACTTTTTCGGAAAATTCTGCGGGATCCGGAAAAAAAATGAAGATAACTTTGTTCCTTGAAAAATGTCAGCCGTATCTCGCGATTTACCGGTCATCCGATGTGACGCGAGCATCCGCGAAGAGCGAAGAAATCATATGCGCTACAAACGCACGCACTTCATAATTGCGTCGAGTGAGAAATTTGTTATCACAATTCTTCTGAACGACGTTTTCGAAATTGACTAAAATTAAATGAAAATTCGCCTATCTAGACACAAATTAATGGGGGAGAAGGGTTTTGTTGAATCGGCGGTAAACATTTCATGACTTGCAACCATTACATTTATGATTTCACGGAGGAGAGAGTTTGACTCTTTTACTTATTGGCGGCGGGATGCGTTATAAATTGATCGTGCAATTGGATTGGATCGCTCGGTGTTAGAGGGATATGGAATTTTTGACGAAAATTAATCACACGCTATCACATTTTATACGCCCTATCTTACCTTATAGTTTTATTTCAGTAAATTTTTCACTTTTATAGCTGAAAGCTTGTTATATTTACAGTGGCCATGTGTTATGCGGCCAAACAGAGACCGCACGTTCTCCATGGCTCTGTATACGCGATTTGAATTATAAAAATAAATCGTTGATCGATTTCGATGTTAAATTGGACCACAGAGGTCAAGAGCAATGTACACGCAGAAATTTCGTGGCATCCAGATACGCAATCGGGCGGGCTGAGGAATGTGGAGAAATATTTCTATACGTATGATAACCATTGCGATTTTCATCGAAATGTGGTGTCTTTGTTTGATCGAGTTCTGGTTTTCCTTTTTCTTCTCAGTTTCACGATCGAAATTCGCGCGCCATGTAGGTATCTATCTCCCTTCATTAAAATTGAAGTTGACGTTGGAGTCTGAATTGAAACGCGCTGCGAGTTGGTACACTCAACTATAATATTCACGTCAGTTTCATTTAAACGACCGGAGAATGAATGAACAGAATTTTAATTAAGTATATTCACCGCGTGGGCGGGTTTCGAATGCTGAAAAATGAGTTCCTCAACCAACCCCCGAGGAAAAGAGAGAAAGAAAAACCGGTGGAAAAATAACGAAGCATGCTGGTTTCTCAGGCTCCTAGTGCCGACGCCTGGAAATTTTTTTTCATATTCAAAGTACTTCGGTGTTGGGCTACGTACAAAACGTGACATTCAAATTTTCATGTTCAATTTTTAATCTTCAATTTTTAATTTTCAATTTCACGGCTCCCTCCCTTTCGCCTTCTCTTTTTTATCATCAATCGCATAAAGAAACAAGGCGAGAACGGCAGACATCCCGAATAATTTAAGCTTCCAACTTGTGTCGCAGGTTTTTGCAAATTTACGTTCAGATTTAGATTCGGTAAATTCAGGGGCGTATACAAACATTTCTATGCGCATGTTTATACGGTATAAAATAGCCTGTCCCGTTTCTTCTTGACACGGGTCCCGAGGTTGAATCAGGGTTACGAAAGAAAAGCCCCAGTAGGTATTCGAAATTCGAATCGAATCACGGTTACAAGAGGCCTAACTTCTCCACGCGCGTTCTTCTTCGCTTCTTCTTCCCCGCGTCCCGTCCAACCCCCACGCAACATCTCTAAATTACAGAAACGTCAGGCAGCTTCTTTACGCGATCGCGCATCTCGTTTCTCTTCTGCGTTATTTATATATATATATATAGAATTCAAGCCTGCGGCGTAACATTACTCGCTATTTTCTCTTTCTTTTCTATCCAGGTTTTTCCTCCTCTCCAAGTTTAGAAAGCGAGTGAGAGAGAGAGAGAGAGAGAGAGAGAGAAAAAAGGAAAAATGGAAAACTCGTAAGTGCTCTCAGCGATTTCGTTATTTACGGGCAAGTTCTCACAGTCGTTGAGTAAAAAACGAAAGAAACAGAAAGAAATGAAATAAGAGCCATGAAACACCAAATATTTCAAAAACTTGCAGCTCTAGCTCCACTCTACCGGACTGCATGCCGTCTTGAACTTCGGGTTTTAAAAAAATCAATTTATCCCGATACATGCGTGCTTCGATAAATTACATCGCGCGCCCTGTGACGTCTGAGCTACTTCAGGTGGTACGGATTAAGAAGAGAAAAGTAAGAGGAAAAAAGGAACGAGACGGGGATGAGGGAGGGCAATCTTTTACTATCGGAGAGAAAAAAATAAGATGAATGAAAATAATGATGAAAAAATTTGATGCAGAGTCAATTTAGTTTTCCGATAAATATGATATAACAGCTATGAGAGAAGAAAATTGCCAGGGTGAAAATGCGAGCGGCGATTTTCTTCTCGGAACGTTAACGCGAACGAAAGAGAAATCTGTGGGATTTTCTTCACGCTCCACGCTTAACGCGGGAAAATATTTAGAGAAAAAATTTCACCGCATTTATCCGGCGTTATTTCAATTATTGCCATAATTTGAGGAGGACGCTGCACCTGCTTCCGGGCAGAGTCGGGGGCGGAGTAAACAAGATCGTCAATGGATTTACCGGAGACCCTTGAACCGACCCGAACCCACGTTCTAACTTCAGAGATCATCGTAGAATTCCCGGGCAGTCATCCGGGCCGTGAAACCCTCGATTAAATGGTGTTGCGTCGCCCGGAGACTCCAAGGATCTCGGGAGGAGTATAAATACGCGCGTACACGCGAGTGTTCGAGAACGTTACGTATACCTGTTACACCGCAAGGGCGAATTCTGCTCACATTACGATTTTTCTTGAATCGTGGAGGCGCGCCTACACGTATACCCGCGTGGGGATAACAAAGCACAAGAATTGTACGGAGTGGATACATCTTGAAGCGAGCGAGAATGAGAACGAGTTGCGAACTAGTTCAGAAAGAAATACGTCAAAGTCGTTGGGTGAAAAGTTTGACCATAAATCAAACGCGGAAGGTGAAAGTCGCCCCATCGAGAAGATCACGTTCTGGGCTCTCCAGCGATCTAAACTCCAAACAAATCGGGATCCAGGGGGTCCGTCCCGGTATCTTCTCTTTTTTCTATTGTTTAGTCTCCCCATTTTTCTCTCATCCTTCTCTCTTCTTGCCATCCCTCATACTTCATCGCTCTTCTTTACTGTTCTTCCATCTCCACGCACTCGAGCCTTCTATTTAGGTCAATTTACCTTTGATCGATGGTCGCAGACACGCGCTTGACTCGTGAGTCAATTAATTTTGATATTGAAACCGAACCAGCTCGCTCTTCATACAGAAGCTCTGCTCGTTGTCGCGGAACAACGGAACGTCATCGATTTCCCAAGATCGCTGATGAAGATTCATCGATAGAATTTCACTCTAGTTCTTGCCTCTCTTGCCTCTCTTTCATTATTTTTCCCTTCGCGACAAACATGTGCGTACATACCTACCACCTCTACGCGTCAATTATTTTATTTGTTGAACCTCTCGCTCGGCACCGAGAGCGGCGGATCTCTTCAATAATCTCGTTGAAAAAGTTCTAAATGTGATAAAACGTACATCGAGAAATATCGATAATCGTAATTATTGTCATAATAAATGTGGAAATTTTCAACGCGATTCAAAACGGCCTAACGAGGCGGAATTGCTAACGTGTTTCTCACAGTTTCATATATATCTAGGTGCGTAGTATATGCAGAACTCTGCACGTTTTGTCGGTAATTTGGTGGATTCGGTTTATTGAAATCGTCAGCTGCAGGATCGGGGTCAGAGATTATCGTGTTTTGCATATGTAAATTGCTACGATAACCGCTCCCCCGCCTTTTGGCCAGAAATTCGTTGTTCAAAACGTCGTGTTTCGTGTCATGAATATCATGATCTGAACAAGCATCACCTACCTACCGTCGTGCTGCACATCCTTTGATTCCAATTGCGAGTATTCGAAATCCGAAATGAAACGACTTCGCGAATTATTAATTAACATAATCAATCCTCCGAAGTTGGCGGCGTTGTACCAACTGCGAATTCACGATCTTGGAAAGTCTCAAGACCCCGCAAGAATATCGCATTTCTTGGTTTCCTCAAGCTTAGACTTGGAATTGGGGGACAAAATTTACGGCCCCGCGGCGGGCGCAGAACATATTCTCCATTCCGGCGCCAAGTGTGGAAGACGCAACGAACTTGGGAGAAAAACGACGAAATTTGCCTCCAGATTCATTCGGAGGAATGCGAATTCTATTTTTTATTGCTGAAAAAGTAAATCGGTGGGGCCAGTTATCATAGTCGAATAAGTAATACAGCGATTCGTTATTCGGTCACGTTTCTGATAGTTGAAACGAATTCACCGTTTTGTCCGCTTCTGGTCTGGCTCGGTCAGAACCAATCTAGATCAATCGAAGGTCGACCGATCTGCTCCGGACGTACCGCCACGCCATTCCATTCCATTCAATTCAATGCTTCTTTCAGTTTGCTCACTCGACGATGCGACCATATTCTCGGTTATTATCCCGTAGGATCGACAAAGAAATAATCAACCGGAATCCAAAGCTATCGCAATTGTATCTTTCCGTCATTTGAAAATTCACCAAAATTATCGTATGATCGGGCAACGACGCGATTTCGAAATATTCACCACTACGTTCGTTTCCTCGCTTACGATACAAGAAGAACGACTCTCGAGGTTCGAAAATTGCAGCGAATAACTTTTGGCAATTAGAATTCATGGCTGCTTTTTTTTCCTTCAAAATTTCGGAGCGTCGAGCTCGCGGTGGGTGGTACTGGCCGGGTAAAACTCAGAAAATATCGCCGGGCTTAGCAATGTCCTCGCTGACACTGGTGCAAGATTGATTGACGAGTCGACGTCAACGACGCGACGCCTCGACTCGACGTCGGCGTCAGGACGCCTGGTGGGGCGGGTAGGGCGTAAAGCTGAGTTACGAAGAAACAAAATAGAAGCGTGAACCAGTCATTACTAATAATAGATCGGAGAAGCTGCCATCCGGAATTCGTCGATGGAAATTCTACGGTCCTCAAAAGATTCGGCCGAAGGACTCGAGAGATCAGTTTCCAATTTTTGTCAATGAGATGATAGAAATATCATTAAAATTATCCAAGCGTTATCGTCGGTTCACTTCCTCGCTGCAGCATTTTTTCGATAATTTTACATCCTTGTCGGATATACGTCTGTAGATTTTTCGCATCTCAAGGAGTTCAAGTAGTTCAAATATTTTTCGATATTCCTGATTTATACGTACCTAGGTATGTACGTGCCTCAGCGAAAACGCGTTCCCGTACGCCGCGGCTTTATTACTATGTATCAGACTTATTTACAACGAAACAGTACGTCCGGCGCTGCCTAGCTTCTAGATAATAAATTATTACGACCGTCTCTGGCCAGTGTTTCCTATATACATACCTACGTATACAACCCCCGCGTGTTGAGATTCAGCCACACATTCGTAAACATTGCCTAGGCGGCGGCGGCGGTGGCGGCTGCAAACTACTACATGCCTATACCTACTACCGATCATTACATAACTTCGGTATTTCTCTATACCCATGTTATCCCTGTATCTCCGTATCCGTGCAGGGATAACGCCGGCCCAGCTGTATTGATTACGGACTAAAATTCATTGTCAAATTTCGTGAGTCAAGATTTGAGAAGAAGTCTTTTTCCGCGCGTGCGTCCCATCTTTCTTTCGATTTTTCCGACTTTCTTAGGTTATTTGAAATCAACTTATAAAATATAAACGTGAAAATAAACCACGGCCGAAAATGAATCGATCGATCAATCAACCAATCAATCAATCAATCAATCAACCGAATAGAGGTTCTGTAATTTTATGAAAAACCATAGGTACGCGGCGAGTTGATATTCGTCGTACATATTTCTGAGGAGTTTTCACATCAGAATTGGTTTGTTTCAGGAGCAGGAAGGTATTTTTCTACCTAAACAGTGAAGATGTTAATTTCGAAAACAGAAGCTAGGGTGATGGGTAACATCTGTTATCTTAATCAGATATATATATATATATATAGGTACAGGTATACAAGGGACGAGAATACTCGTGCGAAGCTAGCTAGCACGGAATTTGTTGAAAATTCCTGAGCGCAGCGACTGAAATTGAATTTGACGAGAAAAGAACAAAAAAACAAAAAAAACCAAAGAAAATGGTAGGGATCGATGTTCAAGATAATTATTTCCCGATTGAACGATCGATCGAGATCGAATCGTTATGCGCCAAACTGCACTTTGTCACCAGTATAAATATATATATATATATATAGAATTGTCGTAAAATTGCCTCCTACATTTTACGGAATCGATTTTTCATCCATATTTTATGTTGCCAAATTCGAAATTATTCTTATCGAGCACTCCGAGTGTAGAGTAAAAATTAGGTGTACGAATATCTGGGTTATAATTGTGAGAACGGGTATTTACTGGCGAAAGCCCTGTCTGTCTCGCATGGTGCTTTCGGAAGAAAAGCTTCTTCATTCGAACCAACGTCCGCGCTCTCCTTTTCGCTGGGAGATTCAATTTTTAAGACTGATCGTGACAGAGATGAAACTTAAACGTGAAACGGACGAATTGGCTCTTCATTCTTCTTTGCAATATTCAAGAGAAGCATAGAATAAAAGATCCGAAACGAACTTCTGTTTCGCGAGGCTTCGCAAATACATTTACAAAAAAAAAAAAAAAAAAATGAATAAAAAGACTGTCAACGGAGTTCGATTGAGATTTAAAATTTCGGAAAAATTGATTCGCGTTTACCCCTTTTTTCTCTCTCTCTCTTTTCTCTGTTTCTCCACCAAAACCTCTGATACCGTGAGCCTGTTTACGAATTTTCGAGCCAATTAGAACTCGACTAACTTGGTATAAAATAAAAACTGCGGTAGAAAATTTTCGCGAGAATCTTCTGTCCGCACGGTTTAGTGGTACGCTAAAACGGACGTTCACGGTTCTCTCTTCCTGCTGCCAACCTCTATTTAACCTCATTTTATCACCGTTCCGCATTCCGTTTACGTTCAGTTATGTTTAGATAAGCAAAATCCCCGAGACTTATAGTACGATATAGAAAGTAAATGGGCCTCCGTTTCAAATGCCGTCGAAAAAGGAAAAGGCACTGAAATAAAAAACTGTACGGAACACCGGAGAAAGAAAGTGCAGCGACAAGTTTTTTCCTAGATTAAAATGTACCGGGCTACGCGTAGCCTGACTACAGAGTCGAGCGGACCGCGAGAAAATTTACGAAGCCGCGTTTTAACTCTCATCGAAAGAAATAAGAAACAAGAGGAAAAAATATTTTTTCACGGTTACTTCGTTCGTTTGTTTTTCTGTACGACTAACAGGCATACCCCGCGCATACTCCGATTTCGGGGGAAACGGATACCTCAAAACGAAACCATCTTCGACAATGATAGTAATTAAAATTTACCTCGAAATTGGTATTCTTCGATCGCGAAGAAATCGTTCGTTTCTAATCCGCCCGTGGCCTAGGCGTGTATACGTAACGATGACAAATTTTTTATGCTGCATGGATGGAAAATTTATGCAAGTGTGATGAACATTGAAATTTCATCGGTTTATTCACCATCGATCAATTTCCATCTCATCAAGTTAACGCACTTTGCTCTTTCCCTTCTCTCTTTATCCATGGTCTACACATTTGTTAATCTTCTTAAGTATACAGCAGGTACGGAGGATGGGTTTACCTCCAGGTGGATATATCGAAGTATTCGTGGGTTTTTTTTCTTGTTTTCGCTCAACGCCTGCGCGCAGCTTGGTAAAAACATAGGGATATTGCTTCGGGATGTAAGAAATCTCTAAGGGTTTGAGATTATTTTCAAACCGTGTTATATCCATAGTATTTTCTGTAATATCATTTCGTTAGGTATCGAGGTAATTTTCTAGGCATTATGAATATCGGATGCGGTATCGAACACGGAGGTTTACCGCGTCGTCGCAACGAAATTGTGGAAAATAATATCGGCTGGTTCGCCACGGGAATGTCTTGAGCGTTACAATTTTTTGAACTCCAGTCTCATAAATACGTGTCCACGAGCGTTATACCGATATAAAGTTATTGAGGGTTGCGTAAGCCGACCGGGACCTTCGGGATCGGCCAGATAGTGTCTAGACGTGTTTTAGTCGGGGAATAAGAGCGCGGCTTTCGAAAGCCTGGTAGCAGACGACGTTTAAAGCGCTGAGCATACGTATCGTAAAATGTATATTCGATGAAAAAAGTTGAGTGAAACGGAGAGAAAATCTGGGGACGCGATGAGAATGTTGCAAGAAAAGAAAACCACGATAATCGTGAAAAGTAAGAAAAAAAGGGATCCGTTAGTCGCCCGAGAGATACGGCACGTGGCGTCGCGTCGCGTCGCGCGAGCTGCTGTCGAGCTTCTCTCGTGCAGCGCACCTCTATCAAAATTTCCGAGAGAAAAAAAAGAAGAGCTCCTAAAGCAGCTGCTGATGGATTCAAAATTGAAACACGAAAATTTGAAAAAAAAAGAGAGAGAACACACACACACGCGCGCGCGCGCGCGCTCCATTGAAACGCAGAATACGTATAGATTGGATTTGATGGGTTTTTTTTCTTTCTTTTTGCAATTTAATTTCGGCATTGCTGTTCGATCTGATTCCCGTGTATACGAGGGCTACCAGGGATGAGTCTGGAGCGCACCCTGTGATCACACTCTGATAAAATCATCCCCTCTTCATGTCCTCTCGCACCCTTTCAGTATGTATCGTTATCCGACAGGCCTATACAGATATTTTGAACCCACATACCATCCTCGTCCCCTCTCCTTCCCCCTCGCCCATTGCCATTTCCATTCCCATCCCCCATCAGCGTTGATATATTGACCGACCCTCCGTGCTACTAAATGACACGCAGAGGGACCCTCGAGAGGCCTACTTGACAAGGAGCAGTTCACTGCAGCATAACCCGTCAACCACCCGAGCCTCGTTTTCATCTCAGTTGCGTTGTTGGCTGTAGAAATTTACCGCAATATAACTAATCAGAGGGATGTGTAACGCGGGTTGTTCTCAGGGAGGGAGGAGGGGAAGCTCGAGAAACAAGGAAGCAATTGCAAAAAATTGACACGAATCGCTGGCTCGTCGAACACCCCTAAAAACAACACTTTTTACAGTATACCTACACATCGTCAAGCCAGAACTTCCTCGAACTAGAGGAACGGGAATTTGTGTTCGTCTGATCGGATCTTGAAACAATGTAGGTATCCCGCGCCTCCTCAAAACTCCGAAATAACAGATTACACGAAATTTAGTTCGATCCAAAGAAATTGTATGCACAGTTTTTTCATCCCCCGATTGAAATCACGATAAATCTGTCAACTCGGACCGGTATGGGAATAATCGAGGAGCACATGTCTATAGTTACTCGAGCTCCCGCTGGAAAAGGCATGAAATCTCATCCCAGGAATCGCATATATTGGCTCAAGCTCCTGGCTCGGATCCTTTCTACAGATACAGATGGTTGAGCAGTAGTCAAACACAGTGTTAGGTCTGACAATACTCGAGCCAAGTGTGGAGAACGGGTGTCCGCCGAACCACCGAGCCGCCGCGCCGCGCCGAGCCGCCAAGCGCCCGCCACACGTCTCACTTAAATTAATGGTGGAGCGTGGAGCATTCGTGCCGTTAGTAGCGACAGACCCTACTGCTAGTGGAATACTACACAATACTACACGTGTAGGTGTAGCCAGGCAATTGTTGTTTGCCCCGGATTATCATGTCAGGGCAGGATGGTATGAAATAGAAACCGAGGTTCGTGGTGCAGATTATAGCCTCGAGGAAAAATTTGTGTAGGTATAAATGCCATGTGATATATTCTCTTTTATCGAGCGTACTTAATGCGGTGAATTATTTTGTCGTTTGGAAACGGCTGAGCTGATTCGATTAGTTGGTGAAATTTGAGGAAAGAGATTGATAATCGCGAGTTGAAGATACGTTGGAGTAATCTCCTCGGAGATTTTATTCCAATGAAACCTGGCAAACGTTGGCAACCGGGTGTATGAGATATATACGCGATGGACAGAGGAGGGAAAAATTGGTTGTTGAAAATAAACTTGCGCTTGAAAATCGACGATCACGGGAGTTCGGCGCTGATTGCGCGAGAAACTGACAATCAACGATCAGCTAACGAATCGAACGATTGTACTTGAAGAAGCGTTACGCCAACGGGTTCGTGACGGTTTCTGCTTCCAGATTTATTTCTGGGTTAAGAAACTCGGGAATCTCGTTGATGATAATTGCGGATACGTTCAAATCGGGATTCGGAGTGTCGGTTGAAAAGCTGTCTCGTATCACGAAGGGGGAGAGTGAGAATTAATGCTAGTGGAAAAACAAACAATTGTGAGAAACATGCAATTATGTATTATACGAAGATCGGGTACAGATTCATTCATTGTTGAATATGGTTATGTAGATTATGGTCGGACTCGGCCGGCCCTCCTCCTCCCCTTCATCTCGCAGTTTGAGACTCGAAGCATTAGCGGCAAAGTCGTTGTCGGTTGTTCAAGCATGATTTAATCACGGTATGATTAATGATACTCGGTTCGGTTAGGTGGCAGCCTGCAGCTTCGCTCACAATGTTTCTCAACGGAATTAGATCAGCCGGTCCCGCGTCCCGAACGGTGTACTTATCCCAATGTAATAAAGTTTCTCTCTTACGTGACTTAGGTTGGGTGACGACGGGCGTGAAATTTTCGTCCTCGCAATTTTCTTCCTCTGCGGGATGATCGAGCTCGGATTTATCATGGAATGTAATATTTTCAAATATACCTACGCACTCAAAGATTTACGCGCGGTATTAAAAGCTCCGAGGATAAGGATAAGTTCAGGATTCCTACCGTTGTGAAAGGGTTCCCCGCTTTACGCCGGAGCAGGTCATCTCCGTAATGCGATTTACGCGTGGGCAGTTGTTGGTTCGCAGGTTTTATCGGATTGTATAACGTTAACGCGCCTCGTCCGCAGATCTCTCTCGAAAGCTCGCTGAAATAAAACAACCGGAGTACAGGGAGAAAAAAGAAATGAGGCTGAGAGAGAGAGAGAGAGAGAGAGAGAGAGAGAGAGAGAGAGAGAGAGAGAGAGAGAGAGAGAGAGAGAGAGAGAGAGAGAGAGAGAGAGAGAGAGAGAGAGAGAGAGAGAGAGAGAGAGAGATGGGGACGATCGTGATCGATCTCGATCGAAGGGATTGGGAAATTTTTGGATAATCCTACTTTCAAATCCAAGGGGTTAAATCCTACTTCTAGAGCCGTCTCTTTCCACTTTGTTGACGTTCCAGACGCCGCGACGCGACGCGACGAGACGCGACGCCCGGGCCTATGATTTTCCCCTTGGCGCGGCGACGGCAATGTCCCGTGGGAGAAAATCCTCTACGACCTCTGGTACCGGATACGTCTTCGGCTTCCTGAGGCGTATTCTATTGAACCGGAAACCGCGGGGAATATGAGCAAAAAATCAAATAAGATAGAAAATTGTGTCTCTCTGTTGTCGGGGTATAAAGCGAAGTTCAATAAACGGTTGGAGGAGGATAAAAGACGCGTGTAATACTAGTTTGGGGAAAACGGAGAGGCTGAGAAAACAAACAGATAAACGCCGGCGAAAAGAATTTTTTTTGTAAAACAAGGAATAAAAAAGAAAACACAAAAAAAAACAAAAAACTACCGAACGAGAAAGTAGAAAACATGAATTCAAATCGAGACGAGTTTTCATTTTTTCTGTCCTCGAAAATTACCGTTTGAAATTAGTTCACGGGTGATTACCTGACGTTTCGGATGCTCGGAGTGTTTCACGTGTATCAGAAAACAGAAAAAAAAGTTGGTTCAAAAGAGGGAAAGAATTTCGTTATGAATTGAATGACGAATAGAAGAGAGCGAGAGCGAAAGATAGAGAGAGAGAGCAAGGGGGGGGGGGGGGGGGGGGGCGAAAAAAAATGTAAAAGATAGAAAATCAAAAGGAATCGACGAAAAAGCTCGTGCGGATGGGTAGGCACCGCGCCGTTTGATCTCACGGTTGACTGCAGCATGTCGTGAATAAATTTAAACGAGTTCTCACTACTTTTTTCTTCTTTCTTTCTCTTCTTGCCCCATTGAAAACTTCAGAGGTGGTGCTTCCGGAAACTAAACGGATGCGCAAGTATCGACGTCGTTAACGACTTCATTTGCGAGATATTTTTAATTTGACTCCCGAACCATGCCTCGGTGTGCCTAGACACAGAGCCGAGAATTCTAATTTGTGTCACGTTGTTGAAACCAGTGTTCGAAAGCTTTGCCGTAGCCTCGACCTCTTTTATCACGGCGCGGCGTCTCATGTAGTACATCATACGTTACAGTTATACTCTTTGCAGCGTTGTTATACAATTTCAGAGTGCCGAGATGACGATATTATTGACGTAATTTAATCGGACGGAGGATGTTCTTTTCTTCGGTAGGGACTTCCTTCGCGACACAGCGTTTCGATAACCTGCGTTATCGCGCGAATTACGTGTCACAATTCTATACATGAACCCGTGACACACCGTTTGCCAGTTTACGATGCAACGGTGGTTTAATACTTGAAGACTTGAACCTACCTCCTCAGCCTGTAACTTGAATGGGTTCCCGAGCAATTTTGACGACAGTTACCCGGCTGCAGCGTAGTATAGTATTAGGACACCGTTTGAGTATCGGATACTCAAAGAACAGGAGCTTTGTGCTCGTGGATCAATTCCGCTCTTGCAAATTTCTATCTCCATACATATATTCCACATATTTGCATGAGAATATGCGGGATCCGGGAACTCCGTCCACCGGGTTCACCGGCAATTGATACGTTTTTAAATGACAATTAGCCAGAAGTTTTTCCCGCGGGTTTAACTTTCTGAAAAATTGCTTCAGCGCTACCGCGACCACACGGGGGGCTACCGTGATTCTGGTCGTACTGACCAGCCGCGACCATCAATCACTTTCATCGTCGTCCTCTTCCTTCCGGACGTTCGTATTCGTATAAAAGCAGCGCGCTCGTTTAGCCAGAATATTATTTCATACTCGATTTAACTCTGATTTCATAAACACAGGTTAGCGTGTCACGAGCAACGACGTTTGTTACGAGATCGAGGGTACATTCGCGGCTGAATTTTATTCTGATAATTATACGGAGTTGCGTGGGCGTTCGCGCGCGCGCGTGTCTGTATTCTCGTTTGGGGAAAAAGAAACTAATTAAAAGAAAATAGCTAAGTGATAAGAAGAATTGAGATGAAAATACTTGCCGGCTTTCATATAGGCTGCGGATATAAAGGAGGAGGAAGATTATCCTTTGATAAACTTTTCTAATATCAGTTATAAATAGTATGTTTACGAAGGCGGTACCTCGTGGACTATTATCTTTCACACCAGGACGATATTCACTCTGTGGAAATTCTCTCGCCAAATTTGTTGAGCAGGTTTCCAGCAGGATATAAGCTTCTTAGCGTGTAATAAATTCCACGCAAACTAACCGAACCATTGCAGAAACCACGAGTCGAGCCCCTTTCGGTACAGATTCTCACCGGTTTCGAATAGCTGCTGCCTAACTCCAGCTTCCAAAGTTCTAGTGTTGACTCCATAATTATTTCGTCGTAGTCAGACTTGACCATATTTTCCCGGGCAAGATGGAAGGAAAACGATTCTGGCGATGCGACTGCTCGATTCACTACGTAATTTATCGCTGGGCGATTCTCGGTTAAAATTCTGCGCCGAAAGAAAATTACAACCAAAAATTGCCTGAAAATTGATTACAGCGAACGAAGTTACCTCCCAGAAATCACCTTTTTTCTCTCTCAAGGTCTCTGATGCGTCGCGATGTGATTCTGCAAAACCTGGGATTGAAGATTACCCAGATGTTATTTTTATAAAACTCTTATTGAGAAAAACGGGACGAACAAAGTATACAGTACAATAAATGGGCCGTTTCGTATTCGTGCAGGGACTCATACACCTGGACAAGAAATGATGCAATGATTTTTGCATTATGGAAGTTAAATCGCCAGCTTTGAGATAAACGGGCTGCGCGAGCGAGCGAACGTAGGCGCGGTAGCCCGGCGCGGCGGGCGCAGTGTGTATGGGATTAGGAAGGTAAATCGGAAAAAGTAAAGCACATTTGTCATAGCGTTCATTTTATTTCGTCCCGGAGAGAAAGCTTTCTCTACTCCGTATATCCAGACATTTGGAGGCGAAATATTGCCGCGGCGCGGCGAGATGATTTGGAAGAGAAAAAAGAAGCCAGTTCGTTCGCGGCGATGTTATCGACCGTTTTATATTTGAGAAAACGCTTGCTTATGCTCTGAATTGTATACTTCTTCTTTTTCTCTCATTACATAAAAGGTTTGATGCCCTCTTGCGGGGGCGGAAGATGCTTTTTTCTTCAAGCATAACGTCGCATTTATCGTAGAAACGTATAATGCGCACAAGTATTAGCACCGTGGGGCAGTGCCACTAATTCCCGCATCTCCTCCGCTCTCAAAAATGAGATTCCTTTCACGCAGGTCTTGAAATTTGTTGAAGAATTTATTTTATTCGTGCAAGTGGCTCGATTCTCGCGGTTTGTGGCCAAGCGTTAGGATCCGTGAAAGGAGGAGGCCTCGGTTTATTACCTATATTATTCCGGTAATTTCTTCCTGCGGGCTATTTCTCCGATCCCCATGATATTACAGCAATTTACCAGACTCCACGGGGCATCCGCCACTGTGACTGCGGCGCGGCGGCTGACGAGGTTTACTTAACAACAATCTACCCCCCGATAACGCGACACGAAATCGGTCATTTGTCTTCGGGGGATGCTGTTCATCCGTGTAAACTTTACCATTGTGGATTGACTGTGATCGCAGCTATTTTTATGCGATTTTTTAGCAATAATATCTGCGGGGCGTAGCACAGTGGCCACGGTTCCGAAGAGCGCAATAATGTGGGAAATAATTCAAGCGAAAAGGTAGGAACGAGGTTCTAGGTCCGTAGGGAATGCGAGGGTAACGGACAATCACGATGAAAGGCGAAAGAAGGAGGAAAAAAAACGGGGGAAAGAAGGATAACAACGAAACGGGAGGATAGTACAGAAATGCGAAAAATAACGGGGAGTGGAGATACAATTGAATAAATAGACGATTGGCGGAGTCGAACGGTATTAACGGAGACAGGAGCAGAGAGGAGTCTTCGTTTTGCTCGATGAACAGGGTCGTGGAATTATTTCTTATTTATTATTTCAATCATTTGCCACGTTGCGTAATATTGTGAAGAGGAACGAGAGAATCCTCGTCCCCCAGATACCTTGGCTTATAAACCAACAGGGAAACGTTTTATCGGTTGTTTACGCCACTGTTCTAGTCACTCGCAGATCCCGCAGCTGCCGCATAAGAGGATTAACGAGTTTCCATGGGGAGTAGGGAAAATAGAACGGGATGCGGAGGCGGAGGCGGGGGCGGGGGCGGAGGCGGAGAGAAGAGAGGAGAGGGGAAGAGAAAAGGAGAAAAGATCGTTCTGGTTCAGGGTTACGGAATTCGTAACGGATAATAAAACTCGGTCGTCAAATTTCTAGTTCCATTTACAACCGGTCTTATCCGTGTCCCTTTAGGAGGTACTATAATTCAATGACCAAACTTTCATCCCTCTTGTACAAATATAGCATACTTACTGAAGAAAGAAGGGGAGGAAAAAAGAGAAGAAATATACTCTATACTCGATGTAGGTATATATACAGGCTTGTCAGCGAAGTATTCGCATTGATTTTTAAAAACGAAACCATAACCGATTCCACGTTTTTTTTGTTTCCATTTTTTTTTTCGTCCCCAACTTTCGGTGCTTCTCATTATCGGACGAAGATGTAAGTCGGAAATATAAATCGCTTCTGTGTGAAGACGAGATTGTGGTCGAATCATGAGAAACAAATACGACGAAATTCACGATTTGCCTAACCGAAAGACGATGTAAGTAGCGTTTTCATTCTGAAGCTCCACCGGGGGTTGGAAAGTGCTGCGGAAAACGAGGATCGCCGATTTCCCAGGAGAATCGAATCTGAGCGAAACCGATAGGCAGAGAAAAGGAAAAAAAAGAAAAAAACAAAAAAGAAAGGAAAAATGAAGAACGTCTGAAATCACGAGGCGGAAACAACCGATGCCAAGAGCTGTCTGCAGTATAGCAGCTAGTATAGAAGCGCGCCCCCCGGTTGCAGAGCAGAGATGCGAACTATAAGTAGGTACCTACCCTTCCTTTCACAACTTCAAGCTCCAAGCCTCGAGCTCCAAGCTCCGAGCTTCAAGAGAACGCCTCTGGAGATATCTTCGTCTGTTGATATATACACAGTTTGGAATTGAATTTTCTTCTGAAGCCTCGGGCATCACACGACGACGCGACGCGACACGGACGCAGAGGAGAAGCTCCTGCTCGTTTATATGTGTACTATATCTACGTCGTACATACTTCTTCAATGCGGTGCTTTCATACCCGAGTATAATACCATACATATCTATACATACGTACATTTATCCATTACTCGGCCCTCCGCAGGGTTTCTCCGTGTCGGAAAATGGTTTATTATGTTCTGCAAGCCCGGAATCCCTCCGAGAGCTCGATTGTCATGCAATCAAAGAATCGCGTCCTCCCAAGACTTAAAATTCGAAAATTCTACTCTGTGTATTTTCTGGGTGAGGGAGGATAAGGGCGGATAAAACGAAGGCGAAAAAATACCCAGAGGCGAATGTATCCTCGATAAAAATAAAAATAGAGAAGAAAAATGGTAACCCCATCAGAGCGGGAAAGAACAAATGGAATTGAAAATTTGTTGCAGAAGAATTTCACAGCCTCTCTCGGCAACGAGTATTCCATATTCCGACCGATTCGTACAAGTGTATCTGACGCGGAAGCTATATTCTGTAAATACGGGAGAAGATGAGCAGGACGAGGAAATAGAGAGAAGCAAAAAAGAAAAAAGCGGGAGAACAGAGAGGTCGAAGTTTTTGAGCTGCAAACTTCACGCTGCATCGGCTCTTGATTCCTGAAACCGTCACGTATAGCTACAACGGCGAAATCCGTTCCCTTTCTCGCTGCATGAAATACAGTCGAGATTCGAACGAGAAACTATACCTCCGGCCACGATAGCTAGTCATAGGTATAATATACATCCAGTACTTGCCAAAACTTCCGTTTTTTGTTCACTCATCTGTTTCTCGTTGCGACTAACATGGGAAAATTAGAACGAAAACACTGTTGCGCGATGACTCTGACTCAGAATTTTGAAAACCAGAAAGTAAACCCTGCAGGGATGCAGAGATGAGTAAGAAAAAGCATACGTGAAGCGCGGGGATCATGTTGTTTCAGAGTTTTTCTCGCTCCGCACATGTATGTTTTAGAGCCCCTTATTCCCGAGTGGTGTTATAATTTCATTGTTATATCCACAGGGGGTTTTCTTCTTCGCTGCAGTGATAAATGTATTCGTTGCTCGTCCCAAGAGGCTTTAGGGTCGCGAGGATCCCGAGGATTCGAGGGAAGGGGACCCCTTTGTACACTTTGTATAAGCGCGCGTAACTTGTTCTCAATTACATGTGAATCTCCAGTTCGAAATTCCAAGTTCTCGACCTCGTCGGGGAACAATGCGCCCAGAGGATATTCCGAATTCGCGAGAAACTCACATTCGCTGAAACCTTTCCCTCCGGCATATCGTGCATTTTCGAAAATACCTGATCGCAATTCTACGACGAAAATAATGTTACCTTTTTCTCTCACTTTTCGTCATCTTGAACGGTGAAATTCCTCTCTTACTTTCCGCCTCTTCGTTTCCATCCATACGTATACCTACAGGTGTCCTCGGCTGCTTCGTTTCATTCTCTCTTTCTCACTCTTCTATGATTAATACTCAATAATAAAAATTGAACCCGGATATAACTACCGGCAAATGTGGAACTGTTCGATCAATACACGTATTTATTCGTTAGCAATGCTAATAAACAAATTTCGATCCAGAATCACGTAGGATTTGATGTTTCCGTCGCGTGTGGAACGAATCGATAAATGGATAAATAAATCATGCGGTTAATCTTCTCCGGGGTCTCAAAATACGCGAGACGGTATCTTCTGAGCTTCTGATTTCAGTTTTCGAATTACATAGACTGATTTGAATTTGTTCCAACGTTCGTTTCTCAATGACCGAGGATATCACGTTCTTCCTCTTTCTACCCTGCTGCATGCGTTCGTCGACGTTGAAACTTCTGTCGCAAGTACGTCGCCGACAGGGTGAAACAGATGGAAACTAGGAGACGGAAATGTGCCCAGCGTAGGGAATATCTGCTCTGTTGTCCAGAGATTTCAAGCCATCCGCACCGTCATCGACAGCGAGTATTGTCTACCTTTGGCTTTCCACCGCGAATATTCAAGCTGGAACACTGAAGACACTTTGTAGAGAAACCGGAACCAGAGCGGAAACGGGAAACGTAAAAGAGAGAAGGGAAGAGGAAAGCAAGGGACTGAACTAGCTGACCGTAGAAAATTTGGTGTCTGTAATTTTGAAAAATGATGGGCAACTTGTTTGGCGGTACGATGGCACTAAGATTCCGTTGCCGTGAAAATATTCTCGTGTGCCTTATGCTGTAGGTATGTATCCGGAAAAAAACCATTTCCGAGCTACACATAGACGAAGAAGCAAAAGCAAACGGTGATACGAAACATACGGATTATGTCAGAACCCACGGGATAAACTAATTCAATCGTAAGAAATTTTTCCAATTTTAAGAAAAAAAACTCCCTATATATAGTAGACGTAGGTACAGTAAGTTCAAAGTCTGAGAACTTTCCGTGAGTGTGGCTCGTTCGCCTAAGGTGCTATTTATTTTATAAATAGACTTTACGGAAGAGTGCTAGAAAGTTGGCGTGGGAATTTATACTATATACCATATACAGATACAGGCACATGACCTGAAACGTACGTATATATATATATCTAACCTGGCGTCCGCTACAAGTGGTTGTAGATTCATAGAGAGACGACAGGGAACTTCCATCGACCCGGGGAAGCGACCAATATATCAGTTTCTGGGGAGCCTAGACCTTTTTTCGGTGTACAAGACGCTTCTTGGGTACCTGACATTTGACGGCATTAATTGAATTTTTCG
The DNA here is from genome assembly GCA_963170745.1 of Phymatocera aterrima. Classification (NCBI taxonomy): domain Eukaryota; kingdom Metazoa; phylum Arthropoda; class Insecta; order Hymenoptera; family Tenthredinidae; genus Phymatocera; species Phymatocera aterrima. The sequence goes on from OY720668.1 coordinate 1,015,569, forward strand.
AACGATTTTTCCCTGAAATTTTTCGATGAAACTAAATCTCCGTTTTCGGCTGGTTCGATTTCCGGACCGCCCGTAGATAACAATTTTTATCTCATTGAAAAAATTTTTGCTAAAAATCGCTCCGAAAGCTCAATTGATTCCGATCGATTGGAAAACTAAAAAAAGAAAGAAAAAAAATCGGGCCGATGTATTTCAAATGCGACAGTTCGCGGTTTCGTTTATTTTCTATAAATTGTTAATACTTCTCATTACGCAAACTTGGGCTTCTTCTGGTCGTATGCACGGTTTTTATTATTCGACGGGCGTAAATTACTCCTGCGATATTGATATTGAACTCGAGATTTTGATAATGAGGAGATTGGGGATTGCCGTGAAAATTTCACCGCCTCTCTACAGGCATCCTTGTTATCGCTAGCGACGAATTTCCATAAGAATAAATTTATATTGCTTCTCATTGCGTGGGATGTTGACGCGGGTCTGTACAGAAGATATGTCTATAGGGTGCAGGGTGAAAAGGAAAAAAGAAACCGCGGAATTATTGAAAATTATAATTTTCTGCATAATTCAGTGTTTTGGATCGAGTACCATTTCGATCCGAGGTCTATCCAGAGTATGTTTCATTGAATTCACGCGCCAGATTTCATCCCCGTCTCTCAAAAACACCCTCGAACGCAAAGCTTTCGTGAGATTGAAATTTTTCAGAATTCAACAGCCCGTGAATTTGAAATTTGGGGTGGGGAAAAAACAACAAAAAAAAAAAAAGATACCAATTATCGATCGATATTTATTATCATTGCGGTACTTCGTCATCACGATTGAGATAACAGATTGAGCCCACGAGGGCACCATCCGTCGCCCAATAAGCGTTTACGACGACGATATACCGGGTGGATAGCGAAAGAAGAAACTGGCCAGTTTTTCCTATTATTTTCTCATTTTTCATTCGCTTTCCACCAACAGCCCAGTCAGAGTAGTACACGGCTGCGGGGCAATGAATTAGATCCCACTTATCGGCACGAGACGAACGGCTAGATTTCAATGTTTTGTCTCCTCGTTATCCCTCGCCTAGCTCAGGTACACGCGTGTAATGACAAACAGACTGGAGGATATATCACGATACAAGCTCTACTATCTCTGTATGCGTATACCCTGTACAAAGAGACGTACGGCCCCGGTGGCAGCGGCAGCGGTGGTGGCGGCAAATACCGGTGCGCAAAGCATTCTCGTATGGGTGCGTGCATGCGCGTATAGGCAGACATATGTATCCACGCATACTTACGCTCGCACAACCCTCCACCCCTTCCCCCCCTCCCTTCCGCGCAGACCTGGAGCGCGTTATATGCCGTTCGATATAACGCTGAGCAGGGTTTGCTCGGCGCGTCCGCGACGACGGGCTTGGATAGAGAACATCGTCGGTTGGGGGTTTGGGGGTTGGGGGTTGGGGGCTGGGGGCTGGGGGCTGGGGTGGACGCGACGGCAGGAGGGAAAAGCTCGTCGAGTGGAAAGCGTTAGTGTTTTATTATTCATGTATTCCAGTGACGTCAGAAGCTCACTCGGATTCTCCACCTCGGCTCGGTATGTAGTCAGAGAGTCTCGGCATCGAGCTGAGATACCGAAGTGTACAGGTACCTGTCTATCCTACTCACCTTCTCCGCTACACTACCTCGCATACGCGTAGGCACTTTCAACGTGTTTCGCGTTGCTACGAGGTAGCAAATTTCCCGGTTCGCTTCAGGTGATTTAGAGGAGAGCCAAACTCTTCACCGTAACTTGTTTACAAACAAAATTTAAAGCACGCGATCGCTCGATCGGTATCTAAGTAGTGTGCTCCAACTCGTTCGCGATTCAGAGATACTCTAGTACGGTAATGTTGTCGCAGAAAGTTCGAGGCCCCCCCCCCCCCCCCTGAGCCTATAGATCACTGGGCAATGGAGCACCAGCAGTTTCGATCGATTAGCTTTCGGCGTGGTTAAGCTTTTTGCGCCTCTGATCGACAGAATCGTCAATGTCCACATGTAATTGTTTTTCTTTCAGCGTTCCTCTTTCCCCTTATCTTCCTTTTTTTAGAGAGACAGAGATCGAGTCTCACCAAGAGACGTGAAGAAGAATATGAATTCACGCTCGAACGATTCAATATCAATCATAAGTTTGGGGATGGTAAAACTTTACGACTTGCTTTAAGCTCCCGTCCAAGTCGCAATATTTCAACGAACGTGATGCACGGTATTTCGAGCACCAGGCCCCCTCGATTCAAAGTAGCTCCCTTGGGTTCGTTCTTATTGGATAGGTACTTGAATACGCTAACAATATTACGACGTCGTACTCTTATTCATATATTTAGATTATAAAACGTCGGGATTTTGCCTCGATGCGCATCGTTGCGGACCTAAAAACCCAGAAACAGATTGCCTCAAGATGATCGTGGCCTACGATCGATCGTTCATCGATTTATTATACAGAAAGTTCGGAGTTAGCGGTCAAGCGATGAATCTTTTCTCGTAATATCACGTTACCAGTGCGATCATCTCCGCTGTTCGCCCGGGAATGAGGAAAGTTAGCAGTCCGGTAACTGCGGCGAAAAGAAAAGAATAAAAAAGATGTGAACATCGTATACGAAGGTAGCCTCTCAAAAATGAGAAATATAAATCCATAATTTGAGAATGTTCCGGCGAATAACCTACCGATCGACATCATTCCCAATCCACAAATCGCCGATACACAATCGTACTCGAGGAGAACTCCGATTACGGCTCCAGCTGCACTGGAACCAAGCCTGCCAGCCGTGAAGGCGATGCAGAGCGCCCCACTCCTACAAAAGTCGAATAAAGAGGAAGAGGAAAATGAACTCGAGGAGAATTTTACTTGGGATGAGAGCGGAGATCCTTCACCTTATATGTGTTGGATATGAATCAGATATTACGCAGTTCAAGAGAACCAGGCAAAGACCCGATTCCACCATGTAGACGCTGGTACATATCGTTACCAAGGTTGAATCCGACGCCCAATAAAGGCCGAACACACCTATTCCACTTGCGAACAGCAGTATGGCTGTAGAGCGTCATGGAGAAGTTTGAAATTGGCCTTTTTTTCTTTTTTTTTTTTCTCGTTGCCTATATTTCGTCCATCGCAAGGATAAAAAATCTCACCCAGGAGCGTTCTCTGACCCACAAAGTTTACCACGATGGCAATCAACAGGTAACCCGCGCAGTAGTGGCCCCCTGTCGCCAAGGCACTTACGTACACTGCGGGGTTTATCTCGCTCTGACACGTGACGTTGGAAGCGGCTCGTTGGGCGATAGCACCGCAGATCGTTGCCGGAGAATTTGGGTTCGCACTATTGCGGTTTATCATGTAGTTCAGGATATCCGGTACCCAGTGATAAAAGCCATAGGAACTATGAGAAAGGAATTCGTACGATGGTGGAAAATGAGCGCGAACGTCATATTTCGCACAGACATTTTTAGAAAATTCATAGTTTCACCTTGCCTGGATGGAGAACTCGATAATGCATACCGAAAGCGTAGTATAAAGGTACTTCCGGCCGAATATTGGTGCAAATTGATTTTTCATGTCTTTTAGAAGCGTAATCAGAAGGGATTTATCGGCTGTGCTTATACCGTCGCGGTCGGGTCTGTCATCCTCAGCTGTGTTCGCAATTGCGAGTACCTGTTGATCAAACCTTCGGTGAAATAGACCGCCTCGATTTGTTACTTCCATTGATTGATTTACCGGATATTCGTTCGGGGACCGTCCTGTATTGATCGAGAAAACTTTCCTCAGAACGGCTATCGCTTCTGTTTGTTTTTTCATCGAAACTAAATACTTTGGACTCTCCGGAAGACAAAGCATCCCAAAAAACGTTATCAGAATGTAGGACCCGTTGAGTAGGGATAACATCCTCCAGGATCTTATCACAACGAAACCGAGATCCAAACTCCAGGTGAGTGGGAGGACCAACCAGGCGGTTGCTGAAAGAATGCTTCAGGAATTAGGAGATATTCCGATCGTGCGAAAATGATCTGCATCATTAAATGCCCCTCTTGATTCACCTGGTATCACGCAGTAGCCTATGCCGATGAATATTCCACTGAAGGACAGATACTTGGTCCTTTTCTTCTCAGGCAGAAACTCTCCCACGTAGGCAAAAACTATCGGCGCCGTTCCTCCTACGCTATTCCAGCATTGAGAAATATATATTGAGGACGAAATTGCGATTTGTGAGGCGGCAACATCGGAGACTAATATAACCGAGGCGTACAGGAGCGAGAAATCGATGTTCGGGTTATCACTAACAATAAGTCCTTGTTCGTAAAAACTTACGTAGCTCCAGCCAAGAATCGGAGAGAAACCATCAACCAAAATGTGGGTGCTAAACTCGCGGAGAATGAGGCTAACCAGTAAATTCCTAAGGATAGAACCAGAATTTTTCGCCGACCAAGATTATCGGATGCAAATCCCCAAGTATATCCGGTCAAGACCATACCTAAAATTCAGCAATTTGCAAATAACTTGAAAACTTTCAAACCAATCAATCAATCAATCATTTCACGTTACCCATGTATTTTGAACCAGAGAGTATTCCCTTGTGAAGGGCTGACAATTTCAGCTCACAAGCTACATCGGGTAGCACAAAACTGATGCCCAAATTGTCTGTTGTGTACGAACCGAAGCACCCTCCACCAACGATTGCCAATGCGATATGAAACCTGCCTAACCCTGGGCGGATCAAAAGATTATTCATCTCGTCTGCCTTCCCATTTTTTTTTCACTCATTTTTACCTGCCATGGTGAGGGCTGTTTCCAAATCCACGACTACTCCGCTCTTCTCGTCTGCAAGAAGAAAAATCTCGTCATCAGATTTCTTCGATAGGTTTTTTCAGTTCGTATTTTTGGTATAGCCATTTCCGATCGACGTTTTTACGTCGCAGTAGCATATGGCTCGGAAACTTCGTACGTACATACGCAACGGGCTTTCAAGAGAATGATCAATTATCGCCCCCCTTTCAATTACAATATCGATACAATATCAGGCTGTAATCTCACTCACTAAAGGACTGCATACTCTCGTTTTTTATTCGCAATTTACTCCGTTTCATCAGCGTCGAGCTGGATCGATAATTATTTGATTCTTTTATACCAATGTTTATTCATATTTCAACAATTGCTGGGTAGCACAGTTCTTCCGCGTGAAAAACTGTGTCCCTCCTCTGCATACGTTGCGCGGTATGGAACTACGTGTGTTTGCATTATCTGGATATACTATACGCTCGAGCGTGGACTCACAATCAGTTGCTTACCTCACCTCCGTGGTATGTGCAGCTGTTTATCAAGTATCAAGGTTTTTCCAATTATGTAGTGAAATATCATACGAACCTATACAGACAGAATAATATCGTTCGAAAAATGTCGCCGATGGCAATTTACCTCTTCCCACCTGTTCAACTCCTTGTGCAAGTGATAAGTCAAATTTATATATACTTGTTCCTCCAAATGAGGCATAATGAAGCATGACCGTGCTCAGTATACGATAGCATGCGCCATTTGCCTCTTTTCTCATTGATTCTTCTCCTCTTGTTTCAGGTAATTCACACCAGCCAATGTGGTATTTGATGAGGTTGGTAAGTCGCTAATAGACTATTCTGAAGTTTATTATATCCTCACGCAATGTTTGTCATAGCAATAGTTTACAAAGATGGATTCGATCGAGAATTCATAAACGCGATCGATCGCTATCCTAGGAAAGAAAGTGAAATGAGAATCGGGTAACGTAATTAATTTATCGTGTCAATGGCACTCGTCGCAACCGCGAAGCTCGACGATCAAGGCAATTTTCTCTATGGTCTCACGCATCCCTGGAAAAACTCCACAAGCTTTTGGCTCGGAATGATTTCAAACCGAACTAGTCGATCGGTTCTGTTGTCTTCGAAGATCTAGGAATGAAGAAGGAGAGCACTCCGGTACCTGAATTGTATGAAAATCAAGAGACGCGAAGAATTAGTGTACGGAATCGGGATCTGAGCAAATACCAATTTTTAGAAGGTGAGGATTTCGCACCAACAGACATTGCTCCCAGTCCAAAAATGGTCAGTGCACAATCCTGTTCGATAAGAACTCCTGTGACGGTTCCAGTCAGACTGGAACCAACCCTGCCGACGCTCATGGCGATGCACAACGCCGCGCTCCTACACGAGATGGAGAGAAACAATTATGTAAGAAAGCGTGAGTCCGAACGTGGAATGTCATCGCGAATTCGAAATAGCAACTTTCAATGGAAGCACAGACACAAAATAGAAGATCCGCCTGAAGAATTCACCTCCGAGGCAGGGGAAACGAACATTTTACCTTAGACGTGTCGGATACAGGCCTAACACCACGGAGCTAAACAGAGTGATGTTCAGTCCAGACTGGACCATGTAAACGGTAGAGAATATCGTAGCTGAGGTCGCGCTTGTTGCCCAATAAAGTCCGAGTCCAGCTATTCCGCTGATGAACTGCAGTACAGCTACATGAAATGTTGTCGGAAGTAGTGTTCGGTAGGTTTTTCCTTGAAATTTCTAGAAGTGTTTGATTCAGGTATACCAATGAACAAACTGCGGTCTCACCAAGTAGTGTTCTTTTTCCCACAACGTTTACGAGGAAGCCGACTAGCGAGTAGCCCACCACGTAGTTGGCTCCCGTGGCCAAAGCACCGATGTAAATCCTCTCGTCCAATTCGCTATGGCAAGTGATATTCGAAGTCGTCGTTAACCGGACGTTAATAGCTTCGCAGACCGTCACGGTCCTGTTCGGATTTGTTGCGTAGAAGCTCATCATGCGGTTCAGGATATCCGGCATCCAAAAATAAAAGCCACACGAACTGGAGAGAGGGGAGCACAGTGAGCACAGCGAACGTAATTAAATCGAAGATGTCATATGAACCGATTTTTCGGACCAATCTATCCATCGTACCTTGAGAAAATGCAAAATTCATAAACACATGCTAGGAGCGTAATGCGGAGATGTTTCCGGCCGAATATTGGCGCCACTTGGTCTTTTATTGTTTGTAGAATTGTCACCAAGGATGATTTGCCGGTTGTATTCAGTCCAATAGGTCTCTCATCCTCGGCTGTGGTTCTGATCGCACGAACCTGTTGATCGAATCTTCACTGGATTACACAGCTTCGACTTGTTACGTCCGATGATTATTTTACCGGATATTCATGTGCGGACCGTCCTGTATTAATGGCGAAAACTTTTCTGAGTACGTCTAACGCCTCCTCGTGTTTTTTTACGGAGACCAAGTACTTCGGACTCTCCGGAAGACAGAGCATCCCAAGAAACGTTATTAGAATGTAGGATCCGTTGAGTAGGCTCAACATTCTCCAAGATCTTATGACAACGAAACCGAGATCCAAACTCCACGTCAGTGGAAGGATCAACCACGCGGTTGCTGGGAGAATATGTCATGGATTAGGAGATATTCGGATACCGTGAAAATAATTTATGTCAATAAATTTTGGATTCTCTTCACCTGGAAGCAGGCAGTAGACTGCGGCGTTGAACAAAGAACACCATAACAGATACTTGGCTCTCTGTTTTGGCGTGAGAAACTCTGCCAGGTAGGCGTAAACTGTCGTCGACATTCCGGCCGAGCTGATTCGGTGGAGTTTTGCGGGAGAAAGATAGAGAAAGAGATTAGGACTTCGTTGAAATTATCTGCGTTAGGGTTGAAAAATTGGAAAGTTTTACATCAGATATAAAAAATGAAGATAACTCACGCGGCTCCGGCCACAAATCGGAGAGAAACTAGCAACCAAAATATCGGGGATAAACTTGAACAGACCGATGCCAACCAGCCGATTCCTAAGGATAGGATCAAAACTTTCCTACGACCAAAAGTGTCGGATGCAAAGCCCCAGAAATAAGCAGTCAAAATCATACCTATGGTGTGGGGCATCAGAAATTTTTCAATTTATCTTAGTTTTTACGAACGTTTGGAACGGAAAAAGGAAGAATTTCTTGGGGTTGATCAATTACTACACACACCACAGAACGTTGCGCCAGAGAATAATCCCTTTTCGAAAACAGACAGTCCCCATTCGCACTTCACAGCGGTTAGGACGAAAGTGTTACCGAGATTATCTGACGTAGTGGACGCGAGACATCCTCCGACAACCAATATCAGTCTGACGTGAAATCTCCCCAATCCTGCATCAATCCAGAAAACGGTTTAAACCTGTGACGAGCGTTGCAGGTTTCATCCTTTTGACTGTATCGATTTTGTAATCGAATACGCTGAAAGGTTCTCGTGAAATTTTTTACCTGCCGTTGAGATAGCTGTGTCGAGATCGACGGTTTCGATTTTCTTCTGCACTAATAAAACCATTTATTTTATTGGAAATCTGAGTGTATGGTTGTAATTGATGTACATATATATGTTCACGGGGCATTTCATGCCAACTCGACCGTACTCCGGACCCGACCTTGTTTGATTTTGATGTTAATTTTTTTTAAACATGATAGTACGAGATGAAAGAAAGACCAGCGAATTACTCCGGATTTTTTACACACTCCCTGGCCGAGGTTTCTATTTCATGAAAATTCTCGATTTTCTAATTATCGCTGTCTTCCAAAGGCTGTAGCTCGGAATCTTGAAGCTCTATTGCAAAAAGTTTAAGGAAAAAAATTGCGCCTGAGAGTGAATTTTCCGAAACAATTTTCCTACCTTTTTTCTACACCGTCCGAAGGACCTATCTCGAGCCGAATGTATAAACGATCGCATTTTTCATCCAATGAGACGCGATCGATTTTTTTCAGAAAATTTGGGATCTTTCTGCATGGAAAGGCGCTCATTTTAGGACCTCGTCTGAAGTGGTGTCTCTCGAAACACCGGAGATGTTGCTGTTCAAAGGTGTAAAATAGTGAACAAAGTGGCGAAGAATGATAGTTGAAAAAGTAAAAGATTCAAACGACGGTGAGATTGCTGTGGGACGGTGTGAAATATTTCATAAACGTATTTTTGTTTGTTTGTTTGTGTCCAAACCCGACGTCGATTTTTTTAGACTTAGAGACAAATAACTTTTTTGGCAAATGTGGCGTTTTTTTCGAAAAATAGCCGCCAAGTCCGTAATTTTCGAGTTTTTTTTCAACGATTATTGCTTCTTGTGATCCAGAATCTCGTACTCTGTCAAGTATGACAAACAAATCACGAAAATTTTGTGAATTGCCCAAATTATCGTGGTTTTTTGAAAAATACAAAAAATCACTTTTCTCAAAAGTGCCATTTCTTTCATTCTCGAAATTGAGTATGTTTTGCCGTGCGATATTGATTACAAACAATGGCGACGGGTATTTATCGATCGTGTCTCACTGGACGAAAAATGCGATTGTTTCTTCATTCGGCATGAAATGGCTGCTTCGTGCCGTGGAAAATAAAGTTTGAAAATCGTTTCGCAAAGTTCACATTTAGGCGCAACTTTTTTTCCTCAAAATTGTTGCAACAGTGCTTCAAGATTCCGAGCTGCAGCCCTTTGAAAGGAGTAACAATTTCAAAATCGAGAATTTTCATAAAATAGAATCTCGATCGGGAAGTGTGTGAAAAAACTGAATAATTCCTTCGCCTTTCGTTTATCTCGTACTCTCATACGAGAAATTCGCATCGAAATCAAAGAAGATCGGGTCCGGCGTCTGGTCAAGCCCCCCGCCCCCCCAAGACCCGTTAAATGGTTACGGGGCTTACGACTTCATCTCCAATGTTTGGAATTATATTCTTGACTCACTTATTGACTCTTGTCAGAATATCAATTTATCGAAAGAGCACTCACCTGAGATCATCGTGTCCCTCCTGCCTAGACAAATTTTGTCTCTGGTAGTGACTCGTGGCAATCTTGCACTACAAGAAAGGCATGTTAATATTGAAACAGACGTGGCCCGGTTACGCATGTATACAAACCACTGAAGCGTATAAAATACTGGAAGGCGTATTGGGCGATTTTCACGGGACAAATTGACGCCCGCCATTTTAACTTGTACTTTTAATACGTCCAATCGCGGAGCACAATCTACGTCGCTATTCAATGAATAAAATTGTTCGTTGGTTAAGATCTGACATTTTTTGTTTATGACGCTATTCTTCGAATAAACCGACTATTCATCGAATAAATTTATGTGATCGGCAGCTGTGATCAAATAAGCTCGTAAAACCAAGCCTTTTGATGTCACGCAAATTATATTCACGCAATTTATAGCCTATTTCCGAGTGCTAACGTACCACTCGTTGGATAAATATTGATGCTTTTGTTGAAAAAAAAGAGTTCAATTTTGTTCGTGGCCAATTTTACATAACGCAATTTGATAATTAGTTCGTCGTACAAGTTATTAGCCGATTTTCTTTCCAATAAATCTTTATTCATCGGATAACTTCCAATATTTGACACTATTTAATACACGCGTTTGACATCTCACGCGAATGGATCTTCCATTACTTCCGTCGCCTTTATGTCTGGACGCGCACTTCGCTAACTATCTACGGAACATATGTTTGAATTTAGAACAAACTCACAAACCAAGAGGCGCGATAAAATACTCGATATATTATATATATTTACTTGGATTAACCCGCTGCCAATCCATAACACTGCCACAGCAGCAGTATCGTAATGAGCAAGCTCTTCTATGTAGAAAATATATGATAATACGTTACCCAATACCAATACTGGCAGTCGTTTCGAAAAATATTGCGGGCAATGGTGCGAACAGTCAATGATTGAAGTTCAAACTTCTGCGATAATAGATTTTCAACACATTTGTGCAATTTGAATTTTGTGCAAGCTTTAATTTCCCGACGTACACACGTCGTACGACACTTGGATAAACACATCGCGGGATTCACAATTATTTTCAATATAATGAACTGTAATTCAAAATAAAATTATAAACGACAATACGAAAATATTGAATGAGAATAGACAAGACAACTCGAAAAAAAATCACGTGAGATCTGAGGTTTCGTTTTATGAGGTTATTCATTCTTGGTGAAACCGGGCGTTACAATTGTTTGTACTGATTCGCCGCATCACGGGCGTGTATTTGCATCTCCATGTTTGAATTATTGCGGGGAAATGTACTCTCTTGATTCGTCTTTTAAAAGTCCAAGTTAAAATGGCAGCCGTCAAACTCTTCCATTGCATGGAATGCTTGAGGTGCGGGAATACGCGGTCCAGTGTGTCATACAGTTCAGTGATGCAAACCGATATTATTCCCTACCGATGTAAAAAGTTGTTCTTATTTCCTACGTTTGATTAGTTGAGGATCAACCGAGCTGGTTGTACAGACGAATGTTTCAAGACCACGCGAGGATAATATTTGTCCAATATTTCGGCATTCTTTGTGCGGATTTCATTCGATTATGTACACAGGTATGATGGAATAGTTGTAGAGTGATTGTTGTTCATCGGTGCGCGGTGTTATTTTGATCGGAGTCGAATGAATCATAGAACTCATTCGAATTTTTCCAAATAACATGATTACTCTCGCGTACAGTTCCGGTTGATAAGAATTTCAAAAATATTCACTCCAGAGAGTATACGTATTCGATTCTACTGAACTTGTTCGCTTATTTTGTGGCATAGCAATGGTGAATTGCCTTCGAAATAACAAATCTGGAACAGAAGCAAATGAAAGAAAAATAGGAAAAACGACAATTTTCAAGACATTTTTCGAATTTTTACGCGTCTAGCTCACGTTCAGCGGCTGCTTCATTCCCATCCGGCAATTTCGCGAGGTCGCGTACGGTTCCGGCATACCGCGCTATGTATGAGCTCATCGTTGAATATCCACGTGGCGAGGACGCATCGGTTCGACCGTATTATCGCAATTGGAAGGAAGGAGCGAAGTTGAACATGGAGAAAATCTTTCGCCGAAATGGGAATGAGGTACTGGGAATATTCGAAATTTGAAATAGTGTCTGTAACGAAGAGACGACGAAGAGGAGAGGAAACTGAGCTAAATTCCATCAAGTTTGTTCACCGTTTTATGCGGGGAAGAATAATCCAGAGAATGTATATAGGGGTCCAAAGTTCCTGCTAGGCAGCCAGTTTCATGAGCTTTGACCCGTAGCGCTTTGAGCTAACAGTTTGAGGGTAGGAACCTTCTCTTGTACCTTCGCTACCAGGCCTCATTATAGAGTTATCTAATTACACAGACGGACTAGTCAGGTATCATAATGTGTATTTTACTCTGGGGGAAGGCACTCTGTAACGAACAGCATCCATTCTATAATAATTGTACTAGAAGACAGTAGAATGTAAAACGGCTTCGATTTCCCGGTTATTTTGTGCTTGAAATTGAAAAAAAAAAAAAAAACGGAGAAAAAATCCACGGTGAAAGGCGTCGCAGATTAGAGAAAAGGGATAAATAGACGGCGAACGACGGAACTCGGACTCTTAGGGGACCAGGGTGGCTGTCGGGGCCAAGCGAACGGCCGTGAGCTTTGACCCCGTGACCTGGAGTGCGTGAAGGAGCGAGCGGATACGAACTCCGGGTACTTCTGCCCCCACACTCAGCAGTCATACTGCGCGCTATAGACCTATAGACATAATACATACACCGGGAGGCTCTGCCTTGGCAAGGGGCTACTACATAGCGCACCGGTTCTCTTCATGCGGGCCGCCAGAGTTCGCGGAATCAATATCCACCCCTAGCAGCCCAACTAAAGCTGCCCTGGTTCCCTGGTTCCCTGGTTCCCTCGCCGAACCTGATCATCCCGCAGCGTGTGTCGTTTTTCTTGTTTTCTTTCCTCGTCTCTCCATTTTCTCGTTTCCTTTTTTCGTATGTTTTGTCCTCCTCTGAAGCACTCGAGGACACGTACTGTGGATCATTCTGGAGAAAATTGTTCCTCTGTTTTCCGTTTTTTCTTCTTCAACATCCCCAGGTACGCTCGCGCCTCACAGTATCGACTAGGAGCGGACGACGAACGAAAGAACTTCGGTTTTCTGTCCCCATTGTCAGCGTACTTCAATATTCTTGCCACAATATTAGTCGCCTTTACGGTTCACTGTTATTACTGTATGAATGGGGAAAAAGTCATGCGAAATTCCTTGGTGATGCAGGGTAAGCCGAGCTGGGCTATTTCGCATGCGAAAAAAGAGGTGGTCCACATTACGAGCACTTCCGTTTTTACGTCACGAAAAGTTCTTTGGCTGCCCACCGTTCGTATTATGGAGAATGTCGTCGGATAAGTTCGTTTTTTATCGATCTCACGTCTTCACGCATCAGAGTAGGTTGAATTCGCGATATAATTTGAGACGTCTGAAATCGAAATCGGTGAAATCTGGTGTAAAAACGAGAAGTGGTTCATACTTACATTTTCTTTTCTCACAGATGCGAGTGTATTTGAATTTTTTCATTAGCAGAATATACGTAGATGAACACGGCGTGATACGTGGGAAAGGGAGGCGAGTTTGATACATTAATCTTGAGGGAGTAATATGATTGGGGGGGATGGGAAACGTACTGATTTATTTACACTGAAATAACACAAATCATTCCGGAGATAATTTAGTTCGCTCGAAATCCTCGAAATGCTCGAAGGTCCGAAGGTCTGGATGCTTAAAGTTGGCCGGTCTGGTGTTATTGATAGAGGATTAGTTTGAGCCTCCGATGAAGTTCAACCCCGTTGTGGAAATATCACGTTATTTATATCTAGCCTTTCAAATTTCTCGTCCCCGTCGACGTAGTACAGGTATTATATTCCTACGACCCTTATACCTGTACCAATTATAAAGTCGCATTGTTATCGCATAGGAGTTTGCGTTTGCCGATCAACTTTGACGCTTCGTTATAGTTCCCAGATTCAAGAACAGTCTTAATTAACGCAGCTACATAGCATAAACTTACTCCGCTGGTGTGTATATTGTCTATAGAGAGACGCAAGGTGCTCGCAATTTAATATCGTTGAAGAAAATCGGTACTCGGTGTGGGTGTAGTTTAGCTCGTGGTCTTTTGAACTACGTAAACACTCGACAAGCTTTTTTCCATTGGAAAGAGACAAACGAAATGACAGAAAATAAGAAAAATCCAAGAAAAATTGAATTCCGTTTCGACATCCGAGATGATGCTTCCGTACCAGTTACCTCAATGTCTTTAGAATTTGAAAAGCTTGTTCAAGATCAGCTCTCGAATTACAGAGCTTTACTGAAACCCCGCAATGAAAGGGGAAATGCGAGATAGGTGGTTAGGTACAGAGTTTTTTTTTTATTGGATACTGCGCACATGTGAGGCTTTCGTTAAGCGATAAACTTTTTATTCGAGCTGAAACTCGCTCGAATTCTTACCGTCCGTAGGAATGAAATCAGAATTTACAATCCGAGGGAAAAATATTTGGGAATAATCACGCCGGAGAAGTTTATCATACGACTTGATGTTACATCCGTTTATGCCAAGAGACGAACTCTAACCGACGAAGAGAAATAGGACGGCGAAAGGTACGATAGAAGATGGAAAGATCTTTTCAGAATTGGCAAAACTCGCTTCACAATGCTTTTTCGAAGATTAAACGAAGAAGGAAATTCTTCGTAACGTTTTCACATTACGCCCTCGGAAGTCTCTACATCGATGTATCTCTTTTCAATTTTAGAATGGCACACTTGGTAGAAAACGTCCCTGCGTTCTATGACGGAAAGTTTAATTCAATGAAAAATGGCGTCTTTGGTTTTTGAACTACAAAGTGGTTTTTGGCGTCGGGTTATAGGCTTAGCGACGCGGATTTTGTGGCAGATATATTATACTTCATCTCCACGCTACTACGGCAGGTATTGTTTGACGTAGATGCGGAGAGAGTAAACTTGTATTAATTACGGTTATATAAACTGGTAGAAAGTTGTCCCGTTAAACCAAGTCGTCAGTGGAAGAGGGTCGGCGGTCCTCCTCTCCTCTCCCCTTCTCCTCCTCCTCCTTCTATTTCTCCCTTTTGCTCTTTCTCGAAGGTGGATCCTCCGCCAAGAAATCTTTCGACGGAACCAACCAAGCCTTGAAAATCTCAAGACTTGATCCTCCGCTCAAGCACTTTAGTTTCGGACATTTCTGTTTCACGGAGCAGACCAACGATCGACGAGAAAATTACGACTGAACCGGTTCGTTGAGACAGGAAATAGGCAGATCGCGAGTTCGCCAGAAATTCTGTTGGGAGTCTGAGAAATTGGCCATCGCGCGGGAAAAATGGAAATAGAAAATGGAAAAATGTTCACAACCGATAATGCGACAGAAAATCAACGCAGCAAAACAAGATGCTACTTCTGATTTTTCCGATTCCACTTCTTCCCTCTTTCTTCGAGTGAAACTAACTCCATCCTCGTTGCCCTCTCCTGACGAGATGGATACTTGAGTGTATTAAGGTGTCGAGGAAACGCGTCTTGGACTTTGAAGCGGTGAGGTATACGCAGAGGAAGGTTTGAATCCAGGTTTCTTTGATGGTGGTCTCACTGCTGGTGGGTTTTCGAGAGTTTCGACGTTCGTCGGTGAGGAGCTGCCTCGGCCTTTTTTCCCTTTTTCCCTTTTTCCCTTATTTATATTTCTCTTGAAGTGCGCCACTGCCGCGGCATGATCCGTACCGAAGAGCTCCACAAGCGTAAGCTCTGTCACTAGAAACGCAAGAGTCCGCCACTAGCTTGAAATTTGCAAAAGGTTCAGCTCGGCTGCTGGCCAGGGTTTGGGCGGAGGAATATCGCTTTGAAAATAACTCGAAGGGTCTGCACGCGAAGGTGAGCACACTCCTGAAATTATAGCCTTGTATAGAGGGGAGAGGACAGAGTTTTCGCAGACGTGAAATTGTTGGCGATTTTTTGTCAAAAAACAGAAGAGAACAAATGCAAAGTAATAGATTGCCTGCACACGACGAAACGCTTCCAATTCGAGCTATTTCAGCTTACTCGGCAATTAATTGCCTTCATTTTGTGTTGCCGTTGAATACAGTACTGCGTACGGACTACAGGTTGTATCCATTGCGAGGGAATAAAGCTATTATTCGTATTGTTCAACTCCGTTCAAAAGGCTACCGAACGTACATACGTTGAGCTTTGCGCATTAGCACGCGCCCGCTACCTCTCGTAACTCATTTTTTTCCTAACCGTAATCAACTTGTTTAGCCTTTTTTCACGAGCTAATTCTCATTTTCATCAATTACCAGCTGTGCTGTCAGAGAAATTCTTCATCGCCCCCGTTCCTTCTTTCACTGTAAACGCGCGTACGTATACACACGTATGTGCGAATCATACGTAAAATACCAAAAATACAATCGCATTTCAAAGAGAAGACAACAATTCATACGACAACGAAACAATTTCACGAAAGTCGTGCGTGATTTTTCGCTTCTCCGTTCGAAAAATTACACACGATTTACGCGAAATTGTTGCTCTCAGTCGGTTTCCACAGTTTGTAATGAATTTTTTCCCATCGAAATATTCTAATCTCGGATGAATTGGGCAGATGCGACGGACCGGACGGTTGGTTGCAAAGCGGGGAGCACACTGCAGTCTGGTATAACGAAAGCAGTTTCGATTCGGTCGAAAACTGCCCGGAGGAGCCTCATCCCGATTGAATAGTTAATGTAATTCGTGGCATTAGTTCCGAAACATGTATTGCAGCGATTCTGGCAATAGTCTCGCTTCGACCCTGACTCCAGTTGCTCGCAACTCGTATCTCGCATTCCGCATCTTGACTATATTGGCTCACCTCGCTCTCCCTCATCCCGGTACATACATTTATACATTGGATTCGAAATTTACACGTGTGAATTTCGCAGTTTCGCAGTTTCTCTCCCTCATTTCCACGCGTTACGTTCCACTTCACTTCATCGCCTCGAATTTTCTTGAATGAGGGTTACCGATGTACTACATTGGCCTGTGAGCAAATTAGTCACATGGGAGAAACAGCTCCCCCATGAAATATGTAAGATGCCAGTACCAGCTCCATCGATTTCCTCTTCTTCTTTTTCTTCCTCATCTCTGCAGAGAATTTCCTCAATTTCAGCTCTCTCAAGAGTCGCTTTTTCTTCCTTCTCTTCCTTTTTATCTCGCCCTCTCTCTCTCTCTCTTTTTTCTTTCGTATCAGCCCTCTATTATAATATATGACTCTGTTAAATTCTGTTTGGGAATTATAATCACGTAATTCCGCACGTTTCACGTCTTTGTAAGGAGCTCGATCTGTCACGTTTCATACCCGAAATAAAGTCAAATTACTCGTCAAAGAGTTTCTTTTTTGTCTCTCTACACAGCTCGATTAATGAGTTTAGATCTGAGAAGCGAACTACGATATTTAAGCCGATATTTAAACGTCGAGTTTTCGCTCCGTTCGCGCACCGATGAAAGTAAAAATATCAAGGGGATTACGGTCCAGTCCTTCCAGTCCGTTTTCTCTCAAGTATAAAGTGAGATGAGAAAGTTTTCAAACGTGAAAACAAAAGTTAATCATTAATCCCCGCATGGAGCTTCGGCCAGCCGTGCTACATATATAGTTCCAAAAGTATATATAACTTGAGAACTCGAATACATACCTATAAGCATAACGCCAAGTTCAAAAGAAGCAAAACGAAACGTAACTCGCAATTATACAATTGCATTTTCTTTTTTCTTCATCTTTCTCAACTTTTCATGATGCTCCTCCCATGCTCCGCGCTTTGTTTTACAATTTCATTACCAACGAGGACGACGATGACTGCCCAAGGCAAATAAGTCAAAGGGTTCGAAATTTTCTCTGACGACGAGGCAGATGGAACAAAAATTGGAGGAAGAAGAAGAAAAGAAAAAGAAAATTCTTCGCCGTGATATACAGTACTTTGTTTTTTTTGTGTTTTCGTCTTTTTTTCGCCATGTTGTCTTATCTGGGTTATTTTTTGAATATATAATAATACGTATACCACGTATAACAGCGCTTGGCGGCATTCTACTCGGTTTTCTCTTTTCATCTTGTTTTTTTGTTTTTTTTTTCTCTCGATATTTTTTTTCATCAAATACCACGTAACGAGTTTTCCGAGTCGTTGATTACCGAAGAGACGTCTCAGCACCGTTGCAACCCAGCTTGAAAATGAAATAACTGCACTCGGCTGTATCGCGTATACCTACTAACTTGAAATTTCATTCTGCAAGAACTTTAGCTCGGTTAATCGAGCGGTAGGTATACTTCAACGCTGTGCGAACCTACGTATAGGTAGGTGGTGCCTATTCCTGCCTGCCTGCCTACCTACCTACCTGACCAGCCAATTTATTCACCACCCGATATTCAACAAGTGAGAATGAAAAAATATGGAGCGGTTCATTCATTCACCCCAGTTGTTCGCGTATACTGGATTCCTCATTGATTTTCTCACAATATTGTTATATATATATATATAGATTATAGATATCCATTTTCAGAATGAATCGAAAAAAAATCTCGCATCCCTTCGGCACACTGTTGGAAAACGTTAATTGTCGGATCAGGTCCGAATGAAATTTTGTTTTGCTCATTCAATTTATTCGTTGAAACCACCCCCATCGAATTTTCGGCTGGTACAAATTTTGTTTCGGTTACAGTTACAAACGTTGCGATATTGTGTCAAAATTTCGAGTAGCCATTCACCGACAGATTTGTCCTGTCGGTAAAATTCGTTCGTGTAATTATACCCATGTGTACCCCACCCTGTGGTTACGACGCGCACGAAAACGACGGTCGTTCAGAATCTCGAAAATTAAGATTTGCGATTAAATCATTCTTTGTTAACGGTATTTGCGGGCGGGGGGGATCTTTTCGAATAGATATGCATGAAAGTTGAATAATTTGTTGTCTTTTCGTTAATATCCTACCATACTCAGTCACATCGGTGCCTATATTTCGGTGATACTTCAACTCCAGGGTTTCAAATAAAACAATCAAATTCGAGATGATCAATCCGTGGTGTACTCCAACGTTCGCCATCGCGCATCTTCACCTTGAAAATTGTCGGAGAGGCTGTGATATAGGTACTACTGTATATTATACCTGGTGTAATTCCACGAGCTCGGACCAGACATTAAATATTTCAGGAGGGAGGATGGGAGGGAAGAATGTCTGATTTCCGACCCTAATTTCATACAGCATGCCCAAAACTTTGAGTCAACTGTGTTACTTCAGAAGTGTCTACGGTGTATTTGTGTAGTCAAATATTTTCTTCCGTCGCGTCTTATTTTCCCAAATTTGTTACTTTCTCCTTAGCCTTCACGAACCGAAACTTTCGCGGTAAAATCGGCGAAAAACGAGAAAAAAATTAAATAAGCCAGCAGACGAAACCGAAAAACAAAAAAGAATATCAGAAAGAACGCTGTACCCGGCCACAAAATCAATTGAATTACGAATATGAATGTACGGAGACGGATTTTTGAATGGAAAAATAAAGCAAAAAATATATTTGTAATCTGGTTGAGAATCACTGCGAACTCGAGAGTACCTGTACGACGACGTGTACCTACTGCCTCTACCCTTCAGGGCCAATTATTGCCAGTTGGAAGTAGCAGCGAGGGTCTCACCGACTAACTGAGCCACTGCAGAGGGACGGATCGGTAAAGAGGATGGGGAAGGGCGGGGGGGGGGGGGGGGGGGGGGGGTCGGGTCCTCGTGTATTTGGTTTTGCAGGGATCTATTTGATTACATTTCATGCTCTATTATTTTCGCAACGCAGCTACTGCCGCGGTAATCGCGCATGGCCGCACGCGCGGCTTCGCATCCTCGTGGTTTCGGATATTCCAGTTATTCGTACCGTGAGATCAGACGATTGACGCGTAGAAATTAGCTACACTCCCACCGGACCTCGTGGTCCATCGGCGAGGCTTGGAGGAAAAGAAAAATTGCACAAAGAACAGACACAGAGATCGCTGGATCATGAGTGGATGGAAAGAGAAAACGCAGGGAGTGTGCTGAAGTGAGATAAACGAAGATGAGAAGACAAACAAAGAAGCAATACTGTGGAGTATTATTACTTCCGGTGCTCCGACTGACCGCTGTATTTACTTTCTGAAAGAGTGGAAACAGAGAATATCGCTTCGGGATACCAGAGAAGAGAATATTTTCACCCAGATTCTGTGGTGTCGTGTACGACCTACTATATTCCAGAAGTTCTCGTGACCCCATCAATTTTACAGTAGATAATACCTACGCCTAGCAGTTCGGGGATCCAGGTCGTTCGTCGGCGTATTTCATTGGGCTTAAACCTTTGTTCGATGCCTCGTGGCCCGAAGTTGAAGCCTCAAGCAATGCGCGAAGCATTTTCTTCGGGGTGTTTTCGTCCCCTACGTTATACCACGCTACGCGGCTGGTAGGTAGAGAGACCCATATAGCTAGTCGTAGAAGTTGAGGGATGCGGAACTCACCAGTTGCGCTTCGTCGCTCGTTTTCCGCCCTATAACGAGTGAGTTAGATACCTGTATACTATACGCGCGCTTTAAAGAAAAAAGTAAAGTGGGAAGAGGAGAAGAATCTTGGTAAGTTTATTTAGCATAGCGCCGATAAACCGGCTTCGCTCCCCTTCGCAGTATGTGGAATAAGACTCGACTCCGAGGCTGAAGCGCATAACCTCGCCGTAAAAAAATCGAGAAAAGTGCATTTACGAACGATTTTTGACCGGAACTTTCAAACGGAGAAGAATTTCAATTTTTCCGTGATAATCTCGACAATTCTCGGAGAGAAGAAATGTGTGGCTAACTTACGACGCGACGTTGGGTGACGGAAATAGTCTATCGAGGTACGAGTGTGGAAAATAGGCGATTTCCGACGGACGTGAGGTCAGCATCACGAGTCAAATGCAGCGTGAGCATAGCCGGGGCGAGTACTGCTAACTTCACGCGAGCCTAACTTCAGAAATCGCCTGTTCGCGCTCGTCACACACCATATTCTCTGTAATATATTCCTGCGGAGGGAGCTGTTTCATCTGAGAAGCAAACGAGTCAAATAAAGCTCATATCATTTTAGGCAGTGCGAATCGTTTTCCGCACTAGTGCGGAAAGTACTTTACAGCACTGTTCGCAGGAGTAACTTCCTGTACCAGTGCGGGAATACGGTACTCAACGCAAGCTGAACATGCTCCGAAAATCAGACTTCCCAAGCAGCCGTTACGAAAAGAAAACTTCTTTTTCCATATTTTTCTACACATTTTCCCCCGCGGAGATTCACAAAATCGTCGAGAAGTCAATTGGATTGTCGTGGTCGGAAAATATGAGCCAAGATTACATTCTTTGTCAAAATGTTTCACTGTCGGAACAGCTGATACCATTTATCACGATTTTCGTGCCTCAACATCATGAAATTGATCAGCATTATCATAAAACTTACTTTCACCTCACAGTCTATTCCCTTTTTGTTTGTACAGATGAAGAAATAAATCGAATACAAACAAGGACAGAGAAGGGAAGAGAAAAAAGAGAAAAGTGTATGACACAGTAGTAAATATCTAATATCGATACAGTATACCTACATATCAGCTTTTCAGCTCTCGGGCGTTCTTTCTCTACCTAAACATTTATATTGTGCTCAATCTTGCGTTCCTGAATCTACCGTGAATTTCTTTCATCTGTTCGATTGCGATGGAAAGGAAAAATGAGGAGAAAAACCGATTCACGATTCCCCATTGCCAATTGCGGGGAGACAATTAAATGACAATCAATTTTATATATTTTATGGCATGTTGAGACGCGTAAACGCATTCAAAAATCGCAGGAATAGAAGTATAACACGTTGTACCAATTCTAAGAGAAATTATTAGTATTAGATTGGGCCTACCTATATTATTGGGCGGTTGGCATTTTCTTATTCATGTCAGTCCATCGATCATGAACCGAATAAATTCTTACGTTTCTCATTTTCAATCCAAAAATACTTTATTTATTTTCTTTTCATTTGAAAAGTCTCTCTCTCTCCCTCTCTCTCTCTGATCGAATGAAATATAGCATAATATCTACAAGTGGACGGTGCGATCGAGTGTCGGGTTGACATTTGTCAATATCCCAGAGGTAACATTGCAATATTTGAAATTGAATTGAAAGAGGATCTTCAAACCTTTTCAAACATCCGGAAATCATGCCTCATATCTCTACAGTTCGAATTCTCGCGAAGCCACGGCCAGGAAGAATACGGCATAATTCAGAGAGAGGAGGAGAATGTGAAGGAGAAGAAAAATAAAAATAGATGGATTTCAAATGACAAAAAGCACAATATCTTGTCCTGTGCCGTTGATATTTTTGCTCAACAGTTACGAAAGACATGCGATGTTTGTCGGACCTTTCATGAAAATTCGTTTCACTTGAAAAACAAAGATCTCGTAGAAAATTCTTGTTTACGTGATAAATTATACTTTTAACGAGGGAAAACAACACCGACGCATGGAACGAATTTTTGTAACAAACTTGAAAAACTTCTACGTTAGTGCAGATTGGCCGAACGAACGGCTGCCGAGGCAGCGAAATTCGGTGCTGTTAATTGTTCCTCGATTTGTCAGAGCGCGGCGGTTAGTTGGTCGGGTGAAAGTTTCCAGGCTTTCATTATTGCACCCTTGCGATAGAACGAGTGATTTATTTATTCGCGTTTATCAATATCCACTAAATTTAGATGAAATTTTTCAACTCAGTTTACTATCAGATGCAACGATGGTAACGAATGAATGAATAGATGGATGGATGATTGAATAATATCTGAAATATCGACCAAATTACATCGCATCACGCCGCGCCGCACGACGAAGTCGTCAAATATAAATCAGTTCGTCACCGACCAACGGGAATATTAGTTGCGATTTAGAAAGAAAAAAAAGGGAGGAAGAGCGGAATTTTTGTGGTTACTTGCACAGAAATCGGATTCACGTGATCTGAGGTTATTGAATGACCTGAATTTATACCTACTCCCGCTAAACGCAGAACAATGAGGAGCTTTCGTTAAAGATAAGCCCTTCGTAATCTGGGAACACAATACGTTATAGCTTGGCGCGGTACGGTGCGGTGCGGTGGCCTCTTCAGACGCACCGGATCACACAGCTCCACGTCCCTCAGCTCCTCACCCCCAGCGGAATATAGGACCGACCCCAATCACCGATCCTTGGACTTTGGCTAATAACAGAATGGGGTAGTCCCTGGTCTCTCCGCCTCTCGGGTCACCCGTCTGACGATAATCGGCTTATTCTACTCGCGTCGCATGTGATAGGTACAGAATGCTTTCTCGTCTACGGTCAGCGTGGACGGGGGAGAGCTCTTTCGCTTCGTGTTTGTATTTTTCTCTCAACATTCGCTCGTTTTGTTTCCGGTTTTCAACGAATCGAAAAGAAGGATAATAATTGGCTGGAACACGGCTTTCTTCTGATGAAGAGATGTTGAAAAATTGTCGGGTGCTGCTCCAGGCTTGTCTGCCTTGGCTAACCGAACGTGACCTCAACGCGGGGGACCTAGAGAGAGGAGGCTTTGCGTTGGAGAGACGGCCGTAGGCTCGGGAGGGGAATCAATACGCGAACAGGGCCAGAAGCAGCCTCCCGTCGGCCGCGCGACCTCTCGCCGCAACGTCGACGGCGGCGAGTCGTCAGGGCGCCAGGTCGGGAGGTCGCGAGAAGAAGGAACTTCAGGATACGGCTTCGAAACACCACCTTGGCAATTTCGATTTTTTGTTTCTATCTTTTCATTTCTTTTCTTCCGAGGTCGAATAAGAGGGGTGAAAAAAACCTTCACGATGTTACGTACCGCGTTCTACGTAATATATTTTTCTACGATTTAAACAAATTTCACGATCACGCGAAGATAGGGAATATCAATTCTAAAAACGAAGGACCGATTCCATTTCCCAATCGAAATACTCTGATCTACGAAAATTGTCAAATATTTCTGTTCTTTCAAATCTCGATAAAAATTTTATGTTCGAGCGATTCGCAGCGGCGAAGCTACTCGAAAGGGGAAAAAGAGATTGAAAAAAGGAAGCAAAAATAGAATATTCTAAAATATGGGCTAGAAGGCAGATTTTTCATACATTTCATTTCATTTTTTGCTCTTGTCCTCATCGTACAGTCGAAGTTCGCATTTCCCATCGGACTTTTTGTCCACCTAATAGACATATATGTACAGTGCAGGGAGTATATAGTATCTACTTTTCAATACATAATGGAAATCAGTTTACGGTCTGATGTTGCGGTGACCCCCAATCACACCGGTGTTCGAATATATTCGAAGTGATTTTATACTACGTATATAACCGTTACTTTGTTTTTACTTTTTTCCCCCATCTTTCGACCGACCTTTTGATCTGCAGTGACCGTGAAATTCTTTTCTGAAAGCTTCCCCCGCGCGACGCTATAACGATCATTGAAAATAAATTAAACGAATATCCTTTGCCTTCATTATCATCATTGTTATCATTATTATACTCATTTTATCATCATATCTCACTCTTTACGACTCTTCCCCCCCGTTCTATCGATATTGCACGGCAACGGTGAAGCCCAACGAACTCCCTTTGTGAAAGGAAGATATAGAAAGAAGGGAGGAGAGGAGGGATGGCTTGGGAAAGCTGGAGAGAAAAAAAAAGATACATACAGCATCCATTATAGATGGCGATCTCTTTATTCCATTTTATTTTATACGGCGAATGATTGAGGAGAAAGACAGAGAGAAACTCGCAGTGGAAACTTAAGGTATGATCTTGAAGGGAGCGAAAGGGAGGCCAAGGGCGTTGATTCTTACCGAATTCTCTATCGATTGGGCTTTTTTTCGTCTTTTTTCTAACCATATTTGTTCACGTGCCTCATCATATTTTCAATCATCTTCCATTTCTTCCGTTTCTTGTTTCATTATCACGACCAAGAAACCCCAGTCAGCGAACATATAAACAATGCAGAAACTCTTATTCGAACAGAAAGAGATTTCTTCTTCTTCTTCTTCTTCTTCTTCTTCTTCTTCTACTTCTTCTTTTTTCCCTCCTCTTCTCTGGAGGCTCCAGGTCCTCTCGGTCTCTCCTCATTTCTTCCGTGCGAGTTCTTGAATCCCGTGATGACGCACACTGCCGGATATAAGGGGCACCCAGCTGAAGCTTGTGGTATCGAATTATATTTCCGTTTTCCTTCTCTTTCTCTCTCTCTATTTCTCACTTAGCTTCTCAGCTCGCGCTTCGATGTGAAACTCTCTATTAAAAGTTTACTCACTCCTGTCTTTCCCTCCATCCGGATATCGCTAACGTATATAGCCTTCCAATTTTCCACCTCAATTATATTATTGTAGAGTGTATCCGGGGGTTCCATGTCATTTCACCCAGCCGGTGAAGATTGCTGACGCTGATCTTCTTCGGTCAATTTTTTTCGCGAAAGTTTAGATAGACTGTACTACCAAATAAAGTGACGCCGCGTTCGGCCGTTCGCCGATTAGATCAATCTTATTATAAGAGAGCTGACTGTTTCATAGAAAATAAGAACTGATGATAACGGGAACAGGTGAAAAGTATGCGAGGCGAAAGATAGGTTCTGGGTTTGTTCCCGTAAACGAGTCCCACAGCTTCCCGTGAACATCTTGCTAATGACATCAGTTAATGCAATCAGGTACACCCACATCGAACACATATCCGTCTAACAGTCACACGGTTATCACGGAGAAAAACACCATAGACTATCTGAATGTTGAACCCACACACTATAGCTTAGCTAATTCGACGATATCTTCGAAGCGATCGTCGCGAGAGAAAGTGCAGATCGATATCTGTGGATATTTCGATAATAATCAAGTAACTTGTTTCGAATTATACACCCGAGAATTAGTGTCTGGCATGAGAGTCGAGATCGTGAATATCGTAGGAGGGTCATATCCAAGGTGTAATAAAAACGAAAAGAGGAAGCGTCTTGAATTTGTCGAACTTTCGTGTTTACGAAGATTCTCGCAAGCTGCGGAGTGAAATCGTCTTTGACCTGGATTTGCAAATTTATTTTATCGTCAACGGGGTGTGATATTGAAATTTTGAACGAATTTCAACTCGCCGTACTCTTTTCTTTGATATTGTTGATTTTTGTTTATCCCTTGTTTTCAAGGGATGGGGAGCGTGGGTAACAACGCCACGGGGACGACGGGGTCGGCGGCGACGACGATGGGATCTACGAAAATTCAAGCGTCGATTCCAGAGGCAGCGCCGACCCTCAGCGAAAGAGAACAACTCAAGATCGAGTTTTACAAGACTTACGACGTGATGACCGGCGTTCGTATTGCTGCTACACTCGGCGGTTTCTTCGGTCTGATGGTCCTACTTGTTGTGTACAAAAGCAGGTGCGAAATTCAACCTTTCACCTTCTCTTTCTTCCTTCCTTTCTTTCTTTTACGACAATTTTCTATCCTGTTATCGCTTCAGGGAGAAGCAGTAAATTTCATTTTCGTTCGGAAAACTGTAAACTCGGGTGAGAAAATAAAAAATGAGAAAACGGGCCAGAAACTTCCCTCGGAGTATGATTCACGGTTCTCACATGAATGCAGACGAAATTTTACCTCCGTCATAAAAATATTGTGAATCATAAAAAACAGAATTAAGGAATGCACTTTCAACGACGACACGTGGGCAACCCATCGGGTATAGCGGAATTGTCGAAAGCATGCATTTTACTATCGCATAAGTCCATGATCTAGGTTTATTAATTCGTTTGTACTTTTCCTCCGAAATTCGTAAAGTCGTAATTTTCTTTTCTTTCTACCGGTTCTCGATTTATCTATAATACACACACCTACTTCTTGACCGCTGAGTACACCGTCAAATACACTCGAGGAAGAAATTATTAAACTGATTTTTGTATCAAGTAATTTGAGCTAATGCAATTGCTCACTCGGATGTCCGATGATGACTGGCCAGGCCTGGTCGAGACGTCACGAATTTTGAATAAATAAATATATCGCTGACCGAAAAACGTCATGAAACCTCTTCTCATAATCGCACACAGTGTTACTGCATTTTGTTTTTTTCCCCAAAGTAGCTACGAGGACTCAATATCTCTTCGGTACATATTCACACGTACCGTAATGCTGGAGTTTATAATACAGCTACGCAATAGCGAAACGGTCTCACAGAAAATGCAATTTTCGTGTGACATTTTTCACGTTAACGTTACCAACTTCGACCTCATTGCCTACCCCAAGTTTCCTGCAATCTGCTTCCCATATGCTTCAACGCATTCGTTCATCACCGAATAAAACCCGCCTCTTTATACGTCACATCCTTTATATTCTCTAATTTCTTTGTGAAAATGTTCAGAAACGTGATCCACAAAGTAAAATATTGAAAAACCGCCTCATCTCATCTCACTATGTCATTATTCCACGGATTCGTACTCGCAGATGTAAATCCAGCAAACAACTCGAGGATCCTCAACTTACGGCGGCGGCGGCAGCTGCCGTGGCGGAAGCTGAAGCCGAAGAACGTGCTCTGGCCGCAGCTTTGGAAGCAATAGCCAGGTTACCACCTAGGCCTGACCGAGGTCCACGGCGATCCTTATGCTTCGAGGTTATTACCGATCAATTAATCCCTAATCCGCAAGTCTTGCTAACTCCTTCATTCGATTTAGCTTGTTTTCATCTAAATTCGAAAAATAGGCAAGCTCATCGCGTGCCGCCGCAGTTCCGAGGTTCGCTTCGGTCGGTGGCGGCGGAGGATACGACGCTCTTCTTGCACCACCGATGCGGAATCCGAAGTTAACACTTCCCGGGGATCATCGTCGGTGCAGTTCCGTTACCTGCAGCAGCACCGCTAGCAGTTACCTCGAACGTAGAGGCTCGGCAATGACTATGCCATGCCTTCCACCACCGTCGAGATTCCCGAGGCATGCTGCTTACGACGAACCATGGGACCTTTACTACCCCATAGACATTCAGGTGGGACTTTCGTCCGTCGAGGCGAATAACCGAATTCTTTTACTCCTTTTCTTCGCCGTCGACTCTCGTCTTCTTCAATTCATTGATTATTCTTCCAGGTTATCCAACCGACGCCCGACATGTCGCCGTGCGGAAGCGAGGCTGGACTTTACGGTGGCAGAATGAGAGGGATGAGGGGTCATCCGGGTCGGAGAGCGCCCCTGGCGTCGATGGGTAGCGTGGATCCACCTGATCCGGATTCAAGATCGTTGGGTTCAGATTCGGTCTTCCTCGATGAGAATGTCGCGGACGTCGATCAAGTTTGTGAAGATCACGAATGCCTCGACACCGAAGACGAGGTATCCGGATTTTCCACCGACTCCGACACCCCAGGACCCAGCTGTCGACGATTCCTCAGGGTTCCACCGAGGAGGAGACAACTTCCGGAAAGATGGGACGGCGCCTCCGGATCCGTTCCCAGGCGACGAGCTAGCGCTCCCCCAAGACCGTGTAGAACATGCCTTACAATCAGCGCTTCGGTCGAGACGCCGAGGTAAGGGGGAATCTGCCGAATAGTTGTTTTCTATCCACAGATTCATATCATCGTCTCCTCTCAACTACCAATTTTCTCCCATCTCGCAAATTTCTATGATATTCTTGTCAGATCGCCGCCAGCCTCGACAACAAGTAGCAGCAATAGCCCCGAGTCCCCGCCTCGTACGCCTCCGATTGAGCTGAGGCACCGGCCTCCGGCCACTCTGCCATCTGGGCCGCCTGTCTGGTCACAGGAGACACTTTTTTAATTGTATTTTATTCTTTTCTACAGGTATATGAGCGCAGGGTCGAATTTCAGGATATAAAACGTAAAGTTCCTTATCTCCTTGTAGTAAAATCCGGCAAAACGACGAGAAAACTTTCTTCAATTGAAAATACGAACTTAGGTATTCTATGAAACGGGTCTTCCGCATTACGGAGCCACGCGAAACGCGGAGCTTCTGAAAGAACTAATCGAATAATATTATTTGCAAAAATGGTAGCGGATTCTTGTCTGTCCAACAAAGTTCTTCGATAATTTTTATCCATTTATTTATTCTGTATTCTTTGTTTTCAATTCATCAAAATTCTTCCGCTTCGTTCGCAGGTTCATCCAGCCTCCGGCTTCAATTGTAGTTATACATATATATACCTGTGTATTATTACCTGTTAATTGCATGCTATATACAGAGCTACGTAAATTCGATCCCGCTTCATATACCGGGTATATAATATAACATTAATATAAATACAACTGATACATTTGTGTATAGTACGACAGTATATATACAGTGAGAGTGTGTGGTCCGGATATGTGTGGTGGCCTATATTAATTGGAATTCTGAATAAACCCTAACGATTTATCAGCGAAATATGCTACTACGTGTATAAATTCTGTACGTGAAATTCAACGTCTTTTCGAATTCGTTCATAGTTTGGGGGAGGTGGTTCTTGTTTTCTTTTTTTCTCTTTTTGTTTTGATTAACTTATACGAAAAATAAAACCAGACAAACGGAGACCGAGACAAAAATCGAGAATTGAATCGCCTGGGTCAATTAAAATCGGCTTCCCTCGTACATAGATTATATATACCATCTTGTATTGTATAGCCTCGACGTTCTCTAATGTAAGACTGTCTCCGGCCAGATGAGCAACGGAAACAGACTCGTAGGTATGTAAACGTGGAGAGGAAAAGAGAAAAGCAAAAAGAAGCAGAGAACGAGTGGGGGGCAAAAAATTGGAGATATTTAATCGTAAGAAGAATAGAATATTATATATCAACGTCTATACTGCCCATGCGGCTATACTATGTATCCACTCAGCCGGCAGGGGAAAAAAAAAGTCGTTGGCGATGTGAAAAGAGAGAAGAAGAATATAAAACGAAAAAAAGAAAAGGAAAAAGAAAAGAAGAAAATCGAATCAACGCGATATATAGCACTCTTTTCGCCCTGGAGAGATTCTGCTGCGTGTAACGGTATTCAGAGTAACGTATCGCGGTTCGTTAATCGTTTCGAGTGTCTGGCCCCAGTCCTTGGGATCGTGTTTTTCTCTCTCTCTCTCTCTCTCTCATTTTCTTCATCTTTGTCCGTTTCCTTTCCGTTTTTCTACCTTTCGTTTGTCTACCTACTTCAGAATATAATCTTCTCCAATCCTCACTTGACCTTCATTTTCCAACAGTTGATTTCGCAATCCCTCTTTATCAACATCACGCACACACATGCATGCGACATACCAGCTTATACCTGCCTATCTACGTCTACTTATGCCCCGAAGAGTTCTGCCTAGATGGACTTAATCGCGAACGCGGTATATTTGTCGTACGATCTATATTTATAGTAGTACCGATTAACATGTATGTAGAAACGTACGTACATACCCTGTGAGAAGAATGATATGAATAGAATTTGAAAAATATTTCATTCGGTAAGTGAAATGGAATACATGTTCAATCGGGAAAATTGAATCCATTCGTTGATGTCGCATTACGAGTATCGTACAATATCAATAACTGATCGTAATGTTAAGCCGATGCATATTCAGTCGTATGTGTACCGGTTGGATATTAGTAAAATCGCGACCATCGGATGACACGTTTCACAAAGTAGATGATATTTTCGATTTTGTTAGTCGACAATGCAGATAACAAAAGGAATTCTTTCCCATATTACGTTTTCGACTTTGGTCTTTCGCCTCCGCATACACACCGTAAATTCTCTCGTAAATTCATTTTTGTGAGGGGATTTTTTTGACCGAATCGCAGTTATCATTTGCGACGAGCCTGCCGGGATATCGCATATATTACACCCAGATACCTATAACAAAACCAATATTCAGTCCATCACAATTCTCACATTCTGTTCCTGAAACTATTTTCAATGAATGTCGATATCGGGTCGAGCATTACGTGTTTGCGGAACGGTATTTCGGTGGTTAGGTAGGGATATTGACCAACGGGTAAGAATTATATAGGACTCACGAGCTATGCTATGCTCGCGCTATCAGGAATCCAAGATCCGTACGATGGCTACGTGTTCGGTATTTTAGTATTTATTGGAAATGTTTGATATTGCGATGGAAATCGCGTGAATCTACCTCATGTCTCGAACCCAAACTCATATCCATCCGTCTTCGTTCGTATTTTGATAAAAACGTGAATGCTGTATCTGTCTAACTTCCTGTCCATTTTCATGACTAGAATAGTAGAAAGAGAAGCATCAAGTTTGTTCGACATTTTTCTACATTATATCGTCACGGCAATTTTTACATTCATCAATATTGCACGTTGAAACATTTTCACTCAGCGATTCGCACCCCACTCGTTCGCGCATTGCCATTATTACAATCCAGTCAGTCGCCAGAGACTTTTTTCTGCAATCTTCTACGTGTTTGATATTCTCGTTGGAAAATGTTCAGGGGTGCCTTCTGAGTGTAAATTCAAGCTGGTGGGGCAGGGGGGGGGGGGGGGGGGGCTTCAGCCGCCATTTCGGAAAACACGTTTTATCAAATATCTCGTGAACCGTGCGTCGTACGACAAAAACAGTAGGAAGCTTTCGCGTAGATAGTAGAATTCTCTACATCTTTTATTCGGAACTTTTTCCCGTATAGTGCACAGTTTCCCATTTATAACGCGGCAAACTTTCCCAAACATGGTTATTGCTAAATATATAGTGAACGGTTTAATTATTTTTTTTAACGGCAATTATGTTTGGGAAGGTTTGCCGCGGTATAATTGAAAAACTATGCACTGTACGGGTAAAAGTTTCGTACAAAAGTTGTCGAGAATTCTATTATCTACGAGAACCGTTGCTAATATTTTTGTCGTACGATGCACAGTTCACGAGATAGTTGGTGAACCTTTTTTTTTTTTAGATGGCCACCGAAGGCCCCCCGCCCCTCCCCGCTCCAACTTGAATTTATACTCAGGGGACACCCTGCAATCTTTTTCAACGAGAATATCAAATCTGTAGAAGATTGCATCATGAATCTGATTCTTTAGCCGTGGCAACTGGACTATTACAGCTATTTCCGCTCGTGTTCGTATCATCGTATCGCCCGTAATCATTTGAACTATTGTTATCATTGCTAAACAGAGAAACTAGTTCAGTCGAATTACAAGCGATGACAGTGAACTCAGCATGAGAACTAATTTCTGCATTCCGGTTGGAAAGGCGGATACTCTCGAGCAATCAGTATGCAGGATCTGATTTTCACGTACGGTAAGGCGAGTGTTCGATGAAAAATATACATATACGGTGATCTTTGGGTGAAGATTTTTGGGTAATTGATCCGACGAAGTATCGCCGATATGCAGATCTAAATGATTTCATTTCCCACCGACACGACAACTGAGTGGATTGAGTTATCCGAGAAATCAGAGTACCGAGGATCAAGGGCGGCCAGATAATCGAAATATCTAAGGTCACATCAGGAGATTCCTAATTAAAGAATGAAAGGTAAATATATAGAGAAAAAAAAGAAGAATCACTATTTAATGTGAAAATAAGTAATTATTTTTGTACAAACGTGATGATAATCAAAGCCGTCAACTCCCATATTATATATACGATATGTATATAGGTTGGGCTGATGCGGTAGCCTACTTCAAAAATTTAGATAAATGATAATAATATGATATTTATGTATATAGTATATATTTAACACAACATAGTACCTATGGACAGGGTACGGGTGAAAAATAATACCCGGCCGCTTCGGGAGCGTGGATAAAATCTCGAGGCCAACACGAACTGGAAGAATGGAGCTGCTTTCGTTTGGCGTTTCTAGACACTGCAGATTTTTCGCAATCTAGAAAATCACGGTTAACGTCGCTTCGCGTCGTTTATTTCGATATCCGTAGCGGTTTCATGAACCTTATTTTGCAAACGTTTGTTCTTCGGCAGCGTGCGGATATTTTCGTGATTTCAGAAGGCCAGATGAAGGCGCGATATTCAGATTTTATCCACGTTTCAAAACTGGCTGGTATTTCATTTTTCTTTCTATTTTTCTTTTTTCTCGTACGCACTCTGTACGTTGAAATAAAAGAGTATAAAGGTACACACAGAGGTGTGTATATATATATATATATGTATGTATGTATAGGTAATAATAAATAAATAAAATATTGAATATATATATATATACGATATCGATAATTAGGGATAATATAATAAAATTGCGATGCGACGATGATCATAATTTTCCAAATCTTCGAATTCAACTTGTGTATATTGTAAATCGAGCGTATAACTCCTACGTATATAAATAATGTACTACTGTATGTGGCTGTAACTATATCTCTTCGTAGTAGGTACCATGTACTACATACTGAGTTTTATGAAACGGAAAGTTATACCAATTAATGAATCGACTATTACAGGTAGGCATATTACGACCGATAGTTTCACATTTTTTTCAAACATACACGTGTACACATGATACGAAACAAATTCGTCAGAGCTATGAACGAGCCGTCAACTTATTTGTCGTCGTCTTATGTGCGAGGCCTCTGCATCTGTAAGTTCATTCTGCGATGAAATAAATATTAAAAAGCACAGTCATCTGTATCACGAATCTCGAATCAACTAGATCAACGATCGGGACTTCATATCTATTTTTATGTACGTACA
Organism: Phymatocera aterrima; assembly: GCA_963170745.1. Lineage (NCBI taxonomy): Eukaryota > Metazoa > Arthropoda > Insecta > Hymenoptera > Tenthredinidae > Phymatocera > Phymatocera aterrima. The sequence goes on from OY720668.1 coordinate 1,049,053, forward strand.
TACGCTATTGTTTTTTGTTTTTTTCTCGATTCTGTTGCAAATGTTGTATAGCTTTGATTTTTAATGCGAACTCCCGTGAAAGTCTCGAGTCTGAGGTTGATTAGCTCTCTGTTTTTGCACGGAATGAAATTTGAAGAGAATAAACTGGTACAAAATTCGGAGAAGAAATGAAAAGATAAACGATATTAGTAAGAAAAATGAAAAATGAAAAATGAAAAATGAAAAATGAAAAATGAAAAATGAAAAATGAAAAATGAAAAATGAAAAATGAAAAATGAAAAATGAAAAATGAAAAATGAAAAACATAAAATGAAGAAGCTATCGATCTTACAGTGAGATAATCTATTATATGGACTATGCGATATACACGTACAATTATAATACTACGTCATAGCTAGGTGTACATATTGATGAAATGTGAAAATAATAATTTAGTAATAATAGAACGATAATAGAATACAACAATGTTACGAACAAATTACGAAATATATAGTATTTGACAACAAAATTAGGAGGAAATAAGTCACGAGCTTTTTATATCGTGGAAAATGAAATTGGAATTTTGAATTGCCCGTTGTTTGTTTCGTATCTATCAATATTTCTCATTTCAAAATGTGACATCACCAATAATTAGCCGTGCGGAGATTATTTTAATAGAAATTCTTTCCCCCGCGGCAATATATTCGTATGCTATGATTTTAGTGGAAGGATAATGAAAAGTATGCGACGAAATTATCGTACGAAATGTATAGGTATCATACGTATAGGTACTAACCGTATTAAGGGGTATCGTGAATCGATTAACGTCTTAACGAGCGAAGTTGTTAATCTGTGCTAGCGCAGTACTTGAGAGAACTTCGAAACGCAATATGTCTCCTATTAATTATTAGGATGCATGTATATCATTTTCAAGTTAATTATACGAACAGAGTAACGCATCTTCCGAATTCTATGTACGTTCTGTTTCTTTCGTCCGAAATGAAAATCAGGGTGCCAAAATATTCGAATAGAAATAAGAAAATGGGATAAAAAAAGTGATAAAATATTCGTCCCGAGATCGAATTGGGCTGAAAATCTGTCGTTTGCTTTTTTCTGTGCCAGTAACTGTTCGACAGATTGCTCATCGAAATTGACACTTTTCCACGCCGCGCGTGATACAGACCCAGTATTTTTCTTCGTGAAATAAAAAAATCACCGTCATAATCAAGTCTGTATTCGTTTAGGCATTTGTTCGTGAAAAATAGGTGTGCGCTACGTACGTACATACCTTTCAAGACGAAGAATTTCATGCTCAGAATTTCGATGGTCCAATCGGTGGGACGCAGAAATTGAAGAAATCCGCGAGTATTTTCCTGTTCGCCAACCGTGTTCGACTCATGTTTAAAATTTGGTGCAACTTCGAGTGGTCGGAATGCAACGAGCACTATTAATACCTGCAACGTTTCGAAACCAGCTGTGAAATTCCAGAATGATTCATTCGTGCCATATAATCCACAAAACTTACGTCTCCAGCTACATAAATCTGCGCATGGTTTTCCTCAATTCTCAGGTCTAAATCTTTGCCCATCGCTTACCTCTCACGACGCGTCGCGGCCGTCTGACCGAAAATTACTATAACCACTTGTTATCCAGCTCTGGCACGTAACTGAAGATGTTACAATTATAAACACTTATCACTTATACCTGTTCTCGGAACCCGTATTCAGATGCCAAAATAAACGTTGGAAATGTCGCAATAATTGACAAGAATGATGATAATTTTGGTTTTTACGTTAACACGCCATGAAGCATGAACATTTTGTTTATAGTCGCGTGAATATGTAAGTTATAGTGCGCCATGTTATATTCATTCATACGTGCAGACGAAGATGAATTATGGCTATTACGCGTTCAAACTTTGAATAGAATTTGAGAATTTAGTTCGAAAATGAGCTTTCAGCTTGTATGAGTACTGCCGAATTGCCAAATGTAACAATCAATGAATATTGTATAATATCTGTAATCTATACAGAAGATGGATAGAAGGAAAATAGGAAATCGTAAAAGAAGAGAACAAACCGCGTGACGAAGATGCGAGAGTATTATTCTGTACATATTAGGTATGTGATAATTGTTATATCGTTAATTGTATAAAATCGGATTCGTAGCTGAAAACTATTCTCTATTGCTCATCGATCATTCTTATGATCGGCGTGTACATATATACCACCTATACCTGTACTATATACTATTACGTTTCTTCGTGCCTTTCCATCGCACATCTTCCAATCGTATCGTTGAAATTACAAAATGACGATAATATAGTAATAACGATAATAATGATATCAATAATAATTACAAAAAGGGAGAGAAAACAACGGGAGTTCTTTTTTCAGTCGTCAAACCTGTATAATTTGCCCCAAGTTATTGTCCCAGATGCTGCAGAGTAGTATGAAAGATAAAATGAGAAAAACGAATCGGATGAAAAAAGGAGTAATAATAACGGCGCTATATCTATGTACTACAAATTACGATGTAATATCGTGTTAAGTATGTAGTAACGTGAACGAAGATTGATAATCGGCACGTTATAGCTAGATAAACTGTAGAATATACATGAATAACATGTCGCGATGATAATATATACCATAATAAATAGAATCTTCGTACTTTTATAATTTTTCTACTCTTCGACCGTTAGACTTTATGAATTCACCTATCGTTTCACACTCGGGACTGTAGTGTATCGTTTCAAGACATCGTCACTCAGATTAAAGCTCGTATCTTGAAACTGCGGGAACTAGAGTCGACTATGGATGCGGAGAAGAAGAAAAAAAAAAGCAGATAAAGCCACGAGCCGACGCGTAATCGTAGTCACAGCGTTCACAGTGACGCACAGACTGTTTGTGCGGTTTCAAGAAATCGTCGCGGTATCGAATACGTAGTAAGTACAATATCCTACATCGGATATTCTCGAGACTAGAGGTATTGGCTGTAGAAATATCTTGGAATAATAGATCTCTATGTATGCACGTGTGTATATGTATATTAATGTATGCCTTGTATAATTAGTTTATTTTTTTAGAAGCGTGTGTAAAACTGAACAAGAAAAAGACTAATTGATAAACTTGGCGATATAATTAATATTAACTACAGACAGTGGATGTATAGGTACATCATTTGGAACAGGTAACGGGGACCTCGAGATTATAATGATTTATTCGCGATGAGACGCGGCATTTTCATTCCGTCTAGTTTCTTCGCGTCCATTTTCCGTCACGCGAGCTTCAACGAATAACCTAATTTCGTCATTGATCCTGAAATTCAAATTTCAATCACCCTTCGGTTTTCCTTTCTCTCGTTTTCTTGGATCGCATTTCATTATGTCATACATATATACATACACGGTCTATGTGTCTGAAATGGGGGTGCGAGATAAAGTTAGTTTTGTTAACTTGTTACATACGAAAGTGTCCTGTGAATAATATTGTTACTACATACTCGTACTATTACTTATATTATTACTATACTGTGTTAGGTAGTACAAATAATTAATATAAGAATCCTGAAAATGAAGTATACAGTGAAATATACTCGTATAATGTACCCCATACCTGATACAGGAATTAAGCAACTCAATAATAAATACTCAATGATAAGAACAAGCTGAATTGGATAAGAGCTGGTCATTCCGAATCTCGACTGTATAATCAATATACCGCGAATACCATTATACCTATATAACACGCTATCTCGAAAAATTGGTTTTTATCAGGGCCGTACCGGAAGGGGGCAGCGTATGTACTTATAATCGAACAATTAAAGCAAGAAGAACAATCAATCGAGAGAATATGGGCGGACAATTATCAATCAAGTCATATTATCGCGTGTAAAGCACCCTAACCATCTACATCCGCGCGATCTATTCGATATTCATTATTTTATACCTCACAAAAACTGTATGCACAGTACGTATGTGAGATGTTTCTGAGCTGTATTGCGTAGCTGGCACGCATTCGATGCTCAAGTTTGTAGCCCTAAACGCAACAAAATTTGAAAAATTCAATCAGCTGTTTCGACACCGAAACGTTTTGGTGAATAATGCAAGTTGGAGGAATTTTCGAGCGAAATTTGTCGATGCAGAATGAAAATCTCGATTCTTCCAGAATTTCGGGAATCCCCGCGAGAGAAAAATATATACAGAATACTGTAAGGTTCAAAGTTGAAGATTCAAAAATCCTACGGCCCCGCGTTTGGTGTCAGAACAGAATTTCTATGATTATGCGCCTGCGACGTGGGGCCGTGCATTACTTTTTCATTCAATTTCAAACTGCCGAAGGACGGGGATTTTCATTCGTCGGTAAATTTCAGCCGAAAATCGCTCGAATTTGCACTTTTCCTCAAAACGTTTGCGTGCCGGAACAGCTGGTATTATCGTTCCCGAATTTACAAACTTCAGCCTCATTGGCACGAGAAATTTCGTAATTTAAGAATTATGAAGGAGACTAAAACAGCTATCATTAGACATTGCGCAGCACCGTGATCAAATTATGCAGACACATGCCAATATATAATATTTTTAGCAATAATCCGCGTTACTTTGTATACATATACATACCTATAGAATATTAATGCAATCATCATACTATTGCGTGTTACGCAAAAAATCAAACGTATACCATATGATATTGTGTTTGTAGATATTTACGCAATAGGTAAACACGAGTGTGGGTAGATATACCTGTAATATAGATATACCTATAGATTATTATGTCGAAAAAGCGTTTTTTCTGAAGCGACGGAATGCTCCTACATTCTGATACGTATAAACATGATACGTGTATGTATAAAAAATGGAACATACTTCTACTGAAAAGCAACTACAGTTCGGATAATAATTATGTCTTACGTTATCGGTATGAAATCAGACGTCGAACATGATTGAAACAATCAACAAAAAATATCTATATATACATATGTATGTGTATGGGGCGTTTCACGACAGCTCGTTCAACATCTGACGGGCGTGTCTCTCAGATCTGCTCCATAATTTATTGGACACAAGTTCATGTCGATAAATGCATACACAATTTTTTCAGATCTTTTTAATCTTTTAACTTTTGCTGTGATGAAATCTCCATGTTCCGACAGCGCTCGAAAATCTGGTTATATTCCATCAGATTTTTCAGAATTTTTGCAGATTTTAGAATATGGTAATTTTTGTTTTGCTCAATTTCGAAAATTCATATCTCCGATACGACGAGATAAAAAAAAAAAGGAAAAATCGGGTGCGTACATTTTTCGACAAGAATTTGTGTACTGCAGTGAATCGCGGATCAGATCTGAGACAAGTCCGCCGGATCTTGATCGAGTTGTCATGGAATGTGCCCCGTGTATATACATAATTATATTTCTATAACTAAGCGAGGTATACATATTATTATAATTATAAATATAACGGTGTTAATGAATTTGAATAAATGTTACAAATACATTTAAATTCACCGTTTTTCATTGCCAACCTCATTATTCTTTATCTCCATTGTTCGGAAAACGGACAATTTTCGATACTAGAAAAGAAAAAAACGAGACAAAAAATAGAAAAGAAGGAGTAAAAGGATAAAGTATACGAGCACGAGAAATCCGTGAAAAGTAAAAGAAATTCGACGACAGAAGAAGTTAATCCACGGAGAAAAAACTTGCGCGGGAAAGAAAAGGGCTGGTGATCGTTCAAAGATGTCGAGTATTAGGTGGTCGGGGTGCCTAGTACTGAATCCTGACAATCCTATATATATATTCGAATCATAATTTGAACGGAATCCAACAGGCACCGCCGCGCCGCGCCGTGAGCATTCAACTCCGCCTCATATTATACACTCGGTTCTCGACGTGGTATTAGCGTTGATGGTAGTCAGCTGTTCTGCATTGATTACATCTACCCCTACCCTGTTATTCAAAAGCAAACCCCTTTTGGAGCACCTGCGCGCAGGTCTGACATGTAATATCGCCCGTTGTATTTTCCACTAGTCTTTTATTTAAGCTTCTCCCTCCCCCATTCTCTTTTTCCTTTTCCTTTTCCTTTTCCTTTTCCTTTTCCTTTTCCTTTTCCTATCCCTCTTTCCACTCTCCATTTGGATGATTCTGAAACTCAAATCTCCGTGAATTTTCGTCCCACATTTTATTATGTGACCTATGACCCTCCTCGTATGTATGATCTTCAACTTGGTCGCCAGCTAGTGTTGTATTCCAAGTTTGAGTAATGAATGTTGAGACGTATTTCTGTACCCGTGAATTATCATCACTAACACACGTAGATTTTTATCTTCATCTTATCGCAATCATACCCGCGTGTTTAATAACTTTTTTAATCGCTGGAGCGAACGCGAGCGTCCTAGAGCGAGGCAAACTAAACCACATGATGAGCGTATACTCATCGCTTTTTCTCTCTGTCCTTTTCTCCCGATATCCGTCTCGAAACTCCGAGCAAAAGTATCTCGCTGATTACGTTCATTGAATAAATAAAAATTTGCCAACAAAACTGGAGACTGCGGAACGAGAGTCAGTTTTAGTGTTCATATTCCACGCTTTAATCATCGTCAAAATTTCATTCAGTATTTTTGTCCACCTCAGAATAGTGAAATTTCAGGAAGTGTCTGACTCGAGAAAAAAATTGTTTTTTTTTCAAACACGACGATTCTCAATTGTTTCCAAAATTTAACGTGAGCAACATCCGTCGGAGGCAATGGACTACTCAAAATTCATCACGAAGAAGTCTCAGAGAAGACAGATGAACTTGATTCGTACAATAAGTGAGTATATTCATGACTGTGAGTAGTCAGATTACAATGAAAAGAAAGTTGTATTTTTCTATTGCTATAAATCGAAAATTCTCTACAAAACTAGCCAAGCCAAAGGTATGGACCGAGTTTGTCCTCATTTGAGAAGTATTTTCATACGTTTTATTCGACAATGATATCCGGCGTACGCAGACATGTAAGAATCAGATAAGTCGACTTATCTTATCTTTCCGACTCCTTGTTGGATGAAACGTATACGAATACTGCAAGTAAAAAATGAAGGGGATAAAAAATAAAAAAATACGAAATATGTGCCGTTTTTCGAATCTGAACTGAAAAACAGACCTCCGTCGTTTTTCAGTCGTCTTTGAATCGTCGCGTGGACGTTTGGCTGAATAAGTCGAATGCCTTATTCTGTTCCATCGGCACGTGGCTCTGATCAGACTCACCTTCCGAAGTATCAGAACAAGGTCACAGAGGAACGAGTGAGAAGCAAGTAACAGACTCACGAATAGTCTGATCAGAGTCACGTTCCAAAGTAACAAAACAAGGCATTTGACTCATTTAGTCAAACGTCCACGCGACGAGTCAAAGTCGACTAGAGGTCTGTTTTTCAGTTCAGACTTGAAAAATGGGAGATCTCTTTCGTTGTCGGACGAATTACAGAGTCAAATAAAGCCAACAGATTCCTTACACTACTCGAGGTTCAAGCTTCGAAGTTAATTCCGATGTTTACACAATAGGAAGCATGCTTGTAACTTGCGAGAACACATGACAATGTCAATAGGTGAATACGACGTAAACCTGGTGCCCAATCGGGGATCACCATATGCAAGTATAAGGAATGAAGTGAATCAAAGAACGAAAATTTCCAGCCGGAATCTACATGAGGAATCCAGAGGCCATAACAATGGCCGGTGGAATGCCAAACGTAGCGACATTCCCATTTGAGGGGATAGACGTGTCCTACAAGGATGGGACTCGGCACAGATTGGTAGGGGATGATCTCGGGCGAGCACTTCAATACGGGCCATCCGAAGGGTGAATACAGATGATTTTACTTTACGAGAATATGATCCTTATTTGAATTATGTAATCCGTTGATACCTTAATTTTTGTATTGCGAAAGGTACACGCCGCTGATAAAACTCTGGAAAGAGTTTCAAAATAGATGGCACTCACCCCAACGTGACGATTTTGCATTTGCTGTGACAACAGGTTCGCAGGAAGCCATGAGTAAAACTTTAGAGCTTTTTATCGAGGAGGGCGATCCTGTCATGGTGCAGGTGCCGGCGTACACCGGAACTGTGGGAGCGGTAGGATCGCAAGCGTTTTTATTTTCTTCAGTCGAGAGTATGGGGCGGGGATGAGATCGGGAAAACAGAATGAGTCTGAGCGAAGGTGGACGTCCATTCGCTGTTCTGCCTTTTTCTTTCCTTCTATTTTCTTGTTTTTGTGTTTGTTTCTTTCCTGCTATTCCTTCCTCGAACCGGGAATAGAAAATGCGGCGTATACGGGGATTTGAGGTAGTCAATAAAACCCGAGGGTTTAATGGCGCGTGAGAGGCGCTTTCCTAGCTAGCGGCTGGCCTTCTTTGGTTCAAATCGTTTTCGAATCATTTAGGCAAACCGATTTCTTACGCGAACCCCCTTCGATTTTTGTTCGGAAGATTTGTTCTTGTGCTATGTAGCGTGTAAGATTGAGATGAGAATAAGAAAGTGAAAAATAAAAGAAAAACAAAAGACAGAAGAAGAACGGGGAAATATTTGAATCGGTTTGAGACTTGCGGAGAAAGGAAAATACTGAGCTAAGCGTGAGGCAAAATCAAAGCATAAATTAGAAAATCCGATTTATTGGGTTAGCGAAGTAAACGGATTAGCTTCGGAATCGTCACGGCGATCTTGTTACTCCGTAGCTTTACCGGTCTAATTTCATCCTGTGCGAGGATTGGAGTGATTGAAAACAATTGAAATAACAACGGCGCATGAATAGTGCAAGCTCGAATTAAACCGAGCCTAGAAAATTCGCATTTGATACAGACTCGCGTCAAGGAGAACATTTTGATTGAATTTTTCCGCAAGGACTTCTCGGACGCGGCGAAATATCCTACTTTACGATCTAATTGTACCAAATTTTGAACAAGCTTTCACGTTTTTCATCCCCCGAACTTTCACCGTTCAATTTTTTGTTCACTTTTCAGCGAAAAAAAAACTAATCAAATTATGTTCTCCTTCGAGTTGTAAAACTGTTTCCGTGGTATTCCGGATATCTGTCCCACTCCAACATGCGAGTGTTTTATCCCCGTTACTACACCCCTTTACTTAGTTAATGTGACCATTAATTCTAAAACCGTTGACGGACGAGCGTCGCGCCACAACGTCTACCGGGCTCTCGGGATCTTTTTCAGGATACTTTTTCTCTCCGTGATAAAATGAAGAAAAACCTCTATCCCGTCGTGTTCCCTAGCCGCAGGCTAGAGCAGTGGGTGCTGAATAAGGGCCCCCTAACGAGTGACGCTCTCAGGGATCAAAGAAGCAGTGTATATTCCTTTTTCGTTTACTCGACCCATCGCAATTTGGTGGCGTAGCGTCCGTTGAATCGGCAAAAAATACCCGTTACAAAAAAAAAGTTGTTGGTGTTAACATTTAAAATGCGTTATCATCACTTCTGGTCACTGGGGAACCGAGTGTGAGTTGAGACCCAAGCTTTTTGGAATTGTCAGTTTTTCCGTATCTCATTGTGATTCGTAACGCGTCGTGCCCGTTCGTTCCGTGGCTCCGGATCTTTTGGCACAGAGATTCCAGATGACAGAACTTCCCCGTTCGTACAGGGATACACCGCTTTTTTCACTTCTTTTTTTTTCAACACGTATTTCTCTCCCCTATACCAGCTCCACACTTTGGCACCAGAATTCATTGGCATTGAACAGGATGCTGACGGTATCGTGCCGGAAAAAATTCAAGAAATTTGTGAAGCGAGGGAAATGGCGGGCCTTCGTCAACCAAAGGTGCGTGCGTTAGTTAACACGTTGCGAGAGTCACATGAATCGTGTAATTTTGTATATGTAGAAGAGAAAAGAACGTGTGAAATACTCTGAGTAATCTGATGAACTAATATTCGGTAAATAAACGTTTCTCTTTCCTTCTTTTTTAGTTACTCTCCGTCAATCCAACTGGGTCTAATCCAACTGGTTCTGTTTTAACAGACGAACGTCGACGCCAGATTTATGCTCTTGCTAAAAAATACGATTTCTTAATACTCGAGGATGACCCTTATTACTTCGTCCATTTTCTCGACTACAACCCGACGTCTTTCCTCTCCCTTGACACCGATGGTCGCGTCATCAGATTCGATTCTTTCAGCAAAATTATAAGCGCAGGGATTCGCATCGGCATTACTACTGCCCACAAGGATATTATCGATCAAATTATGCAGCATGTGGCCTGCTCCACGCTCCATGCGTCGTCTTTAGATCAGGTGAAGAAATTTATTCACATTTTGAATACTGTTTTTCATTCTCAATGCCGGAATTCAAATTCACGAATTCTCACAACTAGAAGTACGTATCTTCGTTTCGAATTTGAAATAATAGAATTATCGAACTTTGAAGGTTCTCGTTCACAAACTACTTAGCTCTTGGGGCCCGGATAAATTTGAAGAACATTTGAACGAAGTTCGTGAGTTTTACAAAGATAAACGTGACATGATGGTTTCTTTGGCTGAAAAACATCTCAGTGGTGAGTAAACGAATGCGTCGGTAACACGCGTGTCCACTTTCGTTTCAAAAATATATTTCTAAACCTTTCGTTCGGTTTTCAATGCCGCCGCCTTTTTCCAGGCCTAGCCGAGTGGGCAATACCAAAGGGCGGCATGTTTTTGTGGATAAGGATACCCGCGGTTGACAACGTCTACGATCTAGTAATGAACGAGTTCATCCCTAACGGCGTTCTGGTTGTTCCTGGACTCGCCTTCAGCTACGATTCCAAAGTGCTCGATAATCACTTACGATTAAGTTACAGTAACGCTTCTCCGCAGGGTGTTGATAAGGTACGTCGATCACGTTCGTCCGAAGCTTTGAAAATGGCTAAAACCGATTATGTAGCTTTGAGAACGAATATCCTCATTTTCAGGGTCTCTCGATAATTGCTGACCTGATAAGAAAACAAATAGCCAAGATGAGTCCTGGAGCCCGAGACTGATCACGGTAATGAATATCTGGTCAAATTCTGGAAAGATCAATACAATCTCACGAACAAAGTGATTCACAGTTTTGCGACTATATTATCAGTCGAATTAACGATTGCCATACTATGCCTGTGTCGATGAGATTGATTCATTGTTCTTACACATTTTTGCGAGTTGAATCTTAGCCAAATTTTTCCCATCGTTGCGATGATTGTTATCATGTTTCAATACGTGCAAACGGATATATGTATACACATGCGCAAGTTGAGACAAAATTACCAATTTCCTGTTTCAAAAACTCCTCATTATAAATTATCATTATCTTGTATCCCATCACAGATTTGTAAGTGGTGAACTTCGATGGTTGCCTAACGATATGACTAGACAGAAATAAAAGCCATTTAATGAGCTATCAGAATATATATCTTGTACGTACACCTATTTCCCGTTCATAATTAACACGTACTCGATATAAATATAAACATCCACGGTGCGTGCGATTTTCATGAAAAGAACCTAATGTCACGCTTTTCGGAGCAGAAAATTTCAACGCCTGAACATTATTATACGTGTAATTGGTACGTCTATATTTCTTCAAATTTGTTTCACACATCGTACAGTTTGTTGTAATTACAGATATGAAGCTCATGCTTCTAAATATGTCAAATTTCTATCCGTTGTTTTCTGAAATTCGATTTTGTACGAAGAATTGAAACCGGCGAGAGAAATAAGAAATATAGAAATGTCCTATCTAGTGATTTTCGATTGTTAGTCAGAGAGACAGAAAAATTCCTCGGGTATGATGACGAAGGGACGCGTTGCGAATAATTAAGATACAAGCGTTTGGGCTTCCAAAAAGTTGCTAGGGGGATGAAAAAACGTCATATCGAACGATGGTCACTCCCATTTTCGAGTTTCTGAGATTTCCCCAGCATTATTCGGTCTAATTCATTATGACTAGTGAATATTTGAATATCGGAATGGAGTCTGTAGAAGCTTAGTCTGGAATGAAAATGAATTATATTTCGCTGTCTCCTTTCCATTAGGCTGCGCTATGCGAACATTAAATGAAAAAAAGGAGCTGCAGTTTCTGCGGTCCCTCTCGGACACAAGCTACGCGAACGCTTGAAATTAGAATAATTACATAATGACGCTGCTGGAAAATCCTCGTTGCCCTGGGAACTACTTTGAACACTGCCTCTCCCCTGCTTTGCTTTACCTCTTTCCCATTCCCATTCCACCGGTGACTTTTCGAACGCCGACATTTCGCGAACACTTGTTTCTGAGCAACGCCAGCGATGTTTATCCTCGGTCTCGTCGCGCCAAACGACTTATATTGTCATCCTTCATCATTCTACTGCCGGTGTAAAAGAAGATCGTTCGGATCGATCAATTGGTTCAGATTTCATCCACGTTTTGGAACCGGCTGGTTTTTTTTTTCCTCTCGCTCCGCGTAGCGAACCGATTGGAGACGACTGTTCGGACCAGCATGCATGCCGCATGGCAGTGCAGCGTGGTGAAGCAAATGCAGTATTGTTGATGTCGAGGTTTCATCGTCGATGAGACGAGACGTCGTACCGAAAATAAGGGCGAGGGATGAAGGAGGCGGGAGGGGGGAGGGGAGGAGGGGGGCTTGAGAGGTACGAGGGCGCCGCGACGCTGGGGCCACGTGACCCTCAACAGAATCCGCAGCGTCCGTCGGAAAATCTAAATCTGTCCGAGCCGAAGAAGTGAAACTTGGGTTGTCCGTTAGCTCTGCGCCTTCGCGAGATTCACGCATATAGGTTTAACGCGTTAGCTAGCAGTGAGAGAGAGAGAGAGAGAGAGAGAGAGAGAGAGAGAGAGAGAGACAGAGAGAGAGAGTGATCGTGGTACAGGGCATACTATAATAATAACGTAGAGCGTTGAGTTTATCCCGTCCGCGTTACGGCGATGCGCGGCATCGCGGCGGTCTTACGACGGCGATTGTTAACACACGAAATTATAAAGCGCGCCGTGGGCTTATACTTACGCTTCTAGTATACTGACCGAAATATTTCCCATCGAGGATCCGCGCTGTGTTCAATTCGCGTAGTCGCGTCTATCGTTCATCGTCGCCGCGAGCTCCCCCGCGAACAGCGTCCCACACCACGCTGCGTCGTTCCTTGCGGGGCGCAAAACGTCGAATTCGTTGATTCTATTTTACTGCAATACAGTGAGGAATAATACCGTTTCGCAGTAGCTAGGAATCTAAACAATCATCTGTTGCAAATGATTCGCGTCGACGAAACCGATCCGGTGGGCGGTAAGATTCCTCACCTTTCTATCTCTCTGCTTACGCATCGAGTTCATAATTAACAAGTCTTGTTTTGAATTTTCGAATTTTCATTATATTCCATTGAATCTATCTATCACTTCTCAAATCTCAAATCTCAAATCTGAAATCTCGAATGCGCGTCCCGAGCTTGACGCTTGACTTTTCAACCTTATTTATCCATTCTATCTATACAACCGACCCAGATATTCGTGTGAGGCTCGGTTTAAGAAAAAGCTCTGCGTTTTAGAAAAGGAATGAATCGTTGTTCACGAGGGCGTGGGAGACTCGGTGCAACCGAGCGTATAGTACTGCAGGATTTGCGGATACCTGAAGTAACAGTTTGGACCGGAAATTGAAACGGGTCGATTGTATTTCTTGGGTGGTAAAGAGTATAGAATGAAATCTTACAAAAAACAACAAAAATCTCACAATATCTTTCGTGGAATTTCATATACAACAGAAAAAAAAGCAAATATCCTTCAGGAATTACTATACCTATCTTACGTTAGAATTTACCAGGATTGAGAGTAGCCGCGATACTTTAGAACAAATTTTCTTTTCCTTTCTCACGTCTTCTCTCAAATTATTTACTTTCCGTACTAAATTTTGATTTTTTTTTTATTCACATTTGATCAACTTTTGCTTTGTAGAAATCGAGCCGAGCTTCCCCTACCGTGACGTCACTATACGACGCGGCGTTCAGTTTACAGACAAGTATGATATCGAGTCAGAAATTGGTCGGTAAGTATATTCAAAACGAAATGATGTACCAAGCACTATGTATTAATGATCTTATTGGATGATGGCCTGGAATTTATTGGAGTTATGTGGATATGGGAAAGAATGGAATTTGATCGACCGTCGTTGCAACATAGCACTACCATTTCTCGTGCGCCATTTTTTTGTTTATTTTCTCCTCCATGCGAATGTATAAACGATCGAATTGGCTCGTATACAAGAATAGCTATGTTTCTCGCCGGTAGAATTTCAAATTGATTGGAGAAATAAATACACAGTACATACTGTTTATACATCTATACATAACGGGGTGGGGGGGGGGGGGGGGGGGAAATCGCGCGTGTCAAATAATTGCCATTTGTGAAAATACGCTTGTGGAAGTATACATCCGGTTTAGGGAACACGAAAATACGTATTCCTCTTTTCATCTTCTTCATCTTTTATCGTCCTGCCCCGTATCGGCTGAGTTCATCAGATGCCAAAATTTTTTCAAAGTCGTATCATCAATTAACCCAAACATACCAGACATGTCTGTATCCGCTTCACATGTTCATTCGGTGTCTGTGCCATGCATACATTACAGTCATCCGGAAAATATTTAACTTGGCAAGAAACATCCGGAGAAAATAAAACTCGTGTATGATATTATTATTTTTATATCACTGTATACGTGTACATATGATTGAACGTAATTCTCCCATCTTGGCAGCTGTAGTAGATCTCTGTGAATATGATACACAACAGATTCAATTATTCGCAATTGTATCTTAATTTTCGAAAGCATTTCATTTCATCGTCGGTAAATCCGTTTCAAATAACTTTTTGAGATGGTCGAAGGAGGAGGGAGGGGGATTACACGGTTTGCAAAAGAAAGTTCAAAGGTATCTGTGAAAACCCAATACCGACACGTCTTCGGGATTATTGCCGAGAAACAATATTCCCGCGGCAAGGTCTAGCTTAAGAAGTTCCTGGCGATGATCCCGAGCGAGATTTTTGCGGCACGTATGTACACATACATACGTATACGTGTAACACCGGAGCTCCGACACTCGCAAATTATTTTACAACCATTATCTCTCCGCGGGCTAGAGAGACTAGAAAGGAACGCGGGTGGTATAGGAATAACATAAGAATACGCGTGTATAGTCGGTTAACTTTTGTCGTATTGGTAATCAAGGTCTTTTCGTCTATAAATAATACACCTACGCGCCACTTGCCTCTTCTTCGCTAAACTCTTCCCTCTCTTTCTCTTATTTTATCCCTATTTCCTCTCCCTCTCCCTCTCAGCATCCGAATACTCTCAAACAACACGGCGTTGTGTTCCGGGGGGCCAACACGAGCTACAATGCCACGACCCCAGTCACCTAGGTTCTACATACCTCGAATTGCGATCTATTCTGCTATACCATTCACTGCTCATTCCGTTCCGGCGAGGACCAAGGACGGCGACATCATGTTTCACTTTCAGTCGATTTTGGGGCCTTTATTGTGTTCATAAAACACTTGGAAATTATTCCTCGATCGTATATTTCATATATTTTTTGTTCGAATTTTTCTTTTTCTTTTTTCGATCCAGTTTTTCATCTCGTTAGGAAAACTTGCATTTCATTCGCTGATGATTCTTTAGAAACTCAAGATTCGGCGATGGTGTGATTTCAGGGGTAAATTCGGGACGGTATATCGATGCAAGGAGAAGTCAGGCGGGCTTGCATTGGCCGCAAAAGTGGTGAACACGGGTCGTAAAGAAGACAGAAGAGCTGTTGAAAGAGAAGTTGAAATTATGCGGAGGCTGCAGCATCCCAGATTAATACAATTGTACGATGCTATCGCGACGAACAACAACATTTATGTTGTTCTGGAATTGTACGTACATACCACCTTTGGATTTCCAGATCCCGAATCTTTGGCAATCTAAATAATCCCTTCGGCGGTTGATTGCTCTCACCTAGATTATCATACATTCACAATGTCAGACTATATACCATTCGATGTAATTTAAATAGTATAATTACTCATTGCAAAGAATTGAGGGCGGTGAGCTGTTTGAGAGAGTAATCGATGACGATTTCGTCCTCACTGAAAGAAGCTGCGCTGTATTTATGAGGCAGATTTGCGAAGGTATAGAATTCGTCCACGGCCAGAATATCCTACATCTTGATTTGAAGGTACGGAAAAATATAAAATGCACACACATTTTTTTTTACTGTCGTTCGGCTTCATTCTGTTCAATTATTTTATGTGGAAACACTGTCTAATTAATTGATTACCCCGCACCGAAAAGCCGGAGAATATTTTATGCCTGACTAAAGAGGGAAACAGGATAAAAATAATAGACTTTGGACTGGCTAGAGAATACGACCCGGAAAAAAAGCTCCAGGTTTTATTCGGCACTCCGGAATTCGTCGCGCCGGAAGTTGTGAATTTCGATCAAATCGGATTCGGCACAGATATGTGGAGCATTGGTGTTATTTGTTACGTTCTGTGAGTATACAGAAACATTTTCTTCGTCATACTTGTGTCCATGAACTAGGATTTTTTGATTTTTCGTCACCGTCTGACAATTTTTATAAATCTAGAAATTGCGTTCTACAGATTATCGGGACTCTCCCCGTTCATGGGAGACACGGATATAGAAACGATGGCGAACGTCACGGTAGCGAAATACGATTTTGACGATGAAGCATTCGCCGAAATATCACAAGACGCAAAAGACTTCATTAAAAATTTGCTGATCAAGGACAAGGGGTAGGTAATAATCCTCAGTCAGGATATACACTCGCTCCTTTACATAAAAAATGGAAACTAAAAAAACTATAATAAACTATAATAAATCGACCTACATATGTATGTATGTACGTGGCTCGTCGATAATTTATTGATCAGAAGAAAAAATAGAGAGAATACCACGAACAGCCTCTGGTCCTGGTTAATAATTACCTCCGCAGATTCATTCCTGTCTCTAAAGTTGAAAAGACAATTTGCTTTGCCCAAAGATTGCAGAGAAAGAGAAGAATTATAGAACAAAAAGCAAAGAATAGAGAATAGAAAACCGAAAACTAAATATCCTTGACGTGTTGTCTTTCAGGGGGCGTGCTACGGCGTCGCGGTGCCGCGCTCACCCCTGGTTGACCCGAAAGGTAAGCCCGGTGGTTTCTCTTCCCGAAATATCAACAACACGGCCAGAGATAAAGCCCGAAAAATCAATCCAGTCAATGAATGGGACGAGGAATGAGCTCGAGGTAACGAAGGACAATTTGAGGTTGTTCGTGGAGCGGTGGCGAGAGCATCCGGACAGTCCATACGCGGTCGAAAGTCCCGGATGCCCGCAGCCCGAGACATTGAATATCGGAGATTCTTCGAACACTGGCCTTGAGTCAGCGTCGACCAGAGGCCAAAGCCCGTCGCCATGTGGGAGCATTTGCAGTTCTTCGGATTCAACGGTTATAGAAAACGGATCATTGCTCGTTGTCCCGGGCGCCGGAGGTTCACGGGGCGCATTTGACCGAAGAGCTTCGGAAGGCACTGCGACCTCGGGGCATGAAAAACCTCGAGATCCTGCAGCGCAGATTGTTTTAGCTGAAGAAATTATCAAGCTATCCGAACACCTGCGTGCTATCGCACTCGGACAAAATATTGGAGTTGGTTCGAAGGAGGGACAGCGGAGTTCAGGGGTCGTCGAGTCATCGGAAATTGGGAATACCATCGAGGCAAGTTCGTCGAGAGAAAGATCAAAGAAAATAGAGAATATAAAGAATAATAAAGATCACGAAGAAGCTGGTAGGAACGTCGCTTCAAACTCGGGTAGAGTATCTACTACGGAACAAATCATAGAACGCGATAACGAAATATCTGAAAAATTATCGAGGATTGTTAAACAGAGGAAAACAAACGGCACGGCCTTTGCCGGGGTTGGTAAATTCGCCAAGAATTCTTCTTTCGAGAGTAGTACCACGGAGATAGGTGGAAATTTTGGACCTACGGCTAAAAAGACAGTACGGAGACCTGCGGACAGGGGAGAAGAAAATGTATCGTCGGAAAATCGAGCGTCGACATCATGCTCTTCGGTTTCTGATTCTGGATGGAAAAAACGAGGGACGCTTTCGAGAATGAGTCATTTTTCTTCATTCAATTCTTCAGTCTCTTCGGAAAATGCTGAAAATCAGAGGCTGATGTTCAGCGATGGGAATTCTCCGGTGAAAGAGTCTTCGAAAATTCACGAAAGCGTCGAAAATTCATCGTCGTCGTCATTCTACTCCTCTAAATTTAACAAAGAAATTGACATGACACCGCCATGGCGAAGGGGTGGCAAGTTACACAGATTCAGCGAAACCTGTCGCGACGTACCGCGGGTTTCGAATTTACACGACATACACCGAAGCCTAAACCTCGATGAACCAACTAGCACGAAAAACCTCCTACTACAATTACTCGAAGAGTGGGATGACGGGCAAACTGGTAATAGACCTAATGGTATTGGGAGAAAATCTTTCAGTGTAGATTGGTGTGGCGAAGAATCTGTCGCTAGACGATCTATGAATTCCTTAGCTGAATATTTTCAATCGGAACAAAAAAAACCACAGCCTTGCGATCCCATACCTAATTCCGTACATCGTTGATATTGGAAATAATAATTCATACACCTACAGTCTACACTTTTCTTCTATCTACCTACACCTGAATCGCGCTTGCCGCTTCTTAATCGTTCCATTATAACATGAAATTACATTATTTCTTTCAAATTTATTTATTAACAATAGGGAGGATAAATTAACGACGAGCAAGTGGGAAAATATTTAATGATCGAATGATTCTGATCATATAGTGTATAAAATAATTCGTACATCAATTACTTGATACGTGTATAAGCTACAGAAGGAAACTTTTCAGAGTTATATAGTAGATTGTTAGTTTCTTTCCCTTCTTCGTTGAGACCTCAACACCGATCGGTTTTTCTGTATAAAAATTTATCCAGAATAAAGACAAATTGCCATTACATATCATATTTATCTTTCGTAGATATATTTGAACTGTATTGTACAAAACCGGGAGTTCAGTATGATATATTTAGCTAACTATCAAGAAAACTAGCCGCGTTGAAACGAAATTATTACTTGCGCGTCAAGTGATTGTCTGTTTGCGAAATATTGACGATTACGAGATTTATCTATCGATTTCATATTTTCTAAAAATTTCAATTTTCTAATATAATAGCGAATAAATAATACGGCGTTGCCCTGCATGGCTCAATTATTCTTTCAGCTATAGATTATGAAACTAATTGAATATCATAATCCCCGATTCTCCTATATGCATGAATGGAAATTAAGTTATGTATATGCAGGGAGCGGCCACGGGCGAATCAATTGGTGGAACATCGGTGGCTAGAAGCAGCCCTCGACAATCCGATTTCGAAGGTACGTCTGAAGCGTTACGTTATCAAGAAACGTTGGGTGAAGGCAGTCAACACCATATTGGCACTGAGACGCATGGGGGCCAGAATAGACCTCGAACTCGTCTAGCAGTTTAGATAAAATAAAAAGAAAAACTTGAAAAACGGAAAAACAACGAAGAATAAAGAAAAATAGAAAAGAGCCATTTTCCTCGCCCGTGTTCCTTCCCCCCCCCCCCCCCCCCCCCCCCCCCCCCGCCCGTGAAGAAAGTTTTGCGCTCTATAATTTATTTGGCTAAGAACATCAAGTATACCTACATAAGCATACGAACTATGATTAACGCGTCGAAATGGTATGAATTAATTCTATATAAATATGTATAATACATAAGAGTATAGATATATAATATATTTATATATTTACAGATAATTTGATTAGTACGCTATTATAAAGTATTCTATTAGAATATTATATGTACCTATATGAATAATTTATGTACGATTCAATGAATGTTTACCGCATGCGCCCTAATATTTAACCCATATTATCGTATAATAAAACTTGAATACAATCTTGATACAGCTATAACGATTCAAAACGCGTATCATATCAGATATTTATGAATATATACCTATAGTATGTTCACACCATCGAGGTTCAGATACGTCAATTGTATACGACTATAGGTATTTCTGGGCTGTTTTTATTATCCTCTAGAGACTCTAAACCGGATCCATTTGAATTATAAACTGGTTGCCAAAAAGTTGCGCAAATACCCGGAGTTCTTTATAGTGTGAGAGTATACATATGATACGGGAGACGGGAATCTATAATAATATTACGTATAACTTCCATAACATGATCACGAATATTTGTGCGTCTGCCAGCGTATATCATCGCTTATGTATGTATGTATAGAAACTTTGTAAAATCTTTTTTCCTACGATGATACGTATGCTAGAATATTATTTGCTCATGCATCTTGGGCTTCTGAAAAAAATCTATTTATACGCACTTTGACTGTCATAGATATGCTGAATGCATACCGCAGATTTTGCAATCCGTCTCACAGCTCGAAGAAAGAATGATAAAATAATGGAACACAATTGAATTCAAGACTCATCTTACACGCGTCATATATCCAATATTGATTAGATCAAAATTGATCAATACGAAAATCAATACCGCGGTTTCGTTCGTGCCAATTTGTATCACCGGTTGCCTATCGCCAGGCGAAACAGCGGGATATACGTTATTTTACTGTTGAGATGATTAAATCTTGTGTATGAATCACCCGCCTATATAAAACTATAAACGGTCTGAAAATCGTGCAGGGGAGAACGAATAAAACATGTATAGTCCCAATATGAATGAAGCAACAAATTAGCTAGAAATAAATATAATAATGAATTCGTTGCCCCTTGCGTATGATGGACTTCGTTGTTCGCCAATTTGAGTTATCATCTTTGAGTTTTTCACATGAAAATAGAATGTGATAGTTATATTGAAAGCTATAGTCGCCTTTGACAGAATTTCATGAAAATTTCAACTCTGTCCGTACTATATTTGAACTGAGAATATGTGATTTATCATATCATGCTCAATAACTCGCAGTCTAGAAATAACAGAGGTTGATGAACCCGATTGAATAACATACCAAAGACGAATTTCATAACTCCAGCAGAAAAGTGTCCGCCGTAAACGAGCGTTTGAATTCAAACAATATCTCCGCGCCG
Organism: Phymatocera aterrima; assembly: GCA_963170745.1. Classification (NCBI taxonomy): domain Eukaryota; kingdom Metazoa; phylum Arthropoda; class Insecta; order Hymenoptera; family Tenthredinidae; genus Phymatocera; species Phymatocera aterrima. Next base: position 1,070,174 of record OY720668.1, read on the forward strand.
CGCCGTGTCGCGGAGAACGATCGCAGCGCTTCGACAATCTGGTGGCTGAATTTGAAACGGGAATCAAAGAGAATGACAGATAGCAGACGACAGTAGTCTCTGGCTAGAATATCCAGATTTCATTTCTCGACGAATAATTATCGGATAATTTTAGTTTCGTTCAATCAAAGTATCAAATGGCAAGTATTTTATAATTATGAACTTGAAAAAGTAATCGATAATTTGTTAAGAACGAAACTGAATGACCAAATATAACCTAGAACTTGATCTAACCTAAAATTCCACCATAATAGAAGCCTATTTCTCTTCTCCCGTAATTATAATTGAGAACAATGAATCAGAAAGATGTTAAATAACAATCACGGCTTACAGGCTGAACGAAATAATATAGGAGATTCTTAGTTTTTGTCGTTCATGTTGTCGAACTAATCCAGTAAAGACTGTGGATTTTACAGGTTATATAGTTATAGGTGAATGAAATTGAGTGTAATCGATACATCAATTATGCTTCAATTAGATTAAACAAATCTTTTCAAGGATGAAAATCTGAATCATTGGAGTCCCTACGCTCGTGAATATGATCCACTGAAAGCCGGCAGCATAGACAGCACCGACACAGTAGCTCACGATAAAGGAATCAGTCGCGCGATTCAAGCGCATTACGAACCTCCTAGAAACCTGAAATCAAAACCCGAGAGGACCTTGTTTGTGGCGAGACTCGGATCCAGAGTATCGAAGCAGGATTTAAAAGAGGTCTCTCGCTTTCGCAGGCTCGATATTTTGTATTCAACACCACGAATTGCATATTTTCGATTAATTTGAGTCATTTTTTTTCAATGATAGGAATTCCAGAATCAATTGTGTGAATAATATTTAAGAATTTCTTTTTCGATTAGTATTGAAACGTAGGAAAAACAGCATCTGAGTAGTCGAATCTTTGAAAATATTGTGAATTTTCAGGTGAACAAAAGTTGAATAGGCTTTATTCAGATGGAAAGTTTGAATTCTTGAAGACCCTGAATATTAATATATTTTAAGCTCGTCGCTTTGTAAATGTTGATGAGAGTAAAATAAATAACTGCGCCTTTTTCTACTTTGGAAAATATTTCAATATTTGTGCATTTATTATTATCAGTTGAGAAAAAAATAGCTTGTCTAATGAATAATTTCAGTTGTTTGAACCTTTTCTATCACAAAAGTCGCCAATAATCAAATATTTGTATAAAAAACACTAAATTTCGTGTTCAAAACTGTTGAAAACTTCCAAGCACCTTCTGTTATTCCCTTCATTTCATTACCTATTTCATTATTTTTCAGTGTTTTTCTAGATTCGGAGATGTCCTTTCGGTTAAAGTAATCTCAGACGTAGTCACCGGTCTTCCGCAAGGCTATGCATTTGTCGAAATGAAAAATGAGGAGCATGCGCACAGAGCTATGAGGCGATTGAACGACACGTCGTTAAACGGCTATAAAATATTTGTCGATTTTGAATGTGGGAGGACTATGAAGGGCTGGAAACCGAGACGCTTAGGTATAAATCAGTACGAAATATTTCAAAAGAACTAAATGAATAAACGAATTCGAGCAGAAATGACTAATGAACTTGATCGAACTCGTGACACAAAATCTAAAAAAATTTCATTTAATTTCCTTTTTCAAATTAGGTGGCGGTTTTGGAGGAAAGAAGGAATCTGGACAGCTGAGATTCGGTGGAAAAGATCGACCTTTTAAAAAACCAATTCTACCTGGTGTCGCATCGAAATAAGTTATCATTTTGACGCTCACATTAACAAATTTTTTCACATTTTTATCCAGATTTACATGAAAAAATAAAAATAAAAATTTATACGGGTATTATTGAGACGAGATTGAAAGATATATAATATCGATTGGTCTGTTAAATTTTACAATGCAAAATGTGATTCAGGGAAGTGGAATGATCTTGAAGATCTGTGAAATGAATAAAGTTATACTTCTAGTCTCGAAAACTGTAATTTTATATCATAAACTACAAAAAATTGTGAATGAATTAGTTTATTTTCGATGAGAAATTTCTTCGGAAATTATTTTCAAGATTTCAATCTTTTTATTTCTATACAACTAAAGATTTCAAGAGATTTGGTAAGAGGTATAGGAGCAATCAATTCGAATTTGGATTGGATTTGTGCACGGTATAGCAAATAGAGACAGTTGGATACTGTGGAACAGCTGTTTTCCAGCGACAGCAGCTATATAACGGTATTGCCAGATCTCGAAATACACGTTTAGGTGTATCATAAATAAATGTATTTTTAAAGCTTACATTTCAAGCGAGAAAGCGAGCTACTTTGACTACTGACTGACTTAACCAAGTTACGCAATTGAATAGAATGAGGAAAAAGAAAGCTTATAAGAAAAGCTCAGGGCGATGTATTTTTTTTTTATTCTTTGGTTCTTATAGACTTTAGAAATTGTATCTTGCATAGATAACTGCACAGATATATAGGTACGATAAAGTGCGACAAAAATGAATCCCCATTAAAACTTTGTTCAAAATTTTCGATTCCAAATTTCTAAAACTTGAGGAAATTGGTTTTTGAATTTTTTTGTCAAAAGACAGGATTTATTTTCATAAGATTGTACGTTTCATGAGTATTACTAGTCTAAAATTCACTGAAACTCTGAATGAATGAAACTCGTACTGCCTTTTGAATGTCTTCATTGTCGATGATAAAAATCAATTTTCAAGATTTCGTGAGTCTAGAAAAATTAGGCTAAAATGAATTGACGGCGGGGGGGGGGGGGGGGGGGGGGGGGGGGGGAGGATGCAATGATAATTACTACACGAGATGCAAGTATAGATCCACGCAAAGACTAAAAGTCATAAATATACTGAACATTATCGCGCGTCATCGTTCTCGTTTCGCCCCCGATTACGTTCTTCTTGAATTGTTGCTTCGGCTTATTTTACACCTCGTTATACGCTAGTAAACAGGCAGTCGAAACGCGGACCGACTTAGGATCTGATAAAGAATTCAGTTGACAATACGATAGTTATCGATGGCGCTTGTTTCTTCTGGATTCTGAAATGAGCTACCCGTCGTTTTCAATTCGCAGATTGATTGAATGAGGTATTATTGAACCGATCGAAGCATTTAAGAGAGTAATTACCAATCGGAAGAACGGTTATAAAAGAGCGACAAAAAATGGTATTATGTATGCGGAATTAAATAATTGTGACCTCCTACCTCCAAGCCCTTCGTGGGGACCTGTTTTTAAAATTTGAAAAACTATAATTGCCTCCAGTGAGGGTTTCAAAAAAATCGAAACAGAGGAAACCCGATACACAGTACATGTGAACATCTATGTCTGCTGTTAATTTGAAAATCAGACGAATGAAAAATTCTCGATTCACGGAACGGTCGACAATTTCAATAAATCGCGATTTGATCGACAAATCTTCATGATTCTTAGTATATTCATTAATCAAACAATCTGTGTAGGAGGAATGCTCGTCCGAGCGTGTGTGGTATTTTTCTTTTCCAATATCTCCTTCTCTCTCAATGTATCATTGCACGCAACGGTGGGCTGCCTGATCCTCAAAGCTTTGCGATCGTTCGAACGTCAAGGCGTCGGTTTGAGTCGCGAACAAGCAGCAACTTTATAGGAGGCGTCGCGACGCCCTCCCCCGCCATATATGGACGCGGTGGTTTGCTCGCGCTCCCGCGTTTCTCCCAGCTCCTTCGCGCATCTTCGTTCCCCGTGTGATGATCGTGGCCGCGGTCGTCACCTGGTTTTCGGAAACTTGGACCTTTCCTGATCGCAAGCCCCCCCCCCCCCCCCCCCCCCTCCCCCCTCCCGAAAAAAACCTCAACTAGACGCGATGCGATGCAATAGTCGGGTACAAAAATACTCCCGAGCTATTATCACCGATCTATCCATACAGAGTTTTGCAGAAATTATCAATTTGCTATTTTCCATCCAATTCTTCGCGCTTTCGTTCAGAAAATGAAAGCTCGACGATTTAATGAAGAGAAGAAGAAACCAAAAAAATAATGTACATTGAAAAATACGATCCTATAAATATATTTAACCGATGCGATATTCACGGGCAACGTACGATAGGTCAGATCAGGCTGAGCCTTACGACGCGTCCATGACCAATTAACTGCTCTCGTTAGCTGTGAGCTTCGTTCGCCCCTTTCTTTTCCTTCGCCTTGGTAAGAACTAGGCAGCAACTGACCTTAAGTCGCGATAAACGCTCCTCGAAAGAGTATAAGCGGATAGGTTCTGTTATAAAATGTATACGAAATCGCGATCGGACTGCGTGGAAAAGAAGGCGTGCGGGAGGGAGGGATGGAGAGCTTTCGACGAAAATAGTAGTAGTCGAAGGCGATGCAGGTCGGCCGCAAGTGAGGAGCGAAGTGAAGCGGTAGAGTTGGAAGTAGATTAAGTAAGCGCGAATAGCCGGCTTTCCGAACTTTTTCCTGCCGAGCAGAATAAGAGATACGCAGCGGTGATATATCTGTAGACTACCGAATTTTAACACAGAGGAAAAGGCGAGGTGCGTTTCCCAATTCTTCTCTTTTTCTTCTCCTCCCCCGCTCTGCGATCTCCCAGATTTCGTTTACTCTTCTCGTTCCTCCAGTTAGCTAGGTTCGCGGGTCTTTGGTCTATTGAATCGAGTCTTGGTTGCGTTATTAATAACTTTGAAAGAAGAGTCGGGTCGGGTCGAGCCTCGGTTTGGTCGGCTTACCCTGGACGCGTACTTCGTGCTTCAGAGCCGCTCTAGCTGTCGCGGACTCCACATTCCACCAGAAAAGCTCTTCCGTGTGTTGTGACCAGTCAAGTCACTCGGCTAGGGCCCCCACGACTCATAACTTTAATCTTTCATACCCCAAGTGTAAGTTTTTCGAGTTTCCAGCCTCGAGCTTTGAACTTTGAGCTTCAACTCGTATCCATTTTTCGCCGTACCGATTCCTCGCTGATTATATTCGCGCTCTTGCGTTCAGACCGTTGCCATATGCACTTCGTTCAAGTTTAATATCGCTAAAAATCTCTGCGAACTGATGAAACGCGAATAATGATTACCGATTGAATAGTTTATATACGTGAAAAAATGTGTAAAATAGTTTTTGCCACAAGGGTATAGTAAAGAGGGGAGACGGAGGAGCGAGGATTGAGGAAAAAATCGATAGACAGCAACGAAAAAAAGAAACTATGAGGTGGAAGAAACCATCGGAAGGAAAGTGCAAATGGCGAATGACTGCACCGCATATGTTCGCAAAATTTTTACGCGTAACCGGATCGTTCGTGAGTTACGGATAAATAGAAAGAAAAGTACGTCATGGATTTAGAGAAAACCGATGGATAAAAAAAAATTCTTTCTCTGGAAAATAAGAAAGGAATTGTTGTACATCGACGAGGAAAATTTGCCGCAGAGAATTTACGTCAACGTAGCGAAGAGAAAACGAAACCAAAGAAACCCAAGAAAGAAGCAGTGGAAAGTGAAAAAATACATTGATACGGATAATTATGAACGCCGAATGAAATCGGAAGCGATATACACGGTTCGAATTCCGATATTCCAGTTACGACTGCGGCCATAATGGCGTCTCTGTTACTTCCTCTTCTTCTTCTTCTTCTTCTTATGCGGCTCCAATCTAAAATTAGTTTGGCGGGTCCATCGCAAGCTTTGGCTAGAGGGTGGATATACGTATAAAAAGAGAGGGGGAAAAATCGTGCGCGTTACTCGGCTCCATATAGAGCTTGCGGCTGAATAGAACGATTCCGAAGCAGCGCTATCGGATTACAGAACGAGCCAAACTTCTATTGGTTCCAAATTTAATCCCGCGGGGGGTTACCTTGTGGCAAATTATAGCATTAGGCACGGTGCAATCAAATTTTTCAATTTTTTAACTTTTGGTTGTCTTTATTGGGCTTTTCCAACGGTGGCCGAGGAATCGTGGCAAGACGTATAATCGACAGATCATAAAGAGGAGTAATAATCATACATATCTCTCTCTGTTTTTTACAGACCCATAACTACCAGCGAAAATGTCCGACGACGAGGACCAATACTCGTGAGTATTACAATTTTCACTTCTGATTCTTCTTTCTCAATACTCTATATATCGGAAACATATCAAGCGAGCTTTCGACCCACACTTAGAATATTGTTAATTTTAATAGCTATAATATGAATCGCGGCTACCCTGATTGCGTTATTTTATACCAGCGCATTTATACAAAGTCTTTTTGTTCTTTTTTTTCTCAAATCTCTGCGAATAGGAAACAGAACTATAATTAACGGTGAAATATTTTTACCATCGAGAGAAGAACAGTGTACGTAACTTGTAATTTCGTCTCCCCGCCCTCTTTTTAAACATTTGTTCCGTACCCTTCTTTCATATTGACTTGTTCCCTCAATACTATGTAATACAATGTGAGCGTACCTACGTTCGTCATAATAAATTTCATGTCAGTATAACCGTTCGATGAATTTTCAAATTCCGAAATTTCACCCTCTTTGTATACTGTTTACGTATTGTTTCGTAGCTAATGTCCCGATATCGTGGTACCCCTAATAACTATGTTAATTGTTGTATAAATGTTGTGAAAAAAGGAAATCCACTTGTTATTTTACAGCAGCGGGGAGGAGGAGGAAGTCGATCAAGTGTAAGTGTCACCCCGGAGTATCTAATAATGTTTTTCATTCAACTATATAATTGTTTCGTTGTACAATTGCGGTATATTACATCGGAACAATTATTATAAATCATATTAATCCTGATGTAAACTGTGCACTGATATCCTTGTGTTTTGCTTTTCTCCCATTTTGCAGGAAGTAAGTGGAGCAAGGCAGTTCGCCAACATCTTCTTAGATAACAAAACAAAAAAGCAGAAGGCGAAGAGAAAAAAAAAAACAAAAAAAAACCAGAAAACTACCGATAAGAAATTAAAGAAATTGCCATACAAGTATATGTATAACACGACGCGTGTGTACCACCGGAAGTAAACTTTATTACAATTTCATAATGATAATAGGTATTCAGCCGTATGTTAGCTAGGTAGTAATAATTTCGTAGTGTATAGGTATATTAACTTACACGTTCCAAATAGCTAATTAGACTGCATGACGATGTTATACCCACGTAGCTTTTCTAGTATTTCTCTTCGCCCCCCCCCCCCCCCCCCCCCCCCCCCCTTAGATAAATATGCTTTCGAGAATGATTTTTTTTTCGCTAGTATTTATAGTTAGATCTGAAAAGTGAAATCGTAGTGTGCAAATACTATATGTATATAATATAAATATATGTATATATTTTGTTTCTAAACAAAATCTGGGGGTTCGTAGAGAATCGGTGTTGAATTTTAAGTCAATTTTTAGCTGATAATAAATTGAACCACGACGAAAATTCGGCTCGATTTATTCTCTACGATCGTATCTTTGTTTCTAGATGTTGGATTTTTGGTTTTGAAAATTGCTCGAACCAGTTCTGAGCAAAAGAATCGTCGAGCATGTGAGGTATATTTGGATAAATTTGACGCCCGAGTATCGACTATTGGAAAAAGTAGAATCTTTCAATGAAGCTTGAACGCGAAAGCTTAAAAATACGTTAACGGCGTCGTCGTCGTCGTCCTAGTCGTCGACAGCGTCATTGAGTAAAAATAGGAACCGTGGTACCATTCGCTTATAAATAAATTCGGAACACATACATAGACGTGCGTATAATAGGCCGTGCATGCAGAGCTACCTGGTACGTTTTATAAGTATACTATAGCGGCGAGGGAATGATAAACAACGCATACAGCATGATTATCGATAAAAAGAAACCGAATTAGGGAATGCAGAATTTAGGGAATAAAATGAAAAACCATGCACGTATGGGGGAGGGGGGAAGAAAATTTCGATTAGCTTTCAAAAGGTTAATTTCAGCTACATTGTAGAGTAATTTGATAATAACAATTGACGATTGGGTATTGAGCGTATATACATCTGCCGATATCTTCTTCGATTTTTTTATCTTCGAACATCTCGTCGTTTAGTTTGCTAAGAAATTAATGCCGGGCATTATCCTACCGTATGGAGTACTAGGCAAATAAAACTATCGGACTAACGTATAGGTGCCTGTAAAAAATCAGCTCAGGTAGGTTAGAACAAAAAAAAAAAACAAAAAAAGAAACAGTAAAAATGATAAATCCCTAAACGTAAAATTGAAAAATCACTGACTCTGGTATGTATCTGTCTCTGTTTTCCCCGCACACTCAACAAACCTTCCTGAACACACGAAAAAACCAACGCACCGCCCTGATCACGTCTGTCTGTCTGTCCGGTCGGTTCCGCGCCGCGATTACTTCGATTCGAACGAAAACAGGCATCCGGAGAAGAAGATCGAGTAAGTTCTATCACTCACTCAATCACTCTGACTCTCTCTATCTGTGTCCGTGTAATTCGTATATATACATATATACATGTGTGTGTCGTTGTTCCGTGTCAATTGGAACGGTAAGAGCCAAAATTAGACCCTATTCCCCATCTCCACCGAGTACATACACCGAACGAATTTTTCAGAAACATATGCTGCTGTCCACCGTAAGCGAGTTCGCGTAGCACGATTTTATGAAATAAACATCTAGTTTTGCAGTTCGTGACAATTTCGTTTTTCACTGATACCTAGACGAGGACCGCAGATACCTCGAACTACAGAGTTCATCGTGAATATATTTCGAAGCCAATCGTACCGTCTATCAAAAAATTAATGATCATAATTTCACATGAAACAATTTTGATATAACATTTTCATAAATTTTCACCGTTTCAAACATTTTTCTCTTTCGTTGCGTAGCGTTCCCTCTCAGATCTTCGCGGTTATCGTAAGAAAATTACCCAAAGTATTGTTCTGTGGAAATATATATATATGCTATACAAATTTTTGAATAAGAGAAGGAGAAATATTTGTTCATGGTGATCCCCAGCCTATTCCGATTGCTTACACGAAGTCGAAGATTGTTAGGAGATTATTAGGTTCGGTGGACGCTACAGGTTGAATTGACACGGAATAACTCATTTTACACACACGCATACGTACATACATGTATATTTTTGTAGAAAATTTTTTGTTAATGCAGATCTATACGTATGTTTGTATTGTAAATGTATATTTACGATTTTGTCCGTCCGCTGCAGTTCCTCGCAATTTTATTATTATATTTTATTATTACACGATCGCTATATCAGATATTGATTATTTTTCTTTTGTTTCTGTTCACATGCCGATTTTATTTTCTTCCAAGCAGATTTCGATTCTTCTATTTTTTTTTTCTCACCTTTTTGTTTTTTTTTTGTCTCACCAGTTCCTCACTGATTTTTCGTTTCGTTCGTTCATTTTTTTTCCATACCATCATTCTCTACCATTATCTTACACGTAACCGCACAGCAGTTGTTCTTGGTTTTTTTTTTCCCCTTCACTTTTTCTTTTCACAATTATTTTCTCTATTCGTCCGTCCGTATATTTTCAGTATATATATATATATATATATATATATTATATATAAATATATATCAGTTCGTCCGTCCGTCGTGTACGTCCGTTTGCGCCTTTATAATATTACGCTGTAGAGCTCGCTGCCGAATTATTTATATTTTTGCGAAAAATTTCTCACATACGTATACAGTTTCGTTTTATTTTTATTTTTTGTTTTTTTTTTTTATTTATCTTTTTTGTTCCTTTCTCCTGTGTTTCTTTTCTTCTTTATTCGCTCGTTTCACTTTCTCCTAATGAAGTATAAATAACTATAACAGATACGACAGTATATTGCAACGAAAATGCTAATACCAATGATTTTCTTTCTCTATTTTGTTCAATCGAGTTTCGGAACACAGCTCACACTGTAGCGTTATAGTTTCACGCATATTACGTATATATTCGTATAATTTGTCTTTCTTTCGTTTTTTTTTTTTTTTTCGTTTTTCTCACGTTCTTTCCTCCCAATTTCTTCTGCAAAACCCGCGAAGCTTTCCGTGTTTTCAATATTACATATCACATACTATGCATTAACGTTTGTACCGTTTTCTATTATATTATACATACATTATTTATGGTATACAATATTATTTTATCACATATGATTGAGATTTTTTCACGGTTTACAAATATTATATAACTATGAATTGTACAGGATGATTCGTTCGCCAGGTGCGAAAGTTTGATACAAATGTATAATGAATTATTGTTGAAAATGATGATTATGATGATCGGAGTATGCGAATGAATGTTTCGGCTCGTATGCTGGTGATGATATAAAAAAAAAAAAAAAAGAAAAGAAACTAAAAACCTCAAACCGAAGAAAATGAACGATAATGAAATTTTTCACCCCGTCATAGCTATTATTCACAAAGTAACAACTAACTAATATATTATAGCATCATCGGTAGTTGTATATACTAGCAGCAGCTGCGCAAAGTAGTTTTTCCAAATTAATCACACCGATAACCAGACGAAGAAAATAAAGAAACAAATCACCATTAAATACAATTAAAAAAAATAATAACGCATCAGATAACAAGAGTAATAACAATTGGGTGAATGAGTAAAATGGCATTATTTATTAACAAAATTAACGGGAGGGGGGGATAAGAGCACATACACGCATACGCGCGAACAAGCAACGATGATAGTCATTCAAATAACGAAGAAAATACAAACAAAAAAAGAAAAGAAAAAAAACCTAGTGAACTCAACGATCTTGAAATTCGTAACGATATAATCACAATAATTGAATATTTATTATTTCAATAAATTATTATCATAATTTTGAACTGTTAGAGGGTACGATGACGATGATGATGATGATAGTTAATATAGGGGAAAAAAACGATAGATCCGTATAATAATGTTAGTTATATCTAGAAATGCTGCAGTCTGTTCATTGCGTACTATGCGGTACTAAATGAATAATAAATTATCACCGTCGACGATAAGATCGATAGATACAAATTCATTACAAATATGTATACGTATGCAGATACGTGGGTGTCGAATAATATAGCATAGTATGTTATACGACTGTGATGAATTGATAATTGGCGATTATTAATCACGAAATTACTTAGCTTATTAAGCTCTACGTAAAACTGGTTCTATGTTAGGTTTTTCTGTCATATTAATTATAATGATACAATTAGGAAAAAAAGGTATAAAAAAAAAATCGGGTTATACGAAAGTGAATGAAACCAAAAATTATTGATTAACTCAAGTTTTGCTTTTTCTTTTTTATAGGGGTAGGGCGTCACAAAAGTAAGTTGATCTCGAGGTGTTAAAAGGTGTTAAAGCTCGTATGACGTGGTGTTACCATACGTGAATAATACCTGTACTCGTTATTCCCTTACAATACCCTCTACATAATAATCATCTATATTTCCTGTGCACGTACATACATACATACAGTATACATACATACATACATACATACATACATACATACATACATCCATCCATCCATCCATATACATATACCTACATCGCTACACAATACGTGTTATATTCCTATTTTATCGAACACGATCACCAAATCCCTATTATATATTTTCAATTTTTAATCAAGATCAAGGAAACCTGTTTTCTCTCCTTCAGATTTTTTTTATTATTCAACATTTAACATTTGCTCCAACGATTCACTTCAACGTCTCAATTATTTAACGACGATTCTCGGCCGTCGCCACCTTTCATTTCTTTTTTGTCTTGTCCATTCTTTACAACGAGAATATCCACGTGCAAGACCATCTTTTGAAAATCGAAAAAAAAAGGAGAGAGAAAAAAAACACACAAAAAAAAAAGCAAAACAAAAAAAACAACGTAGGGCCGTCGTACCGATTTTCCTCTAGCCAATTCTCATCCCGTTATACGATCCTCTGAAATCTTGTTTAGCACGGCAAAAGCATTATGTGAACGTGCATCAATCAGCCTCATTAACATGATAATGAACGTCGTGTACGATATTGAACACACGATGTTGAAAATGTAGCTGGAAATTGTTGAATATTGCTTTTCTATTGAATCGTCTGCTTATGCATGACGCCTGTTTGGCCTGCTGGTCCGTCTGTGTGTCTGTGTGTGTGTGTAAACCCGTCTGTTTCTGTCCCCCGCGTGTATACGTGAAATGTGTACATATCATACTGTGTGAATTGTACGTGGGATGTGACTGTGGTGCGGAAAAAAAAGAGAGAGAGAGAAAAAAACAAGAGAAAAAGAAAAAAAACAAAAAAAAATTTGACAAAGAAAAAAAGATGAGGAGAAAAAATAAAGACGAGGAGGAGAAGGATACGGATGACGTGAAAGCGGAATGTTTATACGATGAAAGGGGAGGTTTAGATAAAGAGAGGAGAAAAAAAGATGGAGGAAACACACTAAACCCAATTTTCTTTTTGCTCCGGCTATCTTCAGGGAATCCGGCGAGAATCCCGAGTTCATGAAGGTATGTAGTATGAAAACATCACACGTCTCTCTATACCAACAGAGGGATGGCGCGAATCCCTCAGGAGTACTAATCGCCCTTAAATTTTCAATTCTCTCGCTCAGAGGCAAGAACAAAAGAGAAGCGACCTCGATGAACAGCTGAAGGAGTACATCGCTGATTGGAGAAAGCAGAGGTCGAAGGAAGAAGATGAGCTCAAACGACTCAAGGTCCGTTTTCACCATTAATTTTTCGGCAAACGAATCTTGAATCAAATTTACACCCAAATTAAAACATATTTTCTTCTTCTTCTTCTTGTTTCTTTCTTTCTTTCGTACATCAGGAGAAGCAAGCCAAGCGCAAGGTCACCCGCGCTGACGAGGAGAAGAGATTGGCCCAGAAGAAGAAGGAGGAGGAAGAACGTCGCCAACGCGAAATTGGTACGTCTTGAGACCATTTTTCAGTTCAAAGGATCTTTTATAGTCCTCGAATGTTCATTTTTGTGCTTTTTGCAGAGGAGAAGAAACAGCGGGATATCGAGGAGAAGAGAAGGTAGGTTCAATGAATTGAAAAAAAAATGGAAAACTTTTTCGTAATTTCCGCTTTTGTTCGTTGCTCATTATTTTTAACTCGCATCAACTTTCTCAGGCGCCTCGAAGAGTCCGAAAAGAAGCGTCAAGCTATGATGCAGGCGATGAAGGACCAGACCAAGAAGGGACCCAACTTCACCATCACCAAGAAGGACCTCGCCGTAAGTATGGAAGGATGCAGGATACAGTGACCGTTGAATCTCGAGAACACTTGTGAAATCCCTCGACATTGTGAGGCTTGGCAAACTTCATTCGAACCGTTTCCATCTACAATCTAGGGCAACCTTTCCTCCGCGCAAATTGAACGCAACAAGACCACCGCCCAGCTTGAAGAAGAAAAGAAAATTTCCCTCAGCTTCCGTATCAAGCCTCTTGAAATCGAAGGATTGAACATCGACAAACTCCGAGCCAAGGCCACCGAGCTATGGGACGCAATTGTCAAGCTTGAAACGGAAAAATACGACCTTGAAGAGCGCCAGAAACGCCAGGACTATGACGTAAGTTAGGATCGATGATTGGGACGCGCGTCCGAGGATCGAGGACCCGTCTGGTTCGTTTGGTAAAGAAAATTTCATTTGCTTTTACAGCTGAAAGAATTGAAGGAAAGACAGAAGCAGCAGCTGAGGCACAAGGCTCTCAAGAAGGGACTGGACCCCGAAGCGCTGACTGGAAAATACCCGGTTCGTATGAAATATTTGCCCACGGAAGGCGAAAAGCTGTTTCTCATTTTTCCGGAATTAAAGAAGCCGAAAAATTTGTTCTCTTTTCACGCGGGAGACCTCGGGATACACAGCTCTTCGCCAATGCAATAGATTCTCATGCAGTTTCGAGAATCTAATGAATTCGTTTGTCCCGAATAGCCCAAGATCCAGGTTGCCTCCAAGTACGAACGTCGCGTTGACACCAGGTCCTACGACGACAAGAAGAAGCTTTTCGAGGGTGTAAGTATGGGAACGTGGCTCTTTATTATCCTCTTTCATATACATTGGTCCGGCTTTCCATGCTCGCGAGACATGGCAGTCTGAAGCTGGTTGCAGAGTCGCGATTCCCCAAGATTCGGATATTTCGCAGTTTGAATTAAAAACCGGGAGATATAGAGCAAGTCGAATTCATATACAGTCATTAAACGTGAAATGAATTGAACCGCAGGGCTACGACACCCTTCTAGCTGAGTTCAACGAGAAAGTTTGGAAACAGAGATCAGAACAGTTCATGAAACGCAGCAAAAGTGAGTTTGTGTATGGAAAAGCTAAAAGCAACCCCCACAGGTTTTCTTTCTTCGTCCCTCACCCTGAAAACAAAGAGAAATATCTGAATTTCAATGTGAATTTGATTTTCACCATACATATGTTCACCTCGTCTCGCTATGATTAATTACACTCTCCTTTTTACAAATTTTCACCTCCGTTGCTCGTTTGTTTCTTTCGTTTCGAACTGTCGTTCGTTGGTTCGCCCCCCCCCCCCCCCCCCCAATTTTCTTCATTCCCAAAAACTTGCACGTGTCAATTTCGAGCCCAATTCGTGGAGTTCATCGGCGACAACTGTATCCGGACAAATCGATAGAGACTCAGGGAAACCTCTGAATCGGAAAAGACGTAAGTGATCGCCCCTGGCATGCCACCTTCAATTATTGTTTCAGGGACTCACCGACCTCATCAAGGAAACCCATGAGAAGAACTGGGCTGAACAGAAGCAGCAGTTCCAGGGACGCCAAAAGGGTACGTAAAGAGGACACGTTCCAAGGGCTACAAGGGCTAGATCCTATTTTCCTATTCATTCTGTGACGTTTGTCCCGTCCACGTATTTGAAGTGTCTTTTTCTTTTTTTCCCCCCACGACGAAGAGAACATAGACTAGTCGAGAGTAAAGACAATTTTTTAAATTTATTTCCCAACAGCGAAGCTGCCGAAATGGTTCGGTGAGAGGCCAGGCAAGAAAGCCGGCGATCCAGAATCTCCCGAAGGTGAGGAAGACGTGAAGGCAGCCGCCGACGAGGACATCGATGAGCCACAATACGCCGACGAAGAGGCCGAAGAGGAAGAGGTCGAGGAAGAAGAAGAAGAGGAAGAGGAGGAAGAGGAGGAAGAAGAAGAAGAGGAGGAGGAAGAAGAAGAGGAAGAAGAAGAATAATAATATTGCCTTCAAAGCAGCAAAACAATAGCAAAAGAAGAGAACACCGGAAGGGGAAGAAGAAGAAGAAGAAGAAGGAAAAAAAGCTAAATGAAACACGACGACAAAGATAATCACACCCTCTCGCCATCTTTCTCTCTCGCTCGCTACTCACCCTCTCGCTCTCTCCGCAATACTAACCTATACTATAATACAGTCATGGATTTCTCATCACTCATTCTATTCGTGTAAAAATCACAATCCCGAGACGCAGCCTACTTGGAGGCTGATATTCTTAACCTCGAAAACGTCGTGCGAGAAAATACACCTGATGCTTGAAAAACACCATAGCTAAAGCGTCGTATATCTTATGCCTTTTATCAGAATTAAGGTACACCAATGTCAACGTATACACATACTATATACACATTATAATATAATACATCATACATATATGTTACGTTACGAGGACGCTACTACTATTATTATTATTATTGATATATATTATAAAAAAAAAAGGAAACAAAAAAACAAAAAATACTCATTTAAATAAAACGGTTTATCATATAAACTGGCACAGTAATAAAATCGTGATTGCGTTCACCTTATCTCTGTTAAGAAAGACCAAAAACAAAAAAAACAAAAAAAAACATCCTCCTGCACTTTCACGCCCCATGATACATTATATATACACATCCGATAAACTGGAGAAAAAAAATTAAATAATACAATAATCTGGTAGAATTCCAGAAGGAGAAAATGGTAAATCCGATCTTCATCGCTACAAGAGAAAAGAAACATTCTCCTTCAGATATTGATCACGTTTCTCGAAATAGGAGGCTGATGGCACATGAGTTTTAGAGATGAAGTTATAGAATTCATTTTGAACTGCAGTAGCTAGTTTACTTCAAGTGTCCGAGTCAGAGATCATCGATCATCGAGCGGTTAACGCGCGGGCTTTATGTTCGCCTCTTAAATGGAGTTTCGGGCAATGGGTCACGTGGCCGATTTTAGAGTTTTTCGGAACTTCGGCCTCATTTTTATGGAAAACTTCGATGAATTTAGAATATTTGGGGAATAATAATGCTGCCAGCAAGTGCGGTCTGGTCAGGTAGGGCAAAATAAATATCGTGCGAATTTAATTAATATATTTATTTTGCTCCGGAACGCAACTTGAGGTAATATTTTCGAAATTATTCGATTATTAAATATTACGATGATTTTCCGAATCTAGTTGACCATAGCGCACTTCCTGACGCATCCACGGTTATTTTGCAAAAGATTCCAAATCGATTAAAAACTCGTGCGTCACGTGCTCGTAACTCCTTGAATCGCAGCGAATGGCGATGAGAGTTGCTTACTTTCGTTACGATCAAACGGGGATACTAAGCTCAGCGAAAAAGTGGGAACCAGGTGCCACGCGAATGAAGAGAAGTTGAACGGGCACTTAGGAAGAGTGTATTTATAATTAGTTCAGTAGTTTAGAAAATCTACGAAACGTTGATTTCGATTAAACCGATTTCATTTACTCGGGCATCGCAGAAGTCAACGCTCAAAAGTTACAGATGTCGCTGCGCCCCTGCTGCGAGCAGTCAAATTAACAACACTACCTAACGGCATGCTTGATATTAAAATAAGCAATCACACAGAACCGCAAATAACGCAAATTACTCGATTCAAATTTCGTACATGTAGGTATACAGCTGTGGCTATACGAAAAGAAATTCGAACATTCATTTTTATAGCCGCAGCTATACACATGTACGCAAGGACTCGATTCTTGGTGAGAGGAGCACATCGAGACAGTCGTCAATCATTGTTGATCGGTAGGTATAAACATCGGTATAAAATCAAGTTCCAATTGAGCTGCACGTTTGCTGTGTATAGGTTCTTTTCTAGTTAATTTCCACGTGCGCAAAGAGCCCACATGAAAGAGGACCCGCGCACTTGCTTGTGGCCTAACGTGTTTATTTATCGTTGACGTATGATATACGCACTTGATGTACCAATGCGGGTTACATTTCCCGTCTCTTTCACTCTCTCGTTCTCTCTCACTCTGAGACGTAGGTCGACGTGTACCTTATCTCCGTCGTCCCCAGTCAACTATTTATAATAGCTTCTAGGTTGACTTTAAAGCTTGAGAGCGGTAGCTGACGGTGGGTTGTATGTAGCTAGGTATCGCGAGAATGTGAAAATATGACATCGTAGTATGGTGTCACCGAAAAGAGGGTCTCCCACTTTTATGAAACCGAGTCGGAAATACACCGACGATCTCCCCGCTGCTTCTAACAAGCCGCGAGTCTCGTCTCGTCCCGTCTCGTCTCTCCGTTCCTTTCCTTTCCTCTCCGCTCCTCTCCTCTCCTCTCCTCTCCTCTCCTCTCCTCTCCTCTGCTCTCCGCTCCGCTCCTTGTTCAAGTTCTCTGCGTCTAGCCACGGCCTAGCCTCGTCTAGCCTGGCCGGTGACGGGAACGACGACGCGCGGGACATAATTATATATAAAATCAAATTAATTAAAGATCGAGTAACGCTGCTAAAGTGGTAATCAAGAAGAACGGAACAGAAGACAACCGAAGGAAACGAAAGAGAATACGTATGAAGCCGATTATTAGAAAATAAAATTCTGGCTAATCCTGAGAAAGACCGAGTATATGGGATTATATTATTCGTAAATTTTCTAATACCAGAGAACCCCGCGATGACGAATAACGCGAAAGTGTCGCCACGAACCGCAACGTGTGCTTTACAGACGTCGCAGTAGGAGGAAACGGTCGCGGTCTAAGAGGTTCTCCTCGATACAAACTTATACATAAGTTAAGCATAACTATACCTAAACCGGACTAGACTAAACTCGAGTAACCGCGCGCGTCTTTGGGGGTTCTAACGCGTGTATAAAACCCTCCGCGATTTTCTGAAACCGTTCTAATTCTCGATAATTCGGCACGCGCAAGGAGTGAAATTCTATTCCGTCAAAGAAGAGGAACAGCTCGCGAGTGTTACAAGGCTCGGGGACCTCTGTCTAGAGTAGCTTTGCAGAGAAATGAGTAAAGCAGAGAGGGGTTTAATGGTGGGGGTTAAAAGCGAGACGGTGGACGAGGGGGGCGAGAGAGCCGCGGCGCGGCAATGCGCGTGTTAATGTAACGCGAGTGTGAACTGAGTTTGAAAACATGACAACGATTTACTGGCTTTCGTCACATTCAACGATTCACATAGATGAGAATAAAATAAAGTATAAATAAACGCTGTATGTTATATACATGGCTTCGTCCAATTGGCCGGAAGTCGCCCATGCGGTAAGTCACTTGCGGAGTTCCGGTAATTTTCTATATGTTCTTAGCAGTTTCATAGCAATAGGAAACCAGTAGAACTAGAAACCGAGATAGAGAGAGAGAGAAAGAGACGTAGAGAAAGACACGATGGAAAACAAACAAATTGATATTACTTTGTTGTACGAAGATTTTTCACGCCTGCAGTGACTCGATTCTCATACGTAGGCGTATGGTACACCTCATTTTTCGCCAAATCCGCTCACAATATGTTGAATAACGTGAGGAGCGGATGTAAGATGTAGATAGGCTCGCGATAAAGACACTGCGACCGTTTCCGCTAATACATTGTGATAATTCCTATTCATCTATAGGTACTACCACGCTGGCTATTCCGACGCAGGAATATTAAGTTGCTGATTATTAGGTATGCGTATACCAACTTTCACCTTCCCATGCGTTGTAACGACAAACTGCGCCCGAGGTATAACTTATAACTTACGGGACGCCGGTGAAGACCGTTATAAGTATAAACTCATGTGGGTGGAACGAGATTATGTGTATAATAAGCATGCTCGCTGTTACTGCACTTAACGTTGCTGTACATTAGTGTACCTACCTATATACGCTGTTGTATCCACACCTACCTACGTAATGCATGTGCCGTACACGGAAAACATCGACTATTTATACAGTTGGAGCTAAGTTCTTGATCCCCAATCATTCGGCCCTGAAGCATTTTACAGAAAAGTATGATGATTCGTTACAATCCAGGTTTCATGATACCTGCGGAGGCTGTTCGCACGGGATGAAAATGAAAATATGTAAAAGATAAGGTGAATCGACCATAAAGAGAACTACGAGGAGCCGCGCTTCAAAGACCGAAAGTCAAGGTCACGAATATGTAGCCAGAAGTTTGGATTGAACCCGAGGGAGAAGTTTATTCGATTTAGTTTTGTAAATCGGAAGATGGAGTCGGGCGGGGGTGCTAGTGCGTACAGTCGCGAGGCAAGGTCGAAGCTGTCGATTTATTCGTAATATCTTAACACGTGAGGTATGCGGAGTGGTTGTCCATCTAATAGCATCAGAGTATTAAACAAAGTAGAGCGAGCAGAGAAATTGTAGGTTTTCAGAAGCCGTAGGTGTTGCTGCCGACGATCCTCATCGGCGCCGTCAACCTCGACGTCGAGTGTGGCCAGTAGGTAAAACGCCAACGGACCCTTGACAATATCGTGCCAACTCTCGCGCGCGGCTTGACGATCTTTTCTTTTCTTTTTTTGTTTTTTTTTTTTGTATCGCAATTTCCCTTGATATCATAATCTATCCGTGGCCTCTGATTGCCTCTGAACAAAGAACGAAACACTTATCAGCGAGTGAAAAACGAAAGCAATGTCTCACGAGGAGGACACGGGTCAGACGCCCCAAAAAAATGAAGACGCTCCTGACGAAGGGTAAGAAATTGAGAGAAACAAAGTACGAAGAATGATCGAGGGTAGTTGATTAGGATCCAGTAGATCCTTTGGCTCGATCGTTTCACCCGTTGTACCATTTAGAAACATTATAACTGCCGATTAAAACCGTCCGATCGGTTGACCTCGAGTCTCTGAAATCCTAGACAGGGATAACCGATTAAAATGTCATACCTAAGAGCAACGACATGACATGTAACAATACGTTTTGCAGAATTGTACAGATCCCTACAATTGCGTACGCGGTGTAGACGATTTCTGATATTCAAGCAAGTAGCTACTGTTATTCTCTCCTTCTCTTTCTCCTTGTAGAACCGGCCAAATACGATGCTCTCACATATACCTATGTACATATACTTTCTATGCACTTTTGTGTGTATATTCGTCTGAATCGTGACACTGAGGTTACACGATGAACCGGTTTCAAGCCCTAGGCGTATCGAGTGCCGATTTTTATGCATAAGGTTCTCTCTGCGTGAGGTTTATATTCCATGCATCGAAGTAGTGAAAGAAGAAAGAAGAAAGGAGAGGTGGAACATGATTATTCTTTAGTAGATGAATTGATTGTAGATTTAGAGGAAAAATAGCGGTTGAAAGCGCCGTGCGTGACGACGACTTAACCTCGTACAGCGTACCCGGTGCTGTGTGCCTCCCACTATACCTCCCGGGTCTCCTCACCTGGTTTTCCTTGATCTGCGGCCCCCAAAATATCAACCTTGTGCCATGTTATAGTCCGGTAAAAGTTCGGCAACGTGCTACCGGCAGCCCAGTCGGTCGTGAAGACGCCTTTGAACGCCGGAAAAATCGTTATAAACGAAAATCGGAAAAATTCTTACAATTTTGTGAAGTTTCTTACACAGTTTTCCGTGATCTAGTACAGTGCATCGCGACGCTTGATTAACGGAAAAAAGGCGGAAGGGAGAGAGAGGAAAAATAGCCTGTGGGATACGTCGAGTACCGAAGAAAATCTCACAGTCACGAGTAGTTCTTACGTATATTTTTATTTCATCCTGATGATAATTCCGCCATCATCCTGGCTCGATTACGTCACAAATCTTGACCGGCCACCAGCTCGACCGGCTAAACGTAGGAGTAGAATTTTGCCTCGTCGTACTCGCGTTAGTCAGAACGAACAAAAGTCCGGTAGAATGATTCCAGCTTTGGATTGGCCGGAATCTTCTTTGGGCTACGGAACGTTCAGGCTCCAGACATCACCGGAGATTAATTGTAATTTGTTGAAGTGAGTTTCGAAAAAGATGTTCCCGAGTATACGTATACGTATACGTATAACTAATATATATGATCAGTTTTGCATTCAGGCATCTCATTTTTCCCGCTTGTGTTTTTCTCCCTCCATCCTCTCTCTTTCTCTCTCAGTTTCTTTCTTTGTCTCACTGCTAATCTCGCGATGCTAACTGACCCTGACCAACTTATCTGGCGGATGAGATACGTAGGCGAATTCTAATTGCCTGAATTAACACTTCGAGATGTTCACCGAGTCTCCGGCGTGTTTGCACATATGTTTTATTGTTATGAATTTGGATATTAGATTGTATAGCTGGGCGTTTAGGCATGAGAATCGGAAAAAGAGTCTGGTGTATGATATGAGGGTAGAAAACAATGTTCATCTCTGTATAAATATCTCCTGCATATTCAGGTACTATATACGATCATATACCAAACAAAACAATACAAAGAAAGAGAGAAAAAAAAAACACAAAAAAATTATACATTCACCACTGACGTACTCGCGTGTCCACTGTACTTTGCATTGTAGGTTACTCGGATTGGCAACCGGGCTAGGACGCGGCGTTCATTTCGAGGAGGGCTTACGAGAGCATCTTCGCTTGAAAGCTTATATCGAGGAACAGGACAGGTTGGCATGTCATACCTACGTCAACTTATCGTTGCACGAATTTTCGAAATTTAACAATTCCTCTTACGGTATAACCAACACTGGAAAAGAAAACAATAATTCTACTACCGCCTTTCAAGAGACCCTCTTTATCCCCCGGGGGTTGAATACAACCGTGTCGCTTCTCAGGTACCGCGCAACATATCGTACGTCGGGAACAGGCGCACGCTTGTATCGGGTACCTCCGGACCGAGGTAGCACAGCTAAATTTTGGGGGCGAAATGGTGGGTGTCAGGTAGTGCCCGAACCGGCGCTGCAGGGAGCAAAACGGCCGAGTGTAGAAGTAGAGTGAGAGGGGGGTGAAGATTGAGGGGGCTTTCCATTCCTCTCAGAGATTGTATAGCGGCCATGGCGGTGACCTGACTCCCGCAAAGTCTTTGCGCGCGGTCTTTGCCTACCTGTGGTACTAGCCTACACCAGCAAACCAGGTTTCGTTAGCCAGCCCGGAAAACTGCTCGTGAATCGACTTCTAAATAACTCGGCGCGCGTCGTCGTCTGCTCGACTGCCAGCTAGCTTTGCTGCGCTCCTCCAGATCGTCACTTGGGCAATATAATCATAGAACTCGTTCGCTTTAACGGGGAGTTTAACCGCCGAGGTGTAGTAATGGAGCTAGAAGATCGGCGGATGAGAATGTGATATCTGAACAGTCATACGGTTTCGTTCGTATCGAGTTCATCGGGCAGTGTAGTGCTGATGAATTGCTACCATAACAATAAAGAGTCGGACGCGGTGAGAAGAGGGGTTTCACTATAGTTTGGCGAGATAAAACGTCGAGGTGAGGGGCCAAGGTGCAACTTGCTGCGCGATAGAATCGCGGCGGGAGACGCGCGGCGCGAGGTAAACGTAACGGATCGATTCCCAGAGCCCAGGCCAACGGGCTGACGCCGTCACGAGCCTCGCGTCGTCGAGTGATCCGTCAAAGGCACGCGCTGGCAAACGTGGGACGCCTAATACGACAACGGGAAAACCTAAAAGGGGAAGAAATAACCGCCTCGAGCCTGGGAAAATTTCAATCATCACACGAGGTGGAGGAGCCAGATTTCAACCTGGCTGGCTGTCGTTTGCAGAGTAAGTGATCGAGAGGATTGGAGGGTTGAAGTGGAGGAGATCGTCGGCAACTGAACCTGGTGATACGGAACGATGGGCCGCGACGTCGCTGCGGGCCACGGAGGTGAGGTAGCGGCGACGGCAAAAACGGCAGCATCATTGAAACGAAAAAACGTGGGGAAGGAAGGCGAGGAAGAGGGAGAGGGTGGTGACTCGATTAACCGCGTTGCCAGCTGGGGGAGGTAGCTGAAGGTAACCGGCGAGGTGCGGGCGAGCGATGCAGCGGCTGCGCTCGACGTTCAAGCGATCGCGCACGCCAACAGGCGCCGAAATGAAGTCGCAGTCGAGTTTGGAGGTACCCAAACAAGTAAGGTCCGCATCCTTCGACGAGATACAACTCGAGGCGAAGCGTCAGGACGGGGTACGAGCGCGGGAACAGAATCCTGGAGCCAATACCTCGGCAACTTCATCCTACTCTCATCAAACCTCACATCATTCCGCAACCGCCCTCGCCACTTCTGCTACCTCAGCCAACAACGAAGCATCCTCGACACCGAACAGCCTCACGATCGTGAATCTCAATCCAAATCGTCACCAGCATCAGGAGTCAGCCGTCAGGAGATTGACGACACTCCGGGTCCCTCAACTCCGAAGCAATCAACGATCCAAGAGTTTTGACGCATGTGGAATCGACAAAAGAAGTTCAGGGAATCCTTCGCCCCCACCAATACTTCAAATATCCGGATGTTACCATTGCGCCTGTGTCGAGGTATACGAGAGACAGCAATCTAGAAAAAACGAAGCTGCGGAATCACCTTCGGCCCTATCAGCAGCCAAGAACTTCCTGGACGATGGTGGGTCAGCAGGAGGAGGAATCAGAAGCAGAGACAATGAAGACGAGGATGAATCAGATAGGGAGGAAAATGATGACGATGAAGAAGTCGAGGACGACGATGATCAGCCAGAAGATTCAGGGGATGAAGAGACTGACGAGGATGTAGCAAGAGCTGTGATTCGACGTCGTGAACAAACCCCGGTGGGTTACGGTTACCAGCAATATTCTAAAGAAAGGGATCGAGAGCACAGTCCCGAGATCCTCGTCACATTGACCGGCACAGACGCCTGTTATCCGTCTAATTCAAGACGGAGATCTGTCGCATCCCCCAAACTATCGCGCCAGGAAGCTCTTACATCTTTCCCGGCAGGTCTGTCCTTCAGTCACGGAACTACGACCAAAGAAGACAATGACGATGATGACGAGACCGAGGGCAGTACCCCCGAACCATCCACGACGGAGTGCGATAACGATGACCAAACGGGACCAAGGGGAGGACGGCTCGTTGTAAGGGATATATTTTTGACGGTACCGGAATTGAAACGAGACCGTGCAGCGTCCGTCGACTCCTGTTTCAACGGCAGCAAAAATGCAGAAAAAAGCGGTCCCAGTCAGCAGGGTCTTCTTGCTGTTCCTCAGCAGAGTTTGCGCTCGAAAAGTGTCGACATCGTATTACCAACCGACGTTCAGACAAGATACACGGCTCTCCTACCTTCAACCGAGTCTCGTCCTCTGCGAGGGTAGGTTAACCTCGTAAATATAACGTGTCACACGAGGAAAAGTCCCGCGAGGACTTACTGAAAGTAACGAATGCCCGCGAGTTCGGTAATTCAGTTGGAGTGCGTCGGTACTATGCTTACTCGCTTGGTATATATGGGGAACGTTGCCGAAATCCGTTTATACCTACGTATAACAGTCTAGTAATTTTGAAATGACGGGGAAAAATAGTTGCACTCTATTCCTGTTGACTTCAGATCTTGAACCTATCTAGCATAATACCATGCCGATGAAATATATAGATTTACAATCATCTTATGCACGTAGAATATGCAGGGTGGAGGGAGAAGGAGCGGACCGGAAGGGTGCTCGAGCCCGGCCCAGCGATAACCGGGTATTTAATAATCGCGTATCTCCGATTTCAGAGGGAGAGAGGCTGGCGAAAGCGGCTCGAGTGCTGGCCAACAAAGAGAACCCCGATCGACGCCAGACTGGGGACCGAGCGCGATTAACGGGGAGCACCTCTGGGTCCCGACCGCGGCTTCCGGGGACTTTTGCTACGTTACTGATTGCTCTGTAAGTAAAATTTAGTAAATTGTGGCGCTCTTCAAGCAGAGCATCTATTTTCCGATTATTTCAGTATCAACCGAAAATTGAAAAAACATTTGAACCATTTTTCATCTTGCAGAAGCACGGACCGAGACTAAAGTGCGCGGCTTGTCGCGTGGTAGCACATGCCTGCTGCGCGACGGCACTTAATTTTGCTTGCAAACCGAGTTTCCGGGATGTCGGCGTGCGCCAATACCGAGAACAAACTTCAACGCACCATCACTGGGCCCACAGAAGATCGCAGAAAGGGAAATGCGCGAATTGCAGCAAGTCCTTTCAGTCAAAGCTGAGCTTCAGTTCCAAGGAGATAGTAGCGCTTAGTTGTAGCTGGTGCAAAACCGCCTACCACAATAAAGAAGCCTGTTTCAATGTCCAGAAGATCGGGGAAAATTGTGAACTGGGTAGTCATGCATCGGTGATAGTTCCTCCCTCTTGGATTGTCAAGCTACCGCGCAAAGGTAGCTTCAAAAGTAGCCTCAGAAAGTCACCTCAGAAAAAGAAGGGGTCAACAAGTGGCGGTGGATGCCTGGCACCGTCAGCTTCCTCCAAAAAAAAGCTCAAGGATAAGGACAAGGAGAAGGATAAGGATAAGGAGCAGACAAGACTCTGGATTGTGAAGCCTATTCCAACAGCGAGCGTCAAGCCTGTCCTGGTATTCATTAACCCTAAATCCGGGGGCAACCAGGGTGCAAAGCTTCTTCAGAAATTTCAGTGGCTTTTGAATCCGCGTCAAGTATTCGATCTCACTCAAGGTGGTCCGAAAATGGGGTGAGAAATAATCCGTTCTGACAATATCCTTTGATTCCACCTCCTAATCGTTTGACATGATCGTTTTCCGTTTCTTTCCTAATAGATTGGAGCTTTTTAAAAAAGTGCCAAACCTGAGGGTACTAGCGTGTGGTGGTGACGGTACAGTAGGTTGGGTCCTTTCGATCCTTGATCAAATCGGGGCCTCGCCGCCACCGGCGGTCGGAGTCCTCCCACTCGGAACAGGTAACGATCTTGCACGTGCCCTGGGCTGGGGTGGTGGATACACGGATGAACCGATAGCAAAAATCCTCTCGAACATCGGAGACAGTGACACGACGCTTCTTGACAGATGGCAGCTATCCGTTCAAAGAAACAACGACGCTCCAGGAGACGACGATGCTGGCAAGGGGAAAGAAAACCTCCCGCTCAATGTCGTTAACAATTACTTTTCCCTTGGCGTGGACGCCCACATCGCTCTGGAGTTCCACGAGGCCAGAGGTAAGAAAAATACAAGCATGAGCTTCATATTGAAGAGATACCTTTCTATCATTGTATGTGTATGTGTGTGCGTACGTATGTTTTTGTCTATCGCAGAGGCTCACCCTGAGAAGTTCAACTCTCGTCTACGCAACAAGATGTTCTACGGACAGATGGGAGGAAAGGATCTGGTCCGACGGAAGTGGAAAGATCTCTCCGAATTCGTCACGTTAGAGTGTGACGGGCAGGATTTAACGCCAAAGCTGAAAGAACACCGAGTCCATGCAATTGTCTTTTTGAATATCGGATCATACGGAGGAGGCACTCACCCCTGGCCAGCAGGAGGTGGTGGCAGCAGCAGTGGAGGTGGATCAGGTGGTACCGGAGAACCGACTACAGACGACGGGCGAATCGAAGTTGTAGGGCTGACCACCTACCAGCTGCCTCTACTCCAAGCTGGTGGTCACGGTACCTGCATAGCTCAGTGCAGCAAAGCGAAGCTTGTCACCACACGGACAATTCCCATGCAGGTATTTTACCGTTCTCATTCTATTCGGTGTATCTTTTTTTTTTTCATTACTGGATGATTATTTTTTTTTTTTTTTTTTGCCTGCACATCAACATCGCAGTGCTTAGAGTGATTGATATGATTTTTGACCACCCATGTGAGTAGTTGAAAATAGACCTCGCGTCGCTTTCGTACTGGTAGGTATACCCACGCTGTGAATAATGAATTTGCTCGTGTCGAGTGATTGGGTGATTAGTGAAGTGTGAAAAGCGTTGTTCTTGATGGCCTCTTTGTTTTTTTTTTTTTCTTGAAAGGTTGACGGCGAGGCATGTCGCCTGCTTCCATCGGTCATTGAACTGTCTCTCCTGAACCAAGCCACGATGCTCGCAAAGCGGAGAAACACAGGAAAACCACAGCAGAATGTTGGGGCAAAACTAGAACGGCTCAAGCTACCGGTCATGAGGATCAAAATGTCAGACTATGAATCTTTCCACTCGGACAAAGAGCGCCTCAAACGATCCGCCGTCTCTTGGCTTCCCGATACCCTTGACCTCGAGGCTACCCTCGACCTTGAATCCCTGAGAGCTCTTCTTGCCAAGGAACTTCCCATGGACGCATGTTGCTTCTTGGACTGTAAGTATATCAAATAAGAAAAGCTTCTTCACCGAAGTGTTGATGAGCTGAAACGTTTGACACTACGTACAGCTTGCACGGCGGAGCGATTCTTCAGGATCGACAGAGCCCAGGAGCAGCTTCACTACGTGACGGACGTTGCAGCAGAGGCATTATACGTTCTGGAGGAGGGACCAGCCGCTGTACCACAAACGGAAGTTGATATTCCCCAGCCGTCGCCAAGGTAGGTGGAGGTTTTCGCGCGGCAGAGCGTTGCGCGGTGGTCTTGCGGAGAACGTGACCGCGTCTTGAACCGAGGGAACGATTTCAGCGACGAGACGTCCAAACCTGGAGCCAGATCTGTGACTGAGGAAAAACGGCCTTCGCCAGGACTCGCGTCTTCCGCTGAACAGACTCGATCCACGCGAGAACCGGATCCGGAGCGTCGTGCGTCGAGCCGGAGGGTACCGGAAATTGCCGTGGCTGGAACTAATGAACCGGGAAAAATTCCAGAAAACGCACCATCCAACGGTGCCTCTTCAGCCAACAAATCGAACGACTCGTTCTCCGCTGCTCCGAGTCAATCCTATCAACCCCCTTCATTCGTCAGGTTAGATTTTCGCAATTTAAAGTCTTTCATAGCGTGAAAAACGACGATGGGAGAAACATGCAAAACGGATGATGTTGGTCAATGAACAAAAGTTTTGGAGCTCATGCATTTTCTCACTATTTCGTGATGTTTCGATGTTTTCTCGCGTAGCTCGAGGGATCGGTTGTTCGGACTGAGTGCCGACGTTCACGAGCACGGGCGAACTTTCGGTGGTGATCTCCTGGAGAAAACGTGTGACGATATACTGAGGGCATCGAAAGTAGGCGATCTGCAAGCCCTCAAGGATCTCCACTCCCGGGGTTACTCTCTTCTATCGATTGACGTTAATGGACAAACGGCCTTACACGTTGCCGCTAGACACGGTCACAAGCAGATCGTTAGATACCTGATCGCTTGTGCACCGCCGACAATCCTTGACATGGTGGACAACGACAAGTAAGTTAAATTGTTAAAAATTTCTATAACTGACGTTAAAAGTTGAATTCTTTGTCGTTACAAGAAATTATCAACTTTTCTTTTCAAAATAACAACAGGGGTCAAACAGCCCTCCACAAAGCGGCTCAGCAAAAACGTCGTGAAGTTTGCTGCATGCTAGTCGCCGGAGGAGCAACTTTAACGGTTCGTGATCGTCACGGGAATACGCCACGTCAGCTCGCCCTGATTGCCGAGGATCGAGAATTGGCGGCGTATCTTGAAAGTGAGTATAAATTATAATAATACAATACATTGCAATCTTTCTAGTTTCGCGTGAAACCTCGGGCCGTAGATTAGTTTAGCGTTAAGATCGATTCAATAAACTAAATCGAATACCTGATCATCCTAGGTCAGGAACAATTTCATCTGGTCACTGTCGACATGGAAAGCGTTCTTTGACCCACCGAGCTTTACGGGCGAGCTTAACAAGCTTGCAGCGTACATAAATTCCATACGAAAGCCGGTTGATGATCCGTTTCTGACACAACAAACTAACAAAAGAAAGAAAAAAACAAATAATAATAATAATAAGAGAAATTTTGATCTTCTCAAATCGTAGCTCGTATATATTATATTATTATAATTAATATATGATGATGATCATTATTATCATTATCCTAATAATTGTTTTAAATCGACGATTTTTATTCCGCTCCCCATGACTATGTATAGTCTATCGAATATTATTACAATATAATATATAGCCTATGCACATCTATTATAAAAATATAGAAAAAGAAAATGAAAGATAGAAAGGTAAGCAGAAGAAAGGAGATGAGGTGAAAAGAATAATAATTGATCGAACTGCCTGCTATAATCTGTATTATAAACATATACCTGTCCCATGTGAGAAAAAGTGAAAAAGTAAAAAAGAAAAATGAAAAAAAAAAAGAAAAAAATGAAATAAATAGAGTTATTGTTCGGTACCAAAAAATGAAATGAACGGGATCAACGCGAGAACACCAATTAATTCTTAGATGCGATCGATTATGCTATTTATATCTTCTATATATACCTCTATATAATACACGCATATTATATCAATGATATCGAGATATGATATTATTCTCCTCTAATATATGATGTAAAATTTTCTCAATTATTATTACAATATATCATATATTATCAAATCTTATACAAATAATATATAGTAGAATGAACCCGAAAGACGATCGAACCTATACGATAGTATACATAATAAATATATACACATACTCGTACTCACCTATGCGTACGTAGGTATGAATACCGAATATACATACATACACATTATAGAGCCGGATCATATTCGGTGTGATTGTTGTGAAGTAGATTTTAACGTATTTATTGAATCTCAACCTGAGTTATGGAATATATTTGATTGCTCCTATTCTTATACATAATAATTCAGAGAATATACCTTGCACTATATTTGAAACGAGAATACATTATGAAGCGGAGTGAATATATTTATACATATATTTGTGTATGCATAAATACCTGTAAATATATATGTATATATATATGTGTGGGGGGGACATCCCCACATTTAATGATCCACGTAGATTCGTACCTATCGATTTGTGTGCCGAGCGCCTATATCCGCGAGCTATTTCATCCATTCCATAATTATCTAGCTATATTTGAGAAATTTTCTATAGGTAATCGCTCAATTAAGAAACAAGGAAAAAGAAGTATATCTACCTATGAATTGTACAGGAAATTAGATGATGATTATGTTGTCTTGATGTAGAACAAATTTGACGATTTTTCTCGAAGCCTATACGGCTATCCCAACGGATGAACGGGCGTT
This sequence comes from Phymatocera aterrima, assembly GCA_963170745.1. NCBI lineage: Eukaryota > Metazoa > Arthropoda > Insecta > Hymenoptera > Tenthredinidae > Phymatocera > Phymatocera aterrima. The sequence continues at coordinate 1,100,386 of OY720668.1, forward strand.
TACGAATCCAATTCTATTCGGGGATCACGCAGGCTCCGCCTATACAGCATAACATATTATGCATACAGAAGTATCGATACAGGTATATACAAATATATATATAAATATATGACGCGATGAATGAATAAATAAATAAATAAATGAATAAAGAAATGAAGATATAAAGAAATAAATAAATAAATGAATATCAGTAATAGTAATAATATTATTATTATTATTATTATTATTCCGTGTAAAGAAAAGTTATATAAAAATTCTACGAGAAGAAACTTATAAACGAAAATGCCTTCTATGGTCCACACATATAAAGATATTAATTATATATACTATATATTATAGTCGAAAAAGGAAGAGAAAAAAAATGGAGAAAATAGAAAAGGCGAAATAAAAAAAAAAAAGTAAATGATTATACATACGTATATACTACCTACTTTAACGTAATTTATATAATATACATACATATTATTATAAAGAGAAAACTGAAACACAGTATTGCCTTCCTCGGTGAGGGTTTGGACCGCAAGTTTCATAATTTATAAAGCAATAAAACGAGGAGAGAGAAAAAAACGAAAAAAAAAACAAAAAAAAAAAAAAAACGAAAAATGAGGAAAACAAAAGACAATGGACAATCATAATTAATTGCGGTCCGAACCCTTTACACAATATTTTACCTATATTATTATAGTATGTATCATATTATTTTATTTCTAAATCTAATTACTATATATATTATTATTGTTCTCCTTATGATCGTTATATATAGAAATACATGCATTATTATAAATTATAAAACCAAACCAAACGAGAAAAAAAAAAAAAAAATAATGATAATCCTGGTTGAAAATTCCTTTTCTACTGTACGATCCTATAGCTCTGAAATGTTTCGAATCTTACTATAATATACTAGTTTATAGAAATCTCTACCTATACATATATATATATATATACAGGTATACACCTATTATACAATTCACTACATATTGTGTAGGAATAATAGTCTATTATTAATAATAATATATTAATTCTTTTTTACGCTACCTCCTATACCGCCGCCCGGCTCTCTACCCCCTCGTAGTGCCTCCGTTTCAAACTAAAAATATTTTTACATTTGTAATCTAGTATACATATATATATACATAGTATACAGGGCGATTGAGAAAAATGAAAAAAAAAATGAAGATAGGAAATGGGAAGCGAAACGAGGAACGGTCTATTTTAAAACGTGGATGAAACATCGGTTCGTTTGAAAATCGGTTGCAAATCCATTTTTCAAAGGCCTGTTTCTCAGCAACGCCCGGAGACCTTTTCAATTTTCAAACGACAAATTGGAGTCTCAGTTTGTACAGTTTCTGAAAGAAACAAAGATCCTTCGGATTGATGGACGCTTTCGAATTCAATTCATGATTTAAAGCAGGCCGGTGGTGTTCGTTTTCACCCTGCACCCAGTACATAAATTATAATACCACATAATATTCAATCGATATTACAGTAATCACTTTTACAGTTTCACGTACACTATAATTCTAGAACCTGTAACTATATTTTAATTATTATTATATTATTATTACTATTATTATTAATATCATTGTTATCATTATTCATTATCGATTATCGAATAGCATAGTATAATATATCGACATTCACCGACACTGACAAAAACCGAACGGGTTTCACCGCAGCCTGTCATATCGAATATTTATGTCCTCCTATAATCGGGGGATGGAAACTGTTGAAAACTGTTCAATCCGCGCTTAATCGCGCCACCATATCCTCCCTATAACACACTGTCACATTATTACAATATAGTTTCGATATTATCGTTATTATTATCATTGTCATATTATTATTATTTATATTATTATTATTATTATTACTACTACTATTATTATTATTATGATTATTATCTTACTGTTCAAGTTGTTAACGTTGTCTGTTATATACTATATTACATTACTGTACTATAATTGATAAAATTTATCAAGTTGAAAAGATAATCGTTATTGTATACAATACCTAGATGCATACATTAATGATTAATATAATTATACTATGCTTAGAATGATCATCATTGATTATCATTGACTTTATCTATTCAATTTTTCGATTTTCTTTCTTATTTTCAATAAATATATCTAGATAATATTAACGATTGATGATATAACATGTATTTATGATATTTGATACGTCACCTTGCCAGCAACGATAACAACGTGATTCGTTGTATTTAGTCATTTTGAAAAACAAAAAAAAATAAAAACAAGAAAAACCAGGTGAAATAAATGGAGTATATGATAATCAACACATATTATGTACTTGCTCCGTTTCTCGGGTGTAAATTCGATATCGATTGCATATGATTGTTCGAATGTGAAATTGAAAAAAGCGAGATTGAAAAAAAAAAAAAAAAATGAAACAAATAACAATCTAGGGAAGGAGATAATAATATGTTCAATGCATAGTATACATGCATATCATATCGCAACTATTGTATCATAGATTGCAGAAGAAAAAAAAAATATAAAATATACACCTATACACCTATGTATTGTATAGTAAGGTGGCCCTTATTTGGCGATCGGTGGAATTTTAACCGGGACCCCCCCCCCCCCGGCACCGCTCCCTCGCCCAGATCGGTTTGAAATAAATAAATGAAAATCTGGATGAAATTTGAGCTTTATGGCTCATCGGGGTGGGGTGCCTGTAAGCCCGTACGTCTGCCCGTTCAATCAGCATAGGATTTTCGTATGGAAAAAATGCATTATTTTTTTCCGTGCCCATTGCGCGTTGGAAAAATTCGCCGTTCCTCGGTCACTCTATAGTACCATACTCGGTGAGTATGTAGAAATTTTTTCAGCTATCTACAATCATATACAATTCATTAGAGGAGCCTCAGCCGAGTAAATAATATTTTTCCAAAATTAGAATCTGTCGGTGGCGGCTACTCTGTGAAATAATGATTGCAGATGGCCGTGAAAATTTGTATACACGTACCTACTTACCAACTATGGTGCTATATAAAGTGACGGAACGGCGGATTTTTTCAACGCTTGCAACGGACACGGAAAAAAATAATCAATACTCTCGATGAAAAATCCCTTGTTAATTAAACGGGCAAAAATACGGGCTTATTACAGGCATCATTTCTCATCAAGCCAGAGAGTTCAAATTTCACCCAGATTTTCATTTACTCATTTCGAACCGATCGAAGGGGGAGGGGAGGGGGGGGGGGGTGGAGTCCGTGGTCAAAATTCCACCGAACCCCAAATAAGGGCCATCCTAATGTATAGTATAAACACGAGAAGTTACATAATTACAGTAATGGAACAAAAGTATTATTACACGTTATACTCACGGTGAAAATATATTCCTGATTATCGTTCGATGAAAAAATTCACGGGGGTACCAGCTACGATAATAAAATTTCGACAATCCATTCGAAGATAATCTGGGAGTTTGTGAGAAAATTTGACCGGTGTTTCTCAGAATTTTTTCACCAATAATTTCTTTTGCAGTTCTTCAAAAAATAATTAACATATATATTTTATCGCCACGGGGTTATAGTGAATGAGCCTACATCTGATTCTGCTGTACTATCATTAAACGAATATCTTGAGTGTCTATAAATGAATCAATTCATAACATGCATCATATTATCGATATCATTATTATTATTATTATTATTATTATTATTATACAATTATTATAATAGAATTGTCAAGTTGATCAATCATTATCACTATTATATATATATATATGTATATATATATATACATGTATATACTATATATATAAATATAAATGTGTACATATATATATTATATTATTAAATTTTGTCGCCGGCGTTGAATGATTAATTTGACTCGATATTATTATATGTATGAGTGGTGTAATCAATGGCGGGGAAAAAAATGTATGAAACTAAGGCGGCAGATTTGATATTCTTGGTACTTTCCAATGGAATCTCAACGTACTTCGTATAGCTACTTACGCAAACATACCTATTAATAATAATAATATTATTATTATTATTATTATTATTGTTATTATTATTATTATCATTATATTTTCCTCAATTAACAAGGTATAATATATCTGTAAAGTAATTTTACCATAATAAAGATATTCAGAATATATTGAAGAGAACGAGCAAAAAGAAACCCCTCCCGCTCTCGATCCTCACCTCCAATACAGTTGTACCGCCCGTTTATTACAATATCGTTGCAACGGGATAAATTCGTGTGTTTCGCGTGTTTCGGAGAGAAATAAAATGACTAGTAAGGCAAAGATGAATGGATAGATAAAATTGTGTATTTATAGGTATACATTGAAAATAGATATGTCAGTTGAGTTTAACGTCTGGAACAAGACCGGGTTTACAACAACGTTAGTTGGAGCAGCAGCCGATATAAGTTTTATTTGCGAATCATACATGTCTTTTATATTCGATGGCGTGTGAGTAATAAATACGAAGGGTGATCTCATCCCTCGTAACGATAAAGCATTTGATTGTATTTCATGAAAATAGAACGAAATATTGAACGAAGGACAAATATTATACAGTACGGAGAGACATTGAAAGATGTATTTTATTTCTTCGTCGTCATCACACAACACCTGCAGTAGTTGATCGATGCATTGAAATCGTCATATCGAAATGATTGCGTGAAATTCATCGACCTTGTTATCCGCCAACTGAAGAGACCGTCGTCAGGTGGAGGGCGACCCCGCGTCTCAGCCAAATGTCTCGTTGTCCTAGGTCACAGCTGACTGGTAAGCCAGATATGAGCCGGTTTCTTCTTAAATCAACATAAAGCGGTACGTCAATCAGAGAATCAAGGCTTGTCCGGCCCGCCGCGTAATCATCGCTGCCCTTAATCCAGTAGGAAACGTGACACCGAGGTGCTGTTAACACCGGAGCCTCGTCTGGCGTCACGTCGGTTAGACGACAATTGCGGATGGCTGCGCCTGTATGATTTTAGTGGGGAAAAAAGTTGGTAATTTTTAGGAACGTCGATGCTTCGGCATGAACTGAAACCGCGTAAAACATTTTACAAACCGGTTAAAAGCAATCCTTCGACGGTGACGCCACACTTCGATCCTGCGTCGTGAATTGTGTCAGTTTCGGACCAGTCGGCGCGAAGGATTAACTCCTCGATCGGTTGTCCAGTTTTTCTTGCCGTTCGTTGCTTCAATGCTGCGAAAAACGCTTCGGGTTTACCAAGCCGAGAAAGATCCACACGATCTATCACTCCGTTAATCGATTCTGTCAGAGCTTCGTGTTTTTCGACAACTTGCCATGCGAAACGAACCAACTCGATTGGTCCGGTGGGCCACTCTTCTAGCCATTCTCTCGGCGTCTAGAAAGCCGATGATTTATCACATATTCTTATCATGCCCGAGCAGGGGTGGGAATGAAGAGAAAGAAAAATTATCAAATTATCGTCGCCTTACCATTGAGCTACGGGATCGGAAATCATAGTTTTGAATTTCACGATGTACGCGTTTCAGCAATTTCGTTGCCGATTTTCGTTCCAGATAAAAAAATTCCTTAATAGGATCGCTGCTCTCTCGCTCATCGTTGGATCTTGCTTCGATATTGCTGTCGTCTTTAAGTTGACGCAGTTTCGCTAATTCTTTAAGAAGATTTTGGAAACTCGTAGAACTTCCGATTCCCCCGTTAATCTGTTCCTCGTTTTCATTTCCAGACGATTTTCTCTCCGATGCAATTCCTGTGGAACGGTGAAACAGGCGGATAAAATTAGAGAAAATATTGAAATGAGAGAGGAGAAGAATTCACTCGAACACACCTCGAAGGAGCACCAACGCCGATTCGGCGGCTGCCCTCTCCCAAGCGCGATCGGCATTTTTCGGAAGGCCAAAATAATCACTCGGAGGATCGTGATCGGGGAGTCGATCAATAACTTGGAGAATTCGCGCTGGATCCTGATAAGCTGAAGCCTCAGAAACGCTGAGGACTCCGCCAAGATTCCGACGACCGGAGTACACATCCCCTGACCAAATGTCAGCTAGGATTGCTCGCAGGGCGCGAGCATCGTAAGCGTCTTGAAGTCGACCACCGTAAACCGCAGCATCCAAGAGACCACGGCCTCCTTCCCAGTCGCCCTTGGACGTAATATCGGAGACAAGCTTGGACGCTGCTTCCAAATCCGTTTCACTCCATTCGTAGGATTTTATCCATCCCTGAGGTACGAATCTTCACGAAGGGGGAAAGGGAGAAATTGTGTTATTGAAATACAAGAAGAAGGTATCACGGCGAGGTTACCTTCTCCGTTCTTGTAGAGTAGCGTGTAGCCATGCGAGAAGAATCTTCTCTGGAGCATTGCCAGTTTCTTGTTTCTGTTGGTAAAGCTGCTGCAACGATCTTCTGACGTTTCGTTTCACACCTTCAGGTGGTTCGTAAGCAAGTTTTGCACAGAGTGCTGAAAGTCCGGGGTAAAAGCCAGAAAGACACTCTTCGGTAGTCAACCAAATCCTCACCTTCGGATCACGCTCTGTCGTACACGCGGGAGATCGTAAGAAGCTTTCCAAACGTGGAAGCCAGTTTAGGGCGAGCTGAAGGTTGCTTAGTAATACCCAGCCTCCGTCTCTGCATTTAAGAATTATCGAAAATATCAAGAAATTCATCGTTGATTTTGGAAAAATCATTTATATGCCGGTACATTTAGTACGCAGATTTTCACGTACCTGCAAGCTGCCTCTAAAGCCAATTCAGCCTGTTTGAGCTGGCCTTGACCAAGGGAAACCTCGACGAATGAAGTCTCGGCATTCGAGGCAAGTGAGCGTAACTCGGGACTAGGATCTGCTCCAGGAGACAATAGCAGAAGGACCGGTCGGTCGCCCCAGTCGCCTTTACCGAGGGACAAAGCAGGAGGAGCGATGTCTCTTACGCCTATTATATAAAAACGTAATAAAATTATAGTTCTGCTGTTTCATCACCTACGGACAAGGCATGAAACTTGCCTAATTGACTAGCTGCAAGCTTGGACAGAGCGGTGTGAAGGTAATCAGGACGCAGAGCGCGCACGACCAATGTCTTTTGTAGAAGAGTCAGAGCACCGTCAGCGAATATTCTTTCAGCATCCGAGAGCCACACCGGACAAAGTTTCGAGCCAATCTTGAACGGGGATCAAGAACCATTGAAAATCTTGACGCGTGATAAGATTTTCGTGAAATACATTTTCCATACCTGCGGCGTCGCAGCCATCAACGTTGCAACGGCATATTTACGCTCCTCCGGCACCCAGTCCGGTATCTCTGTCACCCCGCCACTCGACGCCCCGTTTTCGGTCAACAACAAACTCTTTTCTGCCGTTGGAACGTCCACACTTATCGCGAGGACCAAATGCAACGCCAAGGGCAGTCTGTGCTTGCGGTAAACTGCCTTTGCGCAGTGCTGATACGTCAAAGCAATCAATCTGGAAATTGGACAAACGAGACGAAGTTCAAAAGTAAGTCTCATAACGCCAACAAATTTTCATCTCATTGTCAGTAGGTAAACAATATTTCGGTAAATTCGATCATCATTATCGCGAACACTTACTTACCTCTTTTTTCTATTCTCATCGGCGCGTCTGCGGCCTTCGGGACCTTCGCCGCTATCAGCATCCCGGTGTTTCAACGCGGTCAGATAAATATCTGTGAATTCTTCAGCAGAAAACACATATAGAGGACCGAGTCGTGAAAGTTCTTTGACGGCCTGATAAAGACTAGCAGCAAATTCAGCGAATGAAGCATGTTTTTCAGCACGTCTCGCAACTTCCTCAAGGCTGCGTCTGCTGTCTCCGAGCGCACGAGCAATCTCCTTGGCTTTGGCTTGCGTGGCCTCCAGCGAGCCGAGAAGACCCCCACCAGGACCTTGCTGTCCAAGTAAAATATCCTGGCCACTAGCAGCTCCTAGTTGGCCAAGAAGATCAACTCGAGCTGCGTCTCTCTCTCCGGCTAATTTTTCTTCGCGTTCTAACGCAATTCTACGTTCCTCCTCTAGCTCCGGAGTCTCTCGGAGCAAAGCTCGCTCCACGAGCCTCTCAGCTAGACTGCTGATCCCGGCGCCAAGTACGACCTGCGCGACGACAGCTTCTCTAGGTAACTCTACTCCCTTCACCAAGGATTCTCTCCTTGTGGCCAAGAATAATCTGAAACCTGACTGAGCCGAGAGTATTCGATCGCCGAGACGCAGAGGCCCGTGTCGGAGGAGTGGCAACAGTACCGTTGGCAAGATGCCGATCTCCTCAACGAGCAATGGCTTTCCAAACCGCACAGCGAGCTCGAGCGTCGTCAGGAAACGCGGATCGACTGGTCTCGTTATTTCCAGGCCCGATCCTCCCTGGTTTGATTTCAGCCAGGCAATTGCGACACCTGATGGATCGAGGAATAAAGGAATCAGCGGACCTTTCAAAGCGCAAACTGCTCCAACGAGGCTCTCACTGTCCACCGGTAGACCCTGTGCTCTCCACGAAAGACGCTCACGCTCTGTCGTAATAAGTTCAATCGATGTCTTTGCTTGATCGTGTCGTTCCCCTGATTTCTGGTAGACCAGGAGAGAAGCTGCTCCAGCTGCCTCGTTAGCTAGTCTTGTTTTTCGCTCTGTAAGGTGCTGGTGCTGCTCTTGCCAGTCACGATGCTCGGCACCGAGACCTTGCAGCAAACCCTGAGCGGCTGCCAAACTTGTTTCTGTAGTTTCAGCTCTCAACTGGAGAGCTGCCACTCCTCGCGAGTGTTCGGCCAGCTCTTGCTGCAACTGACCCACCCTATCTTCAACCGAGTTCAGACCCGCCGCCAATCTGTCTAATTGAGCCTCCGCGACGGATAGTCGCCTGCGAATTTTTTATTGTACGTTTATGAATCATTGCATTTGAAGTATTGCCTGTGTAACTTGCATGGAAGTGTTTTATTGTGTAAGAATTTGTTCCAAATTCGTCCATTTGAAACATGTCTCAATCGAACTCGGAACAAAGCGGTTACTCACTCGGTAAGGATTCGCTGTTCTCTTTCGAGGGGAGCCACGTCTCGCAGAACTTGTCCGTATCGGAGGTTAGCTAGAACCCAGGAGGCTAAGGGAGCGGCGGCAACAGATACTCTCCTGGCAGTTTTTTCTTCGAAGCTCTCCGGTCTTTCAGCTATGAGTTTTTCGACGGCATCAAGGCTTGACGAAGAGCTACGCCTCGCGTCCCAGTTCCGCAGATCATCCTTCATTCCGCGCTTCGCTAGGAACGTCTTCATGCTGTTCCAGGATGTGTCACGGATACCCATGAGCCTCAAGACGCCTTCCAAGACGTCTCTCACAGGCGCAGGGGGTGCTCTTAACGAGCGAACTTCGGCCAAAGCATCAGCACCGATTCCAGCAACAGCCTGAGCAGCTTCTGCTACAAGTGGTTCCACTCTACCGAGTTCCGTCTCGATGTCTGCCTTTCTACGTGCTACTTCGGCACTCTCACGCTCCGTTTCAGCCTTCAGGGAGGTCATCTCTTCTCGTTGACCTGTCGCACCACGCATTGTTGCTGTAATTTGTTCCAAGGCGGAGGCTGCTTTTCTCTTTTCGATCTGAGAAGATTGAACGAATTCGTTGTATCGGTTCGAAGTTAGAATTGGAGTAATTTTTCTTTCGAACGAAACGAAGAAAAGCGAGGACTCTCATACCTCCAGTTCTTCACGCTGCTTCGATGCCTCTTCCTGAAGTTTAGCTACTCGTTCGCCAGCTTCCCTCAAACGTCCAATTCCAGCTTCGAGGCTGGTAATTTGCTGCTCAACGTCCTGCGTCCACTGACGCCTCAGAGTATCGTAGGAATGTAGAAGAGCCAAAAAACTAGCAGGAGTTTGTTGTTCCGGTTCCGTAGCACTCAGGTGTGCGTTGACTATGATTTCCGTTTCTTGATCCTCGTCTCGGCCGTTTTCCATGGATCTTCGCAACGCCAGCTCGATCAAACACGTCTTCGACATCCACCAGCGATCTCCGCCAAGAATTACGCAGTGACGCAGCACTCCCGATCGTCCAATCCATTCCTCGTTCGTGTCGCCTTCGTCTAGGATCATGGCCACTCGAAGTAGTCTCTTGAGCCCTGGTCAATCACACCGGTGCAAATGAAAGATGTAACGTACGCATAGATCAAGTTCGATTATTCACCGCGTGATTATTCCGTCTGACTTACGATACTGCAAATATTGTTCAAGACTCCCGGCGAAGTCTTCTCTTCGCGCCAATTCACCCAGAGGAACTATCATACCGTCCAATTCCTCCGGAGCAACCAAACCCGGAATTTCACCCTTGTCTATCAAAGCGGCAATCAAAATTGCCGTTCCTCTTTCTCTCAGATGATGTTCTTCCAGGATCAGAAGCGTCGGTTCACCATCGATACCTGCAGAATTTACCGCTGCTCTTACAGCAGCTCGTCCTCTACCTGAATCGATCGAAAAAAATGTTGGGTAGCTGAGGTAAATCGTAGTTTCAGATCGCAATGCTGTTGCCCTAGATTCACGCACCAGGTGCAGCGTCAATCAAGTTGAAGGAAGAGAGCATAGCGGCCAGCCTCGCTGCGGTTCTTCGTCCTGCACCAGGACGCCCAATCAGCGCGAGTCCCCCTTGACCTCTCGATCCTCGTCCGAAAGCCCAGCTCACTCCTTACGAGCAGGACAAATCTCGTTAAAGAACGCCGTGAATAATTCAACGAAATTATTGAAATGTGGAAAGTACCTGCGACCAGCTGCAAAAATTGCGATGTCATTTCTGTACGAACAGGATATCCTTCCCTGGCGCATTTAGCTACCGCTGTTTCAACCTCCTGCCGCCATTGTTCTGACGCATATGGAAAAAGCCCTGCGCCGGTGCTACCGCCCTTCCAGGCATACACATCGTCACCGGTGCCCCTGGTCTCTGGGAATCTTGCTAAAAGGCTCGATGCCCAACGAGATCGTTCTTTCGGGGCGAGTCTTCCGGAGAGAAGTATTTCGGTGAAAGTTAGAAGAAAGAAACAAAATATAAATGTATGAATATTTGAGATAGGATGACAATCTACCTCGCCGAAAACAAACGATGTCCGGCATCCACAATGTGCTGGATTGTTTCAGAAGGATCTTCTGGACTCGGATAGAACTCGAGAGTGTCTGCCCAGGCTGCAAGATCTCTGGAAGTCCATTCCACATCTATAGAAGCCAGACTTCGAAAAGCGTCGAGCATAGCACTAGCTATTCTCGGTATCCAGGAATCGATGGTTTCCCTATCTCCGGTTTTCTGCTTCAGGGCGTGCCGCAGATGGAGCTCAACCATCGCCAACAAGTCCTTAGACCTTGGCTTTCTACGACGAATGAAATTGAAGGAAAATTTGTCCTACGAATGTTCACGCTAATTTATAGAATAACAAATATCTCACGGCATGTGATGGGTCGCTAGAAGAGCCTCTAATCTTGGATGGAGTGGCGTTACGGAATCCGCTGTGCAGACAGCTGCCACCGGTAGTTTAGCAAACTCTAAATCATCTTCGTAGAAGCCGCCTTCTTGAAGAAGCTGCCGCGTTAGTTCCTGAACGAGGAATAAATATCATCGGAAGAATCCGCGCAGTGCGAATGAATTATGTGTTGTGAAAATCGCCGGGCTGAATAACAAACCTGAAGATCCTTCGGAGCCAGATGAATATTCTCCAATACGAGAATCAAACGTCTGCCACTCCGCGGTCTGTACACCCTTCCGTTTGAAGAGGACGCGTCCAACTGTATGCAGGCGCGTTTCAACCTGGCCGTTAGCTCCTCAGGACCGTGTAAAGAAGATCCCACCACCACGGATGCACCGCCGCCAACTTCTCTGGCTGAGACAAGAGCTGCAGCGATCGTTGAGCTTTTTCCACTCCCCGCTGGACCCCTGAGTAATACTGGATGGCTTGATTCTATCCACGGACATATTGCAGATAGAGCGATCTTCACCGGACCTGAGCGGATAGGAGAAAAAGAAACACCGCTGAGTTATATCGCTCATCGTGCTTATCCGGGGTTGCTTCGATCTGTTACATTCCGAGCCTCAAATGTCCGAGAAATTGGAAAAATATTTCCTAACGAATACCTGAAAGGGAAATCGGTCCCTCGTCCGTTTCGATACTGGCCATATCGTCGTCTAGAGGTTCTAGCCGATCTCTTTCCGGATCATACGATACGGCACACGGTTTATTCGGGTCGGGACATCTGAAGTACAATGTATTTTCGTCTTCATTCATAAATCTCTAGCTTGATCTTTGAACAAGAATCAAGTGACTCACCTGCAGTCGATTTCTTGGTACAATAATTTTGCCAAATTATCCCGTGACGTGGAGTCTTCGATCTCTCCGCACAACGATTTCACCAGAGCAAACGCTCCCATGGTACGAGTTCTCGCTGTACCCAAGTGTGCACTGGCGGAATTGACGAGACCGGAAGCTGACGATCGCTGCCCATTCGATCTGAGCACCACGTCGATACCTTGACAGAAAAAAAATGAAGTCACGCGATGCAATATCAACATCGAATTGATTTGCGAGGCTGATCGAATCCACTAAAGCATTTTACCTGCCGGTAGGTGGGTCAGAACTATGTCCTGGATCTGTGATGGGAGAGTCTCGAAGCGCGAAGGTGATACTAAGATCTTCGCGGGAATAGAACCGAGATGGACAACTCCGAGACGAGAAACAGTCGCCGGACTAGCCATGTCCAATTTATGAGTCTCGAAAATAAATCTGAAGAACACGATGATGAAGAAAAGAGTTTCACACATCACTTACACGAATACGTTTGACAACTGGATCTTCTGATGCCATAGATACCTCGTAGCAGCGCCTAGACGAACGCCAACTCCATTTGCGAGGGTTAACAGCCGGTTGTCATCCAGAGCAGAATTCAGAGCCTCAGCCCACCCGGGCTCGACGTCTCCGTCGAGGATGATCCAGGTCTGCGTGTCTCCTGCAGATGCGACATTTCCGGAAAGGAGTCCCTCTTTCCATTCTCTGTAACGATGATGATAATGGAAAATATTCAGCCGGATCTTCGATACGACAAAGCGATTGAATACCGATTTACCTTGTTTGTGGATCCACGCGTCCTAGAAGCATCGCCTTAGTCACGGCCCCGGGGTACATCAGGACCTGAGTGACGGGGTTCCCGAACCTCGCCATCGCTGTAGCTAACGTTTTGCGGAGGAGAGTCTTTCCGCAGCCAGGCGGTCCAACGATGGCGACGCCAGCGCGACCCTGGAGCTGCTGATCGAGCTGAATACATCTCTCAGCCACTTCCTCATTGAGTCCTGAAGTTTCGCACACGGTCTCTACGACGGCGTAGAGTTCGACGGGGTTCCGAGCAGGATTGGAGTTCGACGAGCGAGTTCGTCGATGAATTTCTTTTGGAAATACGTCAGATAACAAAGCCGTGAACTTGGCGGAATCGGCTTCAGTTAGTTTTGGCATTACGGCGATACGCAGCGCTTCCAAAACTCTGGAAACACGATAGAAAATTTTCAACGAAAATCAAAATTCGTTTATGGGTAAAAGAACGTCGCTTCCGAGACGTTAAGCAGTAGTCAAATCGATTCCTTAAATCCTAACCTCGTGGTTTCTGCTAATGAACGTTTTTCCGAGGAATGGTGAACGGCTTCAAGCACGGACCTAAGCGCTCTCAATCCCCAATCGTAATGAGGTTGTTTCGACAGAAGTTTTTCGGCCAAATCCAACGTCTCTACAAGCTGTTTAGCCAAGGTACGAGCTTCAAGAAATCCCGCACACTCTAGTAAAGATCCTGCAATATCGAGTCTATCGGGATGCGCCATAGCAACCGGTCGAAAAAGTCTTGCCAACGAATCCGGGAGTCTGTGACGTCCGCCGTACTCGGCGCCGGCTGGGTTCATCGTTATGAAAATACAGCAGTGTGGGTCTAGCTTGACACGATCGGTACCAAGATGGACTTGATCTGCTCCGTCGCGAACAGCCTCTTGCAAAGGTCCCACGAGCATGGATACAGCGCTCAGGGTTTCCTCCTTCAATCTATTGAATTCGTCGAAACAACCCCAGGCACCCGATTGCGCCAGGCCACCGAGAATTCGACGCACACTTCCAGCGTCCATTCCTACGATCATATCAATGCTTTTCCTATCAATATTTCCAAAATTAGATTCAAGTGCAAGTTCCGATTTAGTGTATGAATTTAACAAATGATCGAGGTAAGTTGTGGCCAATGAAAATTCGTTGATTTCAACATAATCGAACGCGCAATCACGGATCTTTAGAAAAAAAAAAAAATAAAATAAAAAAAAAGAAAGAGAATGGTTTAGTGGAATAAATGGGATTCTTCACCTTCATCGCAGTTGAAGACGAGCACCAGCCTGCCGAGAATGGAACCCAGGGCTTTGACACTCTCTGTTTTTCCAGTCCCAGCAGGACCCGTTGGGCTACCGCCCAAACCGAGTTTCATCGCCTGGGTTAAAGCTAGGAAACACCTTTCCGTGAGTGATGTACGGACCAGACCTACACTGGCGCCCTGATACTCGAAGCGGTAGGGAAACTCGGCCCCAGCGCAACGGATTATCGGGCCAACGCTATCACCCGTCTGTAAAATCTCATCGTTTTTCACTATACTCAAACAAGTTGATCATCGTACGACGGTTTGATCATAATCGCCAAAAAAAAAAGACGAAAGCTTTCGAACTTTCAAATTATGGTGTCATCGCAGGTGATTTTTCCTCGTTTCGTTATTTTAACTAGCCAAAAAGTCAGTTGAATCATTTCCAAAATAAATTTTCAAAATGTTACTCACCCCCCTGTACGTCCTCAGCTGTCGATTCCATTCCCATGAAACTCCAGTGATACTGCCAGCAGCGATAGTAGTCGATGACACTAGTGATCGGACGACTCCTAGATGATAAACAACGTCAAGAAGAAGTCCTCGAGCTTTTAGTGCCGTTAATTTATCCCCAATATCCTCTAAGCCACGGTATCGCGCTCGTTGTGCTTCTAAAGCTTCGATAAGGTTCTTCAGCGATGCTGTACCCTCGCGCGCTGCTCGCTCGCATCTCTCGGTGAAACGAATTCGTTCCGAGAGCAATAAAATCTTGAAAAGTAACAATAGCATTTCACAATTACAGATTAATTGGAATAAACGAATGATTGATGAAATTCATCCGAGAATCACCTGAGCCGGATATCTCGAAGGATCGGGAGCCGAGTCTGTAAGACATTCGTCTAAACTAAGGCGAAGAGCGTCTCTAATTCCATTTTCAAGGGCAGCTAGCCAATCCGGTAGTGGTTCCGTGATGTCGACGTCTTTTGGTAGTTCGAGTGATTCGCCTTCAGGAGAGACGACGGATTTCAAACGATTTTCTTCTATCACCGCAGTACCGATTCCTGGGTAAAGCTTTGGCAGGTGAGCTTCCAACCCTCGACCACCGGAGACGAGTTCAAGTAGATCTTCATCGCTCAGGAAATAAAGCCTGGGATATGCGGCTCGTTTTTCCTAATCAATAGGATATCGGTGTTCATCGAAATCGAATGAGACATGCGATGATAATAACGGAGATCAATTACCTCGAGGAACTCGTCTAGACTTCGTTGACATCTGTCTAGAGCATCTTTTAGATCCAGAAGAGCGGGGAGAGGCAGTCGTCTCAAAGACGGAACTCGAGGGTCTCTTGATATTTCTGCCATTAAGTACCTGAAGAAGAAGAAGAATTTTTCGGAAAATAAACGAATCGTGTTGGCCCATCACCCAACATGCATGATTTATCGTTTTTTGTTTCTGAATAGACGGAAAGGGAGTAAATGAGACCGGAGTCGTCTTTCGCGTACCTAAACTCCTTGTCCGCTCTAATCCATTTTGCAGATTCATTGGGCGCAGCACCTCCACCAAATATGGGTTCGAGATAAATCCATTTCCTTTGAACAGCGCTGAGGATTCGTACCCTTTCCTCGAGCTCGGAAAGAGCAGCTTCCCATCGTACTGCTCGCGCAGCGAATCGCTCGTAGCAACTGGAGCCCCTAGCTCCCTCAAGAAGGAGCCGTAGCTCGCCTGGTGTTAAATTTAAGGTAATATTTATTGAAATTCAATCGCAAAAAGGATTCACTACCATCGATTTTATTCGCAAGATGTATTGACCTGCTCTCGCTAAAAGCCCGGCGTATTCAACGACTGAGTGGACATTCGCCCCTTGACTGTCCTTAGACATTTGCAGAGGAAGAGAAGCTGATCCTTCCCAGGATTCAAGCTCGGCGAGAGCTTGCCGGATTCCACTCTCGGCCGTGGCTCTTTTTGTCACCGTCTAGGAACATAAATAAAAATTCAATACCCGTAGTGGAGTCAAGAGGATTGCTTACGTTGCAAACTCACCTTAACCTGGTCGATTTTTTCGTTTATGACCGAAGCGGCGCCTAATAAATGACCGAGAGTAACATCCTGAAGTCTGCCGGTCGGTAAGCCTAGGATTTCAGCCAGTTCAGCCCAATGCTCATCGACCAGATCATCCGAGCGAAGGTATTGCGCTGACTCGACCGCTGCTCTCACTTCGCGGACCATTTTCTCAACAAAAGTTTCTCGTTCTTTCGAAGACCGTTCCGGCCCCGATCCTGGACCTCGAAGTCTGTTCTGCCAGGAATCTAACCAGTCTTGAAATCGCGACAACCTCCTCCTGGCTAAACTCCACTCTTCGGCTTTCTGCTTGTTCAGTTCTTCAAGAAATTCATCCTGAACTCTACAGCTTGTTTCTAGAGCTTCAAGTTCTGCCTGGATTTGTTCAGGCGTTGAAACCGAGCCCCCATCTCCGCCGGCTTCGATATCATCCTGTTGTTCGATGAAAACGAAAATTGCGGTGACGCAAGTTGGAAATCCATATAAATGGCGGAGGAAGTCAATCTTACCCCAATTTCTTCGACTCTGAGACCTAGACGAGCACATTCCTCATCAAGATCTTTCCGCATCTCCCTAAGAGCGAACCACCGCTCTCGTGTCGTTCCAAGCCACTCGGAATCAACGACTTCCAGTCTCGAACTCCATCGCACGTCCCATCGCTCACGGTCATCTCTTAGCGCAATGTACCTGTGACGTAAATTCAACTTGGCGTCTTCGATCTGTCGCGCCATCACTGCCTGGTGTCTTTCCAAGCGATCAGCGAGACCCTCCCATGCCGCTTTTGCGCCACTCACTCCTGGTAAAATAATGAATAATTTCAAGTTCCTCTGTTATGTTCATACGAATCTCACTTGACGCACCTTCCAGTCTCTCCCTCGTCCAGGCTGCTAGGACTCTGGCGAGACCTCCAACGTCCTCTAATTCCTTCGCCATACCAGATGCATCCTCGCGTATTCTCGCGTAGGCTTCACGGGCTAGTCCAACTTCTTCTACGCTTCGGGGTCGTCGATCTAGCTCCTTCGAAGCTGTCGAAAGAAACTCGACGATTGCTACCAGCCGCGAAGAAGCCTCTGTTCTCAAGTCCACCGACAAACGCTCCCAGCTTCTCCGTGTCGTTGACTCTAGGTCACCTCTCGCTGTTCCTGTATCCACTCGGATACACCGTAATCGGACTTCACTGCCCCTCAGTCGCCCGACCTATTCGTAAGAAAAAAAGCATTCGCGGAGATTTTCAAACTATGGAAAAAGGGTGAGAAAAATCGATTGAGCGAGAGATAAGCTGCGCTACCGACCTCCTGCGCCCACTGCTTCGCATCCTTGAAGGCTTTTTCCCATCCAGACGGAGGACGACCCTTCAATCTGTAGAATTTCCAATAATCTATGAAACCGAGGCGCGGCGGAGATCAAAGGTGGGCAAAAATTATGCGTACCGTTCGCCAGGATCAATCCTGGCTGGAGATGCAAGTGGAATCCACTTGACGCGGGTCTCCTCCATGGCAGAAAGTACCATCTCGGCTTCTCCGTACACACGGCCAAAAAGATATGCACTGCGGCGTACAAGCCCGCCGAATTGTGCTTCGGCAGGGTCACCAACGCCTCTGAAGTTCGTCGGAATCGCTAGAAACCGGCGCAATCCTGAATATAGTTTTGCTCGCACTTCTTCGATCGGTGGTCGCCACTGTAGGCGACCCTCGCGAAAGACTAGCTCAACCCTGACTTCAGGTAGCTTCTGCAAAAGCGATGGAAGCGCCGCGCTGTGGGGCAGTGAATAAAATTACAAAAATTACTATGAATTCTTAGAGCAACGAGGTAGAATGAGGAGGAGGATAATTTTTTACCGATATGCTACCCCGAGCGCCTTCAATAACTGCCGATCCCAGTGCAACTTCCACGCCTTCGTGTTTCCGTACTCTCCTTCGACTGCATCCACCGTCGATCTCATATTCCTCAGAGTCTCTTTCCATCCGCTTTGATTGCCGGCTAAATTCACAGCATCACCTCGGAGCAGACTGGCTACGCGCTCGCCTAAGGCAGAGTGTTTTGCACTCAGCTCTGAGTTTTGCCTCGCAAACTTTCGCACCTGAAGAAACCCAACGATTTGGAACAATGATTGAAGAAGTTCTTGAAACTTTTTTCGTCTTTAGGGAAAAGAAAAAGCCTGACCAATGCTCTAAGTCGCGCTGTGTAGGCATCGACTCTTTGAGGGTCATTCCAAGCTACCCCAGATTGTTCACGAGCAGCGCGAGCCAATTCTAAAGCAGCTACAAGCATCAACGGTCTTTGCGATATAACCATCCGATCACCAATCGTATTGTGGAAGGTAGCAACCTGCTGCAGAGCTCTCGCACGTCCAGCTAGCGCTCCAGCTCTTTCTGCCAGAGCTCCGATCTCCCTAGGCAACTCAACCCCTGTGCAAAATGGTACGAGATATCATCGATCGCAGAAGATAATTCGATGAAGCAGATTTAAAAACTGGAGATTTTATATTCATCAATTATTCCAACCTTGACCAGCAAGTGCTCGAACTTCCCGTACAAGCTGCGTTAGCCTCGGGTCGTATGTGACTCGCATCATACTGGCTCCTGTTAATTCAACTACTGCACCGTCCGCGTCGAGGCTGAGCTCTTTTGAAGTCACTGCAGCTCGAACCTCCTTCGTCTGGAATGAAAAACCAAGTTTCGCTACCCTGATCCGGCAATGAATTGGTGACACCCTCAACGATTCTTGAAAACGGCGATTACTGTAGCACAGACGAATTCACAATGAACGGAAGACTATTAATTCTATCGCTACCCATGACTCGATGAGATCCTGTCTCCGCGACGCAGCCTCTTTTAGTGCGGCGTTAATGGTCGCTGTTGCATTCTCGTATCCTGGAAGATCCGCCAGTAGTTCTTTGACAAGTTTCTTCAGCCCCTCGAGCCTCAACTCTGCTGTTCTCGCAGCTTGAATATCCTGTAGAACTCTGGGACTGTCGAGAATTCGAACAGTGTCTGGACCAACCTGGCAAGACTCTGCAATAAATCGTTTTTTTCTCATTTCATAATCAATAAACGCGACGAAAGACTGAAATCCGGACGGCGGACACTTTGAGATTTTACGAACCGACGAGGCCACCGATCGCGGAGAGGAGAGCCTCCCGTTCACCACGCAAAGCCCTCCTCAGGGCGTCCCGTTTCAGAAGTTCTCCGTACCGACGAAATTCAGCTGCTAAACCAGCTGGACCACGAACTCCGGCGAGCTGAACACGCAGTTTTCCAGCTACCCGTTCTTCGGCCGGTGCCAAAGTCTCCTCCACCTTCCGCTTCGCTCGCTCCCATGCAACTTCACTCTCATCTACTCCTAGGCCTGAGCAAAGAAAACTAGAATAACGATACAGGATCGTTCATCATGGCAATCTGGCCAGTCCCGTCTTACCTTGGACTTCATCAAAAGCTCGCATCAGATGGTCAGCACCGAGAGCGGTGCGCTCGCTTGGTGTCAACAGTCTAACGATTTGACGATGCTGAGCTCGCAGTTCCATCAGAAGCCTGAAGCACGTAAGTGTAATGCTACATTGCACGTGGGATAATTTGATGAGCATCTATTATAGCGCATAGTGATTGAAAAAAGTATATTACAAAAATGTTTCACCGCGCTATCTCGTATCCAAAATTACACCACGAAAAGATACGTTGCCGTATTCATACCTGAGCCGTTTCCCAAGCCTAGCACATCGCTGAGGTGTGTGAACTGCGCCTTTCCATGGGTGAAGTGATTGGTGTGGCCAGAAAAGACCAGTAAGTCTTTCAGACGACAGGGTCCACTTCTCGCATAGATTAGCACCCGTGAAAACAGCTTCGTTCTTGACTTGAGGCTCGTTGCTACCTGTCCCTTGAGTGTTAATGAGACCCTCGACCACCGAAACAACCTCGTTCCCTATCACGTCGAACAACAGCTTCATCCGTTCCTCTGAGTAAGCGGCGCCCTCGAGCTTCCACAGGTCGTCAACATACCCCGCGACCGCTTCAAGAGCTTCTTCAGCGCCGTCGAAGCTTTCCCTGAAGAGTAGTCAGAAACTGACGTGAGAGATATCGGAGGCGGTAAAGTAGAGAGAAAAACTTGAGGGAAGAAACGCACTTTGAGGCTGCAACGCGGTCGAGTTCAATGCCAACGTGCTTTAATATCTCCACAGCTGCAAGAGCGACCCGACGATCCTCTGAGCTTTTGGCATTACTCGCCCTACTCTCCCAGGCTGTTTGTTCTTCAACAACGGTCTCAGACGCTCGTGGTCCCAGAAGACCCTCTTCCAATTTCTTCAACAAATTTCCCGCAATTCCAGCCTGCTGCAAAGCCGGCGCCCATACTAGTCGAAGAGAACTTACCAGGGCTGAACTTTCCCCATTGTCGTTTACTCCGTGCTTGGTACCACTTCCGGTAGTAGCGACCTGGACCAAGTCATGGAAATTTTCTTCCGAAACCGCTGCCGTTTGTACCTAATTTTACAAAATACCGTGAATGACAAGAAAAATTCATATCTGTAGAATTTCACCTTGAAGAAGACCAATGTGTTGCCACCGCGAGAGGGTAGTTCTACGGTAAGTTTCAACCCAATGACATCAGACTGCTGAGGTTGAACACACAAAGTCTTGCAGGATGGCTCGTCGAGAAATTTCTCAAGCTCCGTGGTACCATTGACGGTGAGATTGTTGTCACTTGGCACCCCAAAATAATTAGCGGCTGTGGAAACGATCAACAATCTTCGCCCGTCAAGTATTACCATTTTTGATAATGTTCGGCTCGCTTCAGATTTTTTATTTTTAATCTTTTTCAAAGTTCAACCGTGACAATGAACACCGTGAAAGTGGCTTTCCGCGATTGCATTAGACAAACGTCATACGGTCGTGTCACTGTTACCAAGGTAAGCGTGGCGCCCTCCTTGTTTGGCCACGTGCGTACCCATGACAACCGACCCCAGAACTGTGCCATGAAGAAACACTAGTCATCCATGTTGCAGCCTTCCCTGCCATTCCAGCGGCCTATGAATGACAATTCTAGTTATTTTCGGCAGCATCATGATCTTTCTTGCATATTTTATGATCCAACAAATGAATAATTTATCGAATACTGTTCAAAACTCAAACAACTTCAATCCAACAAGGCCTTCGAATCATTTGCCCTGACCGATTCCCAAGAATTACAACAACAAAAAATATATGATGATTGTAACTATGGAAATTCGCCTTTCAATGGTTACTCATTCGTTTCCGTGGTTGGATATTTTCATTTTGGTAAGGCCACGTACTAATTTACCCTTCATGGAAAACCCTGCTGAAAAAAATCAAACAGACACAAAGAAAACTCAGTATTTCAAACCTCATTCAAGAAGTTCTATTCTATTCTTTTAGAGTAAAAGTTAAGAAATTGCTTGAATTAAGTAAAAATTTCATGGTCTTCCCATATGCACGCGCTCGCCTCGACTTTCATGATTCTTCGTGGGCATGTGTAATATGATTCCGCGCAATCGGCGTTTGTCGGGGTATTATTTACGATAAGATAAGAAGTCAGTACGCGTACAACATACGAATTCGATTCCGCACCTTATAGCGGAAATTTCGAGGCGTGGTAATCGGCGTGATTTGATTGCACATTCAATTTAACGTGGTTTGCATGTGTGATGATGGACCTCTGAACATCTCGAAAGAAATACGTTGTACAATGCATATTAGTCTCCTCTGAGAACGATCGAATTCCACGGTGATCTCTGAAGTCTAGCCAAAAGTATCGAAAACTCTATTAATCGCCGACAAAAAAGGTCCGCAATTATAATTCCACTGATTTGTATTGCGTGACTGAGATAAGTATCGCCAAGTTAGCTACTTAGCTACGGATAACGACACAAAATTAGCGTTGATGAATTGATCGTCGCATTTGCACGCGTACCGATGAATTACGTGGCAATTATCAGAACCCAGCCCAAATAAATATGTTTGAAAGGACATTGAAGGCAAATCGTGGGTTTACTAGTATCACATTTTTATCTAACGTTATCAGACTTCAGATCCGTCTGAGCCAACTACAATTCCGAAGGTATTGTCATAGATACGATAGTATGTCTAGCCGCGGTTAACAGTCTCTTACCACTCCCATTAGTTACTCACATCCCAAGTTGCAAATAAGAAATAAGTAACTAATTATAATTTGATGATAATAATCATGACACGCATAGTGATTGGATTGAAAAACAATTGACCAACATCATCTTTGCGAATGAACAATAATCCACGTATATTATCTTGGATTTTCGTTCTTCCATTCTGATCGTAAGTGAATTTTCAGTCGTGAAATTGTTTGAGTACTACTTTGCAATTCTCTTGCTGAGAAACGTAATCGCTTCGCTTCCTCAAGCTGGTGAATACGAGACACTTCAACCTCCGAGTGAGTCATGGTTTCTCAAAGTGATTCTTCACATCATTCTAAGTATCAACTGGTCAACATAGGATTGAGCCTCGTCACCCACTTTCTCTTCCTGGCACCGGCGATCTACATAATTGTTCTCTGCACCGGACGGAA
This sequence comes from Phymatocera aterrima, assembly GCA_963170745.1. Taxonomy (NCBI): domain Eukaryota; kingdom Metazoa; phylum Arthropoda; class Insecta; order Hymenoptera; family Tenthredinidae; genus Phymatocera; species Phymatocera aterrima. The sequence goes on from OY720668.1 coordinate 1,123,300, forward strand.
CTATGAACTTTTTCTATGGCATCCAACGTGTATGATGGTTGGGGTTAGTATACACCATACAGGTAACCCGGAATATTTTTGAGGAGAGAAAAGAAGGATAGTTGCTGTAGATTTTATGTTATTTGTTTATTGCTTTACCGTTTGTCCTCTGGAAAAATGATTCGGTAGATCTTACGCTAGTATTGTACTTTATCCACTGATTCCATTCCTTCTAACAAGTGCACGTTTTCGAACGAAAAATATGAAGCACTTTCTCCTTTTTGCATCGCAACTCATCTTTGTTTCAATTCTCATCTGGATAAATTCATTCAGAATCAATTGCTGATAAAAATGCGGATAAGATTCATCCGATTAATTTCAATAGTGTGGTCTGCTGATGACCGAGGCAGTCTTCGCGGTATCCGGTGAGGCTCTGTTCGGATCCCAGATCTCAAGGACGCGCCGTATCAAGATTCATTGGGTTCTGCACGTCTTGGGTTTGGCATTATTGATCCTTGGATTCAGTGTGATAGTGATAAACAAAAATCGGAACAATGCCAATCACTTCACATCAGACCACGGTAAGCTGGGTTTAAGCACCGTGATCATAACTCTCGCCGCCGCTCTGGGTGGTGTCTGTACCCTATTCGCCGGATTGCTGTCTCAGAAGCTGAGTCTTGCCACTATCAAGCTGATCCACGTTTTCGGTGGAACTGTATCGATGATTCTTTTGGTGGCATGTCTTTGCACAGGATTAAACCGGCCATGGTGGCCAGGTAGCGACATTGGCAGAGGTCTTTGCATAGCTGCTTATGTACTAGGAGCTTTTCTTATCCTTCTCAGACCAGTTTATTATACGGTATTAAAAATTCGCGGATTCTTCACGTGATGACAGACACTAGAATTATGACCTCTCGGTGCCCTAATGTGCGAACGATGTATATACATCGGTATCTGACGAGAGATTATTGAAAATTTGTAATTACATCGTTAATTGTTAAAACGAATACCTGATATTTTATAATGATAATAATTTATGCATAGTTGTGTAGGTACTGTTGTGCCAATATTGCGGTAATGAGCACTAATAAAGCACCAATTGAACTCTATTTAACGAATTCTTCAACCCCTAGCTGTGCCTATTTATTTCAAAAGTAATTGCAGAACCTGTAAATTCCTTTTGTTTGAAATCCATTACTCGGTTATTGATTTTGGCCGACTACATATTTCGAAGATACCAGAATTTCATCAATCCCGAAGTAAACTTTCTGGGATTCAGCTAAGGATGAACATAGTTGAACTTCCCCCTTTATTAAAATTGATCCACGATTTTTCCCTCGAATTTGGCAATTGTGCTTGCGCGTGAGTCTCGCACAACGAGCAAAAGGGCACACAAATTCAATCCGTATACAACATAATTTGTCTTCTTGTTATCTGACATTATCCTCGGTTTTGTCTTGTCCGGAATGCTATTGGCGAAATAATTCACGGTACGCAGAAGCTGAAGTCTTGGCAAGCTCTGAGTAGAGAACCGAGGGTAATCATCAATTAGCAAAAAAAAATTATTCACGGTGTAATAGCAAATAGGAATTCACTATCGAATATCATCGGATCCTGCTTTCTTGTGAACTGCTTGTTCTCCTCAGTCTAAAAATTTAAAGCGATTGTAATTGAGTGGCGCATACATCAATTCTTCGCCCCTGGAAAATCGCGCTTGCGAAAACGCATCCCCCGATTCTGGAACTGTGGTCTAATTTCATCACATAATTCCGCTATGAGACTGGCACGGCGGAACGTGTTGTTACGATGTCTCCTCGTTATCAGTCTCGTACAGCTTACGATACGTTGGATTATCTTAGAGCGGAATTGATTTATCAGAGTCACTCCAGTTCTAGCCAAAGCTTGAGTTTTTTCTAAAACGATAAGTATGAAGCGGTATCGATTAACAATCGTTCACTCGAGTCTTGTCAACATCACAGAAATCACTTGTAAAATCGTGTAATCTCAATGATTTTATCAGATATGGTAATCACTGTTCGTACCGTACCATAAAAATGTCCTGATCCTGAGAAGGAGAACTCTCTTTCAAATAATAAAAGCAAAGTTCGGACAGTTTGATTGATAAAAATTAGGTCACTTTTATTCTCTTAGATCCTCAAATACCTTGAATACTATCGTTGAACTTTCTAACTTACCTCAATTTATCCCACTTGACCACGAAGAACACTTGTTTCATAATTATGAGTGAAATGTTCAAGCCGTGGGGATAACTTGTAGTTTGCGAAGCCCCCTCTAACGATGAGTGTTATAACGACCGGAAGTTTATCGCCGGCTTATTGGCAATTGAATTGAAAAAGTACGTGACCCGATTACACGTATACGTGAGATCTGAATCTCTGATGCTATCAGACGTTCTTGACCATTCAAGCTTTCGATATACTCTGATTGAATCTCGCTCAAACGAGCCGAGGGGACGGAAAAATTAACAGAGAAAACCTAAATCGACTCGTATAATACAGCGCACGTAATGAAAGACCTCGATTTCAGATAATATCAGACGTTTTGTGACAAATAAAAATTGAAACATTTGATTCTTCGAGTCATTCTCTGATAGATTGTAGCAGTCGCATCGTTATCTGTTTTCTCGAAGCATATCGCGGGTTCATCATATGTAAAACCGCGCGTCCGTCGTACTGCCGAATCATTTGCATTGTGACAAGCTCAAGGTGGAGAACGAGGGTAACTAGCAATTGTTAATTAAAATAGTAACTTTACTGAGCTAATATCTTTGTAATATCATTCCGTGGAATTTCGTAGACCATGTTGTCTTCTCAACGGATAAATCGCGTTCGGAATTAGTGGCGCAGCATTTAACGGGGATTGATAGATACAAGAAAGATACAATCAGCTATAAATCATGAATTAGGTATACTATTTTTTCAGTATATCCTGAGTCATGCCTGCTAAAACGAAATCCATAAACTGGGGGATCTTTGGATCATCTTTTATCTCCCGGCTCTCATTCTGGGGATCAACGATCTACATTATCTATCTCTGCGTTCAAAGTGGCTACTCCCTCACGACTTTGCATGTGTCATTCTTCACGGCTGGAGTTAGCATGATACAGATAATAGAAAAGATGAATATACAGGGTGTGTCAAGAAAATGGCTGCCATTTTAAGACGTGCACATGATTTAAATAGCGCTATACACTACCTCGTTCGATCCCAGTAACCTTTTGTCAACTCATTTTCCAAACGCTCGTTTTCGAGCAACAAGCAAGATTTTGCGAATTCCGGAATGGGCAATGAAAGCCCGATTTTTCAGAGTTTTTGAAAACCAAACCTGTCAAGATTTTATCACAGATTTAAACCTGGCCAGTTTTGTCTTCCGTCCTTCTCTTTTCTCTCTCTCTCTCTCTCTCGACACATCCTGCATATGAATGTTTGTATCTATAAAGACTTTTACCGTTGACTACAAGAAAGTCAACCGAATATCTAATTCACAGTGAAAAATAATGCCCATTACTTTCCGCAGTGTGGTTTTCTCATGGTGGAGGCAACCCTCGTGGTTACCGGGGACGCATTACTGAGCGCCAAAGTTTCTAAAGAATATAGAATAGCAATTCATTGGATTCTTCACACCCTGGGATTGGCAGCGCTCATCGTTGGTCTCGCGACAATCGTGATTGCCAAGAATCGAGCCAACAGACCGCACTTTACGAGTGATCACGGAAAGGTTGGAATATCCGCGACGGTTATCGCTCTGATCATCGGCGTTGCGGCTATCCCAACGTTATCGAGAAAACTGGTCCCACAATTTTTGAATTACGGCAGCTTCAAACGCACCCATATCTACTGGGGCATAATTTCAATGATCCTGTTATGGGCTGGACAGATAACTGGATTCAGCACGGGTTGGTGGTCGCGATTGAACTCGAAGGTTGAAACAAATCTCACCTTATCTGCCTACGTCATCGGCGGATTTTTCCTCCTCGTTAAGCCCTTGTACATGACTTTGTCGAGAAGTTTTGATAATAATTAACGCTGTAGACCAGAGCCATGATGATGTACGTTGCCAAGATATTCGAGGGATCCATAATCTACGAAATACAAAGTCTTCAGGTAGGTATACGATCATACGTACCTGCATACTGTTATATACCTACTACAATAATTAGATCTGAGAATTATCTGCGCAAAGTGAGATAGGGCTGCACGCGCGTCGATCTAACTGGAACCCGAAAATCGCAATCAGGGTGAGACAGTCTGAGATAACAAATAATACGGAATTACCGATACGACATAATATTAATTACGGAGTTGTGAAACGGATCTTGTCTGTCATCGCTTTGTTTTCATCCACGATTAATGTAGGTATATAATTCGGTAGATCCATTCACGCAGAATATACCTATGTATACATACCTGTAATATTATATATAGCATGATACATATAATACGGCCAACTCTTTTTCTTCCTCCTGCAATTGATTTACTTGTATAATTGCTATATAACATAACGTTACAACAGCTCGTTCAAAATAGATCATCGTAATACATCTGTCTATGTTTGAGTGATGCTGCAACGTGAATTGATATTGTTATCATCGTTGTTATTATCATCATTGTTATCGTATATTCATCATATGTAGTTCGGAGGAACATTCAATGTTCTACTTACTTTCATCGAATCGCAAGAAAAGTGCGAAAAATTCAACAGCTGTTGAAGTTTCACGTCAGGAACAAAAACCGCTGCCAATTTCAACACCCGAACATTTTTTACCGAAAATTGCTCGAAATTGCATTTCCCGCGCACATCGACGTATCGATTTCCGAAACGATGGCCGATATCACTTCTCGGGATTCTGTTGCGCCAACGTTACAAATGTTTCAGCCTCGTCACTAGAAATCCGAAAGATGTACCTATAAATGTATACCTATATAAACGTATATTATCATCTATCGGGCATAAATACATTACATGTTCTACGACAACAAATTGTATCCCGCTTGATATTATCGGGTGATAATAATCTGATCTATCCCCCTGCAACCCCCATAAACCCTCGCCAAATGCATTTCGATCAATTAAGTGTCCCTATACTCTATTAAATAAATATATCATTTATTCAATTTCCATGGACATTATACATTTATAGTATAATTTATCGGCATTTTACACGGACTGTATACTATGTAGAGATATATATATACATAGCTCTATTTGTTGATTTATTCATTCATTTATTAATTCATCACTTGACACGTATACAGTATACAGTATACATATGTATATGTAATTAGGTACTTCAATCGTAATTATTATTGTTATATCATTATTTCCATTAAGTCTAGGAATTGTAACGTTTTGTACTGAATTATCGCTCTATGCGCAATTTCAAACCGCAGTAAATTACGCGGACAGTGCAGTGACTCGGAATTCGGCATTTTTCCCAAGCCTGGGAATTACTCGGTCAAATGTAATGCGAAAATTTCGAATTACTAATTTCGATAAGTCGGCCGTTCTCGATTGGGAGCCGTTTGCGGTTGACTGATACGAGAATTATCGATAAGAGACCGTATCAAGTGCCGAAACAACGATCGTACTACTTGCAGCAAACACCGCTAATATCGTAATCCGAAGGGCAAGCCTGAAACGGTTTCGTATATTCTATTCTCATATTGATAAACTGCAAACCGTTATACCACTTGAGAACGGCTGGACCCTCGACATTCTATGTTATCGGATGTTCACGCCCAGCTGTGCTTTTGACCGAGGAATTTTTCCTCGCTGTATTATACGTACGTAGTATGTACCTACGGTCTACAAGGAAAGTGCCTTGTTCCGAAACACATCCCGTATGGTATAATATGAGGACTTGATTCGCGCGATATTCGTGGCGATTATCGCTAGGCATTCATAATTAGTTACAATATAATATATTTTTTATATTAAACTATATATTTATACATATATGTATATAACGTAACAACCGCGATCACACCAATATACATGTATTTATAGGTATACTAACTGTTTCACGGTAATTAAACTTCTAAATATCCAACATACAATATAATATATATATATGTATATATTTTTCCTTAGTTTTCTAGTTTCACTTCAGTTTTATTTTTCAATATTTCAATGTTTTTGTTAGTTTTTTTTTTTTTTTTTTTTTTTTTTTGTTTGTTTTTGTTTTTTTCAATTCTTTTTCTTATAGGTACTCATAGATTTCTTGGACAATTCCTGTGTATTACATGTATTATCTACGGGCTTACGCGACTGTCTGTTACATTAGCTAATATTAAGGGTATACCTGAATAAACTCCTAGACCGTGCTTAAGCCGATATCTATATTATAGTATTATCTGTATACAGGGCGGGCAAAAGAAAACGGGCCAGTATTTGGACGTGAATGAATTCCGAACGCGGTCGCCAATCCGAACGATATTTGATTTTCCATAAATTGGAAGATCGAGTCTTCGATTTCAAGCGTTTCGAATTAGGTATAAGAATCTGATGACCTGCCCCTTTCCGATGGGCAAGCATTTGATAAATATATATTATCGAAAATTCGCCGAGATCGATCAACGCGCGTATGATTTTCTCGTTTTTTTCTCCTTTCGTCTTGAAACTGGCCGGCATTGCCTCACCCACTCCGCATACGTATTATATAATTCTAACAAAATACTGTATTTCATGTATATATAGGTATATATTAATCTCTCTATAACGAATCCGTATACACGTTCTTCATACCACAATATGTATAGATGATTATTATTGTTGCCATATTCTTATCCATAATATCAATTCTCGTTATGTTATGGTATGTATTTACCTAATTATTATATCTCATATATACTCTCACTGTCCATGCGATATATTATATCATCATAATATACTACATTATTATCCTTATTAATTATCAATAATTATTCTTATTCTCTTATTACGTTCGGTGTTTCCCTTCTTCTCCGTGATTTTGTTTCGTTTCTTTTTCTCTCACTTTTTTTTATCGTTATTTACTTCATTAACGTGGGAATTTCCATGTGCAATAATGTACCACATTATTATCCATCTACCCTATATATATATACCTATACTATACTATACCTACGTAGAGACATACATATATTTCTATGAAATATACTATACGTGTATATACGCGTTTATACACGGCATATGGGGTATAGGCACCATACACACGTGGGGATCGGACGCTAGCACCACAAATTATACAATGATTATAGGTATACCTACTATACCTACAAACTGTAATAGTATCATTGTATCTAATTAAACAGGCATTTTCTGGCGATCTTGGGTACACCCCGACCCAACGATACCCGAACGTAATCGAGATGTTTTTGCGACCAGGTTGCACCCAGGTGGAGGCGTGGCTCGAGATCTGGGTATGCTATACCGAGCTACGTACCCCAATCCGAAAAGTCAGGGTTTGCGAAAGGTTGCCCCGATTTTCGCCCGCCGAACCCATGCAATTGGAGATCGCGTCTCTGAACGGGAGATCAGGCGCGTTGATAAAAAAAAGTAAAGTAGGTCTGTAATGCATTTTTTTTAAAGTTCATCCAATACAATTCATCACGTATTCGTTTTGGTATTCAAGCGCCCGTTTATTGTAACAGGATTCAGTGAACGCACGATAATTTCCGTACTTTGGTCATCGTCATCCGAAAATTGCTGTAAAATTGAAACATGAATGCGGGTTTTTTTATTCGTTACGGCCTCTTAACGCACGTTTCTTAACGATCGCTCTCAAAACAATCGTTGCCCGAAGATTTTGGCCGATGAGATGCTGTATCAATTTTTTCAAACATTGCCGCCATATGTATACACAAAACTAGTTTGCATCGGGTTTTCAGCCCAGTGTTTGATATCCGAATTATAGGCTCCGTCCCTACCTGGGAGAACCTGGATATATACCTGGCACCGAACCGTCGCGTCGCCAAAAAATGCCTAATGTGTCGTCTAATGATTTTCTGAGATTTATTGACTCTCGCGTTCTTAGATATAATTACTTTATTCTTTCTTCGTTATTATTATTATTATTATTATTCCCGTTATTCCCTATTTTTTGATTCTCCAGGATCAGCTGGAATAGTTTCCTCTATAGGTACCTATATAAGTATTCATATTCAATACAATAACTCTCCGATTTGTAATTTATAATTATAACACCCACGACGGACTAAGGCTACGACAACGACGACAGGTGATTAATCAATTGATTGATTAGTTGATCAATTAATCAATTCAATACATCGAACGCGTAGGTGTTAAGTATTTTTATTATATGTATATTAACATAATTTTATAACGTTATGGGACAAATACTATAGTAACATCTTCTAATTGCCTCTTTTCTCAATTCATTCAACGCTGTCTCACGCAGCTGAACTCCATACAATATCAACGCGACAACATAGTGAAATATAATATCATCTGTTTCGACACCGAAACAGCGTTTTGGCCAAAAAATACAATTTCAAGCTCAAATCATCCGATAACAAAAAATCGTTATATCTCGGCCGTTTTCGGAATCCTCGGAGGAAAAAATGTAAGTGACTGAAATTGTTTAATACATTTTTTATGTCTGTCGACTCCCGAAATGGCCGAAAAATTGACATTTTTCTTAGTCGGAAAATTTCAGTCAAAGATCGCTGAGGAATGAATTTGTTGCAATTTTGTTGCGTTATCTTCATGATGATTCAGGCTGATGCGCGTCTTTCCATCTATCCGCATATATCGCGTACATACAAGTAAATTACCTATACGTACTGGTATAATGAATACCGATTGATCGCGATCAATCGATCAACGAATTCCGCAATATAGTTGACGGCCGCGCCCAGCGCGAACCGTCGTATAACAAAATATCTAATTATAAATATATACGTAGAAGGTAGGTATACATTATTAAAAATATAAAAAAACATTGATACAAATATAACGATTGATATTTATGTATAATTTATATTACGTAATATAATCCGTATTTTTATCCATCTCCAATGAATGTCGCATGTGTTCGGGATTATTTACTGTAAACAAGGGCTGCATCTTCTCGAGATATAGAAAAAAAAAACGGGAAAAAACTCCAATAGACGGATATATACTATATAATCCGAATGAATAATATAGACTGTGATATAAATTGCCGGTTTTATACCCCGACGATGATATCATTCAAATATAGTATAACCAGGTGAACTATTTTTCCTATTCAAATCTAGCCGGGTAACGATCATCTCCGTGATTCGAGAGGCTAAGGCGCGAAACGAGAGGCGATAACAATTGTGTAATTTTGATTTTTTCTTTATTTTCTCTCGGCTCCTTCAATTTTCAACTGTATTATCCAGACCCTGCAGAAGCCTGCGCAGCCAGGATATATTCTACATGCGAATATATCTCAGGATTCGCGACCACTCCACCAAAACGCTTCTTTAATACATAGACACGTACAATTTTATACCTACATTACAGAGCTACACGATTCATACCCGATGGTAGTACATACATGATCAATACTCCGATACCTATACTGCGCACGCCGAAATATCGAATTATACAGCTGTACAGACGTATTACAGGTATGATCTAGGATCTATAATACTTGTCAGCCTCTATTTTACGCTCCATTAAACATATTATCGGTATGCGAATACCCGATCATACGTATAATAATAATAATGATAATAACAGTAATGTATATACGTGTTCGACCGTAACCGCAATCGCATATTAATTAATATTTCATACATACGTTATTTACTCTTCCTCCTGCTCTCGGCGGTTGAGCCCCTCAGACCTGTTGAGATGCGCACACGAGATCGGTTTTACTTGAATTCTTTAGTATCGAAGGCCCCGGTAATTTCGTAGAGACAGCTCCACCGCCCGGAAACGCTGATGGCTGAACCATCGGCTTACCATTCACTAGGACTATGGTGTCACGCGCTGAATCACAGCCCTCCGAAGATCCGGCCCCGTTTCCTGTGATGGAGAAAGAAGAATCGTATAAAACATCCGAAATCGGTAAAAATTTGTTCAAATCATGTAAAGATATACATGCGCTTGACTCGAGAGCGTTTGAAATCATCTCAAATTATTTGAAATAGTGTGGTAATCGTACGAAGTGCGCCCGCACGGTTTCCGTGATATTTCGTAACTCGCCTCGGTGAATTTTCACAATTATACAGAAATCCTTTTTTCTCAAAGTATACAAAAAAAAAAAACAACACAGACGCACTCACACACGAGAAACAGGAATCGAGATCGACGAAATCTCTCATATAATAAATGCAACGATACATTGAGAACAAAAAAAGGAATAAAGAACTTACCACGCGTTGCCAATGGTGGTGGAGTTCGCGTTTGCGTTCTCGAGGGTGTGGCTGGTCCCCAATCGGAAGTTGGTTGAAGGAGGGCGCGAGCTCGGCACCAAATTGACGGCCTCGCGCGTCGTTTGGGTTTTCCCTCGGCGTCTAGATCATCGAGATCGTCTACCTCGTCATCGTCGTAATCATAATCGTTCTCATCGTAATCTTGATCTCCGGAACGGCGTCGCCGACGACGATTATGTCCGTGAAGTTGACGCTGCGAATAAGAATTATAAAAAAAAAGAAGAAGACCAAAACTGAGATTGTATTAGATCGGTGGGAAAAATGTCTCTATGCCAATTGGCACGGGAAATAATGAAAAAAGTAATTATGGGAGAGGCCAAGACTAGCATGCGAGAACTCGAAAAGATTATGTCGCTGTTGAACAAAATTAGCAGCAATTGTGAATTCATAATGTCTTGGGGTGGAAAATTCTACGCTTCAATGAGCTATGCCTCGAGTCTACTGTGCTCTAAAGTTCTTCCGTTTTACGAAGATTTTCTTTTTTTTATATTAAACATCGTTTCAAATTCACTCACGACAGCCATTCCGAGGATTACGAGAACGGGCAGCATCCCGACGACCCATCCAACGTCGTCAGCCCACCGCGGATAAACGTAAGTGCCATAACGCAGCGGTTCGTATTCAACCCAATTGAAAAATAGTATGAAAAAAAGAGCAGCGGGCGTTACAACCTTCCACATCCAAGTCCAGAAGAACCGCCAGCAACGACCACGCGGTCCGATCATCTGCTCTACATCGTCCAAAAATCGATCCGCACCGTAGACCCAAGCGACCAAAATACATTCGCTAATAGCGATCAGGAGGACAGACCAATTCGCGGCGTATTTATCCATTAGTTGAAGCCAGTACATCCCCGCCTTGTCGTGAGAAGAGAGAATGGATGAAGAAATTCTTTGAAAAAGAGAAGAGGACGCGTAACATTAAAATATGCGAACACTCACGTTTGTTGTGAAAATCAGGCCACCGGCATAACCGAGAACTGCGGCAGCGAGGACCACCCAAAATTTGTAATTCCTCAGGGCAGGAATACCGTCGAGAATCGCTGTCGTCACAGTCTCCATCAAAGCAAACTGAGAGTCTAGTCCCAGGGTCAACAGCATTACGAAGAAAAGGAGAGACCACAGGGGAGCCACTGGGAGACGAGCCACGACCTTGGGATTATCGGTGAATCGATTATTGAACATTATTGTGTTTTCGTGTATTTTCACGATGCACAATAGTCTTTAGTCTTTTTATTCGTGATAATACAATACCTCGGGGTAAACGATGAAGGCTAAACCGGCGCCCTGGTCGACAACGGAAGCGACTGGTACCTTGAGTTCATTGGCGAGGAAACCGATCACCGAGAATATGACTAATCCAGCGAAGAATGAAGTCCCGATGTTGCTGACAGCCACGATCAGGGAGTCTTTGTAACAATTGTTATTGAATTTATTGTACGAGCTTAAAGTTATTAAACCGCCCCATGCCGGGCTGAGAGCAAAAAAAATTTGCACAGCTGCGTCTCCCCAAACTTTTGCCGATGCTAAATGTCGCCAGTCTGGTGTCAGGTAAAATAAAATCCCTTCGCCAGCACCCGGTAATAAAATTCCACGGACGAATAGAGCGACCTGAAAGAAGAAGCTCTTTCAACGAGGAACGATGAGCTTCGAGGGTGGAAAATTCTTTTTTCCTTAATATCATATCGATTTCCTGATTTCAAACTGAGAAATTACTTGCCAGAACGACGTACGGGAATAAGGCCGTGAAGTAAACGACCTTACCAGAACTTTGAACACCTTTGCTAAGGCATAGGAAAACTATGACCCAAGCTAGGAATAGGCAAACAGCTAAGCCCGGGCGAATCGAGCCTGTTTCCTCGATGCCTATACTCAATCCAAGGACGTGATTGCTGAAAAAATGCAATCAAAATTAGCCGCGCTATCTAGAAAAGAAAGAAATTTTTAAAGAAGAGAATACTTTGGAAAGGAGAAGAGGACACAAACTTGAAATACTCTTCCGCTGGCGGTCTTCGTATAACCGTAAAGTTTTCGTCGGCGTGAAAAATGGCAGATAGCTGTGTATGGTTGACGCAGTTTCCCCTATAATAAGTGGTATTCCGTCGCTCGCAATTCTCCGCTGCCTCCGGGGTATAACAGTCTGCAGTACTCCAAGCGGGGTCGCAATGAGCCCATGGAAGGACTCCAGCACCTATAGTGACGATTTAAAAAATGTGAAACCCGCTAAGGATTTTCGAGGATCGCATAATCAAAGGTTGAAGCTCACCAGCGACTGAGGCAAACATGTAATATAGGGTCCAGGCGATGATTAAATTGTAATAGAGCATTACGATCGAACTGACAAGGACCATGCCGTAACCGAGGCCTCGTAGAAGTGGGCAGAATCGTTTATAAGCCGCAACTGGGCCCAAGCTGGCATACTGACCTGAAGAAGAGACAATTGAGGGTAATCGATTTGTGAATTTTTTTAACTACTGGATTGTAATTTTATGCGGCTCGATCGAGCGCCGTACCTAGGGAAAGCTCCATGAACATGAGAGGCAGACCAGCGATGATGAGCATAACTGTAAACGGTATTAAAAAAGCACCGCCACCGTTCGAGTAACAAAGATACGGAAATCGCCATACATTTCCAAGGCCAACACTATAGCCCAGTAGAGATAAAAGGAAATCAAATTTCCCTGTCCACGTGCCTCGTTCTGGGTGATCCTCTTCGGCACCTTGAAGAGGCGCTTGACTATTGGCCACCGAATATTTATCCTCGTTCTATTTGACAAACGAAAATCATTGTCAAGTGCAAGTTAGAAAGTGAAGATGCTGGGATTTTTAAATTATCTACATATCACGTAAAAAATTCGAGTGAATTGTAAAGCGGTGCCGAGGATAACACTTACATCCCAAGAGTCTAGATAGGGACGCATCCGGGCGGGTGAATCCTCCATTTTCACCTCTATAATTAAGGCTCTTCGGTTCGGTTGAGCGATATTCGGTCGCTCACCTACTCGATCGTGAACACTTCATCCATCCGAGTGTGCTCCAGATTTCCATCAACTTATTCATGGCGACTTGTAATATAAAAGCCTTTATTTCTGTATTGAGGAAAAAATTACGATAACGTCCGTAAAGACTGCACGGGACAATTTATTTCATTAGATTTTTTGGGCAGCTCCTGAGTCTTTTTCTCTTCAGACTTTCAGGCTTGATATATAATTTCGGTATTTGTGTATTCTTCTTTATTTGAAACCCGTAAGCGTGTCACTATTCAATTCATTTGTATATTTCCCTCGCTGTTAATTCAGCGAGAAATAAAAAATATCGTGTATACAAAAGGAGATTAGAATTTTTCGAAATATTCTTCATTCAAAATCGATTCAGCCCTGTAACCGCGATACCCTGACTAGAAATTCAAAGATTTGTCGTTCGTCATGCCAGCCCAAGCTTTAAACTCAAGTTAAAAAAAAACAGCTAATTCAAAATAATATAATGAGGTAATATAGCGATCGTAAGAGATACGCGCGCGATCTCTCTCGCCAAATTAAAAACCGCCATCGCCTGGTCTCCGCGATTGAACACCCGTTATTACACTGAAAAGCTCACAGACTGACTAAATCTCGTCGTATTTCGTATTCTCTCGAGGACGACCGGGACAGGATGAACGGAAGATCATCGCGGAAAAGCGCCTGCGCCTCAAAAATATCAACCCACGCAATCGTGGACGCAAGAATGAAGCGCAGCTCACGGATCTCCGAATTCTAGGCGCGAATTAGTGCCTGACTACCCTACAACCATTTCCATTTACTCTTTTACGTCACGCACGAATCGAGAATATGCTGTACACGCATAGGACAGGGATTAACGATTACGATTTATGCCGATTTTCGTTACTTATGAAGAGATAATTATCCAAATTTCCCCGCATAATTCCCGGGGCTATTCAGCCAGAAACGGACCACCCCTCTTTGCTCCCAACGCTACATGCCGACATTCGATCGATATTACCGCTCCTGCGACCTACCTTTTCATCCCATACCATCCCTCAGGACTCACACCGTTTATCGGTTTATGTATACCGATAGACGTACCTACGTATGTACGCTGTAGAAATCTGGCTATATATTCGCATGTAGTATATATATATATATATATATATATTAGCATACGGCCGGGTGGTTAGTAGCGAACATAACGCCCACGATCAGTTACAGTACGTCTTTAGCCCTTTCGGCTTTTTACTACATCAGCAAAATCCGGTATCAAGTATCTTACCTACAAACGAAAGAGCGGAAGCGGGAAAGAGATGGGAACTAGGAGATAGATATTTTCGGGCGAAATCAAAAAAATCAGCGAGGACGGTTGCTTGAATTGAGGGAGGGAGGGAGGGAGGGAGGGTCTATGGCATAGGCAGTTTCTCTTTTCCATTTTGAATCTTTGAAATCTTTTACTTCGAATTCAATCCTGCGCTCGACCAAAACTGGGAACATCATTATATAATTAGTAGGTATCTGGCCTATCATACTACAAAACTGCGAGATGCCCAAAAATGCTGGATCGATATATTTAACTGATGTACGCGATGAGAACCTGCGGAACAACCCCACCCAGTATATAGAAAACTCTTTACGCGGCCTCATTGCTCTTAGGTCGATTCAAGTCTCACGATTTAAGCCTCTTGAAATATTATCCACCTAAAATCCCCGATCTTTCGTAACTGAACGAGAGGCAACGGGGTGATTGGCAGGAAATATACCCTTCCCACTTTTGCGGTAGCACAATATATGACCTTCATTCGAGATTGTATGTATCTGTAAACCTACATCAAACGGGGTCTATCATAATTTCGAATTCATTTCTATTATCACTACTGCATAGTAATGTATGTATATGTATATGCATATAAAATATAGTTTATGATTTCAGTCAACATCTGCTGAAAAATTCTGTGATAACTTTGAAAATGGGCAAATTCGGGAAATTTTCAGACGTTCTCGTATCAGTTCGAACAAAATTTTATAAAGAAATTAAACGGCAAAAGCCATTGTATAGATTTACCGAAATTCATATCTACGAAATGGAGAACAATTCTGTCGGCGAAATATCAAAAATTGTTTTACATACATCGAAGAAGAAAAAAAAAATCAAAATAAGGATCGGGAATCGTAGGAAACAATGAATAATTATTATTCAAATTTTAATAGGTTCTCTTTATCTGTTTTTCTTTTCTTCCTTTCTCGCCCTTTTTCTTGTTTCCTAACAAGTATACCATTGGACACTATAGCCCCATAGTACTACGTAACAATATATTAAATATATTCCACAAAATTGCATCCATATAAACAATTTCCATACGATACCATTCCAGGTTTATAAGGTAAAAAATAATGTAATAAATCCTCGTTAATCTCTTCCCATTACCGCCGAGTGCGATTTAAATAAACTTACCAAATCAAAGTTTGCGAAAAATCTGTCTTATAATTATCGCCGAAAAATTAAAATGTGAAAATAAATATGAGAATAACAAATCTAAACGCAATAAAAAAGATAATTAATTTTTCCAAGAGATTCGGCAACTCAATTAAAGGGTGAAAAATCAATCAAGGGGGGGGGGGGGGGGGGGAATCGACGTGCCTATAAAATGAACTAGAATTTGAGACAATTTTAAAGCATGAAACAACGAATATTCAGCTTTTGTCACAGCTTTTATTTACTTTAATAAGCGAATCTAAGTTTGGCGTCGTATCCAAGTTTATCTAAATTTGGATTACAGGCGAAATTGATCATGGGCGGCGGTCCGCACATTAAAACTAAAGTATCATCGGCTGGTGGGAAAAGATGGCTCGATATCATGTCTGCATTAACATGACCTGTACTATAAGGCCAGCCCTCGCTACTTGTGTCAACTGTATACCAAAGTTTGAATTGATCGGCATGAGACTTTACAACTTCTTCCAATTCCTCCCTTAAAAGTATATCCTTTTCTGTCTGGTTTGCGAATAGCAATGCTACCTCGGTTTTATCCTCTGGATCTTTTGTCATTTGACGTATCAGCTGCAGCATCGGCGTGATACCGGTTCCTCCAGCTATCATCGCCACCTGTAGATATCTCAGAAGAATGTATGTAACATTTGAAATACCGTAAAGAAGCAAAGAAGTTTAATATTTGTTAAGTAAATCTTTAGAGACTTGAATATCTCTCTGACTTCACTAATGATTTCTGATTATGTTTACTTTTTTATTAACCTTTTTAATAGAATGTTGGACCGGTGGTTCTTTCCTTAAAACTTTAATCGAAAAACTTCCAGCACCGTTGTAAACGAGGCGTCCGGAAGGTCCACGGAAATCGATAGTATCACCGATGTTGAGACTTTCTAAATACTGGGACATTTTTCCGCCGGCAGGGAACTTGGGATGAACATTTTTGAAGTAAACCTGAAAATAAAAATGGAGAAGAATGAATTTTTTCGTCCATTTTTAATGGAATTATAACAATCGAACAAACGAACCTTAACGACAAGATCGACGTAGCCAAGATCATCGTCGCTTGTAACAGGTGTATAAGCTCTGATTACAACTTCTCCGTCGACTTTGGTAGAGAGATGAATATGCTGGCCGATCGGAAGTCCGAGAATGTGTTGAGGAGAGGGAAGGGAAAATCTATAGCGACGAGTATCGTGGCTTATTATTTCCTTCTCAGATAAGGGCAGAGGGTATTTTACCGTTGGATCTACAAGGGTGGTTGGTGCGCTTTGTCTCTTCTTTCGACCTGTGGCATTCCCCTTGGAAGAAGATAGGTACAGTTTTGCAACCCATGCTGTTGCAACTACTATTCCTATCGTAGCCAGAAGTGGCAAAATCTGTAAAATGAACAAATTTTTAGGAATAAAAAATTAAGTAAGATGAAGATCTTGATGATAAGAATTTCAGGAAGATCTAAAACACGGAAAAATCGGTAACACTGAATCAGAAAGTTTCAACGGGGTCAGATGATATAATGGATTTGAACAGAGTTTATTGGAATATCTGAAATTCGCGAAGCTGCGGTTTAGAACGTTAAGATAACAAGAGGACGGAGAATAACTTTAGCTATTCCAATGGTAAAACGGCTGATATTATCTTGCGGCTTTATGTTGCAGCATCATAAAGTTCGGCCTCGTCGTAATTTACATATTTGTTGAGACTAGAATTTCAGAAGCGTCGATTCAGCGTTAAAGATTATTTGATTATTTCATCACCTACAGATACGGTTAGATCAGTATTATGATTTCATTAAATACTAAGCAGAGTTTTAGCTCTAAAAGTTACTGAACTGAGAAACAGAATGCTTAGAGAAACAATTTTCTATATCTATTTCTATTAGTAATCAAATTCCTACCAGAGCCCACGACATGCTTGTGATTTATAAAATGAATATCGGCATTTCGAATGTTTCAGCTTTATTGGACAGTTGGTGATTGCCAAATAGATAAGATAAGCTAAGGTTATGTCATAGTGATAGATAACGCTGAGATACACAGCTCGCTACTATTCCACCTTACTGGATCAAGAACGACAGAGTTTCGAACGGGTTTAATTTTATTAGCTAGTTTATTAAATAGCAGAAAACGTAGTACTTTATCAAAAATAATTTTCGATTCAACGTTTAAGAACGGGTCTCTGTATTTTAAGGGTTCCAGAAACATACGGCAGGAGTTTATGATAATATAGCAACAAAGTCCGGAACAATAATATCGGCCGTAATTTATCTTCGTTGAAAAAAAACAGCTGGCCTTGTTTTTCCACATTGTTACAACTCGAAAGATTTGATAAAATATTTTTGTCTGCGATATGCTTCAGGTTGCAGCCGAAACAGTGCGATTGTTGATTTAGTTGAAATTTGATACGCGGACATTATGAATTATGAATATCATTTTCATTCTTAAAAAATCAATTTAAGCGTAATATACTCATAAATCATTATTTATAATTTCAAATTTCTTGGTAACGGGTCCAGGGATCTTGTTCAAAATTCATTCCTGAGGATGGTTTCATGAGATAAGTATACTGAGATAATCGTTTTGTTTGGAAAAAGAAGCTCGATCAAAACTATTGTACCTAAATCTCTGAAAAGCGAACTGTAACTTGCAAATACCATCGAGAAAGGTTTATGTGGTCAGAATGCTGTGTGGTAGTATAGCACATAAACATCAAAAGAAGTAACACTTACAAGCCGGTGTGAACGAACATTTTTCCAATTAACCAATTCATCATTTTAATACATTCGATTTGACAAAAGGATCACAATGCAAATAGAAAAATAAATAAATGAAAGAAAACAAACGATATTTCAGTTTCAATATAATTACCACCGAATGTGTATTTAACATTCCGTCTTGATATTCTTCGCAGATTTCAACGTAGAGGTTAAAGCTGTAAAGAACGTAGGATTAGGAGATTATGATAAAGAATTATGGAATAGAATGAAAATGTTGAAGAAATAACAGCACACAATCAAAATTTCACGAAACAGATATTATCTCCTCGAAGATACAATCATCCAGGCTCGAGAACTGAAAACCGGTTGTCGCGGATATAGCCGGCTTTTTGACCCTGACTTTTCGCAATTTTGTGTCTCCCTTTTTTTATACTAAAATGTATTTTCATTCGACTAGTGAAAAAGATGACGCACGACCACGAGGCGATATAAAATCCTTCGTGCTCAATGAAAATCACTTGCTTCTTTTACTTGCCTCTATTAACTTTTCCCTAATAGGTTTAACGTTACGCGCGAGGGGGGAGGGCAATGCCCCGCTAAAAAACGCTAAAACTAGAAAGCAACGAAGAAACGAGTATGCATATACGTGTATTTGGACACTAATGCATGGACCACGTGAAAGGCGATTGTATAAGAATCGTAGAATTGTAGTCAGCGACCGCACCTACGAACTACAATGACCCTAGGGATGCTTTAAATAACCATTTTCTAACCTAAAAATAATTTAGAATAAGACTTTATTTATAGTTTACGTACCCCAGACAATTCGTTCGAAGAACCGAACATGTTTAAACTCAATCAAGTAGCGTATCCAGGATAGAAATGTTCAAAAATCGAATGTACCAACTGACAGTATACCAGTATGCGATCTCCTACGTGATATTGAATAATCCCAAACTTGCTTCAAGGACCTCGAGGAATGTTCATATCTTTTGATTCATACGAAACAAAACTAATTACGTAAACTCTAATGACTCTAATATCGCCGAGTCACTAATACCGTAACTCAAATCTCGTTCTTGGCGAACATGATCGCGCATTACGCGATAGATCTCGATTTATAATTATTTATTAAATATTCTTCAACGTATATACATGCATACTTCATTCATATGCCCCGCGATTCGTGGACCCCGTGCCACATAAAACTGATAAAACGACTCCCGCAATCGCCCGTTGTCTGCTATTTCATTACTCCTCAAACGTCAAAGATTTTAAACATTTCTAAATAAGAAGAACCGTCATTCCTACACCCAGAATGCCGTTTTTGGAGGTTTTCCTCAGTGAGAAACTATTTTAAGCTTTCTCATGAGATGTTAATGGAATATTGTTCGTTCAACTATCAATGAACTTTCATCTCCGGAATCCTAACCTCAAAAATCGTATCGCCATCTCATGAACTAATCAACACTATCAAATCTAACAGACGAATTAAGAATCATAAATAAACAATAAATGAAGAGCCATCAATAATAATGGCGGTTCTACACCGAGCATTATTCACATGGTTCAACCTATTAATATTCCTAATACTTCTGGTGTTACGATTGGATTTACGAATACAATGGAACTGGTTTATTGTTTTCATCCCGATGTGGTTATACGATAGCATTTTACTAATTTATATAATATTCAACATGATATCTCACTGCAAAAACGGTCACGATCGAGCCAGTAGTTTACGAAGAAAAGTAATTCACCTATTACTTTGGAAATATTATTAATCAATTATACTGAGAACAAAAACCTCATTATAAGTTCATTTTTTCCTACAAATTGGACTTTATTAGAAGGCTGTTCAAGCGATGTAGATGACATTCCATTTTTATTCAGAAAGAATCTTCATTAAATAACAAATGTTCAGCCAACATAAATTTCTGTGATTTGGTTGCGCCAGCGTCACAAATTTTTTTTCCCATACAAATTCCAAAGATTGTGGAAGGAATGAAGATTCTTTCTTACCAAAAATGAAATATGATTCACATCATCGCTTGAACATTCAATCAATGGGATCAGATATATGTCCAGTTTACCATTAAATTGATTTTTTCAGGCATGGTACATGACCGCTGTTTTGACCAAACTTTGCGGTCAAATTCTCGTTTGCCTCAAACTGGAAATTGTGCACTGGAATTTACCAGCCAAAGCTGTCCTCGCTCCATTGTGGCTGCTTCTTCCTGCGCTTGTTTGTGACGTATTCGTTCACTTGGTTCAACACTCTCGATATTAATCAAGAAGAATAAAAAAGAATTGGAAAAAGAATGATCTCTATTTGTAGAAAATTACGTCAATTGAATAAATTATTTTATACGAAATATATATGATAAAGTTCTAATCTTATTTATCTTGTGACCTTACGGAAAAAAATAACGAATAAATTCATTTCTATTGAATCCATTGCCAAATTCAAGTCTTCCGTAATTCGAATTATTTATGTTTCATTCGTTATTTTGGTTCATATCTTACAGTTAGAACATTTAATTGAGGATTTATATTTTTGAAAAACGTGACAATTCTGTCTCCGTCTATAACTGCATTAATTGATGAGGGTGTAATGAAATTTGTTGAATATCGTCCGTCGCTGCGATATGCAATGGAATCTGAATAATATATACCTGACTACGTATTGCGAAAAGAGAAATAGGCACGAGATGGACTAAAAATAGTTTAGAACTTCCAAGGATGAATAGGACAGACTTATAAATAAATTTACTAAGTTGTGTTTTGCTGTCCGATCTGCCAGTTGCGAATTGCTAGTGAAGATCTATCGATAATTTACGTCTTGTTGTCACTATTTTTTCATTTATATTCACTAAGGTAGAGAAGCCTCGAAAAACTAGAAAGGAAACTTGAACAAACAGAAAAAGTGAGATGAGTTCATTGAAAAATCTGTGCTAACTTTTATTAACTAATATTATACCAGTGTTTGCGAGTGATTAGTGAAAATCATCAATCATTACGATGGAATACTACTGCATCTAATTAATATCAACCTTTCAAGAATCATTTCAAAAATCTTTTTTCTCTCATTCAACCACATGAACAAAATAATACTTGTAAACGATTTTACCCTTTATAATTTTCACAGATGAATATGTGGCCGCTAGTGTTATCCATTATGCTAAGCTTGTCATGGATTATTCTGGTGGTTACTGGAGCTGTGGTTGTGCGAGAAGTAAGTCCAGGACGTTTAGCTGAGTTACCATGTCTCAGTAACGATGATAATCATCGTTTTATGTTCTGGGAGCTAGCCGATCAGAAGAACATAATTAGCCCAGGAAACCTTTTGGATACAAACAAATACAGATATGATGTACTAACTGGCAAACTTATGATCAGGGTGAATAACTTGTTTTTATCAAATGTATCAAGCTAAAATATTCGATAAATTTCTGACCAAATATTCTGTTCTTGCGGTAGAGTGTTTCCACAACTGAATCCGGCTTTTACAAATGCTTTTCAAGAGGAATAGATGATAATTCAGCTATAAATATTCAAGCTGTCGAACTACTCGTTAGAAGAGGCTGGGAAGATGAATGGGAAAATGATTTCGAGGCAAGTAAATCTTTTTACAAGTTGATTTTTCTTTTCATAATATTCTTTATATGATGAATTTACTTCTATTTCAGACAAATTTGTTAAGATCATTAGCTGCGGTAATGATACTGGTTGTAGCCGCGGCTGTAGTGCTTTATATAATTACCAGCAAGCGACGTAGGGAATCAAGATATTTCGGTGAGAAATTTGAATGAATTGAATTCATAGGATTACTCATTTTTGATAGAGCATTTTTGCTCCAACTCTGATTGTTGGGTATACTTGGCGAATGAAACTTAGAGTAAAAAATATCACAGCGGTTTAATTCTGTCTACGTAGTAGAAAGATTAAAGTTCAGTTCAGAAGTACGAAAATTGATTCAATTTATTTCAGATATCGATGTATCGCGCGAAAACTCACCCACGCAGAATTACGGAAGAGGATCACAAAGCACAACGGGTATGCTGCGAGCCGGTTCCCCACCTGGAGAGGAAGGAGCAATTGATAATTCTGTGGATGTTGATTTCCCAAAAGTTTTTAGTAAAATGCACCAGGATCAGGCTGTCGGACTTTTATGAATATTAATATTAAGTAACACGTTTCCATCATAGATTTGATTTTAGAAAATTTGTTAATCATCAAATCGATTTGAAAATTCGATTTCTTATCAAAAGACATTCATATAAAATTAGAAGTTAAATCGATTTCCTTGATGTAAATATCATAATATACATATTGTGAAAATTGTAGAGAATGTAATTCTAATATAGAAAGTATATTATAATACCATAAACTGATAAAATAATGCAAATATGCAATACAGTGGAGGATTCACCTCAATCTTGATAGGAGTTTTTTCATTGAAAAGCGTTGCTAGTATTAACGCCAGCAGTAGTATCCATAACATTGTCATCAGTGACCTCTGCTTGATCTTCTTCATCGTCGTCATCGTCTTCTTCCTCTTCTTCAACGTCAATTTCAAGAATACGAATTTTTCGATTACTTTGGCTGAGAATCGCAGCGACTTTACGAGCCCCGCTTACGGCCAAACGACTTGCCGCTATTCCTTGGATAGGTTTAGGCCAGGTCCCTCCAGCTAGCGATATTAACTCGTTTATTCCAATTGTTTCTCGCATTCCGAGATTAAAAACGTGGCTGAGAGATAGCTGAAGGAAATACGAGAAGTGAGCGTTGTGGTTGAGAATCAATAGACTCAAATAATCCTGAGAATAAAACTGTAAGTCTCCTATCAGGGTACTAGCAGTTATATCTTTTCTATCTGCAACTGTGGAAAATTGAATAAAATAATGAGCAGCTTGAATGAAGTAGAGGAAATACATTGATAACTGGTTTTTTCTAGTGAACATACCTTGTCTCCGATCGGCATCAATAGTTACAGTTTTAACTACGGTAGATTTATCGTTATCATTTTGATTCTGATTCTGGACCACTTTAAAGATCTGTAGCAATTGTCTATTCGCATCTGAGATGGCGAGTAACAAATCTGTCTCATTCGTAACAATTTGCGAATGTGAAGATGACATTGAGGGGAAATTGAGAGGAGGAAGATCGACGATTGTTGGAATAAAAAGATTTACTAATCCCTGGTAAGCTTGACCAAATACGACGCGTATCGCGTCTACGAGTTTGGAGTGAGACTGAAGCAAGGAGAATGAAAGATCCTGTTTAACAAGTAATGGGTGATTCTGTAGGCAGAGATTTTCATCAAGCATCGCAGCCCACTCGCTTCCCTCGGGGGTCAAACAAGTCTGTAGATTTTCACCCTTTCTCAAATATTGTCCAAGTCGTTCAAGATTTACTCCTTTTTTATTATCTCCTTTTTCTTTTTCCCCGGTTTGATCAAATCCCCGTAAAAATTCAGCTATGAAAGTCAAATCCTGTTGACTAACTCGGCTCACTTCTGGAGGCACCCTTTCACCGGTCAATTTGAGGATGACGACGTAGAGCCACCTAGAATATGAAATAAATTGAATGAACGAACAAAATTATTCTAAAAAGCAAAACTTCTTGACTTGATGCTTCTTCTTACCGAAAGAAAGCTTTGTAGTCCCTCATACTGTGATCGATAACTTGCTGTATTTCTGATGCTTTAGCAAGAAAAGCCTCTGCAGCACGTAAAGCCTCGACAATCTGAGTTTCTGAAGTAAAGCCCAAAGATTCGTAGAGTCCTCCGAGTCTCGCCATTCCCGTCATTTCTGCCAATTGATAGGTCAAGGCCATCCCGACGCTGCTAAGATGCTTCAAGACCAACTTCTGCAGTTTTGAAGAGTTTAGAGTCAAAACAGTTCGGTTTATGATGAAAACATGGAAGGAAAGAGACTATTCGTTTGAAACTGAGAGGTAATCAGACCTGGATATTACTGTAGCACATTTCTATGCTATGCCCCAATTTCTTGAGGCCTTTTTCGGTCAGATCTCTGAGTAAAAAATTCTCAAGATTAACAGAAGGAATTCCGATCATAAGTAGTTCTAAAAAATCAGCAGCTACCGCTCCGGGAGGATTAGCCTCCGCATATCGAGACAATTTCTCATCCATTTCTAACAGAATTGTTTCCCAGGCTTCAGAAATTGCCATTAATGTACGATCTAGGTAGTCCATCAAGTATTCTATGTTTGCTTGAGATTGTGCCACCTTGGAAAAGCATAAAATAAAAATGAGAAATAATTGAGAATTAGAAGGCTATGAAAGAGTAAAAGCATTTATTCCATGATATAGAGTTCAGAAATGAGAACTCACTCTGAGAAATGCTCCACTCGTTTCCAAAAGTGGACAGCACAGATTAACGATTCTAATATTTGTAGAGGATCTTAAGCTAACCCAAATCGGTCCACCAGAACCGCCGCTTATTTCTTGTACCGAACCTGGCCCTGTATTTAGTGTGCCGCAATAGAACATTCCAAAGACGTACATAGCTACGCTACCGTCTTCTGATCCAAGCTGGAGAATTGTTTGAAATTATCAAGAAAAGAAAGTAGAAGGGTCTCAGGAAGGCAAGATTTGATAATTTTCTTACAAAAAGCATGTCTAGAGTCTGTGACAAGCTTTCTTTGTGTTCTGGTTCATGTCCAAAACTTCTATTCAAGCTAGGTAGAGGTGGTAGATATTCTCCAGTCGATGAATGATTGGTTTTTATTTTTTCATTCGATTTTTCAGCTTCTGGAATGCCCACAGGAAGCCAAGACATAGCAGTAACGACATTGGTCAAACTTTGCTCAGTTTTATGAAGTATATTTTTATTCTCAACGTCAACCAGGTAGATTAAATTCGATTCCTTATAAACAACGGCAATTAGTTTTCCATTTGGTCTCCAAGCTAGGTCTTGAACTAATTCAGATTCCTCTGGCGGAGCTAAAAGCCACACGCGCTGCCAGGTCAGTCTATGAAGAGCTATTTCACCTGGAGGAATTACCAAAATAAAAAAAATCTATCTGTACCGACCATCACTGTATATAGTCCAGCCCTCTCACTTTGAGCATGAATAGCTCCGCCAAAAACATTGTATGTATGTGAAAATACCACTACTGGGAAGCCTGGGGGATTCCTCGGCGTTGTCACCTATCGAGATATGCTTGCGGAAACTAATAAATAAGCTATAGTGTGATAAGTTTATAAAAGTGTAGTATTTTGAAAATTTTTGTATATAGCCAACTCCAACCTGTTGCCATTTGGCGAATAAACAGTTCAGGAGACTGAAATAATTTATGGAGTAACTGAGAAGTATACTCCGTTGTGCTGTGAAAGTCTAATTCGAAAAAATCGGTCGGTTATATTATTATGCCCTAATAAAATATACAAAATAACGATCTCGAGATCGCGTGTAGCACTACAGGCGTGTGCAATATCTAAAAATCTTTGGAATCAAAAAGTGCGTTCTTTGCGGTTTTCAGAAAATGGATAAAATTTGCAAATTTGACTTTCGAAGCATCACAAAGTATACGTCACAGTTACTCCATAACTTATCTTAGGCACCTGAACTGTTTATTTGCTGAATGCCGACAGGTTGATGTTGGCTGTATTCAAAAATTTTCAAAAAACTATACTTTCGTCAACTTATCGCACTATGGCTTTTTTTATTAGTTTCCCCAAGCATATCTCGATGGGTGACAACGACGAGGAATTACCCAGGCTTTCCAGTAGTGGTATTTTCATTCGAGCTGAAAACGAGAGGACTGGACTTCATACGGCGATAGTATATCTGTGAATACAGAATTGTTTTTCAATTCATTTTTGTTCGGTCTTTTGTAGCGGTTTTCAAACGATAAGTGAAAGTAGTTTTCGTCAGCCTAACCTCTGAAATTTGCGATCGCCAGTAGGTCCATCTTCGGCGACCATCGCATCAACGTTAATTCCGTTGATAATTGACGTTCTTCTAACTGTCTTATAGCGCACGACATTTTTTCGCAACAAGAATCGTATGCTACAGCTAAATAAAAATAATTAATTGCATTACAACGCTAACCTACCACCTACGATATTTCAAATTTCTATTTACGCGAGCCCGTTGCCACGCTGCGGCAGTCGCCCGAGGATAGCAGAAGACTTTTTTCGCCATCAATGATACGCGGCGTGCTTAGTAACTAAACATAACCTAATCATGACGTCAAACTTTGTTCTTCGTTATCGATATTTTACAAGTTGGAAACGGTAAATGTGTGAACATTTGTGTAGCGAGTGTATACCGGTGATTACGGTTTCTGTTTACGCGTGTTTTTGTCATCTAGTTTCTTAAAACTGGACTCCGACCACCTGAGGGCTAATAGTTTTAAACTATTTTTAAACCGGTTACCGAGGTAGGCATTCGAGGTTAAAGCATCTTCATTATATGTATAGTAGTTTCCGTTAGATAAAGTGAACAAATTATAAAGAAAAACTAATTTTTGTGAATTTCTGTTACAGAAGCTGGCTTCTTTTTGATACTAAAAATCTGATAAGAAAAAGCTGAGAGCGATTGTTACTATTATCATTTATCCATCATTATGGACGACGAAGATCCTACCTGCGTAGTCAAAATGATAAAAGATCTGAGATCATCAGGTCCTAGCATTTATCGGCGTGAAAGTTTGTTGTCTTCTGGCTTAAGATTATCTTCCGCATCCGCAATGCCTTCTTCTATTATATACGATGATGATGACAATAATGGTAAACCTACGCCAAAACGACGTAGACTGGATGAATCCAACACTAGTCCTGATAGATCTAGTATAGATGCGGTACCAAGCAGCCCTTGGGAATGGCGGAGGCTAAGAGGACAGGTAATTAATAGATTATTGTAAAATAGATGATAAAATGACAAAAATCTTGTCACAAATTGATGGTGAATATGAAAACTTCATCAATATTATTAACGAGAATAATATTCCAAAAGGTGATTTCTTTGAGAACGAGACTTTCTCATCAGGAAGCAACGGTCGAACAACTTCATGCCATAAGAAGGCAGATGGAACAGGTCTTTGATAAGGAAAAGAAATTATATGAAATGCAGGCAGAGCAGGATAAACAAACTATCAAACAACTTGAAGCGAGACTCGATGTCGCTAGACGCACCATTCAAGAAGCTAAAGAAGCAAAAGCTATCGCCGAGAGAGAAGTCTCACAGGTATATAATGGATTTCAACACAAGACCCAGGACAATTGTTGCCATTTTTTATTTTTCTTCGATTGTTTGGAATTAAGATCTTTAAATCTGTTTCTCCTTTCTTTAAATAGATAAAAATGAAGCTGGATCAAAAGACTCTAGCGATGTTGAATGACACTGCGAGATTACAGGACGAAAATAGACAAGCGAATAACCAGCGTAGAGAATCATTTATATGCGAAGATCCTAAAGAGGATGAAGCGGAGACGACATTGAAGCTAGAAGGAGCGGGAAACAGAATCTTACAGCTGGAAACAAGCCTGAAAGAAGCTAGAGTTGCGCAGCAAAAAAGTGAGCTGTTAGAGCTTGAGCTACGAAATTTGAAGATGAAAGTTGAGAAGTTAGAATCTGAAAGATCGCTTTGCGAAGAGGGAAAAACAATGGCGGCTAGAGCTGCTCGTGCTAGCGATCTAGAGAAAGAACTTCACACGGCTAATAAGCTTATTTCATCTTTGAGAGAAGCTGTTAAAGGAAAACTTCTCTTGGAGGAACAAATTTTCAGCATGCAACAGCGGTGGGAAATGATTTTTAAAACGGATTTACCAAAGATCGAAATTTGAATAATAATTTGGAATCAAATTAATTTTAATCAATTTCAGAGTGCAGCACACGGAAAAGCTCGAGCAACGCATAGCGCAATTAGAAACGCAGCGGGGAGAGTTAGTCTCTCAGATCCGAGAATATGAGTCGATTGGAATCACGGGTGGCCCAATAGCGCTGAAAAGAGAACTACACCGCCTACAGCAAACAGAGTTGATCCTAACTGCGGAAGAGGGTCAATTGAAGTCTAAGATGGAATCAGCACAGAGAGAATGTATAACTTTGAGTAAAAAATACGAGGAAGCTAAGACTATAGCCAATGAAATGGCGGTAGTTAGAGAAAAGCTAAATAAACTTATAAGCAGATTGCAGAAGAAAATGATGCTAGTTACTCGTGAAAGAGATAGTTACAGACAGCAGCTTGATTTATACGAAAAAGAGATGACTATCGATGGTAATAACACGTTGAGTGAGAGAATTCCTGCCTTAGAAAGAGCTCTAGAAGGATATAGGTAAGAGCAAAATAAGCGTAATTATCAATTTTATCTTGAAGCGTAAATTGTAATTGTAAATTGTTCATAATTTCCAGAGAATTGGTTCACAAACTTGAGTCTGACTTGGAAGCGGCGGAAGACTGTGTTCAGAAAGGCCAATGCCAAAAGCTGCGTGAAGAAATAGATAAGTTAAAAGGCGAGCTAGAGCACAGAGCGTTGAAAGGAGACTTCAACTGCAATGCTAAAATTCTACATTTTACAATGAATCCTGCAGCTATAGCAGAAAAACAAGCAGAAGAAAAGCATAAAGCACTCTTACAAGAGGTCGAGGAATTGAGAGCGAGAATAGCTATTGGTGGTACGAGTTCAGGACCTGTAGGATCCTCGCTTCATGCCCAAGGTAAAAATACTTACTTCTATAAGAAATAGAAAATAGAATCAATGTTTCCATCACTATGCTTGCCATTTTTGTTCCTTTTACAGAAATAGCAGAGCTGAAACAGACTCATGAGATCAAAATCACACGTCTCAAGGAAGCATTCAAAGCATCTTCACAAGAATATCGTCAAGCATGTTATCAATTATTTGGGTGGAGAGTAGACAGAACTAAAGAAGGACGATACAAGCTTTCCAGCCAGTATGCTGAATCACCTGACGATTTTCTATTTTTCCAAGTTGGTGAAGACGGCGTTGATCTTCTAGAAACTGAATTCTCGGCCACTCTCGGAGCACTCATCGAACTTCATTTGCAAAGACAGCACAGTGTCCCTATGTTTCTTAATGCTGTTCAGGTTGATCTTTTCTCTCAGCAAACTGTTACCACTGTAACAAATTAAACGAAAAAAAAAAGAAAATTACGTTATGTTTTAACATTTTTTTTTCTCTCCTGTTCAACCGTTTCAACAATACTCTGATACGGATACTTTGTGACTTCTACAAGACGAAACCGAGAGCATCAAGCTGAGGTTCTGTTTTAATCTGCTTTGTCTGACTTTCTTCTATTCTTTTCTTTTCTCAATGAACAAACAACACGTATAAAACAGGAAGATCTATGTACTATTCGGCTGAGCAGGAAAGTACACACGTAAAATTATAATCTTGAGTAAGAGAACAAATAAAACCCGGTGTAAACGTACTCTGAGAATGAAAGTACATAAATCTGTATTCGGGTTTTTTGGTTGTTCATTTATTGTTTATTTTTCCGAATTCGGTTATACCAAGGCCTACCCCCACCAAAAATTGAGAACAAGATTGCATTATCAACGAAAATGATGGATCTGTGAGGAACTTTGAATAGATATTCAATGTCTAATATAAATTAGGGGCACACTTAAATTACATTTCTTTTTCATCTTTTTGTTCTTAATGCAATCTATTTCCAAGCCTGAATATGTGAATGTTTGATTCCTTGTTCGCTTGAATCAATTACTTTCATGATTGTTGATTCCAATTTACTCAATACAGTATTATCGTATATTATACCTATAGATATCCAGCAGAGATAGAATATAAATAAGACAATTTGAGGTAGATTCTACTATATTCAATTTTCTTTTTCTTTTCCTCCGTTTTACCATTTTCAACAATTTTTCAAGATCATAAAAAATATGCAGATAGAAAATGGATAATAAAATATTGAAAGAATATTACCTGTGTATCATTTATTCATGATATATTCTCTGTACCTAAGTTTCGTTACTTCAACCCCTAAAAAATCATTTTCTACCCCTGTCCTCGCAAGAAGTTTATGAATTTGGTTTAAATTTCACAAAATTTGGAAAATAGTACTCCGATTCTGGAAATCCGTGAAACTGAGATTGAAAATAGATAGTTGAAATGCCGGAAAATTATAGTTTCTTCTCAATTCTCTTTGAATTCTAAATCATGTCCTAAAAAATATTGTCACTGTCGGAATATTTCCCGGAAAAAATCTTGAATCAGTCTTCTAAAAATACTGACAACCTCCAGCTCCAATAATTAATCAATTTCCTGCTAGACACCCTTGAAAATCCGATCTTTTTAGGAGAAAAATATTAATTTTATACCACCAAGTTTAGTCAAAAGAAAAGGAAATGGAATCGAAACAGGTTACATATATATTCTTGCATGTGATAATCAACCGTGTCGAACCCAAACTTCACAACTATTCTTGACTTTCGTACAAACCCAAGTAGCAAAAACCACTCTGACCTATTCAGATGCGTGAGACGACTGGTAGATGATGAGAAGATGAGAAGATGTCCATAATGTCTATATTTGAGCCAAGACTGGAAAGCCGACATTCGTCGACTCGTGGACGTCTTTCGGTCGTCCTGTAGATTTATTGTAAATTATGTCAGAGCGTAATATTGAGCTACGCGAGAAATTCACAGTTTATTAATTTTACACCGCCTATGACTAGCGTATATACCTATCGATCGATGAATAGACCTATACTACCAGTCCCTAGAATAACAGAAATTTATAACAATTAATTGAACCCCCCATATTATGGTAGTAAATGTAGAGTGAAGTGCATATCCAACCCCGCTCTTCAATTAGTATAATATACGTAATAGGCAGCAGCATACCTCAATACAACGTATATTATGTGATAATTAATACATGTGTACTATATATTATGTACACGCACAACGAGTCAGTGGACAGGGCGATGATTAGTGTAGTGGATTAAAGTATGGGTTTGACGGGGTGGCGGGTAGCTATGCGCGATCTCCGAATCTCCCCCTATCGCAATGTACAGAATGATTCAGTTTGACGTCGCAAGAGTTGAAAATATAGATTACTCGTTGATATTTATTACTGATAGTTTCAGAGCCAAGATAAGATTTGAATTGAACCAATCATCGAGCCTCGCAGCTGAAGGACCCTCAGTCCTAGATTTCCACGAGGAATGTATTTTTCGAATTTGGCTCGACCGAACTGAATCACCCTGTATATGGACAGCTAATATACCACCTAGGATATAGAAAGAGATATGCGGTATATAATGCATTTAAGTATGTACATAATATACATAGAGTTGGGGCTCTATCGCTAGGTAGCAGCCGGCTGTAGACCTGACGACGGGGTCTCTCTACGGTTAAAGTATAAGGAAAGTCCGTGGCGCGGCTATACCCTCGCGGATCCGCTTGGTTCGGGTACCTACTACGAAGGGCTAAACTCCATTATCGCTAATTATAATCACGTTTAATCGTGAGCTCGTCCTCTACTCTCCGGTCTCCTCTGCATCCCTCCACGTTCTACGCTTTACCTCCTCCGTCCTTCTCCCCCGGCCTCTGGACGACTGCTTTTATACAGCTAACGTCGTATAGCCCGGGACCGCATGCCCAGCGTAGCTCAGTCTTGATTATCAATCTGGACTCTGTCTGTCTCTCTCTTTTTCTCTTTCGCGTACGCTCGCGCCCTCCCTCTCTCGTGTGCTCTCTCTCTCTCTCTCTCCCGCTCTCCCACTCCCAAAACCTTGGAAAGCCTTGGAAAGAAAATGAAGAACCTGCCCGAATTTCTCAAGCTGTTGCTAAATCATCTGATGTCAGAATCAATGAGCCTGATATTGATAATATCTATCGTGTCAAGCCATCGCCAACGTCAAGTGCTTCATCGCGTCCACCACCTGTAATTGTCTCGATACTCAGGGACAGCCTTCTAAGTGCTGAGAAAAATCTTAGAAAGCATCCAACCACACGAGATCTCGGTTGGAACGACTACCGGAACTGCGACATTTACGTTAATGAGTCGCCTACTGCTTAGACTCGGAAGCTCCCTAATGCTGCCAGAGCGGCGAAAAAATCCGGCATCCGGAAATATTCTCGGATCAAACATGGCAGCGTGCTGGCGCGTAAGACGGACGGTGCACCACTGATACGCATTGAACAGTCGTGGGATATACCTAATTCATGGCTAATGCCCGATTTCCTGTTTACCGGCGTAACCTTTGCTCACGGCTATTTACACTCTGTCTTACCTATGCTTACTCTCCTTTTATCTATGTTGGCGGAGCTGTGCTATTGCAGTAATCTACTTTTCATGACGCGTCTGTCTTTGTGGTCCGTGGTGCCTTCGCGGCTATTTGTCTTTTTTCTTTTATATCATGGTCGGTGAATTGGTTGTACGTCGTGTCAACTGCCAATCATTAACGTCTCATTTAGATGAATTTCACGATTACTTTGCCCTGCTAATGAGTATCATCATATCATCGCTCTCAGTGAAACTTGGCCTGAACCCGCAATTTCCTATGACTTTATTCGGCACGACATACAGGCTTGTTGTTCAGTCCTATACCTACTGTAATATTATAGTTTTAGGAGATACGAATGTAGAAATGCGCGTTGCGTCATTCATGAGTACTTACTTACGTAACTTTTTGTTCCGCTCCAATTTGAATCGGGTTCGCTCTTAATTTCTTCGATGCTACCCTCACCTGGTTCCGCACTCACCCCAATGGAAGACGACAAGCGGTTTTAAATCCGGATGGATCGCTTTCCTCTTCGACTCAAGTTGTGTCGGGTGTGTCCCAAGGATCAGTACTTGGGGGCGCTACCAATTTCCATCCACTTGAATGATATTTTCAGCAATATTTGTACCAATTTTGAGCCCATTGCTCACACCGATGACGTTCAGGTTCATTCTCACTGTAAACGGACGGAGCTTGCGGAGCGGGTTAACGGGGTTTCAGAGGATGTATCCGCTATTGTCGATTGGGCGGATCGGAATTTGCTGATGTCAAATTGCAAGAAAACCGAGGCGATGATAGTAGGTAGTACTACGTACACCAATTTGCTGAATTTATCTGCAGCCCCAGAATCAGAATTGGACATGCATTCTTAGAATATGTGACCTCTACTCACAATTTAGGGTTGTCTATGAACAACACACACACGTGGCCCGAAGACGTCCAGCAGGTCTGCAATAGAATCTTGGAGAGCCTGTACGAATTGAAAATGACACGCAGCATTTCGCCAGTTTTTATACATATCACTCTTATCGCGGCGTTGGTTTTCCCTCACCTTGACTATTGCAGACTTGTCTTTGCTGACTTATCTGGCGAGTTGAATCTGAAACTGCAAAGCACGCTCAACTGCTGTATTCGGTTTATATTTGACCTCAGGTATACTGAGCACATGACTCCGTTCTTGCTCAGAAGTTCCGGACAGACGGTGCTACAATTCCTTGGATCCGTCATTCACGTCCTGATACTGGAAATGCTGATTAACTGCGGAATTATTTGTCCCACGTGCTACGTTAGTGGCCGTTGTGTTAGAGGTAGCTTGATCTTGCTGCACAGCCCGGTACACAGAACAGCGACAACCAAAAGTCCTCTTATGTATCTTCGATTGAACCTCGAAACAGCTCAGCTGGCACTGTTAGGGATGTGATCCCTTCCGGTGATATTTTCGAACGGCAGCCCCATGATTATTCATTATTGCTAAACAGACCGCGAACCTGATTGGACAACGTTATCCAATTGTCACATGGTCCTTATTTTCGGGTCTCTGCTCCATCTTCCATTTTACCTCTGTATTTCAAGCTTGTAAGGTTACTTTATTTGGCGCTTAGTGTTTCTGTAATTCGTTCCAATGTTGTTAGTTTGTTGACTTGTATTCTTTTATTTTATTTTATTCCTTAGTTCAGAATTTAAGTGCGTCAGACTGTCTTTTTCTACTTACAATTTATCATCTATCATTTACTAATTGCTGTTCATGTTTTTTTTTTTTCCTTTTTTTTTTTTTTGCCGTATACATGCTCAGTTCTGTATAAATTGTCATTTTCATGCTTGTTATTGAAGGACTCCGTTGTCTCGGAACATCAATAAACTTTGTTCCAATTGTTGACTCTCTCTCGCTCTCTTTTTCTCGGTGTTTCATCCGCCCGTTCCCCCAATCCCCGCTGCATACTCTTCGTAAAGCCCGGTCGAGGGGCTACTTGACGTAGTTATATACTCCAGAGATACTCCAGTAGTCCAGTACACGTCGAGACAGACCTAAAGGGGAACGAAAAGGAAGAGATGCGAGAATAGCGAAGGTTTCTTCAGAAATCCGAGCTAGTGCCGTGACTATACCTACCTACCTACCTACCTCGGGCAGAGGCAAGATTCTTGATGAAGTGGCCACATGGACTTCCGATTTCCAGGCGTTAGGAATTTCCTAATTCTGTTCGGAATAACAAAACTGACGGGATCCTCCTCCGGCCAATTATGCTATGAATGATCTTTCTGTGCGAGGGGGACACGGACCACGAACCATCACCTGCAGAGGTTTTTGTATTAGAGATTCACCCCCCAGAGATGATTGTCCATTCCTAGGGTCCATTACGCGCTGAGGGAAAGAGAGGAGAAGACGAGTGGTGGAGCTAGTAGGGTGGCCACGACGCCGAACGCCGCCATACATACGTAGAAGAGAGGATCGCGGAAGGACTTGACGGGAAATAAGAGCGAGCGAGTGGCGGCCGGAAATTGCGCCCAATGCGATGGCTAAGACCCTAGGGCGTAAGGGCTGCGGAGCGAAGAGAAGAGCGGCGGCGGGGGGGGGGGGGGGGGGGGGAAAGAAGACAACACAAGATCGTGTATCGGGGGGAAGCTTGCACAAAATTTTTAGGCCTTGAGTCTTTGGGAGACGGAGAGCCAGGAAGGGAAGGATGGGTGGAAACCACGGTGAAATAATGTCACTACGCCGAGTTGGACGGAACCTGATGTGTGTTTTTCTTCATTCTTTTCTTTTTCCTTTTTATAGTCTTAGTCTGGACGAAGTGGTCAGACAAATACCGGCTTCTTCTACTGCGAAAGAAGATGGAAAGGAAAAAGAAAGCGGAAACTAGACGCCCGGCTTGCGCCGAGGCGTTTCTTATTTTGCCTCTGAGCCCTCCACAACTTCGCGTGACTCCAAGTAGTTACATACAACATAGGTTAGATGGTAAGACGCGTGTTAGCTGCGCTACCCCCCCAAAGCCCGAGAGGCACTCCCCGCTTTTATACGCGCATCATTATTGACGTAGTATTGTATCTTCTAAATGTAATGCGTGTAGATCCATGTATATAGTACCTATATTTCGAAAATATTACTTGTATATGTATGTAATAGAGTTTCACTGTCAGACGAACTTCCGTAAATTGATTATCACACGAGTGAAGGCATACAGCTGTATTAGACGGAGAAAATAAGTGGGTGTAGGTATATTGTGTAGAAAATGCGCAGGGAATACGTTATACATGGGCGTTGAGAGATAAGCGTAACACAGAGTGTTCCTCGAACGAGAATTTACGTGTATAGATTTATACATATAATATTCTCGACACGCGATATAATAAGTAAGCGTGTTAAAAAGGCGCGGTTCTTTGAACGGCTATAGGATGGAGACGATGATCGCGTGCATTTACTTTATATCTATACCTTGTATGTACATCCCCCAGTCGTATTTTACGTTCGCTACGCTCTCTCCAATTCCACTGCTAGTAGGTACCCTTCAATTATGTATTCCAAAGCAATTTTTCGTTTGTTTGCCCTTATACCCTTCGCCTCTGAAAACTGTTATAAGCTTGAAAGTTCACCAGCCGCACTATTGCTATTGCTATTGCTATTGACATTGCTATCTACGGCATGATGTCGTATGAAGGTAGTACCTATCGATACTACGTGATGTAGCAGAGAAAGAGCAAAGAGCGAAGAGCGCAGAGTGAACAGACGTGCGGAGTTGAGGAATATTATGTTTAGAGACTTTTGCGATCCCCCGAGGAACAGACGTGCAGGTAGGTAGACACACGTACAATTCTTCACGTGCGTATGTGTGTTTTTTATATTTGTACGTAGGTATATAGCATATAAGAGTATATAGCGTACGGGGTAAAAGATGAGTTATGGTTTATATATATATACTTTTTGAAGTATAAGTGAAAGAGATGAAAGTGAAAGTAAAATGATATTGAGATAAAAGAATACGCGCGTCATATCTATATAAAAGCGACAAGATGCGTACTACAAATTATTATAATATAAAAACGCCGTACGTATGTATGTATACATATGTACACGAGAACTGAGACATTACTTCTCCTGGCAAAGAGAAAACGATTTTTCGAAGAGCAGTATACAGTCAGCTGTTATACACGCTTTCGATACGGTCAAGCGGAGTTCTACATCTGTATTGTCCGGAAATAAGACGACGAAGCTATACAGGTAAGAGTACATAAGCTTTTAATAAGGCTCGAGATCAAGACCCGGTGAAATTTACGAAAATCTACATTTACGAACATGAAGACAAACGGACAGACGCGCGGAAAGGGATTTTCCGACGTTTGTGCATGGCCGGGAAATGTGAACGGGGAACGGGGCGGCGTCTTGAATATTTAAGCCCCAAAAGGAAAGGAAAGGAAAGGAAAGATCCCCTTGAAAGCGCGCGTTTTATGAATGATTGAGCAAGCGGAGCCCCAGGGCCTCAGCACTCTCCGGTGACTGTCCCGTCAGAGATACACCGGACGAGATAGCGATAGAGAGAAAAAGACAGGAGTATATGTTCAGAGAGACCGAGGAGACTAGTCACTAGCTGCTGGAGGTCGAAGTGACGGACACCGGGAAATTGGCACGCCAACAAGGGACATCGTACATCGGGTCGCAACTTCCGATTCGTCATGATTGGCAGAGTCTGGCGTGTGATGCGATGCTTTACAATCTGTACTTCTCATATACCACATGCCGGGGGTGAAGTTTCTGGTTAAATCCGAAGGGGCGAAGAGAAGAGGATGGTTGACGGGGGTTGCAGGAGTTTAGGGGATCGCGCGCTTATATGGCAAAGCTTACTTAGGTTGAAAAATTAATCAACCCGTTCGTTGGACGAGAGAGACGAGGCGACTACCGGCCACCGCGCCCTCGCCTAACCGTTGTGTGGAGCCAAGCTTGTAAATTGTAACAAACGGGGCACGTCGTTTCACCGCATTAAAATTAATGACAGAGGCGTGACGGTGCGGGGACGGACGCAAGCTTCGGGGAGCAATAACGCAAACAGACACGCGATAATCCGGCGACGAGCGCCCCTCGTTAGCGCAGAACCACCCCCTCCTCCCGGTCGACGTCTTCCATCCCTCCGCCGTCGTCGGACACCTGGATATAACAGATAACTATAGAAACAACGTCGCGTCGTTTTGGGTCGCACCGCCGGAGTTCGCGAAACAAGTTATACATTATACTTGTATGTATTATCATTTCTTTTTTCGTCCATTTAATACATCAGTGAAAGCTTTAAGAAATATTAAATCACTTTCGAAATGCGGTAGCAAACGAAATGTGAGAGATTCCTCTTTTGGTCGGGACCGGTAATTCGCGTGAATAAATCCCGAGACGAAAATATTATAGTTATAAGAGGTATACATGGTATGTATATGTATGATTGACTATGGTGCTGTCTTGGCACGTGTATATCGCTTTCCGCGCTCGTTTTTACCAGCTACATACAACATATGAGGAAAAAGTCGGAGAATCTCGTTGGTCTCTTTCTATACCCTCAACGTCCTCAAACCCCCCTTCCAGCCCCTTTTCTTCGTCATCCCGAGGGAAATTTTAAAACCCCATGGCGTGGGCTCGCCCGCCCCCTACAGCTAGGACGCTACAGTTTTCGCATACCGATGTAACCTTTTGCTATTTGCTCTCTCTTTCCTGTGGATGGTGCAGCTACACTCCTTGATACCTATATTACGTACGAATAACAGGGTCGGGGAGTACCTATCGTAGCAATTGGTAAAGGGATAAATTCCAAATTTTCATTCTTTCTCTTTCATATTCTATGATGTATTTCGTTCAATCCTTGCGATGTTGTAAGCCCGCGTAACCCTATTGTATGTACGAACGAGGATGAGAATGAGGATTGAAGATGACGATGAAGATGAGGATGGGGGCCTGAGGATGTGAATGAGGTTATTTAAGGGTGAGTAAAGCCACCACACGGTCGGTTGGGCGAACAAACTGGCGTGAGGAATCAATCGATCGTATAGGATTGGTCTTCGATGTTTCGTATATATAAACCCGATAGAAAGCGGAAGAACCTGGATGGTTAAAAGACCGGAAAAATCCAGCCGATGAGAAACATTCTCCGTTAAACTATACCTAATGTAAGGTGGAGAGGCTCAGACACACATTATTACGTTTATAAACGAGCGACGAAGATCAAACGATCATCGACTACGATGATTGAACGGGCTTATTTAGCTCGGCGGGATGACCGACGGTAGATATAGGCAGCCATTTTCTCTTTGTAATTCACTTTGCTATTTCACCTGACGAGAGTTATTCTTCGGAATCTCGGATGTTCGCGTCTTAAGCTAGCTATGAGGGACTAGACAGTAATTGTTCTCCAGAGTTCGACTACACTACACTACACTCACAAGATAAAACACACCGTGACGAGAGAACTCCCACTTGTAAGTCCTTTCCATGTAATAATAATCACAACGATAATAATAATATTAATAATAATAATAATAACATATGACAGTTGA
This sequence comes from Phymatocera aterrima, assembly GCA_963170745.1. Classification (NCBI taxonomy): domain Eukaryota; kingdom Metazoa; phylum Arthropoda; class Insecta; order Hymenoptera; family Tenthredinidae; genus Phymatocera; species Phymatocera aterrima. Next base: position 1,162,661 of record OY720668.1, read on the forward strand.
ACGATCGTATTATTGTATCAAGGTTTACGGAAACCCAAAACGTCGAGTATGGGTGAAATAGTACCTAGCAGTTCTCTCGTACTCTCGTCAAATGGACAAGAGTTTCTCATCGAGGGTGTGTTAAGATAATAAGGTTATAAATATGCGATTGAATAATTCCTTCAAATTTTCATTGCGGAGAAGTCTAATTGTCGCAGCTGATACAGATGACTGCAGCCAATCCACAAAATATTGGACTTTAATTTTCATTTTCCCTATACATCTAATCAAAGTCTCACACGCGTCGCGGTCCTCACGAATTTATTTTCAACTTTCAACTTTATTATCCCTCTGGTCTATAATTCCGCGGGTTCGAATATAAGGGACGTACCTACCTATAGCTGGGACGAGAGGGACAGAGGGACAACGGAATCGAGTTACGCGATATTGGTCCCTTGGCGCTCGCCAGAATAAATACACTCAATTCTCTTCCCCGGCCATTCTCTCCTCGACCTCTGTCGGCTCCTGCTCATCATCCTCATCGTCGTTCACTCTGCACAGACGTACGTAAAATCCCCACGTTTCCTCCGCCGTCTCCCTGACACGGTCTGTGTATATTTCTTTCCACATTTTTCCATCACCTCGAAATCCCTTTGGCACAAATCGAGGAGGGGGCTTTAATTTTCTACACTTGGATCCAAGTCAATTACGACTTATTCCAATGATCGCAGCAGTTTCATGAGAACATATTGTCGAAATACTTGTTGAATCCAAATTTATACCAACTCCCGGGTTTTCATCCATTTTTTATCGTTCTCATTTCTTCCGGAAAACAGAACATTTCTCATATCCCGTGACGCACAACGATGATTTTATTCATTCACATTATTTGAACGCAAAATAATGACGCGAAGCAAGAAAAACTATACAGTTTTTTTCTTTTTTTTTTTTTCAACTTTCATTATTATTCAACGAGTGAGTACTTAGTTTGCGGGAGGGTTCGACGTTATAGATTTTTCTTTTCGTTCCGCAGCCAAAGCTATATATGGGGCATTCCATAAGTTTTCGAATGCTCGGGAAACCACCTTCCCCCTTTCGATCTTCGAATAGAATTTTTCTTTCGTACTTCTAGACCTCAGGAACAACGGTGATTTATTATAAATTTTTCCAACCCGTGGTTTAAAAAGTTAGGATTTTTCGAAAATCGTTAAGTACAAACAAAGCAACTTTTTCAAACAATTCTCATTCGGAACAAAGGGGTCGTACAGAGAAAATGAATTGGACGTAATTTTTCAGTATTTGAGCGTACTTTGAGAAGAAAATGATTGTGGATTTTTTCGGGTGCCGCGGGAATATCAAATATTTGCCCGAGAAAGTAAGAACTTTGGATTGCACGATTTTCGAAAAAATCCTAACTTCCAAACTAGAGGTTGGAAAAATCTATAATAAACCAGTATTGTTTCTGACGTCTAAGAGTACGAGAGAAAAATTCTATTCGAAAATCCAAAGGGGTGAGGGTTCGTGACCATTCGAAAGCTCATGGAATGCCTCATGTATATAAATGTATATAAATACACACACACACACGCGCGCGGGTTCGAAGCATTACCACGCGATAGTAATCTGCCCATCTTTTTTCTCTTTCCAACAGCATACGAGGGTAGTATTGTACGGGGTGAGTTTTATTGAGTGGCTACGACCGTGCGACTAGCAAGAAGCTATAAAGTTGCATTGGGAGAAGTATGAGGCATAGCTTGTGAAGTGTGCGAATGGAAGAGAAAAACTAGAAACCACAACTGGCACCGGTGAATGTATACTATTCTAAAATCGAGGCTCACCCCCGATAGGCGTATAAAGAAAGCAATTGGACGAGGGGTACGGACTGTGCCCGTTGAATTATTAATTTATTCTGTTCAGGGCGAGAGGGAGAGTGAAGAAGGAAGAAGAAGCAATAAAAAAAAAAAAAAGAATGAGGAGACTTGGCATGATATCCGCAATAGGAGTAAATAATTTGCGTTCGAATCGCGGAGCAGGAATCTATAATAATTTATGTGAAGTTCGATTACAGTATAACGTCTACTCGTTGGGCCCATACAAGCAGGTAGATATCGACGTGTAGATTACACTAGTTGGACTAATAATAACGGCTCACCTTTACCCCCCGATCGTATAATATTTAACGATGCGACGGTGGAGGAGCAGCCGCACCAGCACTTACGTTATACGATCTGCATATAACGGAGATAAAACCAATGATACGGGATCGGATGAATTAACCGATTATTAAACGGATTATAGTAATACCTCAATCGTCCTGATTACGTGAGACTCTAAAAAGCTTTCTATGCAGTTATTCTTTCCGCAAATTCCATCTGCGACACGATACATTAATATTTAAGGGTCAATTTATGAATGAGATGCAAAATAGGTTGCCGCGAGATGAGAATTATAATGATTATGATGATGCTTATGATGCTATTGGACAAGTAGACAACGAAAAGGAGGGTGAATCCATTTCGTACACCCAGCGCATTGGATTGTGGCCACTTGGGAGTTTCACGAAATTTTAAACAAGCGGCAAATCCGGCCGGCAAGCAGGGGAATTTTCAGCCAGATAGCCAATCACGGCACGGCGATCCCGAGCGCGATATCATGATTGGCTATCTCGGCTCGCGACGAGCGTATTCGTCTTTTGTTTAAAATACGGTGCAACTTCAAGTGGTCGCAATCGAACGCGCTGGGTTGTACTACGAACGCGGTATAGACGGGAAAATGAGCAACGCTGAAAGCCAACGGCTGTTAGTATCACGAGGACCTAATTTATTTAACGTTGTCGCTGCGGTTGGCCCATGTACCACCTTTCACCGCCTCTAATTAAGCGCGTTCGGAAATTGATACGGCACCGTGTTCATGCCATAATTAATATTTATTCACGTAATATATTAGTATATATTATAAAATATGTAAAGAGCAAAGGATGGAGAGAGAGAAAGAGCGCGAGGTGGAAAATTATTTTATGCCGGGAAAATGCTGAAATGAATACTTTTTTTGTTTGTTCGTTCAATTGGTTATTATTTTTTCTTTCATGAAGAGTTCGGAAGAAGAATTAGCTTGCCCCGTGTCGATGAATTTAATTATGCAGAACAGTTCTTTAAGCCGAGTTTCTTAGGTCAAGTATATTGCGTGAACTTCGTTGCAGATATAATACGTCTATAAACCTCCGCGCAATGAAGAAAGAAGACTTTTTTTATTTTCTTCAAACCACTTTTTTCTCCATTAGCGAGTTGCCACCTAATTTTCAAAGTTAAAAAGAAGAACTAAAAATGATTAAGAAAAAAGAAAGAAAAAAAACAAGAAAACAAGAAAACAGAAAACTTTTCACAACGGATAGGAACAAAATTCGGTTTATATATACTGTACTGCAGGATACCTAAAATCAGAAGGCAGACGAGAGGAGAAAAAAAAAAAAAAAAAAAACGGAAAGTAATTCACCTTTCGTTTATAAAATTGTATCATCATAAATGAGTTAGTCGAAGACGAGTATATATATATATATATATGTATATATATAACATCCGATGGAATGGATAAAGTATTTAATATACTGTACAGCGTGCACCTCTATAGGTATACCTATATATACTTCTACCCGCACGGCTCGTCACGCGCCCGAACTCTAACGTACATTACCGGCATAAAGAAAAAATGAAAACCCTGTAGAAAGAGAGAGAGAGAAAAAAAGCTTCTGCCTACCCCCCGCCCGAACGCGTCGGGCGAAGTTAACCCCTATAAAACAAACCTTTGCAGTATCTTTTATCTCGCGCGTGCTGAGAATCGTGAACGTGAACGCCTCCAGCTGACAAACGCATTCCGCACGGTGTTCTCTAGTTCATACAGACCGAAAATGCCTTTATACCGATCGACAGAATAATGACCCCTGTCTCTCTCCGTCACGCTATTTTTCATTTTTCGTTTTTCGTTTCACTTGTGGATCTTCTTCCCGTGCATTCGGTTTTTCTATTTCTTTTTTCTCTTTCGTTTTCTTTTTTTTTCTCTCATTTGTCTCCCTTTTGCAAGGAGTTATTTTAAAGAGACCACCGTATTATTCCGAGCCCCCTCGAGATGTTGTGGTAAGTTTATCGGCGCATGCCACGTATACCGAAGATCTGGAATAAGGAGTTTTATACTCTGACGACCGGATAAATTTGTTGCCATCCGTAATTGTTGACTTTCGCGTATTCTTTCAGACCCATATTCTGTCGTTTATGCTTTACGCGAAATATTTTCCGCAAAACGTACATACGTGTGTCCACCCCGATGTGAGGCGAATAAACGGAAAACCATCACCCCATTCCATCTACCTCATTCCTCATTCCAGATCGTAGAAATCGAACAACTTTGAAAACGCATTATTTTACTTGCGGATCATGTAGCCTTCGTTCGACCGCATTTTTCGAGACATCGTGACAATCATTAGCCGAAAATTCGGAACGAATTATAGGTATGTGTAGTTAGATTATAGTAAAATATGTGGACTCTTCAAACAGCTTCGTATCCTCCCCAACGATTGATTATCATTGAAGATCGATGAAATTTTGTAACACGATCTTGTCCGAGAAATTTCAGCGGCATTTAGCAGCAGACGTACTATAGTATTGTAGTTTGATTGTCTGCCGATAAATTTATACATGATACATATACACATGACGTATCCTATATTAATATTGTAAGAGAATTGGAAATCTTGTGCGCATCCCTCAGGCCTATAATACTACCGGCTGCTCCGTATAACGCGCCTGATATACTAAATACGTAAAGAGGCTCGTCCCGGGATGTAAAAGATGAAATTGTAAGAAAACTGGAATTCCGAAAGAGTGGGATATATTTCACCTGCGTCTACTCGAGTAAATTAATAATGCATAGTAGCCGGGTTCGCGGCCGGTCGGTTTTATAGGATGAAACACGAATCGGTTAGAGGCCGAAGCCCGAAGCCCGAAGCGTGAAGCGTGAAGCGTGAAGGAAGAAAGTAAGACAGGGAGGGGTGAGGGAGCATTCGGCATATGTATAGATTTTTTTCGATTGGCTATAAACTAATCGATGTACCCGGGGTACGTTGCCGCAGTGAAAAGGGGTACAAAAGTGAAAGTCAGACCAAGTTAATAATATTACGTGTGTACTAAAATTATTGGTTCACGACCCCCTCGTCGTACCCTGAAGGAAAAGCCACGTGTTCCGGTAATGTGGTAGGGGAACGCGAGGAGAGGGCGCCGAGAATCTCGAAGAGGGCATGCGCTGGTGGGAGTGGCACCGTTCACCGATCCCGCCAAGGGATTCTGTATGTTGTTGTCAACCGTTCTGTACGGTGAGGCGCGGTAAATCCCGAGTAAAGTATAATTCCGAAGGGAACGCGAACGCGAATGCAAATACATATATAATTACCACGTGATTGTAAAATGAATAAAAGTAATAATTCAATTCAGTTTATCGGTGCCGCATGTAAAATATGCGAATAATGTGTACTCGGATGTTGAAAATCTGTTGATAAAACATAAGAAAAATCAAGAGACAAAGAAACGAAAAAACTATTTATAATAACAAAAAGGCCCCATGATGAAGTTTCAATAAAAATAGATCATCAACGTTCGCATCCTCCTTATCTACGGAGAAAAGAACATTTCCGTATGAAAAAACTGCGAAGTATATCGATGAATCTAAAAATCGTCATGACAAAAATTTGAAAGCAAAGACAGTTTTAAAAGCAGAGTTGCAGGTTCTTACGAGTTTTGACGGATGAATAAAACGGCATTTTTTACAGCACGGCGAATCGCCGATCGCTGTCGATCTCTTTGACCGATGTGACTGAACCAGAGTTTATAGTTATGTTCTGTTATTGAGTACGTTGCGTCGGTGCCAAGAGCGAAAAGTTAACTGAACAAATATTTGTGTCAAGTAGCATGAGGCCGACCATGCCGCGACTTCTACTACTTGTGACCGCCTTATGCTGCCGGTGTCTACTGACGAAAATTTGGATAGGTAAACACTGCAGTGGTGTTCTATGAACGTATAAGATATCTGTACAATTGAGATAATAAGATATGATATAATTATTTGAGGTCGAATGCGCGATTTATTCGGTCGTATTTTTCGATTAACGTTCATTCGTTATGTGCCGGAATTGTAAATTTGTGCACCAATGCGTTCACGATGTTCGGTGGCGTTGCGGTAGCGGTGATCGTGATCGATTCATCCGGAAGTAGGGTATAGGAGATAGAATGACACACGAAAACTAGGGACGCTATCCATACGCTATAATACATATGCATGTTTTGAATAATCGGATTCACGCGTCGGTTAGCCACGCTCGTTACTTCCGCTGTCTGGATTTGAGGTTCGCGATTATTTGCTCATACAGCTGGAGCAGCAGCAGCAGCAGCAGCAGCAGCAGCGGGAATGGGACTATACGAATTTCAGAATTTGATTAATCTTCGATTTTCATCATAGCAGCTCAACGCATTTACGACAGATATACGTGCTTGTCACTTGTCCGCATACAATTCCGTTCAACTTTGATAAATATTGATGAATTGAAATTATTGCTCTTTTATGTTCCATCTATCCATACGATACCGCGTTAACCGCAATATGCATCCCCATTCAAAAGAGCAATCAAACGTATCGGATGAGACCTCGTCACCGTCACCGTCACATTTTGTTTGTCTCTTCATTTCTGTATTTGGTTTTCTTTTCGCAATCGTAACGCAAAATTGAAAGTTGCCACCGGGACGCCTTATACAGATAACGAATATCCATCTTGAGGAGAGAATGTCCAGTGTCGACCGAGAGACAAATTCTAACTTGACAACCTTATGAATTTATTATATCTCCCTCGATATCTCCTGTTTGGACAACCGAACTTTTTGCGTGAAATATATACATTGTTTCTCACGGAGAGGTTCCTGAAGCGGCGAAAGAATAATCATTTCTCTAGTTCGGCAAAATTTCGGTCAAAAATCGCATAAATTTACATTTTTCGCAATTCTGTTGCACTTCAAATACTTCTTCTGTATACAAAGCTTTCGGAGGCTGTGAGTTTCAATTGTCATTTCACGGGGTATAACTACGCGAGTAAATGTAGATTATGCAAACTATACGCTTCCATCAATTCAATTCAAATGCATAGCAAATAATCGGGATTTTGTCCGTTAGCACCATTCGTACCTCGGTTTCGTTGATTGTCTAATCGTATAGGCAAATGAAAACACATACAGAAATGTGTTTTTGCGTAACAATCTAAATCGTCGTGAAAATCAAAAATCCTCACATCGATTCTGTGAAAGTGGATTCGACGATAAATATCTTGGTTTTCAATTATCTGTCAACAGTGTGAAGAGAATATTTCGCTCCGTGCATCAACTGAAGGCATTTTTGAAACTTTTCTTGTTCCCTCAAATTTCAATTTGTTGTAACGAACTCATTTTTGCCAACATAATTCGATTCTTTCACCGCGGTAATAATATAATTTGCGCCTTTGTAACCCCGCTGCAGCCTTGAAGTTTCAACAGAAAGGCGGCTCTACACCCACCTTTTCACCAGATGTATAGAAACAATTATTTTCACTCTCTTTATATTACAATTCTCCTTGTGAGTAATCAAGACCTGCGGTTTTGAACCCAGTTTTCTGTACGCGTGTACTATACCCGCTGCCATACAGTCCGCTATATACCGTACGAATATATCGCGTTGTTGAAAACAAGAATAAAACGAAAGCAAGAATAGAAACTGCAATCGACCCCCTTTATATCATATATTCCAGTAGCTCGGATTAGCCTGTTACAGAGAGTAAACCAGTGTCAAGTGGGATAGTCTGGTTAAAAGTTGAGTCGGAATTAAGTCCAGTTAAGTCGAGTTAATAACTCCGTATAGTACCTAACCCCGTACCCACAAAGCCTTATTGGATATATGCGGCTAGTGTTTGTTCAGCGAAGACGTTGAGGATGTCGCCCGCGCGTATGTGTAATACACATGAAATGAAATAGGATGGAATGGAATGAAATGGAATGGAATAGAATAAAATAAAAGGGCAAACGAGAAGCGGCAACCGCATGTGGGCGCGAGGTCGAAGATGTCAAGTGATCACTCGTTCGTTGTCCCTCATTACAGCGTACGATTCTCTTTACTCTACTACATTCTTCAACTCTAGTCATCATGGAACGTGAAGGCGTCTGTATAGTCGACGACGACGACGACGACGACGACGACGACAGCGACTTAATATCATATTATCGTATAAAGAGAAGAATGAAAAAGAGAAAGAAATAAAGAAAGGGAGAAAGACTGCGCTGCTGGTCGAGAGAAATTCTGCTGTACGGCAGGTTTCAACAATTGGGTGAAACTGGTCTTGCCATTAGAGAAAATTTCGCTCTTTGCTTTCAGCTCTTCGCGCGAATAACCGCGTGTTAAAATACGAGAGAAGAAAAAAAAAAACCAAAAATAATGATTCTACGAAAAATGCGTAGTTTGAGACAGCGCGGCGAATATAACCAGCGGAATTGGGGATAAGGAATAAAACCAATGCGACGAGGCAGCCGGTGGTTTTTTCCCCCTCTATTTCATACTTTCTTGCACGTTTGAGTATTCCTTGTTGCTGCTCCGTTCCTCTTCTTCTTTGCCTCCTTCTTCTTTTTCTTCGCAGAGGTATGAGCCCGTGATAACTGTGTCTCATATATTATGGTATATAATGTAAGAGAGGGATGTATTATTATTATATTGAAATCTTTCCTCGGCCCCCGCTGTAGTACTTACTTCCGCGTGCATACCTTGACTCTCGAGGAATTTATTCAAACTAAATTGGAAATCCAAGACGGAGCTTTCATCCTTTTCATAAACCTGTATGATATTATTAATCACTCGTTATTACATACAGATACTGTAACAAGTGTGCATCGGATGAGGAAACGAGCGTTATTGATAATGGTATTGCCTCGAATATACATATCTACGCGGCGGATGATTGAAAAATGTGAAAAACGGCAAGCCAGATAGGGAAATTAGAGTGCCCGTGCGTCGTGTCGGCTCTGAAACATCGACGATTTCTATATTATCCATGAAATCTCTTATTCCCGTAATTTTTCACCGCGATATCATCCGATGTAACAAAACCTTTATTAATTACGAACCCCGGGGATCACGAAGTTCGGGAAATCCTTGGGGAGTTCCTGGAGATACATTTGATCGTGATTAAGCAAAATCAACTTATTGAAGAAATATGGAAAACGGTATAGCACGCGTTGGATCCGGGCTGGAATTACATTAAACAGTTGCGATACCGCCGCCTCCGTAAAAAAATTCCGACGTCATGATTATACATGCGTATGATAATCGAAGAGCAAAGGAAGATGAAAGCTTGGAAAGATATATAGATATAGATTGAAGCGAAAAATGAAGTCAAAGTTTTAAACCTTGTTTAATTCTGAACCCCGTGTATAGACGAGAGGGTCAATAATTGTCTTTGGCTATCGAATATTCGGGTATATTAATGCTCCCTGGCTTTCCGTAACGCCCGATTCTCCGCGCAGGGAAATTGTGTGAATTTTTCTAAATCGTCATACGATTCTGTTACGTATAATGTATAAATTTTCACAAAAGGGAATAAATAGACCGTAAAATGCGACGGTAAAGAAGTAACGTTGCACAGATATATATATATATACCCCACAGATTCCTACATACAACACAATGAAAAAATGTTTAAATTACCGTACTAAAATCTGCAGGTATGTACACGCGCATAGCTACGCTCGCGCGCATCATAATGACGTATGTAGTGGCACGTACTTCTTGCGCCCTTATTAAATCCCCGCAAGAGCTGCGAGTGCAAAATGGAGCTAGAGCAATTATATGAGCGACCGACGCGACGGGACTGATTGTGAGACTACGAGGAGAAAGAGGGGCGGGGGAGGGGGCGGGGCGGGGGGGGGGGGGGGGGGGGGGGGGTAGATCCCCTGGGTACGCGTTGTGGATCGAGCGAGCCAATTAGGGCAGCAATTAGTTTAATAATTACTGGATTAATTAATATGCCTTGTCCTGGACCGAGACGGCCGGGCCCCGGTCCCAACGGAATGGTCCAACAGGAGAGTAGGAAACCGAGCTAGTACACCGCGCGTACCAAGAAATCTTCTATACCTAGAGAGGGAGAGCCGGGACACATACAATAGTTGCACCAGCCAACCCCCTAGGTGCTACACCAGACTCTACTATACCTGTATACGGATGTCTGTGAAAACCGCCCGTGGTAATAACCGCGTTGCAATACGAAAGAGAATTCAAATTGTCCGTGCAGGATACAGGTAGCGTACAGAAATCAACCCCGTTCGTCCTCGTCGTCGTCGTCGTCGTTGTCCTCGTTGAACAAACGTTCTCTTCCATAGATCCTACAGATGTAAAATCTGTTATTCACGAATCAGATAAGGTGATATAGCTATATTATACTGTGAATGCCTGGTCATTCCATGTGTTTATCAACTGGTAATTAGAGCGTGGTAGCTGATATATAGGTACATACATACATACTTACCAGATATATGAACAAAATAAGTTTCACGTTTTATCCTGCTCGCATATAATATCACTAGCATCGATTCTCGTGCGGAATAGACTGTAAACGTCTGTGGCCCGGTACCACAATTCGAGTTTAACCGTGGTCTAAGACCTAAACTTGGTTTTAAGCTAAATTCCGCCAATGGCAAGCAGTCTTTAACGGTTTAACCGAGGTTTAAATATTGACCTTGGATTGTGCAACTGGCGCTGTATCTTGCAAACTATTGGATTTACGTTTTTGACTTCGAGTGGTACCATTCCTGTAAGTAATTGAATTTTTCATCGGACCCTATCCTGCGGAGTATTGGTCAGCTCTGAGTGATATGAATAGCCATTGAATACTGGAGAGCCATTTCATCGTGTTTTTTTTCTTCAAATTAGAATGAAGGGCACAGTCTACGTGCCACTTTTTGAATTATTCAGCCGGAGAGTTCTCTCGTTGTGCGCGAACATTTTTTCAGCCCATAAACCAACTTCTCAAGCAATGGGAGAAAGAAAAAGTAATTAATGTACGTATGTTTTTGTTTTTTTTGTGTTTATTTTTTTCGCTTTTTGTTTGAAGCACGCTGATATGTGCACACGAATTTCCAATTCGCTGAGTTTCATACAGTACAACGAGAGAATAAAACTGGTAGCTTACAGCCTGGCAGGCTTGATTCCCGTAATAACTGGGAACCTCGTATTCCAAAGACTGCTAATTAGTAGCATTGCTAACCCGATGGCAGACACTCTGTAGCCGCTACGTTTAACACGTGCAATTCGCCATCCAGCTGTATGAACTGTACTACACACGGAGTAGTCGACTTTTAAATCCATGTTGTATGTATGTATATACGTGGAAAATTGTACGACACTGTGTTCCATTTTTGTTTCTTAGTTTTTTAGTTTTTTTTGTTTTGTTTTTTCTTTTTGTTTTGGTTTAGACCCCATTTATTTATTAACCAGCGACCACCGTCCTTTTCAGCTAAATCTTGTATACAATTATCTCATCCTGCAGGTGGCGCGGATGCGCTGAAATTGACCAGGCTAGATGTACCACTCTTCGTGGACCCGAGATCAGCGAAAGTAGCTCTACGTTGCGAGTACGACCTGGAAGGTGCTGAACTGTATTCAGTGAAATGGTACAGGAATGACTTTGAATTTTTCCGGTATATGCCGGGGACGAACCCGACTGGACAGGATTTCCCATTACCCGGGGTAAAAGTTGACGTGGAAAAATGCGATGCGGAACAAGTAACTCTCCTGGGACAGGCAGGTAAGTTCAACCCGCAGCACGCATTTTCACGTACGCCGTTACCTCGGATACGTGTATCATCCATGACTTTTCCACGGTGCATCCGTACGTCAATGGATGTCGAGCGAGCAATTCAGCTACGAGCCGCGCGGATACGGATGAAGTACTAAAATCGAGAGAAAACTGGATGCGATTGATTTTTTACCGTATAATTTAATTCAACAGAAGGCGTCAACCTCGCCGGTACTTACGCCTGTGAAATTTCAACGGAACGCCCGAAATTCGTGACTAAATATGAAATGGCGAATATGAGCGTGGCCGTTGTACCAAAGCAGGACCCTGCCTTGGAGGGTGTCAGGGCGAGTTATCAAGTGGGTGAACTCATGGCGGCCGAATGCACGTCAGCCCCAAGCTATCCTCCGGCGAATTTGACTTTTTTTCTGAATGACAAAGAGGTGCGTGAGCTTCGTTTGTCGTTTGTAAAAACAAAAAATCAAAATCAAAAATTTAATGGAATCCAAATTCCGAATTCAAATTCACTTGGTTTTTTTTTTTTTTTTGCTAATTTCCCATTGTTTTAGGTATCCAGGACCCTGACTCGCGATTTGACCCCAGAGGTAACGCTCCCGGTAGATGGCGGAGGTCAGCACCTTCAGCTTTCGACAACGCGTTTAGGTCTCAAGTTGAGAATAGATCGTACGCATTTTCCCGGGGGAAGTCTCAGCCTGGTATGCCGATCAGTTTTGCCTGGTATATCAGCAGCACGTGCAAGAAAAACTGAAGTCACGTCGACACTTGCTGCAAATAATGAACGATTAGCTCAGGAGCCACCCGTCAGATCTTCCGCTCTATCTTATGTTCGGGTTCATTTACATTTCCTATCGACACTGTCTTTTGCCACTGTGCTAATTTCCGGCAAATCTATCATCACGGATTGAATATAAATATATTATATATATATAATACATATATATATACATAATTTGGGATTGTCAATTTGTATGTCGTCATATTCTAATAAGCACCGAGTTATTAGAGCGAGAGAAGACACATCGATTATTCATAATTATCATCATTTCCTCGGTAAAATATCACACGATAGCAATTATTAAGTGTATAATAATTATATGGGTAAATATATTATATGATATCAAGATGTGCGGTACCAAAAATTGAAGAAAAAAAATAGAATAAATATATAATTGCGTTGTACATATAGTGGATGAATGCGAGAATACAATATATAGATTATAGGTGGTTGTTGAATAAAGATATGAACGATGGATTCGAACGATTTTCATTTATTTCTTCATTCGAGATCGTTAGATATTTCGTGAAACGTGAAAAAAAATAACGATAAACACACAAGATTCATTACAATAAGTTCGAGTCGCGGAAGCGCATGATATATATTTAGCAGATCGCGTGAATATGACGTGGGTGGCGTTTGGAATTTCGTCACGGAGTGTGCATCGATTCGACCCAGCCTGTACCGTGTTATTGAATTACCTTGTCGTTTCCCGTAGTAGGTATAACTGGTAAAGAACACGTCGAGATACTCCGATTACCTCGATTGAGGAGAAAAAAAAAACAACTATGGTATACCGGTGTCTGGGTTGAAATTGAACAACGGCCGTTTTCAAAACGTGAAGAAAATCCGTATACGTACGCTCTCAACAATCCTGCGGTGATCTTTTTCCCCCCAGTGACTAGAAGAACGAGGCAAAAACTTTTTCTTTCCGTTCCCCATTCAACGTTCGTATATAGCCCGAATTGTTTTCAATTTTCACCCTCAATGAAGCTCCTGCGGATTGCAATCCGGAATTGAATTAGTGCTGGGAGATCCTACTAAAAAAATTATTCAAAAAATATCTCGCTGACTTGAAAATGATGATAAAATTTCTCTATTTCGTCACGTTTTTTTTTTCATCTTTTCATCCCCTCTACGAAAACTCCGTCATCGAATAATACTCGTTTCTCGTCATGGAGCAAAGATTTCTTTTCTATTACAAAACGCCGAGTAAAAGGCGCATGCTTTTAGATGAAGAGAAAAACTTACCGGCTCACTTTTCTCCCATCCTGTTCGACGTATGTACAGCGTATTATATCACGATAGCTGACTATCCTCAGAGTCCGATAATCGCAGCGTCATTAATCGTCACACCCTGTATAATGATTCAAACTATTGTCATGTACCAAATTAATACTGTTCTGTTTGTTCCACGTTCTATCTAGTAGATTATACGTGAATAACTTTTGCAAATTTGATCAGGACATACCCACGAATATCACTTGCTTCAGTATATTCCAGAGACACACACATTCACAATAAAGTACACAGTAGTAACTAGTAATCCGAGGAGTCTGTAGTTTATTGAACTCGAGGGTAGGTATGTATGTTACTGTACACCTAATTGGGTACGTAGGTACTCGTATGCCAACCGGCATGCGTTCGAAATATCATATCCGCTCGGTATTACAAGTAGGCATATCAATTTACAGAGGGATGATGCTTATCTGCTCTGAATTCAATGATTGATTACATCGATCTGTTTGCTTTTTTTTTTTTTGTTTTTTTTTTTATATTTATTTCATGTTTTTCACAAGTCTTATGCATTTATACGATTTTCCATCTGTCCGTTCGTTCGTTCGTTCGTTCGTTCGTTCATTTACGTGCGAGTATACATTTCGAAAATGATTGCTCTGGTTGGAAAAATAATTGGTATAGAGAGAATAATTGGGTAACTAGATAGCGTTGAATTTGATCAAAAATTGACGATGAAAAAATCTCGTTACCAAAAGAGTATTATTTCATTATACGTGCAGGCGGGTATATCTGTATCTCGTTTAGTTACAAGTATTTGAGTGGTATCGATGTTTGTTTCATCGGTTTTTCAGTTTCTGTGCAGGCATATGATGGATATGAAAACGACAAACGGAAAAAAGGCCCGGATTTCTTTTCATCGCGTTATACATTTCTCGCGAAGGTTTATACATTCAATTATCGTATGTGCATCGCATGGGCATTGAATTGCACGATGGTGCTCGTGATGACCAGCGGGCGTTGCGTTTCATATACAAGTGTTCGTGGAACAAATTTCGGGACAGATGTGGAGGAGTTCGATTTTTCGTTTTCCGGCAAATTTTAACTGTAATCTCTTCATCCGGTGCGATCTAGCGCTGATTTTCGCGAAACGATCGTTCGTAAATGAAATGTTGAACCGCGTGCGTGGTATAGCGAATTAACCAACGATAAGTATGCTCTTATACGATACGCCGAAGGGTCAAGTGCTGCGATTTTCAAATTATGTGTTGGGTATCGGGCATCAAAGAGCGGTTATCCGAACCGAACTAGGCAGTATAAACGATATATCCTGCAAAGACCGTGGCGAACCGGCTCTCGACCTTTGTTTCCGAGAGGGGAATTGTTGCCCTACAATCTACATACCGTAACCCCTACCTCTATGTGTATAGGTGGATATACCTGATCCGGTAATAAACATACGCCCCCGCAGTTTTAATGCTTTCGTGGCAGGAATTTTGTACGCATACGAGTGTAGGTGTCGGTGTATAGTATGTATGCGAGCAATACGAATCCACAGATAATGCACAGGTGGGGGGTAACTATACCCATGAGTGAACCTACAGGGATATTTACCTTTTATAATTATGCTATACTATATACCATATATTATTGGTATATAATCGCAGTTTCGTTGTAATAATCAAACAATAATTATTTTCACGCTCCCTGTAGATCGTTTGCTCGACTGACAACGAGTTACGCGGAGATCGGAAACGGTATTTCATGATTGCGGGTGAAGATGTTTGTTGATTGATTTGAACAGATTTCTTGTGCTCGATTGACGTATGAAAATTGGTATCCGACGCACGGTGGTAATGTACTCGTGATTTGAATACGAAAGATTAACAGATGAAAGTGAAACTGAAGGTACAGGAGTATAACAAGCTTCGTATTTTATTGATAAAAATAATTCCAAGGATGTCTCCGCGTCGTATTTGAAGGCAGAATCAACGAGGGGCTTTGGTTTCCTCCGCTTGAAAGCGTAAAGCTCTTCACCTCCGTGAGAGAAAAGGATAGAACAAGAGAGGAAGAAGGAGAGAAAAAGAACCCGAGGGATAAAATGGAGCGTGTGAGTCGGGCTTTTCGGGGATTGAAGATTGCCGGGGCTGTTTTTCAAGCCTAAGACTCCATATAGCGGCTTGTCTGTTGAGTAAATCTCGCGCGTGCCCAGCCTATGAAGGACAACGATTATTTTAACTCACTTATAAGATGTACAACCGTGTCTGTGGCTATACCTAAATAAATGTTTACCCACTTTTCAAGTTTTAATTATATTCGCCTGAACTTTATTATACGGGCCTAATATAACTCTGTATAGTACAGTGTAATACCGATTTAAACTCTACCAAGGGAAGTTTTCGCGCTACCATATAAGTATACCCTACCCTGTTAGGCGGAGAGATAGAAGGGTTTCGCTACCCCAGAATTGTCGGATGAGAGAGGTTCGGTCGGTTCATCAAACAATCTCTCTCTTTTTCTCTGTCTCTCTCTCTCTCTCCCTCTTTCTCTCTAAGCCCGCCTTTACACCGCTAATGGGATATCGATATATTCATAGGAAGTTCTCTTCTCCGTTCTCGTTCCGCAAAGATCGCGGTGTGCAGTTTAGGGCGGGTCGTAGGGACGAGGGTGAAGCCCGGAGTTGTGCTGGCGGTGCTGGCGGTGGCGGTACGCAGCGATGGCTAATTGTTTTTGACTCACCCTACTCTCTCCTGCCCCCAAAGTATACCTATCTACCGAATTCCTCGGCGTTCTACTCTCGTCAGAATCAACCCTCCCGGTCGAAGGCCAAGGCCAAACGCGTCGCTCCATCGTCCCATGACATTCGGCTAACGGAACCTGTGAGCTTGCGGAGGTAAAGAGAAGGAAAATGAAAGGGAAAAGAGAGGGGGAGGAAAGGAAAGGAAAGGCGAGGCGAGGCGAGGCGAGGATAGGGCGAGTTAACGCTCCACTTGGGCTGCTACGTTCCGCACTCTATTTCGCGCTCCGCTACGTAATCTCACGCGCGCGGAGGAGCGCCAAGAGTCCTGCAACTACCTATATATGACTTGCTGCACGTTTTACACTCCCCTTTACTTTACTCTACTCTACTTTACATTCATTTCGGACCTCGTACGTTACAGCTCTCCACGTTATCTTTCAAGTTGGTACGTAGATACATACGTGTTCCCGTTTACAGCAACCTTCGTACGTATATACATACATATAACTATCCGCTGTAAAGTACAGAAGTAATAGTACAAGTACAGCACGTCCGCTACTCCGCATTTCTTCGGAAGGTTTACAACGTTTGTTCTTATTATTCAAGAGGGTGAAGCGGAAACGATACAGGTAGATTCCCGAGGCAAAGTCTGCGCCGCGACTGTCTTTTCGTATAAATACATTATACCTACCAGAGGGGGAGATAAAAACGTATATAGCTCATTGCCATCGGCCCAAAAACTACATATATGTTACAGAAATTTCGTTTCCAACACTTCTGCCGCAGTTTTACTGCCAGGTTTCACTTTTCAAAAATACAAACTGGTGGATTATATTTCACATACTATGACGTAGAGACATGTTTGCGAGGGGTCGAATCTCGATCGGAATTCTACCTGCGTTTCTCAAATTTTTATCAAAATAATGCTCTCTTGGAACATATCATTTATTAGGTAATTCAAGGTAGCATGCATTGGCAGTGAGTTAGCAATCACAATTTTCTATATAAACATGATATTGTGTATAATTATTACAATCACTTGATCTTTGATACTACCATTTCACGCGCCGTTCTCATTTCCTGACTCTATTTCCTGAGACAGCTCTAGTTCAAAACGGAGAATGATCGCAAGAGTGGAAGTTATAGCCCCGAGGGAGTAGAAATTGAACGATCATTCGAATCGTTTTCAACCAATTTTATCGAAGTGGTGACAGAATTTTCGGGGTGCGGTCAACTCCACATTGTATATATATGTATATAGGTATGCGTTAGCGGTACAATCGTCGTATATGTATTCCGAAAATATAATTTCCTTGATATTTGTATAAAGAAAAATCGTTGAACGTGCAATACAATGTAATAAAACGAACCGAGATAGCATAAACGTAGGTATTTTCTAGATTTACTCACGTCCATATAGGTAGGTATATCACGCCGAGGTCTAAGCCCTCCGTGATAGCCTGGATGCGGGGTATGCGGATTGGGGTGGTAAACCTGCGTATTACAGCTCGTGACTTACTTATTTATTATGTACATGTATATCGAGGTAGTAAATCTCTGTGCGGACGTTTAGGAAAGATATTTTCCTCGGTTTTACTCTCTTCCATTTCTTTTCTCGCGTTTTAGTTCTCTCCGGTAGCGCACGGTATCACGATTTCCATTCTTTTTGCTTTTTCCCTCACCATCTTTTTTCCATCTTCTCGTTTTTCCGTTTTTCCGTTTGAACGAACCGCGCGAAGCGACGTCCCGCGAGACCGTGAGACCGTTATAGGTATGTACATACATCGGGTATATCTATAACGAAGGAACTAGGGTGAATACCCACCGATCGAATAAAATCGAATCGAATCGAATCGAATCGTCGCTGATGCGACTGACACGGACGACCGACGCGACGGCCGACGTCGGCGAGTTCCTCGGTTCTTCATCCTCGGCAACCCAAGGCATTCCGAACACCATTTACCTTAGACGTGCAAGATAGAAATGGGAAATACCGCACCCCCGTCACCGGAGACAAGATGACACGCGTATACGAGCGATAAAACTCCCGTGCGGATATCTTGAGGCGCAGAACGTCCAACGGAAAAACGAGAAGAAAAAGCTGTACGAAAAAATGAAATAATAATAATGATAATTGAAATACCACGGAATAGGGAAGAAAAGAATACAAGAATTCATTGGACTGTGTGAAGCGATTCGTTTACCTGAAAGACTCATTTTTAGTTACTCTGATATTTTCATTTTGTTCAGGGTGCAGTGATAGAAAATTGTCTCTGATTATAAACAAATTTCACACTTTCAGACTGTTTGCACCCAACGTGTGTACGTTCATACTACGTGTATAAAATGAATAACAAAACTGTATAAAATAGCGGAAAGTCCGGTAAATTGCAACGTAGCCCGCAGGGGGTTACATGGCAACCGGTAAATACAGAATAGGGATGAAACTGCGACGACGTGGGGGGTTTCACCTGCGACTGGGAAACCGAGACGTTCACGTCGACCCCATCTAAATATTGGAATAAATTGCGGCATTCCTCCACCTCCACGTCCACATCCCCAACCCCAATCCCAATCCCCTGCTCCTACTCCTCCTCCTCTTCCTATTTCTACTATCCTCCGCGTCTTCGCTGTTCGCGAGGACGCGCCCAAGCGACTTCGACCCTCTACGTCTCTCTCTTTCCACTCTGCGGAAAAGCCACGACGGAGAAAAGAGGAAGGGAAAATAAGGAAAGGTAGGTACGGAATGAGGGGAACAGGCCCTTATCGCATCCACGCTTGACTGCGCTTCGGGGCTGTAGGCACCAGGCCTGCCATCATCCTCCCAGATGCACCGTATAGTATGTATATGTATCTTGAATCGCGGGGTCTAAGAGACCCCCCGCCCCCCGCTGAGTCTTCTGTTATAACGGGTGATTCTCCGATTCTTTGATACCATAATGAAATAACCGCACTGGTCTTATATTTTGCCCGTATAATTAGGTATGTATGTACTATCATACCTAACAAGGGACCATTTCATCTGAGAATAAAGTTTTTCCAAACTAACATAGATTCCTGTTTACTCGCTTCGCTTTAAACTACACCTTTATCGTCGATCTCTTCTAGTTGTCTGGTATGTGTATGTATAATGTGATTTCGAATTTTCGCTCTCAGTTTGAGCCGTCTAAAGTATTCGTTCAACTACTGGAATACGCCGAGATTTGATGATCGCGTAATACGCGAAGAATTGAGTTCGGTTGATTGAGACGCCCGGTGCTGGAGCTCCGCCGCCCCAAGTCTTTCTCTCTCTTTCTCTAGCAACCTTTTGCAGCGTCGACACTTTCACAAGCGGAACCAACTCCACGGTTAAGGTGTCGTTGTATGTAACGAGGAGAAACCGCGGGGGCGGAGGGGGGGGGGGGGGGGGGGGGGGGGGGTTAATTCAAGTACGTAAGAAATTTGATGTGTAAGAAGAAAGCTTCGCTGTTGTTATGCATTGCCGTATTATTCTGCACATGATGAAATATTTGGACGAAACACCAAGATAATGGGGAAAACTTAAACTATCGAATTGAGGGATATCTATATGGACAGATCACACAGCATCTGCAGATTTTCAAAAAAGTAAGTCTCGAACGAAACACTTGATTAACACATGTCTGAAGAGCGCATTTCAAAATTGTCATTATAAATTGGACGAGAATGATCTTGATCAAACTGCACTTTTCTCTAGCTTATTTACTGAGTTAATTGAACGAGATTTGCGCAGCTTTGTTTGAAATCAAATGTCCATTCTCTTATTAAGCATCCGTTAATCGGCGGAAGAAATAAACACAATGCAAGCTTGTGCTCGAGAGGGGATTGGAGCGGCGGTAGTACGTACATACACCATTCTGTTGGACAATCGATGATTGAATAGGTTCCGCATTTTCATGAAGTGACTGCAAGCACGGATCGATCAATCCTCTGTTCGCAAGAGAACAAACCAATTGCCGATGGCCACAGGGAGAGAGAGAAATAAAAAAAGAAAGAAAAAAAAGAACTAGGAATAGGAATAGGCGAAGGGTAGGAGAACGAAAGGAGGTTTTGAGTGGGGAAACTGCAGCAATTAAATCGGAAATACTCGTTCTGTCGGTCGCTAGCTGACTGTACTTCAGAGCGTAATTTACCAGCTAATTTATTTCTGCCATCTGTTCATCGTCGGACGACCGGGAGGCCGACCGTTACCAAAAATCGATCAACTTGCATACGTACTCGTATGTAGGAACTGTACGCGTCTTTAGGTCCACATACGTGTATATATAGGTACGTATTTTCGCGCAATTATTTTCCTCCGAGATTTTATTTTGTATCTTGACGATTGATCTGGACTTTCATGCGTCTCTTGTGGACGTATTTAAACTCGAACATTTAACCCGTTCGAAATCATATTACAATTATATTTCCAATTCGATTCTAACGGTAATTAAAACACAATAGTGTACCTATAATGAAATCGGTCAGAGAATGCGCGGTATACGAGAATTTAATGCAACCGCAAGTCACTGTACAGATATGTTATGCCCATTGAAATATGTATAACCCGCAATGCATAGAAATCACATTGCGTCGCTATGCTAATTGTACCCACCCTTACGTCTATTTAGTAATTACTAATTAGAGACGATATGGAAACAGCTGCTTGCATGAACAAGGAACTAACCAACGCGTGGAGCGAGTACCCACGTAAATTTAATTATGCTCTCACGAGACTTCCGCGTTGATACACAAATATACATTATGCAATCAAAAACTATGAATACGTATGTGCGCATGAAACTGCGATATACGCATGTAATACATATTTGGAGATCGGTATAATTACAGTCAAAGTTCTAGTGAATTGTGAAGAACTAGGTATCAACGCTTGATAAATAATTATTACGACGCGATGAGAAGAGAAGACAGCAAAGAGAGACGAACACTAGTATACTGCACTGCAGTTTTCAGGGGGCCAGAAGTATTTTCCTTCGGGAATCGTATAACGACCCTGCAGGATTCCAACCCCCCACGAAGAAAGACCGCGGTGAGTCTGTCTATACCAGTCTATACTCTATAGCATACACGAACAAGATGAGGGTGGTGCGCGCTTCTGCCAGAAGAAGAAGAAGACTAAGAAGAAGCAGAAGAAGGAGTAGAAGAGGACGACGCGGATTCAATTTGCTCCTTTTCCCTTCCACCTTACCCCTTCTCTACCTCGTCGCTCTCTCAATTCCTCACTATTCCGCACCGTCTCCTTTTCCTTCTTTGTCTCCCACTCGGTCCCATTCAACTATACCTATATCAAATATACATCGCTATAGTAAAAGGAAGAAGGTATCTTTTCTCTTAGCAACGGCAATCGAACGAGACCAATTCGAGGGTTGCCAGCTACGGGTGTTGCTCGAGCACTCACGTCAACCCCTGTATACAATACGCGCGGTTTTCTCCCAACTTTTACGGTAATCGAAGGAGACTCCCGTCTTTCTTAATGTGACAAAATGATAATCATAATACCGACAACAATAATAGACGCGTGGTATACTATAATATAACGGAAGCACAATTTATTATCGTACGAAATTGCGATCGGGGGGGGGGGGGGGGGGGGGCGAGGCAATGTTAAGTTGGCGCAGTCTTACATGATCAAAGATATAGCATGGGTGCTGTGGATTAATTCATGAAATATTCTTACACATTTCGAGCTCCATGCTGGAACAGGGATTCAATTGGCATAATTACGCGCGATGCTTCAGGTTTTGCAATTCTGTACCCACACCGTATATCTTGCTTATACTTTTTTCGAACTATCATCGAGCGCTGTACGCGCGATGGTGCTGTACGTACTCGCGTTTTATAATTCTCAACGAGTTTCTTTTTCCAGTTTTTCCTTTACCTTTTTTCGCCGCCCCCCCCCCCCCCCCCCCCCCCCCCCCTTTCGTTATTTTTCTCTCCTTTTCCCGTATATACATTTCCGTTCAAAGTCCAACTCGTGTACAGGGGTTGAGGCGCGAGAGGGAACAGTAGTATAGTGCCACCAGGCCTCACGTCTCTCTGTTGTTTCGAGTACCTAGTACCTGCGAGCGGGGGTTTTCCTCGCCTGCTTTCAGCTTCCATACATACATGTTTATAATACATCCGTACACGATACTGCACTGCCGCTGATCATTTTCACCCTCTAACCGCCCCCAGGATATCTATAGCTGCGGTGGGCTGGCGACGAGCTAAATCCCTCGGGCGCTATCTCCCGCAAGCTCGTCACCTCCCTCCGTCTCTTACTTTCTTTCCGTAGCCCTCGCTGTACCTTTCGCCGCCACCACCTGCTCCTCTCTTCCGGTATTACGTATACCTATAGTAGTTATAGATTTACAGTATAGGATATCATGTCTGCCTGGCGATATCGGTCTTCTCCTTCGTACTGATCGTGGAACAATTTCAAACATCGGATAATGCTTCGTTATCAGTTTCACTTTTCTATCTTTCTTCGATACTCGCCGCGCCCCTCCTCGTCGTACGGGGGTTCTCGTTATGGATATAATGAGACATTTTGAAAGCCATTTCTCGTTCGATATATCGCATGTAGCTAACGGTAGATCGATGTTTCGAATACCAAACTCAGAAGTTCATCCGCACATCAGACAGATTATAAGGAGTTTACCAGCCCTCCATTTGGAATTGATCTTCTTTGTTTGTTTTTTTTTGCTTCGAACGTCGAGCCGTAGGTACATTCTTTCGAATCTTTCGCCTGGACAGATATACTTCGTAGGCGCGGCCACATTCGAGATTTTCTTTCAAGATCACGAGATTCGGCAGGATTTTTCACCAGTTCGATCTACGCGCGTAAAACGATTACCACTTCTGCTCGCCCATTCTAATGACATAATAGAAAATGATCCGTATAAGTATACCATTAAGATATAAACTTGAATTTAAATGAAATCAGGGAAATTGATGTGATTAGATTAGTAAGTTGTATCTCACCGCGCGCACGCACATTTGTGAAGAAATCTGCTTACGTGGGGTAGTTAAGTTCGTCGGTTTATAAAGATAAGGATAATGTAACGCTGCTATAGTATGTTGTACATAGGTATGCTATAATTAACGCGTATAAGCGCGTTGAAAGTTTTGTAACTCTAGAGCATAAAATATACCCAGCTGCAGATATGTATGTATCTTAAGATGTTCATGATAATGATGATGATACACCTACTTAACACGGTCGGACAAACGGGAGGAAATACTTTGGCGAGAGGTCCGCGGATCGCGAGGGGAGAGGAGAGGAGAGGAACCCGGAGAGTAAGGTAAAGGAGAATTCTCAAGAGATTAGATTCGCCGAGGCGGAGATCCCGGAGACTCGGCAGTTATTAACAATTAGCTTCCGTTTCCGAGTCAAGCCTGCAGGAAGAGTACCCATCCCTACTCACACCCTCAACCCTCCGACGAAACCCTCGATTCCCATCCCTCCAGACAACCCCGCGCCGTATAATACTTCCGAGTAAACCGAGTAAATTCATCCGGCAGTTATATTGCAAGGGAAAACTTTACAGTACCGCTTTTTCCCACTTCTCCCCTCCCGTTCTCCATCCCACGCTCTCTATCTATCCTATCTTCTTATCAGCGGTGCGTAAACATTGACAATATCATAATAATAATCATCTCAATGTCAATAATAACGATAATAATACAAGTAATAATGATGATGATGATGTATGTGTACATACAATATAGCACGGACTCACTCCAAGCTCAATTATTGTTAAATAATTGAATTAGCTATTCATATATCAATGAGGTTAATTAATATGATTGACTAATTCATACACATCTTTCAAATGGGTCGTTCAATGGACAAGGAAAAGCGAAGGGTAAGTTAGTATTCTTTTGTCATGATTATAATTCCACCGACGATATAAATCTATGTTCAAAGGTTCCAAGTCGAAGTCTGCCTTGGTGTTGAGTATCCGGATCACGACTATGACGGTTGGTTCGGTTGGTTCGGGACGGGACAAAACGCGTGGGTCAGTCGGTAGGTACGGTACTTATAATTACACGGGTCCGTTCGCGCAGGATGACGGTACAGGGATTGGGGGAGAGTTGAATCCAGCATATATACATACATATACAGATGGAAACGCGCGCGCGGTTACTTAATTCCAACTTAAGTGGACACTGCAGACTGGTGATGACTAGATACAAAAATAATATCCAGTTAGCGAACGGTTGATTGGGCTGACTGACAAGTGGAAGGACCCTACCGCAGGGTTACGTGGGCTAATAAAAAATGAATATTACAATCTACTACTCACTGTACCATACGAAATGAATATTAACGAGAGCTAATCGGTCGCAGCTATGATTGGATGGAATAATTATCTTCCCAGCCGTGAGTTTACTTATCCGCTGTTAACTCCGAGGTGATACGTAGGCCCGAAGTTTCACATCCACATCGTTTGTAATCATGCGGAGAAGATTAAAATTTCAATTCGATCATTCCAATTTGAAATTTATTTATCTTCTTGCCATTTTTTCTGTTACGCTTCGCGAGAAAATGGAGGAAATAGAAAATGGGGTGTGAAAAAAGGTCCTTCCCTTTTCCTCGAGATAACATCGTGGGCGTGTATAATAGAATCCTGGTAAGGCGATACTGGTGAGCGGAAAGTTGAAATCCTGTAGTCTCGTATTGTGCATATGATCTTTTCCGGGTTGGATCTACGCGAGGCAATTTTGAAATCGGATCACGTCACGTCGGTGCCTCGAAGATGTTTGATACCAGATCCAGAACGGCTGAGTGAGTGAGAGGTGGAAACCCTTTCCGCCAAACGAAAGGCTCGTCGTAAGCTTTTCCTTTATACCTATTACCTATACTCGATGGCTTTCTCCATCTCACGATCGGGATGCCTGCTTCCCGCTTCCATACATATCTGTTCACTTGTCTGTCTATCCGTCGTCCATCTGTTTTTCCCTTTTTTCACTCTCGACAGACTGCATGGTAGATACGACTGCGCGATCGAAAGAATCCACGATGATTCGAGCTTCAACATGCAATAGTTGATTGATCGGAAAATTATACGTTCAAGTCGTAAAATTTCACCCCTCGATGACGTGACGTGACACATCGGGGGCCATTCGCGCTTCGCTACGTGAATCGCAAACCGTTTGATAACATTCTTTTGGATCTATAGGAGAAGAAAAAACAGAAAAGAAATACATTGGCAATTTATGGAGTTTAAAATGGTTTTTCTCGGTTATTCTTCAAGGAATGGGGATTGAAAAGAGAAGGTCCGTAGTGGAGCGCTTCCGTTCTTTTAATTCTATTTCATAACAACGATCAAAAAGAGTTTAAAAAGTGATCTTATACTGTATATGAAAGAAAGAAAAATTGAATTGAATAAACAATCGCAATTCTTCCATCTCTCTTTTTTTCTTTACCCTTTTTCTTCCTTTTTCATTTTTGGTGAAAAGGAAGCGACGTTTAGTGGCGTTGAATATTTATAGATGGCTGAAATCATGGACGAGCACGGGAAAAGAAGGAAATAAAAAAGATCTCAAGCCATACATACATACAGGAGAAAAGTAGAGACGGGACTCTACCTATATACGAACCAACTCCATTACGTAAGTGGTATAGACGCTGGTAAAACTCCTCTCATATTTCTCGTTTTCTCTGTTTTCTCTTTTTATTACTACGTTATGCTTGCACCCGGAATGTCAAAGACTGAGAGGGGTACTCCCAGCCTTTCTATACCGATAGCCCAGTTTAAAAAAAAAACGTTCGAGTCTTATCCGAACATACATACGCTACCTAGAAATATATACAAACTCTAAAAGTACGTGAAAGGCAATCCCCGTCTTATAGTTATATTTCTAGATCAATTCAGAAAACAACGGTGTGCAAATGGAACAAGATATCAAAACAAACAAACGTTACTAACTAAATGGAAAAATATATTTCATCTCGTACTCGTTTGATCTGATTTCCGATATCTATGATATATTATGATAAAAACAAAAAGACAAACAAAAAAATACTGTAGAAGAATCAGATTTCGAATTCGTATACAACGAAAGTGATATGGAATTCAGAATAAATAATCAATAATCAAAAATCTATACAGAATCTTTCATACTTGTAACGAATTACTGTCGGAAACTGTTCGGCAGACTGCAGTGGTGAGTTTAAAAAAAAAAAATAAAAAAATAAATAAACACGTGAAACGAAGAAACGTATGTACTACATAAAACGAAACAAAAAGTAAAAGTACGAGTATACGCGAGTCTCGCGAAGGTAAAAGCCCCTCGCCGTTATTCATCATTCCAGTTTATTTTGTGGCCTGTAGATCTTCCCACCCGCTTTTTTTTCGCTGTATCACCTACAACCCGCAATACCGAAAAGCAACGCGTGACACGAGAAAGCCCGTACCCAGGGGTACGCGATCTTACGTTAGCCGCGCACGTAGGTAGAGTAACTACATAGTTATGCTTCGGTATAGGTATGCGGGCAACGAAATGGACCTTTGCTACATACAGGCTATACCGTACGCTACGTAGGCATGTAACGTAGTAGGTATGTATATACGTCCATACACACATATCGCTTATGTATCTCTAATACACCTATATACATACCTACGTATGCATGTTTGTATGTATGTATGGCATAGCGAGAGTACCATGTTAGGGGTATGTGTACTTTGTCCGGAATATGCTAGATGCCACTCAGAAATGCATAAGGGGGATAAAAAGCTGTGGCTTGTACTCTCCTGGGACCCACAAACCACCACCCCCTTTTCGCAGTCAACGTTCACTCTCAAAACTCCGTGAGCTTTTATTCCGGCTGATTCCTACTGCTAACTTTCATCCCACAGACCCACAAGTAGTCTAAACGGCCAAACTTATTCCGAGAAACCGGAGCAAAGAGTACTCTTTGAACCGGAGAATCGAGAAAAGAGTTTTGGAACTCGAAGAGCCTGATTTACGAACTCTGGCGCACTCTGTTGAGTGAATTTGAAAATCATTATTCAAATCGCGTACAATATTATTAGTTTATCGACACTCTTTCAATTGTCGAAAACTTATTAATAAAAGATGGGAGAAATAAAAAATTATATCGGATGATTAATTTTGTATACAATAGATATGTAAAAAGGGATTTCAGTTTCTTCAATTCAAGATCGTAGGATGGAAAGAGAAAAAAATAAATAAAAAAAAACTAAAAAACTTTACAGGATGCACACACCAAATAAAAATATCGTTTCCCTGTAGTTAGATATATTATTAAAACTTTTTATCGAATACAAAATCGTATCATACTATATTATATTCATAATATCGTATAGGTGTATGCAATACTAATTTATAAATCTTCACCATACCATAGTAAAAGTTATAAAATATAATAGACTGTGCGTTTCGATACAATTAAAGAACCAGCTTCCCCCCCCCCCCCCCCCCCCTTCTGCCGCGTTTCTTTTCCAACGTTTCTGTATTTTTATTTCTCTCATTTTATTACGGGAGGTAAGACAGCAGAGGAGATCCAATGATACATACATAGGTATAAAAGTATTTGGTGAAATGCAAAATTACAAATTATTGCTACGTATGTATGTACCGTTTTGTTCGCCCCGGTGTTTACTTGACTTAGAAATTCATGAATAGATTATTATATTATACCTATGAAATATAAAGTTTAATTATAGTAGAAGATTCGGTAACTTTTTCCCGTTTACTTGGTTTTCTAATTTCACTCAGATACCTAGACCGCTTCCGCTTTTTCAAATGCGAAACTTCATGGCATCATCTTTGGAATTGAGTCCCATGGTGTACTCAATTTTCATCTGAATACACCAAAAGCACATATATTATATAACGTGCTTTGAATAATATCATATTGGCGTGATATATTGTATGTACGTACGTACGTGTGTATATTTGTGTAATTATTATTATTATTAGCATAAACATAAAATTGTCATATTGAATACTAAAACGGTCTCAATTAGTATCCGATAGTACTTAATTATTATTAAGTACTTTGTCGTGAGTTTCATTTTCCAATATATCAATGAAATTGAAACATGGGGGCCGCTTTTTTCGAAAAAAAAATCCCTGACTTTTCCTGACCAGTTGTTCAATTTTCCCTGACTCAAGTTCTTATTGTTTCATGAGAGCTACGACTCAATACCTCCAATTCTTCATTTCATTTCAATGTTCTGGACAAGGGATTCTTTCGAAGAGACCCTATTTTATTATTATTGAAAAAAAAAACGGTTCTTTTCTTTTCTTCAATAACAATTTTTCTCCAATAATATAATAAGAGTGATTTTTTGAATTTCCTTTCTCGTCATTTATTAGATGTTTGGTCATCTTTTTTTTCTCCCTGACCAAGTTTGAAATTCCCTGGCATTTCCCTGATTCCATAACCAATTTTTGTTTTCTCTGACATTTCCCGGTTTTCCCTGACCGTGGCCACCATGTGGTAATAAGTATCTTTCGAATGAATAATGATTGATAAAACGAGATGACAAAAACGTGCCTGAAACTTTGAAACTCATACAATTTCGCATGTTTCTGATAATTCTTTGGTAAATAATTGACAAGATTTATACCAGGAATAAATTTACCAACGTGGTGAAGTAGGTAGAGTTTGCTTCGCCGACGCTGGTCCACTGTAAAATGAATGGGATTTGAACGAAAAATGAAAATACTAATCATCACTATTCTAATGAAAACTGAACTTTGAAAATAAGAACCATTGCAATAAAAATGAGAAAAATGTGTTTCTCTCAACTTCCTAAATTCCAACGCACCTCCAAGCTATCAAAGGAGTCAATCTCTCAGTCAATCTTTGGTAATTTCTTTCCAATTCTTTTTGGTAATCACGTTGATCAGGTCCGATGAGATTCTTATTTCTTTTTAAAGCGTCTAGACATTTTTTAGAAAAATCTTTAAAGCAGAGTCGCAATTTGTGCTGCAGTTTCGAAGGCTGAGCATTTTGTTCTCTCAGTCCAGATAAAAATACGACTGCGACTTCTGCAGGACCTTGATTAACTGTGGTTCCGATACAACCTTGCAAAACCATTTGCAACATTTTTGCATCTGGAGGTTCCTGCGCCGTGGCCGCTGCGACCTGAAATATAATAAGAGAGATTATTATTTCTTTGATTCCAAAGACAGAAGATTACTTCAAAAAGGAATTAAAATCGTTGAACCGAATTACGTTGAACTTTACCTCCGCCGTTTTCTTCTGTATATCTTCAATTGCTACCTCGATTGGACTCAAGACTATCTGCTTTCTCGCAACGACGCGAATTCTCGTTTTAAGATATGGAAAATGAGTTGCAACAGTCAATATAGTCTTTCGTTTACATTGCTCCCTTAATTCTCCATGCGCTTTACCACCCGGAGTAAACGGAGTGGCAAAAACGAAGCGTTCTATAGCAGAAGTAATATAAATGTATAAACATGGTGAGAAATTTGAAACACATATCGAATTTGCCAAGTTTTAGGATACTTACTAATGTTAAAATTTCTGTGAAACACCGTAGGCCTGTATCTCAATTCGTGTGGCTCGAAATAAGGCTCGACATAGGTTATTTGAACATAAGCTTTATCCTGTTCGAGTTTACTCGGATCTACAGGATTGGAATCTTTTATTATCACCGTATTTTCAGCTCCGAATCTTTCGGCATAGAAATTCTCCAGTCTAGAAAATATCTCTGGTAACTTAGTCAGTGTTGGTTCTTTATAGACAAATTCTTCTCCAGCTAAATCCCCAAATCGTGTACCATAGAATCCAACCCTAAAATATGTGCCAAATACTCGCTTACCAGCAAGCTGCTCTACCCTCGTATAGGACTCGTGTAATTTCCTGCAAAATAAATTGGAAAAATTGGAACCAAAATCAGGTCATTAGGCTAATTTGAAAATAAGAAAGAATTCTTTATATGATTCATGTTTTTAGAACCAAAATCAGTGTGGACTAACTAATTGAAACGGAAAATCTGGATTTTTCTTCTTTTAAATTCTTTGAAGCAATAAAAAATATCCTACCCATGAATGTTCGCCAATTTTTTGTAATCATGAGCAGCTTCTGAAATCGGTAATAAAACTCTGTAAACATCAGGGATAGCCTCGTACATGCCAGCTGTGTGTAAAGAGCTAGCTGCATGTTCGAGTAGCCCAGCTAAGCCGCTTTCCGAGAAATCAGGGCCAAGGCATAAGCCTTCTTCTCGTCTAGCCAGAACATCATCGCCAACTGCGCTTTCCTCAAGAGCATTTGGCGTCACAGGAGCTAAAGCGACGGCTCCAACGGGTCTACCACCGCCACCAGGTTCTAGAAGATGTAAATATTCTGCCACTAAAGCTGCGCTATGTACTAAACACATCGCTGCCTCGGTGTGATTCTTTCTTTCCATATGCTGCTGCGCCATGTTCGCCAACCAAGTTAATCTCAGGTCTGGAGAACCTTGGTAGCCCTTTGCAATCCTGTAAAATTTTGTTATTTCAATATTTTCATTGATTTCAGGGTCTAGTTATCGAAGAAAATTGGTTTAGGAGAAAAACGACGAATTCGAATCAAATTCATTAACATATTTACCTATACATCAAATCGAGGAGCATTTCAGGATCTTCTTGGAATTCCTTCATTTTTACCGTGTCTGATAATATCATGTGAAGATTGAATAGCAGGTCTTTTACTTGCTCTGGAAAACTAGTATCAGCTAACTCCGTGTCGCGCTCTGCATAAACTAAAACAGTTTTCAAAGCTCGTCTAAGAGCTCCTTCGCTTGGTGCTCTTCCTCGTCCAACTAGGGCGGACAAAGATGTCGTGACTTGCATTTTAACTCTTGCAAAGTTCTGAAAATTACGAGATTTGAAATTGTATAGAGAAAAAACTATTTGTGGAAGAAAATAAGTACATAAAGTTTAAATTACGTTTCCAATCTCGAAATTTTGTCGCATTAAAAGATAAAGACTAGCCGCTGCATGGCTTCTAACGGCACTCAAAGGCGAGCTACACCTGGTCAATAATGTCAAACATAAATCTCCGCATCTTTCGCTTTCTTCGTCGAAAAGAGCGCTGTGATATTTGAAGACTAAAGCTCTTTGTGTATTAAACATATGCTGGAGAACTAGCGTACTTTGATTCCTGGCTAAAGCTCTCAAAAGAACTTTTAAAACTGCGCCAACAACTGCGCCTGGAATTTGAAGAATCAATAAATGAAAATTCGAATTATTCTACAGAAATTTGTCAAGTTTTTACAGTTCTATAATCTTTTTCTCTACACAATTTATTATACCTCCTCCTCCATCGGCTTGTACGACAGATTCCAAGGTGTCCAAAACTACCAACGACGCCTCTGCTGCAAGCGCTCCTTCGATATGAGCATCCTGCTCAACCGCTCTGCCCTCAGTTTGCTCACTAGGTCTGGTTAAAAGCATAACAGAAATGCAAAGGTAAACTAAAAAATCTGTTCGATTTTGAAAAACTGAGACTTACCTGTAGGGCATTTGATCTTTTCTCCATCTGAGCCTATCACCACTTGATCTTTCCTTTCTCCTAAGCATCATTTCGCTTCTAGCGCTTCCCTGACCGAGTATAACGTCTTCTAATCTCGACCTGATATCACTGCTAGCAGAAGCTTGAGGGGGACATCTCTTCAGCGCCTTCTTTCCTTTATATTCAAATGCGGCAGTAGCGATATTGAGGACTTGTAACAAGCCTAGGACTCGTCTGGAGCTTAATTCAGAGCACCATTGTGCCAGGGCAGATCGTTCGAGACCTTTCAATACCCAGAGGGTGCACATTAATAGATGCCTAGTTGCTTCCGAACTGAGTGAAACTCTGCATTGAGCTCCTGCTACATCAGTTGAAGCACCACCGGCTATTGCCAAAGCAACGGATTGCGTTATAGAACCAGATTCTTCTAGATAAGCATTCCGTTCTTTAGAATCCCAGTGATAAAGCTGTGGCAATGCATCCATGAGAATGTTTAATAGCGGTAAGTACAATGCTGCGACTCTAGACTTTGCGGAGGGATCGTTATACCTCGGATCTACGTCATGGGATCCCATCAAATAACGAACAGTACCTATCGCCTTATTTTGTAACATAGGATTCGGAATCTCCATAGTATTAGCGAGGTCTGAGAGAACTAAGCCGACGAGGAAATGCTGTTGTCTGAACTCTTGACTAAGTTCAGAGAATCTGGCTCGCTCTCCAGGTACCAAAGTAGATATTAAACTCCCAGAACTTCCGGTCGAAGGACTAGGCGAGGCTGGAGCAGATCCTGACCATCCAGTGTAGCCAGTTCCAAATGGTAAATTTAAAGCTACGTAATGTTCATGGGAGCAAATAGTTCGGACTAAATCAAGTTTCGCAGCAAATAAAGCTGCAGAATCAGGTATGTGCATTGAACCTTCGGCGAGAGAACAGCAGCTGATGCGAATAAGCGAAAGAATGAATCCCCTATCCATTATAGAGAGCAAATCAGACAGAAAATTTCCCAGGCTCGAGATAAGGTTCGAAGCTATTCTGCTTTCTTTACCACAGCGTGCAATCACCTCAGATGTCAAAGCGGCAACTAGAGTTGCAACATCGTCTGAGAACTGAGGAGAAAATCGTGATTTTCGTGGAGGTTCGGCGCAGTCTAATTCTGAAAGAGAAACTACCATCGAGCGCACTATCAACTCCAAGAAGAACCAAGAATGTGTTATCGCCAGCTCTCGAGCTTGTCCTGTAGAAACTACCCAATGAAGTGCGAGCTCTTCATGAAGAAGCCTACCCGATGCTTGGCTGTTTATAGATGGCGATTCTTGCCGCATCGAAGCAGTTCTATCCAAGCCACGAGTGTGCGCTTCCATTTCCAGGTCTTCCACAGGTAAATCCGGATTGCTTCGAGCTCGAATGACGCTGGACCCTTGTGATAAAGTCGGCAGGCAACACTGGTATGCAGTATACGTTGCTAAAAGCGCATGACGGCCATGTGGATCCACCTGACCATCTGGTAAGTTTGTTACATTCCTCACCAGCAATCCTAAAGCTTCAAATGCAACGGCTGCGATATTTAAAGGCTGAGAAGGTAGCGCCGGAGGTCTGACTAGCAAAGACACTAACTGATCTAGCAGCTGAGGTAGAGATCTGACTAGCGCAGATGGCAAAGCTCTCGCTAGCTCTAACATGGAAGATTTTAACTCTGACTCCATTCCTGCTTCGCCTATTCTTGGAGGTATGAGACCCGTTTCGAGGGAACCGCAAAGGGAGAGAAACCTGGAATGAGAATGACAAGGAATTAGAAAAATCTTCATTTAATAATTTTCATAGAAAATTACTCCGATATATTATCACCATATTATACAATATTGAGTTCAAATATTATGATAATTCATACCAAATTATTTACGTAGTTCTGTATATTTATCAATCAATCATGTGTACAAATAAGCATACTAATATTATTTAAAAAGTCAATGAATCTAGTAATTGATGGCCGTATTCGAAATGCATGAGCAACATAACATACCTGTTTTATTACAATGGCGTGAAATTGAAAAAGAATTTAAAAAAAACGCAGTTGACAAGAATATTAGTGGTTCGGTATCTAAACATAATGCTTACCGATCAATATACTTGTCTTGAGGATGCACACTGGATACTGGTTCTAAAATGAGCGTAAAAACTCCTTTGTGAGCGTCAACCCATCTTGTACCAGGGAGGCAAACGTCTGGTGCTATGTAGGAATAATTAGCTGGTGGAGGATCCAGTGTAGCGGGTAAGCAAAATTCGCCAGACTGGAGGTGTCCATCCCTCAGAAGCTGTAGCCACTGTAAAATTTCAATTTTTCGAGGATTTCGTTGGAGAAGGATTGGACTTACTAATTCGTGTTTCATATTTATTTTCATTCCTCAAGTCTTCTATTTCGAAGACAAATTAAATTTTCTCACCGTGTATGCGACTGGTGTTTCAACGTTTGGTTGCTCAGCTTTTTTCTGACAACTAATATGATAGAACGTAAAAAGAAGGTGATGTTTTGCACTCAGATCTGGAGGAAGTCTCATTTTCACTTCGTCATAGAAGTTTGGATTTTTATTGTGATAAGAAACCGATGTGAATGCTTCGTGCGTCATTTCTGGACATGAAGAACGTCCGAAAATTGCTGTTAAAGCATCCGCTTCAAGTTCACCGCCCATCAGCTGTACCCTAACAGCTATATTGCGAGCAGAACCAGTTCTAGAGCTGAAATTAGCTTCCTGAAAAAATAAGATGGAGTTAAGCTTTTGAAATAACAAAGAATAGCGAACATTCTCTCGCCAGAATAAAGCCAGTTATCTCACTTTTGGATAAATATAGAGCAGATTCCTATACGTCAAATCAGGGGAAACAACTTCGCTAGGAAATTCAAGTATTTCTTTATAAGGTCGACTCTTTTCGTCAGGATAAGGTGAGAGCCTTCTTAAATCAGGATCCAAGCATCTTGGTAGTTCATCAGGTCTTGGGCTCAAATCTAGTTTAAGAATTCCTGGCAAGCATTTCAATCTTTTCAAGTTAGAGCCAGGTCTGCGAAGTTCCGCTAAAAGTTTGTACAAGTCTTCATCTCTTAATCGCTCACTTTCTTGCTTGAAAAAACTCGATACTGTCAGCGTTATCGGCCTAGAGGAAACAAAAATTAATAGCTCCAAGTTATAGAAGGATATGATATAGCTTGGTGTACTCATTCATGAAAAATCTACGTGTAATCATACCTAAAACTGTCAAGGCAGTTAGCAAAATCATCCGGAGACCAGCTTCGACGTTTATCAGAGCAGCGCCTTTCAAGAGAACCTCGTCTGGTAGGTGGTTCTACTTTTTTTCTCCACTGTTCGAGGCCTCCTGACTTTCTATCTAGTGAACCGGCGCTCCCTGTGCTATCTGCATCTCCACCACCACCACCTCCGCCAATAACTCCAGAAAGATGAATGGCCGTCCATGCTAAAGGCATACGATATCGACCCAATCTTTCACATGCCGCTACAGCAGCTGCTCTAACCTTCAGAGATACAAAAAGACTTTATTAGTATATTTTTATCATCTTTCGATCACACAAAGTAGGTCTTAAACGTTTTTATTGATTATTAGGGTGCATACTTTGTCCTTGTTTTTATCCTCTCGTAAATATGGCTCTGCACATTCAGAAATATCACCTTGTAGAACTTTCTCTAATCTAACAACCAAGAATAGATCTGGACTTGGTTTACTGATACTTAAAACACAACTCCTTGCGAGTGTGCTTGTGTCGCTGTAAGCAATGTGACTTCCAAGCATTCGTTTCAGTCCTTCAGGATTCATGTCAACATAGAAATTCTCCGAAACCTTAAACAAATTTGCAATTTGAATAAGTCTGTGATGTTTTTTATGCTCACAAGAAAGTCAAGCCAGGTTCAGACTGCAGAACGAACCTTCTTCTTTTCTCGAGCGTCATACAATGCCAAACTTGCGAAAATTGGTTCAACCTCGAGTTCCAACTTCAATTGGAGACATTTAACTAGAATTTTATGAGAAAATGGTTCTGAAGGTTCAAGAGCTGGATTTATTTCCTGCCATTCGTCATCCGGGAATGATGGAGGTGTGTAGAGTGGAAATAGGGCCTCCTGGAAAATTTATATCAATTTTCATTCAGATGATCCATAGAATCAAAGTACTGAGATACTTGAAAAGAATAGATTCTTCCGCACCTGGCGATCTTCGGAACGCTTTTGTTCATTTGTTAAATCTACAGTTTCTGGACAAACACGATCTAGAAGACCTGGTAGTAACGGATCGTGCTGAGAATGACGAAGATCTAAGCTAGCCCAGGAACCTCGTGGTGTGTCTGCGGAAGCTGATAAATCTTCTTCGTCATTTGGTGATCCAGAACCATTGATATCTTCTTGATCAACCTGAATAATCGTATAGTTTTGAATTCCCTTAGATTGTTTAAAAAAATTGAATATATTTCGTACAATTTTTGGTAAGAAAAAGTGAATTTCTTGGGAACATTGGTGAATTTAGTTTCTTGATACATAAAAAGACCTCAAAATCTTGTCTCGGAGTGTCCTGGAGAAGCCGATCTCTGGCTATGGGGGAGACTCGACGTTTATATTTTCTGTTCACCACTACCCAGTCGGATGTGAAACTTTCTACGCATCTTCGCACGTAGGGGGATACTGTATCTCTGAAATTAGAACCAGTGTAACAAAAATTTAGTAATGTCAGTGTGAACTAAAAGGAGTGTAAACATAAACCGTATATTCCTTGTCATTCCTGATCCTGATTGTATCTCAAAGTAAGTAGGACTAAAATATGTATTAGAAATGCAGATAAACCCTTTTCCTCAAATACAGATACGGATGATTATGAAAGCTATTTACAGATTGTAAAATTGTAATGATATCGTTCGAAAAACGTTTTGTTCTTTTCTCTCTGATTCCTTACAATGATTCAGAAGGTACAACAGGCTCCTCTGTTCTAATTTTTCTCTTGATAATCTTGAGCTCCACATCTCCGTGCGGGAAGTCTAAAATCGGTCTCAAAGGATCACGATCCAAAACCGTTTGATGCTGTGACAAGAATTCCTCATAATCTAGGGGCTCCAGCACCTCGCATAGAGACATCTTTAATATGATAAATAAGAAAATAAATAACGACACAAAGTAAGAATTCTACATTGAATTGTAGCTTCAAAATTTGAATCTCAAGCCTCAAAGAAAGAACATTATGCTACTTTGTACATGAAATTTGAAAGATTATTCTTTCAAGGATAATACCTAGAGAAACTTCATCAGTTTCCAGAACCTTGAAATTCATTTTATAAACTATGGATAAACAGAAATTTTCGTTCATTTTAAGGGGAGGTACCTGAGTAGACGGCAAGAAAAACAGGTAAACTTCGGGAATTTTTATCTGAAAAACTAATGTTTCGATTGGATCTGGGTTTTTTTTATTGGAAAATATGTACATTGAGGTATTTTGAGGAATTTTTTCAAATAAATTCGTTGAGTGGAAGCGCCGTTGTTGTGGTCAGCGTCAGACTTGCTGTTCGTTGACATAGCTTATGGTGCCAAGGATTCCGGGCAGTCGGTTGATCTGAAACAGGAAAACGCAACGGATTTTCAAAATATAATATACAAAGGAGTCCGCTACGTAGGATTTTGTTGAAATTTTCATTTTTGGCGGAATTGCGACGGTCTTAATTTAACATTCGTTTTTCGTTCGCAATTTCCGACGATTGTGTTGGCATAAAGAAGCAATGGTTCAATCGAATGAAAAACCCCTACGTAGCGGACGAGACAAACTATCGAAGAATATTGTATCTAAATTTGAACAAAATCGGACGAGCCGTTTTCGAGATACATCTGGCACCGACTTTGAAAACTATGTTTCGAGATAATCGCGTTTGAAAAGTGGGTAAAGAAATGACGCGCTCGGCCGTTGGGCCGCTGCATGATCTTTCGGTAAATTCTCCGTATAATTTTGGCGATTGCAGAATTTCAACATGATAGAGATATTTTTTACCTTACCGTTAATCAGCAATCCCAGGGCCATACATCGGTCCCTCCGAAGTACTCGCTGCTTCGTCAGCTGCAATTCTCGATTGTCTGCGCTGAATTCTCCCTTCACGGGTCGCGTTTCGAGTTTGAATCTCAGCCTTCGCAATGCGGTCCGCATCCTCGATCTCGCATTGCCTATCAGCATTTCTCCCGACTTGAATTCCCAAGGCATCCATCACTTGGAGATAGGATTTTGCCCCACAGTTAAAAACGCATGTGGCAATATTGGCAGCAATGTTGACAACATTTGAACCGTTGTGGGATATTTTGGGAGCTATTCTCCAAATGACGTTGTTGAAGCTTTCATTTGCGTTCTGTGTAAATCCGCCGACGCAGCGTTGTAGTAAATCATCAGAACTTAGGTCCCTAAATATTGGTTCGATGGCTTTAGCAACATCCGAATGTAGAGCGGGCTCATGGTGATAGTCCTTCAATGTTTTAGTAGCCTTTGCTTGCTGCCAAGAACACCAGGAGTCACTTCCTGGTGGACACTGGTCATGCTGTGGCTTATCATCCGTTGAAATCTTGTGAAAAAACGTGGCCATGATAGCTTTCTTCATGTTTTCGGCAGAATCACTATTGCGTCTGATGGCGAGGCCATAATAAATCGTAAGCTTATCAATCAATTTGCCCGTTAATTTTCCCTTTCCTCCCAATCCTTTCGTATTCTTTTTACAGTTCCTGAGCCTGGTACCCATTCGTTTTTGAACGTGCCCTACGCACTCTTTTTTTATTATTCTCGTATCCCCGTAAGGTGCGCTATCGACTATGTTCTTATAGGTTTTCGAATCTCCGTCGCCTATGTAGTTTGTGTACTTCACTCCGTATTTTTCCTCGGATCTTGCAAATATTTCGCACATTGCATCTACCTCCATTTTCCCCGAAGAACCCTCATGGTTTACTTTACATTGGTCAGCATGATCCTGTATCCACTCTTCATACTCACTAGTATGTTTTTTGTTTTGCCAGTTCGCACATGCCTGGCAAAATTTGCATTTGACGTTTATGTCAAGTACTTTGCCAGTGTAATAACCGATGACACTTGATACACCCACCAACGAATTGAAACCCCGTTTCCGCCATGTCCCATCGCCAGATACGGTCAATCCTTCATTGGGCCGTTCTGTTGCTTCAGTCGTTCTTTCCTTCTCTTCTTGCGCACTCGAAATACAAATCGTCTCACGTACTGATTCTGACGCAGTTAGAATATTCTTCACAATTACATCATACGTGCATTGTACAACTGGTTGTGCTAAATCCAACAGCCCACAAAATCTTTGCATACCTCTCAGACCAATTCCAATCATTCGCATGGCGAAAATAAATCTCGTATTTATTTCGTACGCTTTTGAAATATATGGGCAGGAGGATACACTTCGGGGCTCACAGGATAGACATTCTATTTTTATTTTAAAACCAAGGCCACGAGTGGAGGTTTTCGTGATGGTAATTGTCTGTCCGCAGTCTTTACATTTCACGTGTTCACTTATAAAAGAAAAAACAGTCACAAAATTCAGCAAAACGTATTCGATACTGTGGTTTATACTCGGTTCTAAATCGATTGATTTCCGAATTTTTTTGGCAGAAGCACTCACTTGACTTTCATCCTTTCACATTCATGGCGATTCAACGGACGTCTTCTTTTCGGAGTTTTGTCTTTACGGATCTTGAGCGTCGCTCTATCCGTTCTTGAGATTTTACTTCGCTGGTCTTTACGGTTCATTTTATCGATTTCACTAACGAACAACGGAATAGAAAATACTATTCACTCCTGTAGGATGAACGATAGACTGACGCTTCGACACAACCTCAGGCCCCCGGAGTCATCCTACCCTTGAATACCTGCTCGCTCAAACAAAAGGCCCCAGCGCGACAGCTGCAAACCCAACCGGCCGCGCTCGACGTTCTGCCGCCTTTCGCAGAATAACCCACAACTTCTACAATATTGCGAATTTCTACATGAAATTTATACACAATGTTCATTGAACTACAAACTACAAGCAGACAAAAAAAAAAAAAAATCGATTTTTTGAAAAATTCACTCAGGTACCTCCCCTTAAATAAAAAATGGTCAATTTCTTTCAGGATCAAAGTAGTCACATTACCGTGGATGAGAATCCAGAAACGCTGCTCCCACTTTTGGACAAATCTCTTGAATATGATGTAGAAGAAGCGATTTGACGTCTGACATCGGAAGCATGTTGCTTGCTCAATTTGTGAGCAAAAGCTCGTTGAACAGACGACATTGCGATGATGTAGGAATTAGAAAAATTCGACACACCGTGTAGGTACTAGATTCCTAAGAAAAAACGGTTAACTTAGATACCGTAGTAAAGGATGTCATGATACGTATTTAGCAGTGCATTTTGAAACCTAAGAAGAAAACTGTAAATATGAAATTAGACTTTGTATCGCGACTCGAAATGACACAAAATATCAATAGTTAATTTAACAACTCATCGAAGTTATTACAAGAGATAATTGAAATGCAGGCGGATGCTTTACGGGTTGCAGAGAATTATTGGTTATAAAAATAATTATAACTGTGAATATAAATATAAGTATAACTGGCATCTCTTTGTATCTACCAAATTTTACCAATTACTAGTTTGTTCCATCCATAACGATCACATTACTCCGAATACTTGTACAAGTATATGTATATACACTACGATAAATTCATCACCATTTACAAAATTACAATTTCGGATGCAAATTGTAGGCATCTGACACTAGAATTAAAATGGCAGGCAGGTTTGCGTTTTTCCTTTTTTTTTTTCTCTCTCTTTTTGCCCCATCGAAGTCAACTCGCTACGACAGGTATTTTAACCAAAGATTGATATCCATGCAGGTTTCCATTATGCGATACTTCAGGAACACTTTTGTGAGCGACAATCGGAGCCCGATTTACATGTAAGTAGCTAATAATGAACAACAATGTTTGTGGCTAGAAAAGAAGCAGGAAGATAGCCATTGAGAGCTTTCCAACTAGAGACACAGGTCATACCGAATCGATTTGATGCAAACCAAGTACTGAAATAACCAATGAACCGAGAGTGAAAATAATCAATTTCACTTTTTTCCCCATCAGCAACTGCACAATGATTATTGTAATACTTTCTCATCTATTATTGGCCTTTGTAAATGTTTGAACAATGAAGTACTTGACGAGAATGACAAATTTCGAGGTTACGTTGATATAGCGGCAAGCAGGCAGCCAATCACAGCGCATTACGTTCCGTGCGATCGATCTCTCTCCAAGGTCCCCATGTAGCAGAATCACGGAACGGAATGCTCTGCAATCATATTTTATCTCATGATACAGCGGAATATAGCTGCAGATTATGGTTTATCCTGGAAAATAATCCATCATTCCGTTCAAATTCGCTACATGGGGACCGAGGAGCGGAGTTGCACGGAACGGGAACGGAAAAGTCACTAGAATTCGTCTGCATTCCGTTCCATCTTTCCGTGTTACGTGGTTCCGTGTCCACATGGTGCTCCTCCCTGACGGGAACACCCTGATTGCTTCCCGGCAAGGCTGAGAAAGTCGACACAAATAGACACATATATAGAGACCCAGTTAATTAATCTACGTAATTTTCGTTCTGTTTAACGATGAACTACTTTTATTTTTCGAAAACAACCGAGTTTCGAGATTTTCACAGGTATGCAAAGTCAAATCGAAAGCAATCAACGGCACAGAAATTTAAACACATACAAGGTGAAATTGAAATTAATTGAACATAAAACATTCAAAATATAAAAGACAATATTATTAAGATTCCCCCGGAGATCTGAAACAGTCAAAAGCACAAAAGATTTATGCACATACAAGGTGGAATGAAAATGATAAAAGGGGGAAACGTTAAAAATATGTAAGACAATATTAATCAGATTCCCTCGAGGATCTGAAACATTCAAAAGTACAGAGATTTAAACACATAAAAAGTAAAATGGAAATGATAAAGGTGGAAGATATTGAGAATATGTAAGACAATATTATTTAGATTCCCTCGAAGGTCTGAAACATTTAAAAATACATACAAAGTAAGATAGGAATGATAAAAGTGAAAAATATTACGAATATGTAAGACAATATTAATGAGATTCCCTTGGAGATCTGCAACAGTCAAGAGAACAGAGAGATTTATGCACATACAACGTGAATAGCTTATGATAAGAGTGTTGAGTTTAGAATTAAATATGAGAACGTCGGATGTATCAAACATAAACCGATTTGGTGATTTGAAACAGGAGAAAAGAATTTATATTCTTTTTTTTCTATTTGTTCCGAAGTTATCTTCGTTTACTAAATGTTGCAAGATAAAATATTCGACAGCAATATAAGTTGAGACAATATACCTCTCAAACATGAGGTCGAGGTAATTTAATCAAGTAAAAATTTGAAACTAACAAGACTCGAAAACGATTGTTTGCAATATTAATGAATACGTAAGACTTTACCATTGAATCAATATTTCTCGTGATAGTAAGTATAATTTGAAAATGTATGCTGATCGAATACAAACCAATATCTGAGAAAATACAATACTAAGATGAGCCAAGCAAAAATCAGCAATTCATCCATAGTCCATGTTTTTCATCGCACCCGAATCTATTTACAAGCTGCGATCCCCTGATTCGAATAGACGAGGTTTTACATTGCCCCTGAGACGATGAACGATTCCTGCAACGGATAAAAGTTCAATCAGAAGATACTAACAAAATCCATTTTATGAACATTTATATTATACCATAGATATGAGGTTATATGTACGATGATACGATTGTTTGTTCATTGTTGTTTTATCGCATACGACACTCAACATCCTCGGGTCTCTAGCTCCGGATGCTCCAAGCGGGATTGATATGAATCCGTATCCATGCTGAAGGAATCCTTCGGCCATGAGCCTTCGATGAACTTGCGAAAGGAACTTGAAACACTGCACTGATCGCACGATGCA
Source organism: Phymatocera aterrima (assembly GCA_963170745.1). NCBI lineage: Eukaryota > Metazoa > Arthropoda > Insecta > Hymenoptera > Tenthredinidae > Phymatocera > Phymatocera aterrima. The sequence continues at coordinate 1,205,785 of OY720668.1, forward strand.
CTTTCGATATATGTTATATGTGCATTCCGCACGGGGGATGAATTTAAAACACAACACTGCACCAATCGCAATATGCACTTGCGAGATGTATTATATGTGCATTTCGCACGGGGGATGGATTTAAAACACAGCACCATGCACTCATCGCAATTTGCACTTGCGATATGTATTATATGTGCATTTCGCACGGGGGATGGATTTATAATACAACACTGCACTAATCCTCCGGCTGGTGGCCCGAGTACTTGGAGACTATCATCGAATTCCCGTGCTCTCCGTATTTCCAGCTGAAAATAGAAATGCGAATCTAAACGGCATGATCAAATGGGCAGAAGCAACATGCCCTAAAGCGTATCCAGACGTACCGACACCATTGCGAATTAAGCCGACTTTATTCACAAGAGTCTGCGATAGAATCGTGTGATCGATACGTTACATCGAAAGTCACATCAAAGTGGCAGAATCGTGTGATCGGTAAAGTAACAACAACAAAAATGTATATCACAACGCCTAGCTAATGGGAATTTCCGTTTGCCGCGCTCGACGCCCAAGCTCCGCCGACGAATCAGAATGCTTGGAGAAATTACATCGTGTGATCGGTAAAGTAATAAAACAAAAATGTATATCACAACGCCTAGCTAATGGGAATTTCCGTTTGCCGCGCTCGACGCCCAAGCTCTGCCGACGAATCAGAATGCTTGGAGAAATTACATCGTGTGATCGGTAAAGTAATAAAACAAAAATGTATATCACAACGCCTAGCTAATGGGAATTTCCGTTTGCCGCGCTCGACGCCCAAGCTCTGCCGACGAATCAGAATGCTTGGAGAAATTACATCGTGTGATCGGTAAAGTAATAAAACAAAAATGTATATCACAACGCCTAGCTAATGGGAATTTCCCTTTGCCGCGCTCGACGCCCAAGCTCTGCCGACGAATCAGAATGCTTGGAGAAATTACATCGTGTGATCGGTAAAGTAATAAAACAAAAATGTATATCACAACGCCTAGCTAATGAGAATTTCCGTTCGCCGGGCTCGAGGCCCCAGCTTTGCCGATGAATCATAATGTTCGGAACTTACGGTTTTTTGCATATATCTTTGAAATGCGTAATTTTATTAACAAATTAGTTATTGAACAAATTGAAGGAAGCAACGTTTTTACCCAATCGGAACCATTCTTCAAACCTGTCAGAACTCTAAAACTATTCGAAGGGATTCTGGAACTCTTGAGAAGTAATCGAATCTTCCGAAATGAGGTGCCAACTTCACAGACACGCTAAGCTGGGTCAAACTCGATGTCTGAATATTGTCCTCTGTATCATCTCCACCCAAGTATATGCCCGGTATCGATGCCCTGAAAACCAGCCCACTGAAACCGCAAGAGATTTATTGTTATTACGCTGTATGTATATACAATCACATTATAATTGGAAAAAGAACGATGCCTCAACTCCCTCGATTGTGTAATGCGACATCGGATTATCTAACAAACGTTCAACACTTGCCACCCTCTCATCCCACCGTTCCCTTGCTTTGAGTTGATTATTTGAATTTATCTAATTCTCTTCACCTCCACGTGGGTACCGACAGTGTTGTAAGCCAGCAATTAAACTTTTAATGGAATTACCTATTTAATTACCCATTAGAACTGTGTTATTCTATCGCATGCGACACTCATCATCCTCGGGCCTCGACTTCCGGATGCTCCAAGCGGGATTGATATGAATCCGTATCCATCCTGAAGGAATGCTTCGGCCATGAGCATTCGATGAACTTGCGGAAGGAACTTGAAGCACTGCACTAATCGCACTATGCACTTTCGATGTATATTATATGTGCATTTCGCACGGGGGATGGATTTATAACACAACACTGCACCAATCGCAATATGCACTTGCGAGATGTATTATATGTGCATTTCGCACGGGGGATGGATTAATAACACAGCACTGCACTCGTCGCAATATGCACTTGCGATATGTATTATATGTGCATTTCGCACGGGGGATGGATTTAAAACACAGCACCGTGCACTCATCGCAATATGCACTTGCGATATGTATTATATGTGCATTTCGCACGGGGGATGGATTAATAACACTGCACTCGTCGCAATATGCAATTGCGAGATGTATTATATGTGCATTTCGCACGGGGGATGGATTTAAAACACAGCACCGTGCACTCATCGCAATATGCACTTGCGATATGTATTATATGTGCATTTCGCACGGGGGATGGATTAATAACACTACACTCGTCGCAATATGCAATTGCGAGATGTATTATATGTGCATTTCGCACGGGGGATGGATTTAAAACACAGCACCGTGCACTCATCGCAATATGCACTTGCGATATGTATTATATGTGCATTTCGCACGGGGGATGGATTAATAACACTGCACTCGTCGCAATATGCAATTGCGAGATGTATTATATGTGCATTTCGCACGGGGGATGGATTAATAACACTGCACTCGTCGCAATTTGCACTTGCGATATATATTATATGTGCATTTCGCACGGGGGATGGATTAATAACACTGCACTCGTCGCAATATGCAATTGCGATATGTATTATATGTGCATGTCGCACGGGGGTGGATTTATAACACGACACTGCACTAATCTTCCGGTTAGCGGCCCGAGTACTCGAAGACCATCCCGAATTCCTGTGCTTTCCATATTTCCATCTGAAAATAAAAAGCGAATCTGAACAGGATGATGCAATGGGCAGAAGCACAAGCAATAAAGCGTATCCAGGCGTACCAACACCATTGCGAATTAAGCCGACTTTATTCACAAGAGTCTGCACCCATATCAACAATTCTTAACCCTTCCAATGATTACAAACGTAACAAAACTTATAAAATCGGGAGAAATGACCGCTTGAAATCACGTTCATTATACGCATGAACGTATAAATACGGTTGAATAGGTGTGATAATCGGTATTTCAGGCGGATATTCTTCCCATTTTCATACATTCTTCCGCGCATTATTGCATAAAATTCTATTTTCTAAACGCGAGAATGTGACGAGCGATCAGTAAAATAATGAATACAAAAATTTATATCCCACGTCCACAGACTGACGAATCTAGGCGCTTACGTAGCCACACTACGCGGCTTGTCTGATTGAGTTGTAGACCGAGTACAATTATTCTGCAAAAAAATCCAAATCGGTCCAATAATATGTGGAAAAATGCGACCGAGACTCTGAAGAACTCTGAAATCGGTCACGCGACCCAATGCTCAAAACTAAGGAGAGACTATGATCGATCACTGATGACTAGATCCGAATGAAATCATGCAGGCTGGCGGCCGTGATGCTTCAGAATTGGTTAGTGTTGAAATATATGTTATTCCCCATCCGAAATGAGCGGATACGTATCTATCCCGTAAAAATTGAAAATAATTATTTCCGGTTCTGCACAAATTTATCCACGGTCTGCACGCTCAAATAGATAAAGATAGTTCTGTGAAATGAAAATTCAGATGTATTAATTGCAACATATGAGGTTTGGGTAGTGTGCTAAATTCTTCTCCATGGATGAATGATTTTACTAAACAAATGAGACCGTGTATTCATTTTGGTTGTGTCAAGATTTGAACCAAGAACCGAAAGGGTGGGTTCTTTGTCGTGAGACATCGAAATACCTACAGAAGTAACTATGATACACAAAACATGCCGAAATGAAAACTTTTCGATCGTGAGCGGAAGAACTGACCACGTGAAAATCCACCCCGCGCCCCTAGCCCCTGAGGGTGGGCGGGATCGTGACTTCAAAATTGCAGACGCAAACGCTTGTTATAATAGATTTTCATTTTGAAGATTTGGATTCGGCATGAGAAGATACGAAAGTTTCGTTGGAAAAATTTCAGTCGGTTCAAGGAACACGGCGCTGTAAACATGGAAAATAAAATTTTCTATTATTTTGAGAATTGCCCTTTCAATCGATGATAAGGAAGTACGCGTTGAATGTTGTCAGGAAAACAACTTAATTGTGCGTGATTTCACCTGCATCACCTTGAAGGCGTTCAAAAATTAATGAGCTCAATTTCATTTATCAGGCGAAAGCTTCTTATCACGACAACAGGGACGTGAACGTTCAATGAAACAACTACTTTCAGCACTCCACTGGTGAGTTCCCACGCCTCTCACCTCCGGAGTTTTTTTTCGGTGAGTCCCGTCCCTCTCACCATCGGGGTTCCTCTTTTGGGTAGCGCTGATAGTAGTTAGTCCATTGAATGTAAACGCCCATGTGATTGCAATGAGACACTTGCGTACAGAGAACGAAATCAAACTTTCTAGCTTTTCAACTTACACGAGCTCAATGGAATCGTTCTCCTGAGAACATCAGACGCGAACCCCCTGATTTTCGAAACGACGCGAATTTCGTGAAGAGGTCGGAAATATAACGATTCGAAGAGATGCGCGAGAAATCGGAGATAACAAACTACGTCGTCACGAGTGTTTTCGAAAAAACTAATTGATTGTGCGTAGTATATGACCCTATTGCAATACACGGTGTTCTTACAGTCACACATCATGCAAGACTCAGCAAATCACACAAGCAAGCGGAAGCAGAAAGCTGGGATCCCTAATATGGAAATTCGTTTGTTCGACTCGGGGCCCGCGTATACTTGAAGACTACGATCGCTCGATGATCTGTTCTCCTGAAAATAAAAACGCGGAGCTAAAAGCTGGAAACCCTATTTCGAATCTTCGCTTCTTCGGCTACCGGCCCAGTGTTTCACGAGTGTTTTCGAAAAAACAATTCGATTGTGCGTAATTTCACCTCTATCACCTCGAAGGCGTTCAGAATCTAGTCAGAACAATTTCATGTTTCAGACAAAAGATTCGCATCACAACAACAAGGACGTAATCGTTCAATGAAACAACTACTTTTAGCACTCCACTGGTGAGTTCCCGCGCCTCTCACCGCCGGAGTTTTTTTTCGGTGAGTCCCGTGCCTCTCACCATCGGGGTTCCTCTTTCGGGTAGCGCTAATAGTAGTTGGTCCATTAAATGTGACCGACCATGTGATTGCAATGAGAAACTCGCGTACAGATAACGAAATCAAACTATATAATTTTTTAACTAATACCTACGCTCAATGGAATCGTTCTCCTGAGAACACATACGATCGCTCGATGATGTGCTCTCCTGAAAATAAAAACGCGGAGCTAAAAGCTGAAAACCCTATTTCGGATCTTCGCTTCCTCGGCTTCCGGCCGGCGCGGACTTAAATACTACGATCGCTCGATGTTGTGTTCTCCTGAAAACAAAAACGCGGAGCTAGAAGCTGGAAACCCTAATTCGAATCTTCGCTTCTTCGGCTTCCGGCCGGCGCGGACTTAAATACTATACGATCGCTCGATGTTGTGTTCTCCTGAAAATAAAAACGCGGAGCTAAAAGCTGAAAACCCTATTTCGAATCTTCGCTTCCTCGGCTTCCGGCCGGCGCGGACTTAAATACTACGATCGCTCGATGTTGTGTTCTCCTGAAAATAAAAACGCGGAGCTAAAAGCTGAAAACCCTATTCCGAATCTTCGCTTCTTCGGCTTCCGGCCGGCGCGGACTTAAATACTACGATCGCTCGATGTTGTGTTCTCCTGAAAATAAAAACGCGGAGCTAAAAGCTGGAAAGCCTAATTCGAATCTGCGCATCTTCGGCTCTCAGCCGGCGCGGACTTAAATACTACGATCGCTCGATGTTGTGTTCTCCTGAAAATAAAAACGCGGACCTAAAAGCTGGAAAGCCTAATTCGAATCTTCGCTTCTTCGGCTTCCGGCCGGCGCGGACTTAAATACTACGATCGCTCGATGTTGTGTTCTCCTGAAAATAAAAACGCGGACCTAAAAGCTGAAAACCCTATTTCGAATCTTCGCTTCTTCGGCTACCGGCCCAGTGTTTCACGAGTGTTTTCGGAAAAACAATTCGATTGTGCGTAATTTCAACTCTATCACCTCGAAGGCGTTCAGAATCTAGTCAGAACAATTTCATGTTTCAGACGAAAGATTCGCATCACAACAACAAGGACGTAAACGTTCAATGAAACAACTACTTTTAGCACTCCACTGGTGAGTTCCCGCGCCTCTCACCGCCGGAGTTTTTTTTCGGTGAGTCCCGTGCCTCTCACCATCGGGGTTCCTCTTTCGGGTAACGCTAATAGTAGTTGGTCCATTAAATGTGACCGACCATGTGATTGCAATGAGAAACTCGCGTACAGATAACGAAATCAAACTATCTAATTCTTTAACTAATACCTACGCTCAATGGAATCGTTCTCCTGAGAACACATACGATCGCTCGATGATGTGCTCTCCTGAAAATAAAAACGCGGAGCTAAAAGCTGGAAAGCCTAATTCGAATCTTCGCTTCTTCGGCTTCCGGCCGGCGCGGACTTAAATACTACGATCGCTCGATGTTGTGTTCTCCTGAAAACAAAAACGCGGAGCTAAAAGCTGGAAACCCTAATTCGAATCTTCGCTTCTTCGGCTTCCGGCCGGCGCGGACTTAAATACTATACGATCGCTCGATGTTGTGTTCTCCTGAAAATAAAAACGCGGAGCTAAAAGCTGAAAACCCTATTTCGAATCTTCGCTTCTTCGGCTTCCGGCCGGCGCGGACTTAAATACTACGATCGCTCGATGTTGTGTTCTCCTGAAAATAAAAACGCGGACCTAAAAGCTGGAAAGCCTAATTCGAATCTTCGCTTCTTCGGCTTCCGGCCGGCGCGGACTTAAATACTACGATCGCTCGATGTTGTGTTCTCCTGAAAATAAAAACGCGGACCTAAAAGCTGAAAACCCTATTTCGAATCTTCGCTTCTTCGGCTACCGGCCCAGTGTTTCACGAGTGTGTTCGGAAAAACAATTCGATTGTGCGTAATTTCAACTCTATCACCTCGAAGGCGTTCAGAATCTAGTCAGAACAATTTCATGTTTCAGACGAAAGATTCGCATCACAACAACAAGGACGTAAACGTTCAATGAAACAACTACTTTTAGCACTCCACTGGTGAGTTCCCGCGCCTCTCACCGCCGGAGTTTTTTTTCGGTGAGTCCCGTGCCTCTCACCATCGGGGTTCCTCTTTCGGGTAGCGCTAATAGTAGTTGGTCCATTAAATGTGACCGACCATGTGATTGCAATGAGAAACTCGCGTACAGATAACGAAATCAAACTATCTAATTCTTTAACTAATACCTACGCTCAATGGAATCGTTCTCCTGAGAACACATACGATCGCTCGATGATGTGCTCTCCTGAAAATAAAAACGCGGAGCTAAAAGCTGGAAAGCCTAATTCGAATCTTCGCTTCTTCGGCTTCCGGCCGGCGCGGACTTAAATACTATACGATCGCTCGATGTTGTGTTCTCCTGAAAACAAAAACGCGGAGCTAAAAGCTGGAAACCCTAATTCGAATCTTCGCTTCTTCGGCTTCCGGCCGGCGCGGACTTAAATACTATACGATCGCTCGATGTTGTGTTCTCCTGAAAATAAAAACGCGGAGCTAAAAGCTGAAAACCCTATTTCGAATCTTCGCTTCTTCGGCTTCCGGCCGGCGCGGACTTAAATACTACGATCGCTCGATGTTGTGCTCTCCTGAAAATAAAAACGCGGAGCTAAAAGCTGGAAAGCCTAATTCGAATCTTCGCTTCTTCGGCTTCCGGCCGGCGCGGACTTAAATACTATACGATCGCTCGATGTTGTGTTCTACTGAAAATAAAAACGCGGAGCTAAAAGCTGAAAACCCTATTCCGAATCTTCGCTTCTTCGGCTTCCGGCCGGCGCGGACTTAAATACTACGATCGCTCGATGTTGTGTTCTCCTGAAAATAAAAACGCGGAGCTAAAAGCTGGAAAGCCTAATTCGAATCTGCGCATCTTCGGCTCTCAGCCGGCGCGGACTTAAATACTACGATCGCTCGATGTTGTGTTCTCCTGAAAATAAAAACGCGGAGCTAAAAGCTGGAAAGCCTAATTCGAATCTTCGCTTCTTCGGCTTCCGGCCGGCGCGGACTTAAATACTACGATCGCTCGATGTTGTGTTCTCCTGAAAATAAAAACGCGGAGCTAAAAGCTGGAAAGCCTAATTCGAATCTTCGCTTCTTCGGCTTCCGGCCGGCGCGGACTTAAATACTACGATCGCTCGATGTTGTGTTCTCCTGAAAATAAAAACGCGGAGCTAAAAGCTGGAAAGCCTAATTCGAATCTTCGCTTCTTCGGCTTCCGGCCGGCGCGGACTTAAATACTACGATCGCTCGATGATGTGCTCTCCTGAAAATAAAAACGCGGAACTAAAAGCTGGAAAGCCTAATTCGAATCTTCGCTTCTTCGGCTTCCGGCCGGCGCGGACTTAAATACTACGATCGCTCGATGTTGTGTTCTCCTGAAAATAAAAACGCGGAGCTAAAAGCTGGAAACCCTAATTCGAATCTTCGCTTCTTCGGCTTCCGGCCGGCGCGGACTTAAATACTACGATCGCTCGATGTTGTGTTCTCCTGAAAACAAAAACGCGGAGCTAAAAGCTGGAAACCCTAATTCGAATCTTCGCTTCTTCGGCTTCCGGCCGGCGCGGACTTAAATACTATACGATCGCTCGATGTTGTGTTCTCCTGAAAATAAAAACGCGGAGCTAAAAGCTGAAAACCCTATTTCGAATCTTCGCTTCTTCGGCTTCCGGCCGGCGCGGACTTAAATACTACGATCGCTCGATGTTGTGTTCTCCTGAAAATAAAAACGCGGAGCTAAAAGCTGGAAAGCCTAATTCGAATCTGCGCATCTTCGGCTCTCAGCCGGCGCGGACTTAAATACTACGATCGCTCGATGTTGTGTTCTCCTGAAAATAAAAACGCGGAGCTAAAAGCTGAAAACCCTATTTCGAATCTTCGCTTCTTCGGCTACCGGCCGAGTGTTTCACGAGTGTGTTCGGAAAAACAATTCGATTGTGCGTAATTTCAACTCTATCACCTCGAAGGCGTTCAGAATCTAGTCAGAACAATTTCATGTTTCAGACGAAAGATTCGCATCACAACAACAAGGACGTAAACGTTCAATGAAACAACTACTTTTAGCACTCCACTGGTGAGTTCCCGCGCCTCTCACCGCCGGAGTTTTTTTTCGGTGAGTCCCGTGCCTCTCACCATCGGGGTTCCTCTTTCGGGTAGCGCTAATAGTAGTTGGTCCATTAAATGTGACCGACCATGTGATTGCAATGAGAAACTCGCGTACAGATAACGAAATCAAACTATCTAATTTTTTAACTAATACCTACGCTCAATGGAATCGTTCTCCTGAGAACACATACGATCGCTCGATGATGTGCTCTCCTGAAAATAAAAACGCGGAGCTAAAAGCTGGAAAGCCTAATTCGAATCTTCGCTTCCTCGGCTTCCGGCCGGCGCGGACTTAAATACTACGATCGCTCGATGTTGTGTTCTACTGAAAATAAAAACGCGGAGCTAAAAGCTGGAAAGCCTAATTCGAATCTTCGCTTCTTCGGCTTCCGGCCGGCGCGGACTTAAATACTACGATCGCTCGATGTTGTGTTCTCCTGAAAATAAAAACGCGGAGCTAAAAGCTGAAAACCCTATTTCGAATCTTCGCTTCTTCGGCTACCGGCCGAGTGTTTCACGAGTGTGTTCGGAAAAACAATTCGATTGTGCGTAATTTCAACTCTATCACCTCGAAGGCGTTCAGAATCTAGTCAGAACAATTTCATGTTTCAGACGAAAGATTCGCATCACAACAACAAGGACGTAAACGTTCAATGAAACAACTACTTTTAGCACTCCACTGGTGAGTTCCCGCGCCTCTCACCGCCGGAGTTTTTTTTCGGTGAGTCCCGTGCCTCTCACCATCGGGGTTCCTCTTTCGGGTAGCGCTAATAGTAGTTGGTCCATTAAATGTGACCGACCATGTGATTGCAATGAGAAACTCGCGTACAGATAACGAAATCAAACTATCTAATTTTTTAACTAATACCTACGCTCAATGGAATCGTTCTCCTGAGAACACATACGATCGCTCGATGATGTGCTCTCCTGAAAATAAAAACGCGGAGCTAAAAGCTGGAAAGCCTAATTCGAATCTGCGCATCTTCGGCTCTCAGCCGGCGCGGACTTAAATACTACGATCGCTCGATGTTGTGTTCTCCTGAAAATAAAAACGCGGAGCTAAAAGCTGGAAAGCCTAATTCGAATCTTCGCTTCTTCGGCTTCCGGCCGGCGCGGACTTAAATACTACGATCGCTCGATGTTGTGTTCTCCTGAAAATAAAAACGCGGAGCTGAAAGCTGGAAAGCCTAATTCGAATCTTCGCTTCTTCGGCTTCCGGCCGGCGCGGACTTAAATACTACGATCGCTCGATGTTGTGTTCTCCTGAAAATAAAAACGCGGAGCTAAAAGCTGGAAACCCTAATTCGAATCTTCGCTTCTTCGGCTTCCGGCCGGCGCGGACTTAAATACTACGATCGCTCGATGTTGTGTTCTCCTGAAAATAAAAACGCGGAGCTAAAAGCTGGAAACCCTATTTCGAATCTTCGCTTCTTCGGCTACCGGCCCAGTGTTTCACGAGTGTTTTCGGAAAAACAATTCGATTGTGCGTAATTTCAACTCTATCACCTCGAAGGCGTTCAGAATCTAGTCAGAACAATTTCATGTTTCAGACGAAAGATTCGCATCACAACAACAAGGACGTAAACGTTCAATGAAACAACTACTTTTAGCACTCCACTGGTGAGTTCCCGCGCCTCTCACCGCCGGAGTTTTTTTTCGGTGAGTCCCGTGCCTCTCACCATCGGGGTTCCTCTTTCGGGTAGCGCTAATAGTAGTTGGTCCATTAAATGTGACCGACCATGTGATTGCAATGAGAAACTCGCGTACAGATAACGAAATCAAACTATCTAATTCCTTAACTAATACCTACGCTCAATGGAATCGTTCTCCTGAGAACACATACGATCGCTCGATGATGTGCTCTCCTGAAAATAAAAACGCGGAGCTAAAAGCTGGAAAGCCTAATTCGAATCTTCGCTTCTTCGGCTTCCGGCCGGCGCGGACTTAAATACTATACGATCGCTCGATGTTGTGTTCTACTGAAAATAAAAACGCGGAGCTAAAAGCTGAAAACCCTATTCCGAATCTTCGCTTCTTCGGCTTCCGGCCGGCGCGGACTTAAATACTACGATCGCTCGATGTTGTGTTCTCCTGAAAATAAAAACGCGGAGCTAAAAGCTGGAAAGCCTAATTCGAATCTGCGCATCTTCGGCTCTCAGCCGGCGCGGACTTAAATACTACGATCGCTCGATGTTGTGTTCTCCTGAAAATAAAAACGCGGAGCTAAAAGCTGGAAAGCCTAATTCGAATCTTCGCTTCTGCGGCTTCCGGCCGGCGCGGACTTAAATACTACGATCGCTCGATGTTGTGTTCTCCTGAAAATAAAAACGCGGAGCTAAAAGCTGGAAAGCCTAATTCGAATCTTCGCTTCTTCGGCTTCCGGCCGGCGCGGACTTAAATACTACGATCGCTCGATGTTGTGTTCTCCTGAAAATAAAAACGCGGAGCTAAAAGCTGGAAAGCCTAATTCGAATCTTCGCTTCTTCGGCTTCCGGCCGGCGCGGACTTAAATACTACGATCGCTCGATGATGTGCTCTCCTGAAAATAAAAACGCGGAACTAAAAGCTGGAAAGCCTAATTCGAATCTTCGCTTCTTCGGCTTCCGGCCGGCGCGGACTTAAATACTACGATCGCTCGATGTTGTGTTCTCCTGAAAATAAAAACGCGGAGCTAAAAGCTGGAAACCCTAATTCGAATCTTCGCTTCTTCGGCTTCCGGCCGGCGCGGACTTAAATACTACGATCGCTCGATGTTGTGTTCTCCTGAAAACAAAAACGCGGAGCTAAAAGCTGGAAACCCTAATTCGAATCTTCGCTTCTTCGGCTTCCGGCCGGCGCGGACTTAAATACTATACGATCGCTCGATGTTGTGTTCTCCTGAAAATAAAAACGCGGAGCTAAAAGCTGAAAACCCTATTTCGAATCTTCGCTTCCTCGGCTTCCGGCCGGCGCGGACTTAAATACTACGATCACTCGATGTTGTGTTCTACTGAAAATAAAAACGCGGAGCTAAAAGCTGAAAACCCTATTTCGAATCTTCGCTTCTTCGGCTTCCGGCCGGCGCGGACTTAAATACTACGATCGCTCGATGTTGTGTTCTCCTGAAAATAAAAACGCGGAGCTAAAAGCTGGAAAGCCTAATTCGAATCTGCGCATCTTCGGCTCTCAGCCGGCGCGGACTTAAATACTACGATCGCTCGATGTTGTGTTCTCCTGAAAATAAAAACGCGGAGCTAAAAGCTGAAAACCCTATTTCGAATCTTCGCTTCTTCGGCTACCGGCCGAGTGTTTCACGAGTGTGTTCGGAAAAACAATTCGATTGTGCGTAATTTCAACTCTATCACCTCGAAGGCGTTCAGAATCTAGTCAGAACAATTTCATGTTTCAGACGAAAGATTCGCATCACAACAACAAGGACGTAAACGTTCAATGAAACAACTACTTTTAGCACTCCACTGGTGAGTTCCCGCGCCTCTCACCGCCGGAGTTTTTTTTCGGTGAGTCCCGTGCCTCTCACCATCGGGGTTCCTCTTTCGGGTAGCGCTAATAGTAGTTGGTCCATTAAATGTGACCGACCATGTGATTGCAATGAGAAACTCGCGTACAGATAACGAAATCAAACTATCTAATTTTTTAACTAATACCTACGCTCAATGGAATCGTTCTCCTGAGAACACATACGATCGCTCGATGATGTGCTCTCCTGAAAATAAAAACGCGGAGCTAAAAGCTGGAAAGCCTAATTCGAATCTTCGCTTCCTCGGCTTCCGGCCGGCGCGGACTTAAATACTACGATCGCTCGATGTTGTGTTCTACTGAAAATAAAAACGCGGAGCTAAAAGCTGGAAAGCCTAATTCGAATCTTCGCTTCTTCGGCTTCCGGCCGGCGCGGACTTAAATACTACGATCGCTCGATGTTGTGTTCTCCTGAAAATAAAAACGCGGAGCTAAAAGCTGAAAACCCTATTTCGAATCTTCGCTTCTTCGGCTACCGGCCGAGTGTTTCACGAGTGTGTTCGGAAAAACAATTCGATTGTGCGTAATTTCAACTCTATCACCTCGAAGGCGTTCAGAATCTAGTCAGAACAATTTCATGTTTCAGACGAAAGATTCGCATCACAACAACAAGGACGTAAACGTTCAATGAAACAACTACTTTTAGCACTCCACTGGTGAGTTCCCGCGCCTCTCACCGCCGGAGTTTTTTTTCGGTGAGTCCCGTGCCTCTCACCATCGGGGTTCCTCTTTCGGGTAGCGCTAATAGTAGTTGGTCCATTAAATGTGACCGACCATGTGATTGCAATGAGAAACTCGCGTACAGATAACGAAATCAAACTATCTAATTTTTTAACTAATACCTACGCTCAATGGAATCGTTCTCCTGAGAACACATACGATCGCTCGATGATGTGCTCTCCTGAAAATAAAAACGCGGAGCTAAAAGCTGGAAAGCCTAATTCGAATCTGCGCATCTTCGGCTCTCAGCCGGCGCGGACTTAAATACTACGATCGCTCGATGTTGTGTTCTCCTGAAAATAAAAACGCGGAGCTAAAAGCTGGAAAGCCTAATTCGAATCTTCGCTTCTTCGGCTTCCGGCCGGCGCGGACTTAAATACTACGATCGCTCGATGTTGTGTTCTCCTGAAAATAAAAACGCGGAGCTGAAAGCTGGAAAGCCTAATTCGAATCTTCGCTTCTTCGGCTTCCGGCCGGCGCGGACTTAAATACTACGATCGCTCGATGTTGTGTTCTCCTGAAAATAAAAACGCGGAGCTGAAAGCTGGAAAGCCTAATTCGAATCTTCGCTTCTTCGGCTTCCGGCCGGCGCGGACTTAAATACTACGATCGCTCCATGATGTGCTCTCCTGAAAATAAAAACGCGGAGCTAAAAGCTGGAAACCCTAATTCGAATCTTCGCTTCTTCGGCTTCCGGCCGGCGCGGACTTAAATACTACGATCGCTCGATGTTGTGTTCTCCTGAAAATAAAAACGCGGAGCTAAAAGCTGGAAACCCTAATTCGAATCTTCGCTTCTTCGGCTTCCGGCCGGCGCGGACTTAAATACTACGATCGCTCGATGTTGTGTTCTCCTGAAAATAAAAACGCGGAGCTAAAAGCTGGAAACCCTAATTCGAATCTTCGCTTCTTCGGCTTCCGGCCGGCGCGGACTTAAATACTACGATCGCTCGATGTTGTGTTCTCCTGAAAACAAAAACGCGGAGCTAAAAGCTGGAAACCCTAATTCGAATCTTCGCTTCCTCGGCTTCCGGCCGGCGCGGACTTAAATACTACGATCACTCGATGTTGTGTTCTCCTGAAAATAAAAACGCGGAGCTAAAAGCTGAAAACCCTATTTCGAATCTTCGCTTCCTCGGCTTCCGGCCGGCGCGGACTTAAATACTACGATCACTCGATGTTGTGTTCTACTGAAAATAAAAACGCGGAGCTAAAAGCTGAAAACCCTATTTCGAATCTTCGCTTCTTCGGCTTCCGGCCGGCGCGGACTTAAATACTACGATCGCTCGATGTTGTGTTCTCCTGAAAATAAAAACGCGGAGCTAAAAGCTGGAAAGCCTAATTCGAATCTGCGCATCTTCGGCTCTCAGCCGGCGCGGACTTAAATACTACGATCGCTCGATGTTGTGTTCTCCTGAAAATAAAAACGCGGAGCTAAAAGCTGAAAACCCTATTTCGAATCTTCGCTTCTTCGGCTACCGGCCCAGTGTTTCACGAGTGTTTTCGGAAAAACAATTCGATTGTGCGTAATTTCAACTCTATCACCTCGAAGGCGTTCAGAATCTAGTCAGAACAATTTCATGTTTCAGACGAAAGATTCGCATCACAACAACAAGGACGTAAACGTTCAATGAAACAACTACTTTTAGCACTCCACTGGTGAGTTCCCGCGCCTCTCACCGCCGGAGTTTTTTTTCGGTGAGTCCCGTGCCTCTCACCATCGGGGTTCCTCTTTCGGGTGGCGCTAATAGTAGTTGGTCCATTAAATGTGACCGACCATGTGATTGCAATGAGAAACTCGCGTACAGATAACGAAATCAAACTATCTAATTCTTTAACTAATACCTACGCTCAATGGAATCGTTCTCCTGAGAACACATACGATCGCTCGATGATGTGCTCTCCTGAAAATAAAAACGCGGAGCTAAAAGCTGGAAAGCCTAATTCGAATCTTCGCTTCCTCGGCTTCCGGCCGGCGCGGACTTAAATACTACGATCGCTCGATGTTGTGTTCTACTGAAAATAAAAACGCGGAGCTAAAAGCTGGAAAGCCTAATTCGAATCTTCGCTTCTTCGGCTTCCGGCCGGCGCGGACTTAAATACTACGATCGCTCGATGTTGTGTTCTACTGAAAATAAAAACGCGGAGCTAAAAGCTGAAAACCCTATTCCGAATCTTCGCTTCTTCGGCTTCCGGCCGGCGCGGACTTAAATACTACGATCGCTCGATGTTGTGTTCTCCTGAAAATAAAAACGCGGAGCTAAAAGCTGGAAAGCCTAATTCGAATCTGCGCATCTTCGGCTCTCAGCCGGCGCGGACTTAAATACTACGATCGCTCGATGTTGTGTTCTCCTGAAAATAAAAACGCGGAGCTAAAAGCTGGAAAGCCTAATTCGAATCTTCGCTTCTGCGGCTTCCGGCCGGCGCGGACTTAAATACTACGATCGCTCGATGTTGTGTTCTCCTGAAAATAAAAACGCGGAGCTAAAAGCTGGAAAGCCTAATTCGAATCTTCGCTTCTTCGGCTTCCGGCCGGCGCGGACTTAAATACTACGATCGCTCGATGTTGTGTTCTCCTGAAAATAAAAACGCGGAGCTAAAAGCTGGAAAGCCTAATTCGAATCTTCGCTTCTTCGGCTTCCGGCCGGCGCGGACTTAAATACTACGATCGCTCCATGATGTGCTCTCCTGAAAATAAAAACGCGGAGCTAAAAGCTGGAAAGCCTAATTCGAATCTTCGCTTCTTCGGCTTCCGGCCGGCGCGGACTTAAATACTACGATCGCTCGATGTTGTGTTCTCCTGAAAATAAAAACGCGGAGCTGAAAGCTGGAAAGCCTAATTCGAATCTTCGCTTCTTCGGCTTCCGGCCGGCGCGGACTTAAATACTACGATCGCTCGATGTTGTGTTCTCCTGAAAACAAAAACGCGGAGCTAAAAGCTGGAAACCCTAATTCGAATCTTCGCTTCTTCGGCTTCCGGCCGGCGCGGACTTAAATACTATACGATCGCTCGATGTTGTGTTCTCCTGAAAATAAAAACGCGGAGCTAAAAGCTGAAAACCCTATTTCGAATCTTCGCTTCCTCGGCTTCCGGCCGGCGCGGACTTAAATACTACGATCACTCGATGTTGTGCTCTCCTGAAAATAAAAACGCGGAGCTAAAAGCTGGAAAGCCTAATTCGAATCTTCGCTTCTTCGGCTTCCGGCCGGCGCGGACTTAAATACTACGATCGCTCGATGTTGTGTTCTCCTGAAAATAAAAACGCGGAGCTAAAAGCTGGAAACCCTAATTCGAATCTTCGCTTCTTCGGCTTCCGGCCGGCGCGGACTTAAATACTACGATCGCTCGATGTTGTGTTCTCCTGAAAATAAAAACGCGGACCTAAAAGCTGAAAACCCTATTTCGAATCTTCGCTTCTTCGGCTACCGGCCCAGTGTTTCACGAGTGTTTTCGGAAAAACAATTCGATTGTGCGTAATTTCAACTCTATCACCTCGAAGGCGTTCAGAATCTAGTCAGAACAATTTCATGTTTCAGACGAAAGGTTCGCATCACAACAACAAGGACGTAAACGTTCAATGAAACAACTACTTTTAGCACTCCACTGGTGAGTTCCCGCGCCTCTCACCGCCGGAGTTTTTTTTCGGTGAGTCCCGTGCCTCTCACCATCGGGGTTCCTCTTTCGGGTAGCGCTAATAGTAGTTGGTCCATTAAATGTGACCGACCATGTGATTGCAATGAGAAACTCGCGTACAGATAACGAAATCAAACTATCTAATTCTTTAACTAATACCTACGCTCAATGGAATCGTTCTCCTGAGAACACATACGATCGCTCGATGATGTGCTCTCCTGAAAATAAAAACGCGGAGCTAAAAGCTGAAAACCCTATTTCGAATCTTCGCTTCCTCGGCTTCCGGCCGGCGCGGACTTAAATACTACGATCACTCGATGTTGTGTTCTACTGAAAATAAAAACGCGGAGCTAAAAGCTGAAAACCCTATTTCGAATCTTCGCTTCTTCGGCTTCCGGCCGGCGCGGACTTAAATACTAGGATCGCTCGATGTTGTGTTCTCCTGAAAATAAAAACTCGGAGCTGAAAGCTGGAAAGCCTAATTCGAATCTGCGCATCTTCGGCTCTCGGCCGGCGCGGACTTAAATACTACGATCGCTCGATGTTGTGTTCTCCTGAAAATAAAAACTCGGAGCTGAAAGCTGGAAAGCCTAATTCGAATCTGCGCATCTTCGGCTCTCGGCCGGCGCGGACTTAAATACTACGATCGCTCGATGATGTGTTCTCCTGAAAATAAGAACGCGGAGCTAAAAGCTGAAAACTGAAGACAGAGTTGTATCAGCCAACGGTTTAAGCTATAACTAAACATCGCGAATTCAGAACAGATGAAACATGTTGACGGTCCAACCAACTCGAAATAAGATTTTTAATATACCATAATGAAAGAATTTAAACGGTCTATCCAACAATTCGTGTGCAACACAAATTTTCATGAATCAATAATCAAATGATAGTGAAAAAATTATAGAAAAATAATTAGTAGGACCTGTGAAAATGAAAAATTAGAAAAAATTGACCTGTAAATTCAAAAACGTATTAGAAG
Source organism: Phymatocera aterrima (assembly GCA_963170745.1). Taxonomy (NCBI): domain Eukaryota; kingdom Metazoa; phylum Arthropoda; class Insecta; order Hymenoptera; family Tenthredinidae; genus Phymatocera; species Phymatocera aterrima. The sequence goes on from OY720668.1 coordinate 1,223,765, forward strand.
AAGTCTTATGAAATTAAGTAAAGCAAGGAAGAGTATGCATGGAATCACTCGTTGCACGAAAATAACAAATTTTCATCAATTTAGGTTTGATTTTAAGAGAAAATCAACAAGTGTTTCCATGAAAAGGGGGATAGAGCAAGCAGAGAAGATTTGTGGCACGACGGTCGGCGGTCCTCTTCGACGCGACGTCTTCGAGCGCAGCGTCCCTCGTTTCCATGCCCCACGTAAACATGGAAACGAGGTACGCATCTTGCCCATTCGGACGATTACAGACAGCATTTGATTAATCATTCTACGATTTAATCGATCTTACAAAACAGTAATTCAATTACTGCGATTGAATGAGATACATTGACTCGATGCGGAAATCGTCTAATTTCACTGCTCTTCTTACAGAAAAATAGAATTCAAACAGATCTGTTACTAAGAAATAGCCACAGAGCAATATCAAAATCTTGTCTTTATTTTTACTGTAATCGTCCGAATCATCTGCGGAATAAATAGTATTAGACACATTAAAAATAGGATCCCGAGCCTTCCTACCCTGCGCCTCAACCACACCCACCCGACGGACTTAGAAATTAAAAACTAACAGGCGCGCACACAGACATGAATACCCCAGATGCCCCACCCTACCTCCCCGACAAGTACCTGTCGAAATCTAGAAAAGGACATTCTCACAAACACAAACATTCTCAGCAGTTCGTACACCGTGGTCAGAAACTTACCGTTTTGGATCTGTAGGGAGAGAACGGGTTAGATGCATCCTAGACTGAGACATTGTCGGTATGTTCTCTCTAAGCGGACTATCAAATGCAAATGGAAGACTTCAAAAGTCGATATTTTCAATTGTGTAATGGAAAATCAATAATCTGGCAATGATCTTGTGACGATCTTGTATGAATCAATTTCGGCAACTTGTGCTTGAACTTGAGCTGAGTTTTTCCTTTTTTGGAAGTGTGCGAATTTACTCTCAGGAAGATCGAACGCTTAACCAGTGAAAGTCTGAACAAATTACGATTGAAAGGAGAATTGTGATTAGAATGATCGCGAAGCTGGTTAAGTGAACCGTGGCTTCCTGTCGCGATGCTCACCGCTTTTCGCAACGGAAAATTTCACACATATGTGTGTAATATCTTATCGCTAGTGTCAGGCAGAAGTAATTTTCTCTCAAATTCGTAAAAAGCCAATTCAATCTGAGCGGTTCCATTGCGAAAGCAAGCGAGCCTGACATACTTTAGCTAAGAAATCGTACAATATCAATGTTACCGCCGTGCCACGCGATAGTGAAAATAGAAAACCAAGAGTTGCCCGCAATTAAAATCATGCGACTTACCGACGCTGCCGAGTTTGGAGCAAGTTTACTCGGATGTCTCTGCTTGGCTATCTGCGATTGAACAAAAACAAATGATTCAGAAAATCGTCTTGATGAAATGATTAATAATCTAAGATCAAACAATCACGACGAAAATGTCGCAAAAAAATAATATATATCTTATTTCGTATATTCATCTGCTCTAAAATTTTACATGGATAAAACTTGAAATCGATTTCTCTTCGGAGAAACTGTAATAAAAGCAAGAATTTGATTTCATATTTGTGATTCTTACCATCTTTCCATTGCTCCGTAGGCTGACATCCATCCAGCGTCGTTGTTTCCTCTTGGCCCCTCCAACCGTCGGATGGGCGCACGCATCTTTTTGGTTCTGCTTCGATACTCGGGAATCCTCGTCACACTGTAATAGAAATCAAAGTGGAAAGACAATTATTAGTCAAATTCTGTTGAATGAGGGAAAAAATTATCGGACACATCTGGTAATTCAGATCAAGGGGATCAAAATTTGGACATAACAATGAAACTCTGTTGGAAATCTAGAATAATCTGACGTTGAAAGAAAAAAACATAACAGTGCTACCAGCACCTATATGTACCTTGTTCGTATTGAACTGATTGGAGTTTTCATCCGTGTACTCGGGCTGAAGATAACTCCAGTCATCGATGTGTGGCGGAATCTTCTGTACTTTTTCATTCAACATCGGCCTGCAGCATTTGTCTTCTGGAATATTTCAAATACAGTCATTAGGCGATACATTATTCGAATATTGTTCCATCGTGCCTCAAATATCAAAGTACAAACTGACGAAAGAACAATTTTTCGAAATTCTAGACAACTTCATAATTTCCAAATTGTAGAACACCCCAATCAGATTTCTCAAGATATTACGCGGCCGAGTTCGGGAAAAAAGATCGCTCAAAAATGGCGCAGATCTGCCTTACATTTTATCTATCCGATCGCGAGCCTTTGTCGTACGTTTGGCTCCCTCGGGCTGATAAGTTTCTTCATCTTTGTTCCATCGATTCCAGGATTCATTCGAATTTGAGGAGTAGGTCTCAGATCCCTCGCTGAAACAGATAAGCAAACCAAACGGAAAATCTATCAGTCAAATAATTCGTCAGTTATAAACTGTACGGTTAGGTCTAATCAAAGCTTCAAATTTTCCTAACTGATTTGAAAAAGGTATTCGTTTATCTACGAGAAACGAAAAAGATATGAAAATCAAATTTGTAAATTTCTCCAAATTACATTCCGGTTTCATTTATCAATCTCGAAAGCGATCTTGACTTTTTTGTTCAACACTCGTGAATGAGAAATATATCTACTTCTGAAATATGTCTGAAATATCAGGTTATACTGGAATGTTGAGCATAAAAAGTTATTCAGTTATTCAAAAAATATAAAAGAAATTACCGTCCGGTGATCGAGGTGATAAAATAAGCTGGTGTTGAAGTGAGAGCCACTCTATGGAGCCTGGTGAATATTGTCCTCTGCGTCGTCTCTATTCGGATACACACCCGGTATCGATGCCCAAAAAATCAGCCCACTGTAATTAGAAGGAATTAGTTATTACACTGTACAATCACATTAGAATTGGAGAAAGAACGATGCCTCGATGCCCTCGATCGTGCAATAGCACACCGGATTATCCAACGAACGTTCAACACTTACCACCCTCTCATCCCTCCGTTCCCTGGCTCTGGGTTGATCATTCCAATCCATCTCATTCACATGGGTACGAATATGATGAATCAATCAAGCGTCGAAGGAAGGAATATCTCTAGCATTCCACAGGGGGTGAACCAGATCAAACACTCTGGAAATTGAGAAAAGACCACGATAAGACACACGTAATTGCGTTTGAAGTTCATCAGGAGTGCGGAAATGAGCAGATAAATTTAAATGAGCTCGACTATGTCAACTAATTTTGAACTCTCTCATAAATCAGTTTTTCATCTCACCTTTTCTGCACAGCAGAAATTTTTCCCCCTGGTTCTGTTGTATCCGATACGTATTTGTATCCCAGAATCCATAGAAATAGCATCATCATTGGCATTACACTGAGGACAAAGCAAAAAAGTGATTTTCCGCAAGAAACTGAAACAGAGAGAAAATTAGTATCACCTGAAATGATAAAAGATTCGTTAAGCACACATGAAACAACAATTTCTGAAAGAAAAAATAAATAATTAGCGGAACCTGTGGGGAAGAAAGAAAAGATGAAGTTATACGCGCCCTGAAAAAAAATGAACCTGTAAAATTAGAAACGTATCAAAAGAAGTCTTATGAAATTAAGTAAAGCAAGGAAGAGTATGCATGGAATCACTCGTTGCACGAAAATAACAAATTTTCATCAATCTAGGTTTGATTTTAGGAGAAAATCAACAAGTGTTTCCATGAAAAGGGGGATAGAAGCAAGCAGAGAAGATTTGTGGCACGACGGTCGGCGGTCCTTTTCGACGCGACGTCTTCGAGCGCAGCGTCCCTCGTTTCCATGCCCCACGTAAACACGGAAACGAGGTACGCATCTTGCCCATTCGGACGATTACAGACAGCATTTGATTAATCATTCTACGATTTAATCGATCTTACAAAACAGTAATTCAATTACTGCGATTGAATGAGATACATTGACTCGATGCGGAAATCGTCTAATTTCACTGCTCTTTTTACAGAAAAATAGAATTCAAACAGATCTGTTACTAAGAAATAGCCACAGAGCAATATAAAAATCTTGTCTTTATTTATCCTGTAATCGTCCAAATCATCTGTGGAATAAATAGTATTAGACACATTAAAAATAGGATCCCGAGCCTTCCTACCCTGCGCCTCAACCACACCCACCCGACGGACTTAGAAATTAAAAACTAACAGGCGCGCACACAGACATGAATACCCCAGATGCCCCACCCTACCTCCCCGACAAGTACCTGTCGGAATCTAGAAAAGGACATTCTCACCAACACAAACATTCTCAGCAGTTCGTACACCGTGGTCAGAAACTTACCGTTTTGTATCTGTAGGGAGAGAACGGGTTAGATACATCCTAGACTGAGACATTGTCGGTATGTTCTCTCTAAGCGGACTATCAAATGCAAATGGAAGACTTCAAAAGTCGATATTTTCAATTGTGTAATGGAAAATCAATAATCTGGCAATGATCTTGTGACGATCTTGTATGAATCAATTTCGGCAACTTGTGCTTGAACTTGAGCTGAGTTTTTCCTTTTTTGGAAGTGTGCGAATTTACTCTCAGGAAGATCGAACGCTTAACCAGCGAGAGTCTGAACAAATTACGATGGAAAGGAGAATGTGATTAGAATTTTCGCGAAGCTGGTTAAGTGCACCATGGCTTCCTGTCGCGTTACTCACCGCTTCTCGCAACGGAAAATTTTACATGTATATGTGTAATATCTTATCGCTATAGTGTCAGGCAGAAGTAATTTTTTCTCAAATTCGTAAAAAGCCAATTCAATCTGAACGGTTCCGTTGCGAAAACAAGCGAGCCTGACATACTTTAGCTAAGAAATCGTACAATATCAATGTTACCGCCGTGCCACGCGATAGTGAAAATAGAAAACCAAGAGTTGCCCGCAATTAAAATCATGCGACTTACCGACGCTGCCGAGTTTGGAGCAAGTTTACTCGGATGTCTCTGCTTGGCTATCTGCGATTGAACAGAAATAAATAATTCAAAAAATCGTCTTGATGAAATGATTAATAATCTAAGATCAAACAATCACGACGAAAATGTCGCAAAAAAATAATATATATCTTATTTCGTATATTCATCTGCTCTAAAATTTTACATGGATAAAACTTGAAATCGATTTCTCTTCGGAGAAACTGTAATAAAAGCAAGAATTTGATTTCATATTTGTGATTCTTACCATCTTTCCATTGCTCCGTAGGCTGACATCCATCCAGCGTCGTTGTTTCCTCTTGGCCCCTCCAACCGTCGGATGGGCGCACGCATCTTTTTGGTTCTGCTTCGATACTCGGGAATCCTCGTCACACTGTAATAGAAATCAAAGTGGAAAGACAATTATTAGTCAAATTCTGTTGAATGAGGGAAAAAATTATCGGACACATCTGGTGATTCATATCAAGGGGATCAAAATTTGGACATAACAATGAAACTCTGTTGGAAATCTAGAATAATCTGACGTTGAAAGAAAAAAACATAACAGTGCTACCAGCACCTATATGTACCTTGTTCGTATTGAATTGATGAGAGTTTTCATCCGTGTACTAGGGCTGAAGATATTTCCAGTCATTGATGTATTGTGGAATCTTCTCTATTTTTGATCCAACATCAGCCCGCAGCAATTTTCGTCTGGAATATTTCGAATAAAGTCATTAGGCGATACATTATTCAAATATTGTTCCCGCCAAGCCTCGAATATTGTAGTAAAAACTGATAGAAGCATCAATTTCAGAAATTCTAGATGATTCCATAATCTACGAATTAGGGAAGACCCGAATCAGATTTCTCATATGACAACATTATTCAAAGGATTACATTACTGGGATTCCCCCAAAATAACTTTTCTGAATCTAATAAATAACTCCGCGACAACACAGTGTGTAAAAAACTTGGGAGATTTTCTGGAAGTTGTATCATGGTATTTTCAATAGATTTTAAGATTAGTTTGCCGAAAACTGTGTACAGTAAATGTACCAAGAAGAGATGTAGTGATTGGAGCTCCATTGATAATTTAAGTCATTGTAATAAGTCTACGCAATAAACAAAAATGATTGTGTTAATCGCAACTAGCTGGCGGAAAACACAACTCAATTTGTGAAATTCTACAATGAATTAAACGAATAAAGATACATACATGTGAGGACATATTATAATAACATCATGTTATTCGAAAGCTTAGTCCCCTCCACTGCGTAATAGTATTGCTGATTTGTAGCTTTCTTAGCTTTAATGTTCTCGTACCTGGCCCATATTTGATGCCTCAGAATACGTAGACAACTGTGGAAAGAGGAACCAAAGAAAGTTAATTCCATGTCAGATATTGTAGAGTAAAAATAGAAAAAATGGTCCTGTCTTGGAATTCGTTACGAACCAATTAGGAATTGGACGAAATAATTAAAATTTTTCCAAGGTCTTAAACAACATTCTTTCTGAAAACTATAGAATTGCTTGATACTTACAATTATATGTATTCGACTGTGATACACATGCCAATAAAAGGTGTGATACATTCTTTGGCTTCTCATGGTTATTCTGAGCATTAGGATCTCTCTTGATGTTTCATGCGTGATGTTCTGCGATATGAAGAAGACTGAGAGAAGAGACAAGAATTAATGATTGACGAAAGACAAAATCGATATCATTTCAATATTTTTAAATGCAACAAATATTTTCTTTCCTACGTGTCTGTGAGGTTGGCACCTCATAGTTGAAAATTATACTTTTTCGAGAATTCTGAAATTCTTTCAAATAGTTCTGAGGTTTCTGATAGCCTCAAAGAATAGTTCCGGTTTCGGGTTGGAGAACACAACTGTTTCTTCGAAGAAGGTAAAAACCGAAACTATTCTTCAAATCTATCATGAACTCCAGAACTATATGACAGGATCTCAGACCTCTCTAAAAAAAATCGAATTTTCAAAAATAAGGCGCCAACTTCACAGACACCTTGCCTACTAATGATTCTACCCAATAGAATTATAAAAATTGTTCGAAAATAAAAGAACCTACATTTATTATTCTATCATACTAATAATGTGCAAATGAATAACGATAGTAGTAAAAAAAAATTGGATTAAACAAATGATAAAACATAATTGAAAAGCATGTTTTAGTTATACCGATTTACCTGATGTCAATCGTTCTGGAAGATAGGATCTCTATGATTAACAGCTTTGGCGACGTCCATTTTTTTTTCAAATTATTCGGCTCCCCAGGTATATCATGATTGGTTTATATTCCGTGTTCATAAAATTTTCATTGAGCTGTGAACACAAGAAAAAAAAAGAAAAGATTATTATCGTGGAAGCATTGTCATAGGGGATAGAAACAAGGATAATGACCAGGATTTTTAGATGTGATAAAAATGTATCAGAGAATTTTCATACCAGAGATAATAGAGTTATAAGAAGAGAAGAAATGTAATTTAGAGAGAAATCATTTTCGAATTAACAGTAGTTATATTATTCCATTCAAGAACTGATTTGATTACAGAATACTCATGATTAGAAATGAGATTGGATTCCAACAATTACAAATAGAGGAGGCAAACGACGGTACAAAGCGTGGAAACAAATGAAAAATGAAACAGCCGCGATGTGTGTTCCGAAATCGAATTTTATTCCACCTAAACTGCACGATCAGATTCAATTTGTTATACCTTCAACGAAGACGAAACACTATGATGAACTCTTTGTACCTGCTTTGTAGTATCAACAGTAGTTTCCACACGTAAAATTTATATTTATTCATGCTGAATACCGATTGCGTTTGCGCTATTCATCCAATTTCTGTTTACGAATTAATTCGGATGAGTTTATTTACTTCACATAGGACAGTATTACAGTTTATATTTCGTACCGCAATTCAACCGCCAATTCTGAGAATCCCGCTTGTAGCGAGCCCTCCCCCCCCGTCCCCTTCCCACCTCCCCCCGTCACAGGCCTTGCCAACGGCCGTTCGGCTGATTGTAAACAAAACTCGCTTCGAGGAAAAAGAAAATAAGTTTCACTTCTCCATCGGTACAAAAATATAATACACATCTACATTATCAAGGAATTCCCAACTTGTTTATACAGATATTTTTCGATCCATATAGGTACTTCGTACACGGGTTCGATAATAATAATAATAATAATTTAGAAAAAAAAAACGAAAGAAAAAAGCGGAAGGAATTATTCTGATCACGACTTTACAGCATACTTCACAACGATAAAGCAATAACGGGCAAAATATCAACACTAATTGCTACGCTGTAAAACAACTCTGTGGTAAACAGAAAACAAATGCCGAATCTCGAACGATTTCGAAATAGATCGGGAAAAAGAATTCTATTCTGATAACTTTTTTTTTTCTCCTATTTATTTCGAACGAATTTGAAACACAAGAAAACCTAGAATGAAAAAAAAAAAAAAATAGATCTATGTACTCACGATCTCTTTCTTCCAATTCCAACTATACGAAATTCATTTCAATCATATATGGCGCAGACAAAAAACCAAGTTCTATTATTGGCTGTGAGAAAATATGCAACATACCTCGTATCACGATATTAGAAATTGTATACGATGATCGTCGTTTTTCTCAACATCTTTATACCGACATTATTGGTTTTATTATTACGCACAAGCAAGTATTTCGATACTCGAAAAGTATATTATATTTTCACTATGGTCACTTGATAATAAATATCCGAATATACTTGCACCAATGAAATACAGCCGATGGAAAAAAGACATAGTTCGGGCGGGAACTGATCTCGCGATGGTAGACCAAACAAAAGAACGCGTTCCTTTCCCATGCCCCGTGAAATGAACCAACGGTCAAACAAGAACCAACGGTTAAACAACTGAGCGTCGCGCTAATTCAAAAAATTCAACCAACCAATGATGAATCTCGAACGTTCTCGAAGTGAGAGTGCTATCCTATGGCGCCCGGATCCACGGAACGACCGGAACAGAAATCACTCGAAAGTCACTAGATATAATACTAGATTGGCAGAATTCTATTGTTAAGTCTAGTGACTTCTGTTCCGGCCTTCCGGCTATTTCGTTGCTCAGGGCGTCACGTGATAGCACTCTAACTCTGAATAGATATATGCTATTCGATTTTTTTTTCTTCACAATTTTTATTTCTGTTCCAAACGGATTTGAAACAGAGTTAAGAATTGGATGAAAAATGAATAATCGAAAACAAAAATAAAACCATCGATTACGCAACTAAATTCAGGTTTTTTTGTCGACCTGCACCTAATCTAATTTTATCTTATTTCGAACTATGCAGGAATCCATTTCAATAATGTATACCGAGAAAAAAAAATATTTATATTTGTATAAATATTTTACTTGAAAATTGGATCAAATGAAATTACAATCTATTATTCATCTTGATTAAACCGTAAATTCTAAAAAATCAGAGTGCAGCTCACGGGGTTGACCGGGTCACTTGTAAACAAATATGGCGCAGAAAAGAGAACCAAGCTCCATTACTAGTTATAAAGAATATGCAACATACCCATATGACAATAATAGCAGCCTATGTAGACATTTTTTCGGTGCTCGACACCTGAGATTCGCATAGAGAAATTATATACGATGATCGTCGTTTTTTTTCTAACACCTTTATACCAACATTACTTATCTTATTATTACGCGGACGCAAATCTTTCAATATATGACTCGAAAAATTGATTCTATTTTCACTTGTGATCACTTAGTAACGAGCATCCAAATACACTCGCACTACTGAAAAACAGTCGATGGAAAAAGAACAAAGAACTAGTTTAGGCGGGATCTGATATCGTGATGGTCGACCGATTAGCAAAAGAACGCGACCCTTCCCCCCACCCCGTGAAAACATATAACCAACGGTCAAACAATGACTGCATCGCGGATTCGAGATATTCAACCAAACAATGTCGAATCTCGAACGATCTCGAAGTAACGCTGAGACGAACAGAAATACCATTTGAATATTATTTGTTTGTTCGAACGAATTTGAAGCAGAGTTATTCATTTGATAAAAAAAAATATAAACAAAATAATTATTCAATTAAATATGTATTTTCACTTGAGAATTAATTCAGATAGCACAACTGTTGACATTTTTTATACCGCTTCAACGGCCAATTCGTATGAACGCTGGGTTGTTCTGCCGCTTGCAAACAAATATGGCCTTGAAAAAACCCAGTCTCATTTTTCAAACGACACAAAAATATTATCCGGCAATTTCACGGTACTAACAGTTTACGTAGCCCATACAGATATTTCTTCGGTACCATATATATTGTACCTCAATTCACGAAAGAAAAGTATATATGTGGACACGAATTTTTCACATGTTTATACTAACCAGAAATAATCGGCCTGTACAGATAAAAAAGTTTTCAATATCCCACTGTAGAGTATTTATACTTTCATTACGGGAAAAACTATTAACGGAAAAAATGTAATGATACCAAAGATGTACACTCGTGTAACTGTTGAACGATACGGGAGAACAAACGAAGACGCGGTTACCCCGTCAAGCACCACGGAGAGTCCAAAGCTCTGAACTTCTGCATAGACCGTTCATTGGCTGCCCCCCCCCCCCCCCCCCGCCGCCCTGCGCCGACTCAGCTCGAGCTCTTTAGATTTCTCTGCTTTTAATTGGCGGTTGATAGCATCAAATTCAAAAAATTTATATTTATATACGATTTCAAAACATGCGATTATTGAATGATTATGATAATAAATAATAACAATAATTGAACTTGATAAGGAAATATTGAGTACATTTCTTTTTTTTTTTCAAAATGAATAATGATATAACTTAGACTTATTGTTAATGTTTCTCATGCTATGTAAGCAGAATAATAAGAAGTAATATGATAAAAATTCGTTCGCTTACGTTATTGATATTGTTATAAAAGATTTCGAAAATATACCGAGATTCAAACATTACAATGACTTTGTATTATTCTCTGAATTCGCAAGAGATTTGAACTCCAATTTCCTTTACATCGAAGATTACTCGCTACGTTCAGAAACGGTTGAAAAAGAGAAAAACCGAAATAGAGTATGTATTTGTACGAGCGGTTTTGTCAATCACCCACGTATATACCTGATACATAACTGATGGAAGATACCACCGAGTTATTTGAAAGAATTGTTTTGAGCTATGCAATCTGCCCGATGTAGAATTTAGAACCGTTTCGGGCGGACGAAGTCCTACTAACAAATCATGTTTTCCAATCGTGTAACATTGAGAGATCATGTAAATGAGTATAACTCAGGTACAACGTACTTTATAGAAGGGGAAATAGCAATTAATTACATATATTAAAAAAAAAAGAAGAAATATCTTACTCCCTCCTCCCATTCATGCGTAAATAAAAACTGAAATATGTCGCTATGGGAAGAATGATTCTTCTACCCGCTGTTTTGCAAAAATCACCGTAATAAAAATATAAATAAATAGGATACGACTTGGGCTAATATGTGATTCGGAGCATGAAATTATGATGATAAGGTGGAATGATCTCCTGTTTTCATTTATTACACTGGTCAACGAAAGAAAAAAATTTCTTTTGCCTGGGTTCGGCTCATTATTTTTTCATTTGTCATCCTTCGAAACAATGGAAAATGTACACACCCCCGTCAAAGTTTGCTCTCGTAGTCTTGGGAGAAATAATTACGATTCTATAGTTTAATAACAATGAATATAAAATTAAAAATAATAATTAATTGACAATTAATATATTGATCATTTATTCACAATTATCGATTATCAATCAATCAATTGATGATTAGTTCTTATAATTTACTTACAATTTTATAGTTTTTTCTGAGGCTTAATTTTTTTATTTTTTTTTAATTTTTTTTCACTAACGGCTTTGATAATTAAAGTTGATTAAAAGAATATACAAAAATACTTATTTTGGCTGTTCATCAGCTGAATAACTAAGATCATAAATTTCCCTCAAATTCGAAGTACCATTCTCCTTGCTGCAAAAGCAAACTTTTCCAACACATAGTAATTTTTCTCTATTTAGTATCCAATAAGCCTATGTTGATCACGTAGGCAAATTTTTCTTTTTCTCGAAGCTATGATCAATTTCAGACCACCAAACCACCAAATTACATGCCATATGGATATAAAAAGATAATTGAAAGATTATATTCTAGACACCTAGTCTCACCTCTCTCGGATCTGTCTCTGAGTCTCACCACTCTCTCGTACTCAATTGACATCCGCTATCTCATACTCCGGAAAGATTTCATGGAACTTGGCATTATACTGTGGGCAAAACCAAAACAGATCTATGAATTGAGCATTCATAAAATTATTGTTCAAACATCGTTAACAATGAAAACGAGATTGTCTTGAATCTATACAACTATCTCTAATTAAGTTGGAATTTGTAAAAGACAATAATTGCAATGTGAAAAAATGAATACATCAGCAATGAAGAAGTTCAAGATGGTAGGCGGCTGTGTTTAGAAATGTTGCTTTACATTTTATTCGATCTTGACGTTTTGTCGTAATCTCGACTTCCTTGGTCTTCTTAGATTCTTTGCCGTTATCCGATTGGTTCCTAGATTCATCAGATTCGTAGAGTAGGACCCAGATCCCCCACTGGAAGAGATAAACAGAAAACCCATTAGTAAAAAATCCTTCGTTTGCCAGCTGTACATAGAAGTATTATCAAAGCTTCAAGTTTTCTCAATGATTTATAGAAAAAGATATTCGTTCATCTACAGGGAGGAAAATATAGATATGAAATTTAAATTGACAAATTTTCTCAGATTACATTTTTGTTTCATTTATCAATTATGAAAAGAGTCTCAACTGTGCGTTTGACGCTTAAAAATGGAAAATGTGTCTACTGTCCGGTGAATTTATGCTCAAGTATTGTGATCTTTAGGAGAGGAAAAGTTGTTCATTCGATTATGCAGAGTGAAAAGAGAAATCATTCGGTGGCGGAGGTAACCGAATAAACTGGTAAAACTTGATGGAATTTTGTGAATGCTGTCCTCTGTGTCAGATTAGACAAAGAAAGATTGTGTGATAATGCATCAGATTATCAAAAAATGTCTAATACCTACCACCCTCTCATCCCGGCGTTCCCTGGCTTTGGGTTGGTCATTTCAAATCATCTCACTCTCGCCGCCTCCACGTGGGTACGAATATGATCAATATAATGTCAGTGTAATGAATATCTTTAGCATTCCTCGAGGGGTGAACCAGATCAACCTCTCTGGAAGTTGAGACAAAAAAATAAGAATTAGATATACTCAATTGCAGTTGAAATTAGTTGAGAGTGCAGAAGTGAGCTGCTAAATTCAAAGAAGCTCGACTATGTCAACTAATTTTGAACTCTCATAAATCAGTTTCTCATCTCACCTTTTCTGCACACTTTTATAGAATTGTTTTCCCCCGGTTCTATTGTATCAGATACGTATTTGTACCTCAGAATCCATAGAAATAACATCGTCAGTGGCATTGAACTAAGGACAAAGCAAAAAAGTGATTCTCCGTGAGGAACTGAAACAAAGAGAGAATTAGTATCACCTGAAATGGTAAACGATTCGTTAGGCACATATAAAACGATAAGTCCTGAAAGAAAAAATAATGATCAGTGGAACCTGTGCGGGAGAAAAAAAAAAAAATTATTACGCGGTGCTGAAAAAAATGAACCTGTAAAATCAGAAACGTATTGATACAAGTCTTATAAAATTGAGTAAACCAAGAAAAAGTATGCATAGAATCACTCGTTGCACGAAAATAACAAATTTTCATCAATCTAGGTTTGATTTTAAGAGAAAATCAACAAGTGTTTCCATGAAAAGGGGGATAGAGCAAGCAGAGAAGATTTGTGGCACGACGGTCGGCGGTCCTCTTCGACGCGACGTCTTCGAGCGCAGCGTCCCTCGTTTCCATGCCCCACGTAAGCACGGAAACGGAGGGACGCATCTTGCCCATTCGGACGATTACAGACAGCATTTGATTAATCATTCTACGATATAATCGATCTTCCGAAACAGTAATTCAATTTACTGCGATCGAATGAGATACATTGACTCAATACGGAAATCGTCTAATTTCACTGCTCTCTTTACAGAAAAATAGAATTTAAACAGATCTGTTACTGAGAAATAGCCACAGAGCAATATCAAAATCTTGTCTTTATTTATCCTGTAATCGTCCGAATCATCTGTGGAATGAATAGTATTAGACACATTAAAAATAGGATCCCGAGCCTTCCTACCCTGCGCCTGAACCACACCCACCCGACGGACTTAGAAATTAAAAACTAACAGGCGCGCACACAGACATGAATACCCCAGATGCCCCACCCTACCTCCCCGACAAGTACCTGTCGAAATCTAGAAAAGGACATTCTCACCAACACAAACATTCTCAGCAGTTCGTACACCGTGGTCAGAAACTTACCGTTTTAGATCTGTAGGGAGAGAACGGGTTAGATACATCCTAGACTGAGACATTGTCGATATGTTCTCTCTAAGCGGACTATCAAATGCAAATGGAAGACTGTGAAAGTCGATATTTTCAATTGTGTAATGGAAAATCAATAATAGGTATAATGGTAATGATCTCGTGACGATCTTGTATAAATCAATTTCGGCAACTTGTGCTTGAATTTGAGCTGAGTTGTTCCTTTTTGGAAGTGTGTGAATTTACTCTCAGGAAGGTCGAGCGCTTAACCAGCGAAAGTCTGAACAAATTACGATGGAAAGGAGAATTGTGATTAGAATGATCGCGAAGCTGGTTAAGTGAACCATGGCTTCCTGTCGCGATGCTCACCGCTTTTCGCAACGGAAAATTTTACACATATGTGTGTAATATCTTATCGCTAGTGTCAGGCAGAAGTAATTTTTTCTCAAATTCGTAAAAAGCCAATTCAATCTGAACGGTTCCGTTGCAAAAGCAAGCGAGCCTGACATACTTTAGCTAAGAAATCGTACAATATCAATGTTACCGCCGTGCCACGCGATAGTGAAAATAGAAAACCAAGAGTTGCCCGCAATTAAAATCATGCGACTTACCGACGCTGCCGAGTTTGGAGCAAGTTTACTCGGATGTCTCTGCTTGGCTATCTGCGATTGAACAAAAACAAATGATTCAGAAAACCGTCCTGATTAAATAATTATCCAGGTTTAACCGACCATGACGAAAATGTCGTGGAAAATAATATATAATTAAATATATAATATATATAATATATTTTGTAATTGCATCAAGAGTTTGGTTACATATTCGTTATTTTTACCATCTGTTTCTTGCTCCATAGCCAGACATCCGTCGAGCATCATCGTTTCGTCTTAGCTCCTTCAACCGTTGGATTAGGCCTACGAACTTGGTCCATTTTCGAGGCTTCGGAATCCTTATCATCCTGTGAAAAGAGAAAAAAAAAACGAGCACTGTTACATATCGAAAGTAACATTATTACACCTTATGACTTGTAATATGAGAGTCGAAAATTAGACTAAATAATTAAACAATAGAGAATATCTGGGATAATTTATAATTAACCATTTAGTTATTAATGTCATTGCCCTCTTTTGTATTTTGTTTTTCCAGTTTTTTGTCTTCTCTATTTTCAATTTTTGTTCTGTTTTTATTGGTCATTTTTTCATTTGATGATAAACGGAAGAATATGTAACGTATTTTCATAAACAGCTACATACCTTGTTCATATCGAATTTATATAGAGTTTTCATCTATGTACAAAGACTAAAGTTGAATCCATTGGTTGAATATCATAGAATCCGTATTTTTCATCCAATATTAGTCCACAGCAGTTTCTTTCGAGAATAATTCAATCAAAATCTCATTACACTGTGAAAGAAATAAAAGCAGAAATATGATTATCAGTCAAATTCTATTGAATATAGAAAAAAATTATGATTTGGTGTATCAATGTAAGAAAATTGAAGCCTAGAGAACATAATGAAACTATAATATGTTATAAATATAACTATAAATTTGGGATAATCTGATAAACGAAAAAAAATAGAACATATCCTGACAAACCTACATACCTTGTTCGTATTCCATTTTTACAGGGTTTTTCATCTATGTGCCAAGGCTATCGATGACTTCGGTGATCAATATATTGTAGAATCTGCATTTTTCATCAAGCAGCAGCCTACAGCAGTTTTCTTCTAGAAAAATTCAACCGAAGTCAAAAGGAGATACATTATGAAAATATTGTTCGATCACATAACAAATATAGAAGTAAAGAATGAATGGATGAATGAATTTCAGACTTTGTAGACATGTATGTTGGAGCATTGATAGCAGTAGCAGGTCATGTCTATATTTCAGTAATGTCTTTGAATGAAGGATCAAGAGCAAATGAAGCTGGCATTAAATTAGAAATTTTCGTAATGCTATGAGACCAATATCAAAATAAAGACAACTGTTTGCCATGAAGAGTACTTTTGATAACTCCACTCGTCATGGCAGTTGTATGTGATACAACTTCTCTCTCAGACTATTAATCTTTATTGAACTCTGTGAATGATATGGAAAGCTAAGTGCGAAAGTGATATTAAATACAGATCACAAATAAAATAAAGAGAACTCGAAACAAACAGAATTATTTTGGGATGAACAGAAGAAGGAAAGAATCTTACTTTTAAATTACAAAATTGTTTTGAAAGAACCAACACCGGCCAGCAAGAATGAATTTTTTGTCTGGTGGCGTGGAATCAAGACCTGATTCTATGGCAAGCCATTTTACTCTTCGTATGTAACCAAAAAATTCACCCCAATATTTAAAAGTTAAAAAATAATTCTCCAAATGAAAAGCAGGACGCCCATTGATGAATTGAAATTATGATCCAAGATAATTTTGATTCAGCGAATTAAATTTATATTAGATATAAAAATTGCATGAAAATATCCATTCCATCCTAACTTAAGAAATGCTAGTCAATTGAAATTATAATGAAGCGTGATTTCACTTCAATGAATTATTATTGTATTCAAACAAAATAATTATTTAATTATAGAAAATGATCTGTGAACATCAGAATAAATGCGTATTCTTATCATGTTCCAATGATAAAGTCAATTCCACCAATTGAAATTATTCGTTCGGATGACAATGAATATAAATTTTTGCATATACATAAATTCAATTCAGCGTATTATTATTATGAACCTAAACATAATGGATAATTTTAATTCACGGAATCGTTATTATATGTACATAATTTTAATTCATCGAATTCTCATTATGATCATAATCTTAATTCGTTAAAATTTCGTTGTATACATAATTCTGATTCGTTCAATTATTATTATGTATATAATTTTAATTCAACGAATTTTTTACTCTATAATAAGTTGAGATTGAATTATTAATGATTTGCTTTTCGACAAGATTCGCCAATCATTGTCGCTGTACATAATTTCAATTAGATTAATTCATATTCATTGCTTATATTTTAGTAGAGTACATCTCTGTATCTCTTTCCGAAAAATTGTGGTTAATCAATAGTTTCTCATGAAAATAGAAATAATATTTTGCTGCAATATAATAAGAAATAATTTTATTTATGATGTTACATCATAATAAAGTTTCCTAGCTTCTCTGTACATGAGGAGTAAGATTTTTCACGAATCATAATTTCTATTAATTTTTTCCTGCTGTAACGTAATAATAATGTCTCCAAATGAATATTTGTTGAAATAGAATTTGAATTTTTAGTTCTATTTCTGTATTGAGAATGCTTGCTATTTAAAAGTAAAACTGTGTGCCATATGATTCTGAATAAACTTGGGACACCGAGTCCAAAAATATAACCAGATTGTCCATACGAGCTCCAGTTTTGGAAATACAACATAACTACCCTACGTACTGAACAAATAAAAAAACTTGTATTTTTTAATAAAATTACATTTCAATATTCCTATTTTTTGTCTTCAACATTGTTCAAACCAGCCGTTAGTCGAAAAATTAATGCACTACCAAAGTTATTAATTAAAAATAAACGTATTTAATTTTTCCGTGGTCGCTTTATAATAATTATTCCATTCTATATTTGTTTTATTTTCGTAATTTAAAAACCTGGTTATTCTGATATTCAACCAAATCTATAAAATTATATAAGTTGATAATATTCGATCACCCATCAAGAGACATATACGTGTAAAAGACACGAATTATAAAATGTACCATATTTCGAAAACCAGAGCTAATGTGAGCAAATGTAAAGCAATTATTGGAATCAGTGACACAAGAGTACTGGAAAATAGGTCAAGCTTTTCTGGTACCAAATTACGTGTTGGCCAGTGTTATAGATTGTTTCTGTACCACCTCTCGTCAGAAATTCAACGATCATGGAATTTTTCAAGCATTTTTCCAAGCATAATTGCGTGGCAAACGCCATAAACGTCAAATTTTTAACAAGAAGTAGTGGCAGCAACTAGGATGTGGGGCACGAGCGCATATAGAGACTTCTTGGCTTGTGTGAATTTTGCACTCGTCAAAAAGTCTCTCTTTATACGCACTTGTCACACAAATAACTATCATGTCATTCTAGAATTTTATTGAATTCGCTTTAGAAGATTGAGAAGAAAATAGACACTCTTATGATTCATAGATTATAACAAATTGGAATTAGATTCATTCGAATATGACGTTAAGTAAAGATTCACAGTTTCTTGAAAGGTATCAAGGGAATTAACTAATTTATTAGATTCAAGTCATATCTCCAAACGAATTCAAGATTTAGAAGTACTGAATAGATATTACTGAATGCCTTCGCCGGTATTATTTCGAGACTATCTATTGTATTTTTTTGGCCTAACTATGTGATCATTTGTTTCTTACAATTATATATAATATTCGACCGACTGCACAAACAGAAGTTGCTAAGTCATGCATGGATTTCAGTAAACGATGTCATCGCCATCCTTGAGTTTCTCTGGTTTATCGGGTCATCGGGATCTGCGCTGAGCCTCCATTTATGCACTGTGATAAAGTGGGAAAAGAAAACCAATTAAATGACTAACTTTAGACAAAAGCAACATAACATCGAAAACGATTTTATCCAATCAAATTGAGAATTGTGAGAAAAATGAAGAGCTCCAAATTCAAATTATACTAATCTGTACTTGAACAATAATTTGTATTATCAAAAAACTATATTCAACAAAAAATATGGCATAATTTACAAGCATGTTGTGGTTGTAACAATTTACCTATTGTTTGATTTTTCTGAGAGGCTTCATCTGTGTAGGATCAGACCCCAAACTTCAGTGGATTATGGCAGTAATCAAAGGATCAACTGCAGTATATCTCTGCTGAAATTCGATTAAAGCGGATGAATGATGTTATTATAAAGTTATATCAAGTATTGATAAAAAGAATTCAATGGCCAAATAATTTTAGAAGTTTGTCGAACAGGATTCTTAGTGACAAATTGATTTATCGATCTAGAATATTTTCAGGATCTCATGAGGCTAAAGTTTATAATGTTAATTCAACCAATTCATGGTAAACAATATGAACTGCTTTACCTTGATATTATTGTTTCTTGTGTTGTTACATAAACGTTATAAACTTCAGTCTAATAGAATTCTGAAAATTTCCTAGAGAAATTGACAATAGGTACTATGATTACGAAATATTTGATAGCTTGGAACAAATTCATCAATTACCATACCTAGCTTCTGCTATTTTTTAGTGTAATTTTTGCACAACGAACGATCACCGTCCATTCGTACTATCAATATGCAATTTAAATTAAAACCTAATGACGATCATGCTCGTTAATATAATATGGAAGGTTTCGTTCTGAGACTAGCAAAAAATAGTTATCACTTTTTTCTTCTCACCTCTTCCGGTTTTGAAAACCCTGACAGTGATCTAGACAGTCCGAAGGCTCGGAAGACTGCTGGTCAAGCTACAGCTGCTCAAACGGATCCACGGTATTATTGGAATATTTTTTGTGCTGTGCATCAACTCCCTCTGTTTGAATCTGATGAAGAAAATTCTGCAAGAGAAAGTAAGGATGCCAAATATAGGATTAAAAGCATATCAAAAGATTGTTTACATTTCGAAAGTTTCCTACTGATAGCTTACTACGGAAAAGTCAATAATAGAATATACATTTATTTGATTTGTCCTTACCTAAGTTATTCCAGAGGACGTGGTAAGTGTGCATAATGGTGTTCACGTCATTTGAATCATGTCTACCAGATGCCATCAAGAAAATCTGGCCCACTGAAACGATGAATGATATTTTCCTTGATTTATTTTTGTATTATTACTCCAGATACAGAGTCAATTAGAGAACTGATAAGAAATTTTGTAAATTTGAAACAAGATTTGTACAAATTGTAGAGGATTTATCGAAAATCTTGGTTTCAGCCCTTGATTTATTAATAAAAAGGAAAAATGATGAATAAATTGAAATCTGAAGCTATGAAAAACTTGTTATTATTTGATGATGTGTTTTGTTAAAAAACGATAAGAGTTAGAGCGATGAATTTCCGAAATATTGAAGAAAAAAAACTTCCAAGGAGTTTGTTTGAAAACACAAGGGACGCCAGCGTAAAAAATCAAATATTTAATTTAAATATAGTAAAATGAATCTATCTTCTGATATTAATAATACCCTCTTTAATTATTATATTTTCTCCGTAAACTCATTGTTTTCGGCACTTACAATTAATTGAAAAGAAAGTTTAATCGAATTACAAATGAAAGACAAATGACGATGAAGATATAGGCGATGCATGAGAAAAAAAACACGATCGTAGACGATGAATTTTTGCAACAGAGTTTTAATGAATATAAATTACACGATCAAATTTTGATTACCCTTCTGACGCCGAATGAAAATAATTAATAAACTATATGTTCATCTTTCTATTACGCCACATCAGTTTTCATACCTCTAAATATAAATCTACGAAAGAAAGAATTATTCCGCTAAAATAGTTCACGATGGGAACGATTGTCGATTTTTCATGCGTGACGTCACTGGTAACGAGATCGTATTTTTTTACGCGGCATTACTTCGAGCACAGATTTGATCTTATACCTATAGGTTTACAAAGAACGAAAATACAAATTTTGTCAAGGACCCGAGATCAATTTCCCATAATAACGGCAAATGAGAGAAATTTCATCAAAAGAAACAAATTCCGATATAATTACCCGATTCTTCACACGATTATCACACTAACAATATCAAACATTAACGACTTGAAGTTAGAATCGAGATTCTGTTTCATCGCCAGAAAAAAAACACGATCGCAACGTATCCATTTTACGAACAAAGTTTGAAATTGAGTTTTAATGAATATAAATAACACATTTAGATCCGAATTAAACTACGACTAATACCGAATATCAATATTATTTAACTCTTACCATGTTTCGTTCCGCAAACAGGGACTCTTACACATTAAAGGACAAATTAACTTCGGAAATATAATTATCCCAATTACTGCTACCTCTCTTCATGATAACTAATAAGCGACTGTCTATTTTTTTTACCCAGCATCCCCTTAGAGCATAGAATTCATAGTACGTGAAGTTTGAAGATATGCAAATGTTTTTCCAGGCCTCATAATTAGAATGTATTTTTAAAATATCATTGGAAGACACGATACGATGCAATTACCTTATTTTTGATACGATTATCAATACGAATTTACCTTCACACAATATTTACTAACAATATTCAAATATTAACGACTTGAAGTTAGAATCGAGATTCTGTTTCGACGCGAGAAAAAAAAACACGACCGCGATGTATGTATTTTTCGAACACGAGTTTGAAATCGAGTCTTATTCACTATAAATAACACATTTAGATTCGGATCAAACTACACTAATACAGAATATCAATATTATTTAACTCTTACCATGTTTCGTTCCGCAAACAGGGACTTTTACACATTAGAGGACAAATTCACTTCGGAAATATAATCATCCCAATTACTGCTACCTCTCTTCATAATAACTAATAAGCGACTGTCTATTTTTTTACCCAGCATCCCCTTAGAGCATAGAATTCATAGTACGTGAAGTTTGAAGATATGCAAATGTTTTTCCAGGCCTCATAATTAGAATGTACTTTAAAAATATCATCGGAAGAAACAAGACGATGCAATTACCTTATTTTTGATACGATTATCAAGACGAATTTCCCTTCACACAATATTTACTCACAATATTCAAATATTAACCACTTGAAGTTAGAATCGAGATTCTGTTTCAACGCGAGAAAAAAAAACACGACCGCGATGTATGTATTTTTCGAACACGAGCTTGAAATCGAGTCTTATTCACTATAAATAACACATTTAGATTCGGATCAAACTACACTAATACAGAATATCAATATTATTTAACTCTTACCATGTTTCGTTCAGCAAACAGGGACTTTTACACATTGGAGGACAAATTCATTTCGGAAATATAATTATCGCAATTATACTGCTACCTCTCTTCATAATAACTAACGAGTGACTGTCTATTTTTTTTTACCCGGCATCCCCTTAGAGCATAGAATTCATAGTACGTGAAGTTTTAAGATATGCAAATGTTTTTCCAGGCCTCATATTTAGAACGTACTTCAAAAATATAATCGGAAGAAACAAGACGATGCATAATTACCTTATTTTCGACACGATTATCAATACGAATTTACCTTCACACAATATTTACTCACAATATTCAAATATTAACCACTTGAAGTTAGAATCGAGATTCTGTTTCAACGCGAGAAAAAAAAACACGACCGCGATGTATGTATTTTTCGAACACGAGTTTGAAATCGAGTCTTATTCACTATAAATAACACATTTAGATTCAGATCAAACTACACTAATACAGAATATCAATATTATTTAACTCTTACCATGTTTCGTTCCGCAAACAGGGACTTTTACACATTAGAGGACAAATTCATTTCGGAAATATAATTATCGCAATTATACTGCTACCTCTCTTCATAATAACTAACGAGTGACTGTCTATTTTTTTACCCAGCATCCCCTTAGAGCATAGAATTCATAGTACGTGACGATGCAAATGTTTTTCCACGCCTCATAATTAGAATGTACTTTGAAAATATAGATACAAAGAAAAGTCCGATAAAAGATAAAAATATGATACCTATGCGCATTCACGGATGAATTGTGTACTTCAGATACCGATCTAGCGAGCAAAAATAACCCAACCGTCGATAATGATGTAGAAAAAATAATAATTTGGAGAAGATATGAACCATATTTATTGATGAGAAAAATAAACTCCGGCAATGAACAACGTTGAGGATATTACCGTACGTTCATGCGGAGAACGAATTTATACCGTATATACATACATCGTCAATAGTCGTATATGCTATTCCGGTTATACCAAGATATTCCGATGCAAATTCCTGCTGCACACGTTAATTTCACCAGATACCTACATTGCAGATTTATCAATGACAGTAACAAGATCGATTCAGTCCACCGTCGATTACTGATAATAGAGCAATGCCAATACAAACCAACCTACACGGCTCAACCGGCCCGACTGAAGTATGGTGCAATTCGTACGTGTAGCTATGGGCCTCACGTCTTACGTCGCGCTGAGCGAACCCCTCAATAAGCTGAGTTCACGGTACCAACGAATCCGCGATTTTTATTGTCAACAATGATTTTAAAAATCTAACCTATGACCCACGCCCGATATTTATTGTATTATTGGTAAAACTATGTTGATAATATATGTATGAATAAACGAGAACTGCCGAAACAAGAATTATCTATAGATATATGACTATTCATGGTTATCCAATCTGATTCAGTGTGTTGGACCTTCCAGAGACGCTTGTGGACCAAACTGCGAGGGGTGTTTATTTGGCCAAAATATAAGGCAAATATAAGGCAGTTTGATCAAAAGCGTCACTCAAAGGTCCGACACTTTCCTCATCAATGAATCGGAGATTATAGAATTTCTCCTAAGAACTTAAATCCCAGTCTGCGGACACGAAACGCAAGTAAAAGAGAGATGGAGATTAGGTAGAGTCTGATTTTATGCAATGATTGAATCTCGATTGTCAGGCTCCTCGATAGTGGCTTCCTCAAGGGAGGACTCCGACGAAAACAGAATCTTTTTTGTCAGCGACCGGATATCTCTCAAATTTCGACAATGTTTGTGGAACCTTCAAACAAGATATTGAGCGAAAGTTGGGCTCCGTCGGTTAAGTACTTCCCAAGTTAAAGAGCGTTTTCTGGTTTCAGAATAGCATTCTTTAAAATGCTCTTCACGTTATAACTTTTATCGCAGAAGGTTTAAATGTATTTTCAGTACAAATACTAGTATAGCAGAACTTTTGTAGGAAGCAATTTTCAATCCGATCCTCCAGAAAAAAAAAACATTATTTGAGAATCAGTGAATCTTTGGTATTGAAATTTTCGCTCGTCATTTTTGCAGTTCTATCTATCGTATCATAAATCCCTTCCTACAAAATCAACATAATATGCCTCAGAACATGTGTGTGAAGGGTAAATTGATCAGAGCGAAACTATATCTCAAAAAATTTTTGACCGTCTGAAAAGATAATTCTGAGATAAACGCGATTGAGTATACTGCGGTCTGTAATAATTAGATGAGTTAACAGAAAGTATGCAAGTCAAAGTAGTTATTTCTGGCATAGATTCGTGACAATAAATCATTCACAAGAAGCAAAATTTTACTGAGAATTATGAAATTATAGTTTTCGACAATAACTTCTGTATTAATTTGTAGAATCGGAGAATATTTATTCAGAGATTGTATAATTATGCATTGCCGCTGCGGCGCAGTTTTTCTTTACTATAGTAGCATCGAAACCAGATCGGCAGCTAGATACTGAAATAGTCGACTTATCAGAGAAACTTTTCAATGAATCAAGCTGGAAAAAACTTCAAAACTTTTCAGCCTGATATATTGACCTTTGTGTCTGCGAGTTACTTCTCTCCGACGCGCTTATTTTCATTTTGATTGTAGCGCCTTGCTTTTCTCACAAATCTGTGTTGTAAGGTCTTACATAAGGGTGTTTGAGGAGGTTTCTAGGGCTAAAGCATGAAGTATTAAGAGCTTCATTCATTTTCATGGGCCCACATTTTCTCCTTGAGTTACAAGCCATGATATGTTATCAAGTAATTGATAAAATAACATAAAGAAGGTGAATAGTAGATTGGAGCTCTCGAATGGGATAAATGTGATATTCCTTTTCAGTTATTATTAATGAATCGGTCCAATTGGATTTGTTCAGCTCTGTAACCCTCAATAATCTAGCAAAGTCTGTGATGATCTTCTAGAGTCCATGATTCTAGCTTCGGTAAGTGCCGTGCTCCAGAAGATGACCGGAGAGTATCAAATGAGATGATTATTTAAAAGCAAATGCAGATGAAACTCAAAGAATTGTTTCTGATATCTATCTGATTAGCATGAAAAGATATATTGGCAAAAAATTGTAGAAAAGTTTTTTTTTAGATTAGTTTTAATTAAAGAATAGCGTATACTAAGTTGAAAAATTCCAATAATTTGTGCCTGAAGTAACTATCCTCATGCTCAAATAGTTGAACATTCCTCAAAATTAAAATAATAGTTGGTAATGGTGGAAGAACGGATCTTAAACAATTTGATTATAACATAGGACTATAATGGTGAATTTTCAATATTCAATCTAATACAAAACAAAACTCACGTAAGTTGCAGGGAGTCTGCCGTCTATTCGGATTACGTATCTGAAGTGATCAACTGATTACAGTCTTGCACTACACATTGCATGTTGCACATACTAATAATAAAAAAGTATCAACCAATAATTGCTATACCGTAATCAATGTATCGTACGCTTTGTTTTATCATGATACGATGTAAAATGGAACAATTAATTTCTGAAATAATTATAAACTGTAATACTGCATTATCGCAGTTTCAGAGTTACAACAAATGATGCCCAAGTGGCGACGTCGCTGTTCGTTTGTTTACAAAAAAAAAAAGAACGCCAACATTGAATATTTTTACTGGGTTCGGTATACCATAGGTAGTGACATCTCCGACCAATCGGAGCTCTTCTACGTTTTTTTAACTCATAGTGAAAAAAAAAGATATAAGCTCCATAATTGTTCAGAGAGATGCATATACATACACCGAACGCAGCTTATATTCCATAATGAAACACTTACATGAAAGAATATCTCTGATTAGGTGCGTAAAACAGCCTCGGCACTTCTTTATATGGATATATTAATTTATGGCAATGGTTAGAGTTCAGTTTCGAATCAAGTCTTTCAAATCTAATCAGGGAACTGCAACAGTACGCATGAGAGCCGCTGGCCGCTGGTTCTTTCCACAATTCTGTGACCGCGCTTCCACCGGGGAAAGCTTAAATGGTGTCAACGAATCCCGTATCAAATATGAACAGAAAATAGGGAATTTCTTTACAAATATCGTACGTGATTGGTCAAGCCCATTCCAAATATGCCCAGTAGAGACAGGCTGTGTCGCGCCGGCGCACCCTTTTGTCTGAATGACTGTTACGCCGCCACGCGAGTTTCGGAGGCACTACATTTGAATTGAAAGTTGTTGGATTCTTTTTAATTGTTATAAAAAAATATCATGGATTGTGTGGACTGCTAGTACGGAAAAAATTATTTTCGCCATTACATTTTAGAAATTGTCTTAATTACTTATAGTCTCTCGATGGAATTTAATACCATTTATATTCTATCTACAGTTCGTTAGTTTTTTTCATTTATTTTCTTCTCTTCGAGGATTCCACAAAAAAGTGAACCACATTCGAACTTCACCCATACCGGATGAACTGTAACCTTGGTTTTTACTAATTGGTTCGGAAAACGATAAACAAATGAATAAATAAAGCACACAATGGATTTTTCAATCTATCTGATTATTTCTATAATTCTATTTTATATAAAAATATTTACAACAATCAATAAATGGGTATGATTACAGAATTTGATAGATTTAATGACCCTGTATAAGCTTATTTACAGACAATTTTTATTTATTGTGATATTATATTATAGTATGTACATACATACATTATAATATGGGATCTATTCTGTATTATTATGTATATCACATATTTAAAAAAAATATAATATAATAATATATCCAAGAACAAGAGACACCAATTGCAGAACATAATGATGTAATAGCCAAAGGTGAAAATGGTAAACTTTCCGAAAATATGAAGTTAGGACAGGAATTTTTGTAGGTCGGTCATAATGACAAAAATACGATATATAACAATTCATAATTCGTTAACAACGATTTCTATTCAATATAACTATCATACAGATTTGTGAGAATCGTTAAACTAAGAATAGTGTAGATTACTAGAAGCAATATTCACAATGGAGATAAATCCATCTGATAGAGTAAGAGAGAAATGCCGTGTGACCCACTGAACTGCATATCATAAAGATCTTCGCCTCCACAGAGTCTATAGTTGTTAAAACACTGAAAATGCAAATAAATCAGACAATTCATCCACATAATAAATAATTTAATAGATATATTCCTCGTATCATATTTCCTAAGGTCAATATCGAGTAATACAGATTTAGATCAATCGTTGCATATATATCACAATGTTTGTTCTTCAATTGTAATTTCACTTACAAATTCTGGGACCTACAGGATTCTAAACTCTAATAGAATGGCTAATTTTTCCACTGAAACCAAAGAATCGAGAACAAAGCTTCTAGGACCTACCACAATGGTATTATAGCTGTTAGTATAGCTTGTTCATGAACGTGCCACCTGAACCCGAAAAATGTGAGACCGCAGAGGGTGACACACCTCGTAAATTACTGTGGCGATTTATAATTTCTCCTAGTAAACAGAATCCACAATCCAGGCTGAAATATATAATAAAAAAAGCTCGTAATTCAATTAATTTAGTTTCTTTTATACTGTTTTTGTGATAATTTATCAACGTAAATCTCACCAGCATGAAAGTGAACGTGTTTAAGAAAGTTGCAAGGGGTGTGGGAGTCTGTAAAACTGAGCAGACATATCCCTGGACTAAGCCGCGGGTGTTTGAAGCTGTACTGGATCTAGTCGCCCATCCAAATATCAATAGAAGTTTATCACAGTCTGTGTACAGCGTCCATGCATGATCCAGAGCATCAGAATTCCGAATAGGCATCCATTGTATTGAAGATGAACATGATCGATAATCAACAGCCTTGTATTGCACGAAACCAACAGCATTCAGGTAGCGAAACTCTTTCTGCCATTGTAAAAAGTTTGATTAGTCCTGGAATTTGAAAATAACAGACGGTTTAGAGTCGTACATTCCATCAGGTATTCAAAACACTTTTACATACATATTAGATTTTAGTATGTATCCAAAGTCCTGTTAATGTAAGTTTCAGGCTCCTTACTCTTTGATGCCATATGTATACCTATATACAATATCAGCAAAAGGCGCAGTTGATCGCTGGGAATATTTTTGTTGTGAAAGATGCATATTTCAGATAATGAACCCCTAAGCATCTAGGAATACAAAAAAGGAGCTAATTCGCTTAAGAAATATCCAAAGCAAGCAAAAAGCGGTGGATAATCTAACGACCATTGTGATTCAGAGTTTATACCTATAACATTTCTCACCTGACTAGCTGTGAGTTACCGCTCGCCAATTACGATGCACTTCAAATTCGCTTGAGTGACTAGAAAATTCAAAATTCAATTGTTATAACAAAAATAGCGAAAAAGAAATTGAGTCTACCTTCTTGTTGCTCCATTTTAGAATAAAAATAATTGGAAATACTCACTAGGTAGGAATGAGGAGAAATTTGACAGATGATACGAGGTCGAAAATAAACCAAAATATTCTGTTCGATCTGTCAGATAATGCTTCCGAAAATTCATCCACATTTTTTTTAGCAATGTTTTTTGAGAGATTGACAATTTCGGTAGATGTTTTATCTCCTTTTTGAGAATACATTCTTATACGTGGCAAAAACACGGCCGATACCCTCCACAATAATTATTAAACATTCATAAATCTCGAACGTTTCTATTAGGTTATGTTTGAGTATCACGCCCACGGTATACACAGTGGCGTCCCCACTTTCTGTTGCACGTGTTTGGTCTCGAGCGTACCCTTCTACCGCTTCTACACTCAACGGTTTGGTAATCAAAATCCGTGCGATCTGATTGGCTCCTCTGTTTCGAGATTTACTTCGTTTTTCCATCACCGTGCATTTATTTTGTCCATATCGATAATCTGTAGATTTGTTGCAGGCGATAAAACAATTATCATTTGTAATAAATATAAAATAAAAGATTTCGTGATTGTATTAAAATAAATATATTCTCTGAAGATCACGTATTGAAATTGAACAAATACTGGTTACAAATAACAACAACACAATAAACTGAGCTTCTTGTGTCACAGTGCAAGGCTCGGAAGTTCTGAATAATAGAGATAATGGTTATGCGGCATTAACCTACAAATCTCAATACTATTTGACACGTTAACGTTTTATTATAGAATTAAACAATGTATTTCCCATTTACTTGGTCGTGTATATTCCTCTCTGTCATTTACTCATCACTTGGGGTTCGTATAATCATCATGCGTTCATAGAATTCAAAATATTTTAATAATTGACAAAAATAAAAAAAACCGAGGAAACAAAATTTTCCATGTAATTCTCCGCGCCCTAACCTCAATCTCGCGATTTATAGTATATTTTTGATTACGTTTTATTGAAGATTTCTCATTCTGCCACGATTCAGAAGTAAGAAAAACAAAAATTCTATTTGGCATCTTTTTTCCCCCTTATCTCTTCTTTCAGAGTGAATTAGATTACGACGGTTGGCTCCGCTTGAGATTATGGCACGCCTTGAATCTCGGTCCGACACCAGATTTTATCGAAAGAGGTAATATAACGGTAACAAGCGTTAGGAGCGGAGCATCGGCAGCAGCGCAAATGGGTCTTAAACCTGGGGAAATTGCTTCCCTAAAGAAATTGGCCGACGAAGGTAGAGAATATCGGCTTAAAGCTTCGGTCCGTGCTTCTTCTGGCTCTGAAACAACATTCCTTACATCTGTCCCGGCGGTAATTTATAAATCTAGAAAATAGATTTCATTATCAACCTCCTAAGTGACGAAGATTATCTTTATTTTGACGATTCGTTAAATTTGAATTCGCATTACTGTTATTTATATGTTTTTTTCTGAATAAACAAAAGTTTTTATCGCTCCTCGTTATTTTGTTCACCAAACTCATAATTTTCAGGATAATAATTTATTGATCGATTGATTAATTCGTTAATGACTAGGTTCCAAGATTAGGTCCACTCATTTTTGTACATTTCTTTATTTCAAATTCTCTTTAGTGCCTCCTGCTTGGTTCTGCCCTCGAAGATTATCTAACGGTTTGGTTAGACGGAGCAGCAGAGCCGGTCGCAGTCAGCATATCCTCTTACGGACCATGTTCTGGCGAAAATCCACCAACCCAGATGTGGACGACCGGAGTTCAGGTCAGATATCCTGAGGCCGGACCTGTCCCAGACACTGCAACCTATATCCAAAAACTTGAAAGAGAAAGGGAAGCCAGGGAGAGAGGAGAGACTAAAGATAATCGATCTTTCTTAGCCAAATATGTGAGCATATTGTTATTATTTCATTAATCTATTCATTCCGTTTGTTTTCAGTGTTTTTTTTCCGCCGAGATTTTGGAGAAATTTTCAATTCTCTTTATTTCTCAATTTCGTTGTTCTGCCACGATGTTTACGCCGTTAAATGCTCTCAAACGCGATAATATCGAGCTCTGAACAAACAGCCTTGAGAATGTTTACCAGATATAAATAATAAACTCTGTGTGTAGCTTCTTAACTAGCCTATTGGCCCTGACACAAATTTCTTTGATGCAGTTTTATTTTCTTTTAAATACTAACTACATAATAATGTATATGAATATCACGTCGAGTAGGGTATTATATGGTATAGTACGCTGCGAGCTTGATGTCTGATGTTCTATTCTTTCAATTTATTTGTAATTCATATTCCCCTTTATTTCTAATTTTGATTTTTCTCAGTGGATGTACATTGTTCCTGCTGTTATTTTCGTACTGTTATCATCGGCAACAAATCCAGAGGCCGGCGGAGCTGCTGGAGGAGGCGGTGGTGGTGCTCAAAGATAACAATAGAGTTTTAATTAATACTGTTATCCATTATCCTATCGGATATTCAATAGTTACCTATTTATTCTCTCTTTCTCTGTGTAATTATATATATATATACTCCGGTACAATTTCTTACGATAGTAACAAGTGTACGAATAAATGAATATTAAGTAAATTATTACCAATAATAAATAAATAATTACAACACCTGAAAAATAATAGACTGTATATATATATATATCTGTTTTTTAGTTTCTCCAAATGCTTCAGCTTAGTCATTTAACGCATGGATTATTGAAAAAAGGCTTTTAAGCAACAGAAATATTCCTGGTAATCTTGAAGAGAGTTTTATCCCAATGAATGGAGATTCTAGAATTGAACTGAAACATTTTTTCCTAGTTGGACTATCATAAGTTTAAGCGAATTCTCGTTTCATGTGTGGAGTTTATCCATGTAAAAGTATCTTTACCAATAAAAGTTTCACGTGTATGATCAAATTTATGAAAACTCTCTACCTCGCGCATCAGTGAATTTTTTTGAAATTCAAGATCGTCGTTAGTTAAGCTCGAGTTAATTGAAAACTTGAACTTTGCGCCAATGTTGGAATCCTTCGAGTTTCAACTATTGTTTCGTGTTTGAATTTCTCATGAACAGGAATTCTGGGGCTAGATACGCTCGGGTTTTTTGTGATTTGACTTCTTCGTGAGTGTTCGATATTTTTTTAGTTTCAATTTCACGTATTTTCACAAATTTCCAAAAATTATCTATCCGTGCGTAGGCCAAATTGTTTGCGTCTGGTATTCTTACGGTAAAGAAAACATGAAAAAAGTATTCGGCTGTTCACATAACTCCGAAATGGGTGCGAATATTGGTTTGACCGAATTATTCGATTCACAGAAAGTCTGGAATCTGAAATCGATAACACGCAACCATCGTCATTCAATCCATCTTCGGATGTTTATACATACACCAATAATGAACAATAACAACGTTTTTATTTGAAATCAAGCTTCTGGATAACCGTACACGCGTTACACCGTGGCATGGGCCGGGGCGGGGGTGGCATCCCCCAGGTGTTTCAATAATTCAGGTGATCAATAAAGAGACCTGCGCCTCGCCTAGGTGCGGCGGAATATCAGATGAGGCGTATGCAGTATACTAGCCAGCGTTAGTCTGTATCGAATAGTAAAATAGTATGGCAGCATTTTCTCTGCAATTAGAAAGAAGGGTTGAATCAGCTCTGGTAACGTGCGGAAAATTTGACGGATCGCACGCATGTCTTGTGGCCGCAACTTCCGGTGGTAATGTTCTGATCCACAGCCCGCATCGGCGAGCTCCGCCGAATCCTATCGATGATATTCGCTCCGGAAGACTCACGTGGACTGGCGAACTTGCAGAATTGAGAATCGGAAAACAGGTCAGCAGACCAATGTTCGCTGAAGATTTACTCAAAAATCTCGAAGTGTTTGTCTTTTTGTCATCTGGCGGATGTGGAGAATCCTATAAGATATTGTAAATTCATCACGATCCAGCTTACATGATTTCAATTTCATATTCATATTCGTTATTATTATTCTATAAACAATCTGAGTAAAATGAATATAAGTAAAGGTGACTGCCCTTCACGCCGGACGGCTAGGCGAAGACGAAAGGGATGTTCTTTTAGTCGGTACACCGACTCATCTTCTCGTGTACAATGTCGAGAATAACGCTGATGCTTTTTACAAAGAGGTGAGCAGCTGTCTGCCAGAGAAGAACGGTGCAAATGTAAAAAATCACTCACGCTTCACCTTCTATCTCAATTGTATTAATATGCGCAGATGTCCGACGGTGTTTACGCCATCGCCATAGGTAAATTGGGATGGTTGACGGATCGCAGCGTGGCTGTGGTTGGAGGAAATTGCTCTGTTACTGTCCTAGATCCTTCGGGTTCAGAGGTTTTCTGGACCGTTACCAGTGACATCGTTGTCTCACTTGCTATCTTCGACTTCGACGGCGACGGCTCGAATGAGGCGAGCTCACAATTCATAGATGATATTCTCTCGTGTCCCGAAAAACATGCTTGCGAAGTTTGATGAAGTTTTCAAAATCCTTGAAACTGGAGCCGTAAAATGTCGTGATTTAAATCTAAACTGTTACAGCTTGTCTTGGGGAGCGCAGATTTCGAAGTGCGAGCATTGAAGGGTGACGCCGTCGTATGGGAGGTGAAAGAAACGGCACCGGTCACCGCGTTGATGGCCTTATCTGGCCACCAATTTGGATACGCTGTAGGAAACGGTACCGTCGGTGTCTACGAGGCAGGCACGCGCCTTTGGCGTGTCAAGGTGAGTAAAATGAACAAATAAATTTTCCCCGTGGTCACGGTCTTGACCCTTCTTCGCCATAACGTGATGATAGAACAGCACGAATTCTCAGTCCAAACACAGAGTCGTAGCAATTCGAGGTTTCGACGTGAACGGAGACGGTAACGAGGAGCTAATAACAGGGTGGAGTAGCGGGAAAGTTGATGCACGAGTTCCAACAACTGGAGAAGTCGTTTTCCGGGTACAACTGAATCCTTCGGTGGCAGGAATCGTGCGTGCAGATTACAGGCGGACTGGAAGACCGGATTTGGTGATGGTCTCCTCCACTGGAGAGGGTGCGCTCGGACCTTCCGATCTCATAATATCAGAAATCACGAAAGCACGATCATCGCAATCCAAATAAAAACGGAAATATACATTTTTTTATAGTTCGAGGTTACGGACCAGGTTCAGCAACGGAAACTTCCGAGCCGGGAGACAAAGTCCGTGAATTATTAGCTAGAAAACAGGCTTTAGTTTCCGAGCTGAGACACAGAGCTGCGAATCCTGGTGTTTTTGGATCGAGGCTTGCGGTTGGAATTACTTGCAGCGACGGGGCAGCGAGGCTCGCCCTCGCGGCTGGTCCAGGATTTCTAGTTCATTGCGCGATTGTATTTGCCGAGGGTGTCTTTCAGGGCGAGACTCTTGTCGCTCGTCCAAGTCGACCTAGTGGACAGATTGAGATTGCACTACAACCTCCAAAGGATGCTCCTGTGGACGTCCACGTTAAAGTTTGCGTCGGACCTCTGGGCGCTGATCTTCTTCAGGTATATTCTTCAACTCGAAAAAAATTTACGCTTTCTATTCACGTTTTTACTGTTTCCTCCGCTGCTTCAGGTCTATGAACTGACTAGACAACTTCCACGGTTCAGCATGTACGAAAGAATCGAACCTCCGAAAACAATTTCTCAAGATGCCGGTGTCACCGTTGAGGTCAGCCATCGACATTCAGTTTATTTTCAACCACTCCGTCCCTCCTTCTCATTTCCCGATTTCGCACGTATCGACTTTTCCAGATTTCGGAGAGGCCGCAGAGAGTGGCGATTTGGTTGAGTCATAATTTGAT
Organism: Phymatocera aterrima; assembly: GCA_963170745.1. Classification (NCBI taxonomy): domain Eukaryota; kingdom Metazoa; phylum Arthropoda; class Insecta; order Hymenoptera; family Tenthredinidae; genus Phymatocera; species Phymatocera aterrima. Next base: position 1,258,392 of record OY720668.1, read on the forward strand.
ATTGCCGGAAGAAACGGAAGTAGAGGTGGCCAACGATGGTTCGTTGAATGTTTGTCTGCGTGGTTTGAGGGACGGCAAAATCCACCGCCTCGAAGCTTCCACGATTGGTAAACTCAGGCTAGTCACAGACGATGCAAATTTTGCTGGAGAAATGATTCAGTCACTGGCAAGTTACTTGGGACTCGGAGAATTAATTGCCGAGGCAATCTTTCCGGAGGAAGAACGAAAAATGGCCGAGGCTCTGGAGAGGCTCGCTGGTAAATATTTCTCCTTCTGTTTTTCGGGGTTTCTAATTCCATCACCTTTCTCTCAATATCGAAATGAACAGGACTTCGGGAGACTGAAATCCGTCTACGAGCTAGCGAGGCGCGAGGTGCTGTCCTGCTGAAGAATCTTCTAGTTCGTACGGAGGACGCCAGGATTCTAGGGAATGCGAAAAGCGCTAAAAATCGACTCTCGCAGTTGAAAGCAGTGAACAGTGATCTCATAAGAGATCATGAAATCGGTGCTAACAGCTACAACGATCTTGTCCGCACTCTTCGTGAACTAAACGCGAGTGTCCAACGCGTGGCACGTCTCAGAGGTATACATGAAATAAACCACCCCATGTTTCTTCGTGATTCTCCCAATTATGATTATCATCAATTTTTATATTTCTACCATTTCAGTCGGGAAGGCAGCCGCCACTGCGGTGGCTAAATGCAGATCTGCAATCCGCGATGGGGACCCCAGGGCTTTGGTCCTCGCAGCGCGACAAGGTTGATGTCAGAGAAACAAAAATAATATTACAATTAGTGTCTTGATTAAAAAAAGAAAGAAACCTTGAAATTTGTCTTTTCGAAATAATTTCTGTGTAATATTCTCATGTATTTGTTGTGCTAATTCTTCCGTTCTCATCCTCATTCTCCGTGATCTTCATAGTATATAATATACACGGAGCTGTGTATCCTCTTTTCAGCAATAAAGCGCGGTATTCGAACAATTTTGAGTCTTTTTAGTTCGGAAACATTGATTAATGTTTCGTTTTTTTTTTTTCCTTCCAGATTCGAGAATATGATCATAAATTTTGGTTTTCGGAATGTATTTAATGATGATAGTAATAATAATATTATTAATAATGATAACTGTTACACGTAAAACAATACGATATAATATGTGCTGTATATCTTTTCGTTTTATGAAAATCTACGGACTACCATTATCGTATGGGATTCGTTTGTCCACGCGCTTATTTGCGGGACAATATTCAGCGTATTCTTCCCACGTACATCCAGGGCTAGCGCAACATTCTTGTGTAATAGATGCAACGGCACCAGTTGCGGGACTTCGTCTTCTGATATCTCGACGGTATCTCAGCATTCCTTTAGCCCTCCGATCCGATACCCACGGGGGTTGCGGCGGTCGAGGAAAACTCATTGAACTCGAGCGACGCGTCACACCGTAAATATCCTTCTCACAGGCCCAGTAAAGGTGACGTAGTAACGTCTCTCGACACCTCGCGTGCGTCTCCCTATGCCACGCGTTTTCCCAATCGGTTTTTGACCTTCGGAAATTTAGGTGGTCACGAACAAAATACGAAACAGAGGAAAATGGAGGAACCCTATTGGGTAAAAATATGAGGCTGAAGCCGATAACGGCGTCAGCGCAATAGAATCGCGAATGATAATATCGGCTGAAATTTCTTCGATGACGAAAAATCGGTTGCTTTTTTTTTTTGGTTCACCCGGCTCGGGAAACTACAGCCGATATTATTTTTTGCCATTTTATCGCGTTGGCGTCATAAACTTCGGCGGCATGCCGCACGCGTAGAGATTGAATGAATTGAATATCTTTTACCTCTCCTTGAAAACGCGTTCCAAACTTAGGAGGTGGTCGGTGGCTCCGATTGCTCCGAGGGCTTCTAGAGCGAGGCAGCCAAAGGCGAGAGCTGATACTCGCATCTTGCAAAGGCGATATGGAAGGGTCTTTCGACCGGTGTGTCGTTGGTTCTTATACCCGCGATTCCAGATGCTAAATTTGCGCGGAGAGGTTGGTTGCGCAGGCGGTGGGATGCGATTGCTGGTAAATTGGCACCGCATCGCGGCCGTATGTGTGTACGTATGTATACGGGATCGAGGACTACGAACGATTGGCAAACAAACATCACGATTCGAATTGCGGGTTTGATTGTAGCTGTAAATCGTTGCCGAGAGTCAAGAAGAGCTGACCCTTGGGAAAAATACGCTTTCAGCCATTATTGTCTTCTACTATACTATGTCGGCATAGTTCTCTCCGGGATACGTCTACATACCGCCCTAAACGATTTGCCCTCCGCGACTGATTCATCTGTAGACCGCGGAAGGATGAATGTTTGTCAAGAATCAAGAACAACGATGCATATGCGAAGGGTCGAAATTTGTTTTTAGAAACCGTTTATTCAGATAACCAGAGTTATACAATTGTTACCGCGTTTAGGGGGGAGCTCCTCGTGCAGAAATACTCAATCTCCTCCCGTGCTGAGGAGCCGGTGGTCTCCTCGAAGGGTTTATAGAACCATCTGTCGAGGCTCTTATGCGAAACGGATTTACCTGAAGAGAACCACTCGCCAAAGCTTCACCTACGAGTCTGGCCACGTCGGAAAACATAACGGTCACCTGCGACCACATGTGGAGAATAAAATGTGAAATAATGATCATATCAACGAAAGATCGCGGGAAATTCTCATTATCGTTGACAATTTCACCTGGTCGACCGATTCCCTAGTTGATATTTCGTAAAATCCGTGTGCTTCGATGTCGTTCGCTCGCCGACGACCTTCCCAGGCTGAAACCATCCTCTCACCAGGTGATGCGGCTAAATCCGCCTTGTTTCCAATCAGTATGACCACCGGCGGTACCCTTCTTCCCCGTCTAGCATGCGTTACCAAAAATCTGTTGACGCAATGTCGAAAGGAACGATAAAAACGTTGTAAAAATGACTTTCTCCGCAATCAGAGGCATGTATTTAACTTTTGAATTGCCGAACAAATAACGGAGGAATAAGAATTCAAAGGGTTGCGTATGGGCAATGAACCTGAAGCGAGAAGTCTCCTCGAAACTGACGCGGTCAGTAACAGAATAAACGATCAAGATTGCGTCTGCCCATCTCAATTTCGGTTCTGTCGGAGCCGGAGGATATCCTGGAGGATCTGCGATCTCCCACGAGCCTGTTGCAGGATCTGTAACTTTGTAAATTCTCTCGGTAGTGCAATCGTACTCGCCGATGAATCTCCGCGTAGCAAATCTCACTGCCAAGGCTAAAAAATAAATAGAAATATGACCAAGCAAGAAACTGCATGAAGAAGAAGCTGAGATTACGAATGAACAGCCGGAAAACTAAAATTGCGATGGAATCTGACCTGTTTTTCCGACGCCGGGCTGCCCGAGGAGTACAACGCGAATAGTTTTCGTACCGATGTTATCCCTTAGCCCGGAGAGTCCGCGGCTCCAGGTGATAGGGGGTGTCATTTTCTTGTCGCTGTGGCGATTATCGCGGATTGAAGAATGAAAACTGTTCCCATAACCACGGGGCGCGTTCTTCGGCGATCTATTATACGCCAGAGCTCGCGTTTCGCGTTCCGGGTCCAATATTCTTCTAGCTATTAACCGAGCGATAACACCGTCCATCCGCCCCAACTTGTCTATATCTACCTCGAATGTCAGGTATATAAATAGGCGCTGACACGTGTCTGTGTACATTAAGTAGATATACCCCATATTGTGTGTATATTGTACGGAGGAGCGTGCATCGAACGAACCACGAGCGTTCCACGCCTTCGTTGTATCGCGTGTATGTAGTATGTACGGTACATATACCTATACTCGATATACTGTATTAATTATTATTTTATCACGCGCCCAAGTCGCGGTATTTCAAAGCCCGGCCACGCGTGAAGAGGTAAACAAATCTAAGCCAGCGACATCGTTCCCGTCGTAGTTCGGCCATCGTTGTTTCATTATTACATATATTATACCTATACCTATAGATAGGTGTATTATCATGCGTTCAACTCGTGCAGCGTCCGACATTTTCGATACACTTTTGTTTTTCCAATTAGTTGTCCGCATTCCGTGAGACCTTCGTAGTCCGATGAATCGCTCGGTGCGATAGCATCGGGAAATGAAATATGAGTGGTTTCCGCAAATCGCGGTCACCGCGCTTAAGCTACACAATCATACATTGTATAATAGGGAATTTCTCGTAACGTATTCTCTTTGTATTTCCTCTATATTATATTATGATCACACTTAACTACGATATGCGTGTGCCTATGCGTACGGATAGGTATTCACATGTACGCGGGGTCCGTATACCGGGGGACTGCAGGTCGGAATTAAACAGCCCCCCCGCAAAGTCCCCGCGCTCAGAGGTTATCGCGCGAGACTCGAAGTTAAGAGGGCAAAAACCAGGACAACAAAACAAAAGAAAACAAAAGAAAATGGGCAGAGTCCGTAGTGCTTGTTATCCAAGAACGATTGTTTGCCTACAATGTATATTATACGGGCAGATAGTTGGTATGTATATACATACGTGGATGTAGAGCATATCTATTCTTGTACTGCTGCATAAGTATCGCAGTATAACGTCTGCTGCTCTCTATCTGATACGGGTACACCAGACGTGTGGATAGTTTCTTAAATATAGCTTCTGGACAGATATTTTGGTAACATTCATCGCGACGCCGGCGTGCCCCACGGTACAAAGAACAATAACGATGTTTCATGATAGATTATACCAGGCTGCATGATATCGTCGTGTTCATATATGTATATGGGGCATTCGATTGCCAGAATTTTAAGGAATGCTAAAAGCGCTAAAAATCGACTCTCACAGTTGAAAACAGTGAAGAGTGATCTCATAAGAGATCATGAAATCGGTGCTAACAGCTACAATAACGATCTTGTCCGCACTCTTCGTGAACTAAACGCACGCGAGGGTGACGACAACTCGATCGAGATCTGGCGGTCGTGTTTCAGATCAGATCTATAATTTGTTGTACCCAAGTTCTCGTTGTAAAATGCGTATGAAATGTTTTCAGATTTTTTTCAACCCGTCGCGTATCGGGGAAATGAATCTTTGAAATTAGAGGAAAACAAATTTTCTAAAACTCGCGAAAATTCGGAAAAATCTCATGAAATATAACGAAATTCGTAAGCGCTATCGGAAGACGGAGATTTCATCACAGAAAAGTTAAATTTCAATAACATGGGTATGTATTTTTCGACGAGCACTTGCGTACAATAAATCACGGAGCAGATCTGAGACGTGACCGCCAGATCTTGATATCTTGATCGAGTTGTCATGGAGTGCCCCGTGTACATACTCCGCGAGCTTTTAGTCAGTCGATAAGATAATGAAGCGGCGGCTCTCGTGTACGTAGTGCTCGAAGGGCGGCCCGCCATTCTATAGGAGTCTTCAGAGAGCGAGAGAGAAAGAAAAAGAAAAAAGAATCTGTTTGGTAATTATTCATGTTTTCGTGTTTACGTGTTTTCGTGATTTAGCTTTTTTGAACTCCTCGGGCGCCTCGCCTCGACCCGCAAGCAATGCTGACAACGGTTGTTTGTACACGCGTCTCTCTGATGATCGGCTCCATTGATTCTTCTTATATCCTCCTCATTTCGTGTATACGCACATAAATACCGAATCTCACGAAATTCTACACATAATTCCCGGCTCTTCGAGAAATTATACGTGCTCGTTTGCACTTTGCTGAAAGTTAGATAACCGCGAATAAAAACGAGGCTCATAAAAACTCGATTATTGCATTATGGAAATTCCGTTGAACAAGAATTCCAATCGTATGTACACCGATTGATTGTTGCAGTTACTTGCATACTTATGCGTATACATCTGCTTATTACTCTGCAGCATGCGCGAACTATAATGACTGTATATACCTATATAACAGCAAGGAAATCAAAGACTATTAATTAAAGATCCCGGGAGCTAGCTCATTGCTCCCAGGGATAAAGAAGGAACAACGACCCGCCGCAAGAAGAAACGCGGGGACGCATATAGTATAAACCCGTGTACATATATTTATTTATGCATTCACAATCTAATTATATATGTAAATGTATATCACGCGCGCATAGTATATAGTTCTATATTTAGAATATATCATACATTATGAGAGATGTTCGATACCCGTACTGGACACAGAGGTCAACAGCAGCGGCGCCCGATCCTCGCCCTTCCTTTTTCCTACTCGTCTCCCTCTGATCATTGCCCTCCAAACTATTATATTATGTATGCACAGTCACACGTACTCGCGAACGTTCATATTTCATTACTTCAGAGGCGTGAAACTTGAACCGTGAAACTGGAAGGCCGGTGATACATACACCTGATGGGGAGCAAGCCGAAAAAAGCATGGAAAGATCGCTCATAGGTATACCTAGACCCCCGTTTTCTCCCTTCCTCTGATTGCACAAAGTAGGTATTTCGTGCAGGTACAGTCGGCTTGTTGGATCGCCAAATCTTGGAGCCGCGCGAAATTTCTAACAAAATATGCAGACGAATATACGGTTGCCGCGATTGCAAAGAGATTTTCAGCGATGTGGCAAATAAATCGCGGCGTCGCGTTCGCGAACATTGGCGAGATCGTTAAAAATTTCGTATCCGTCTTGTGCTGAAAATCCGTCTTTTCGCTAAAACTCGTAGCGCTCGCGATCCAACACGCCGAGTTTTTAGTATGTGCATACGTATATACATAATATAATAATTACAAGGCGGCGGAGGTGAGCGACCCTCGTCCCTCCTCGATATCATTGATACCCGATACATACACTATTATCCGAAGGAGAGGAAGGGTGATGTAAGAGAAGCAAAGCAGGAGAGAAGAAAAGAAGCGTCATCGGCTCCTTGGCTTCCCGGTTCGTATATTGAAGCGATATTATTGGGGGCAGTCGATCACCCCTCGGCAGTTATAATATTGTATAAGTGCAATATATATCTTAGCGCGCGATTATGAAAGTGAAACGAAGTGGAAAAAAATGAATGGAGCACGATTACAATTCTCGAGGGAACATTCTCCAGCCCTATATATGTATGTAATTACGTCCTCGACTCTAATAACAGCTAGGACAACAAGCTGCGATGAACCCTGGCAATCGGGTTACTCCCGATGCCATGGAGAGCGACGACGCCGCGACGGGCCTATGTATGTAGAAGTAGGTGTATAAATATATATATATATCATGTAACAGCTTGTGAACTATACGTATATATATAATACGAGAAGTAATTTGTTTCTCCTTATCTCTCTAAACTTTAAACTTGGCGACGACTTGGCGGGGCAGCGGGACAGGCTGCAGCGGAGAGATTAACGCGAGCGTCGAAAAACAAAAATAAAAACATAAATAAAAACAAAACCAAAAACGAAAGTTAGAATTTCATCCAGAATTGGAACGGCGACGATGATGATCGTTGATATGAACTGGATGAACCCAAGTTTCTCGCAGTAAATCGACGAGCGTCGTACCTGCCAGTGGCAACGCCGGTCGCGGTACCATCAACAACAAACCTGTCGACTAACGTATCATTTGTTCATTTATTGTTACTAAATTGGGGAACGTGAGAATTGATACTGCCGTCAGGACGATGTTCGATGGTGTCTAATTTCCGTATTTATAATATAGTATTACAGTATGAACTCCCGTTCAAATTTATTTTCGGCATTCTCGCGTATTGTAACAGTAAACGCGTATACCTCCTACCGTGCGTTTCATCGGTGGTGCGGAGCCAGGTTTAACGCTCGTAACGTGAGAGTCCGATCGACGTTTCTGTAATATTGTGTAATTCAATCGTTGACGAACTATCGATCAGGTATCCGCGTTTCTCGTATGCTATACACTCTCATATACCTACAATACATATGCGTGCATATGCTACAACGTATAGTAGTAACATGCGTAGGTGAACATACAACTTTAACCCACGTAATAATGAAAGTTTATCTACGAAATGTATCATATATGCGTATAGAAGGCACGTGCCCCAAGGAACAACGCGGATATATCCCGCGGGAGAAGAGACCGAATGAATGATTGTAATAATCGCGCGGTGTTTCGTTCGATTGGATATATTGTAACACGATATAATACCACGGCATATAAATCGCGAACGGAGGAGGAAAGTATAAATTGTTGCTGGTTGTGCACTTGCAGTGAAGACGAAGCGGGAGTCTATCGAACGCCAATAAACGCTTCAATTCATGTGCTACATATACACAACGATCAGCGGCAGAAGACTAAATAATCACGATCTGTTGTGTGTAATACAGAATACATTTTATCTTGGAAATAAAAATTTTTACGCACTTTAAGACACGACATATGTACATGTACAGACGTGTGTAACGTGGCTCCGATTTTCCCCACCACGGACGAGTCTGTTCAAACGGACAGCTTAAGCAAACTATAAGAAGTAGAAACTTCTTAGCGTCGCAGCTTCGAGCAGAGAGGAGGTTCCGGTCGCGAGTTAACACCAGTGTCGCGAGTGCAGCCGATCTGTAAACCGATTTTCATTAATATCATTTTTAAGCAACAATTTCGTAGAACGAGTTCCACATTCTTCGATTAAGATCCTCAACGAAATAGGGAATGATATTATAGTACGCCAAGAAGTGCCGGTGAATGACGATACCAAAGACGGGGGTACTCGTGCCATCAAGCAGACAAAAATAAAGAACAAGGAAGCGACACCATCCCCTCCAACGGGCTTTAGCCGTGGTATAAAACGCGCCTGAAGCCCCTAGGCGACCCTGAGGACAACGATGAAACTTAACAAAACGAGGACGTGCACCGTTGCAGCCGGAACCGGCAGAATAGCTTTGGTCCTTCTCGTAGCTCTGCAGTTCTTTTTAACCAGTGAAACAAACGCTTACCCAAATCAAAGGACTCAAAGACTCTGCTCTAGGAGCTTAAGCGACGCTCTATTCCTAGTATGCGAAGGACGTGGGTTCAATGAACCATTTTCTTACTCCGCGGAGGAGCCTGACGATGAGGAAAGACGTCCCGTTTCTTCGAATACCGGCATCAGGAGATCCGGACTCGTTCAGGAATGCTGTCACCGGGCATGCAGCCTTGAACAACTTGAAAGATATTGCAAACCACTTCCTCCGCCGGCGAGGCAGGAAGATTCTTCTTCTCGCGGGAATGCGATAGCGTAAGTCTTTTTGTGCGTGTCCTCTCTCTCTCTCCCCAAATTTCACGTGTTCATAATTCTGTGGGAAATATGTGTGCAGGTTATTCTTTTTTATTCCACATTTTTCTCGATCATACTCTCGACGGAACGATTTTTGTTCTCGTTCTTGGGGAAATCAGCCTCCGTTTGCATACCTATCCACGGGTTCGTGAATAACGCATGTTTCAGATCAAAGTCTCCATCATCCCCCCCATCATCGGGGTCGTATAAAATAGTAAATCTCCCATACTCGTCTGTAAAAAAGTTTCAAGTCGCTAGTGTAACTATCGGCTCAATAATACCCGAGCACCGAACTGTTCGGGGACCAAGAAAGAAAAGACGTAAAAAGGGATGGCGGAAGTATGCGAGAACTTGCCGTTGCAGCCGAAGGCAACAACGGCTTCGCAAGGAATGGGGAAAGGTGCAGCTTCACATTCGATTAACACTCACAATCAGCAGTTTTTCATCCGTGCACTTTAAAAAAAAAAGCTTTTCACCATCTATTTTCATATTTCTGTACTTTGTACATACGATATATGGCGCATGAATCAGTTTTTTTCGATGCTTGTCTTGAATTTTTCACTCTCGTGTCTGCACGTGCTTGAGGTTTTCCCTAATTCGGTTAATTCAGTTTGTATTCGTTTACGAATCACTTGGAAGATTTCGTATGCGATGAATTCATCGTTCGGAATCGTTACGTATAGATGGTAGTGACTACGATCGGACTAGCCGAACCAAAGTTACAAATAATGCGTTTTTATTATATTTTTTACTAAGGAGAAAGACTGAAAAAACTGTCTCTTTCAGTTATTTCAGTCTTTCTGAGGTTTGTAAGCTTGCACAAAGGAAGAATCCCTGCTTAGTAAAAAAGCCAATAAAAACGGATTGATTCGCAACTTTGGCTCGGCTGGTCCGATCGTAGTCACTACCATCTATGTAACGATTCCGAACGATGAATTTATCGCATACAAAGTATGCATTGCCTCGGGACAATGAAATGTCAACACACAATAATAACACTAGAGTTTCGAGTAAAGATTCCTTCAGCCCCTCGGTGGTCTAAAATTGGACAAGGCGTCGCAGTACAGTTGCGAGGGTCACGGTTCAAACCCGGGCCGAGGGAATTTTTGGTCGAAAAATTTGCAAAAAAACTGTCTCTTCCAGTTTTTTCAGTCTTTCTAAGGTTTGTAAGCTTGCACAAAGGAAGAATCTCTCCTTGGTAGAAAAAGCAATAAAAACGGAATAATTCGCAACTTTGGGGTTCGGCTGGTCCGATCGTAGTCACTATACCATCTATCTATACTTGGAAGATTTGTTTTGTCCCGAGCGCAGGAGTTAATTTCGCTACTTCCAAATTGTTTCAGGTATCAAGAGAAACGGTGATTCCAAAAGTGCCGGCCTTTCAGGTGGGGACAACGTCCCCCGAACCGATTGACTCGATTCTTATTTTTCCGTTTAAATCCGAGCTGAGCCTCGAGCGAATTGACGGTAATATGGAACTAGGTCTAGATCGAGAGGATCCTAACCGATCACGATGACCCTGCAGCTGCAGGAATTCATTACCTATTATACCGCAGTCCAAGAGAACGGCGTAAAGTGCCTTTGCTACGATCATGATGAGACGCGGCCGTGGATATTTTGACGAGTAAAAGCGCAGGGTACATAAACTAGGCACAGATTTTACTGCGGAATAGCGGGAACCGGGTTGTTGCTGTTTCCGACGGAATCGTCACGTCGCGTCGCACGTCGCACGTCGCGTGCTGGTGCGGCTACGATGAAAAAACATAAAAAATAAAAATACTATATTTTATTTATCTTGCGATGTAGTATACTCACGAAGGTATACGTGTCCGCCGACTATATAACACATGTACTAAATACTCTAGTGAACCGGATGATCTCATTAAATTATTTTAGTTAGTTAGGTTAAAATTGTATCCAACTTTTCTATGTACGTATATCAATAATATTGTGACTAATATTTAATATATATAGTAGGTTTAATGTATCAACGCGATCGAAGTCACAATTCTGACTGGAAGATTGAAATATCTGTATGATAAGTAGAATATTGAATCTTAATTAATTTCAAATCAAAGTGCAATTACTTTACTCATACTATCATACTGTAGCGAAAAACCCTGACGAATTTTGAAATCACTGGCCTAAAACTGATTTCTATATAAGGATGTTAGTCTCATAAGCTCGTGGATCCACGGCGATCAAAGTTTGAATAAAATGAACCTTTTATCTATATACTACTCTGTTATATGTGTGTATATTTTTTCGTATTCCTTTTTACTCCCAAAAACATCGAAACAATGTGAAAAATAAGCTTCTTTTGTATACGGGAGTAGAATAATGGGAAACGAACACAAAGGGATATTTTAGTCTGTATTCATAATTGCATAATATATGATAAACAATATACATAGATACGCAAGGTCCGAAAGATGAACTGGCATTATGGGCACTTTATCTCCGTGACTGGATCACTGCAATTAGCATCGTCCAAATTCTCATTACAGCAGCGTGCAGCGTATGCAGTGATCATCTTCATAATGCTTTCCTTGTTTCTAGCCCCTCGTGGAAAACGATCCATCATTTCGTCGCACAACTCCTCCATCTGGTTGTGGCTCATTGTTATTCCCGTGTGTAGATCATCCCCCGACGCCTGATCGCATAGATAATGGTAATTTAAAATGACGATCAATCAAAAACAAGCATCATTTCACTGCTTTATGCGCAAACATTTATAGTATAATCATGGCTCATTACCGGAGCCGAAAAAGCCCGTGCAGGTACAAGAATTTCTTGACCTTTTGAACTTTCTGGTAATATATCACTGGCTACCGGTACCGGAACTTCCTGTCTGCTTGCGGAACCTCGAGGAGCTCGATTCATCGAACTTCGGGATTCGGTAGTTTCACGTTTTGATCTTGATACTCCTTCGTTTATGCAGTAATCCATCCACCTGTCTCGAACTTTCCTTTTACAATTTGTACTAATGTCGCCGTTTGACTTCTCCAAATTGAAAATCATCATAACGGTTACGATCAGTAGGGCGGCGGATAAATTTTTTGAAAACATCATTGCGATCGGAGTAACTCTGACTCTTATGATGATTAAATAGAAACTGAACAGGCCCCGTCGATTCTCACCTGCATTTATATATAATCCACGTTTACCTTATCGAGGACGTGCCATTTCCTCCAATCACTTTATGCTCTATAACTCGGGATGTGCGAAAGACGCGCGTTACATTCTATACCGGGGAATATAGCGCGGCTGAGCTGGAAAATAATCTACATGAAGTTGCAATTGAATTTTTACGTCAGTATGACTTTTCGCTAATTTTCTCTTTTCAATCAATTCCCTGAAGCTATGCCCGTAACATAAGTTCCAACATATCGGGCTTATGATTTGGCGTATAAAAATTGTGTATATAGTATGTGATAATTTCCGTTAATTAATTCCACAGGACATAATGATTCAATATGTAATAATTATGAATATTTCGGGTAATAATTACTGCGCCGCCAAATTCGTTATTATAATCAAGAGACTCGGTACAGAGTTCCGCGCCACGTACATTAAGAATTATAGTATACTCGGGTAATTAGTCTGGCAGATTAAGATTAAAAGTCCGCAATCTTATACACATATACTTATCTCGTATACTATAAATTAAAATAATAATTATGTAATAATTGGTGCGCAGAATTTTTTGCCGCGGTTATTGAGGGTCGTTAAGTTTTGTTTTTTTTGTTTGTTTGTTTTGTGTTCTTTTCTTTTCTCTTAATTCTTTTAGTTTTCATGTTACTGTGGTGACCCGCACGTCTTTGTACGCTTCGGTATGCGTGGATTCGTGTATAAACTGTATACAATAATGAAAACAATATCTGCACAAATATCTTGTATACATATACGCGCGCGCGCGCGCGGTAGGTGAAAAAATTCCAAAGCATGATGTATAGTATACCGTATATATCTATGTATAGTTATCAATATAGGTATATAATAGTATGTGAAAAATGAAAACAACAATGATGCAATTGATCGTCTGCACGTTTACTGCGACAAGGTGCAGTTCTCAGTTTTCTCCAGCTCTTCTTAATTCTTGGAATTTATGGCAAGAAACTATGTTATTATGTAAAAAAAAATGCCCCAGTTCAGAGACGCAGATATTGTGAATTATTCTTTCTGCAAGAAATATATTATGAATTTATTAACAATATTATTGTACACGTATAGTGTGTGCATGTCTGAATGTATGTATGTATGTATGTACATGCGTACGTACGTTATTATATATACGAAAACAGTTAATAATGCAGGTTCACTGTTACAATATGACTCCTCATTATGTGATATCGAAAACTATTAACACGAATAACATAATTGTTGTGTTACTCGATTATCCCATATTTGGTGCGAACTGAAAACGAATGGTAATATGGTTATTATATTTGGACTGGTTTATATCATTTTCTGGAGGGGGTTCAGTAATATTGCGCGACTATTTGAGCATGGTCATGAGGCCGCGGATTAGCAAAAATTTATCATATAAAAATATGAATTGTGTAACGACTACCATAGATATGTATATTATTATGAAAATATATTTCTATGCAAGCGATAATGCTATTGAATTCATTGATAGCACAAAATTATGTAGTATAGATAGAGTATTATTACATAGTTGTGTTTTGGAATTCATTGAGAAGGAACTATAAATGGATATTGTGTGATTCCGTTAAAAATACACGGGGCGATTATACATATATAGGTATTGAATTTTCAATTAAATTGTTTTTTTAATTTCGTGTGAAATAAATATAGAAGCGTGCATGTTTGTCCGAAAAAGCAATAAATTCTTGGTCAATGTCGTCAGCTAGCATAATATATATATTTAGATATGTATACACATGTAATCGCTTCGAAAAGAATATAATCACCTTTGACCGCTCGCCCCCAGCCGCTTCTGTCCAACATATTTTCAATCTAATTCGAACGTTTACTATAGATAATTATTATAACTACTTTACGCTTTGTTGTATACGTATAGATATTCTACACATTATTATATACACATCTCTATAAGCATGTTTTGTTGAATTTGTGATAAGCGCCGCACGTATAGAGATCATGATCTATGCAGCGCTACGCTGGAGTAGGGATATTATAACTGTATGCAATGATCCTAATATAATCGACAGAAAAAAAACAATAAACGAGGGCGGTAAAAATATCCTGGTATGCATGTCTGACCGATAATGATTACATAAATCTCACGAGATTATCGTATTAGGGGGATGACAAACTCAACACTATAACGCGATAATCACGTAAAATATATATACATGCAAATAATCTCAGTCATATTTTTCAGACGAACATAGTCATAATAAGGAAATCTATATCGATAACAAGGTATAATAAGTATTCATTATACGACTTTATCATATAAAACTAATGATAAAGAAGAATTTTTGCAATTCAACAATAATTTTCAGATCAAAATTACGATCTATGGATCATTGTTCGCGCGTCAATCATCCAACGACACTCGCCGGCTGACGAGTGGCAGCCGTCTGCAGGTGCAGCATCTGTCAAAGCGGAATTGTTACATACGAGTACGGATTTTAGTACCGCCGGGCGGCGGGAGGGGATGGTTCATTCGCTTCATTTATCAATCGGCGAATGACAGTGGCGGCATCTTTGTCTCGTGGTGAATTTTTGAACCATCGTCTGACACGTATGCTCTCCGCAATCGTCAGGATTCAATCAGTTTTTTAAATGCTGTCGTTTACTTGCTCAATAATTATTTTCCAGTGATATTTTCAAACAGATTTTATCAAACTGAATTTTCCCCATCACGTTTCATAACCCCCCTGATATATCCAGTGTGAACGAGAACGCGAAATCGCATCGTGAGTATTATAACTCTTCCAGATTCACTCCTACACTTCAATGAAACATAACCTATAAACTTCAATTAATCTTTCGTTTTTTGATGAAACATACTTTTACACGTGGAAATTATGACGAGTGAAATAAGAAAGCGATTCAGTTCTACAGAATAAACTTGATTCGCCCAATTTTTGTCCATTCGGGGCTTCCCTAACCTACAAATATTTTGGTCTGTTTCAATTCTTCCGATCGTCCGGTTTCAAAAATCGTCGCAAGTCTCGCGACTCGAGCAAATGTGTGAACAAAATTCTGTAATTTTTAGGTGATAAAAGATGAGTAGCATAGCAGAGCAGCCATGCTACACTTTAATAAACATACCGACAGACTCGGAGCCAATAAACGAGCTGCAATTGAAGATTGATTTAGAGAAGGGCGATGTTAAGATGAAGATCGAAGCTTTAAAAAGAACTATCCATATGATTCTCAGCGGTGAAAGGCTTCCTGGTCTTTTAATGACGATTATAAGATTCGTTTTACCGCTACAAGATCATGCGGTAAAAAAATTACTCCTAATATTCTGGGAAATTGTCCCCAAAACTTCTCCCGATGGTAAACTCCTTCAAGAAATGATCCTCGTCTGTGACGCCTATAGAAAGGACCTTCAACATCCTAACGAATTTGTCAGGGGATCAACGCTAAGGTCTTTGCAGTTTTCATTACATTTTTAATAATCGAAAATTTCAGAAATTGATGAGAATTCAATTCAACTTCTGTTTTCTGTACAAATTTTCAACAGATTTTTATGCAAACTAAAAGAACCGGAGCTCCTGGAACCTCTGATGCCAGCAATAACGGCATGCCTCGAACATCGACATTCCTACGTGCGTCGAAACGCTGTATTAGCGATATTTACGATATATAGAAATTTCGAGTTCCTCATACCAGACGCACCTGAATTAATTGCCAAATATTTAGAAGGCGAGCAAGACATGTCTTGCAGACGAAACGCATTCCTTATGCTTCTACACGCAGATCAAAGCCGAGCGTTAGCATATCTAGCTGCTTGTCTAGATCAAGTTCCAAGCTTTGGAGACATCCTTCAACTCGTTATTGTCGAATTAATTTACAAGGTAAAGATAGAATCCTACGCCTAAATAATCATTGAAGCATTCATAATACCATTCTTTTGTATCCTTATTTCAGGTTTGCCATGCAAATCCGTCAGAGAGGGCTCGATTTATTCGCTGCATCTACGGTTTGCTGAATTCCCCGAGCGCAGCCGTGAGATATGAAGCTGCAGGAACTTTGGTTACCTTGTCAAGCGCTCCTACGGCTATCAGAGCTGCCGCTGCTTCCTACGTTGAACTTGTTGTTAAAGAAAGCGATAATAACGTCAAGTTAATCGTCTTGGACCGATTGATTGCTATGAAAGATAGTCCGACCCACGAAAGAGTACTCCAGGACTTGGTTATGGATGTTCTGAGAGTTTTGGGTATGCGGAAAATAGTAATGAGAAACATAATCAATCACGTTTTCTGATTATTCACAGCATGAAACGCGCCTTTTTTTGACTATTTGCAGGATCTCCGGCTTACGAAGTGAGAACAAAAACATTGGCTCTGGCGATGGACCTGGTGTCAAATCGTACCATTGAGGAAATGGTGCAGCTGCTAAAAAAAGAAGTTACCAGAACTGCCGGTGGAGAACACGAAGACGCTGGCAAATATCGAAGACTCTTAGTCCGAACCTTACACGCCTGTTCCATCAAATTCCCAGATGTAGCTGCAACAGTAATACCAGTCCTTACAGACTTCCTTTCAGAGAATAACGAGGCTGCAGCTACCGATGTTCTCATTTTCGTTCGCGAAGCTATTCAAAGATTTGAGCCACTCAGACCACTGATTATAGAAAAATTACTCGAAGTAAGGGAATTTTTCTTTGATCGAATTAAATGTTCTTTATCATGACTTAGAATCACAATAATATTTTCCATTTTTTGAATTATTTCTCTGGTTCGTCCCTTTTTTCAATTATTGAATTTTTTATTTCCTCTTTCATTAGGTATTCCCTCAAATTCGTTCGGTGAAAGTCCACCGAGCTGCGCTTTGGATTCTCGGAGAGTACGCCACTTCCAAGGAAGACATTGAAGAAGTCATGAGCCGCATCAGAGCGGCCCTGGGTGAGCTGCCTTTGGTTGAAGCAGAAAATAGAAGAGCAGCCGGGGACAAGCCTCCAGAAGAAGATGGTGCAGGAGGTTCAACTGCTGCTCCAGCTCAGCTAGTTACTTCAGACGGTACATACGCGAGTCAGAGCGCCTTCAGTGCAGCTTCTACAGGTAAACTCTTCGTCTGAAATAAATTTCCTACACAGCGAGATTGTTGACTAATTGTAAATCGAAAGACTATTTCAAAACCCTTCTGATCCTTCTGAATGAATTTCACACAGGTAAAAAAGAAGAAAAACGTCCAGCGTTGGTTCAGTATATGATGGATGGTGATTTCTTTATCGGTGCATCACTTGCTACGACTCTAGCTAAACTTGTACTTCGTTACAAAAGCCTGGAGAGTGATCCCAAGAAAAGTAATAGAATGCAGGCTGAGGCGATGCTCGTCATGTCCAGTGTTTTACAATTGGGTCGTTCTGGGCTTCCAACGAAGGCAATGACTCACGATGACGCGGAACGACTCACAGTCTGCCTAAGATCACTTGCTTGCCCCACTCCCATGATTCAAAAGGTCTTTACAGAGGGCTGCAGAGATGCTTTGAGTAGAATGTTCGCTGCAAAAGCGGAAGAGGACTCGCAGACTCAAAAAGTATACCAGATTTACATAATGTAAAATTTGGCGGGAATATTGTCACAGAAATGCTTACTTTACCTTGATTTTGTTTCATATTTTCTGACGTCTATCCCTATTTTGATTATTGTTCATGAAAAATGATGGAAAAATAATTAATAGGCAAAAGAGAAGCCAGGCAGCATTGTTCAGGTCGACGATGCTATTCAGTTTCTACAACTAAGCCGTAACGCAGATCTCACCGGAGGCGCAGGAGACGTTTTCGAACAAAGTCTGAGTGTTGCAGTCGCAGGAAGACCGGGTATAAATTCATTTCGGATTCACACTGTGTTTCAATTTCATTTTTTATTTTCATTTATATTTTTCTTATTATAAACTGATGTTTTAGGAGCAGCTGGGGATGCGCCAGCGCCAAGTGCGCTAAGCAAAGTAACACAGTTAACAGGATTCTCTGATCCTGTATATGCCGAAGCTTTGGTACATGTTAATCAATATGACATCGTTCTAGACGTTCTTGTTGTCAACCAGACAGAGGATACCCTACAAAATTGTACTTTAGAACTGGCCACTATGGGAGATTTAAAACTCGTCGAAAGACCACAACCGATCGTACTTGCGCCACGAGATTTTGCCAGCATCAAAGCCAATGTGAAAGTTGCCTCGACCGAGAATGGAATAATTTTTGGAAATATTGGTCAGAATTCTTTAATTCTTTACCATTTTCTTCTCTTATTCATTGAAATTATGAATGTATTTTATTCTTTAAAAAACTTTAAAATTCCAACAAGATCTTCATGGATCAAATGGATTTCAACAAAACTCAACTCTGAGTTTTAGAATATCGGATGATCTATGAATGATCTCAGACTTTTTAGATTTACACCAGGATTTTTTTATACACTTACAGTCTACGATGTGTCCGGCGCTGGTTCAGACAGAAGCGTAGTAGTCCTCAACGACATTCACATAGACATAATGGATTATATAGTACCAGCCACATGTACAGACAGCGAGTTTCGCAGGATGTGGTCAGAATTTGAATGGGAGAATAAAGTTTCAGTCAACACAACATTATCAGATCTTCGAGAGTATCTTGCACATTTGTTAAAATCGACGAATATGCGGTGTCTTACACCAGAGAAGGTAATTATTAGACTTTTAAACAAACATGAAGGTAAACTTGAATTTATGTGAAACAGAACGGAAGATTATTTTTACCAAATCATCAAATAGTTATTATTGTTATATATTTGAACACAGGCACTTTCTGGTCAGTGCGGATTCATGGCAGCAAACATGTACGCAAAATCGATTTTCGGTGAAGACGCATTGGCTAATTTATCGATCGAAAAACCAATGCACAAACAGGACGCTCCCGTGGTCGGTCACATACGTATAAGAGCGAAGAGCCAAGGTATGGCGTTGTCTTTAGGTGACAAAATTAATTCGACGCAAAAGGGTCCTCAAACTAAGCTTGTCCAGGCTGCTTGAGAAACGTTTAATTATTAAGTTAATCAATTGATCATTCATTCACACAACAATTCATGAATAATATGAAGATTTTCGTACATTTTGTTGGGTAGAAAAACAAATTTTTTTGTACAAATTTAACATCTGATGAACGATGATAAACGATGGAAAAAAAATGTGGGGAAAGAAGAGAAATGATGAGCGTTGTTTACAAAGACAAAAAAAAATCAAAAGGGAAAGAATAAAGACTCGCGGATCCACTGGAGAAGAAAATAATACACTTTTCTTTTTGATCTTTCAAAACGGAATAATAATAGTAGAAAAACAAGCAAAACAATGGAACGCATCATTTTTCATGTAAATTTTCTGTAATATAACGTGACATTATCAGAAGAGGCGTTATACCGTATTAATTGAATACTTATATTATGAGTTTCCATAACGTTTTTAACAATTGTTAATATTGCTATTATTATAATGAATATTATTATTATTATACAGACTACATACACACATACATATTTACCTAGTAGTATATAAATATTGAATATCATAAGTATAATAAATGACATGAGACGTGGTAAAAAATGGAGAAAACAAAAAGTATAATAATATCAGTAAATCAGTAAAATTTAAGATCATGGAAATTGATTTATTATACGATATGTATTAACATTCGTGTTTTACCGGATACAGCTGTGTGTGTTTCCCATACGTTTTCGTTTACTTACGTTAGACGGAATTCCTATTTCTTTATAGCTACGACAGTATGATAATAATAATGATAAATAACAACAACCACAACAACACTATAACATTAATAATATATTATAAATAATAATAATATCTACGGTAAAATTTGAAATTAAATAGCAAAGACAAAGAAATGTAATACTGGCGAATAATAAATGAAAAAATAACGATAAGTTCATTGACTCTGATTGGCAGTCCAGATTGAAGTTCATTGAATTCATTTTCATTTTCATCATTATTCAATCGGATTGATCACTCATCATCTTTCGTCCTCTGATGATTCAGACGTAATAATAATATCAGAATTATCATCATTCAGGGGATGCGGGTTAAAAAGTCATCATTACAATTCACAAATTACGTTCTTTGTACCAGGTATAGACACTCGATGTTCTTTACGTGTTCCAACATTTTATTTGAGATAAAAAAACAACAAAAACAAATACAAGATGTCCGGAACTATATAGTTCTATGCGCTCCGCTGAAATTTAGAAACCAAAACTCTGATGTAGTCACTCTTAAAGTTTGAGTAATTTTAGTCTTGTTTAACAGAATAATTTTCTGGCTCAAAAAATTCGTAACATAGAAAAGGACAGATTGAACAAATCTAAAGTATTCGTTGCCCAATATTTTTGACGATCCTACGTGATATTTGTATCTGAACAGCCTGCGGCTGTGCGAAAATCCAATAGTAGCAAAAACCGTACAGATCAGACATACGTGTATGATATTCCGTTCGTATTATCTTCAGAACCTCTCCCTTGATCGAAACATACTTCAGACAAAAGTTGTAGGGATTTCCAAGCCGCATTTTCTATTTTTGTACGAATTTCCTCTGAAATTTTTTGTTTTCGAGTGTTACTGAATAGATAAAAGAAGTAAAATTGGAATTATCTCATCCCTTTTCCTCAGGCGAGTTCGAATTTTTTCCGGTAACAAAATCATAATACATTGTAAATTTCGGAAAAATCGTTTCACAGCCATCCTCCTCTCCTGGGTGATCGAGAAGCTGCGAATCTCGGTGACCTAGGTGATTTTGGCCGAGTATTAACAAGGAGTCGTTTATCGTCCGCAGTTTCTCGCCCTAATTCAGGTGTAACCGGTGTCACAGACACCTCCGGTACCCGCCTTGGCACATTTTCCGCAGACGCTCCAGTTTTCTTTTTCTCCGCAACACGTGGTGCCGGTAATTTTGCCGGTGCAACCTGCCCGGGATTTCTAATTCTTGGTTTCGGCTGCTTCTCTCGTCTCTCGTCGACGTATCCGACTGCTGCCGGCGGCTTGGGCTGATTTGAAGCAATCAGAGCAGCAAAAACAAATTATTAACGAAAATAATGGAGAATTGCGAAACGGACATTAATTCTCGTACATTTTATTTAATGACAGTTCATAATGTTATCCATTATTGCTTACACTTGGTTCAGGCGTCGGTGATCTTTCGTCGTCTTTCTCCTCAATATCCTTGAGAACATGACGAATACTGGAGGCGGTCGTTTCCGGTAGATGAATCGGGCTCACTGGAGGCAGCGGGCTCTTTGCCGCAAATCTCTTAGCGTCTTCCATGGCACGTTTCAGACTCTTCTGACTCTGGATTGACGCGCGGCTGTTGCTTCTACCTATTTGAGAACTCTGAACGACACGACCGACCACCTTTGACCAAATAAAAGTATCTTCAGCGTATAGAATTTTGAAATTGAATTTTCAACTGTAGAAAATGGCATTCGCCAAGGGTTTGCGTTCTATTGTCAACTCATTATCGTGATCAGTATTATACCTGGCCCCAGCGATGATCTGCTGACCTGAGCACAGCTAATCTCGCAACGCGTTTCCAACGCGCCGCAGTGTCTTCCCCCTCGGGGGGCTGCTGAAGAGCCAGCTCTTCGCGAGCTTCCTCTTCGGCAAGACCTGCCATTGGTCCTAGTACCTGGAAGTCCTTCATCAACCGCCTTTCCCAAACTC
This sequence comes from Phymatocera aterrima, assembly GCA_963170745.1. Taxonomy (NCBI): domain Eukaryota; kingdom Metazoa; phylum Arthropoda; class Insecta; order Hymenoptera; family Tenthredinidae; genus Phymatocera; species Phymatocera aterrima. Next base: position 1,280,486 of record OY720668.1, read on the forward strand.
TCATTTTACGACCCGGTGTCGCTGTGACCGCAATTAAACAGAGGAGGAGAAAATCGATTGGTGTGTTATAACCGTGTATATGTGTCGTGTAACTCGAATGAATTAGGTAATTGACAGATTCCAGGAATAAATCGTAATGAAGGGAATGATTTATGGCACACTGCAGTTTTTCGATTGAACGTCGAATACTTGCAGGGTTTCAATACGAAGTGAACTGTATCATCGAACCAAATTAATTTGGGCAAACTCAATCAGCGCTGCGAATCAGAAAGTATAACAGAACCACGAGTAAATTACCTATATCGTGCACTCTTGTTCAAGGTTAAAGACAACAGTCAGAAAACACAAGCTAGTAAATAAATAAATTAAGAAGCGGTCGTATGGATGATAGAATGCACCGGCTCATACATGAGCTATCTCCTGTCCATACGAGGAATAGTTATACTGCGATTGAAATAACGGGAGGAATCTCCGTTTCTGATTTGGAATACTCACTTCTATCCTTGGTATTGGCTCCGCAAATATCCATACCGTTTCTCCCGAGGATATCGAGTAGTTCGCAGCGCCAGGAAGAGATATCGGACTTCAACTCGTGGACATCGTCCTCGGTGACGGGTTCCATCACCTGTTGACCGTGGTCCGCCACAACGTAGCGCCAGACAAGAGCCCTCATCACGCCTCCGTACCTTAGAAACAAAAATTCATACCACGTTTTCCGTCAAACATAAATACCGAATTGTCATTTCTCTGTTCGACGATCGAAATGAAAGTTTATTATTTTCTATTTTCATGGATTGCCATTATTTCTTCAGTCAACTACTGACTTGTGCTCCTGGACGCGTCTTCGCATGCTGGACCGTCTGCTTGGATCCTTTTTGCGGAGGCCACAAAATTTCAAAAATGTTTTCGGAGCTGGGATCAAGTTGAACGGAGGTGGAAGTGTTCCGCCCTCCTCGAAATAACTCATCCACAGTTTAGTCCTCGCGAATTTCCATTCGACATCCGAATGTTCCTGATCGTACGGATTTCCAATATTTGGTATTATTCCATTTTTAGAGAAAATGCCGAGAATCTGGTATATGCAGATACATACCACGATCAACGTGTAGCTGTTGCTCATCATAGCGATCAGTAGATTCAACAAAACGATCACATTGATCACAGAATATGATCCGAACATCAACAAACTCCAAAATCGAGTGTACGACTTGATACCTGGGTAAGAAATGTAGTTTTTTGGGTATGAAATTCGGAATACGGCGTCAAACATACCTATATTTCACAGTTGGAAATTCAGCTACTGAACTTTTCATGCATGATCATTCACCTGTTAGCTCGAAAGTGTCGATTCCTACACCTCCGAAACTCGCCCAGAAGAGGCTCTGACAAGATTCAAAGAGGCTGCTAAATCTGTATGTAATGAAGTTCTTCGTGTAATTTGTATGTTTGCAAAATTTCCCGAATAACCGTATTCAAGAAGGAGAGAAAGAAAAATGTAGGACATGGTTACGAACCTTCGCCACCTGAGGCAGGCGTCACCTTCTCCTTCCCAGTCTGGTCTGATGTCTGCACCGCCATAACATTTTCGTCTTTCTAACTCGGCAAAGTACCACAATAGCTGATTCAGCCCGCAGGCAAAGGCGAAGAGCACCAAGGTATAGATGAAGAAGAATTTGACAATGTCAAGGACCATCCTGCCGAGGGAAATCTGAGCGAAGCGAATTTTGTGCATTATTTTATACTATTGGCGTTTGAGAACGGGAAAAAATTCAAAAATGATCGCTTACTTGAAGAGGACCGAGGTGTGGATCAATGCTGAACAGATGCACGAGTTTAAGAGCACTGAAAACATTGGCAGCTGAGAAAAGACCCTCGGCAATGAGCTGGGGATCAAAATCCGGCCATTGTTCACGTGGGATAGTAGCGGTGGCTGAATTTTCTCTGATCTCTGCGGTCTGTTGAACATACGCGGCAATCCTCAAGATCGCTGTCGCGACGTAGAGGGAGTTTCTCGTGAAGTCGATGAAGTTCCACAAATCTTTGAGGTAGTTTCGAAGCCCGTCAACCCATACCTCCCGCGTTTCTTGCCAAACAAAACCCACGACGTAAACTAATACTATGCACTCTAATAGCGAAGGGCCAACGCCGCGTTGTCGCAACAGAGACGCTTCCAAATTACGTCGAGCTTCCTCACCGCCCAGTAATCTGACCGCCTCAACCTCCGCTCGTTGCGATACCAAGATCAATATCCCTGACGAAGAATAAGACCGCCACGCATCACATAATCATTTCACATCCGCAATGAATTTCACTCACCTAAAAAGAAGAGGTACGACGCTGCATGGACGAGGAACTTGACGAATGGATTCCGCAGTTTCGTGGCCACGGAAGAGTCTGGTGCGACCAAATACACCAGACAATATATGGGAAAGAGGAGCGCAGTCTTGACGACCATCCAGACACGTTTTCCCGTTGACATTCTCCGGAACCCAGGTACACCCTCGTACCAAATGGCGGCAAGAATTTGCTGGACATGAGGATGAGCCACGAAATGCTTCTGCTTATATCGTATAGCAGTTTCGAGCCGGGGTAAGGTCCTGCTGGTCGCCGAAGCTGCTGTTTTTTCAGCCTCTTCTGGATCGTGATTCAAAATCGTTGACAATTCGGCTGTGCTTCTAGCCTGCTGGAGCAAATCAACGGGAAACCTACGAAAAAGAATTTGGAAATTGAAGGCATATTTGTCAGGGAAAACGTTTTCGGATTTACTCACCGCTTCACCTGGCGCCTCAATTTTGCGTATTCAGAGCTCGATTCAGGGTCCGCTAATTCGAGTTGTCTTAATTCCCAGCTGAGCTGAAACGCGGTCATCAAAGGATCGGGAGAACTTAGAGCGATCAAACACGGACTCGAAAGTGCACGATACTCGGCAATCCGGGTCGAGGAAAGCCGTAGTGGATCCCCAGTGGCAGCTTTCAGACAGTCGGTACATCCGCATCGGATATCATGTGGCATTGGAAGAGTGGCTCCTCTGTCTAAGAGGAGTTTCAAAATTTCATAATTATCTCGTTGAGCCGCGAGAACTAGAGGCGTTGTACCGGGCGGGTACTTTGCTATTGCAGGATCGACTTTCTGCCAGCTGTGAACAACCTCCTCTTCGTCATTCCGTCCATTGGATGAATCGTTGATTGCTGGGACAGAATTTTTCACCGTTTTCGAAGCGGAGTTTGAAGACGTCGAATCCTCTTCTTCGTGCAGTAATTCCTCATGTTCCAAGAGCAGCTCTACGGCCTCAACAAATTCACGATCAACCGCGTGCAGCAATGCATCTCGTGTTTCTACTCCCATTACTATCAGCAGTTCAACCATCTGAAGATTCTCGGCTTCGATTGACAACGCCAACGCACCTCGACCCAGGCTATCCACGCAGTTAACGTTTATGGGTTTCGTTCGCTGTGGATTAGGAAGGACCCGAATCACAAGATATCATTTCTTGAAGTGTCAGAGGTAATATTTTTCAAGCACTATCACATCACATTCTGACGATGCATTTCACAAACCTCGTTACTCTAGAACTTTCGCAACCTGGCTAAGGCGTATGAGCTACGTATATCGACAATGAATTGTCCTACCTGTGACCGGGCAGGATTATTGGCTGCCTGAAGTATCCTACGAACGTTCGGTAGATCGCCTCGTTCGACTGCGAGGAGGTATTTTTTCTCCTCGAGAAGAAGAGGTCGGGGTAGATTGACGACATAATCGTCGGATTCATAAGGTGATGGTTTTCCCACTTCGACCTCTTTGGCATTTTCCTCCATCGTTTTCGTCTTCTGTATACTTGTTGTTATTGTTGATCTTGTTTTCTGATCGCTGGTGCGATCTTACGCGGTTTTATCAGAACCTTACCCAAGCGACGAATGATATCTGGATACAAAATTGTTGATATTGTTGATTATAATCTTGAATATTCCATTATTCCTATTCTCTGGGAATATCTGCATTGCGAAAGCGATCTCGGAGGAAAAGAAAAACTACTCAAGAGCTTAGCCACGGCCGAGGTTCATTTTATAGGGGCGCAACATCGGTTGAAATTCAATTAGCTAAGCTTAACCGAGACCCTGCGCAGCGCCACGTCGGCCCCGTCCGAGTCCTAGGCCCCGATGCTGCTTTTCCGGGATGCGGAGGGCCGGTAATTCGCTTAACACTCGATATCTCATTACCGAGTAGCATGTTGCGTAACCGAGTACCTACTAACCAACACTTGGTGTTTTCTATTCGTTTATTTATTTTTGTTGCCACGCTGCTGCCTCGCGTCATTTCTCCTTCCCGACAATCCTTGATGTCTCATTTTTTCTGCTCGATTTTCTGTTCAAGTTCAAACGACGACAATACAGCATCAGCGTATACTCCCGGGACTACCTACAGTCGTTGATAGAGACCTCGCGGGGGATGAAGATACCCAAATAATGGAGTTTAATTCCTTCGGATGTCTGCCCGGGTCCGGGGCTCTGGCTTTCTTCATTCTTTCACTTTCTTCCCTCGAACGCGGTCCACCGCAATTGTCACAGTATCAGCTGGGGCCATCTTGACCATCGGCTGGTTTCAATTTATTGAGAACCTCGTGTGAAACTCGGCAATGGAAAGGGGTTTCTCTCCTCGTCACTGCAGAATATCATTGAATTTTCGGTACTTGGGTTGTCGCAATGATACATTTTTGAAATTCAGCAATGCGCGTAGGTCGTAAGCATGTAATAAGAGAACCGAAAGAAGACTTCTACGTACCACACACGGACAATGACCGGATAGGTATACTAGCATCTGTTGTATATAAGAAATTGTAAAGTGAGTAATAAGTAGCTTAGCATGAATAGCCGAACACCAACAAAGGAAATCCGTTTTATCTACTCACCTAAACATGAAAGCTGTGAAAATAACGCGAAGTGGCTCACGCGACATCGACGTACATCGTCCCACAATAAATACAAACGAACGAACAAACAAGCAGGGGAAAGAGGAGCAAAATAATGAAAAACAAACAAACATACGTTGAGAAAATCGAAAAATTCACAGATTTCGGTCAACTGCAAAATAGAGGAGCTCAAAATTTTCAAGGAAAGAATCGCCTTCCTATGCTTTCATTTCTTGAAAGCCTACTCTCTCTCTCTCTCTCTCTCCCCGTTAGTCGTTTATAGGCATCGTATGGCACCTGTTACATATTAGACGAGTGGCATTGAAAGAGGGTCCTGAAGTAGAATAGGTAGGTACGACGTGTGGGCACGACCGCGACCACCGCGTCTGACGGCAAGCTTTGTAGGCGGAGGGGTTCGAGGGGTAAGCGCAAGCCGGAGAATATGTTTGCCGAAAGACTTCGCCCCCGCGGCTATCTGGCCTGGCGTTGTTTGCACAGTGCCTCTGTTCGGCCTGCGTCACGTGCTTTGACCGTTCCCAACTCCCCCGTACATCGCCCTACACTCTCCTCTGGCTGCGCGGATCCACCGTCGGAATGGTTCGTCCGTTCGTTCGGCGACTCACCACCACTCTCTGCCGTTCTTCCGAACCTTCATCGACGGACGAGAGTGATGGAGAAGGGAGGATATTTATTCTTATGAAATTCGTATTACGCGCTTGCCGTGCTATTACGGCCCCTTATACGGTAGATATAGAGAGTATAATATTCGACCGCTTATCATCGTAGGAATGAAAAAAAAAAATGTTGCCAAGGAGGGTGAAAGGTGGTTCCGATGAGCCGAAGAGAGACAGAGCGAGAAAGAGAGGGAGGCAGAGGAAAGAGAGCCGAGAAGAGATTTTTACTGAATATCGGGAGAATGGGACGCCATAGGAACGCCGACGTCTCGGTCGTGAGATATTTGTCCCTTGCAATTATTGACTCGGGTTGAAAAATTCTTACCACGGGATGGTGGAGGGGGAGGGTCGCAGGGCCCCCCGAAAAGCGTTGGATGAAATATCGCTGGCGGATGACGCAGACTTTTGAAGCCTCGGTAAAGTTGAGCCATTAAGCGAAAGAAATTACAAACGTGGTGGTTTCCAACCTTTTTCCGCCGACGCGAGACTTCTTTTATATCGTCGTTGAACGAACAGCGAAGTAAAAATTTCAATGTGAAAATCTAACTTGGACTTTCGGGATGCAGTACCGCTAAGCTACCGTTGACATCGTCCCATCATCTTTGTCATATAATGAACCGTGAACCGATGCGATAATTAATAGATATCTAGTTTAGCCGTGAGAAAGAGAAACTTGAAAGTGGAACCGATGCAGAGATAATTTTATCACATGTAGGTACGTGAAACGACTCGGGAAAAATATTTAGCACTATGTGTATGTGAACAGAAGAGAAGAGATTTTTTTGCAAAAATTCATGCTTGTCAATGATTTCTATCTCATTGCATGATCATGTTTTTCTTCCACTTTATAGTTAGGCAACAATTCACGTTTGTGAATCGTAGTATTTTATTCGAATTTATTTGATGAAATTTTCGTGGTTCAGTTTTTTCCCGAGGAGTGTACCCGCTCCGGAAAGTTCAATACTGACCATCCGCAGTTGTTAGTACAATTGTGGCTGATATAGACGTAACGAATTATCAGTAATGGCCAAGTTCGTGCGAATCGGTTGAAGGTGCGTGGGTGAAAGTGAGAAAATGTGAAGTATCGAGCATTCGGTGGGCCATCGATGTCTGCGAAGTTTGTCGTTCCTCATCCGGGATCATTGAGATCGCGCAAAAAGAGGATACCACGCTGGCACCGTGCCAGCGTGGCACTAAACAAAAACCACTTCCGGGCCCCTTCCTACAGATAGTTTCCAGCTGTTTTTCAGCGTCGAGAGGATTATATGAGGCGCTGAAGTGGCTTCAAATCGTTCAGTTACTCACCGCGAGGGTTTGATGAATGAATTAGAATCTTGTTTCGTGAATTGTGAATTGACCTTGTTTTTCACTCTGAATCGATCAGCACTTTTGCCATGAAATACATAAACCGCGTTCGATTTGTTCTGCTCTTTGTCGCAGTCTGTACCCTCGCGACACCAGGACGAACTGCGAAACGAATTATGAAGCGACCTCCGATACAGTTTAAATATACTGCAGAGGATCAGGAAGTCGCGGCCACGAAGCACGGAGGTAGGAAACGGCGTCGCGCGTACGGCGTATAAAATGTTGCGAACGTTAAAATCAATCCGAAGTCAACAGGTGTTTGATTTTGCGGATATTATATCGCACCGCCGAACTCCTGGCCTCTTGAAATCCTCGGCACACGTTCAATTCGAATTAAATCGTGATTATTCCAGGCGGCGGAAGCAAGCACCACGAAGAGGGTGGCGGAAAGAAGCACAAAGAAGAACACCACGGTTCAAAAGGGGAGAAAAGTGACAAGGTGGGTAATTAGAGGCAAAAAAATTACGTTCTTCGATCTAATTTCTACTCTACTATTTCTCCTCTGCGAGTTTTCCATTCTTAACTTTTTCATTCCTGAGGAATAGATAGAACAGAAACCGCGTATCGCGATACCAACGCACGTCCCCGCGTTTCGCGCGCGTGGATTCGACAGCTACGCTGACATTACACAACGTATATTGTACGGGCGAGTGAATTCCTTTGGTGGCTACCTCCCCGGTTACCCGGCTCTTCCACACCCTTTCCTCTTTCGCAAAAGCAAGAGAAAACGAGGGGGCAGTTTGTCTTTATCCGGAGTGACAGGGTTGAGAAGTAGAGCCCTTGTCCCTCGGGCTATACCACAAGTTTGAAGGCGTGCGAAGGCATATCGGGTATATCAGAGGCGTACTTATAGAGTACATACATGAGGATGTTATATCAAAAATGCGTAGGAGATTCGACGAAGTGTGCGCAGTGTTTCGTTGTACCGATACGGAGACCTAAGGACATTCGTCGATTTCTTCTTGCCCTCAGGGATACAAAGCCGTCCACGAGTTTGACAAGGGCGAGAAAGGCCACCATGACAAAGAGGCGCACAAGCATCATTATGGAAATGAGGGTGGTCACGAAAAGAAACACCATGAGCAGGCGGCACACTATGGGGAACATCACCACGGCGAGAAAGGTGAGAAAGGAGCCAAGTTCGGAGAGGATGGCAAGCACCAAAAGGGGCACAGCACCAAAGGCGAGCACAACATATTCAAGAAGGTACGTATCCTCTGCGTTCGCGAGAGAAAACTAATGACAGAAACGAAAGAAGAGGACAAACTGAGGACGAGAAATTAGAAACTCCGCGATTTATTCGTCCCTTTCATCCGCAGGATGAGTACGAGAAGAAACAAGACTTCTATGACGAGTACCACGAAGGTGGGGACCATGAAAAACACGGCGGGCACCACGAAGAGCATGAAGGGAAGAAGGGTGGGCACCACAAGAAGGGCCACCACGAGGCTGCCCATCACGAGGTAAATATATTTAGTAATTTTCCAACGTTTTCGTAGTTTATGAATAATATTGTGGCTGGTTGTTAATTTCGTACTCGTTTCCAGGATCATCACGGGAAGAAGAAGAAGCACGAAGAAGGACACCACCACAAAAATCACAAAGGGCACAAGCAAGCTGAGGGTCATGATGCCCATCATCATCACGAATCAAAATACGGGAAGAAGGGGGGCCACGAAGATGGGAAGAAATGGGCGTACAAGAAGGGTCGTCGATGAGAAACAAGAATACTGTTGTTTGGTTCATTTCCTGATACCCGCAGTAGGCTTGGCAGGAATTTTAGAACCAGCGCGGCGGTTCGCTTCCTGAACCCGTTTTCCTGTTACCAACAAACTTGACTTTCTCCAATTCGCGAGAGCAAATACTATAATTACAGTAACACAGTAAAATATTCGTTGGACTCTTTTTATACGATAAACCTACATGATGTGTGACATTAAAACTGTTCCATACAAAACGAATGGCTCTTCGTTCATTCATCCATGTCCATCGCTCCCACAAATTCAGACGAATGTCGGAAAGCGGAAAAGCCGGAAAGCCGGAAAGGCAAATTGTCAAATATTCGAGCACGTATTACGAGTACTCATACAATTCTTTATTTATCTACGCGTTTCTATCCGCCAGTTGATCTCGAATGCCATAATTCTATCAAAAGTTCACAATGAGACAAGTCATATTTTTCCGGATGCTACACAATTTCCTCAAGCGTTTATTCGTATTTTATTTTATTCATGTTCAATGTTCGGTAATGTTTCATACGTTATTTTTACTCCATCTACGAATTCGTACTTCATAACGGATAATGATATACTACCGGCGACCGCAAGCGATGCAGTATTGAAAAATTTCAAATAAAAACCAGCTACACCGGTTCAGTCCGGCGGATCGGGGCGCGTGACTAAACGACGCCGAATTATCTAATACAAGTAGCTGCTGGTCACGATCTGCTAAAAAATTGATTTAGTATCCGAGGCACTCGACTAGAAACTCATCGACGACAATCTAACATTGCGGCAATTCAACGACACGAAATGTTTGACAGTGCAATATTTCTCCTCGTACAATTGCAGTAACGCTGCGATCCTCCATCATGACCTGAGTCTCCTTGTTGATCCCTTCTTTTTCATTGCTAGAATGCAGTACCTACTTTTGTAACTGCACCAGCCCTCGGCGATGTGATAATTGCACCTCGGTTCAATACCGATAAATGAATTCTACTTTTCCTTCACTTTTCCTAATCATTTCTACACAGTTCGACAAGGTCGATAGGAACGACGTGCAGAAGATTGAAGAAAACAATCTCAGCGAGAACCGAGCAGCGAGCATTCGCCCGCGCTCTCTCGACTATTCCGCATTCACGCAATCCCGGCTTTTCCATGCCTCGAATAACGCCGAGAGAACTGAAGCGAATAATTGCACTAACACATTAGGGTAATATATTTACAACTAGATGTAGGTACACAGAATTACTATATGAACTTACTCGCGCTCTTGCCTCGCACGTGCCACACAGAAATATAATATGTATTCATGTACTTATATACGGGGTGAGATATACAATTTTTCCAGAAAACACCCCAATTGGAACACAAATCTGAACGCTGAGCGTTCCCGATTCCAACGAATTATGCTTTCGGACAAATCTTTGTCAGCAAAGTAATAAACGACAGAATACTTTCGATATCTGAATTCAAAATTTGCGATTTTCAACCAAATGCCCAAATGAATCACCTTGTATGTGCATACATACATATCATGAATGTGCACACACACCTACAGATATTCACGGTTGACCCAAAATCTCGCGTCGGGCAGATTCCATGTGCGACGAACATGGCAAAGTCAGGCTGATCTCATACCACGTGAATATTAAATGACGCGTGGCTGTTCTTGGCGTTTAATTTGACTATGGTTCTTTCATTTCCCTCAAACATTTCATTTTACCTACCAGTCCCGGTCCCGTCCGCGATTAGGCGGGAAGATTTATCCATAGGAGGATGTAAGGCACGAAGGTTCCAGAGCCACGTTTTGGTCAGCGTTTATTACGAGACTGTTAACTTACAGATGAGAATTACGATCTGTGACGAGTGACACGGTATTTCTTGATAATGAGACTCTGAAATGCGACACAATAATTGTTTGGCAAGAAACTATTCGAAATAATACTGGGCTATAGGTATTGCGCAAAAGACTTTACGGTCTCAGTTCATAATACATAAATATTGTATAACACAATCAGTTGCGTTGCGTCCGAATGGTCCGATCTTACGGTTGAATCTTGATTAAAAATCGCTAATAGTATTTCATTTCATTCCCCGCAAAATTATTGCGGTCGAAGAAACAATGTGAGAGATGAAGCAACATCAAAGATCTCTACTCGGACTTGGAATTAACCTTTTTACGAAAACAATATTCCTATGGGTACGCCCGAAAATGGAATTAAACATAATATCGGTAGCCCCGAATCCTTCAATAATCGATTCTCAAGCACGACCACCTTCTTGTGCAAGGGAATGACGCTGATGATCGGATCGTTGAACAAGACGGACAATAACCGCCGTCCACCAACTTTTTGTTAGAGAAAGGAGGAAGCCGCGGCGGGGCGGAGGACCCAGTGGCAACAACCTGGCGATAGTTAATCGGTGGAAAATCGTCTTATCATTCAACCGGTCCGGGTAGGAACACACGGAGGCTGGACTATAACTGGGTGGCCCAAAGGCGAGAGAGGTCAGTCTACGCTATCGCGCCTGATTATGAAGATGCGGACAGTGCCGGTGGGGTGCGGATTTCTCAGCATATTATATCTAGCAGTATCGGTAAGACGTATACATAAACGGTTCTGTACCGTGCGTCACTTGCATCAAGATGCGGCTGTGGTTGAAGCTGATCAAAAAATCCCGTTTTATTTCAGATCCCGTCAGAATGCCACGGCTACGAAGTACCAAAAAGGCAGAGGTTCGCCGACCAGATGGCTGCGGAATCGCGCAAGTTGATAACGACCCCAGTGCCTCTCGGAAGTCTTAGCTCTGCCGAACAGCCGGAAATTCTCGAAGCAATTACTTATGAACCGCAGCGGATGATCGCGAGCGCACATGTGAAACGGAAAGTTGTGAATCCGACCAGACCTGCACCAGTAGAAGATGTCACGGTACCGAAAATCAACGTCTTTGACACGACGATTCAGCCGATTTTCAGGAGGAGACGAAAGCCCAAGATTTCAGGGGATGTCACCGAAATTAATCAGCCTCGCTCATACGTTGGCGCAGCTAGCGCTCCCGCGGTCTTGGCTTCCGTAGAACCGATCACAGGATCAACGACGATAATCCCTGATAGGTATTCCACGGAGGAGGTGACCGCGAGATATCGCCATAGAATAGCTGAGACGGACGTTCCCCGTCCGTTTAATTTTCACCAACACTTCGGTCTGCCGCAATCAACGATTCTGGTTACCCCTAAAGCAGAGGAAACTTCAACAGGTGTGCCGTCGTACGTGAGTGAAGTGATCACTGAAAGAAGCCCTCTAGTTTCGTCTAAGTACAGCGAAATCGCGGGGTCATTTGAGAAATCATTACCTATTGGACCGAGTGATCGACCAATTGTCGACACGGAATCATCGGCTCTCCACAGTGAGGAAGATACTCGGGGGACAGAGAGCGATGTTGAAAAGAAGGTGTATGATGCAGAAGAAGACGAGAAACCTACTGAGAATTCCGAATCTCGTGATGGTTATACTGCTGATCTCTCTGCTCGTTATGATGATGGAGTACCTACGCCAGAAGAAACGGTTCCACTCGCCAATGCTAATTATCGTGATAGCTACGAGGACGGCAACGAGCCTGGTCAAGAGTATGCTGCAAATTATGAGGTTCATGAGAATCATGAGAAAAAAGGTGGTGGAGGGGGACATGGCGGAGGTGGAGGAGGAGGAGGACATGGCGGAGGTGGTGGAGGTGGAGGTGGAGGTGGAGGCCACGGCGGCGGTGGTGGAGGAGGACACAGCGGAGGTGGCGGCGGAGGACACGGCGGAGGTGGAGGAGGAGGTCATGGCGGAGGTGGCGGAGGCGGAGGCGGAGGCCACGGCGGCGGTGGTGGAGGAGGACATGGGGGAGGTGGTGGCGGCAAAGCAGGCGGAGGTGATCATAAATTTGAGAAAGGCGGCGGGGAAGAGCACCACGGAGAACATCACGAGGTCCACGGCGAAAAGGGAGACAAGGTAACAATCTCCATGAAATTCTGAATAAAACGTAATCGCTAATAAAAACCACGTGCACATCAAGGATTCAAAATATTTGGCAATACGCGGCTCTCAAAATACTTCACTAATTCGATTCGATTCGATCAACCTAATTTTTAATCATATTTCCAGCACTACAAGGGGTGGCACGAGCACGATAAGGCCGAGAAGGGTCACCACGACAAGGAAGACCACAGCGGCGACTACGACGAGAAGAAAGGTAATAAAAAAGAACACCACGAAGACGGTGAGTATCATGGGGAACACCACCACGGTGAGAAAGGAACAAAAGAGGCGAACTTCGGCGAGAAGGGGGAGCATAAGAAAGGGCATAACACGAAGGGGGAGCACTTCATCCACAAAAAGGTATGTCATGCGTTTTTCGTTCTCAATTCTGATATTCTTTGTGTAATTCAGTTTCCAGCTTGGAAGTTGACGATTACATTTCCCTTCTTCCCGTAACGAGCCCAATTTCTCGACCAAAGCCACGTCAATGATTTTCATTTTCTTACGATATTTGTTAAATCGTGACTAGGAATTTCATAATAGTATCATTCTTTCGTGATTCGGCTGTACCCACAGATCAGTCACAACTGATAATAATTCTTTCATCGTATAACAAGTGTCGTTTCGAAGGAAATTGTTTATCTTTCTTACCCTGGTATTGAGGTCAGATACTCATATAAGAGTTCCGGAGCATCATTGCGTAGCAACGAACGCGAAACCTAAGTTCTCAGCTCCACATGAATATCTGTACCGACTAATTACGTGAAATATTCAATGGAAATATGGTATGAAAGTTTCGGAATTTCGACCACTTTAGGTGTCAATACTTACATCAACAAAATCAAGAGGAAGAAAATAAGAAAAACACTTCATAGCCTACTCTCCACTATAATTCTTAATCGAATTTGATAATACACCGACTCTCGCCTTGTCATTCATATTTGTCGATCGTTGACCGATTTCCGTATTGCAGGATGAGTACGAAAAGAAGACCGAATTCTTCGACGAATTCCATGAGGATGGTGGCAATGAAAAAGGTGGAGAGTACCACCACGAACATGAGAGCAAAAAGGGAGGACACCACAAATCTGGACACCATGAGGCCGCCGAACACGAGGATAAACATGGGAAGGAAAAGAAGCACGAGGAGGGGCACCACTATGAGGATCACAAGGGACATAAAGGAGCCGAGGGACACGAGGTGCACCATGATCATCACGACAAATACGGCAAGAAAGAAGCCCACGCCGAAGGTAAAAAATGGGCATACAAAAAAGGAGACGGAGGAGGCGCGGGAGGACATGGCGGGGGTGGAGGAGGGCACGGCGGCGGAGGCGGCGGCGGAGGTGGCGGCGGAGGAGCAGGAGCAGGAAAGAGCGTCCACGAAAGAAGATAATCTAGATTGCAGCCTCACCTCACAATTGATGCGAACAAGTCTTCGGTCAGACAGAATTGGCAAGAAAAGTTCAATATTTTTCCAAACAGCACCGAGGTTTTGCGAAGCCGCAGCTGTACGTAATGATTACGGACGATAGAGTGAATTTGTTAATTGTTTTTATATGCTACTATCGTCTGAATATGTACCTGCACATGAGAAATTAATTGACGATTGCGGACGCAACGGCACACGAATATTAAAGTTTAGTCAATATCATTACGTCTGATTAGTTTGATCTCCTTAGCCTTGCGATCATCTACCTCACATGCGCGCGCTTGCAGCAGCGCGGCGCGGTATGAATATAATATTTCATCGTCGCAAATAAATGTACAGACAACTCTGTATCCCCTCCGATGAAAAAAAAAAAAATAGGAGAAAAATAAAACTGTCGTCGTCTTATTGACGTAACGCTGAAATATATAGCCGGTAAAATTGTTGATCTTGATTGCCTCGGTGTTGTCGGAATCCATCCCCGTTCCCAATCCCCAGTCCATAGCATGACGTAGCATAACCTGCAGGACAGCGCGTGCCGACGAAGAGTTATATCGGAACGGAGAGGAGTATCCACGCGGCTTAAAACAGATATTATTAATTCCTCGTTTCCCGCGTGATTATCTTCGGAAAATGGCTGGCGCGATTTATGAACCGTTTTTAACCGAGTCCCGTTATCCGGTCTACTATAAATAATACCTACTCGGCTTACCCCAGTGTGTATGCACTCAACGGATGACACCTGTCCGCAGGCGAGGGGAATCAATTGTACGCGTGATTTACTACACGCACGGTGATAATAACGTGGATATCATCCGATAGCGACATCCCCGACATCTCTAGCTCATCGTTAACGCGACGAATCGTTAAGCGCTGTGGGAACGTACACCCTCGGTCACTCGATCGGCACGTACTCTCAACAGTCCCGTCGGCGATCCGCCTGGCATTCTCCCGAGGAACCGCTGGACCCGCGAGAGGATCCATGGATCCAGGGCTTCGAGATCCTTGGGTCAAAAGTTGGAATTCATTGGCATGTTCCGATAATCTCAGTTTCACCGGAAGAGGAGATAATCAGTGAAGAGAAATTCTCCAGGGAGGAGCGAAGAAGAGAGTTGGCAAAATTTCTGAACATTAGTCAACTGCGACACTGCGATTATAATTAATTCATCACTTTTCTCGGGAATATACTGCCTCGTAATATATCGCGAGATCGATAACGCGCACCGAGGCTTCGTCAGCGGATGCAATCGCTTGCATTCTTTTTCAAAATTCAAAGATCAGAAGATTGGGGTTGAAATTTTATCGGATTTACAGTTTTCATCGCATTTCCGTTCCATCGTAATAACTGCCGAGTATTCACCTCCTCCTCTACCTTTTCCCACCAGTCCTGTACGTGTTCACCAGAAAATTGCACGAAAATAATCAGAGGAACTAGGAACCGGGTTCTCGCACTCGTAGTGATTGACCGTAAACTCAACTTCTTTTTATTTCATTCTTTATATTACTCTTCATTCGATTTTGTCCGTTTTTCCCCGATTCCAAATTGCCGTAGCCGAGAGCATCGTCTATGGTATATACAGACACGAGCACCTAATAAGTATGTACATACATATAGTTGAATTTGATCGGCTGTAATATGAACGTCGCGAAAGTCCCGAAGTAACGGCTGAGCAATTCGATTCTCTTATATTGTTCCTCCATGTTCTCGGCACATGGTCGTAGCGGACGTAGCGGTCACTGGAGCAACCCGAAACCAGCTCATCCTGGGGCTCAGGCTACCTGGATAGGCGATAATGTCCTCGACTGCCGCACATTTACGGCTCGTTTACGATCCAAATCCGCAAATCGTTCGCCGTACAGGTAAAAGTAGGAGTGTGGTACATACATACATGCGTAGATGGGTACACGCAAACGATGAGCGGTGGCGAGGCGTGGCTAAAAGCCATCCCTCGCACACTAACATACATTGACGCACAAAATTCGACTATAAGACCATTTCTTACGAGATAGATTTCTCTCCGAAACGCTTGCAAAATCAATTGAATTAGTTTGCATTGTACTGTATACGAAGAGTCGGCGAAAATTTCGCTCCTACATTCGAAATATTTATGCGACATGGGCAACAACTTGGCTTTGGATGAATGAAACGGAGTAGGATGGATTCCTTGCTGTGTAAAAAATCAATAAATTATGACGAGTTCGGTGAGAATTTAATCAATTTTCAACTCAAGCATGACTGTGTTCATAAATTAATACACTTGTCGAGGTCGAAGTCGTAATCCAGACTCCTGAAACATTGCTAGATATCACAGTCTATCCCCTCAGCCCCTCAGCCCCTCGGCCCCTTAACCCCTCGACTGCCATTCTAAAAGCTAATTGTTCGCGCCCCTGGCGCGGCGCGACTAATTCTCACCTTACCTCACCTCGTTCCGCTTTCTCGAGTACAAATAAATGTGAGCGTAGGTATGTGTGTGCCTATATGCCAATGTGCCGAGTACATACTACACATGAGTAAATTTAGCGCTTGGGGTGTATTGCTTCGATGGAAAATATCTGCTCCACTAATTCCAGCTAGTGTGAGTGTTTCGATTCGTGTGTAGTACGAGGGGTTAGCGTATAAAATATACTCATATGAGTGTATAGGCTGTTCCCTGCGTTCCCTAGCGCTCCTTATCCATATAATACCCTACAGTAGTTCAGCGGGAATGATAAAGTAACGCAAGGCACCCGAACGTAGAGCCAAGTGAGCGGCATGAAAAGCGATACAATATAACCCAAGTAATGTAATGTAACGCGTTACGTGACGGTGAAATGGAGACATCCGATATCCTCGAGGATGTCCGGGATCCTGCTCGGAGTCTCTGGTCTCTCCGGTCCTTCCACATCTCCCCCCAATACTCCCATCGAGCATGAACCCATACCTATCTCTTGTTATTTTATGAACGAGTCATTTTTTCTCCTCTCCTTTGCTTTTTTCCTCCGTTCTCTTTGACTTTCAGCTATTGACATGAACGGTTTTCATGTATTAAATAGGTGTATCCAAGATCAGAGCAAAAGTTCCGGTGAATTATATTCAGCTCCCTTCTTTCTTTGGGTTTCCGTTCGTTCGCTGCTTTCTTTCCATTTTGCCGCGTATTTATTCACGCGTGGTGTAAAAAATGAGCCTAAAAGGAGTAAGCGGGGGCGGGGGCGGGAGGGGGAGAGGGAGATGGAGATGGACACGAGGATACGGCTGCTCCCACGGCAAAGTCATCAGCTGAAATAATTCCGAAGGCAGGTAGGTATGAGCGTAACATTTGAAATTCTCAATCCCTATCACGTGCTACGCGCGGCATAGGCATGCCTCCTCTATCAACGATGACATACGATTCTCTCTTTCACATTCCGTCTCACACAGCTAGCTTCTTATTTCTTTCGCCGTGCGCTCTGGGAGCTCGCCATGAAATAGGAGAACGTGGGCGCATCGTTAAACGAACGAATGTATGTAGGTACATACAAACGAACGAGCAAAACAAGGGAAACGCTAGGTCGAGGGAGGGAGATGGTACTACATGTATATAGGTACATACAATAGCTACCCAAGCTGCCGATTACCCTGTACCTACAATTGCAGGGAAAACCGTCGAGTGGATTTAATTGATGAACGTGAGAGGAGCCGCGTGCGATGGGTCTTGCCGACCGATAAACTACGTTCACAAGCTGGCCGCGGTGCCGCGGGGTCTAAAGAGAAAAAAACAGCAACAGCTGTTTCAGTTATTGTGTACCCAGTTTAAGACATGAAATTCAACTACCTTTTTCCGGCTCCTAGCTACGCGGGGAGGCAGCAGTTTTATAGTGAAATAAATCGAACGGAATTATATTGGCGTCATAATATACCGAGGTGGAGGTCAGAAGAGTCATTAAACGGAAAAAGGCGATAAATATCGACGCGGGAGCTACCGATCTCCAGTTGTTGCCGATCAATTAGCCCTTCATTATATCGTCGTATATAATAAACGTAGAAATTCATCCCCTCTGCGCCCGCGGCCGTACGCTTGTAATGTCTAATAAAACTACGGTCACCGCGGCATGCCAATTCCGCTTCTCTTCTCTACCTTTTCGTTCTTTATCATTTTTGTTTTCCGGTCCCGTCGCCAGTCCCGGTGTTTTGCAATTGGCCCGAGAGTAACGCGAGTATAACGTCATGCGTCGCGACGGCGTCGTCCGCGTCGGTGGCAGCAGTGGTTGGTGGTAGCGGCGGCGACGAGCGCAGGGGTTGAACTTGTTATATAGGAGACCGGCGCGGCCCCTTCACCGTCATTCTTACGCCGACTGCAACGTGCGTGACCGGTGGTCGTGGTTGTGCCGAAGAACATATTGAAGTATCTCTCCATCTCCGTACGGTACGAGGAGAAAAAAGACAGAAGTCTAGAAACTGTTGGCGACAACAGGAAAACGAAAACAAAAGGCGGAAGAAGAAGACGAAGAGAAGCGGGAGGAGCCAAGCAGGTGAGTTTTTTGACAAATTCGGCTATTTTTTACTATTTTTTTCGTGTATAGCTCTATATTTTCTCGAATTTCGTAAATTCGACTATCGATGTGGAAGCTTCGTTATATTAGTAACTCAAATCGTCGTGAAACGATGACGCCATCGATTGCATATCATTCGTACAGTAGAAGAGATAGATGCGGAATAGCTGCGGGAGTCTATTTCGTAGCTATACAGAAGTCGAGGGATAGCAAAACGGCCCGCAGAGGCTAACACGCGCGCGGATCTTCGTTTTTATTGGCTCTTGACACGGCTCTCTCGAGACTCTCGAGTTTCACTTACGAAAACAGGCAATAATCGCACGCCGCCAATATAAAGGCAGCCAAGCCCAAGGGTGTCGGTTTGCATTCCTGTTTTCCCATATCCCCACCCACACCATGCCGTCGCAAAATTCAAAGGATTGACAGAGCTGCGGCCGGCTATAGGTATAGCTAGACTAAACGTGTTCGTACGTATAGAAGCCTGTATACGCAATGTTTACGGATCAACCAATAACTCGACCGCTTTCGATATACGCACGATTGCCATTTCCCGATCTGCGGTAGCGGAGGAAAAAATAAGGTACCGTCATGCGGTTACGGAGGCTGCGGTAGAACGGGTTGCATTATACAGAAAATGGAATTTCGGGAATGAGGACAGTACAGTAATAGGCAATGCGAAGAGCGGATAATGCGAAAAGGGAAAACGGAGAATGGGGTTTCGGGTTGGGGGTATACATCCTCCTGTTGACGACGTAACGGATCAAGCCGATGAAAGAGTAAGGATTTATCATAAAAGGACGATGAAAACGTGGGCGGGATATAGGGGATTCGCGTTCGTTATTAGCCGGGCGTTATTACTGAGGCTTAGGATCGTAAGCGAACAAGCATCGGCGAGAGGCCGGCAAATATCTGAACGATCCTTGTTCAGGTTATAGTCTATGTGACTTGTCCTCCCGCCGCGCCGCGCGAGCAATACCTTCCTACCTCGCAACGTTATGTAGTACAGCTTATCCTGGCTGTATGTCCATCCGATATGGGAAAAATGCTGCGATATCTGTACCCAGAGAGCCTTACACAAAGAATCCGCAAACCGCGAGAGCCCGAAGTACATAGGTACATATCTTCGGTCAACCGGGTCCCAACTTTTCATCCTGTTGCTAGTAACAAAGCAGGTCAAGCAGGCTCTTTTCTGCAGCCACTTTGTACACTTTTTCATAGATCCGTGCGTACATACGTACGTACAACACAACACGTAGGTACCTCGGACTTCTACAACACGATATTACGCCTACGTCAACACGGTGGACATGGTTTCTGTATTTCAACGCGGTCTACCAGTTACCATATTGCTTTCGAGATATATGGAAATCGGAATACAGAAAGTTCTACTTTTGGAATAGTGTGTAACATTTGGTCGAGAATTTAATGTAACGGCTTCTAATCGTTGATGGAATCTTTTTTGAGAATTTACTTTTTCACGCCTCGTTGTGCACAGAATTTTCCAATTATTTGGCAATCGCCATTTCCAAATTGGACACAAAGATGTTGAGGAAGCAGATTCTCTCTACCGTTTCGAAATGACAATTATTGGAAACCGGAAAAATCGCGGTAGGTATGCTTTTGCCCTGAAGCAATTTACTCCGATCGCAGATCCAAGATCGAAAATCTAAATTTTCTTCAAATTTTGGCTTCAAAACAAGAGGATCGCAGAGAATTCTGTAATTTTCTTATATATTTCCCAACACTTCGCAGTCCTCGAACACGCTCGCTAATAATATACTTCGTCCGACATCGAGGTAATATTCGCGGTGTTTCCGGAGCTTCTTGTATTCCAGATGTTGCATAAGCTTACAATAAACATATCGTAATATAAACGCGTAACCGTTCCATGTTTATATTTTCATGAAACCGACGTCCTATAATGCCAAAATTGCGTGAAAACGATTTATGTTCCGTCGTTTTTAGGGTACCCGCTGCTGCAGAGCTGAACAGGTGCGATAGTCGTTCGGTGAACGTGCCGTCTACGGTCTACTGCTCAAGCTTCTGCACTCGCAAATTTAATCAACACAAATCGTCGAAATTCTATTACTGTTTAAAAGACTTTCGGTGTACGCGACGCTCCATGATATTCTGAAATCATACACCCATATATACTTTTCTGTGATTACAAACAGTCTGGGCAACTCCTTCCGCTATTCCTGCGCTCTAGAACTGTATACACGAATTCGGAAAATCTGGAATATCATTTCCCAACTTTGAAAGTCATCTTTCAAAGCGGTTGGAAAATCATGATAAGAGAATTCCGTCACGTCACATACAAGTTTCCGGTAGAAATTTTTCGACCCCCTAGTTCTGGCCAAATGAATCTTAGGCTCGTGCAGGTATAATGCGATCTAATAGCAAGCTGTTCTCCGTGAGAGCGCGGGCCTCAATAATCAAGATTTCGAGGTGCTGCTCCTCCTCGCCGTTAACGCTACAGGTTGACGTGAAATCTCATCCGTCATCTCGTCGGCGGTTCCCATCAGGTCTTCGGAGTACATCAATAGTTCGACGAGACTCTGCACATCCCACAGATTTTCCAACCGCAACTCCAAGTCTGTGAGGACGCTTCGGCTTATTTGATTTTCGGAGGTAAAGAGGCGCTAATTTACGAGAGACGGTGTTAAACTTTTGGGAAACACCGTGTGATCTCCCTGAGTGTTCTGGTACAGTACGTATTCAGTATATAGTACTACGTGTCGGCTCATCGACTCGCGGATTCTCCATTAGGTATATCCGATACTTCATCATGCGTATAACGTGTTCAATAAATCCGGAGAAACCAGGAAGAATAAAGAGGCAAAGGTCTCAATCAATCAATATCTCAGTATATCCAAAGTTCGAGTGCTAACTTCATTATGTACAGGAAGAATATATTTTTAATATGGCGTAGATGAGTTTTTTTCACCTCTGAGATACTACTTTTTTTTTCTTTTCCTCTCTTCTTCTTCTCTTCTTGCCTCCGCCATTTACTCCTTTCATCTTTATCGCATATTAATTTTTACCATCGCGCGCGGATCAAACTATGAAGAGGTTTTTTTCATTGCGCCTAACGTGGGGGCCTAACATTTCAAACGTTGAAATTTCGTCGCTGGACAAACTTCGGAGATCAACGCATGCGAGATCGCGATATTTGCAGCATCTCCAACTTAGGTAGATCCGAAACAGAGAACCGATGGATTTTTCACTAATAATTTGTAAGAAATTTTGTGTTTCTTCTCTCTTCTTCTTACTCGTTTTCGCTTTCTCGATTCACTTGTCAGCATTTTTCCATATCCATCCGCCACGCCGTATATCAGAAAAGAACAAGCATAACACGGCGGACGAAAACAAACAGAGGAAAAACAAGCCTGTCCGATTTCTCTCTGTACCTTGAATCTAGCTGTTCAAAAGAAAATTTTCTGCCCCCCTGTACAACCATGACATCAGGGCAGTTCTATCTGTATACGAAACCAGATATTATTATTTTTATTGTACTTTTTCTTCCCTCTATTCTCTTCCCGTCCAATAAAATCTTTCTCTTTATTTCCTTCTCTCAGATTCTGCCACTCCCCGACCTACCCTTCTGCAACCCATGCATATGGTGTCCTTTTCCACTAGGAATTTCATTCCCACGTCCGTTGTTCATGCCGCAGTATTTGATACGAAATACGTTTCTGCATCGATAATATTCTTACCGTTGTTTCATTTCACAATGCGACGTACCCCGGTGCGGTTTCAAATGTCCTCAAAAACTGTATAAGATTATATTTTCTCTTTTTCTTTCACCTTTATACGCCATTTCTCTACGTCCCATTTCGAATTTCTGTTTCAGTTACTCTTAATATTATCAAAAATAACGGTAAACAATTTATAACGACGGTTTTAATCACGCGTGACACAATCGGTTGTTAAATCCGTTAAAAGATCATCTCTCAGACCGCAGCGCGCACGACGCACCCCTCTGCAAAGTTACCTAATCATTCCGTCGTGTATACTGATATCCGCGCAGTACGTGCGTGCTGTAGTCTGCCACTAATGCGTGTAAAATATACCCGTATGCATACCTATGTGAGCGGGATTTGGGAACGTAATGCGATGTTTGAGTGTGTATGAGCGGACCGCGCTCACTCGACGCGCCGCCGGATTTTGCAGTTCGTATATAGTAATGGCGTCGGTAATGACAATAATAATAACGGGGTTGGTATAGTAATGACAATAGTAATAAAGCGACCCTCGTTGCATATAAAGACCGCACGTTCTCTTCACGGGCCGCTTCATCCCCGAACGACCGGATCAACTCGTAAAGGCGAGAAATCTCGGGGTCCGACTCTCAACCATTAAATTTTCTACCCCCTAGCCAGAGCGTGAACGCATTATAACAAGTCGCGAAAATTCCTTCGAAAAGCTTTGCGGATCAAGATGGAAAAGTTAACAGCTTTCTCGTATATTTTCTTCCTGTGATGGATCCCACTGTTACCTATTTACTCAACGATATGAATGGGGAAAATCGGCGGAAGACGACGGACAATCTCAATTCATATGGATACGAATTTTCATTACGATATATTTCGCTCAACCGGTCAAGTGTGTAGAAATAATAGTAAGATCAGTTTGCACGTTTATGTAAGTTGCATTTCGAGAGACGAAAATCCAAATTTTCAACTCTTTCGCCAACTAATTTATTCAATTTTCTTACCACTGCATTCGAATATATTCTCCTTTTTCGATTCGAAGTCGTAGTGATAAAATATAATCAGCTAATGAGTGCCCGTTGTTCTTGAATTTATGTGACTTGGACTCATTTCTACAGAAATGATACTCACAATCAGTTTTCAAGACAAAAAGTGTATGCCGAAAAGATTTGGAGATTGGGATCTACCCTTTCGGGAAGATGGGTAAACGGGGATGCCTGAATCTGAGCCAAAGAGCGCGGAAAAAATCTCCATCTAATTTGGTAATAATCCTAAAGCTCTTCACACACTCCGGTAATTCTAATAAACAAAAGTGCCGAAGCACTCTTGTTAATTAAATGAATCGGAGAAACATATACTCAGAAGAAGAACCAACCAGCTCCCACGTTTTGTGCAGAGATATGCAGGTAAAGTCGGTCCGACAAAACGAATTCGCTACAAAGAATCCAAAAAGCGAATAATTTTCAAAAGTAAAGCATACCGAAAAGAAGAACAAAAGAAACTGTGGTCTTTGCCCGTTTATACTAAATTCTCATGTAGCGTATATAGGTGTGTATAGTCATTAAATAAAAAAGCGAATATCCCGCGTCCCGCGTCCCTCGTCTCTTAATTCCTTTAATTTCCTTTTGGGGCTCAGAGCGATGAGATACAACGCTTACGTCGCCAGCAACGTACCGCCTAACTTAGATCCATCTCACCGCAGTATCTCCCTGTTAAAGAAGACAACTCGGAGGCCGGTGGCGCGGGCGTCGCGACGTAACCCGGAATGAAAAACACGTTCTCTAGTTCTCCCTCTCCCCCGGCTCTGGTGATAATTATCTGCACGAAAAGGGGGGATGCGGCAGCTGCAAACTGGAGCCGTAATCTCGTCCGAGCAGAACCCGCCGGCGATTGCGAAAAATACAGTACAAGCCGACTTCTGGCTTCTTCGCTAATCTCTTTGACGGCGGGAAAGAAGAAGGGGAAGGGAAAGGGGACGGGGACAGAAAAGAGGGAGAGGGTGAGGGAGAGGGAGAGGGAAAGAGCGACGAGAATTAACCACTACCTGCGGGGTTATTCGATGCCGGGCGAACGCGCGACGTCAAAAAGCTTGACGGGGGGGGGACGTGGGAGGAGAGAACGGAGGACGGCGGGACGCGACGTGGCACCTGTTGCCGTCGTAGCAGAGATTTCATCCGACATTTAAACCGTCCTCCCGTGCCTTATGTACGTATATACGACTTTCTGCCCCTTTAACCAGTTCACCGTTTTCACCTTCTTCGTAATTACGGCCCTCTGCAGGGTTTCTCTAGCTCGCACCGTCCGGCAGCTCGCTCATTTCTCGTTAATTTTTCTAATGGAATCATACTTTTAATTTTCTCCTACCATTGCCTCTTCCACCTCAACTCGACGAATGCCCAACTGGCACCCTGGGAATGTAGATTGCGTCCGAAACCCCTCAACACCCCTAGTGGGTCTACGTCTGGACGATCGCGATGGGTGTATTCTGCACCCTCTCGGAAATGGAAAGCCCCGTTCCGCCGTAGCGTATAGACCGGGTAAAGAAAGAGAGAGGTGGGTGGAGCTGGGTGCACGGAGTGATGATGTCACCCGATCTCTTATCGATACTTGCAGAAGGGGATGGTTTTAGCCTTATTTTATTTTCTCTTTCGTTCTTCGCGCTTTTCCCCCGTGCAATAATCTGCCTCCGTTTCTACGGATATGAAGCGAGGTAAAGAAAAAAAGAAAAGAAGGCGAAGAACAGAGGCTAAGCAAGAGGGGAGCGGACGGAAGAGGAGGGAAATTTGCGGAAAGGATAGAAGAGGGCTAAGCCGAGGGCAAATTTATGTATAAGCGAAAAGTATACCGCAGTCTAAGAACGGCGGCGAAGAGTACCGGATCGAGGCATGGGCATACCGTACCCTATACTCACTGCACAGATATAATACATAGAGATCCAATCTCCTCCGTAAATAGCTTTGATATAACATTGGTATGATGACGGTTATTTCCCGCGTCATTTTCATCCCGATTTCTCCAAAGAACGCGCGACTTGCACCCAGCAGGCTTAGATTTGCCCCCGGCAGCTATCATCCCCTCTTCATGGACTGCCGAAATATATACCTACGCGATCCCATTAATCATCCGCCGTGGGGTTATTCACGGAGAAACATCTTATCTGAATCCAAGCGTGCGCGAACGTATCTACGGTTTCTACCTTTTCATATCGCGGGACGCGAATTCATGCGGCTCTGTATAGTAATTTGCGAAAAATAGGCCGTTTCGCGTCATTGATTATTGCAGCTTTCAATCTAGCAGCGTTAACAAACTACACCCTCGATTGAATTTTGTTTTTTCGACGGCTGTGCCGTTGTTAGATTATCAGGCGGTAATCTTAGGTTTTCTTTCACGATATTACGAACTTTCAAAAACGGGTCGGCATGAATTCTGCGTGTGAAAACCACTAGACTATTCTGCTCGTCCCGCGAAACCGTCTCCAGATATCAATTCTTGAGAATATCGTTTGATGCTATTTTTGACAAAGGATACAATTTTCAAAATCGGTCATCCATAAACTTATTACCCTCGATTTCGGGGCTAGAATTGAAATGTCGGTATTCTCTTCTGCGGATCTGCACCAAATCACATTCAAACATCGAATTCAAAGTTAATCCGTGAAACCATTCGGCTTCAGGCTCAGGCAAATGAAATAAGGAAAAAAGAAGTATAGCAGTGCAGGTGAACGCATTCGAATCAGTTCTTTGATGTTATAACAGCGAATATAGCAGAATTACGATTCATCCGAATTTTCAATAACGCGTGCTACATAATACGAAACCGTAATTTGGTCCGTCGCTAACGATAAGGGAATTTCTCCGTCGAAATTTCAGATTCCTCGATTATTACACTCGGTGGAGGCGTCGCTGCGATACACCCGGTATCAGCCGAGTAACTGTAATATCCGCAAGTGTTAAAAATATCTCCGGTATATTATTTACCCGAGTTAAATAGCGACAGGTATTTGAAACGAGGAATGAAAGTGCGGCAGAAAATCCCGGCGGTTTGTACTTACCACGCGCCACGCCGCGTCGTTCGAGTGAAAAGTCGTTAAGAAACCACAGACAGTGGGGGCGCGTAGCTAATTAAATTACTGCAGGGTAGTCAATTAACGAGTACCACCAAGAGGTGGAGTGGAAACTCTCGGAGCCACACGGGAAACCTGGGAACTGGATATCGGCAAACCTCTCTCGCAACTGCCGCCTCCAGTATTTTATCTCTCAATTATAGAATGCTGCGAGCAACACTGCACCTTCGCACTTCA
Organism: Phymatocera aterrima; assembly: GCA_963170745.1. Taxonomy (NCBI): domain Eukaryota; kingdom Metazoa; phylum Arthropoda; class Insecta; order Hymenoptera; family Tenthredinidae; genus Phymatocera; species Phymatocera aterrima. The sequence goes on from OY720668.1 coordinate 1,307,122, forward strand.
TATTAAAATACTAGTCGGACGTACGCGTCTAGGTATAGGTATAAAATAATTGCATAGAATAATTGAATTCCAATTCAATCCACACATGTCATAATCATATGATAACGAGAATTTCACCGCAGCCGAGTTGCTAATAGGTTTCAACGCTCTAGGTGAAGAGGAAAGCGCAAAAAGACGAAAGCTGAGTCGATAAGAGGAGGAGGGGAGGAAAAAATGAAGAGCTTCGTTTTTGGACTGACCTGTTCCTTCCTGCTATTGGCGGTGAGACCATCGTGGACGATGGATGAGACGCCATCTTCGTCCCCGGTCGAGTCACCGTCGGGAAATTTGGATTTGGAAACAGAAGTTAACCCGGATGCTTTTCTTGGTGGATTCGAGCTTCAGGGTAGCCCGGGGAAGCGCGCTTACACATACGTCTCCGAGTACAAGAGACTCCCCATCTATAATTTCGGTCTTGGAAAACGTTGGAGCGGAAGTAACGCGGACGAAGAGAAGGTAAGATCTAACCACCGGTTCCGTAGTCCCTCGAGGACCAGAGCCTTATGTTCCGCGTCGGGCGCCTGTAATCCATTCTTCCAGAGAGCGCGGCTCTACTCGTTCGGACTTGGGAAACGTGCAAGACCGTACAGCTTCGGGCTTGGTAAACGCGGCGGTGATTCATCCCAGACACCTTCGTTCGTTATTCGCGGTGAAGACTACGATGGATTAGGCCGCGAACCACCCGCAGCGGTTGATGATTACTTGGAGAAACGTAGCCGATCTTATAGTTTCGGCTTGGGCAAGAGAATGGCTAGCGCAGACGACTTCGGCGGACTACAACGCTTCAATTTCGGACTCGGCAAAAGACCCAGCGAGGATTTTGGACATCGGTATAAATTCGGTCTCGGTAAACGGAGGCTCATCGTAGACGACGACGACGACCAGCAGCTTCAGAACTTGACATCCTAGACCCAAAGTTCGAATCCGAAATTTCTATCTCCCATTTCCTTTTCTACTTTCACTTCAAATTTTTCCTCTTCTTGTCCCGCCCCTTCCCACCTTTTACCACTGCAGATCACCTCCGAGCATATTCCGTTGTTCGGAAATTATACCATAAGATTATGAACATGTAAACATAATTTTGATGAAAAAAAATGGAAAAAATTCGGCCGGATCACCTTCGATATGGAATAGCTTTATTCCGCGGGAGAGAGACCAGAGAGAGAAGTAACACATGCAGTCTTTCAGCGAGCAGGGGATAACGGATCGTGTATCTTCGCTGTATTCTTGAAGTTCAGTCAGATCCTCGTATTAGCTTATCCTAGTGGACATAAATTCGCAGATTTATTACGGCAACGTGGATAGAAAGATAACAAGATTCTCCATTCCGGAGTACAGTGTGATAAATGCTCCGATGTCTTCTACTCGCTATTCACTTGATCGGTAAAGGTCATTTGTTCGGTTTACCCTATGATGATTAATTATTTCATTAAAATAAGTGAAAACAATGTATAACCTGTCTATGAGTAAACGGAAAAATAATAATAATAATAATAATAATAATAATAATAATAAAGCGGCTATCTGTAACCCACGGTGTGTCCAATTACCAATTCCTGCAATCGGCAATCGGCAATCGGCCGGTGTTCCGATAACGTGGCGGAAAGAAAGCCCGTAGAACATAATTAGATGAATGAATCTATAACAAAAAAAAAAACCTGGTAATTTGTGTACCGAATTTTGTCTCTCAATCCGCATGCCGTCGCATTGAATGAGTATCAGAAAGCGTGTTCCAAAGAAATCGGTGGGACGGTGTGTGTATAGTTTCTGAAAAGGTAACACAGTGAAAATCCGGTGGAACGAAGCTTGAACATATCGCAGATGTGTGAAATAAAGGGCATCGAAATTCATAAATCTCACAATATAAGTTGCGGGAGCCACGCAATGGCTAGTGTTTTCCGATGTGGTATCGGGCGTCGAAGGAGGCGTACATCGGGGGTTTCCCAAGAGACCAAGATATACGCCCGTCAGTTGGTACACTGAATTCGGTAGAAGGCTTGTTTAGTATTGTGCACCGTGCGTTATATGGACAGGCATAAAAAAGCACGATGGAGAATCGGCCGAAACGAAATTGTGAAAGGAGAAATAATATACCCAAAGGATCCCTGCCCCCGGTGATTTTTCTTCTTGCCCTTTTCCCACCTGGTTTATCCTCCCTGAGTGTAACTTGGTCTCCGAATCTCGAATGGAATACTTCGGGCAATTGGAACGACGGATTTTTACCGGAGAATGGTACTCGCGTTATTTTTCCCGTTGAAATGCGACTGTCGGTTGGTCTCCCGGTACAAAATTATCCCCTTGATATCGCAGGACTTGAACTGCCGCGGGATGGTGCTCTTGCTTTATCGCAAAATGGAATTCTCACGGTAAGCTGATATAACTTTGATTATCATCTTTCCTTTCACTTCATAATCCCACTCATAGAATTCATCTAGTTCATCACTAAGAGGATGTGCTCCCGGATCTAATTGTACGTGATTGAATCTGGCGGCGTCTGTTCAGAATTGGTAAACCCAAGTAGATCGCATCAAATTGAGCCGTTCAATGTTAGATTCGATAGAATTGACACAATTAGCCTAAAAATTCAGATCTTGTGCGATACAATAATCAGATTTCAATTCGACCTATAATCGGAAATAGATATACCTACCTGAATTGTTCAGTCTCCCAGTAAGAATGTAACGATAGAGAGACGTATGGGTACGCTCTATATGAGCCTCTTGGCCACTGGAACCTGTGTAATTCAATTTCATTCACGGTTTGTATGCCCATGTATATTTGCGAATGATTTGACCGCTTCATTAACGGTGCAAAGCGAACGGTTTTAGGTCTACGTTGACCCGCTGCCCCAAAAGGTAAACACTGAACCACAACAGAAATATAATAGCAAGCGTAGATATTCATATTCGTACATAAGTCAAGACGGTCTTCAATATCGAAAGTGAGAAAACTCAGTTGCAAATTTCCAGAGAATCCAGTTCTCCTGTAAACGTTATAAAGTATGTTAATCAATCATATAATTTCATGCGAAGAATAGAATCTCGGTTTCCGAACTTCGAAATGTCCGGCTAGCCAGGCTGGCTAGCTGCAGGGTAGAGCAAGATCCTCATAGAATGGAAAAATACAAAAGCCACGTGAGTTCAACTGCGGTCCGTGGATGTGTATGGCTGCGGCATATTGCTCTATGGCTGCAGAGCTGTGTTTCATTCCGATAACGATGATTGTTTGAGAAATATATAGCATAGGTAGTAGTGCATACGAGAGTAGGAATAGAGGAAATTGCATAATGCGCGCGTTATGCACGCTCGAGCGGATGATGCGCGTATGTGTCTAAAAATGCATGAAAACTCACTTCAAGTCCACGCTCCTGTACAGAGAGAAAAAAATCGTTCCCCTGGATTTTTTTTTGCTGCTCAATTTCCCTCTTTCTTTCATCTTTTGTCGTTTGTTTTTCAAAATTAGCACAGAGTCTGAACGATCAATCCAATCTACGCGTATCTACTATTTCCGCGTGCAATTGCTCCCTATAACTCCTTCAGGCAACGCCTCGAACGATTCGATCGATTGTATCTAGACGTAAAGCAAATGTATTGTAAAGTAAACGTTCGGTTCTCAATCTATACCCTTTTATACGTGAGTATGTCGAGGCAACACTTCGCCAAGCCCAATTCTTACAAGAGACTCCTCTAAACTGACGGTTATATTGCCACGGATGTAACACGGATTTCCGGAGACCACTTTCTCATCGATCACTCGATCACTAATGTATTTACTTCGTAATTGTGCCAATGTCAGTACTACGTCGGCGTCTATGGATCTCCGCAGGCTCGAGTTACCGTAATACATAATCGCATCTAGACTACAAGATGCTGCAACGAAATTATTCCGGACAATTTGGCAAAGAAAAAAAGCACACGTCTATAGAACTCGAAATGTCCTTTTTGCGTAAAAATGTTCGAGCGCATTTCCTAGGAGCTAAACAGAATAAAACATTAATTGAATGAAATTATAACGAAACACAGATGAGTGAGGCTAAAGCCTCTGCAAAGAAGGCGCATTGGTCTCTTGAAGGACCTCTACTGTGGGTAGACCCGAGCAACTGGAATTCGAAAAAGTCGTCCAATGCGGTGCCGCATTTAGAAAGAATCCCGTGCCAAGATGACGTCGTAATTTTGCCCAGTTCCAAACGTATCCTCAGTATTCGATTACCCGATTTATCCGGAAGTACTGTACGAGCTGTAAGGTTGACGGACGATACCGGAAATCTTCCATCCTGGGAATGGAGAAATCTTCAAATGCAATCTTGGAGAGAATTTTCCTCCGGACCGATGACCGTTGGGTGCGTTCCGCGTACATCGAGTTGTGAAAAAAAATCTTTGCAATTATTTGATCTAGGAAATTATTCCGTCAATTTGCTTATCGCAGATATACCGGCGTGCAAAGCTGCTTCGATTGCACTTGTCAACCTCATTCGGTGGGCAAAAATCTTTTAACAGAAGTTTGTCGGTCCCGGGGAGCCAGCTGCGGAGAATTGGAGTGCGGGTATCCTCTGTCGGTTGGTAAACTGATTGAAAAACGCCTGAAATACTAATAGAGAACTTACATGGTTAACGAATCATTGACGTGTTGCCTTCTTGTTACTGTGTTTTTCACGATGAACCAATAGATCGAGGGACACTGCTGCTACTACTGCGGAGCTCGCATTATTCTCGCGGACAAGACTTCGCTGTCATTGGCAACAACTGTGGCGAATTCAGCGCTCCAAAATTTCGGCTCAAGCTTGTCGTGGTGGGTGAGACGTACTTGGGATTCGAAAACGGAGATACTTTTAGCTGGGAAAAAGGAGTACTCGGCAGAAAGTACTGCCGAGGGTATTAACGCCCTGACATCAGTCCTCCGAGGCACGTTCGTCGCCTCGTTTGTTCCCATCAATTTTATTTTCCAGCGTATACGTATGTTTGGAAAATTAAACTACCTAACTGGCTCTCGAGCTAATGAGTTTCTTCTCCCATTCACCAGAGCAAGGAATCGAAGTCTCAAGCATCCAAGACACAGGGGCCGAAGTGAGAACATCAAAATGGGCTGCGATAGTTGGACCGTTTTTCGGAACTTTGCTGATCGTCATAGTTCTCTTGTTCGTGGCGATTCCGTCTTTCGGTTACTCTCTCCCCGCGTGAGTATTGTTCTCATATTGCAAACACAGTATGCCGCTGATTTTCGAAGTGGAATAGTCTTGAAGGTTCAAAATGAGGTGCCAAGTCGGTATAACGACCAGTCCAAGGACAGAGTCTATACCTGTATACAGTAGCAGTAAAAGATAAGACAGAACAATTGCTGGGCACTCGCATTCTGTTTGATGGGGACGGAACTGATCAGATACTAAATCCGCGCATAGCCTACATACTCGCATAATCCTAATCCGTTTACGTACCTACGGCAAAACACCTGTATTTACTTTTACTATAGACCCATACCTGTACGTATATTATATGCGTCGGAACTCAAATGGCGCGTTTCATGTAGCTGGCGTGGAGGAGACTCTATAGTCTACAGACTGTAGAAGTATGTTGGGGGAATGGCAGTGATGAGAGCTGGAACTTTCACGGGGACTGAAGGGTTGGGGCGGGAGGGGGGGGGGGGGGGGGGGGGGGGGCTAAAAGAGGTTTGCGAAGTAGTATAAGTAAATGAGAAGTCTGCCATGGCGGGAGCCGTGGGGGGTTGTTCTTTCCACAAATGAAATGCTTTCTTGGCTCTCGACTCGTGCCGCAAGAAATGGAGGCAGAGATAAACTCACCGCGAAGTAGTAAACGCGGTAAATTGCGCGTCTTTATGTAATATAATATACGTATATAGTATATACTCTGGTATCTTCATACACCTATATACAGGGCTCGATTTAAATCTCCGCAAAGTTATTTATCTCGACTCTTTTATTTCACTCTCTTATTTGCCGCGGTTCAATCGCAAATATTTTATATTCGAGAACCGATGAAGTTGAGGAAAATGAGAAAGAAAGTTGGCTGATCGGTTTTTTGCCCCTGTGTTGACGTACAGGGTCGTCGCTGAAACCTGGAGGGGATTCAGAGTATTGGTAGACACAAGTGGAACTGGGAGCTCGGAGGTGCTTGCGACTGGAGTCCGAGCGCCGGATGCGTCGATTCGTAAACCTTTCAGGTTTGCGAAATTTGAAAATGCACCCGAATCGGAAGTCGAGCTAGCGACTTCTTCCTCCGGAGTTCCAGTAGCCCATGAAGTAAGCGTTGAAAATGAAGATTACGACGATGAGACGGACGTAGGAGGAAGATTCGCTAATCCCCTATACCGTTCTGGAAGAAGACCGGTCGAGGAATTGCAAACTTTCGCCAATCTTCAAAGACTCCACAACGAGGACGAGGACGAGGAAATTGACTTGGCTATCGAGCCGTGAAATGAAAAATGGGAATATATTAATAATTTATTATCAAATTCCTCTCCTTTCCTTTCCTATGATGTTAAACGTTGGGTAATAATATAAATGATCGTATGTGTTGTTGCAGCAGTGTAATTGCAAATATATCCTATACCAATACTTTGTCGCGGTTGTGGCATTTGGTATAGATATTCCTACAGCGGCTATCGCGCAGGTGAGTAAATATTGCGCAGGTATATTCGCAACATTATAACATGTGGAGCACGTATCCGTACGACCTCCGTCTGTTAATTGACTGTTACGTAAAACCGCGTTGTTCAATGTTGTATAACATTTACGGACACTGGTTTTTCCGCCAAATTGATAAAAGAAGGTGGGCATCAGGGAGACACAATGTGGAATTATATTTCGCAATAAATATAATTAAGTATGTCCCGATGTCCGAGATGCTTTTTACCCTCGTCGGTATATACATTTGGTATGGGGAAGAAAAAATCGAATTCAAATCATATCTGTATCACGAATTAGATGTACCGAGAGTGAGACGAAGAGATACGGAGTATCGCATTTATTCGAAAATAAGTAAACTGTGTAATACTTCGCCTTTTTTTCAGTCTCTGTAGGTGTGTATGTATGTACCTGTCAATGTATACACGTGCGATTCTCTCAATTATCGCAGAACTTTTGGGCCTCAAGAAATCGATTCGTTTCACGATTTGATACTCGACTGTACTCATAGAGAGCGACAATTGCGTAGAATATGACGCTTCTAAGATCTGAAGGAGCGGAGATACGCGTAATAGCATTTTCACTCGAGTGGATAATGGAAGCTTTATCCTTGGTTATTAATAGACTGAAAGATCAAAAAAATCAAAATAGGAAGAGACCATGTTCCGTCGGAAATTTTCCCAACTTTCCGAAAAACGCCTCAATTTTGGTTTTCCGAATGGGGAAATGCGAAAAGCATGTATTCAGAGATAAAAAAAAAAGTGTCCGTTTCCTATGAAGCACCCGCCAAAGTTTGAAATTTTCATTCCATCATCCCGAGAAGTGTACTTTGACGGGTAAATCCTGAAAATATGAACCTGGGATCAACAATTCAAACTCGGGCAAGTGTTTGGTAGAAACCGGACACCCATTTTCCTTCAAATGCATTTTTTGTCAAATTTTCTCATTCGGGGCATCGGAAATTGAGGCCTTTTTCCGAAAATTCCGAATATTTCCGATGAAACTTATACTCTTTTTATTTTTATTCCTTCAACTTTGGAGGTTGGATGCTATTTTGGATGTTGGAAAATGAGTGAAATCTTGCCAAATCATGTATCATAGGATTCAATTAGAAATAACGTCGTGGTCGGGACTGCGAGCGAATCGCGGAAAAATTGCCCACTTGGCAGCTATGTGGCAAGCATCGAAATCCAGTGGAGACAAATCGAAAAGAAAATAATAGCAATATCACACATGTATCATAAATGAAACAGAAGGAAAAAAAATGGGAACGGCAACAGCAGACTCTGGATAGAAAGAGTTGAGTCACGCGGGGACGAAATTGCACCGCCCACAATACAACGAAGTAATTGTTTCATTCTATATCTGAAGTCCAAAACTCGACTAATTGTCAGATATCTATTATACACTGACCGATAGCAGTCCGATAGCACGTGCTATCGCCTCCCTTTACTAGAATGAATATGATTATTCGGACAGGAAATGAAACAGGAAGGACGGAAGGAAGGAAGGAAGGAAGGAATAGAGAGAGAATGAGAGAGAAACCCGATTTCCCTGCTAACGCGACAAACATTCGCATGTATTCATGTTGAAATGTATGCACGCATGTATGTACGTACGGCGACACGGTGTGACAGCTGTCTCCGATAACTGTATAACGGTACACGTTACATAAATTACTGTATATCGCGCCGCATACTAGCCTGGCATGCGAACAGCGTGTCAATACAATACGTCTTACGCCCCGGCATAGATTGCTGCTGTACATACATGTAATACAATCAATGCGAGGACGGGCATAATTGTTTATGGGACTCGCGAGCATACCGGGTGTACCATATGAACGCGCGATACGAAAAACTCTGCGCAATCTGGATTCTGGGTGACAAAGAATCACGTCTAATATTGAGATGTAATTACATACGTGTAATTTTTTTTTCCATCTGGATTCTGAAGTTGTATTATAATACTCTACAAAAATACATCAATTCTTACGATATTCCCTTCGGGTAAATTATTACACAATTACGATTCCAATACGTTTCCGGTATTCCCGGACTGCTGTATAGAGGAAAAAGATAGACAACGGTTTTTGATTCGGGTAACTTTTCGAATAAACAATTGATCACTGAATACAACGCCGGAGCCTGCCGATCGTAGGCGAAGTTGTGAATAAACTCTCATCGTAGTACATACATACATGCATACACACATTCCTACGTACATTCGAGCTTGAAATAATAGAAACTGAGAGAAACAAAAAGCAAATAGCAATTACGCGCTAATTTTCAGATTTATCCATAAAATATGCTTCACTATATTTTCTATGGCAATGTATGGCGACGGGACTTCCGAAGACACGTTTCGTGATATATGATATTAATTGATACACAGATTAATTTCTGCATGAGGTCGTTATAATAATGTATACCTGTATACCTGTATCGCTGTCAGGTGTGACAGACGACTGATCCCTCGGATCTCTTCGTGAGCATATTAACAACGATAACCAAAACCGTGTGGTTTTTTTTGTTTACTCAATTCTTATTACAGCTGACTGTCCAGCGATTATTCTCATTCATATCTCTTCAATTTGAATCCAATTTTTTTTTTTTATTCTTTTTTTTTCTTTAACGCGTACTTTGATAGTTTATGAAAAAAAAGATTAGGTCATATCTTTTCGTTTTTCGATCGTACGGAAATTCTAGCTCGTACAGCGGATTGAAAGGAGGTAGCCGATAACGCGGCCCGTGCTAAAGTATATAGCTAAAACGCTGGTATTCGATTGCCCATAGCATTCGTAATTGTGATTTTAACGGAAAAAGAAAAAATCGGCATACATAGCCAATGGAAAAGACAAACAAACCCACCCACCCCCAAGAGAATTACTTACGGAGAGAAGACTTCGGGTTGATACAGGAAATGCTGTATACACAAAAACACACGGAACAAGGGACAATACAAGACGACATGAATACAAAGGAGGAAAAGAAGAAGATATCGTTCCGATTCCGATATCCGCAGGTGAATTGATCTTTCAAAGTACAAAGATTTAGGTACTCGAGCTTATAATCAGTTGTGCTATCCACCGTTGCGAAGGATAAGATTATCGATGGAAAGAAGTAGATATGTCAAGACTGAAATAAAATTTGGCGGAAGAACACAGAGAATTGGAAGTGAAATAATTTTAATTAAAGTAATTATCGTTATCTGCGAAAGTAACGGAAGTTTGTAATATTGAAAAACTCGTAAAAGCTTAGTCGCTAATGAAAGATACGTGAAAAGTTAGTACTTTTTTCAAGACCATTCATATTGCATACGCAATCGCAAAAAAACGTGGTCTGATTTCTTCGTATTTTTTCATATTATACGTTGAATAACTCCGACAATTTTCGATCAATCAGCTCCGATTCAAAATTGACTGAAAGCTGTCGAAAAGGCGGAGACTCTACTTTGTCGTGTTAGTGTGATGTAATAAAGAGCAACGTTATGTCGGAGTGAGATGCGCAAATATGCATAGGAATATGTCAGCGTTGACCAATCACGCGCGACCTGTAGCGATAGCAATTTATTACAGATTCCCTGCACTTACACGGTATTTTTGCACCCGATACCTCAACGAGTTCAAGATAACAATACCGTATAGGTATAACCAGGAGAATATTGAGTAGTGAATATTAGTCTCTGAAAAATGTTCGCAAAGCTAGCAACAAGTTTACTCGTGGCTTTCGTCGCCATTTCCGAAGGTGAGAAACACTGAAGAATAATCTCCGCCCCTGGGCCTTTCAACTCCATATGGTCAAGAAATCAGACTAATTTTAATGTGATAAAATCAAATGGACTGTTACACAGTGATTCATAGTCATTGATTTTCAGGAGCCGCAGGAGGAATACCTAATAGCCGTATGGTAGGTATGTACTCGCCGATTTTCGTTTCAACATCCTAACCAGGAAGTGTGAACATCGTTCTAGGGTTCCAAAAAAGCAGGGACAAAATCGAAATGAAAAGAGACATTACATTGCTCAGTTCCTTGTCTCATACCTTAAGCTCATACTGAATCCGTCCAGGATGATATTTTCCAATGCATCTCCGTAGCCTCCTGGAGCTTGAACACTTCAACCCACTTTTATGATCTGCCGCAAACGTTGGATGCGGCTCGAAGTCAAGGATGGACCAGTATTCCCGATCCCGACCAGGCGGCAGACGTCCGAGTTCTGGGTTACAAAGGTGACCCCACATTCATCATGCTGTTCCGGAATGGCGTGTCTTTCGGGATACAAATCTCTGTTCGTAAAAAACAAATTTACATGTTTTTTAGTGTCAAAATTGAACCTCGAGTCAATTTCAATCGACCAAGATACCGATTGCATCATACGTATTTCAGTTGCGGGCGGCTGACGTCGACAATTCGGGACAACCAGAGAAATGGGGTGAACTTGACGCTATCACCACGAAAGTGTATGATGGGCAGGTTTTCTACACTGCAACGGTTCATTTCTCCCAAGACAGTACGTAATTGTGCAGATCACAGGGTGGAAAAATTGCATTGCCTGACAGAGGGCTACGATATTCATTGCACCTTGTTGGCGGTCGCGACTTTATAAAGTCGGGGATCGATTCCGTACTTAGATTTTTGTATGCAAATGAATATAATAGTGATTAAACACACTCTGCTCATACATATTACTGATCATTTAATATGGGTTCTAGAAGCAGCTGGTATTACTGAGGTCGAGTTTCAGGAGAAGGATGGTGTGTTGAAGATACCGACGAAGGCTAAAGAGATTGCTTCGAAAACGGCCTACGTGAAGGGAAAGTGTATCCCGACTATGGGTAAAAACAGAGCCATTTCCAATCTAATGAACAAACAATTGGGGATAGACCCTTGTCCCGAAACTGGAACATCTAGCTTTCTTTTTCGGAAATTAGACTTTTTTGAATTTTTGTACAATTTGATTCTCCGTCTAAAGGCAAAATTTTATTAGTTTCGAAGAGTAGTAACGTGATCCAAAGAGGCCGTTTCAATTCTGCCGGAAAACAGAAGAAAAATAATATCGAGTCTTCAGTGGCGCACCTCAGAGGTGCCAAAATTTAAAGAATTTAAATACCTATTCTTGTTTCGCAGGATTTCATTGGTACGCATGGACACCTGAAATGAGCTGCACCGGGTTGTATCCGTGGGCTCTCCTGTTGGACAACGATGTACTTATAGGTGTCATATTCGCAGGCATTGGACATGCAACGACGATTGACGGAAATCGGGAATGGTGGGAAAAAATTCTTCCCGCTGGTTTAAGGGTAAGAATTTAATGCTCATCCGCGATGAAAATCACGGTCATCGTCATTCCATTACGTTCGTTCTACTCTGGAACATAAAACCGGTTGTTTCATGATTTCAGATGAATTTCCTGAATCGGATGTATTAGCTGGTAAAAAAATTTCGGAATCACATATTGCATGCTTCTCATTAATTTTCTTATTTCCAGATGGCCACTGATAACGCACCGACCTGTGCTTACGATGCAGGAGAAAATTACGGTTACGTTTCTCTCCATATCTGGTTCCGGGGAGATCTTACGAAAATAAGATGTCACCATGAATAATTCAGAGGCCAATTACCTAATTGAATACGTTCAAAAATGTTTTTGTGTACCGTTCGAAATCTTCCGATTTTGACACTTCAATAAAAAGCATTTATCACTGAATGCCTCGCGCGCAATTTCTTTCTTACATATCAAGATTATTCTTCAGAAGTAGAACTGATTTTCGTTGTTTGAGAACATCGTCTCAACAATGGAACAATTTCCTATAACAATATTACATGGAAAAACACAATTTTCATAATGACCCTCAAAATTTCTACATCTGCAAAACTCAACTTTGGCACCCTGTTGCTCTGAAACGGTCGATCCAGAGCCACTTTTATCTGGCGTATTTTGTCGCTCACTTTATTATCTAGATACACATTTTTTTTTTTTTTTTTCAATGAGGCATCTACCGTAGAATCAAAGAGTCGGAACACCTTTTTTTAAGCTCGATATCTTTGCGGTAAAAAATCATCTAGCATTATCAAATATGCAGTTTCTTGAAGCGCGGAATCTCCCGCGTCTAGGTGTCATGTAGCTTCATTCATCCCAAAAATCTTCGTGTAAAAATATTGCAATATATATAGTGAAAGACGTCATTTTTTGACCGGTTTTCTTCCGTAGGTTTATTTCACATCGTGACAGTACCGTAACAAAAGCGGAAAAATGTTGGCGTATGCGCGCATCGTGAATGCTACGTTTTCCGCACTAGGGTGTTAGTTTTTCCGTGCGAGAAATGTAGTATTCGCGATGTGCGCATGCGGCGACCTCTCTAACCCGGAAGCTATATTTTCTAGTTTTTCACGACGCGCGCCACATTTTACCGGCACTAAAAGCCGAATCTTTTCTCGCAGGCGCGACAAAGAATATCGTGTGCCGTTAGGGCAGATAGGCAGTTTAAACGACCCATTTTCCGCCGTTGCCACAAAATATACTATTTTTACCACATCCATTGCAATATTTCCGTACGAAGATTTGTGGGGTGAATGAAGCTATGATAGCTAGACGCGGGAGATTCTGCGCTTTGAGAAACTGTATTTGATAATGCTAGACGATTTTATCCCGCAAAGATTTAAAGCTTAGAAACGGTGTCCCGACTTTTTGATCCGGAAGTAGATGCCTCGATAACTGAAAAAGAAAATAATGCGTATCTAGATAATCGAGAGACCTAAGATAGTTAACCGATTGAGCAGCTAGGCCGGCCAAAAAAAGCTCATCAGCTCATATTAACCGGCTGAATTTGAAAATGCAGGAAATAAAGACGGATATAAAATTTTCACCTTACGGATTCGAATTTCCGACTGGAATAAGTTGCATCGTACCCACTCGACAAGATCATCCAAATTCAATTTTATACGACGTGCACGAAAAGCTGATAGTCTCTCTAGTCAACGCTCAATATTCATTTCACAGTAAATTGCTAGACTCGGTATAATCCCAATTAATTTGACGCATATTATTCGCTAAGTGTAATTTGTACATCGAACGAGATAGAAATCGAATTTGCTCGTAAAGTTAAAAGTAAGCTTTTAACTTAAAAGTATATACAAACTCTCTGTTAATCAGAGAATTTTATGAGCGAATTCGATTTTAATTTCATTCGATGTACTAATTGCAGTTAGAAAATATAATTTTCAGAAATTCTGAAAGTTAGTTAAATGAGCTAGTGTGATGAGCCATTGTGTGATAAAAAGAAGAAAGAAAAAAAACATTACGCAAAATGAGGTGGCAAAATATACATAGGAATATGTGAACGTTGACCAATCACGCGCTACTCATTTCAGCTGTGGCAATAATGACTTTATTACAGGTTCCCGCCACAAGGATATTTTTGCACTCGAAACCACAACAAATTCAGGCTAATGATACCGTATATAAGCAAAAGAATATTGAGAATTTGAGACAAAGTGGGACACGAACACTCGAGGTGAATAGCAATCTCTTAAATACGTTTGTGAAGCTAGCAACGAATCTACTCGTGGCATTCATCGCCATTTCCGAAGGTGAGAAACACTGAAGAATAATTTCTTTTTCTTCATCTTCAATGATCTTTCTCTGCTCCTGGGTCTTTCTACTCCATATAGCCAAGAAATAAGAATAATTTGAATGTGATAAAATCAGATGGAGTATTACACAGTGATTCATAGTTTAACTCGTTGCATATTACGTTGAATAACTCCGACATTTTTCGATCAATCAGCTCCAACTCAAAATTGACTGAAATCTGTCGAAAAGGCGCAGACTCGGCTTTGTCGTGTAAGTGTGATGTAATAAAGAGCAACGTTATGTCGGAGTGAGATGCGCAAATATGCATAGGAATATGTCAGCGTTGACCAATCACGCGCGACCTGTAACGATAGCAATTTATTACAGATTCCCTGCACTTACACGGTATTTTTGCACCCGATACCTCAACGAATTCAAGATAACAATACCGTATAGGTATAACCAGGAGAATATTGAGTAGTGAATATTAGTCTCTGAAAAATGTTCGCAAAGCTAGCAACAAGTTTACTCGTGGCGTTCGTCGCCATTTCCGAAGGTGAGAAACACTGAAGAATAATCTCCGCCCCTGGGCCTTTCAACTCCATATGGTCAAGAAATCAGACTAATTTTAATGTGATAAAATCAGATGGACTGTTACACAGTGATTCATAGTCATTGATTTTCAGGAGCCGCAGGAGGAATACCTAATAGCCGTATTGTAGGTATGCACATGTCGATTTTCGTTTCAACATCCTAACCAGGAAGTGTAAACATCGTTCTAGGGTTCCAAAAAAGCAGGGACAAAATCGAAATGAAAAGAGACATTACATTGCTCAGTTCCTTGTCTCATACCTTAAGCTCATACTGAATCCGTCCAGGATGATATTTTCCAATGCATCTCCGTAGCCTCCTGGAGCTTGAACACTTCAACCCACTTTTATGATCTGCCGCAAACGTTGGATGCGGCTCGAAGTCAAGGATGGACCAGTATTCCCGATCCCGACCAGGCGGCAGACGTCAGAGTTCTGGGTTACAAAGGAGACCCCACATTCATCATGCTGTTCCGGAATGGCGTGTCTTTCGGGATACAAATCTCTGTTCGTAAAAAACAAATTTACATGTATTTTAATGTCAAAATTGAACCTCAAGTCGATTTCAATCGACCAAGATACCGATTGCATCATACGTATTTCAGTTGCGGGCGGCTGACGTCGACAATTCGGGGCAACCACAGAAATGGGGTGAACTTGACGCTATTACCACGAAAGTGTATGATGGGCAGGTTTTCTACACTGCAACGGTTCATTTCTCCGAAGACGGTACGTAATTCTCACAGTCAACTGTACATACAAGGCACAATGTAGTAAGGTGGTTCGGTGTAGATCACAAGGCTGAAAAATTCCATTGCCTGATGAAGCGCCACGATATTTACGGCACTTTGTTGGCGATCGCCACTTTATAAAGTCAGTGATGGATTCCGTACTCAAATTTTTGTATGCAAATGAAAATCATAGCGATTAAACATATTCTGCTCATACGCATTACTGATCATTCAATATGGGTTTCAGCAGAAGTGACTGGTATTACTGAAGTCGCATTCCAGGAAAAGAATCGTGTATTGAAGATACCGACGAATGCTAACGAGATTGTTCCAAAAACGGCATACCTGAAGGGAAAGTGTATCCCGACTATGGGTAAAAACAGAGCAATGTCCAATATACGATGAACAAACAATTAAGTGTAGACGCCTGTTCTAAAGCTGAATCATCTGTCGGTTTTCCTGAGAATTATGCTGTTTACAATTTTTACACGATTTTTAATCTGAGAAAAAAAACAATTTTGTAAGTTTTGAATTCAGGGGTAACATCGATCCAAGGACGCAATTTCAAGTTTGACGAAAACAAAAAAAAACAAAACTAATACAAAGTCTCAAGTTTTGCTGGGGTCTGACCTAAGTGCCAAAATTTAGGAAATTAAAAAACAAATTTTTGGCAGGGCTTCATTACTACGCATGGAGACCTGAAACGAGCTGTGACGCATTGTATCCGTGGGTTCTTCTGGTGGTCGACGACAAAGTTATAGGCGTCGCCTTCGAAGCCCTTGGACATGCGACTACACTTGGAGGAGATCGCATATGGTGGGAAAACTTTCCACCTCATGCTTTAAGGGTAAGAATATACCACTGGAAAAATAAAACCCATTGTAACATGATTTCAGATCAATTTTCCACACTGTATACATTAGTAGCGTAGCGATTACATTTCTGCAATATCAAAATTTCCCCTTCAGTGACGTAACGGCTGTTACTCAAACCGGTTTTGAGTAACTGTTTCATCTCTAATGGCGAAATTTTGATATTGCGGATATGTAATTGCTACTTTGTGTTATCTGGGAGGCAGCAAAATTTCAGAACCACATACTGCATTGCATGCTTTTCATCGATTTTCTCATTTCCAGACGGCCACTGATACCGCGCCAACCTGTGCTTACGATGGAGAACTAGAGTATGGTTTCATCTCTCTACATGTTTGGTTCCAGATAAATCCTAAGGAAATAAAATGTTAATTGGATAATTCAGAATCCAATTACCTAATTGAATATGTTCAAAAATCTTTTTGTGTACCGTTCGAAATCTTCCGATTTTTACACTCCAATAAAAAGGATTTATCGCTGAATGCCTCGCGCGCAATTTCTTTCTTACATATCAAGATTATTCTTCAGAAGTAGAACTGATTTTCGTTGTTTGAGAACCTCGTCTCACAATGAAACAATTTCCTACAACAATATTGCATGCATAAACACAATTGTTTTATAATTTTCTAGAAGGTAGGGTTGTCCTGGGCTAATCGCTGTTATACACAATATTCATCATATACCTGTTTAGAGTTGGAAACCCGTCATCGTGCCTATCAAGTATCGTTCCTAAGGATATTTTCAAGGGTTTTTCCATGAGACCATGATCGATTGGTTCATTGATATAAATAACCAATTGACTGTATCACCTGTTTCAAAGAATATATGTATATTTTTTTTCACTATTCTTTCTCGATATACTATAATGTTTATATATATATATATATATTATTCCTTAGAGAATTGGGCTTTGATACGTAGTATCTAAAATATATAATAGAATATATTAAAATATGATATAATATAATATAAATCTAGAAAAGATATTTAAAATATCATCTACAAGTATATGATCTGCGGATGATGTATATTATAATTTATAATAATTATTCCGATTACCGCAGCTAGTATCAAGCTACACACGAGAAAACTCGTTTAGTGAACTAATTGTAAGGAAACTTTAAATCTCAACAAACATGTGTATGAAATCCAAGTCTGGTAGCTTAGTTACAGTTATAATAAGCACGATAATAAAAGGAGTTTCTTCATGAACACATAACAGGTACCTAAGTTACCACTCTTCATTCGTTATTCACCGTTGTAAAAATTGTTCAAGACTTATAATGAGTAATACGCTAAAAGCTAAGGCAAAAAGCGACACAGAAAGTTATCGGAAATTGGTTCATCAGAGAAAACGATATTTACATACCAATTTCGCTCCCAGTTTTAGAATTACCAGTGTTTGGTACTTTTGAGGCTGAAGTTTATAACGTTGACGTAACAAAATCACGAAAATTAATATTGTCCGAAAGTATACTTACTTTATCGCAAAATTTCGGCCAATATCATTTCGTATCACTTTGCTGCCTTGACGTTATGAATTCTAGCCTTCTCAAATGTATAATATTCCGAGCACAGACCTTTGAGTTGAAACTATAAGAATAATTAACATTATTTTATTAAGTTTTCTCTCCTTACGACTGGATCGCACTGATCTCCATCAAGACAGGAACTCGTATGAAATTCAATAAGTTTCACAACTTTCATATACTATTAGGCAATTTTTAATTGCGTGAATTTTATCCGTCTGAGAAATAATTTTGATTGAATTTCATCAAATTAGATTCGGATTCGAATCCCGTATTTCAGTCATTAATAAGTACAATACGTGAATTTTGAATGTTTGTAAAAATGAAAATAATCTCTGTTATACCGATAATAATTACTAGTTTTTCAACTCTCACATAAACTCTTCAACAGATTCAGAAACATTGAGCCTATAAAAATATTTTCAATAATAATAATAATATCTATAATAATAGTAATATATAATGTTTTGGTTCAATTTTCATACAATATACATATACTTATAATTTCATTTAATATTTAATACAATATAATGATCTGGCAAAAATGTACTAGACATACACAAAATCAGATACTACCAAGAATTCACTCTGTATATAGCTGTAACATCCTTATCGCAAGTACACAATCAATCATGAATTTGAAAGTAATACAAAAATCCATTTATTTGCACTATGCCCACATATACCTATATAAAATCCACAGATTCCGTCATTATTTCTTATCTATTCTCTAATTTCTATTCAAAGTTTATTCCTCTTTCTTTCTATGCCTCTTGAAATTCTCATTCTGCTCGACCGTTTTTCGGTATTATATGCCTATATACCTATATGTATTATATCATATATTTGTTTATTTGAATGTTCATTATTATTCCACTTCAGCTAATTATAAAGTTGAAATAATTTTATGAATATATTATATCAATAGAATACAAAATATATGGAATATTGTGGTTAACATGTAGGTGTATTCATCAGTCATATATATTAACGTAGTAGTACTTACTTAAATACGCAGCCATATAATATTTTAGACTCGCTATGATATTTGTACTTTTCCTAGGACCACAAGCGTAGTAAGTGCCCCGTCAATGTGAATAAAAACGCTCATTCTAATATCATCATTTCGCATTGGTGAATAATAATAGGTATGTAATTGTTCTGCGGTGGAATAGCAATGACAGTTCCAGCGAATCACATGAAAACAGTAAAAAAAAACTCACATTTTTCATATTGCAGTAAACCTGGGATTCCATAATTATAAATATATAATTTATATTAATCAGGCACTGTGATTATTTATCGATTATTAAGAATATTGAACATTATTATTCGCACTAGGTAGTCCCAATAATTTACCCCAATTTTATTTTAAATCATGGAATGAAAGAACGGCTATTCCCCAAATTTAAATGTCACGAAGCAAATGACATAGTTGAACAATCATTCGATTAATGCTCTTGAAGAGCTGTTAAGAATAATGTTGGACAATCGCAATTATTAATAGTGAATAAATCTTTTATTTCACGTTGATAAACAACGTATCGTTATCTTAGGAAGCCCTAGCACCGTATTTTTTCGGCTTTTTTATCATGTGCGTGCCTGCAGCTCTAACTAATATCTACATAGTATATCACGTATGTACTTCCGTCGGCTCTATCTAATAACACAAACTTTAATAATAATAATAACAATAGTAATAATATGTAATATACTATATAGTATACCAAACGCGATGTTAAGCGTAATAGAATATGAATGATAGTATCTCCGAAATGAAAAATAAAAATTAATAATTCAAGTATGTTCTTTTCATTTCTTTTTCTCAAATAAATAATATTATATATACTATATTATTTTCTAGGAAGATCGTAGCATAGTTTGTAGTCGTTGAAGTTCCCTCATAAGTTCTCTATTAGTTCCTTCTAAACTCGTTAGGCGATCTTTATAGCTTGAATTTTCTTGTGCTAATATTGTAACACGCCTTTCCAAACCATCCATATATTCTTTCTTTTTCCTACGTGACTCCTGGGCCGATATCTTAATAATGAAACATAATAATTATTGAATATGCATTTCCTGTACACATTTCATTCAAATTTTGTCTTTCTAGTATAATTATTACAAGAAAAGGAATAATTTTCAAATTATCTTCAATTTTCTAATGGATACTTTGTCTTTACCTTGTTTTTAATTTTCCTGCGAACTTTTTTCAATGATTTTTCTTCCTGTTTAGTAAGCGGAAGTTTTGTCGGTACTGGATATCCTTCGGCGATTAAAGTCCTTTTCTCTTCGTCGGTCAGGGTGAGAATACCGGTCGATCCCTTCTGTGATTAGCGAAGAAAGAATTAATTATGAACGAAAGATCACCCAAAGAATATAATGGATGTTTAAAACTGAAAGTTACCGGTTGGCATGAAATAAGTGGAGTATGAATTGGCTGCCTGGTAACATGCCCGTGAATATGAGTTCCTCTATTCCCTGTGACTGTGCAAAATCGTGGAGTTAAAAGTCCTCTAAGACTATCGGAAACCCTCCTCTCAGGGGAACAAGATGCGGATGCAGCTCCCTCGCTGTCCGAACTTGCGCTACTCGGAGGCGTTGGGGGAAGACCCTGTCTTCCACCACCAGTTCCATTACCATTTATGCCATTTCCGATCGCGATTGCGACAGAGCTAGAATTTGATGCCGAAGGTTCGCCGCTCGACTCCTCGAGTTCCATGCTCTGAAAATTGCATAAAAAATATGGAATTCACTTTGCCTTCTCTACTTTATCATAAGCTTTCAAAGATTAGTCTCATTGCTACGATGAATCAAAAGTTGGTTAACAATTGACACTGAAACAAAGAATCTGTGGAAACTTTGGAGAAAATGACTGACAAAAATGAGAAAAAATTATTCAAATTTCAATTGAATGATTGAAAAATGCTATTCTCACCTGATAATATTCCATCTCGTCATCCTCGCTGTCGCTAGTAGAATAAAGAGCGGCTGGTCTCCCGTGGAAATGAAGTTGATAAGGTGGAATAGCAACGGTTTCAACATTTTCACCAGACTGACGTTTACTGCTGGGCGTATAACTGTCTGAAGGTTCCGGACTAAACGGTTCCTCTTTAATATTCACTGTTTTTATCATCGTAGCATTGGGTCCCAAAGTAATACAAGTATCGGTATTCGTGGTCATGGTAATTGGTGAATTCGATCGTGACGATAGGGGCAACGAAGGTGTTGGAGATTGGGATGGAGATTCGGCGCTAGCGCCTCTTCCAGATGCTCTGTTTAATGAAATTGCCGGGAAGCACTCCTCCTCCATGTCTAATAAAAGAGAATGAAAAAGTGAATTGTCATATTTTCCTTTACAATCTCGAGAAAATATTAGTTTCTTCAGCTATATTTTAGAGTATGATAAGGCAGTAAGAAGTTGGACGCCTGGATTATACAGAGTTTTATAAGAATTATGTAATACCAACCGTCTATTCTATTCCTGAGAACGAGGACTTGTTGTCCGTTCAGAAGAGACGTTGTCGTACTTGAACTGCAAGTTTTTCCTTCGGATAAAGAGTTTTGAATTGGTATATTGGCAGGACTATCGTGATCAGGTATTGCCGCCGGACTAGCCGGAGGGCTTGAAGCCAGTAGGCTATAGCTGTGTTCTGATTTAATCGGCCTTGGCCCACCTAAAGCTGCGTCTGTCATAAGGCGATCCCTAAGGACTACGCAATACGGTGTTGTTTTATCTCTTGAAGTACAGGAGGATGTTCCGCTACCCCAATTATCCTCGTCACGTGTTATTATCGAGACATCGTGACCCATCGCCTATTATAATAATGGAAGAATATTGGTATTTATGCATTCACTCATTTATTCATTGGGTTTGAAATAGAAAATAGGAAGAAACACACGAGAGGACGATAAACATGAGATAGTATTTCGCATGCGTCTGGTATATCCTGCCGGTTGCGAATATAACGAGAGAGAGAGACAGAGAGAGAGAGAGAGAGAGGAGCGCGGGAGCGGGAGAAAGGGATTGTAACATGTAAACGGTCAAGTTGAAGGTCGGGCAGTACTCCGAAGCTAGCTCATCGAGCGCGACGGGGAGAGACGGGCGATGAAGAAGAAGAAAGGAGAGAGGGAGATGGCATCGTGTAAAAGCGGCAACGCGGAACTTTACAGTTCCAAGGCCACGGTTTTCTTCGCTCCCCTCGTAATATCACGAGACAGTATTAGGTATAATTTCTGCCTACATCCGCGAGTAGGCGTAGCCCGTAACTGGGATCATCGGCATCGGCGAATGTAAAGAACGAGAATGTGTGGAAACTATGTGTACCGACGAAAGTTTGTACACATGCAATTGTCAATTGAAATCCGGTATATCGTTGCGTCGCGCCGCACAGTAGGATGAAATAAATTAACGTTACGTAGCGCGAGTAAATTTGTCTTCCGTTTCATTTTGTTATTTCATAAATAACTTATACCGTGCAATAATACACAACGATGCGCCTGATTTACTCGAACGACTCTTGGCTGATAATATAACTAAACAGGTATAAGAGAATCTATAACTCCGTGGCCTACATGCAGGTGTTCTGTGTATTATGGACCCGACCCTGGGTTTCCGTGCGATAAGACGCGTAGGCGATGTTAAACGTTACGATATGATCACGACAAAACGTGAGTCACAAAATGCTGGATAGATTGGCGCGCATGGTTCGTCCATGAACTGATAATATTTCACAGCTATCGATATATCTATATATTTTACGTGATATATCTATAGGTTGCGCCTATTCTATATATAACATATTTTTTAGGTGTAATGTATATTATCGGTTCAAACACGCTGCAAAAGCATAAATTATAACGGTACAGACGGTATGATAGCAGGCGATATAGTGGTATATGGTCGTTGGGAATTTACACACTGATATAAATTAAATGCCACATAAACCTTTGTAAGCCGGGTAATTTTCTGACCGAAACAATAAAAATGAAATTATATTGACAATGAGAATCGTTAGAAAAAAATAAATTAAAAATAATGCGCATGTGAACCGGCGCGCGTCGCGTCTTGATATACTTTCCTATACATAGACCTATAATCTGATGTAAAAAAACCTTAATTTGTCGCCAACATCATCTGTATAGACACAGCTGGTTCTTTTTTTTCTACTCAATAAAACGCGCGGTTTCGTGATCGCGCAAATATTTTTTAAGATTCACGGTTCGTGTCCCTAATTCGTTTTTGTCTTTTACTCGACTTGGTCTACTTCTTGCCTCTTGTTTATCGTCACGTTTTAATTCGTCTGTTCATAATATTTCATGCACTTGTATTATTGGAATGATTATAGGCTCCTATATGATTGTCTTGCTTACGCCCGTTCCGTTGCATATTTTCACAATATTTTCTCGTATGAATATAATAGGCGGAAGCCGGAAGATAATTAAATATTATAGTTATACCATACTATACATACATAATAGCTTATCGAGTGGTATAAAAGGGAAAAGAACGGGTGAAAAAAAGCAGAGGAAACAGAGACATGGATTATATAAACGACAAATTACCGTCTCTGCCAAATACGACTCCCATAGCTCCCTCAAATCGCTTGATCCAACGTCGTCGAACTCCATTCCTTCGGTTAAATTCCAAACTTGTTTCAAACCCTTATATAAACTACTATTTATAATTTATAAAAATATTATTTTCGTCCTTGTGTCGATTCTTTTATTTTTTAATATTCCGTTTTAATTCATCGAGCTGGTTTCGTAAGTAGTTATCATCAATTATATGCATTTGTCTCCTTGTTCCTGTTTGCCATTCGTATTTAACTTCATTCTTTTTTCGTTTCAAGTTTTACGTCGATTCAATTAGTTCTTCGATTATGTATCGATGGGGCTGACGCCGCAGGCGTAACCCGCGTGCAGGCGTCTTTAAAATTAATACAATCCGCATCCCATGGGCATAATATAATAACAGTACAATCTCGTAGTCTATAAGATGCAATATCAACTCTTAGGAAGAAAAAAACCACACACGCACACAATTCTTAAGTGTTTGAAATTATGAAACGTCAACTTCCGTTCGCAAGCGATCGCGAATCCCAAGAAGTCCTATCAAGCAATGTTTTGCCTTAATGCTGTTATGCGACCGGAAACACCGATACCCTCCACCACGTGCACCAACAGCGGTCGCAAGACCGCTCTCATCGATGTATTTCTTCTAATTACTACTGAAAAAGAACAGAGCAAAAAAGAAAAACATATAAATAACCAAAGTAAACAATGAATGTATCATAGATTATACAGGGCGAGTCTGTTCAAAGGTCTAGGATGGGTGAGACTTACTTGCGGCAAAGGTACGCCTATTCAGCCATTTCGAATCTACAGTACATTGTTATTGTCAAGCTTTGAACCTTGTTTTACACATCCCCACCACGTTTCAACATAGTCTGCGTACAGCATAACAGTCTCATTTTAGACCTTTGAACAGACTCACCCTGTATATTATACAAATTGTTATTATATCATAATTATTGTTCCAATCAGCACGATTGCAATATGTCCTAATTATTAACGAGTATAGTGTCACAGTTGAACGCGACTGACATATTATTTTATGTATGGATGTATAGTAATTTAGTGTCATAGTATGTATAACAACTTGTCGGGATCAATGGACCGGACAGTCTCGACGGTACCCACGTGCGTTAACATAGCACGAGTGACCCGAGAAGAGAATGAGACAAGAGAGAATGATAATTGAGAGATTGCGCGCTTTGACTATGCCTGACCGGCCGGCCTAACGCCACACACAACAATTTCAACGATCAATCGCGTGCCGCGCAGCGGAAAATAATCACGCGTAGTTATTGTGTACATATTGCTGCTTGTGTGAGATCTGCCGATCTCCGACTGTCTATCTTGTGTCTACCACAGGTATACCTATGAAGCGTATACCTACGTTCTTAGCATCCACCGTCTATATTATGAATTTCTGTCTTGTTTAATTCGATTTTGGTTATGTATCATTGTAAGTGCAACAGTTGAAGTTAGTTGCAACGTCTTCGTTTTGCATTGTTATTATTATTATTATTGCTGTTCACGTATGTAGCTCGTAGCCATGTGCTGCAGCAAGTGCAGCAGTAAAGTCTGATAAGGAATCGGGACGCGACTGATTGTGGAAGTGGAAATAGCAAATGTATGTAGTATATTATACCCACTGCTCGAACTCGAATATCAACTGCAAGTTACTGAGTAAAGGCACGATCGCGAGAAATTATTCGCCATGGTAATAGAACTGCATACATGGCGAAAGAATAAGAATAAAAAATTGACTACACGCGAGAACGAGAATTTGACTCAGTAGTAATATATTGTAACTGATCCTGCATTGAAAAAATCGGCCATGAAATGTTCAAACTGTTTTCATCGTGCTCATGTTTGAAATATGAACGTTCTCAAACATTGAGAATATAAGGCTTATTTGTGCGAGGATCATAAACCTTGAGTATTTTCGTGAAATGAGTTACTCCGTTGCACCGGTTCGAAGCACAATAACAAGAGGAGTACTGAGGACAAATTATGACTAATATAGGTTTAAGATTTGAAGAGGTATAATTACCTAATCCGCAGGTCGACGAGAGGGGGGCAGAAAAGTTCAGAAGATGAAACGATACGCAGGTTTCTTAGAATTAGAAAAAAATAATAATAAACTCACGACGACAATAACTTTGGCGATAATCGGTCTTGCAATAGTATAATAATCGATAATAAAATAGGTCCGGGTGAAAAGTTTTTCTTTCAATTCTATATCATAAATTCACTTGTTGATAATGCGGGTAGCATGAATGAAAAGTTAAACGAACAAAATTTAATCACGCACACAGAATACACATACGCACGCACGTGTAAATTTTGAATCCGTCGATTATAATATGAACCACTGCACCAAAAACGAAATGTTGTATATTGTTACCGACGAACAGACACCCAAAAATGAAGGAGGAAAAAAATGGATTAAATTGACGGGAAACGGATAATGAACGCGCGCAAGCGTACGCAGGCTGTCGTACGAATCTACTATACCGTCTGTACATATAAGTATGTTGCACGGAAAGTCAAAACTTCTCAAAGGTGTCTAAGTTTGATAATAAACTTCCCGCGCTATTATCCTACGCCCTCTATTATCGTCGTACCACTTGTACGATGTTTTATTTATATATTTCAGTGATACGCTCGCGCCCCGACTGCCTCCGCGCGTTGACTGACGATTGACGGAGACGGGTCAGGGCGTCGCGGGGTCTCCCCGTTTCACTCGAGGAATGCTATGCCGGGTTCAGCCAACCACCGCTAACCACCTGTTACCACCGTCGAGTCTTATCGTCACTGGAGTTGCGCGCGCATCCCACTCACCCATCCCCTCCGAGCAAAATTGCAAGATTCCAACATGAACTACTGACGCCTTCTTCCAGATTCTTGAAAAAGCTACGCTAAACACTCCAACACTGGCTGCAACGCAATGCGAATTATTTCGATCTATGCAAATGCTATAAAATGCTGCTCCTATAATGCCATTTCTAGTACTAAAAATCAAATTACGCAAGCTAGTTATTTGCGAGTCGAGTATTCATACTGCGTTTATCGGAAGTGTGAAATATCATTTGCGTTGCGGTATAGTTTTCGTTTCGGTTATTCACAACAAATTGATTCGGCGAATCTTGAATCTATGTGCCTATGTGATCGGTTAATTGTACTTTCTCCCACCTGCCAATTAGAATCATGAATATTCATAATGCATAATTTTGTGCAGATATTGATTGAATAAACAAATGAAATGTTGAAGTAAATAACGGTAATACACATAGCGCCGGTTAGTTAACATACTCTATTATCGTAGCCGGTGTTTTATACATTTTATACACACGAAGCCGTAGTTATATCGAAATATCTGCGTGTACTGAGAATATTTATGTATAGGTATGCGCATGCTAAGAGCTATACTGTATAGCTATATAGCATGGCTAATTGCCGCTACAGGCCTTGGAGAAGGCAAAGACTGGACTGAATGTAGTAGTACAATACGTCGTATTCGATAACGCTATATGAATTATTATGTATATTATACAAACTGTATATTATTATAAAACAACTAGCGCGTTGCATGATATAACAATAGCTATACACTGCTACAGTATAGCGAGGGTAGAGTGTCGTAAATTGAAATATATAGCTTCAATTTTTGGTCCCTAGCCTACCCTACCCTACTTCCCTTCATTATACTATCGTTAAGTACAAACGCAATGAAGGGCTAATTACTTTCTCAGACTTCTATTCCAGGCTCAGCCTTGCAATGAATAGGCCGCCGTTAGTCATCCCTGAAAAGAAATGTATTACATATTTTAATGCGAATGTCACTCCGTTTGCATTTCTTGGGAGGAAAAATTACAAATTTTCCGAAGCTTTCATGAATAACCCAGATTTACAATTAGTCAAATTCATACATTAGGTTGTTAAGATCTTTCACATATGGATTGATTGTATCATCCGCACGTCTGGTGTGTGATATATGTATACATCTATTTTCGAGTAAAATGAATAAATAAAAATTGCAACGTTTTTTTTCTTCCTTTTTTCAATACTCTACACATAGTAATAATAATAATAATAATAATCAAAAAGATGCAGAGTGCGTACAACGTGATATTACGACTCTCATCTTTTCAACGAGTACTTTTATTTTTTGCTTTTTCTAATCCAATTGTGTAAACAAACGCTAATACGTAATTATACCGCGTTTCATTGCTCGGAGGGGAGAAGGATGTCCATTTACTCAGTTGGGATTTACTTATTGGACTGATTAAAATTATACATACATGTATGT
Organism: Phymatocera aterrima; assembly: GCA_963170745.1. NCBI lineage: Eukaryota > Metazoa > Arthropoda > Insecta > Hymenoptera > Tenthredinidae > Phymatocera > Phymatocera aterrima. Next base: position 1,334,972 of record OY720668.1, read on the forward strand.
TTACACATTTTAACGCTTTACTTATTCGTCGGATATTTCTGGGTCATGAAAGGTTCTCTCCATCGTCGTTCAGCGATATGATTTTTTCCTCAAAGAAGAAGAATAAAATAATCTCTTCATAATCTTATTATGTCGTTTACGATAATAATGTTTACCTATTTCCATAAATATTCTCATTCTTTCCCCCAAATTTTATTTCTTCATTTTTATCCTCGTATTCAACAATTATTATTCTTATTATTATCATGATCGGTTTTATCATTATTAACAGTTTCAGTATATGAGTATTATACGCGTTTTGTGATTTATTTTCCCTCTTTATTTTTCATTCATTTATCTATTCACTCATTTCTTTATTCGTGGCACCAAAAGTACGTTGAAACACAAGATTTGTTGAATTCATTCAGACTCATCTTGTCTCATATACCTAATACAGCAAATACATATTCATAATATAATAAATTTTTCTCCTGCTTTCTTTTTTCTATTCATACAACTTTATTGTCATACGACTGAAGATATAATTTATCGGTATAGTGTATGTGTTTTGTTTGTTTCCGGGGAGGTGTATATCTGCGTGTGTCGGCGTTTCTTTTTAGAAAAGTTACCGATTACAAACGTTTATACAAACTTTTTGTCTCTACTTGTTGGTTGTTTTCTTTTTCTTCTACATATTATTTAGGCGCAATTATATTACATCTATATTTTTTCATTTCTCATTTTCCAATGACGGTGACAAATGGCGATGATAACAAGGAAGGTGATGATAACATAATAAATCATTCATAATAATAGTAATAATTAAATAACAATCAATTTTAGTATAGAAGAAAACTAAAACATATGCATTGTTTTTTTTTCAAGAAATATCAAATTTTTTCCTGCATAAACTCATTTTTTTTTTTTGTTCAATATGGATTATTGCGTCATTTGATTCGTTTATTTAGATGTTATTTTTTTCTGTTCTTATTTTTACCTAACAACAAGAAAAACAATGTAATATCCGTCGTGACTTAAGTTTATTAGGACTCACAACATTTTCACTTGTGCCACAGTCATACATTTCAGTTATCTTTGGGGGCATATTCCTTTTTTACTCGCAGTAAATATTCTAATATTTCTACAATCTTCTCAATATTTCTTTTCTTTTTCACACGTGCTAATTCATCCACAATATCCACGCACGATCAATCTCAAATACTCATGTGTACATACATAAACGCATTACAGAAGCCCAGGATTTGAGAACAATTGAAAATTGTGTACTCCTAAATAGAAAGAAAAAAAAGAAAAAGGATATTTTTCATCATTTTTTATCCCAGGCGTTTTATTAATTTTTTTTAATTTTTTTGGTTGTTCCATATTATCTAGTAATATTAACAAACGATATCATCATATGCGATTTTTTCTCTCATGCTCGCACTCTTTTTTTCACACGCGTTTTGACTCTACACTCGCTAGGTGATTCTAAATAGTACTTTCGAGGTTGGAAATAAATAGGAGAGATTAATTGAGAGTTGGAGAGAAGGGATATTTTCTCTGTTTTTTCCTTCTTTTTCCATCGAAATAATACAGTGATACGAAGAAAAAGTATTCTTTCTCTGTTTTTTTATGTCCAGGACCCAAGGTCCAGGGGTTTTTCAAAACCCTATAAATTTTGCTTCTATTCATAACATACCGAATCCTTTAGAATAATTTATCGCCTTCAATAATCGATCTTGTAATTTCTCTATCGTACCATAATCCGGTAACAATAAAACATTGAAACATGTATGAGCTATCGGTAATCTGAAAAGAAACAAAAAAGGAAAAATCGAATTTCCAAGTCAATCTTCAATACAGTAGAAACTCATTTATCATCTATTTCATCATTATTAAACAATATAGAATATAGAATATTCTGCCTTACCTATCAGAGTCTGGGCCATGCCGTGCAATTACCATTTTAAGTCGTGAAAGACCTCCGACTGGTACCCGATCACTTCCAGTTGTAAATTGTAATAATCTTCGCTGACTTTCAGGAGGAAGAGAATGAGCAACTCTCCAGAAGTTTTTGACAGCTTCACTCTCGACCGTATAGCCGCCTTCGTACTCAGTAGCTGCTTCTAATTCAACAAAGTCGAAATTCTTGCTTCCGCAAACCAACTGAAGAGAAAAATCATTTATTTGGATGTTCTATCACAATTTTGAAATCATTTCCCGAAATATATATACCTGCTCCACTTCCTCGGGTCGGAATAAAAGCACCAAAGGACTTTCGTCTGTTACCATCTGGAAACCACGTCTAAAGGCTTTGAATTGTCTTTCGACCGATCGATTCAATAAAAAATCAGCATAGAGATCGGTAAATTCTTTTTTGTTAGATTGTGTGACGTAAATTTGATCACCATCCTCACGTAACTCGTGGAATAATTCTGACCCAAATACATCCCTGAAGAGATGAATGGCATTTTAAATTCAATCGAAATTTACTTTTAGTTTGTCAGTGCGTATTATCTGTTCTTCTCGTTTTTACTCACTTATAACCGACCCTGAAAGTCTGCATGAATGTATCGGCCATATCTTCTCCGCTGTAATCAAGGAGCTCTTTCAAAGTTCTGTATAATGTCGGACTCCAATCTTCGAGGTCAGCAAAGGCGCCTTTTCTCCCTAGTAACTTCCGGTAAACAACCATGGGAAAACGCACATCAAGGATTACATTATTATAGATAGCGAGGCCAAGGACTACTCCGATTAAAGTAAACTGGGCATCGCTTTCAAACGATGTTGGATTGAACCACGTTGTTTGAGTGTCCTCCTGTCATGAAATAAATAAAACATAGATAATCCGAAGAATGAATCCAGTTTTCAAATAGGTTTCATGAATTCTTATCCAGGAAAATTTATGGGCAAATTTTCAAACAGTGGCTCACCTGAAGCGTAAACATTCCGTAATCAGGATTGAATATTTCCTCAACGACTAATTGGAAGAATTCTTTGGACACACCTCCCTCGTCGACTCCTTGTTCTCCCTCGAATTCTACTACTAATTGCTTTTTCAAGTCTGTGGGATTCTCCATCGCTACCATTTCCAGTTCTACTAGAGCGTCGTCTATCAGATGATCTCGTCGAACCTATTTGCGAAAGTTGTGGATGAATCATTGCAGGCGATATAATATCCAATGATTGAGGAGAAATACTTAATCTGGAATAATAATTCAACGGAGTATATAAACAAAACTAATTACCTTCAATCGAAGATAAGGATTAGTCGGCTGACCAACAACAGTCTGTAAGAAGCTCATCCGCCTTTCACTGTACATTCGTATTCTATTGTCATAATAAAGTCCGAGAGTTTTTGTTGCGGGTGTTAGAACGAAGGCATAGTTCATAAAACTGAACTTCTTCGGCTGCTCGCTTTTGTAATATGCAAAATCTTTGTCCATTTCAATAGCATCGCTCAATGGCTCGTTATAAAAATCATTGAAAGGTACGAAAGGCTTACGAGCATCGAGAGAACAAAGTTTCAATTCCGTAGCCAATGGATCCTTAAATAAAGATATAAAGGATTTATGAGCTACAAAAAAAATAATCACAATGAATTTGTACTGGAAAAAATACCAAACCTGTAAAGCCTGTGCAGAATTTCTTTGTGTAACAGTTTTGTCTACATCGCCGATATCCCCTTCTTCGTCCCTCCTTAATTCGGATGGATCCAATTCTCCGGCGAGCATACTTGCGTAGTAAAGTATCTTCATTACCTTCGTCGGAGCAGTAATGGTATCAGCGTCTTGGACGCAATAATCCCTCGTAAAGGATCCTCCGATTACCTTGATGCGGAAAGATAATGGTCAAACGTAGTTTTCTATGTCTTGTGTTTGTTTTCATTTCAGTTTTACGACTTGTGATAGATAAGAACAACACACTCCTTGTACCTTGACGGTAATCAATTGCTGGAGGGCTTGCAGCAGCCCCTGGAGCCGAGGCTTTGAATGCCTCGCCCAAACTCGTGCCAATTTTGCTTGCGCTGATAGCGGTAAACAACTCGCTGCCTTACACAACATGTGTAGAGCCAATTCCAGATATTCGCTGCTTCCTAAAACCGGAATCTCAAATACGATCAGGAATACATTCAGCAAACTATCCGTACTGTCTGAAGGCACTATACCGAATACCCTCAAGTCCAGTTCAATGTTATCCGCTAATGTGACTAGAGCGTGAACCAACGCCGACTCAAATGCCTCTCCTAGGAACAGAACGAGCAAGATTATAGATAATTCGGAACCTGATATTTCTTCAATCTTCATTTTATAATAGAAATTAGACAAATTTGTAATCACCTGGCAAAGACCAGAGCGAGGTAAACGCTCTTCTAACGGCAGGTAAATCAACGCTTGTATCATCAGGATGTGGCACAGTTGGCGACGGGTCGCTGCTATCTTCTTCTTTATCTTCGCCTTGGAGAGATCGCACAGCTTCTTTACTGAGATCTCCCGGAGGTCCGAGAAGAGCAACTGGCGCTCTCTCGAGAAGAGCGGCAAGGGGGGAATCATTCTCTGCGCTTTTTTGGAAACTACGACTTAAGGCTTCCGCAGAAGAAAAAACTTCTCCTAACGTACGAATCAGCAGAGAATAGGATCCTTCAGATTTACACCGTTGTATTATATCCAATAATTTTGGCTCTGTTAAGTATGGCACTGGTTTTTCTGTTCAGGTTGAAAAAGAAATAAGAGTAATTAAAAATCGTAGTAACGCATCTTTTTGATTTTTCGTTTCCTGTTATCTGATAGTTATCAATAAATAAAACATAAGCCAAACGAGAAATTCAATACTAAAAATTTTATTACAAACACAATACATGAATTGCATAAGAGGCATCAATTTTTTACGGGATATAATTTTTCCCCTAAATTCTCTCCGACAATTAACAATTTACTCGATGGTTTGATCAACAGGAAAAAACGGAAAATAAATGACTAAAATTCCTCATATTTTAGAAACCGCGTCGATCTCTTCGCTTCTAAATATCTGAGATATAAAGTGAGCACGACTAATTTTCGAACAAGTTTTTGTAAGTGGTGATTTCCCATTTGCGCAGATTTTCTAATTTTTTTAGCCCGGAGGGATTTTCTTTTAATCACATCTACGTATTCTTTTTTAGGATGCCTTGAGACAGACCACTTTGTCCTACGCTCATTCCTAGTCTTCTTCTTTGCATAACTTTGTCGCGGAATTTGTTCTAGTTGGGAACTGCGGCTGCTCTTTAATCTAGAAACACTACTTGAAGACACAGATGTTTTTTGTGAACCCAGACTCTTTCTATGAAGCGGCTTTTCAACTTTGTTATTTGACTGACTGAAAAGTATGTTACTAAAATTCTCAATAGAAACTTGATCCAATTTAGATAACCCTGCGGAATTTGGATTTTTTTGACAAATTTTCCCTTTCCGAGTCAAACTATTTCGGTCGATTTTTGAGCTCTCGGTAGAAGATTTCTCAATTTTAGAAGCAGGCCGATTTTCAGTATTAGAAAAGACGTTCCGTAGAGCAGATGCTACGTTTTTGCTAAAATCTACTTTAAGCTTCTTTGGTGCATCGAAGCTCGCACCAGCGGTTTCCATAAGCTTGCAAGTATTTATATTCCTAAGTAAAGAACTGGGAGTAACACCTCGAGGATTTGATTCTACAGCTTGAAAGCCTTGGTTCATTTTTTCCAAGTTAGACGTTATACCTTCGTCCGAACATGTTGGATTCACACTTTTTACTGGCAAGCTTTTAGCCAGCGATGCTGGACCCGGCTCAATTGCTGTTCTTGCAACTTTATTAGGCTGAGTTCCATCGCAAAGATGTGCTTCCTGAGAAAACAACTGTATTGCCTGAGCTGCCGCCTGGTTCGGAGTCAAATTAGTCACCTGAAAAAGTATATGATTCACGTGTTATGATGATAACAAAACAATGTTTTCATGTAGGCATCTGAAATTCAGATTCTTGCGATTTTATCTATTGAATGTTTAAATCAAGCTTAAGCAAAGTATAGAAAAGTCTTTTTCTACCTTGCCGCTAGATGCGCAATGCTGATTGTCGCATTGGGGATTACCGCAGCCATCCGTTAATTGAAAAAAGTATCTTTCGATCAGTTTTTTTGCCGCCGCCCGCTTCATGTCACTGCAAGGGCTCTCCGCTCCTACCCTGTGGTTTATGATTTGAATCGCGGGTTATTTCAATGAAAATAATTCGTGGAAATTGTTTTATTTTTATGATTAATATTTTTGTATTTCAAAAAAGTACGACGCACGTACGTAACAGTAATAATTCAATAGGTAGACTAAGAAACTGTTATTAATAAATATAGGTGAACTATATATTTCGATGAATAAAATACGCGGCGATACAAAACGGAGGAGAAGACGGAGAAGGAGAAAGAAGGGACGGAGGAAAACAATGACAAGGAAATATAAGATATCGGAGTACCAATAGTAACGAATCCAAGGCGGCGTGAGGTCTAGATGCTAAATATAACCTCCAAAACGCAAAATACATTGTCACGCTGACATGTCAACAACGTATTTAGGTATCTAGATATGTTGGTGGCTATTCGTCTCGCGCTCGGTCGCGAATTTTGTGTTAATGATGGATAAATCAACGTAATGTAGCGAAAAAATGCTAGTATTGAAGCGCGATCTACTCTCATGCGGATAAATGAGTCTACGGAAAGATATAACGAATCAATCAATCAGTCGAATATATTGAAATCTATGGTTGAATGGAAAAAGATTGAGGAACTATAAATAGGAGAATATCGAGAGAAAAGGAGATATTCGAAAGTTTCGTTATTTGTGATCGCCGTGGGATCCTTTACGTACCTGGAAGTCAGATCTTCTCCAGGGTCCTCTTGGCCCTTCGCGCTCATAGAATTTGAATAATGATAATGTTGGCCTTTGTTTTCCGATGCTAAACTCTACGCCGTTCAATAACTTCTTATAATCCAATAATTGAAAGACAAACAACGACGATGAGGAGGATTGAGACACAGCACGCACGACGAACGACGAGTCAACTAAACCCAATAAAAAAAGACGGCAAACCCAGCCGCACGCACGCACGGAGGGATAGATCCCGATTAAACAAGAACTAGGACCACAGGAGGATGATAGTGTAATTAGTATATTGAGATATATCTTTCCAATTTTAGGTTAAGGTGCTAGACATAATCCGTCAGTATTTACCTCACGGTTTACTTGTTCCAATAATTATTGAACGGTTTTTCAAATTGTTTAGAACGAACTAAAAATTTCATTCATCACGTGATGTAAGCCGAAGGATGGTAGAATTGAAAGCAAAGAAGAAACGGACAGAGATGTGTGTGAAAAAGTTTTGAATTATTACATCTACAAGACTGAAGAAGAGATTCTTCTCGATTTTAAATCACACTCACACACACACTTAAAGCCATAATTTTTAACAACTGATCAGTTGAAATAAATATAAGAAAAAAATTGAATTAATAAAAACAACTTTTTCAATGTTTTTTGTTTCTTATTTTTATTACGCTCTCGTCTGCTCACGAGAGATTAATCCACACAACGAGGCTTGTTTCCTATGTTGATAATGATCGTACGCGGTTTTTCACGATGATTTTAGATTATATTAGATCGTTCTTAAAATCGGTTCACTATTTCTGTTAGGCACCTTTCAATAGTATGTTCTGTCCGCTGCACGTTGTCTTCTCAGCTAGGACAGTCGCTCTAGTCCTTTCTGTTTCTGCCAATTTGTGCTCAGTCGTCGTTTTTCGCGTTTCTGCCCTCATCACATTTTTTACGATCATTATCGCCTCTCGCGGTTGTATATCGAGTCCAATCGAGATATTTTATCTAAATCAAACTCATCGATTGTATAGGTATATACATACCCGTGAAATTGCAAACAATTGAAAACAAACAAAAGAACGTAGTTGTTGTTCGTTCTAAAAACTGCTTTCTGTATTTCAAAAATTGACCAAAAACTGCAATTTGTTAGATTTTTATATCTGAAGAAGTCCAAATCTTATACCAGTCATAATATAAAATCTACAAGTAAGGTATCCTACGTTTTTCGATTTATTGAATATAGATAATTTCAAACAGAAGAAAGAAAGAAAAGGAAAAATGAAAAGAAAAGTTAAATCTTGTGAGTACCAAAATGAAAATTCGGAGATTAAATACGGGATATTTTCTAGTAAAATAAATACATACACAAAAGAAAATTAAGTAGAAAACGATCGACATACATACGTAAATATAATACATAATACTACGATTATATGTATGTATAAATACGAATATATGATACGAATTTATTGTAATGTTTGTTTTCTAGGCATAATTATTAAGTATTGTAGTATAATAAAAGTGTTCACATTAATAGATAGAACGATGATGATGATAATAATCATAATCGGCATTAAATTATATCACCATCGTCACGGGTCGATTACATAACGGAGAAAAAAACGAAACAAAAATTATCATGGTTTAATTATATTTAGTTAAATAAGCGTGTTACGCGTGTACCAATATAGGTAGCATATTTCAATCCTTATCAAGATGGAAAAAAATTGAAGCGCAGTTTACCAAGGCGAAAAAAAAAAAAATTGACAATTATAATGAAAGTAAGATAAAAAATTATATCAATATTTTAAGCGCTGATAATTCATATAATAATTGATGTATGAATCGATGAATTAGCAGTGGCCACGGTCTGGAACTCGTTTCCTTGGTGCAGCCTTCAGGATATTGTCCACTCTTAATATCATCTCAGCTGCTTCAGATGCGCTCAAAACAACTTGCCTCTTCACAGCCCAAGATTCTGTTATGCCAAGTCGTTTCATGCAGCCAATTTTTCCCTCTTCCATGTCTGTTTTATTTCGCAAATATGTACACTTTCATTAGAAATCAAGTCAACTTTTTTTACTTTTTGCAGTAGAAAATAAATTTGAATACTGACCAAGCCCCATTGTTCCAGCTCCTGAATTATGCGCAGCTCTTAATTCGCTCACTAATTGAGCTGAATCGTACCCAGCGTTATCTGCAATTACGACTGGAAGCTGTTGAAGAGCTCTGGCATAAGCTTCCATAGCTACGGCTTCTTTACCAGGGGTGGCCGCGGCTGCTTTCACCACTGCGCAAGCCATTGCCATCTCACTGCAGCCTGGAATTAAATCATTGTTAGAGATAAGATCATTATCTGGAAGGATTTTTTTGTCAGGAGAAAGACGGGGAAGATTTCTCACCTCCTCCGTAAACGATTCTTGATTCGCGTACTGTCGCCGCCAATACACATAATGCATCATGTAAAGAGCGCTCTGCTTCATCGAGGATCTGTTGAGTTGCGCCCCTGATTACAACGGTACAGGCTTCTCCAAGTGCAACCCCAGAAAATCGTAGAAGAACGTCCTCGCCGATCATCAGCTGAGGGAATAGAATTAGTTCCAGGAAATTGTAAGAAAGTTTTTGAATTACTAGAATAATTAAGTGATACGTAATAGGATGGGGAGATTGCTCTTATACGGGTTTTGAAAATACAGAAGTGATAGCTCTGTATTTACTTATTTTCTGTTAGTATTTTTTCCTGATCAAAAGAAGCAGATTTTTTGAGATTAGATAGAACGAAGACCGGAATTTCAGGAACCCGAAGATACAAGATTTGGGCAGAGCAGAAAAAAATGAATTGAAAGTGGATTTGTTTTGGATTTGAACAAATTGTGCTTCACAATTTCTTCTATAGTTCTGCATTTGCAATTGAACGATAATTATTATAGAAATTGTGTTCATACCTGCTCAATGAGATCGCATTTGCCAAGTTTGACCAATTCAGGATGATCAAAAGTACTGACAATGTCTCCGCCAGTAACAAGAGCAAGTCTTTCAATACCGTCAAAGTCTGCATGTTCAATAGCCATAACGCCAGCATCGGCGAATAATTGTTCTGGGTAATTGTAAATCAGTTGCCTATTTATGAACACATTGCATCCGTGCTTGACAATCTTGTCAACTTTGTCCTAAATTAGGCCGGAGAAAAATATTCAAAATTTATTCATACTAAAGTATATACACAATTCACTCGAATTGGTTGATAGTCCAGTCGAAATACGATTTGACCTAGCCATAAGTGCCACACGGTGTTCTTTACACCAAAATTTTCGGAAAAGTTTGCTGAATAACATTATCCAAAATCCGCAATAATCCGCTATAGTTAAAATTTTGATGTAAAGAACGCTCTCGTTGCACTTGTCTAGGTAGATCCCTTTTCTTCCGTATTTTGATTGGACTATAATCAGAATTATAGCCGTCAGTCGAATAAGCTCCCATGTTATATTATTATTATTATCATTAATTTTCAAACGTAGGAAACCGAATAGCACCTTCATCTTTTCCTTCTCTGCAGTTTCCAGCTCTGCAATCTTGGCCATAGAATCGACACGCACCCTGGATCCGAATACCTAAAATAAAATTAACAACAAAACTTGATAATGCAAAATGAGATACAAAGTTAGGAATGAAAAAATAAGAAGTCACCACAAAAGTATGCACCTTGATTTTGTCAGTGTCCATAGGAGTATTGGCAATCAAAATTTTAGCATCGGCGATTTTTTGTGGCTGATGAACACCAGGTTTTTTGTCGAGAAGGAAGCCCTCGTCGAGGAAAGAGTCGGCGAGAGTTGCACCTCTCTTCTTAATAATCTGTATAGCGGACAGATTGCCAGAGCCTTTCAGACGGAGTACAGCGTCCACAGCCAATGTACTAAAATGCTCCTTGTGCTGGGAGAGAATTTTTGAACTGAGCGTCGTTCTCGCAATATTCATTAAATCTTTACGGAACGTTTCCGCATCTGCAGAATTATCCGTTGCAGCATTCCTCAGCGCTTCTCTAGCCACAACTGTCGCGCTACGCCATCCTGCAATTATCGTCTGTGGATGGATCTTCTGCTCTATCAGTTTCTCTGCTTCTTTCAACAATTCTGCAGCTGTTGGAAATTGGGGAAAAAAAGCCATTATCACTAAAGCTTCGGCGTGCCTAAAAAGTTTGTATGGAATTAATTATCATAGAAAATTCCACCCTCCAGGGTCGCGGATTTGAATAATTGTACGAATTGAGATAAATTATGGGTGAAATGAATAACAGAATTTTCGCAAAATGGTACTGTTGTAGATCATTGAAAATAAATGATGAAATGCGAACCTAGCACGGTAACGGAGGTGGTACCATCTCCGACTTCATCATCTTGAACGCGGCTCATATCAACCAATATTTTAGCAGCAGGATTATCAACGCCGACGCTTTTGAGGATAGTTGCTCCGTCATTGGTGACTTGAACCTGACCAGCTGAGCGACCGTGAGCAACCAAAATTTTATCCATGCCTTTAGGTCCTAAAGTAGATTTAACCAATTCTCCAATTGCTATAGCTCCTACGAAGGAGCTCAATCTAGCAATTTCAGCCTTCTCTTCTTCAGCCTCATTCTTTAAAATCCTAACCGGATTCAGCGACACCTAAAGAACAAAGAAATTGAAAAAGCGTGAAAAGTGGCTTCTGTTATTTTTGAATAGAAAAAAATACGCTTCGTTGAATAATTCCTCTAATTTTCATTTAAATTTGTAGAATACAAAAAATTAGAATCAAATAAACTGCATCTCCAGCAAAAGAAGTTGGGTTAGGTTGGGTAGCTCGCTTTATTAGGCGAAGGTGAGAAACGATTTGACTGATGTTTATGGGGGGACTGCGGAGCGAACATTTTTCTAATTTCGTGAGACAATTTCGTCTCAGAAATATATTCTTGAAGGTAAAATAACGAGTCGGTTAAGACGCGGAGGAAGACACGTGCACATCGTGTCACGAGACGGCCTTAGATTTTCAGGGTAAAAAGTTTGCGGTAGCGTCGAGCGTGGGTGGACGAGAGATTCGGCCCATCCTATTTCGTTGGTTTAATAAATTTTAGGCTTTTTGCAATGAAACTGCGTGAATTCTGGCTAGCGGTTAATTTATTAGGTAATCAAACGGAGTACTGACCATTGTGAGCCGGATGTGATATCGTATTATTTAAACCAAGTAACAAATTAGTCTTTCAAGTTTTGTTCGTTGATTCTTTGCTTGCTGCCGCAGTAGACGGAACAACGGAGGGGCGAGGAAACGGGAGACACCGTCGCAGAAACAACTAGAAACTTCACCGTCCCGGCTCGCAACCAGCCAATCACAATATCTTGATTCGAAACTACCGCGTTGTGCCGTCAGAGGTCACTGCATACCCGTAACATTGCCATTGCCTTTCAATTTCAATTCCTATTAAGGTCATTCGCGCGCTCTCGTGCGCTTCAGAAAGATGCGGCGTGGCTCGGCGAGCGCGTTATAGAAAAGTGGGCAAATAAAATTCCTCCTGTTTTTGGAGACGTTGTTTCGTTTGTTTGTTTCGTCTTATAACGCGATAACGATATCGAACATATCCCAAATGCTTTTTTCCTGAGATCGTATATCTACTCAATCTTTTTAAATAAAACAGAGAATCAACTTTATCGTATGAATCAGATGGAAAGATGCTCTGTGTCGCGCCTTGTTGTAGGCAACTTGTGGAACATACATCTCAGGCCCGCGAGAAATGGAAGTCAGATTACTCATATTCAAAGTCATTTTGTAGGAATGCTGAACAAGAATGTTACGGATATACATAATAAAGCAGTTGCTTAGTAACGCATAGAAAATGTTTTAAGATTCCAAACCGGTGCGCGTTTCTGGTGACTCACCGCGGTTGGAAAATGCTTTGTGATATAATTCCTGTTTCCCATAGAACAAACAAAATTATAGTTATACGGCTCGAAAAATTGTCATAATTCAGTAATATGATCGAGTCGAGCGTAAACTCTTTACGGTTCATATCGAATAAAATTCACCCGCTATTGTTATAATAGTTATGAAACTGTAATGGAAAACCTTACATCCATGCATGGTATTGGCGGAAACGTAATTTGGTCCGTTTGGAGAACACTCAAGAGTACATTTGAATTTTCGTGTTGATTTGAAATTCTTCTAAATCCATTTAACATGAGTCTACATATTTGATGTTTTCAATCATCTAAATGAACAAAAATGGTAGAATTGAGACGACAATGTCCAAGGACATCCTCCAGCATACAATAATAAAGTAGTACTCAGTCATTAAATCAGAAATATCATAGTCACCCCACGCGGTGTAATAATTGGCCGAAAACTTTTTGGCGCCTCTTGATCTACCCGCGGTTCGGACCACCCCGCGTACGACATACCTAACTATATACAGTATACCTATAGCAGTATATACCTATATAGTAAAGCCTATACAGGTATATAGCTACGCCGAATTATTATTGTCCGCGGGGTTGCGCAGGTTGCGAGTTCACGGCGTAACGGTTCGTCGCAGCTGTCTACTTCTTTCGCCCCTCTTTGCTTGCCCTGCCTTATGTGCAGGCCCTCATCGTCGACAATGGCGTTAGCTAGACGATAGACGTACCCATACACATGTATACACATATGCTCTATACGTTTGTGTAACAGAAAATCGTAGATGTACGTGTTGTGTACGTGAGTTTGAACACCGCACTGCAAGATTGCAGGCGCAGAACGATCAGGGTAATCCGTGAAACTTTCAGCTGCCAATTGAGAGCGAATTTATTTTTCCGTGGTAGCTTATCTTCATTGTTAACTGTACGAAATTAATTTTTCGGAATCAATTGTCAATTCCTCGTTCGTACTTATCATTGGATAGTAATAAATATAATCAAGTATAATTCAAAATAGGTGAATCTAGTTGTATGTATATATAGGTATAAAGAAAATAAGTGCGTTGGAATAAAAATGAGGAGGGTATACCTAGATAGGAGATAGAGAGAGATGCCTTTTCTGATAAAGAATCTCTTCTACATTCACAATGCCGCGACTTTTGATTTGAATTTCAACCGTACAGAGCTATAGAAATGGTTTCCAAGTCAGAATTAGAAGACCCTGCGACGAAGGGTTGATATACGATACAAGGGCGGGGAACGTTTGAACTAGGAAAAAACACAAAATTCAAATACATTCCATACCTATACCATGAAAAAATTTCACTGCTATTTCCCCTAAACCCGCAACATACACCATGCAGAGACAAATCGGAGTAATAAGAATCGAAATCCCGCAATCCTCGTGATGATTCATAGTAAAATGTAATTGGAAAGGTAAAACCATTCCTATAGAACTACAGAATGTCCTTTGTTCCCTGTTCCAATTTCAGTCGTCATCTTATAATTTCTGTAAAGTTTTTTAATATCGTTTAAAACCACGCGTGCAGGATTTGGTATCATCGGCACGTGTGCAGTTTGTCACAGGGGTGCGGGCGCAGATGTACAATACCTACGTATACCGACGTACTGCGTATAGTATGTATCGCAACGTCGGCACGAGCGGTGACTCCTTGAATGCGAAGGGGCGGACGTTCGTCCCTCCCCAAGTCCCCAAGTCTGCAAGGCATATCGGAAAGTGTGGCACCTGGCGCCGTTTTCCGGCCCCATGTAGGTACCACCGGCGTAGCCTAAATTCTGCTCGTTTCTCCTGTTCTGTATTACAAAGTTTGTGGGGGAGCACCATATGCTTCACCACGGTGCCCTCAGGATGTCGGGCACGAGCGAGGACCCCGTCGAGGAAGACCCCTTCGCATGAAAGTACCCTCCCCCACGAGCTTCCCCCGCGAGGAGTTGTAACGGCGCGTTCTTATAGCTTCGAATAACCAAGGGTGCTAGAATTCGGTGGGGGGAATCGGCCTCGATCATGGAAATACTTCCTTCTCTCTTCACAGGCTGTAGATCGGTTCAGTTACATGCGGAACGTCGCGAAGTCAACTGCACGCCGATTTGAACACATACGCACAAGTTGTTTAATTGTGCTCTGAGTTTATAATTCTGAGATACAAGGTGTTGAAGTGAAAAATAATAATAAGGTGGAAGGAAAGTTGAAAAGATGCTATGAGTGGATGAATTCATAATTTGTGAAATGAGTCATTTTAAAAGGAAACAGAGCCAAGTGTTTTGGAAGTATATGGAGTCCCAGGATCTGGGGATTCAGCGTGCTTCCAACGTTCCTGGGACGGTTCATCTGGCGAAAACGGATGAGATCGAAGAAAATCACGGGGCTTCTGGTGCCACTGATCTTCCTAGACCCGAATCTACGTTTTTATCGCCTGTAGAGGATGAAGAGAAACTCTCTAATGACAACGATAAACACATTGCAGTGGTCGAAACCGACGAACCAGACTCTTGGACAGATGGAGAACCTCTTCCGCAAGAGAGATCAGGGAGTCCTAGAAGCTTCGTGGGTCACCGAAGCCAGGATTCAGGGTTTTCCGATTCAGAAAGATCGGAGGAGTCAGGAGTAGACGTGTACGCGTCGAGAGTAGAAAGACTGCGTCGTGCTCGAACTAGAAAATCACGAAGAAGGAAAGAGGAGGTACCGAAAGGCTTAGAAACTGAGGAAACAATGTTTTCCGAAAGAAATTCCCAAAGACTTGGCTCCCCTTGGAATCTAACCAAACGTCCTCCCCATCCAAGGCACACCTCGACACCGAAAACCAGCCAGCCTGCACGTAGCCGGAAACTTTCCGCATCACAACCCCGAGCTTCTAGAAGAAAAACGTCTAGAGAATTTCAAGCGCATAAGGAGGGCGCTGATAATCCCGCTTTTAATAGGTCAGTTGAACTTTTGTCCATACTTTTTATGTTATGAAAAATTGCACATTGGTATTTTTCATTACAAAATTGTTATTCATGTTGTACACCGGTTTCTCAATATGGTTGTATTATTGTTAAGATGTTTGCGAACGCAATTATAATATTCATCGGGTGTGACATAATTGCCGGCCGAAAGAATTCATCCGCAGTATATTAAACGAAAAAGAGATTTCTGGTTCGTTTGCGTTTCTAAATCTACTCCGAATTGTATAATAGGCACCTATAGATTGGTAATAATAAATTTTGCCCAAACTGTGTATTGGCGAACACTTGGGAATACTTCAGAACGCGAAAACGCGGAATTTATTCAATTCCCTCAAATGGCACACTACGCGTTTTTCGACTCTGCTTGCATGCCAGAATCGTATTGTTTGCAATGCAGATTTGTATACAGGGGAACGTATACATATTGCGTTGTGTCTTTAAATAAACGTATGCACGTATGTAAGTAACTTTTGTGGCTATTATAGCTTCATGTATGGTGATCGCGAACCGCTAGCAAAGCACACTACGTTTTATACATCGTATATTATATAGTATACTGCATGCGTATGGGTCACACACGATCACAAAGATACATCTACAGCGTTATATATTCAACGTTCGTTTGTGATCAGAATTCGAATTGACTCACGCCGAGCACGTCTCTGGTTCCCCGCAACGTAGCAACCTACCTATACGTGACTCAATGCAAGCAGGTGTATACATACGAGAAACAAGTTGACACATAGGTGTATAAACTCTCATAGGTGTAGAGCAGAGATAGGCGAGAAGGGGGTACCGCGCTCACGATAGTTATACCTATACAAGCTACCGAGAGATTGAGTCAACCTGAGCCCAGTCACCACCACCTTCGATGACTCTACCGAGAGAATTTTGATGACGAAGTATTACAGGTACCAGTCGTAGAAATGCAGTCTCGCGGAGAGCCGCGAGGAAATACTTTACACTCTGCGGGAGGGGAACCGTTGATCGTAACTCCGTTCTCGATAATAACATACGGATAACGAACGATAAAACGTTGAGAAACTCACTCAGATCAAACGGCACGTGGACAGTATATCCGTCTACTAGATAAATAGTTTTCGTTTGGTGAACAATCGAGTATGCGATTCAATTTCGATTTCATTCGTGCATGATTAATAAATTTCTGCATTCTTTTCTTTTCACATGAATTCATATATTAATAATATCATCACGTCTAACGCAACAGGGAAGACGTAGACGGCGACGAGGAGGAGGAGGATGAGGTCGAGATTCGAGTTCCTCGAATGAGGAGATTGTCAATGAAGGACGATGACGAGTGTCTCGGTGATTTTCTGTACGCAAATGAGCCGCCGGAAGACGTATTCGCGGTGGAGATGGGTTCTTCTTCGGGAGTCGCACAGATTTCGAAAACTCGGAGGACAGTAGAAATCCGTGAAAATCTAGACGGACGCCTTTCATCGGTTAAAGCATGGCTCGGTATTCTCGCACTCGAGACAGAAGCGGAGTGTGGTTCTACGCTCCAGAGTAAAGCATTGCCCAGAAACAGAATACCCTACGGCGGGGATAATAATAAGAACAAGAATACCTGCAACAGTGTTCATCAGCATCCCCAATCCACTGATTCAACTCTTCTCACCGCATCGGCTACAGCTGCGGCTACCAAACTACTCGCAAGGGTTGACCAGTTCCATCAACAATATAAATCCGCAATTGAGTGAGTCCACTAGCAAAATAAATGTTCTCTTTCGTGTATTACCACGAGGAATTGAAGTTATGAGCACGGCGATGTGACGGCAAATTTTCATGTCCTTAGCGAGCTCAACAGGCCGGGAATTTCGAGGTCCGAACGAGGTTTAGTCCAATCAGTCGAAGAGGAAGCATTCTTGCTTTTATCTGAGCTCGGATTACCTCCACCCCAAAGAGTACGGAATCTTAGTAGCTCGAGGGAGATTCTTCGCCAGTTAAAAGAGCTCCGAAATGAAGTTGACCACGTCGTAGACGCCCGACTTGACTTTTACGTCGAGGTATAAGTGTCTATTCGTTATCAAACTAGAGTGTAGATAACTCTGCGCCCGGAATTACAATTCTAACTGGAAAATGTTCATTTTTTGTTTAAATAGCGAATTGTTCGTGGGCTCGAAGAGGCACCAAGAGAGGAAGGAACCGCGGCTCGGGGAGCTTTGGCTGCTTTGACAGTCCTTGGTTTGGGTCCGAGCGGTTTGATGGGAGGTCGTAGTATCGCGAGATGTTCAGGCGTACGCGCCCTGCTAACAGCCCTGCTTTCAATCCGTGGCCAATCGCCGGCGGCGCGAGATTCACGAGCAGCTTGTCTCCGGGCACTAGCAAGCGTCTGTTGTTGCGCGGAGGCGATCGAGCAGTTGATAATAAACGGGGGTCCAGAGATCCTCGCGGACCTTCTATCCTCGGAATCAGCACCGGAGATTGAGAAAATGGAAGCCACTGCTCTGATCGTTCAGATAACAGCCCCATGGACAAACGCGATTGGTTTACCCCACCTCGAACCTTTCGCAGATGATCTAGTCCCTTCCCTAACCTTTCTTGTCGAAAATACAATTTGCTCCCAAACACTCCTCCTCGCTGCTGCAGCTCTGAATAATTTAGCAGTTTCTCCCCGCTGCCTGGGGCCGATGGTCGATGAGAAAACTGTAGCCGCTTTACTGAGAAGTGTAAAGCGTTCAGGGGGTGGAAGTATTTGGTTGATGGAGCAGGTCGCTTCTCTAATTGGGGAAATGGCGAGGTCTCCGAATTTGCATCCGCATTTAACGGAGGCCAGGGCGTCGGTTGCTCTGGTTTGTTTTTTGCGGATGAGACCGCCTGGACTCGAAGGTGCCTATAGACGATTAGAATCCACGGCTTCTGATGCTCTCGCAAGACTTTGCGTCCATCGTGAAGTTGCTCAGCAAGTTGTTGACGTTGGCGGTGTGAACTGCGTTATTCCGTACCAAAAATATGCCGAAGATACCGTAAAAAACGATAACACAAGATACACACGTTCTCTCAGAATCGCCCGCAAAAAAGCTGCCGAGCAAATCGACGCTGCTAAAGCCTCTGATCGCGGGTGTAATCTGAATGGATGAAAATTGACGAGAGGCGCAGGTTTGTTTGATCGAAGTAGTTATATGATTTCGATATTGTATTCTCATAACGAATATGATATATATTTTTCGAAAATTGTATTTTGATTTCCAAAAACCAGTCAGAGGTGTTCAAAGATATTTATTCTTTGTCTTTTGTCATTATACACAACTATATGTGTGCCAAATTTGATATAGGTGTTGGAGATATTTGGACCCTAGATGCAAGATATAGAAACGTATTATTAGACAGTTAAGTTAGTTACTAATCAAAACACCGTATACATATATAATCCATGTGCCATATACTATAATATATTATGCAATATATAATAATTATGATGATAATAATAATAATAGTTGTAAATTTCTTTTCTATTACACAGATGTAGAATTTGTATGTAGGTATGCCTATACGAGAAAGCATGAGTCGAACGAAAGTTATATTTAAATCGAGTACTAATGAAAAAACTTATATACCTATGTATCATCGTAGGTATATGCTAATTCAAATTTTCAACTGCGGGTTCAAACGTCATGAGATTTTCGATTGCTCTTGGGGAATTGATCGTATGCATAAAAAACATCGACAGTAGTTTCAAAACACGGTCTCAACTCGAGGTCGAAATTTCCGAGGGTAAATTTACCCGTTGGCTACTGGAAGTAGTCCAATCCTCGTCCACTTTTAATCACCCAAACGTTGTTGAGTCTGGGATCAACGAATTCATTGAATTGAAGTTAGAGTTCTGAGTACATTTCTGCTTCTTTAAACTCTTGTAAACCGCGTATACATAGGTATGTATGTATGGGCTCCACATACCGCAAAACAATTCGAATTTGAATGAAGAATTTGGATTGGAATTGGAATTGATGGAAATATATATGTAAGAGAAAGAGAATTGTTTTGACGATAAATTGCATAAATCATATACTTACTTCACCTGGCGATCGTGAAGGGTAGGGGAGAATGAGAATTGGAGAGTTACTTGTCGAGTGTTGAGACCAAGTATGATCAGCTCGTGAAGCCTGGCTAATTGGTCTTTCCGGTCTTCTAGATCCGCGGGGGTTGTTATCATTGTGATTTTCGACAGGGATCGACATTTCTGAGCAGCGAATTCGCAAAACCTCACCAGGTTTTAACGCTTGACGTAGTACAGAGAAAGAATGATCCGATTTTTCATCAGTGTAAATTTAATAAAGATAGAGTTTACCTAATCCTAAGTTTGTAAAATTTGGAATATGATTCATGCGTGACAGAAGAAAAAGAAGTAATATCATCATGCCGGTATTCCCAGCTAGCGCAAAATCCTCTCCGCCTTATTTCAGGCCCAGAGATAATATCACCTATTTCGGAACTTCTATAAGTATACATCATTCGCGATGGTATATATTTAAACTCACACGTTAGAATTCATTCACCTGATTGACAATGGATAATGGAAATGCGGCAGAGTATAACTTTTGGATTCAATTTACGGCGTGGGTATGTGTGTTATAGCTTGAAATTCCAACTATTGGATAATTAATACTCTCTGAATGAGAGTTCGATACCGTAGCCGAACACGTGGAGCTACCGTTTATATTTTCCGTCGTTTAGAATAGGTGATAGATATTTGAAGGAGAGTTACCATACGAACATCAAAATTTGGAAACCTTTCAATTTAGACTTCGATTACCATTATACGTTTGAAAACAAGTGTATTTACGTCTTTCATTAGAGCACCATATGTCGCGTTTAGTCTCGCGTTCATTCATACTACATACTTCGATCAGTTGCGTGGCACTTGTTATTGTTGTTGCACAAAAACAATTTACATAATACGAGATATCACAATACATTATTATAAGTCAGCCGTTTTCAGCGGACTTGAAACGGCACGTATCTGTAGCATTTTTGTAAGTCCATAGTCTATAAAATTACAAAAACCTCGTTGATATTGCTTCGATATAATAAAAGAGAAAAAATGATATTCTATATAAGCTACAATGATAATGTATGCGAGTATATTACAACGACGATTCATTGGGCAGCACTAATTTTAGGGATTGATCAGTATACTTCTTCGTGCCCATGATTATCACAGGAATCGGCAAACCGGAATTTGAAGATTCGAACGTAGAAATAAAATGCGGCAAAAATAGCACCATCAAGATAATGAAGTATCGCAGGATGCATTTTATTAGACGTCAAAATGATCTGCTGGTTGCAGTCTGTGAGGCGCATCGCACATAAATCGACTTGAGATTATGAAAAACCGCAATATTTTGCGGAGAACTGTGAAACTCTCAAGAATCATAGCATATCAAAGATTTGGAGAATATTGTGTATTTATTATCAAAGCATGGTCAATCTCACATCAATCTGTAAGAGAAAACATCTGAGAAACTAGATTCTTCCTTTAATTTCATTTCGTATAAGAATATAATAACGAATTAGATGAATCATTGTTGCTAGAATTGATGGGATCAAAATTAGAACAATTAAAATACATTAAAATATGTACCTATGAATATTGAATTATAATCTACTGTAGAATATTTAATACAGCATGACAATGATTATTGCTATACAGTCAAGAATTTCCACATGTTACCTGCGTCCAAAACTTTTGAAGACACAAGTTATTCAAATCTATGTTAAATACAAATCGCTGCACACTCCTCGCATTTTTGCCTTTGGTATTTATGGTTATTTATATCCATATATACATTCGATTTACGTATACAAATGTGTATTAGTTGTTGATCAACTCAAGAGAGGCAAATTGGCGATACCTTTGTTAATGTATTCGGTTTACAAGTATATTGAGAAATGAGAAACGCAATGAGCGTACAAAATGCATGTCTTTGAAACATATTGCAACGTAGTCAACGTAATCATAAGTTCTTCAATATAATGAAATATATCATATGATGTTACGCATTATTTATGTTCCCTGATAACTGGGAAGCATGGAAAATATCGACGCTAGTTTCCAAGCATGGTCTCAACTCCATGTCGCAAACACCAAGGGTAAATTTTCCAGCTGATGGTTTGAAGTAGTCTAAACCACGTCCAATTTTGATGACCCAACCATTACTCAGCCTGGAATCGGAAATTTCGCGAGTTTTGAGTGAGTAAAAAACAGGAAAATCATTTAATATCCGTTTCGAACAGGAAAAAAGATAATTTATCGTATAAATTACTCACTTTACTTGCCGATCATGAAGCGTGGAAGAAAACTCAAATTCGAAGGATATCTGTCTCATTCCAAGACTCAGCTTCAGTTCTTGAAGCCTTGCCATTTGCCCTTTGCGATCTTCTGGTTCCAACGTCGTTACCAACATTACATGTGACAAGAAGTCGCATTTTTGAACAGCGAGTTCGCACAGCCGGACCAAATTTTGACACTTTAACAAACAATTGTTTATCATACATAGTTGAACAAGAAGATGAATGAAATAGGAATCGAGTTCATGTACCTGATGAAAAAGTCTGATGTACGGATCCTCGACACGTATATGAGTTACTGACGCATTTAAAAACCTTCCAAAAACAGTCGCATATCCGTGACCAATAGAACCAGCCTGGATACTAGTCTGCTCTCTATATCTACCTGCAGCCTTTTGCTCCTGGATTAATTCTTTTATCGCTTCAGCTCTGTCCATGTACTCGAGTGCTTTGGCTTCGAAGTGTTTCTTTTTTACTGAATCTTTTGTGGCTATAGAATGATAAGTGCTCAGTCAAACCAAAAGAATTGAGTACATGAGGAACGGAATTACCACGAATCAGACAGACTTAAAAAGATCTGTGTGTCGATTCTTGGCGATTAAAAAAAATTAAAAATAATTAGCACACAATTTTTTCAATCCTACCTAATTCGTGTCAATTCCGTTTTTGACGTACCCGATTTGTTCCAATTCTTTTTGTTTTACTGGGTGTGTAGATGTATGTACTAGGTACACGTCTCATTTACATTGCATAAGAAAAAACGTGCACAAATTTCGGTCAGATAATTGAAAATATAATTTCGTCGGCATAATACGACGGATGATTTCTATTAGACCTTGCTTCCATCATATATTGGATTGAATATACTCGACGTATTTTATAATACCTTTTGATAAATTCACGAGAATTTGTAAGCCCTCCTGATACAGAACTAAGGCCATTGTGTATTGTGCATTCGTATCCATTTCAACGGCTCTCAGGAAAATTGAAATTGCCGTGCTTTCCATGGTCTGTAATTGATATATCACAAATGAAACAAGAGAATAAAATAAATGAATAAATGGAACAGTTACAAGCTCCGTACACATAAAAGTATGCTACTACTTTATTTTTGGATTCAACAATTTCCAGATTCCTCGTATTCTTAATATGGTGATTAACTAACATATATACTGCAGTTGCTCGCGTTAATACACATAATAAATTAATAAGCGCGAACAAAAAATCATGAATGTTTAATTAACTTCGATCGTTTCTATCTGTTGGAAATAAATATGTGTATTATTTTTAGTAATGCTACGGGGAATTTTTCTCAAACATACCTTTCAATTATCTTTCTGATAGGCGATATTTCCCTACGATAAATTCAATACAAAAAATCCATAAGACGCGCGGAAGCAATTTATTCAACAATTAGTTTGAATATGATTCAGAGTTTGAAACGGCATGCGGAATTTACCTACCAAACAAATTATGAAATTTCGTGCATAACTCGAAAATTATTTCGCGTAACTACCCAAAGTAGACAATTCTTTGTTTCTAGGTAATTTGAAGTGGTTTGCTGAAAGATAACTTGGAAACATTATTAAATCGTCTTTTATTTCTCCGCCTTCATACGCCGAGAGCCAACATTGTTAATATTCCCAACAATCGAGGATGGTTTCGAGAACCGCCGTTTAACAGCGCTATACAATATGCATATGGCCGAAACGTCATTTTTAAACGGTTATTCTAACATTTCTAACCTCAAATGTTTTTATTCCTACAAACGCTGGGTGTTTCTGGTATGGAAGTTCGCCTAAATTTCATCCAAGTCACTCTACTACGTTTCAATTATTAATTCTCCGACATTGATCGATAACTCGCAACTTGTAATTAGCAATAAAATAGATAAAAAAATAACAACACATGAAGAATAGATTACAGTAGGACTTTCAACAAAGTGTAATTACTAATACTGCCGACATAGAAGAATACGGTTTGTTATTGTCAACGACAGATGTCGGTGAGTGCGTCGGCGCGGCGCGGATAAAATTTAAAAATTTTGATCGTATCATTCGAGGATTTGGACAGACAAAACGACAGAAAAACTTCAAACAACTACAAATAATTCGTAAATATCAATAATGAAGTCGAGCAAATGTAATACCAAGAGTACGGGAAAACATTGGGGCGAATTGCCGGCTCGTGAAATTCATAAACCGGAAATAATTACTCCCGATGTAATCGAAAATGTTTGGAGACAGGTGATGGAAGAAGCAAAAGATTCATGCTTGGATATTCAACCGGATAATCAAGCAGAACATTTTCAGTGAGTATATATAGTATATATTTATTTATTGAGGTAAAAGACTACGAAATTCATTCTTTAATATCTTCTCGTTATTTCAGGTTGCCTATGATCAATCCTCACGTACTAAACACAATAAATCTTCATCAACGTTTGAGAGATCTGGTAAAAATTGCCGCAATGATAAAATATATGTACAAAAAATCTTAGGTTAGCTTACGCAACGATTTCTAATTTTACAGGAGGATGGCATTTCCTATGGAGTTTCCATGGAAACGGAAGGATCTCCAACTTTTGAAAATCATGCACAAATTAATCCCTTTCGGTTCGTTTTTCCTAAGTCTGAAAGGGATGAGGAATCTAAAGGGTAGGTATGAAGAAAACAACTAAAAATCGAGTAAGAATCGCAATGAAAAATGTATTCATCGTATTTCATTCATCTGTAGCAGTGAAATCTGTGACCAATTCCCAAACGGGACGACGTATCTGAAACCAGAAACTGCACACAGTTTGTTGAGACACTCCATAATCCTCCTTCTGGCTCATACAGGATTTGAAAGTATGCAGTTTTTTGCCTGTTCTGCGGTTCAATTTTCTCATTATTAATGAAACATTTATTTCATTTCAGATTTTAATGAATAAAATTGCAATTTTAGGTTCCTCCGACATCGCGATTGAAACTCTAACTGACATCGCTGGACAGTTTTTACATCGTACAGCGAAATTATTAAAACTTGCAGCTGAGCAAGACGAATGCGGTTTTCCGGTACGAATGCACTCCGCAAACGAAAGAATACAAACATATGGAGAAAAAAACAACTTGTTAAATCCCGTTTTTATGATTTTGAAATCGTAGGATGCAGTTGAGCGGGTTTTGTGCGAAACAGGGGTTGGCGGAGCCCGAGCGATTCACGATTACTATCAAGAAAATATTCTAAGATTTGAATTCAACATGAAGTTGGCTGTGGAAAAAGCCGCCGCCGAAAGACGGGAACTAGATCTCGGCGCCGGGTGTAGCAAGTTAATATTCATCATTGTTACAATTACTATTATTATTTTCGCGTGTATATCCCTTTTCCGTTATATTCTTAACGATAATTGATGATCTCTTCTTTGAATCCACAGAATGGAACACGACGACGGTTTTGGTGGCGTAGGATTCGATGAATTAGACGAATTCGGTAATGTGTGCAGAGAAGTACCGACCCTACAGCTTTTAGATCCCGAGCTTGGATTCCCGCCGAGTCTTGATGCGGGATTTCAAATGCTCCATAGCCTCGAACAGGAAGGGTACGGAAAGTTTTCGATCCCCATCACATTATTAATATATGAATGGTTTTTGTTTTATTATTAATTCTGTTTTTCCTGATTACACAAATTCTGATTCAATTGCCCTCAGGTTGAACGGCCTGGAAGTCGAAGAAGAAGAAGTTAATGTCAGCGATTCTCCAAATTCATCTCGGCAGCAGCAAGCCGATGCTTTCATTGAAAAAAAAAAGAAAATTTGACTTAGATAACAAATGATAAATAATTATTCCCATGTGCTTCAATTTAATTCCGTATTTTATCTCCCATTACCGTTCCCACTCTTTCGCAGAATCGAGTAATGTCATTAATTAGCGTTGAAAAAGCTGTTCCTCTCATGCTCAGTTAGAGTACGTACTATGTCTTCATTCAATTCAATTTTATCATTCTTCCAGTTTTATTTTGGCCACGTATCCTACGCTGTCCTACGTGGTTGGTCACAATAGCTAATTAGAATCGACGAATCCCAAGACCCCGCGTCTATTCAATCGTGGCAAAATAATAAGCTGCTTTTGAACGCGGAATGCACTTTCGAGTTTCAATCGCTTCCATTCCATTATATCCATAATATTGCCTTTCATTCCGTATCTCGCTCTCGAGCTCGAAAATTCCCGTCATGCAACGCGCGTGATTAAAGTTGACAACACGTCAAAGATGGCAGATTCTGCGCCCAGCAAAACCGATATTGAACAGATTTTTAAAAGGTTAAGAGCTGTTCCATCTAATAAGGTTAGTCAATTTCCATCTGCTCGATGAAATAAAACTCGATATTCCTTTCGTAACTCCTATCACCCATTTTATGTTAATTATATTCTTATCTTCCAATGATCCAGGCACGGGGCACCATTCGTGACCCTGACTTTACATCAAGAAAATTTAGTTAATCCGTAAATCTATACTTCCCCGAAAGTATCCCACCTTTATTACAAGTTTTGCAATATTCGCATCATTGCATTCTGTGAAGTAGGAGAATCCAGTTCTTATCAAAGATCTATGATCGTGATGTCATGCAAACATGTGTTAACCTTCCTTTGCCCTTTTTCATCAGTTTGCATGTTTATTTTATCAGCAAGTTTACCATTCACGTGTATTTCTACTAATCTTTTCACCGAATCCTGTTTTTTTTTAAATTTTTTATTATGGATTTTTCTGCCCCATTATTTTTCAGACATGTTTCGATTGCAACGCCAAGAATCCAGCATGGTCGAGCGTCACGTACGGCGTATTTCTGTGTATAGATTGTTCAGCTGTACACAGAGGTCTCGGGGTCCATTTGACCTTTGTACGATCTACTCAACTTGACACTAATTGGACCTGGCTACAATTGAGGAACATGCAACTGGGGGGAAACGCCAATGCGGTTAGTTCATGACCTGGATTCTTTCCTCAATGCCTTTTGTTTTCAAGAAACACAGATCGAGTTAAACTCTGTCATACTAATTTGCTCCAAGAAGCTGAAATCCCATTTTGACTCGATTCGAACATTAAAAACAAATCAAATCTCTTCATTATAGCAATGCTAATCGTCATTATTATCCCCAGAGAAAATTCTTCGCCCAACACAACTGCACGACCTCAGATGCCCAACAAAAGTACAATTCTAGAGCTGCCAGTCTTTACAGAGATAAACTTTCCCAAGTTTCTACACAAGCTATGAAACGGCATGGAACCAAGGTGATCAAATGCTATTCCAAATCCTAGAAGTTTCATTTTTGTTACCTACAATTAACATCTTGAATCTAATGATCTTTTTCTTCAGAAGATCCTTTCAATTGCTATCCTGTTTTTGATTCTTTTCTTTTTCTTTTCTTTTATCATTTCAGTTGTACTTAGAACCAGAGCAGGAACACACACAAACAGAAACAGCGCCGGAGCAAGACTTTTTTAAAGAACATGAAACTTTAGAATCTTCTGAGAATTTCTACTCGGCGCAAACGAAGTTCAGCGGAGTTAATGAAACTCCAGCTGCTGATGTAAATGAGAATAATAGCTCGATAAAATCTTCCTTGAATAATGCTAGTTCCACCAGCGCTGTAGCCGGGCCTAATGTTACTGGCACACTTTTACATCCTGATTCAAATGCTGCTCAATCTGATAGAAAGCCTACGATCGGTATTAGGAAAATTCAACCCAAACGTAGCGGGGTGAGTGAAAATTCAGAATAAAGATCATTATTGAACGAAATTTAGTTTCTGGATGTTATGAACAGAAGTATATGTCTTTTTTCATTACTATCTCTTGTAATTAAATAGTTATTCAATTATGAAATAGCTGGGAGCAAAGAAAGGGGGCGGAATGGGAGCACAAAGGGTAAAAACAAACTTTGACGAGTTAGAAAAAAGCGTCGCCGAAGCAAGTCGTGAATCACGAGAAAAAGAAACGCGAGACAAAGCTAAAGAAGAACAGCAAACGATTGATGCACGTTTAGCTTACCAATATGAACACGATTTAACTATACAAGCGAAAAAACTGGAGGAACGAACAAAGCAGATGGATCCGTCCAAAGCTGGGGAAGCCGAACGTCTTGGAATGGGATTCAACGCTCGACGGTAGTAATTCGTGCATTTAAAGATATGAGTAATTAAAATTTACGTATTCAAATATTTTCATATTTTATTATTCCGTTATTCTAGAGGTGCCAGCCACTCTGCGATAAGCGATATGCGTACAATCACGCAAGAAGGTAGTACACCGGTCGCATCGAGAATGAGCCTAGCAAGCGAGCCAAGATCCAGAGATCGAGATCAAGACCATGACCTATTTTTTGATCTTGAAGAATTCACGTGTGCACCGTCATACGGCAAACTTTCTAGTAACTTCAACAGTTCAAGAAACGACGATGTTATAGTTATAGCTGAGGCTGATATTCCACGACGTTCGACTCAGCAAACTATCAACAAACCACATAATACCGATCGCGAACCTGCAACAGACCGCAGTGGAGAAGCACAGAAGAAATTTGGTAGTGCTAAAGCAATTAGCTCTGATCAATACTTCAGAAACAGCTCTGCTGATGGAGACACTGTGAGTTTTTCATTGGTTTGACAAAATTTCAAATATATTTGTGTGAAACAATTCCATGAATCAATATCTTCTCTTCGCAGTGGGAGCGCAAGAGTAATCTACGTCGTTTCGAAGGATCTTCGAGCATTTCATCCGCAGATTATTTTGGAGATGGGCCAAGCCATGGCCAAGGCAATGGTCAATCCATGTCATCTGGTTCAATGTCATCTGGTGGAGGTAGATCTGTGAGGCAAGGAAGCGGCAGCGTAGATTTGGAGGAAGTTAGAGAAAGTGTTCGTCAAGGAGTGAATAAAGTTGCAGGTAGATTAAGCTCGCTTGCTAGTGCTGCTGTCTCATCAATACAAGATCGATATGGATACTGATTCGTATAATTTCAAATAAAATATACAATTATTATTATCATTACGATTATTAATAAATATTTTCATTAGGTATTCGAAAAAAGAAAATAAGATTAATTAAAAAATACTGTTGAGACTTTTCCCTGAGCACTGTTGCTGTTGTTGTATGGAAATGTAAATAAAAAAATCTACTAGCCATCTGACAAAAGCTTTTTTGTCTTATCTCATAATTTGGCAATACCCATTACTATTATGAGATGAATAATTACTCAGGAGTTACTGAAAATGTAGATCACTTAAAGTCAATTTAAGCATAAGAACTTTTCTGAGTATAAAAATATTTATTATAGTAGACTTCTGTTGAGAAGGTACAATTGATTATCGCCAAAATTTTTAGCATCAACAATAATAAAAATATAATAATTGATATATGAATGTATGGTATAGTGTAAATAGAGCGTCAATGCTAAAAATAATCCTTCGTTCGATACCGAAGAAGACGGCAGAAAAGTGAGAAATTTCAATAGATAACAAAAATTCAAAACAAATAAACCAAAATAAAAATAAAATACATGAATAAAAATAAATAGGGACTAGCTAGAGATCAATATTTGGCGGTTGTTGACATCGTGAGACGAGATGCGAGTACGGTTTTCCATGCAAAAAGCACACTAGAACTACAGTCATGTTGTCGCAACCTGTTCCCATCTGTGCATCTGGCGCTAAACAGTGGCTCATTAATTCTTCACAGACTTCTTCAGGGTCGACCATGCTGCTTTGATCTTCCGATCCATTCCTTGTTCCTTGGGCTAAACGGTTCCTCACAAAGGCTACTACTTCCTCGTTACTCATTACATCCCAGATTCCATCACAAGCTACAATTGCGAATTCCCAATCGCTGGTCACCTGGTGACGCTGTACTTCTGGATAAGCTGGAATTGCGGAAATTGCCATTATTACCTGATCAATTCTCTGTGGTATGATTCATAAATAATAATAATTTATAACCAGTAACAATCTGCGCCTCGGGAGTCTTGCGGTCATTTTGTTTGAACACAAAGTCTCCGAGCGCTCTGGAAAGTGCAAGATTTCCGTTAACTCTATTGAGCTCTACCCAACCACCCGCAGCTTCAATTCTTTCACGTTCTGCCCTCAATGAAGGTTTGTGATCTTTGCTAAGAGGCACTGCTTTTCCACCGACGCTTGCAACGGCTCGACTATCACCTGCATTTGCCTAAAATTCATATTAAATTCATGATTAAAATGTTCTAAATATTTGTTCCATTTCATTCTAGTTGCTCTATTATCTTACATGAAGATACAAATAATAAGAACGACAACATAGGTGTTTTAGATAACGTTTTGAGTATAATTTAAGTAAATGTGACCCAGTAAAACTTCTATTATTCTTTCTGCTTATCTCCCTAGAGCAATTGAAAAAGATAACGTTCTTTTGTTCATAACACACTTTTTTCCCATTTTTATATTATTTTTTGTCATTATCGTGAACTACAAGGCTCCTGTGCTAGAAACGGAGAACTTTGAGCTCGGAGACAATGTTAAAAAGAGAAATGGAGATACAAATATGATAGTAGTAAAGCAAAGACTTTCACAGCTCTTGTCATTTGTTTCGATAACTGAAATTTGAAA
This sequence comes from Phymatocera aterrima, assembly GCA_963170745.1. Classification (NCBI taxonomy): domain Eukaryota; kingdom Metazoa; phylum Arthropoda; class Insecta; order Hymenoptera; family Tenthredinidae; genus Phymatocera; species Phymatocera aterrima. The sequence goes on from OY720668.1 coordinate 1,365,621, forward strand.
ATTGTGCAATGCTTTGAGAACTTCCATTCTAATTTCGTGGGGATACCTCAACGTTTTTTTTTTTTTAATTTAGAAATTTTTCTGATAGTCAAAACTATATCTCCTCAGAAGAATTCTTGAAATTAAAGTATAACTCACACTGTACAGAACATTATCCTTGATTAAAAGTGATATAACCGTTGTTCCGGCTTGTTCGCCTCTGAGCGCAGGATCGTATTGCATTGTTCTATCCAATTCAAGAAATCCTTGTTGCATTGCTTCGACAATATTTGCAGCCTTATATTCAGGTCGTTTCGTTATATATTCATGTAAATGTTTCGATGCATATTGAGCGACTTTTGCACCTGGAATTGCAAGAATGAATGTAGAAAAACGATTGTTAATTAAAATCTTGAAATGCTTTGTATTCAAACATGGTGTAAACCAAACTGTGTAATTCACTCTGAAAGGAAGGTAGTTTCAATTATATTTTAGGTATTTGTTCAATGTGGAATTTACCGCCATGGCCATCGTATACAGCAAAAAAAGCAGTTCCAGGATCGTCAGGTAAAGAGAGTATGTGAACATGACAATCTTCCATATTTACTCTCCATCCTTGCATGCAGGAACTGCCGACCCTGTAATTAGCGTCTCTGCAGCATGCAGATTCCTTGGATGTTACAGGCTCGCTTAGAGTCTGTCCCATTCTGAATAAAAAATTCTGTCTACTTGTGTTGGCAGCAATATTTGAATTTTGTATTACATCCAAATGCTTTTAAAATAACCTTTCCACTCTTCAGTTCTCCCGTTTTATCTACAATTTTAAAGAAAAACGGACGATCTATTATAAGCACACGAAAAGATTCATACATACTACTAAGAAACATGTAGATTTGATCTACATAATTCCATTGAAGGGAGATAATGAATTATATAAATCGTAGGATACAATAACGTCAATATATAATTATGCGGGCTATGGGCGCGGGCAGTAAATTACAATCGTTGACGGTGTGGTCAACTAAGGTTAGGTTAGGTCAGGTTGGAATAATGTCTAGATTAGGTTATGATTGGTTTTTTTGTAACCTCAGGATGTGTTTGCGGTTTTGAGAACTACGCATATAGTATGTCGCGATTATAACTTTTCCCCTATGCTTGTATAACACTTTTATTAATATGTTAAATCCACTGTTCCATATTATACTGTCAAGAATTCATTCAAAATGTTTGGTACAATTAGGCTAGCCGTTTTATATTTTAGGCACAAGATTATCATATTTATCATATCCATTTCGATTTGTTGTTTTTTTTTAGTTATATATATATACACCTATATCAACAACAATCACTTACGATCATCTCTTTTTATTTTTTCACCTTTTCTTATCCACATTACCACGCGATCGATAATAAACTTTCCCTACAGGTGGAGCCACGTGATACTACCGGAAAATCCTTCGTTTGAACTTTGAATATGCTTTCATCGGCAGTGAGCTTCATCAAGGCGGATTAGATGAATTTGTTTTGCGATCGTTTATCGGTTGATCGCTGGTGAATGATGGAGCAGTCCGCACGTTCGTCGGTAAATCTATGATGAAAAATATTATTTAACCAGCTCAAGGAATTTTGTCAGTTGGACGGTTAGCATCAACGGTGTGGTTTGCAATCAATTTAGATAATAACGATGTAAAGTCGCTATTTGGTCTATCTTTGTAATGAGACTCTGGATCTTTTTCATCTAATTGTAGTAAGTAAAACAAAGAGGTCCGTCCGTTGACCTCCATCACTGACAGTGTGCAGCCCTTCCGCCAGTACCTATCAATTGTGAGAACAATCAAAATTTTGTCACATTGTCGGCACCATGTTGTTCTCATACAAATTCAAACTTCAGGATAGAAATTTGGATATCTAGAACTCCAACGGAATTTGCTTATGTTTTATCTGTCCTTGCTTTCACCTCCATGTCCTCCCTACCATTCCCAGGCATACGAAAAAGAGAAAAATATGGTGCCACCTCTTGGGCTCTGATGTTCTCCGGATAAATTTGCCGATTTTCAGTTGGAATTTCGAAAATCCATGATTCCAACGAAAGCTGCTCGTTTTTTGCCCGTTTCTGCTTAGTCTCTCATCAGCGCCCGTGTGTCTTCTCTCCCATTCCCATACATATGTGTGTAAGAAAAAAGAAAAAAAAAATAGTGCCACCTCCTTGAAATTCATGTTCTCCTAATAAATACTCGTCTATGCCTGTGTCCTCTCTCCCATTCCCATACATATGTATATGAGCAATAAAAAGAAAAAAATTGTGCCACCTCTTGGGCTCAGATGTTCTCCTGATACAATTGCAAATTTTCAGTTAAAATTTCGAAAATCCATGATTCCAACGGAAGCTGCTCGTTTTTTGCCCGTTTCTGCATAGTCTCTCATCAGCGCCCGTGTGTCTTCTCTCCCATTCCCATACATATGTGTGTAAGAAAATAGAAAAAAAAAATAGTGCCACCTCCTTGAAATTCATGTTCTCCTAATAAATACTCGTCTATGCCTGTGTCCTCTCTCTACCATTCCCATACATATGTATATGAGCAATAAAAAGAAAAAAATTGTGCCACCTCTTGGGCTCAGATGTTCTCCTGATACAATTGCAAATTTTCGGTTAAAATTTCGAAAATCCATGATTCCAACGGAAGCTGCTCGTTTTTTGCCCGTTTCTGCATAGTCTCTCATCAGCGCCCGTGTGTCTTCTCTCCCATTCCCATACATATGTGTGTAAGAAAATAGAAAAAAAAAATAGTGCCACCTCCTTGAAATTCATGTTCTCCTAATAAATACTCGTCTATGCCTGTGTCCTCTCTCCCATTCCCATACATATGTATATGAGCAATAAAAAGAAAAAAATTGTGCCACCTCTTGGGCTCAGATGTTCTCCTGATACAATTGCAAATTTTCGGTTAAAATTTCGAAAATCCATGATTCCAACGGAAGCTGCTCGTTTTTTGCCCGTTTCTGCATAGTCTCTCATCAGCGCCCGTGTGTCTTCTCTCCCATTCCCATACATATGTGTGTAAGAAAAAAGAAAAAAAAAATAGTGCCACCTCCTTGAAATTCATGTTCTCCTAATAAATACTCGTCCATGCCTGTGTCCTCTCTCCCATTCCCATACGTATGTATATTGGAAAAAAAAAGAAAAAAATTGTGCCACCTCTTGGGCTCAGATGTTCTCCTGATACAATTGCAAATTTTCGGTTAAAATTTCGAAAATCCATGATTCCAACGAAAGCTGCTCGTTTTTTGCCCGTTTCTGCATAGTCTCTCATCAGCGCCCGTGTGTCTTCTCTCCCATTCCCATACATATGTGTGTAAGAAAAAAGAAAAAAAAAATAGTGCCACCTCCTTGAAATTCATGTTCTCCTAATAAATACTCGTCTATGCCTGTGTCCTCTCTCCCATTCCCATACATATGTATATTGGAAAAAAAAAGAAAAAAATTGTGCCACCTCTTGGGCTCAGATGTTCTCCTGATACAATTGCAAATTTTCAGTTAAAATTTCGAAAATCCATGATTCCAACGAAAGCTGCTCGTTTTTTGCCCGTTTCCGCATACGATCTCATCAGCGCCCGTTTGTCCTCTCTCCCATTCCCATACATATGTGTGTAAGAAAAAAGAAAAAAAAAATAGTGCCACCTCCTTGAAATTCATGTTCTCCTAATAAATACTCGTCCATGCCTGTGTCCTCTCTCCCATTCCCATACGTATGTATATTGGGAAAAAAAAGAAAAAAATTGTGCCACCTCTTGGGCTCAGATGTTCTCCTGATACAATTGCAAATTTTCGGTTAAAATTTCGAAAATCCATGATTCCAACGAAAGCTGCTCGTTTTTTGCCCGTTTCTGCATAGTCTCTCATCAGCGCCCGTGTGTCTTCTCTCCCATTCCCATACATATGTGTGTAAGAAAAAAGAAAAAAAAAATAGTGCCACCTCCTTGAAATTCATGTTCTCCTAATAAATACTCGTCTATGCCTGTGTCCTCTCTCCCATTCCCATACATATGTATATTAGAAAAAAAAAGAAAAAAATTGTGCCACCTCTTGGGCTCAGATGTTCTCCTGATACAATTGCAAATTTTCAGTTAAAATTTCGAAAATCCATGATTCCAACGGAAGCTGCTCGTTTTTTGCCCGTTTCTGCATAGTCTCTCATCAGCGCCCGTGTGTCTTCTCTCCCATTCCCATACATATGTGTGTAAGAAAATAGAAAAAAAAAATAGTGCCACCTCCTTGAAATTCATGTTCTCCTAATAAATACTCGTCTATGCCTGTGTCCTCTCTCCCATTCCCATACATATGTATATGAGCAATAAAAAGAAAAAAATTGTGCCACCTCTTGGGCTCAGATGTTCTCCTGATACAATTGCAAATTTTCGGTTAAAATTTCGAAAATCCATGATTCCAACGAAAGCTGCTCGTTTTTTGCCCGTTTCTGCTTAGTCTCTCATCAGCGCCCGTGTGTCTTCTCTCCCATTCCCATACATATGTGTGTAAGAAAAAAGAAAAAAAAAATAGTGCCACCTCCTTGAAATTCATGTTCTCCTAATAAATACTCGTCTATGCCTGTGTCCTCTCTCCCATTCCCATACATATGTATATGAGCAATAAAAAGAAAAAAATTGTGCCACCTCTTGGGCTCAGATGTTCTCCTGATACAATTGCAAATTTTCGGTTAAAATTTCGAAAATCCATGATTCCAACGGAAGCTGCTCGTTTTTTGCCCGTTTCTGCATAGTCTCTCATCAGCGCCCGTGTGTCTTCTCTCCCATTCCCATACATATGTGTGTAAGAAAATAGAAAAAAAAAATAGTGCCACCTCCTTGAAATTCATGTTCTCCTAATAAATACTCGTCTATGCCTGTGTCCTCTCTCCCATTCCCATACATATGTATATGAGCAATAAAAAGAAAAAAATTGTGCCACCTCTTGGGCTCAGATGTTCTCCTGATACAATTGCAAATTTTCGGTTAAAATTTCGAAAATCCATGATTCCAACGAAAGCTGCTCGTTTTTTGCCCGTTTCTGCATAGTCTCTCATCAGCGCCCGTGTGTCTTCTCTCCCATTCCCATACATATGTGTGTAAGAAAATAGAAAAAAAAAATAGTGCCACCTCCTTGAAATTCATGTTCTCCTAATAAATACTCGTCTATGCCTGTGTCCTCTCTACCATTCCCATACATATGTATATGAGCAATAAAAAGAAAAAAATTGTGCCACCTCTTGGGCTCAGATGTTCTCCTGATACAATTGCAAATTTTCAGTTAAAATTTCGAAAACCCATGATTCCAACGGCAGCTGCTCGTTTTTTGCCCGTTTCTGCATAGTCTCTCATCAGCGCCCGTGTGCCCTCTCCCCAATTCCCATACATATGTGTGTAAGAAAAAAGAAAAAAAAAATAGTGCCAACTCCTTGAAATTCATGTTCTCCTAATAAATACTCGTCCATGCCTGTGTCCTCTCTCCCATTCCCATACGTATGTATATTGGAAAAAAAAAGAAAAAAATTGTGCCACCTCTTGGGCTCAGATGTTCTCCTGATTCAATTGCAAATTTTCGGTGAAAATTTCGAAAATCCATGATTCCAACGAAAGCTGCTCGTTTTTTGCCCGTTTCTGCATAGTCTCTCATCAGCGCCCGTGTGTCTTCTCTCCCATTCCCATACATATGTGTGTAAGAAAAAAGAAAAAAAAAATAGTGCCACCTCCTTGAAATTCATGTTCTCCTAATAAATACTCGTCCATGCCTGTGTCCTCTCTCCCATTCCCATACGTATGTATATTGGAAAAAAAAAGAAAAAAATTGTGCCACCTCTTGGGCTCAGATGTTCTCCTGATTCAATTGCAAATTTTCGGTTAAAATTTCGAAAATCCATGATTCCAACGAAAGCTGCTCGTTTTTTGCCCGTTTCTGCATAGTCTCTCATCAGCGCCCGTGTGTCTTCTCTCCCATTCCCATACATATGTGTGTAAGAAAATAGAAAAAAAAAATAGTGCCACCTCCTTGAAATTCATGTTCTCCTAATAAATACTCGTCTATGCCTGTGTCCTCTCTCTACCATTCCCATACATATGTATATTAGGAATGAAAAGCAAAAACTTGTGCCACCTCTTGGGCTCAGATGTTCTCCTGATACAATTGCAAATTTTCGGTTAAAATTTCGAAAATCCATGATTCCAACGAAAGCTGCTCGTTTTTTGCCCGTTTCTGCATAGTCTCTCATCAGCGCCCGTGTGTCTTCTCTCCCATTCCCATACATATGTGTGTAAGAAAAAAGAAAAAAAAAATAGTGCCACCTCCTTGAAATTCATGTTCTCCTAATAAATACTCGTCTATGCCTGTGTCCTCTCTACCATTCCCATACATATGTATATGAGCAATAAAAAGAAAAAAATTGTGCCACCTCTTGGGCTCAGATGTTCTCCTGATACAATTGCAAATTTTCAGTTAAAATTTCGAAAACCCATGATTCCAACGGCAGCTGCTCGTTTTTTGCCCGTTTCTGCATAGTCTCTCATCAGCGCCCGTGTGCCCTCTCCCCAATTCCCATACATATGTGTGTAAGAAAAAAGAAAAAAAAAATAGTGCCACCTCCTTGAAATTCATGTTCTCCTAATAAATACTCGTCCATGCCTGTGTCCTCTCTCCCATTCCCATACGTATGTATATTGGAAAAAAAAAGAAAAAAATTGTGCCACCTCTTGGGCTCAGATGTTCTCCTGATACAATTGCAAATTTTCAGTTAAAATTTCGAAAATCCATGATTCCAACTAAAGCTGCTCGTTTTTTGCCCGTTTCCGCATACGATCTCATCAGCGCCCGTTTGTCCTCTCTCCCATTCCCATACATATGTGTGTAAGAAAAAAGAACAAAAAAATAGTGCCACCTCCTTGAAATTCATGTTCTCCTAATAAATACTCGTCCATGCCTGTGTCCTCTCTCCCATTCCCATACGTATGTATATTGGAAAAAAAAAGAAAAAAATTGTGCCACCTCTTGGGCTCAGATGTTCTCCTGATACAATTGCAAATTTTCGGTTAAAATTTCGAAAATCCATGATTCCAACGGAAGCTGCTCGTTTTTTGCCCGTTTCTGCATAGTCTCTCATCAGCGCCCGTGTGTCTTCTCTCCCATTCCCATACATATGTGTGTAAGAAAATAGAAAAAAAAAATAGTGCCACCTCCTTGAAATTCATGTTCTCCTAATAAATACTCGTCTATGCCTGTGTCCTCTCTCTACCATTCCCATACATATGTATATGAGCAATAAAAAGAAAAAAATTGTGCCACCTCTTGGGCTCAGATGTTCTCCTGATACAATTGCAAATTTTCAGTTAAAATTTCGAAAATCCATGATTCCAACGGAAGCTGCTCGTTTTTTGCCCGTTTCTGCATAGTCTCTCATCAGCGCCCGTGTGTCTTCTCTCCCATTCCCATACATATGTGTGTAAGAAAATAGAAAAAAAAAATAGTGCCACCTCCTTGAAATTCATGTTCTCCTAATAAATACTCGTCCATGCCTGTGTCCTCTCTCCCATTCCCATACATATGTATATTAGGAAAAAAAAGAAAAAAATTGTGCCACCTCTTGGGCTCAGATGTTCTCCTGATACAATTGCAAATTTTCAGTTAAAATTTCGAAAATCCATGATTCCAACGGAAGCTGCTCGTTTTTTGCCCGTTTCTGCATAGTCTCTCATCAGCGCCCGTGTGTCTTCTCTCCCATTCCCATACATATGTGTGTAAGAAAATAGAAAAAAAAAATAGTGCCACCTCCTTGAAATTCATGTTCTCCTAATAAATACTCGTCCATGCCTGTGTCCTCTCTCCCATTCCCATACGTATGTATATTGGAAAAAAAAAGAAAAAAATTGTGCCACCTCTTGGGCTCAGATGTTCTCCTGATTCAATTGCAAATTTTCGGTTAAAATTTCGAAAATCCATGATTCCAACGAAAGCTGCTCGTTTTTTGCCCGTTTCTGCATAGTCTCTCATCAGCGCCCGTGTGTCTTCTCTCCCATTCCCATACATATGTGTGTAAGAAAAAAGAAAAAAAAAATAGTGCCACCTCCTTGAAATTCATGTTCTCCTAATAAATACTCGTCCATGCCTGTGTCCTCTCTCCCATTCCCATACGTATGTATATTGGAAAAAAAAAGAAAAAAATTGTGCCACCTCTTGGGCTCAGATGTTCTCCTGATACAATTGCAAATTTTCAGTTAAAATTTCGAAAATCCATGATTCCAACGGAAGCTGCTCGTTTTTTGCCCGTTTCTGCATAGTCTCTCATCAGCGCCCGTGTGTCTTCTCTCCCATTCCCATACATATGTGTGTAAGAAAATAGAAAAAAAAAATAGTGCCACCTCCTTGAAATTCATGTTCTCCTAATAAATACTCGTCTATGCCTGTGTCCTCTCTCTACCATTCCCATACATATGTATATGAGCAATAAAAAGAAAAAAATTGTGCCACCTCTTGGGCTCAGATGTTCTCCTGATACAATTGCAAATTTTCGGTTAAAATTTCGAAAATCCATGATTCCAACGGAAGCTGCTCGTTTTTTGCCCGTTTCTGCATAGTCTCTCATCAGCGCCCGTGTGTCTTCTCTCCCATTCCCATACATATGTGTGTAAGAAAATAGAAAAAAAAAATAGTGCCACCTCCTTGAAATTCATGTTCTCCTAATAAATACTCGTCTATGCCTGTGTCCTCTCTCCCATTCCCATACATATGTATATGAGCAATAAAAAGAAAAAAATTGTGCCACCTCTTGGGCTCAGATGTTCTCCTGATACAATTGCAAATTTTCGGTTAAAATTTCGAAAATCCATGATTCCAACGGAAGCTGCTCGTTTTTTGCCCGTTTCTGCATAGTCTCTCATCAGCGCCCGTGTGTCTTCTCTCCCATTCCCATACATATGTGTGTAAGAAAAAAGAAAAAAAAAATAGTGCCACCTCCTTGAAATTCATGTTCTCCTAATAAATACTCGTCTATGCCTGTGTCCTCTCTACCATTCCCATACATATGTGTGTAAGAAAAAAGAAAAAAAAAATAGTGCCACCTCCTTGAAATTCATGTTCTCCTAATAAATACTCGTCTATGCCTGTGTCCTCTCTACCATTCCCATACATATGTATATGAGCAATAAAAAGAAAAAAATTGTGCCACCTCTTGGGCTCAGATGTTCTCCTGATACAATTGCAAATTTTCAGTTAAAATTTCGAAAACCCATGATTCCAACGGAAGCTGCTCGTTTTTTGCCCGTTTCTGCATAGTCTCTCATCAGCGCCCGTGTGCCCTCTCCCCAATTCCCATACATATGTGTGTAAGAAAAAAGAAAAAAAAAATAGTGCCACCTCCTTGAAATTCATGTTCTCCTAATAAATACTCGTCTATGCCTGTGTCCTCTCTCCCATTCCCATACATATGTATATTAGGAATAAAAAGAAAAAAATTGTGCCACCTCTTGGGCTCATATGTTCTCCTGATACAATTGCAAATTTTCGGTTTAAATTTCGAAAATCCATGATTCCAACGAAAGCTGCTCGTTTTTTGCCCGTTTCTGCATAGTCTCTCATCAGCGCCCGTGTGCCCTCTCCCCAATTCCCATACATATGTGTGTAAGAAAAAAGAAAAAAAAAATAGTGCCACCTCCTTGAAATTCATGTTCTCCTAATAAATACTCGTCTATGCCTGTGTCCTCTCTCTACCATTCCCATACATATGTATATGAGCAATAAAAAGAAAAAAATTGTGCCACCTCTTGGGCTCAGATGTTCTCCTGATACAATTGCAAATTTTCAGTTAAAATTTCGAAAATCCATGATTCCAACGGAAGCTGCTCGTTTTTTGCCCGTTTCTGCATAGTCTCTCATCAGCGCCCGTGTGTCTTCTCTCCCATTCCCATACATATGTGTGTAAGAAAAACGAAAAAAAAAATAGTGCCACCTCCTTGAAATTCATGTTCTCCTAATAAATACTCGTCCATGCCTGTGTCCTCTCTCCCATTCCCATACATATGTATATTAGAAAAAAAAAGAAAAAAATTGTGCCACCTCTTGGGCTCAGATGTTCTCCTGATACAATTGCAAATTTTCAGTTAAAATTTCGAAAATCCATGATTCCAACGGAAGCTGCTCGTTTTTTGCCCGTTTCTGCATAGTCTCTCATCAGCGCCCGTGTGTCTTCTCTCCCATTCCCATACATATGTGTGTAAGAAAATAGAAAAAAAAAATAGTGCCACCTCCTTGAAATTCATGTTCTCCTAATAAATACTCGTCCATGCCTGTGTCCTCTCTCCCATTCCCATACGTATGTATATTGGAAAAAAAAAGAAAAAAATTGTGCCACCTCTTGGGCTCAGATGTTCTCCTGATTCAATTGCAAATTTTCGGTTAAAATTTCGAAAATCCATGATTCCAACGAAAGCTGCTCGTTTTTTGCCCGTTTCTGCATAGTCTCTCATCAGCGCCCGTGTGTCTTCTCTCCCATTCCCATACATATGTGTGTAAGAAAAAAGAAAAAAAAAATAGTGCCACCTCCTTGAAATTCATGTTCTCCTAATAAATACTCGTCCATGCCTGTGTCCTCTCTCCCATTCCCATACGTATGTATATTGGAAAAAAAAAGAAAAAAATTGTGCCACCTCTTGGGCTCAGATGTTCTCCTGATACAATTGCAAATTTTCAGTTAAAATTTCGAAAATCCATGATTCCAACGAAAGCTGCTCGTTTTTTGCCCGTTTCCGCATACGATCTCATCAGCGCCCGTTTGTCCTCTCTCCCATTCCCATACATATGTGTGTAAGAAAAAAGAAAAAAAAAATAGTGCCACCTCCTTGAAATTCATGTTCTCCTAATAAATATTCGTCTATGCCTGTGTCCTCTCTCCCATTCCCATACATATGTATATTAGAAAAAAAAAGAAAAAAATTGTGCCACCTCTTGGGCTCAGATGTTCTCCTGATACAATTGCAAATTTTCGGTTAAAATTTCGAAAATCCATGATTCCAACGAAAGCTGCTCGTTTTTTGCCCGTTTCTGCATAGTCTCTCATCAGCGCCCGTGTGTCTTCTCTCCCATTCCCATACATATGTGTGTAAGAAAAAAGAAAAAAAAAATAGTGCCACCTCCTTGAAATTCATGTTCTCCTAATAAATACTCGTCCATGCCTGTGTCCTCTCTCCCATTCCCATACGTATGTATATTGGAAAAAAAAAGAAAAAAATTGTGCCACCTCTTGGGCTCAGATGTTCTCCTGATACAATTGCAAATTTTCAGTTAAAATTTCGAAAATCCATGATTCCAACGAAAGCTGCTCGTTTTTTGCCCGTTTCCGCATACGATCTCATCAGCGCCCGTTTGTCCTCTCTCCCATTCCCATACATATGTGTGTAAGAAAAAAGAAAAAAAAAATAGTGCCACCTCCTTGAAATTCATGTTCTCCTAATAAATACTCGTCTATGCCTGTGTCCTCTCTCTACCATTCCCATACATATGTATATGAGCAATAAAAAGAAAAAAATTGTGCCACCTCTTGGGCTCAGATGTTCTCCTGATACAATTGCAAATTTTCAGTTAAAATTTCGAAAATCCATGATTCCAACGGAAGCTGCTCGTTTTTTGCCCGTTTCTGCATAGTCTCTCATCAGCGCCCGTGTGTCTTCTCTCCCATTCCCATACATATGTGTGTAAGAAAAAAGAAAAAAAAAATAGTGCCACCTCCTTGAAATTCATGTTCTCCTAATAAATACTCGTCCATGCCTGTGTCCTCTCTCCCATTCCCATACATATGTATATTAGAAAAAAAAAGAAAAAAATTGTGCCACCTCTTGGGCTCAGATGTTCTCCTGATACAATTGCAAATTTTCAGTTAAAATTTCGAAAATCCATGATTCCAACGGAAGCTGCTCGTTTTTTGCCCGTTTCTGCATAGTCTCTCATCAGCGCCCGTGTGTCTTCTCTCCCATTCCCATACATATGTGTGTAAGAAAATAGAAAAAAAAAATAGTGCCACCTCCTTGAAATTCATGTTCTCCTAATAAATACTCGTCTATGCCTGTGTCCTCTCTCTACCATTCCCATACATATGTATATGAGCAATAAAAAGAAAAAAATTGTGCCACCTCTTGGGCTCAGATGTTCTCCTGATACAATTGCAAATTTTCGGTTAAAATTTCGAAAATCCATGATTCCAACGGAAGCTGCTCGTTTTTTGCCCGTTTCTGCATAGTCTCTCATCAGCGCCCGTGTGTCTTCTCTCCCATTCCCATACATATGTGTGTAAGAAAAAAGAAAAAAAAAATAGTGCCACCTCCTTGAAATTCATGTTCTCCTAATAAATACTCGTCTATGCCTGTGTCCTCTCTACCATTCCCATACATATGTGTGTAAGAAAAAAGAAAAAAAAAATAGTGCCACCTCCTTGAAATTCATGTTCTCCTAATAAATACTCGTCTATGCCTGTGTCCTCTCTCCCATTCCCATACATATGTATATTAGGAATAAAAAGAAAAAAATTGTGCCACCTCTTGGGCTCATATGTTCTCCTGATACAATTGCAAATTTTCGGTTTAAATTTCGAAAATCCATGATTCCAACGAAAGCTGCTCGTTTTTTGCCCGTTTCTGCATAGTCTCTCATCAGCGCCCGTGTGCCCTCTCCCCAATTCCCATACATATGTGTGTAAGAAAAAAGAAAAAAAAAATAGTGCCACCTCCTTGAAATTCATGTTCTCCTAATAAATACTCGTCTATGCCTGTGTCCTCTCTCCCATTCCCATACATATGTATATTAGAAATAAAAAGAAAAAAATTGTGCCACCTCTTGGGCTCAGATGTTATCCTGATACGAAGTGGAATTTTCAGTTAACAATTAAAAAATCTAAGATTTCAATGAAAGCTGCCTCTCACCTACATCTCTTCTCTCTTACATTCCCAGGCGTATGGAAACGAGACAAAAATAATGCCACCGCTTCGGCATGATGTTTTTTTTTTGTTACCAAACTGGGATATAGGTATATGTACCCAACAATCGAATCCATATTGAACAATATCTAAGTTGATTCGGATCACTATTGAGGGTCGTCCTGAAGGGATTCTTTGAGCTAATTTTTAGAATATATTTCGTAGTCAATGAACCTTTGTCACACATTCAAATCAGTCAATCATTGGCCAACAAGCGGCGGACAAACAAATGTCAAAAGAATTATGTGTGTTACGCTATGACGAGACGTTAATCATATTGAGGTCTATATTCAAATATTTCAATCAATTGAAAATGTATCTTATTATGTAACTCATGGCCAATTTTGAATGATGAATCACCTATGGTCATTATTTTAATTAAAAATGGGTTTCAAATTTTGTTTTGGTTATTATCAGCTATTAGGATAGAGCAAGATAATAAAATGGGAACCAAATTCGAGTATGATTATCATTATTTTTATTGTCTTCCATACAAATTATTCATCTTAGTTATAATATTAATTATCTATCTTTTGAGAACGTCAATAAAAGTTTCCCTCGGCAATGCGATATTTCCGACCATTCGTAGTTTTCGTTTTCCTTCCGCCTGTTGAGCGAGAAGTTTCATTCGTCTCGTAATGTCACCGCCATGCTATACAAAACGATTCAAAAAGCGGAGATGATTAATAGAAATAAAAGTATGAAATTGCCCCGTTCATATTATCCATGTATATCTTACCAATTTTGCTGTAACATCTTTTCTAAATGGCTTCAGATTTTCTCTCGCTAATATTTTACTTCCCACAGCAGCTTGTATAGCTATTTGAAATTGTTGTCGTGGAATAATATCTAGCAACTTAATGCACATTCGTTTTCCAATTTGGCTAGCTTTTGTGCAATGTACAATTGTACTTAGTTCGTCTATTACCACTCCGTTTAATCGAATATTCAGCTGAAAGGATCATTAATTTCATATTATTATACGTAAGGATTTGAGTTTTGAAGAATACAATCAGAAATTTGAAGTCCTGATTATACCTTGACTAAATTCGACGCTTCATATCCCAAATTCTCGTAATCAAAGCTAGCGTATCCAGAGCTAAGTGATTTTAACGAATCGTGAAAATCGATGACTATCTCATTCAGCGGGAAATTAAACTGAAGCATTACTCTGTGCCGATCGATATTTGTTCCTGATTTATGTATGCCCCTTTTTTCCATGCACAGAGATATTATGGGGCCCAGAAATTCGTCTAAATAATAAATTTTAGCAGTTATAGACAAAGTATTGACTTAGATTAATCCATAAATCGTTTTTTACTGAATTATTATCAAGAACGATTGAATACCTGGTGTTATAATCGTTCCTAAAACCATTGGCTCATAATATTCAGTAACTATACTTGGATCAGGAAAATAAATTGGATTATTAAAGATTACTTCGTCGCCTCCATGTTTGGCGATATTCGATGACCCAATTATTTTTGCTTTATAAGTAACATTTGGCGCAGTTACTATAGGCTGTGTACCATACTCTTGTTCTAGTCGCTGAATGAATACTTCCATATGCAGCAAACCCAAAAATCCTATTCTCCAGCCAAGACCGAGCGCTGGACTGCAGGAAAAACGTTTGGAAACTCACAGAATTGATTATTTTCGATTCTAAATGAGATAAAAATGAAAACAAGAAGTTTCTTCGAGGATATAACTAATTTAAGAATACAAAGAAGAAGCATTGACCTAGAATCTATAGCAGTTGTAACTGCGTAATCGTTCAGCTCTAATTTTTCAATAGCACTACGTAATAAAGCGTGCTGTGATTGATCCATGGGATAAACACCGGCATATACCATCGGCCTGGCCGGTTGAAAACCTTTCAATGGCTCAACAGTTGTTTTTTTCCAATGTATTGTATCACCGACGTGAGCTTCTTTAGAGGACCTCATATTACAAGTAAGGCATCCGACTTGACCAGCAAATCTGAAAACAAAAGATACAAGGTATGTACAGAGTATGCAGAATAAGAGAAAAAACTGCAGATTTCTGTATTTGATATTCCAGTTAAACTCACAGCTTTTCAACATTCTTTTCATATGGCGTAAGAAGGAAAAGATTCTTTATTTCATAGCATTTTTTAGTATAAACAGAGGAGATTTCGTCCCCTACAGAAATGGAGCCTTCGTTGATATAAATGAGGGAAATAGCTCCTTTATATTTATCGAACCAACTATCAAATATCAAAGCTCTTAATGGAGCGTTTCTGTCTACAGGCGGAGGCGGCACTCTCTCCACTATAGCTTCGAGAACTTTATCGACGCCTGTGCCAAGTTTAGCAGATATTTTGAGTACGTCTTTCTCTTCGATATCAAAGACAGTTTTAAGCTGACCAGTGACTCTTTCAGGATCGGCATTTTTCAAATCGACTTTATTCAGTACAGGAATAATCGTCAAGTCTTGTCCAAAGGCGAGGAAAAAATTAGCTACAGTTTGCGCTTGTACTCCGTGATTCGCATCCACCAATAAAATAACGCCTTGACAAGCTGCGAGGGATCTTGAAACTTCGTTGGAGAAATCAACGTGCCCAGGAGTGTCGATCAAGTTTAATAAATACTCTTTTCCTTTGTAATTGTATTTCAAAGATACAGTTTGAGCCTTAACCGTGATTCCACGCTCTTTTTCTACTTGCAATTTGTCCAAAAATTGTGCTCCTGAATTCTTTTTTATTGCGCCAGTCATTTCCATCAATCGATCAGCTAGAGTACTTTTACCATGATCTACGTGAGCTATTATACTAAAATTACGAATATTTTCTACCGGGGTTTCTAATGCTTGAAGATCGTCGGTTGTTGTATAATGTCGTTTCTTCGAGATTATTGGTAATGATCTGGAAATGATTAGGGAGAAAATAAACATTGAAATGTGAATTTATCTAAGTGGTTTTTGAAAATAATTCCGCTGTTATTTTGAGTATTGTTCAAACGAATGTAACGTAAGCAAACCTTATTCGTTTTCGAAATATTTGGACATTTCTGTAAGAAAAATAAAGTTGAATATTTAAAACACTGCGAAGACTTGTTTTGATAAGCATTTCGGACTATTGATAATTATAAAGTACGATGCCGATATTATTTTATACACATTTTAACACGACAAATGACATAACGTAACCTTAAATTTTAGAAAAAGGTTTTTGCTAGGTTATGTATTCGTCGAACAGCTGATTCAGGCGTTGAATGTACAAGCTCAACGATTCAGCTTTGGACGGCACCACGTGATCAAAAAATTCACCGCCGAAATGACCGAAGTCGGGGCGTTGCGATTTATTCGCGTGTGTTAATATATTAAAGGATCTTTGCAAATAACGACTGATATCAGTGCGAATAACTCTCTTTTCTGTTTTCACGTAGCAATCTCCACGTTGAATTGACTAACAAATGAAGTTAATTTCCGTTGAACACTGAGCATCTCATAATAGTTTGTGTTATCGAAGTACGTGAAGAAATTGTAAAAATACAAGTGCGAAACGATATTTCTCTATACAATAATGTCTGTACACACACATAGGTTGAATTTTATAATGCATTAGGTATGTAATAGGGTATGTAGTTATAAAATAAACTAATTAACATTTGTTCACAGTTGGTATAGGTATACCGCGTGTGGTCAGCGTATGCTGTATTTGAATACACCACGTGATACACCATGCACCACCGCGACCAGATCACAGCGCCCCGACTCCGGTGGCGGCGAGTTTAGGCTAATTTTTTGGTGATAATAAGAACCTTACCCGTGGGATGGCACTGTGTTATGCAATATTTTCGTCGTGAAACAATCCGAAGTATATTAAAGATGTTGAAGGTTATGAGAAACCTTTATTTTTCGCGAAATGTTATGACGAACAAGAACGGGAAAGAAATATTGAATAACGTGGATATAATATCGGTACAAAAATATGTGTCTCGATGTTTCGGTTCAAACGTATATCCGAATAAGGGAACGTCAGAACAATCTAACCTTACAATGAAAACCGATGGAAGTGAAAATAAAACACGAAGAAATGTGACGAGTCCAAGAATCACGGTGATATCAAACGATTTAAAACTGACAGTAATGACCTTGGATGAAGCTACGAAATTATCAAAACGTAGAGATTTGAAATTGGTTAAAATAATAGATCTAGATCGCAAGACGCAGAGGCCTGTTTACAAGTTGATGACAGGAGCTGAATATTATCAAGAAGATATAAATTGCCGTAAAGAAAAATCAAAAAAAAAAAATACTGAAACTAAAGAGCCAAAGCTTCTTACTTTGTCTTCCAACATCAGCGATCATGATTTAGGATCAAAAATCAAAAACATTGTCAAGTGGCTTAAGAAAAGACATGAAGTTAGGATCATCGTAAATTGTGCCAATAATGAAAACGCTGCGGTAGGAATTTTTCATTTTTTCAGTTTCAATTTGATCAATTAATAATAATGTTGGAAAAAAAAGAATATTCATGAAACTCAAGTCCATAATGTCAATGCTCAGAAATAATGAAAAATAATATCAGCCCTTTCATCTGATGTAATATCAATATTTGTTTTGAATCCGGCAGGAAGATATCTGTAAATCAATTGAAACTGGGACCAAACACGCTGGTCAAATGGTTCAGAAAAGAAAGAAAGAGGACACCATTAAGTTCCAGCTTCTAGCTTTGAAAAACAGTCACGACAAAGTTTCAGATGAGAAAGTTGTTCAGGAATCAGAAAGTACCAATGGGGAGAAACATGCGGAAGAAACGTGATTCGATTGTATTTTTTTCAAAAATATCATAGAATCAGAGGTATGTATGTATGTAATATATGATGTTTGTTCCTTCGAAAACTGAATAGAACGGAAAATCAGAGTCAGAAAATTGAAGATACATGAAAAAACTGGATATTCATATATTGATAACAGCTTTCGTTGGAGATTCAAAAGTTCTCACGAGTTCAATAGAATGTAATTAATTTATGAATTATAATTATGACTTATCACGCAGTAGATGAATTGAAGGGATTTTTGTTTGTTTGTTCAATAGCTTTTGTTATATTTCATTATATTATGAATATGAAATACATAGTACATCTGGAATAAAGAGATTCTGGTCTTTTGTATTAGATATTTTATTCTATTTTTCTGAGCTCAGAAACTACCGTATTGTTCAGAGTATAAGTCCAGGTTTTGAGTAACAAACCTCATTCCAAAAAAGCGCGACGACTTATATGCCAATACGCAGAGTCGACTTAAATTCGGGATAATATGCAAGATTTACATCATCAACTGGGCGAACTTCTTTATCGTCCGATCGATTTTTATCAAGACTTGGATCGTATATTCGGCTGATGAAATTCACGTTCGCATGCGCGCGTAATGTGCGAAATATCGAAAACCGGATCTCAATTTTTTCAAACATCAATTGTTTCACACATATGTATATTGTTTCTTAGATAGCGTCGTTTACAATTATAAACAGATTGCTAACGAGACTCTATGCACTGTTATTGAAAATTAGGAAAAGAAATATGGTAAGCAAATGTAATATTGAATATAAATAAAAATAAAAATTCCTTTGGAGAAAGTCGACTTATATTCTGTCTCTAAACAAAATGCCTCTCATCACACCTTAGAATTAGAGGTCGACTTATACTCAGAACAATATGGTCATTCTTTTGAATATCTTATACGAGAAGAATGTTACTGATTAATTCATAACTAGTATTCGAAACTATCGTTGATGTTTTATGAGATGAAATTAATGGAAGAAGAAAAACTGGAAAAAAAGTGTTCAATGATGACATATGAGTATTGATATCCAGGTATAGTTGAACTTTAGATCAGTATGATAAAGTGTATTGGAAATACGAATGATTTAGTACAGACGCAAGAATACTATAATGTATAAAACATTTGTGTGCAATTCCATTTGTAGATATCATTATTTATGCTAGATATGCATATAATATATAATTTATTTACATAAATAGTGTAATATTATTATGTCCATTATTATTATCCTTTTTCATGGCGATTCGATAATCATATACCTGTGGTAAACATCTACATTCATCTAATCTTCTTATTCATTACTACATATGCTATGGTTGGATATATTACAATACCCCTATATCATTCTCATTTATTGTCAATCGACATGATTACAAATAAAAGTTTCAAATTTATAAATCGATTTTTCATTCAATGCTTCAGCATGGTTGAATGTGTCATCTTTTTTTATTTATAATCTATCGATATGCCTTATTGAACATAAATTACACATTATTCACTCTTCAGAGATCTAAAATTTATAGGAAAAATAAAGAACAAACTTACTTCACGCTAGTATTGCAATATGGTATTAATATGTTGAATAGGTTTTTTTTTTTTTTTTTGCTTTTCTTTCTTTTCCTTCTACCTAAGGTATAATCTGAATGCTTATTTTTACAACAATGAGAATAAGATTTTATACAAGTGCCAAAAACTTATACTAATTATATAATATGCTGATCGCAATTTGTAAAAAGAAAAAAACAGCAGATTGATTTTACGGTATCTCAGGATTATTATAATCCTAATTTTGTTGGTTTTATCAGGACTTTCTTGAGCTCTTAAGGAATCATTAAATATAAATATTATGTGTGGAAACGTTTTCATCGTGTTAGACATTAGCACATGGCGTCATGAGTTCCTAAATTATGTTTTGTTTCTTTTTGTTCTCGCAAATTTCAATAAGATATATTCCAGATGAAAATCAAACAAGAATTGCACTTTAATCTTTTACATAGAATCCAAAACAATGTAATATATCTTGAGATGCAGTGATTGATAATGTTATTATAAACGATAAATGCAACTTCATTGTGTACGTAGGTATAATTTTCTTTTTCGTGGCTTTAGTTTTTACTTCACGAATCAATTCTATTTCAATATAATTATAGTATCGAGAGATGAAAATGTATGAACTTTCTATAAATTGGAATGGAATCCGATAGATAGAACAATTATGTTTATAAAATAATAATTCTTGGACCTGATCTGCGACAGATATATAATAGTTGTAATATAGCTAATGAAGACATACTTCCTATCAAGTTAATTATACACCAAGAACACAGTCCCTCACCAATCCTGTATTCTTTAAATTTTTACCGACATTCGGGCAACGGGCAGTCTACATATCATCTTTGCGTAAGTATACTATGGTTCACAAAATAAAAAATGTCTCATCTAATGTGGATATTCATTGCAGAATAATTTTACGTGCGTAGAATCAAGTTTCCGTCTCCCACGCCGGCGTGTTATTTTCAGATTAATAATTTATGCATTTTGTTTGTGAATTTTTGAATGCAAAATATTTGTTAAGAAAAATTAGGAAATTCTTAATATTAATATACGTGAAAAAGAATCGAATTAACATTATTCTATATTATTATTACAAGTACCCTATAATTCAAAATGCTTTCCAGCATTTTTTTTTTTCTTACTTTCCTGTTTTGGATTCTGAATCATTTGTTTTATTCAATTAAAACTATAATTCAAAATGCTTTCCAGCATTTTTTTTTTTCTTACTTTCCTGTTTTGGATTCTGAATCATTTGTTTTATTCATTTTATTGTTACGTATTCGATTAGGGACAGGCTAGAGTAAGACAAGTTGCAAATTGTACGAGCGAAGGACACATTTTAGCGCCAACGCCAGTAGGTATGACAATTACATTCCTTGTTCTGTGGCGAACAGAATATCCACAAGTTTCTGTACATTCTGACCAAGGAGACCAAGACGATACCACACAGTTTACGGAATCTGATTATTAGAGAAAAAATAAAAAATTAAATTGTTCATAACATATTATGATATATTATCAATTATTTGTACAACATTATCCCAAATCGTATCTTCTTACTCGAATTACCGTTTGAATTTCGTATTAGATCGCTGTGACTTCTTCGCCGCATTCCTCTTCTTGTTGCTGAAATATGAACAAGGAATAAATCATTTAATTATTATTTTGTTTCGTTAAAATATTGATCGAAAAATGAACACTCACAACAGGGTGGCACTTTGCGGCATCTTCTTTTCTGTTCCAATTTTTTTGGGCACCTTTTGCCACCGTTTTTAGCTTCTCGCTGGAAAAATATCACATATTACAACGAATTACAATGTATGAAATGATAACGACTATAGGAAAACGTCGGGTAAATTGGCCCAACCCGCGGTGAATTTCCCCTAATCTCCGAAGAATTTTTGAACATATTTTCCGAGTGCCGAAGAATCAGTTATTCCGGGCAACGTGAATTATGATTGGAGAAAAAAAAGACATTGTCAAACTGTTATAATTTAAACACCGGGGGGCACGGATCTTCCAAATTTGCAACGTACCAAAATTGTTCTATTGTTGTAAGTGTATCCTCTGCAATCACTGCCGCAGGGTGACCACGGACTCCATTCAGTAAATTCGCAATCCACAGCTTCACCTTCTACTTCGTCGATGATTTGATTTCCCGAAGACAAACCTCCGAGATCTGGACCCTCGGTGTCTTCAACTGTGGTCGCTAAACGAAGAAAAATGAAAAAGAAAAAAACCAAAAAATTCGACGATCAGTTATCACCATTAAGATTTTAGGAAATTGTACAAATATTCATAAGCCATATTTCTTAATTAAATCTACGGGGGGAAAAAAACGGCACACCGTATTTAGCTCTCTTAGTTTTTCCGCTACGTTGTTCCTCTTGGACTGGTACATGATACGTTAATACGCTGCTTAAAGAAACCTTGAATTTCTTCATTACGGCCGATAAATTGGCTCTTAATTCTCCTGCGTTTTTAGTCGTGTTAGCGATGAGTAAGCGTGAGAAACAATGAAGAATACGTATTACGCTAGTACAGTGTGTTGAAGATTCGAATATAGTTACGATCATTATTCAGAATTCCATTCAAAATTACCCCGAGAGCATGAATTTGAAAACTTACTTTGAAATTTGCCGCAGACGTTGTTGCAGTCCTGATTAGTCGGAAAATTATTCCTATTCCCATTACATCCGGTGTAGGTAAACCATTGGCATGAATTACTTGCACTATCGAAATAAGTGCGGAAACTTCCTCCGGAACAATTACCAACGGCCTTCGGCTCGCTGCAGATACCTTAGACGTACAAAATTTATATGATATTTCTCACTGTGATTCATGTGAGAAACTGTTTTTAAGGAACGAAAAGATGAAGGAACAATAGAATTAATAATCCGAATTTTTTCAAATAATGCTTACTCCGGGCTATTTCTTCGGAAAAATCACAACTTGGTATTTGTGCGTCGCATGCAGCCTGCTGGGTCTTACATTCTTCTAGATCCCGGTCTTCCTTGTCTTGTAGATGACTCCAGGACGTATCTACCAATCGCGAACGTAGCCTTATTCCTGGACCACAGCTGGAACTGCACGGTGACCATTCTGACCATTCGGTAAATCTCTCTTTCGGACATGTCTGAGGAATTTTCACTCCGTGTTGATAATTCGCTCATAAGTTTTAGCAATTAATTGCGCATACATACATATAATACATACGCGAGATGACTGGTAATAGTGCAATGGTCCGATTGCGTGAGAAATGGTGCAGGTTGTTAGGATTAAAATTGTTATTTTTTTTTTTATCAATCATACGGAAACGTGGAAGAATCCTAACGGCGAAAAAGCACTGTATAATTTAATGCCAGGATGTGAAGGACTCGGTGATATTTTCCATAACAAATTGATGACGAATATTCACAAGTTGTATGAAAAAATGAATGAACGATGAAAATATGATAGTTTTTGTCACCGATCAATAAATCCGTACCTGCAGCCATTCCTCCGACATAGTAACCTCCTCTACTGTTTCAGGTTCGCTCGTTTCGCTTACCTCCTCCACGTCGGGAACTTCGCCTTCGCACGGTTCATTTTCGCAATCCATACTCTGCTCCAAAAAAAGATCTTCATCCTGCATGCAATATTTCCTATACTTTTTGTGACGGAATTTACGCGTCTTAACTTTTATTCCTGAACCACAAGTCGTCGTGCAGGATGACCAGGTGCTCCAATCTTCCATTTCGCACATTTCTGGGGTCAGACCAGGCGGCGACGGATGTCCTCGGCTGAAAAGAGAATTTCATCGTAGCTATACCGGTATACCAGTAACTAAAATCAGAATAATTTATGAATGCTTATTCAATTTAGAACACCTGTCGTGTTCTGTATACGGACAACAGTATTCTGCGCGAAACCTTCCTGTTGTTGTAACTTGATCTGACAGACGCGAGGCAGGCGTTTGATGAGTTTTCCCGGATCGTCGTTTACACAAAAGAAAAAGAAGGAGAACAAAGGGAGAAAAAATTTACCGTCGGTGAATTGTCGAACAGCTAGAACCGCACTCGGTTGAACACATACGCAATACGGAATGTTAAAAAAATGACGAAAACGTTAATTTTTTCAACTACTTACCAGCGTTCAACGTTGCATTTTGATCTGCCAGTCAATTCGCGTTTGCAATTAGCTGCCGAAGCTGCTTCAGGGTCAATATAATGTCGTTGACGTAGTTTTTGACCTCGTCCACAGGAACGTGAACATTTACCCCATTTGCCCCAACCGCTCACTTTGCATGCTTCTGTTTCGAGAGAAAAATGTATGAGAAAAAATTAAAATTCGTCAGGACCATTCACGTTATCTGCGGAGCGATTATTTTCCTCCTCTTTTTTCTTCCGCAGCGTAAGACTTTTTTCTGCCAATCATACCTGTCGGTTCCACGGGGCCTATAGGATCACAAGTCTTCTCATACAGGCGTTGCCGGTTGAGATATAATTTGGCTATGGGTTTCATATCCGCTCCTGTTTCGTCGTAGAACGGGGATCTGACGTCGTTAGGAAATGTCGAAGATATCCGACGAATGGGTTCCCTGGGGGATGTCGGACAATCTAGGGACTACCGGATCAAGAATAAAGAAGGAATTAACTCAGGACGTTATAACCGTACCACTGTATAGAGATCTGATTCATTCCAAGTAGGTGCAGGGGCGTGTGCGAATGAATTTGGAAACTCCGAATATTTGTCTTACAACATGACGCCAAGGTGAAAGAGGAGAAAGGTCTTCCACCTTCTCCAACTCTTTATATTATTCGCTCCTAGCCAGAGAGCGGAAGCGGCAAGTTTTGCCAAGGGGAGAGAACGAGGTGTTGGGAGATGAATTGCGGTATATCGATGCGTAGTACATTTCCGATATTTCTTAGATATTGTGCGTCTTTCGCAGTATACTATCCGTCACGGTTCGATTGTCACGAAAATCAAGTTCAATGTAGTCTGAGCAGAAGAAGCGATGCCACATTTTCTACAGTTATCGGTAAGAAACACCATCACGTTGCATAAAGTGGTACGAGAAGCGGGATGTTCGTCCGACTGTTTGTATGAGTGTGTCGAGGGTGAATTTGGTAATTGGGAAACAATTCAAGACACGCTTCACCGGGTGAAGCGAGACCCGGAAATTTACGGTACGTGATTTCGTAAATTGGACTATTACATTTCGTAGCCAAAAATTATCGCGAGACCAATTAAACTGGTTAACGCGCTAACAGTGCTGAATGCTATATCGATCACGAATAATAGAAATTCTGCGTAAAGTCGAAACAGAGATTTATAGAAATTTGGTTCACTCACGGTATAAGTGATCCCGCTGTCAGTCCCGGCATCAAATGGGTAGAGATTTAATTCCCTGTGTTCCATCCACGAGCAATTTGCAAGACAAAGTTCCAGCCCTGAGACTCCGACGATCCAATCTGGCGAAGGATCTATGGAATAGCAATTCAATTAGTTATGACGTCCTCGATCGATGATGAAATACGCTTCGAGAATCGAAATAACGGAAAAAACACATTTCTTTTGTTGGTTACCGATCATAGACACGAGTGACATTAAATGATGTTTCCTATCAACACGAAATACGGCGAATGTTTTCCCGGTAACATTTGGGTAGCTTATACCCCTGGCTTTAATTATCGTCCGGATGTGCTCACTCTGTAAATAAGAATAAAAACGAACGCGATATATGTATATACATATTTAACTGATGAAAAGAGAGCATTCAAAAGTTGGGGAATACCCAATTAGCCGCTGCGGATTACCTCGTCCTTCAATTCAGACTCCAACATTCGTGTTGCTCCGCGTTCAGCAACCTGCCTTAATCCTTCACTGGCATATTTAGCGTATTCCCAAAATCTATAATCTACTGTATGCGAAGCGCCGATTACGTCGGAAAATCTCGTCAGCCATCCATTGCTGGGAAAGTCCTATGGGCAGGGGTAAAAAAATAACAGCTATCCCTTTTTTACCGACCACAATGTTGGAAGAAAAATTAGAGAGCAGTTCACAACCGATCTATAAACTCCCGTAACACGATTCATTTCGTGTTGCAGCTGTATTCCATTGCATTGCATACCTTAGGATGAGTGTTTCTGGACCAAAGACCCTCAAAAGTGACCTCGTACTTGGCTTCGTCACATGCGCAGCAAGTCGAAAGTACGGGTCCAGGATCATCCTCTTCTGAAGCAGATAGTTGACACAAAGTTACGGTGAGGCCATCTTCGTCCATGTACCAAACATCCGTGGATTCGGTGACGGTGGCCCTGATTGAAATTGTTCTGATGCATTTTTTTCGGAAAGCGGTTTTTAACCTGAACTAGATAGTTACAAATGTCCTCCCACGCGAATGGACTCTGCTTGTAACTTATGCGAACACAATACCTTATCAAAATGCAGCCAGCACCTTCCATGGGGCTCACCCAAGGGACGAAAATACTTTCTTTAAGTAAAGACGAGCCTTCGATCACGGCGTTTGGACATTTGTGTGAAAACTTGGTAAAAGTGAAATCTTCTATATCAAAATGCCCAATGTCTCCATCCTCATCGTCCCTGTTTTCTGTTACCAGCATAAATCTGCTAAACTTTTGTACGAGCCCGCCTGAACTGTCTCCTTGCAGACTTACTGCAATCAAATATTATGTTTTTACATATTTTATGATTCTCGTCCCGCATGAACTAGAAACCAAAATGCTAACTGCCGTACAAAACTTTGCAACTGGTTCTCCGATGAAATTGTCCTTTGCAAGACTGATATTTCCGCAATGGATCATTTTCGACTGAAAATCAACAAAACAAAAAAGAACAAGCACAAACAATACAATAAGAATAATGTTTTCGTGCATATTCTAGGTACGTATATATACCTATGTACGAATCTTAGATCTTCATACTCCACCCGTTATTTAAGAATTTTTAGACTCTTTCGAAAACTATTGTCTCATACTACCTACGCGAGGCGACGTCTACCCGAGATTGCAAGAATGAAAATTACTTTCTCTGTACCCTGCAGAGAGACTCCGCAGGAGAAAAGAGATTGAGGTAGACCTGCGGTGTAAAAAGATTGGACTGAACATAGAATGCAGTGGGATAGTTTCAAGATAATTAAAGAGAGACCGAGTTCATGCTAGTTTTGGTACCTGATCTTCGAAAAATAGCAACGAAGAATACCGGTTTCGTTCTACAGGGTAGGTACGATTAATGTGCGGTTTAGGGGAAAAAAAGAATGAGTATAATAAATGAATTGGAAAATGGGGGTCGCAGAAGTTCTACACTGATTAATCCGATGCTCGCAGACCCCGATTTTTCCCTCAGCTTTTTATTTTTCACTTTTTCACCCAACGCCGGTTGACGCCGTGGTATCGAACCTCGAATATTTTCGGACTATTTTTGACGTCGACGAGACGGATTGCTTTCAATTAAATCAGAACGAATTCTGATTCGTTTCATACGTATTTTACTGAAAAAAGAATTCGCAGTGAAAATTATTAGCATTTCAAATTTGCACAGTAGCTCTTTTTCATTTCTTTTTGTGTGTACGAAATTTGCCAAAAGCGTATTTTTTGAGCTCATCACTTTCCGTGGAAGCGCATCGTTGCAGGTATCAAGATGCATCCCGGGTGTTTCCTCTCTTGCTTCTCGGTAAGTTCAGTTGCCTGCAATCAGTTTGTACACTGTACCTAAGTAGTCCTCGATCTCTCAAGAGACACCGAAAACAAGCGAATTGTCTGTATCGTGAACCGTGAACAAAAAATCTACTCCAGGCAAATCATAGTTAACTAAATAAGTTTTACGGTGCCCAGGCTGGCAGCCTCGTTATTTCCGTTGTCCAGGTTAAGGCCCCTTCGTAGTTTTCACCACCAGATCGATCGCTTCGCAGTTTTCATTGTCCAGGACGATCGCTTCGTATTTTTTGGTGTCCAGGTCCGCCGCTCGATCGTGTTTTGTTTTCCACGATCTCCTGACGAGGGAAAAGAATGCTACGACTCGGCGAACACGGACACCAAAAACTATGAAGCGATCGCGACGGACATGGGAAACTGCGTGAAACGTTTAACCGGAACAACGAAAATGACGAACCTACCAGCCTGGGCTTCAAAAACTTATTGAATTAGCTCCGAGTTGTGTCTAGTAGATTTTTTGATCAAGGATCGCGATACAAAGAATTTTCTTCTTTCGCTGTCTCTTGACCGACCAAGGACTAGGAACCGCGTATAAACAGATTGCAGGTAACTGAACTTGCTCAGGAGCAAGCAAAAAAAAAACACCCGGTATATAGGTATATATCTTAAAATTCTGAAGACATACGTTTTCGTTAAAAGTTTCGATTCACTTTCAGTTTAGGCGTGCAGATTGAAATGAGCCGTTGCGCGTGCTCAGCATGATATACCAATGAGCGAAAATATCTAAAGGGATTCCAGAGCAGAAGAACGCCGACTTTGATTTTTCGTTTTTTTTTTTCTCTTTGTAACCTCGGAACTTCCCAGTGGAATGAAATAATTGCGTTCTCGCGTTAGATGTCGATTTTATTAGCTTCCGGAGCCTGATAAAGTATTATAAGCTAGAAGTTTTAAAAGCTTTGGAATAATTTGATTAAAAGTTCAATCGACTGATTTTAGTTTTTGACTAACGCACAGAATGCTATCGCTATCATCAATATAAGTAAAAGTAGTAGACCATTTTATGAACTGATTGTATCGGACTATTCATTCAAAATTTATGGGCACACTTCGCGAAAACGATGTCCAGAGAATTACGCGTGACGAGCGAATGATCATGTTGTAAACGTAAATGTACCAGCTAGGATGGAATTCGAGTAAAGACAATCTATGTAGATTTGAAATAAAGTAGGAAGTATATACATATACATGTAGTACAGAGATCAAGAAAGAAAACAGTACAAAAAAGAGGAAACAGAGGCTAAAATTTAATTCAGTTCACCAAAAATGATTCACTAACGAACTAATTGAACCTCATAATTATACGGTAGCGGGTTTTAACGGCCGCTGGTACGATACGTGGTAGGGTCAGGAAACGGTTAATTATCTCGTGGGTATTTCACATTTTTGGTGAATGTGAAATTTGGGTGGTTTGTACACTAGATCACGCTCAAAGAGCTGTACGAACGCTGGTTTTCGGCCTCATAAACCCTTATACTACAGTCATTTCTTTTATACTATGGGCCAGGCCAGTATAGTGGAAGTGACGGAGTAGATAAACAGGATAAATCGTTTCCCGGATGTTTTATATTTTCAAGAAATACCTGTGGCCAAGTCACACAGATTGAACATTGAGATGTGGTATGTATGTATGTACGTACCATAACCGGATATCGGTACGGTCGTCAACCATTGAATTCCGATAAGCCAATCGTCCGTACTTTGCTGGTAGGTGTACCTCTATCTGCTATACACTTCAATACTCCAACCGCTCAATGTCTACTGCGTGGTGGTAGTTCGTGTCGCGGGCGTACACAATTAGGTATACGCGATTTTTAGATAATACATATTGTATACAGTATCAACCGGCACCGATATGAAGATCATCACCTTACATTAAATTCATAATAGAATATCAAATGCGTCGATCGCTCGTGTCTAGTCAGGGAAAACGTAGTGAAAAGAACGCGCAAACCGATACGCGCTGCCTTTCAAGTAAAAATTCTTCCGTGAAAGTGACGGGGCCTAAGTTTATCGCGATAAGCAACGGAATACAATCGTGAAAATAGTATCATCTGTTTGGAAACGGAATGGTTTTTGCCAAAATTGTCTGTAATGGAATAAGAATTTTGACATTGAAGATTTCACGTCGCATAGTATTCCTTGTAGATGAGAGATGTATATGTATGTTAGATACGTGTGTTGCGCGAGGGAAGAAACTATGTTGGGCTTCCTTGCGTATATCTACCTATAATACCTGAATACATTTCTCTTTCTTTTCAAGATATTCAGATAAACGCTGTTGTAATAAAAAATTGCACCGCGCCCATTCACGAAAATGATATACATTGGATATTTATGGAATTCAATTAGAGGTTGGTGGAGGGTAGGCAAATTTTTTGGATGAAAACGAAAGAAAAAGGAAGAAAGCGGATGATATACGTTCTGTATAAATAAATTCGTAGCTTCTTCACTAGCCGACGAACGTTTGGCTTCATTCTTCAATGTCGATGTATATACAGTATTGATGGGCTTAAATTTCAGAAAAAAACGTCGGAAAACTGACATATTTTGACGGCAGACATTTCATTCATTCATTCATTAATTCTCGACGCGCGATGTGGCGTAATTTTATTGCAATTCGAAAAACAGTTGCAGATTTTTGGAACACTTTGCCGACTGCAGCATCCAGCAGCATCCAGCAGCCGAGGCAATACAGCTATACTATTTCAGATTACGGACATACGGGCATAACTACGTAAATACGGGTGTTCGTATATGCTGGTGGAGAGCGAGCGCGGCAGTGGGAAGTTTTACGGCTTCACAAATTCCCAGGTCTTCTCAAACAGCTACGAGCGCACTCTCGGCTCATTAGGTAAAAAAATTCAAGGTTCCTATAACTTGTAACCTCGGGACGAGGGATATATCGCTATTTCACCTTGCGTAGCCATTCAGCTGAATTATGGATGATCTAATTGCTTTGATATTGGCGTATATTCAACGTGACCGATTCTCTAATTATTACTACACGCGCATACGGTGAAATTTCTCTGTATGCACGATCTTCGATGTTCCTCAATACCCTAAATTTCGTACGACGAAAATAAAGATTCATTTCAAATTCGTCATTTTATTAACTCTAAAAACCTTGGGAGTTGTCTCTGATAATTTCGAACTAAAAACATATTCTCATCGGGTTGATACTATAATTTTACACAAAGCACGCGGAACGAACTAACAGCGAAACTTTACGCGTCGCAGGATAATCCGGCGTGTAGGTGTCGTCGGCGACGAGTATAGCTAGTACAAGTTATACGACTCACAATCAGTATGTATGATATAGTTCATGACAAGGGTGTATTATATTATATCATATCTAGAATTCTAGACTATAATACCTGCTAGAAAGACGAGATTCGCATGAGAGCGTGGTGGAAAGTCAGGAGAAAATGAAAGGGGCCATTCTAGTCGGCCGAACCGCGCAACGAAGTCCCTTCGAGCTCTATTCTAGAGTGTTTGGTGCTCAAGAGAATAGTGCCCGGCTTATTGTCAGAATGAACTACACAGGAGTTTAAAGAGGTAAAATCCAGCTGCTACATATATATACTTATAGTGCTACCCTACCTACGAGGGATGAAAGGGGATAGACTAAAGGACTTCGGCCTGCCCAGTTTTTTTACTGACTT
The DNA here is from genome assembly GCA_963170745.1 of Phymatocera aterrima. Taxonomy (NCBI): domain Eukaryota; kingdom Metazoa; phylum Arthropoda; class Insecta; order Hymenoptera; family Tenthredinidae; genus Phymatocera; species Phymatocera aterrima. The sequence continues at coordinate 1,396,345 of OY720668.1, forward strand.
TTTATCTCACCGGAGCTTATTCGTTTTCGTTTCCCCGTTTCTTTTTTTTTTATTCTTTCTTCTTTTTCTTCATATCTACAGAACTTTTCGAACTTTTACACTGGTAATCCGCCCCGGTGAGTTTCCGCGCTTTTAACTATACAAAGGAGTAAAATGTTGGCAAAACAATGAACAAAAATTGTAAATTAGAGGAAAGGTGGTAAGTTCTTTAATTCGTACTTCGAAACCTTTGCTGCGTGTGGTAATCGAAAGCTTTACAAATTATGAGGAGAACGGAGAACGGTAATTAGAGGAGAAAAAGAAACGAATAGAATGGAAATGATATCATGCGATCGCTTCGAAAGCCAATTGAACGATGTACCGTGGCTAAATATTACAAGTGATGAAAGATGAAAAATAAATCCCGATCAAATCGCCTCATAGGATGGGGGAGGTACCAGAAGTACCTTGTTTCATTTCTTATTCAGTGTATACTCGGGTAGAAAAACGACAAATTCATTTTTTCCTTTTTTTCAATTATAACGAGGTATCGCGTCTAAAAGGTAAGCCAATATTTAGTAATTGCTATCAAGGAACTGAACAAGTGGAAAACTTGTCGGAAAAACTGATAGAACAAGAAACGAAGGAACGAGAGAATCCAATGTCGATGAAAGAAGGAACGCGCGTCAATATGCGGATCACGGGGATAACTGACAATGAAATGCAAAATTTGGAACTCTGGCAATTCTGCAATGCCTCCGCTATGCGCTGGAAGACAAGGGGAACGAAATTTAGCGTGACAGAAGCTTTCCGTCCCTACTCTTGTCTTCAATCGTCTCATACAGCTGGCTGGTCTATGAGCAAGCTTTTCGTGAATTATCTAGATTCTGGGGCTTAATCGGGAGTATATGACGTAGAAGAACTAGCCACGTCGTCGCGACGGTCTCGTCTATAATGTCCAGTAATGCCGGCGTCAGTCTGGTCCGTAATATTACGTCAGCCTCATTCTGCCACACCATATTTGATATATCAGGAATTAGAATACAGGCATGGCGTGTATGTATGTATGTATGAACAAGAATGCGCGTACCTACACCTATACATCGTACATATCCTGACTGCAGCTATTAGCTATAGGACTGTGCTACGCAGCAAACAGTTTATATTCACATAACCCTGAATTAAAAGAATTAGCCGTGAAAACACTGTTAAATTAAGCCTTCGTGGTGGAGTCGGATTACTAATTAGTCATCCTGACGTACGCGGGCAACTGGTATGACTCTGAAGTAGATACAATATACGAGGTTCCTCGCTATACTCAATTCGAAAACAATGCAGTTTTAGCTCACGACGTTCAATCTTTTACACGAATTGTTAGGTATAATTCGTCAATTCAGAATTCAAAAACTGTACATTCCAAATCTTCTTCAATTGGGTCAATTATAATTCGGCGAACGAGCCGATTCAATACGGGACTCAGAGATCGTTATATAGGCGTACCTACGAGGAAAAATTTTGGGAAAACTTGACGATGCAAGAGTACGGCTGGGTGCTGACAATGCGTTGGCAGCGTAATGGTCGAAAATGCCAATCCAACGGGAGATTAAGAATCGTTGAAGCAATTATCCAAAGTTTAATTACAATCACGGTGAGATAAGATCTCGTATAAAATTGTCAACGTCGTTTGCTTTTCACCACAGACAAACGAAATTCATTATAATTCAGCGAAGATTCAATTGAGTGCTTCGGTGTAACGAGGGGCCTTCTTTCCGAAGAGGGAAGACGAACGGACGTCACTTCACTTTGATTGCATTTTTATCACCCCCCCCCCCCCCCCCCCCCCCCCCCCGACTTAATCCCCGATCCTTTCTCTTTTATCTCACCTCACACTGCGATCGTCGATGGATAATCGATCAGATCGCCGATTTATCTTTTTATTAATTCCTTTCCATCTTCCACACATTATATCTGATAATTTCACAATTAATCGGTTCATTCGCCAGCCGCAGGGACAGTAGCTCGCAATTTAGTTTGCTTATAATTGTCCGTTGCAGTAAGTGTTAATTTGATCTACGATGTCTCAGAGGCGGTTGGCTCCTCGCCAGAAGGATGTAGCGCCCGATAATCTCCGCGATTTGCATAAGGTTACGCGTCCTAGCGTCCCTCGAGTGATTTCCCGAGGACACTGCGAGGGCGACAGTAGCACGTGCATTTTTTTCTATAAAATGACGAGAATCAGAAACAATTGAATTATTTCGTCAAACTTTCCGGATGTCATTTTGAGATGCCATTTCAGTTTTCGAAAGCTCGCGATCTGCACCTTTATAAAGCGCTTAAAAATATAAGGAGACAAATTTCCGCCGCGATAAATTGAACTGTGTAAAGTGGAGCACTCGAAAAGCAATTTCTATGAAATAATCGCAATTGCTGCAGGTTGACGGAAGACTTGAGCTCCTTGCTTTGACCTATATAGCTATATACTTTCCTCTTCGTAGAAAGTTCCGGTTGAAGCGACAATTTGCTAATTGTATAGTCTTTTTTAGTGAATATAACGAAAAAGTTGAATCTTCGGTGGCGCCCGCGCCGCCTCCGAGCGATCTCTCTGAATAATAAAATTGTCCAATATAACTCGAACGTATGGATCGAGGCAACCATTTCGGAATCACTTTATATATTTAGCAGTATTATGTAAACGTATGCTGATGATATGCGGTCTTCCAGATTTTCTCATAAATATTTTCCATTTCTTTTATATTCGCACCCCTTCCCTTTTTACAGCCTCGCCTAATTTTCCCATTGCGATCGTCGAGTTAACAACTGTTTCCTCTCTTTTTTCTTTCCTCTTTTTCTTCCCGTCTGAGGAGAATAATACACTTCTGACATTTATTCGACGGGTATGTAAAGGTATAGCAAGAAGCCCTTTTACGAATTCGAATAAACGAATTCGATTCAGTTTTCTACCGGTGGCCACACTTTGTACCAGGCTGCAGATACTCTTGTTAGTCGATTCGATTCTCCAGCTATGACGAACAAAAAATCCACACAAAATTTTTTCCTTTTTTCCAAATATGCGCCGTTTGTTATTTTCTCGATTTTCGTGTGACGCCTGCGAATTTCCGTGGATATGCTGTTACGGTAGAAAACTGTTTCTCTCATCCCGCAGGATTTGTTATTTACCAAACAAAATCCTGTTGATTGAACAGAGAGAGAAAAAAAAAGCAAAAAAAATTCGTCCATTTTATTCGCGTATTTATTCATGATTTTCGGGTAGATCGGTCAGTTTCAAGCAGAACTCTCGGTCGACAGTTCACCTTTATTTATGGCATTTATTTGCCCATACAGTGAGCTAGTCGAAATTAAGTTTAGCTGTAAAAAAATGTTGGATTTCATGAAAGGACAATAATCCGAGGAATGTAGAATAGCGGTCCAACTTTTATGAAATAATAATATGCTAGAGACTCCATGGGGGGCCCCTGGAATTCCTTGGAAAGTGGGTCCTCCCCGAGCTTCCGCAAGCTTGCAGCATTTTAGTACCGGATGAGTCGCTTTTTAGAGTCTCTTGGAGCTTCGGCGGAACACGTAACAACCCCGCAAAACCAAGTCTCTTGAATTCCGAAGGAGAGTAATAAGCTCAGAGCGTGAGGAAGGGAGAAGAAGAAAGAAAGAGCGACAGATAGAGAGAGAGAGAGAAAGAGAGAAAGAGAGGGAGTAGAGGAGCAGGATATAGCGGTATGGTAGGTAGGTACCTCTATACTTGCGTCTCGAGTCATTTGGTTTTCTCCAAGCTGCGCGGAAAGCACTCGGAGAATGTTTCGGCAGCACTGAAGTATAATTAGAAAGTTTGTTGTCCGGGTCTTCGCGCACCCACGATAAGTGTTTACACAAATACAAGAGAACAGGACGCGTGTATTTCCGCAAAATTATATCTTATACCTACTGTAACGCAATCTGATTGTTACAGACGCAATGACGGATGAGTCTGGAATTTTCATTCGAAATGAACAACAGCTCAGCGACGAAGCTCCCCGGCGTTGACTGAAGAATGTTAAAGATGCTGCGAGAATAGGCAAGTTACAGAAACCGTTGATACCCCGGAGCCCATTTGACGGGAACAAATTGCCCCATTAGGCTGACTCTCTTTGATATTCTTCGATAAAAGGCTCTGGAGGAAATCGTTCGGACTCGAGTCCATGGGAGCTGCAAGAACCTCGGTATGAATGAAAAGTCGAAATGGAGTATAGGCACCGCGAGTCAAATGCCGCAGAATATGGCAGACTGTGATCACAGGCATAAATTAGACGTGAGATTGTAACCCAGAATTGGCCATTCAGATTCTTGTTTCGATTGGTATCGCGCGATGTATATTTATGCCTATACGATGCATGGGAATGGCAAATCAGTCGAAGATTTTTGCACCCGGAGAGTTTGCCGTTTTTTTTTTGTTTTTTTCTTCCTATTCCCACACGAACACGAGCTTGAGGGTGAAAAACGGTTTTGAATTATTCAAAATCTCTCATATTGCAAGATTTTGCGTGTTATTATCGAAATTTCTCCGTACCTATTTCGAATATTTTTCTACAATCAACATACCCATCCACGAAACGGGCATTGTACTTCTCTGCATGCGAGCGTGGATCGAATGGAAATATATGAGCAGATAAAGTAAATTGACGGACATAAATATGTATTTATTTCAAAGCAGGTCGGATGGCTCAAGGTGCCGGGTATATTTTATGCCCATACATACATACGACTGTACGAGTACGATTCTAAAATGGTCGTAAGAATTTTCCATTTCAATTCCGTCGCGGAAAATTTATATACACATAATGTAACATATTCCTCTGCACTCTGATATCAAAACGAGCGTATACTTGTAGGTACCTGTCATATCTAATGCTATTCAAACGACGAAGAAATGGGCTCCTCTGTGACACAATAACGGAAATTTCGTTGCCATGGCCTCGTGAATATCCGGCCACATAAATCACAAACGATTAGCGCATTCTTTAACTTTGAATCGTCGAAGATCAAATCAAATGAGGCATATTCAGAGAAAGAGAGAGAGAAAATGGTAGTCAGCATAGTACCGAGTTGTGGGGAAAAAATGAATCATTGTATTTTATCCTGACCGCGCAGCGGCAAGGCGGCTCTTCTTCCATCAGTCATTAGCCATTGGTGGCAATAGTTTGAAACTTTTAGCTTTATGCATACTTGGAGGAGAAACTTCGGAAGATATTCAGTCTCCTTGATGATACTGGATGGGGGGCTATATCTTCGTGCCACCATTACACGTGACTTCTTGGATGACTGCGTTTTTCAAGTACGAAATTCGCTTACGACAAGAGGTTTCGGAAAGATTTTGGAAGTCTTTAGAGGATAAAAGTAAAATGTGTACTATATGTTATGTAAAATGGTAAAAATCTGAGCAATCAGAAGGATTTTCGAGGTCCGGGAATGTTCTCCAAATTTGTTGTTTCTTTAAATTTTCTTTCCTACTCCGCTGCTTCGGTTTGTGTTAACGGAAGAAATTTATATCCTCTACTGTACGAAACCACTTTACTTTCCGTTCCACAACTCATTGTCTGTGTACGAGGTTTAATGTATAAAGCACAAAGTGCTTCGCAAAGTAGGCTTTTTAACGAATTCTAATACGGAAACTGTTTCCCTTTGTGCAAAGGCGCGGTCAGTTAAACGAAAACGAAACAACACAATTCCGTAATAAGAGCATCTTCTGTCTGACTTTTCTTTGCCACAGAATGAAATATGAGGCGTGTAAACAAATTGGCTCAACAAGTTCGAAAACTCACTCGTATATTTCGTGCTTGGTTCGTATGCTGTTACAAGGCGAGATTCGGTCCTGTTGTACTCGGAAACAACGATTTGATATTTTCCTCCAACGGTGGACCGAGGTTTGGTCGTGTCGTCCGGTCTTCGGTCACATTTTTCAGCTAAAATATCTCTGACTGCAACCGTCGCCAGAAGCACCAACAGAATTTGCATTTGCCAATTGGACATTTTCTGCAAGCAAAAATTGTAAATTGACATTTATTTTACACAATAAAATTAACGCCGGATTATATTGAAATATCTACTAATTTACGAATACAGGGGAGTTCCGTTGCTTGCAACTGTACCTAGGACAGTTACAGATATCTGTATCCGAATTTTATATCACATAGCAATTTGGATATAATAATTTGGCTTCTAAGGAGCACGAGCTGGTATTCAGAAGAAGCATTCGATCAGGCAAACGAACGCGATTGCAGATATTTTTGACGGTCGACTATCCTAGCTGTATCTTATGCTCAACGAGCCTCATTTTGAACAATTGAAATTCTGTGTCGAGAGAATTGTCAAAATCCGCGAAAGTGGAACGAAGGAAAATGTCAAGGACTACTCGTAGTTATAATTGAAAGCTTCACAAAATTATTCTCGATCCCACAGATCCGGAGGATACTTATTTGATTGAAAATAATTCATACGATAAATTTTGGGAGGCGCGGGCCGGGCGGTTAAAAATTGAATGGATTCTAAAATGAAAGAATTTTAGGAAAATTTTAGTAACGATCTCGCGTAATCAACTGGACTGATAACTCGAGCGAATCCTGAAGCGCGAGGGTATATCGAGTGACTATCATGACTCACTATACTTGGCTCAAATTGGCACGTAGCCTCCCGAGTATTTGGAATGCCAACGACGCGACACACGTTACAGAGTCCGGGTTAATCCTGAGTCAACCCGAGTAAGCCGTACGTACGCGCGCGTAAGTAAATGCATGGCCGGTAGAAGATGCAATGCGACGACGATATGAACGATTACTTCTCAATTTTCGTAACGAATAAATTGTAAAAAAATGTTGCCAAGAGCGCGAAAGGTACAATTCCAGTGAAGGCCCGACTTACACGAAAACTTTCATTCGCTTCTTATATGCTACTACACTATTCATGTGACGTAACATCGTAAGCATCTTCGACGACAGTAAGGTTGACAAGAAGTAGAGTGCGAGAGAACTCAAGTCCAGTCCATGTTTAATCTCTATATCTTTACAGGGTCTCGATTCTTTGTATTTTTTTCATTTTTCTTTTTTCGTTCGACCAGAAACGCTGATCTTCACTTTCTATATCTAGTTCTTCGATTGCATTGAGATTCGTACTTGATGAGATATTTCATGTGGCGGAAGGTCCGAGTAACAGGATTTGTCTTATTTTGTAAAAAAAAAAAACTGAGATTTTCTATTTGTCTTTTATCCAATAGAGTATTGGAATTACAAACTTTTGTCGAATGTGAAACAAATTCCTCGATCTTTCTTATTATTATACAGTTTCGTCTGGTATATCGATTGCGATATTTCTGTACATTCATTCCACGCGGAATCTCTGATTTTTGTATGAAATTGGAACATATTCCGCTGTACTCGCAATATACAAGGACGTAATCTTTTTATTATAAAAATCAAGCTCTAAAGATTTTCTCCACATTACTGAGAGTGCTGGAGACTGTGAAAGCTTCCGAAGTCGCAATTTCGATCATTTGAAGTACATACAATATCTATGTCAAGAATTGAAGCACTCGAGGCACATGAATAGCTGTACAAAGTTCCCAAGGATCAAAGAAAAAAAGACAGAACAAAAATACAAGAACGTCCAGTTTCCACGGAGCTGAGTTATTTGAAAAACTTAGTCGCACATTTACGTATGACCTCAATCCACTTGCTTCATCATTTGATATACTATAATCTACTAGGCGTTAAACAAACGGAGATTCATTGTTATTGTTGTTGTTCACCGCAACGTTGAGCCATTCTAAGTACAAATAGGTATAAAACGAATCTAGCTACTGCTTGATGTATGTGGGGCATTACATTTGACTTTCCTTGGCTCAACGCCATCCCCAGTAAATCCCTAACGAATATCCGAAACTATGGAGCATTGGGATATAGAATGTATATAGAGAGTAATGTCGAGTAGCAGACGAAGTTGATCATACACACCATGCTGGATTTGTATCTCAAAAATTCATTGTTGTATTATGTACGGAAAATTTGAGATCACATTGAGTCTGAGAGAGCACGATTTTGGCACGAATTTCGAAAATTAATTTTACAATCGAAATGGAACTTTGCACAGAATTCGACATTGCAGTTACGAAAAAGTTTCTTTTGAATCTCGTCTACCCCACGGTTCGATATTTCCATGAATATTTCACTTCAAGGGATCCGAAGATTGGGTGGGAAACAAACGATGCCGTGTCCAAAAGAACCGGATGTGGCAGTAACTCTTAAAACAATTGATTCGATCCCAAACCACGGCTACTCAGCTCCTCTTTTATCCCAGCAATAGCCCGGCGCTTAGGACGGGGGTTATACTAGGTATGGAGAAAATTTATTTCCCAATACGGGCTTTGCGCCAGCGAGCGACATATATATATATAATCTATACCCCTGAAGTTCTCGGCTACAACGTTGGCAGCCTCTGTAGGATTCTATATCGCAGAGCTTTCGGTGTTTCCTCGTCCGAGTACCCGACTTTGATTCACAGAGACATTTTTACGGTGGCAATCCGTCGCGTCGTTATATGGAAAAGTATTTTTCTTTCCTATTTGTTTCTTTTCCTTTTCATTTTTTATGGGGTAAGAGGAATCTTTCGTCCCTGTGTTCTTCTGTATACATGTAAGGTCTATAGATGGAAAAATCAGAGACGACACAAGCTGCGACGGAGATACGTTGTTCCAACCACCACCCTATTCTACGGACGTTGGTATTGGCGATTTTTATTATCAGAGAGTCACCGGAAGTCAAGGGGATCTCGTCATGAAGTTCGCAGAGAACTCCCGGCATCAGAGTGGTGATCGAAACGTAAAGTTATCAGGTGAAAAGAACAAAAGGGTTAAAAACTCTGGCGGGGAGAACATACTTGAGAGAAACAAAAAGAGGGCGAAATAAAACAAAAATTGATCATCCCCCCTTTATTCCCGTCTTTGCGATCGCCCTTTTCCGTCGCTTTTTACGTTATCGGCGTGCGCGAACTGACGATGAATACAAATTTGAATATCAGGTAAAATCAGATAATTGTCTCAATTGTATAATTGTGAGATTTTTCAAGGATTACTCAAACGTTTGCGGTCGGCTCATCTACTCTGATCTAATGAAACCTGTTGCCGAGGGAAGTGGAAGCCGCGGGTTCAAGCTCCATCCCATGGGGATAAGTCAATGTGGGTAGATTAAAATCATAAGGATAAGATGAAAAGTAACGATGCCAGCTTTGAGAAGCTTTTTTTTCAGATCTTCGATCAAGATGTGATCCAGCACCGCGAAGTGGTATCACATATGCATGAGGATTCGAATATTTCCCGAAATCAAAGACTGGAAAAACGTTTGAAATATCGTTGGCTCTGATACAAATTTCTCTTGGTGATTTCATTCCAATCGCGTTATATCCGAGCCAATCTCTTTCGTGGATGGAAAAATGGCAGGACGAAAAATGTAGACAAAGGTGAACTGGGCAATCTGTAGTGCTTTAAAATAAATGGAGCCTTGATCGTAGATTTTGATACCCCTAAAGTCAAATTAAAATTCCTCGTATTTTTCGACCCTTCGATATTTCGTTTCCTTTATCTCTGGAGAAGGTAGAAACGGGTGACAAACGATCCTGCGCAGAAGTTTCACGTTCAATTCAATTGCTACGTGATTTGGGGGGATAATTTTTTTTTTTTTTTTTCTCATATATATGCTGATATACATTTCATTCAGACGAAAATCATCAACTTTATATTTTAGAGGTAAAAAAAAAAAACGGGAATTGCATGCTTCTTTCCAGGTTAAATCATTCATTCATTTCATGGTTATACAGATAATGAAAATTCTGCCAATTCAATCAGTCGACGTATCCGTTTTCATTTTCATTCTCATTCGTTAGAAATCAACTCGGGTCGCGGTAAACGCGGAACTAATTACTAAAAGTAATACATATATATATGTATTTGACGAGTGATTTCGGTGATGGAAATATCATGTATCTCTTTGATTTGTCGTCCGTGAGACCACACAGAATCATGATATTTATTATAATAAGAAAACAAAACGAAAAAACTGCAGGTTCGTATACTGCACGCACATACAGCGATATTCCACTCCATTTTATTTATTTTCATGCAAACTCGCGTACTATCCGGTCAGAGTTTGGAAGTTCTTACTCGAGAGTCTTATATTTATAATCCCGCGAAATCTATCCGCTGATTGCAGCCAATTCGCTAAAAGTTAATTAAAAAGATAAGAAGAGTTAGTGCTACCGGCAGAGGAGCAAGACAAGAAAAGAGAAAAGGGAAGAAAAAGCAGACGAAGAACGGATACAATAACGATTTATATTCTTTGTGTCGTATAGAGGACGGAGACAATTGTTTAACCGGAGTTCACATCAACTTCGACAGTGGAAAGGGGCAGAAGAGAAATTCTTCTGTATAAAATGACAATTACCACGACGTGGAATATGGAGAAGGAAGAAAAAATACTGTAGGTAACTTTGAAAATGTATAAAAAAAATAAATAAATAACGGGTTATAAGACTATTCGTGAAATAACTCGGACCCAGAGATTTTAAATATAGATGACAAATGATACAAGATTTTATCAAAAACAAAGGTAAGGGATATGAACAATAAGGATTTTAGAATTTCAGGAATAATATTAAACTGAGCTTCGGCTGTATGCGATTCAGTCTACTCAGATGGTTGAGTTGAAAAATTTCAGCCTCACAACTGGAGTATTTTGGTTGTTTCAGAAGCCAAATTTGTCACGAGAGAAAAAAAAAATGCCGCAATTTTCATAGTCTCTTATACACGGTATACTACGCTTCTATTCCTCGTGACGAAGCAGGAAGCTGTCTTTTCTGTTAATTAATTCAATTCCCTTTTCTACGAACAGCTGTTGCATCTCTCTCAAGAGAATTGCTGCCTGCTACTAATAAAGATAATTAAAACAATCAGAAAATTATTACTGTCTTTGTCACGGAGAACAATTCGATTATCACATTAATTAGCCACGACGAAGAATATGTCCGAATTGAAAAAAAGGAATATAAGAATAGACGAAGAAGTTTATTTTTATTTCTAATCATCCGATCATTTTTTTGCCCTAAACCTAATCGTAATAATTATCTTCGAAGATATGAAAATTTGAATACAATTTAGACAAAAAAAAAGATAGTACGATTTTCTGAGGAACTTACGATGCAGCTTGTCGAATGGAGAAAAGAATGTCCTTTGTGTGGAGATCTTCTTCGCTATTACGTGTCGGATGGGTATCATGGAAAATATTCAATTCACAAAACACATGTCACATGTGTCGCGTACGATTAAGCGGCTAAAACTGTATAGAACAGACCCGCATCGCCCGCGATCCGGCAGCAAACTGCGGCTGCCACAGACTGACTTAGACTACTGTCTGATCAACGCGTGACAAACTCACTCATGCGCAACGCGCTGAGAGTTAACTTTAGAGTACTCGTCTTGTTGATTGAATTTCGAGCTGTATCCTTTCTGTTTTCATTTAAGAGAATACTACAATATCAAAAGTGTTTAGAATTCGATAGAAGTTAAGATCTTTCAGACTGTTGTATCGCAGTGTTGATTCTTTTTTTTTTTCTAATGAAAAGCTCGAAGTGGCACCATAGAGCACTTTCTTTGTCCGAAAAAGCAAATTCTTGTACAATAAGATTGATAATAAATTTAAGAGATGTGTGTATGTACATGAAAAAGTATCGCGTAGATTGTAGAATGCAAGTCTGTGAGCTTCGATGTTCGGGTCACTTTGGAAATACTAGACATAACGTTTTGAATATTGAAAAAATATGCAATATTTTCTACTGTAATTACATTTGTATAGTATGCCGGTATAGTTCAATTGGTTCGGCCTTTCAGAGTATTGAAATACATGTTAATAGAAAGCACCGAGTGCGTCAAAGAGCGTGATGTTTTTTTGGTAATTATTGTATTCCTCGTGAGCGTCCTCCGACGCAATTACACTAAATTTATTCCGCCTTGTTGTTCGTAAGGCCCGACATCATTCAAGCCTCTAGAATTCATGGCACACAAAAAGCTAGTATCTTGAATGAGGCACAACTCCAAATTTTGCTTATATCCATCATCACATTGTTCTTTCTCACATTTCTCAGATTCACTTCAAGATATAATTCAATTCATCGTCTCTTTTTATAAAGTTTTACAATCAGCACAGTTTTTCGAATCGCACCGCTATGAGTGATAATTCGTTTGTACGTTGCAATAAAGTAATCAAAAATCGATGAAATGGCCCAGTTATTGTTATTGCTGTCCGTTTCTCACCGATTTTGAAATCCCTTTGCAGTTTTTATTAAAACTTGTGTACCTCCCAAGGCGCACATTTCAACGTCTTGTATTTCTCCTTTGTTCACCCAGACAGTCGGCGCGCCAGAAATTCGAAATAAATATGAACGTAGTAAAACATCTCCCCGGAAAGAATCTAAGCGGTAAGATTCTTTCCAGTTAGCCAATTTTCGCGGCCTCACATATCCCATAGACATTTTTTTGTCATACCCTGAATTGAATAATTTCGTAACAAAAAATGATATTCCCATTTTTTGGCGACAGTCAACAATCGCTGTATCGTTCTGCGATATTTAGAACATGCGAACGCGGTTGCCATGACAGGGCAGCGTCGTTGTTTCGACGGTAAAATACAGGAAGCAAAATCATAGTTACATCGTGAATAAAAAAATCACCGTGAAAGCTCACGAGAAGTATTTCCAAAATTCCGTTGAAAATGTACAATTGACAAATAATGTCAACGACGTTAGACGCCAAATCAGATATGTCTCAGCGAGCCGATACCGCGAGTGAGTCTCAAAATGTAATTATATTCATCGAGTGTACGGCACGTTGATAAAATTTCACTGCAAGCTCTAATTTCATTTCGCCGACAATAAAATTTGTGTGCGAATAAAAAATGAGATCCTCCTTTTTTCGTTTATCATTAGTTTGCAGAACAGGTAGTGCGACGATAACGCGTCTCCCCGGAAATAAAGGATCTAAATCAATTATTGCCAGAAACTTGCCACCTGCTCCTGTGGGACATCACATCATATGTCAGCGCCCGTCTGCAGACGTGAGTTCTCATATTGATTAAAGTTAGCGTCAGAAAGAGAGAGTTGTGACATTCATGTATAAGATATTTGGGGTTGTCTCTCGTCTTTTGACAAATTTTGTCATCATTTTTTTCTACTCGTTCACGTCTTTCGGATAACTTTTCTTACTCCTTATTCGCAGGAAATGACAGAGGATCGTGGCATAGCTTCAAAGGCAGACAAAATAATGACGCAAGGTGGAACGTCAGTTCAGTCAAATCCGGGGGATCAAACACCCCGGAGTCGAGTGTCGGCATTACCAACACTCACAGGATCACGACGTGCAGGGGGGAAACCTATTGGCAATCAAAACAATTCTGGAATAACAAAATCTAAACTGGCGGTAAACAGTACTGTGCAAAAGAGACAATTAGAGAATCAATTTACCACTAAAAGACAGAAGTATATGACCCTGAGGAAGGAGCTGGCCGAAAAACAGGCAAGAAAAAATTATCATTCGGCAATTAGCCCTTTCCTTTGAAGATATATCTAATTCTTCTTCTGCTCTCATCGGCGTGCTTCTTTCTCTTCTTCTTCTTCTCCATAGAAACAAGCATTCGACTTGTACGAGGACGTGAGTGAACTGCGGGAGAGAGTAATCGCAGCTGGTTTAAGAGATCCGGGAAGAATCGAGAAAGTCATACCAGCGCAGGTCAAAAGTGAAGTAAAACATGAAGGTTTGGCACTCTGCGAGGGAGCAGCCGGAGAACAATTTCTATCCAATTACACAACGACATCGGCTGTGACGAGCGATTTTATCGGTACTTTAGAAGGAAAATTGAAAGAGATACCAAACGTATGTTTAGACGTGTGTCGTGAGGCGTTAAGCAAAAGAACGCAACTTATTTCCTGGATTTTTGAATTAAATGAGAAAAATCCGTCGGTTTTTGAACCGGAGATAATCGAGAGATTAGACATTCATAAAGAAGATAATCAAGGGCTGCTTTCAAAGCTTGCAAATGTTGCTGATAACCAGCAAGCTCTGATTAACGAACTTTTTCAAGAGACTTCCGCCCTTTGGGGTGAGCATGAAAGTTACAGAGTCCATATAAGAGAGCTCGAGACATCGGGAGAAGAACTGATCAGTGATTTGAAGGAAAAACTCGGGGCTACAATCGCGGATTTAGATGCAGAACAGGAAAAGGAAACGCAGTTGAAAGAACGTAAAAATGCGATTGAAGGGCAGCTTCAAAAGGCGCGGAGCAAAATTCGGGAGCTTGAAACCCATGCGAATAGTAACGAGGCGAAAATTCAGCAGCTCCAGGGTACTGTGAAAAATTTGGAGACCCAAATCAAGCAGAAGGAAGCAACCATCGAAGCCCGGACGAAGGATATGCACAAGTCGACGAAGAACAGTGAAAGCCTTGTTGCAAAAACGGAGAAGCAACGCGACAGTCTGGAATCACGGTTGTTTTCTGTATTTCTACCGAGTAAGCAATCTTATTAAAATCGAGTGTCGATTCTTGATCAGGGTGACTGAACTGAAAAAGAAAATCGACTCCAAAGAGGCAGAATTCAACGAGAAGATTGAAAACCTTACGAAACAACTCGAGGACACCAAAAACCAACTTGCTACCGAAAAGGATTCAAAGTACGGGAATTTTGAAATTCGATAAATCAATAATGAATCATCAGAAATCTAAACTCGCACCTCTTTGGGTTTCCCATGTTTTTTCCTCTTTTTTCATCTTCAACAGGTGTCGAGCGGAGGAGAGTGTCAAAGAATTAACTGATCGATGCTCGAAACTTGAGAAAAAGAGTCAACAACTTTGCGATTTGGCTGAGAGCGCGAAAGAATTGGTAGTGAAGCCAGGTACCCCGAAAAAATCACTATTTGCAGTTTGATACCGAATTTTATTATTTTAACGAACCCTACAGAAGACGGCAAACACACAGAGAATGAAATGCAGCTATGGGCCGAACTACAGTCAACGCGTGCGGCACTCACTGTGAAAGAGCAACAGCTCCATCAGGTTCAACGTGAGAAAGAAAAGATCATTTCAACTCTCCGCGATGCAGCGGTTGGTTCCAAAATCACCTAAAATACTTTTATCTTTCCTTAACAAAGAAGAGCTTTTCTTCGATCTTTCTCATTGACAGGATCGAAAAAGTCCCGGATCAGTCGCGGACAAATTAGCCGCTGAGCTGGTGACGAAAACCGACGAGCTTCAAGCTGCAGTTATGGAACGGGCAGAGCTTCAGATGAGTCTGAAGACTGCGTAGGTTTTTTGCTTTTTAAATTTTCCTGGTTAATCTTTTCCAGAGATTCGTGATATTCTCTGTTTCACCAGACTGGAGAGGAGTGAAAATTTTGAGAGACAATTATCCGATCTCCAGAGAAAACTTCATGCTCAGTCAAAAGAAGGTGGAAAATCTGGATGGGGCGCACATGCTATTGAGCTCCAACAACAATTATGCGATCTCAGAACAACTCTGAAAGACTCGAGCAGACAAAACGAGGAATTGGAAAAAGCGTTGACTCAAAAACAACTGGAACTCGAACAACGAGATCGAATAATGAGGGAGCAGAGCAAAGTGCTTAAAGTTAGAGACGAGCTGATCGGTTTACTGAAGGGTAAAAGTAGCCCAAATAGTGCAAATGAGGAATTAACGGGGTTGCAAGACGGGGCTGCAGTAGAGGGGCAAATGCAATTAGACCCTGAGACTATCAGTCGACTGGTGAGTTCATAATGTTCGGATAAATAAAAAGAACCTAATTCACTTAGGGCGCTTAAATATGGATCATGTTCACGAAATTTCAGGTGAACAAACAGATCGCAGCTAAAGCAGAGGACCTCCAAAGTCTTTACTCTACCTTGGAAAGTAAACAATTGCAATTGATGAGATTAGAGAAGGTAGTTCGTCAGATGGAGGATGATAATGATCGTTCGCAAGCAACGCGAACAAAGCTAGAAAGGGAAGTAGCTCAGCTGCGTCTGCAGCTACATGAAAAGAACAGCCGGGGAAATCGGTACGTCGGTGTAAAACATGGCAGTATCAAAAATTCTCAACGGCCGCAGACTAGTCCGCAAATAATTCCGGGCGATTCCCGTTCTCTGTCTAATTATAAATTTCAATGTCCGGGCGAAGTATTACCAAAATTACCGGCGCTCATGCCGATCCGTTCACGACATTCATCTTCGGCGAATTCTACGTCCGCTACAAACAAAGAAGGAATGATTTTTAACCCCAGATCATCGAGAGATACTCCTTCAGGTCAAAAGCTGAAGGACATATTACGCGCGGTAGAAATCGAAAAAGCGAGAGGTTCCGCGGCGCCAACGTCTAAACGCGTTTCTCGACCTCTCCGGCGATCAAGTCCCATTTTGAAAAATAGCACTAAGCTACGAGAGGACCTCTATAATTGGCTCATGCGTCCTGCAGCGGTACATCATGATCCTGATGGAGCTAATAATAATTGTACAAGAGAATTCGTAAGACATTCGCGGGCACTTTTAAACGGGGAACTTTCTAAATCCACGAGTAGAGCACCGGCTGCCGATTTTCAAGGGGGTTACAAATTACGGGGAGAATCAGGTCTCCAGAGACAGAATATAACGTTCGATCGAGAACAAATTAAAGAAGGTAGCAGGGAGTTTAGACATCGTTGTGACTTTGATTCTGATTCATCTTCTTCTCCTTCTTCTTGTATTACCAAACCGAATTCTATGGTGCGATCAAAGTCCCAAATAAAACGATTCAGAGAACTGAAATAGAACTGTTTTTTTTTCTGTGAAAGAGAAAGAAAAAAGAATAAATGGCCCGTTCTTCTTATTTCAGGGTCTGATTTAACAGGCTGGGTACTCCCTGCCGCCTAAAATTTGATCTTGTCTTGTAACATAAACACAGTTGAGTATATAATCTCAAAATTTCTTACAGAGTGCCCAGCCTCATTAAAACAGACCAAATTGAATTTGGAAAGCGATAAACCGCAGTTGCTAAAAGATGTATTTTTTTTATGTTTTAGGAATACTGGGTTCACCTTCATGTAAGGAATTTTCTGATCATCGCGAAGAATCGTTATAATTATACACGAACATTATTATATCCTATTTAAATATGCGTGCAACATGTCTTCAAATAATTCGCTCCGTTTTTTTTTTTTTTTTTTCTTGTCGTCCTTCGTATTATTTTAAGCTTAACTATAAAGTATATCGGAATATCAAAAGATGAGAACCGAAAAAAGGAATGATCATATAATTTTTTCTTTTCATTTTGACTCATTTTCTGCATGTAAAATTTGAATCTATTCATTTTCCCTCCAAAAAAGAAGGGAACTCTATATCTTTGCTAAATTGGAATAATTCTCAGACCAATTCTCGTAAGCAAAAATTATTGTACCGCCAAGAGATGAGAAAAAACGATATATACAAGAAATGTTATGTTTTATAATTAATTATACTATACATTAACATAATTTATATAGAATTTTTTTTTTTTCTTTTTCTTATGAATGTACCGTCGTCGCGTTGTTACGTTATTTCAATTATCCATATTGATTATTATTATAATTATACAAAATAAAATTATACAAATTTGAATATGAAAAACGAATTTTACTTTCACCCAATCGTCAATCGCTCTCAGCGCCGCTACTGCTGGAATATGCCCCCAGCAGAGACAAGCCTGCGCAGGGAACTTTGGAACTCGTTTCCGAAGTATTTGTTTCTTTCACAAGATCGTTTTTGGCACTGGATCGAGGCACTATACCCAAATTAACACTTTTCCGCTTAACTAATCCTGTGATATTTGCTCTACTCGATATAATGCCAACGCTGCGGTTCCAAGTTGACGTGGAAGTTGCTGGTATCAAGGAGGGCGCTTCATATTTGCTGACTTTTGGTTTCTCCTGAAAAATGAACATAGATGATTGCAAAACGACGAAATTTTGTTAATTTTGGTTTAAATTCAATGCACCTTACGCCTGACTTTGTATTCTCAGGTTCAGATTTGCTCGAAGTCTTCTCAGGTACTTCATCGGCAGGTATTTCGATCCTAGATAATTTTTTGGGTGGTTCCCCAGCACTTCCATTCAATTCTACGATTTCTTCTTCGACAATTTTCCCGGTGATTTGTTTTTTCTTGAATATCGATTTAACCAATTCTTCATCGATCTCTTCCTGCTCTTTCTCGGTTCTTTGTCTGGCGGAAACAGTGTCATACTGTTCAAGCATTTGGTCGTAATTGATAGTCTGTTGTCTTCTATTGAGATCTTTCAATTCTTCTAAAGATTCTAATAGTTCTAATTCTTGTTTAGATTGTTGAGTTCTTTTTTCTAATAATTTCATCGGGTTTGTAGCCTCCTCTTCTTTCTCCTCGTCTTCTTCCCTCTGCGCTTGTTCCTCGGCTAATTTTAGAGCCATGAAATTTCTCGTCGCTCCCGCCTCGATTTCATAATCGGTATTTTTGGGATCCGTCTTGAAAGATATCTCCTGTAGACACCTCGTGCATTTTATATAAAATCTGTATATTCTAATACCCAGATAATCGTCTCCCTCAACGTCCTCTTTACGGGCGTTGAATTTTTTCCCTTTGTATATGTACTCCCCGCACGTTTTACACCTCATATTAAACGGCGCCATTAATCGTACGGTGTATTGGCGATTTCTAGCCAATTTCATACGAGGTATTTTCGAAGGATCGAAGTCCGGGGGGTAGTATTTCTATAATAAACATTGTAACAGTTCAGTTTTCAGGTTAGGTTTGAATTTACGTTCAGGTTATAATCTAGTCGATAAAATATTCTAGCGAATATGGGCGTTACTTACGTTCAATACTTTTCTTTCAGACATTTTTCAAAAGTTTTTCCTTCACGTGACTACTCCAACTAATCACTTTCTCACGGTGTTTTAATAAATTGGTAATAACTTTGCACAGACGACAATTTCAATTCCAAATCCCAAATTTCTAACCTCAAAGACGCGTCAATAATGCAGAAGACCAATTCACATTCGTTTACACCACCAGGTTAAAAAGCTGTCTGCTAAAGCGGCACGAAATGAAATGAGCTTCGAGTAATCGACGCAGGATGGCGGACAGTGTGTTCATGGATTGATGCATTCCGATTTGGCTGTTGCACCTTTGCACGATGTCAAAATTTGTCGAAATTCGGTTGTTTTTTTAAATTTCTTCCAAATACACTGGTAAGAGGAATCGGAATGAATCCACAGTGCCCTTCCACATCATGCCTGTTATCACAATTCATGAAAGTGGATCTTGACATTGTGAAATAGAACAAATATAAGTAAGTATGATACGCGTGTATTTGCAATCAACGCGTATACCTACATGCTCGGTACGCAATCTTATACCTACTACTACACGCGATTACGCTCATGAAATGGTATTGAATTCGTCGAGGATAATCTCGTGGAGTAAGGAACCAGCACGATAAAATCTAACATTCGTTAGAGGTTTATTCGCTTGAGCGGCTCTGAACCAAGGTTAAAAGCGGAGGCGCACACGTGACTAGGTATAACTAAATTAGCAAATGACTCTAGACTCCAGTTACCAAAGTCTCTGGAATCACACATTTTCTATAATTTCTTGAGATTGAAAATATCAATGATCACACGATCGAAGGTTTTATTTGGCTTCCATCATCCCAATCCAACCTTAATATATCGCTTACATCATGATCCTAAGTAACCCTGAAAGTGCTTTGACATATATCTAAAACGTACGTTCAACGCGGCTGAAAGCAATCAAAATTCTTTTGGAATGTCAGCCACCCAGTATGGTGAAGTTAGGAATAAGAAAGATTGCGAAGAAAGTAAGCTGTGTAAGAACAACCTAACTTATCACACATTATTATTGTGCAAATAGTGTATCAAATGAGATGGCATATATCGTAGTCGAACACTACTGCGCTGTAACTTTCCGCTCTGTGCTTACCGATAGGAAGTGCTAAAAATAGCCTTGAACTTTGCTTGGTTTTTTCTTTATTATTATTATTATTATTATTTGTTTTTTTTGTTTGTTTTTTTTCATTTTGTTCATCGAGTCTTACTTTACTCTGCGCTAAGAGTTATTGTAGGTGTTGGCGCAAGATATGTTCACGGCCACGGCATACGTGTCGTAAGATGTATGCTAGAATTTCATTCGTTTCGTGTGTAACAATTTAGTCGGGTTTATAGTCTGATGATGGAAAAATGATGAAATGATAATTTATGATTTGAAATCCGACAAATCACATTGAAATATATAATAAGAAATCGTTTTCAAATTACGCGCAATTCTTCAGCAACGCCATCTAGTTGTTTGCGAGGTGAATACTTTCACAACGTGAAATCGTATAAATACGACACGTGTGACACAAAAGGAGAGTGCTAACGAAATATCGCGTGTCATCGTCCTTGAGGTCATCGGCTCTTCCGACACACAACCTTATATTCTACCTGGTCTAGGCCTACCCAAATAGCATATTACCTATACAAACTATACCAAGGTATAGGCAAACGAAGACACGCCAAATAATCGCCATTAGTATTCGCATTGCGTCGGGTTTAGAGCAACAACTGGTTCCGGAACGTAGCTGGATTCCACCGCGGGCTAACAAATTATTTATATGCATAAGTTATAAAATTGTTATCTGCAGAATGATCACGTGGCTAGTCGGCTTACTAAATAAATAAATGAATGATGCGAAATCTAATTTGTTTTTCGACTATACATAGGTATAATTTATTCATTATTCAGGTACTTGAACAAAGTATAGAAGTATAGAATAATATCATTTTTACGCTTTCGAAACTCGGACGTAAATTTGTTATTGTCTATTTGATTAATTTTATTTATTTTTCGAGCCATTTTTAGTATCCTTTCAATTTTATTTTGCATCGGTATTCCACGTAGATTCGCATCGTGTAACAGAATCGCGTTTGTTTTACCTCCGCCACGTGTTGGCCGATCTCGTCTATACTCTGTTCACGATAATTCTCCCCCCTGCATATATACCTATTTCTTTTATTTGTACTCTTTTCGGTCTACCGCCAGACAGAATTCCGCATTATCGGCGCGGTTGCGCAACTCTGGACTAAGTAATTATTACTGTAGTAGACATATGTACGAAGCTTCTCCTCCTCGTGCATTGCGTCTGTTTATTTGCACTTTTTTTCTTCCAAATCCAAAGTCAAATAACGTTCGCAGATGCAAAAAAAAGGGAGAAAAAAAATGGAAACGAAAACCTATAATCGTTAATGAACTAATTAATCATCCATGTGCGTTTGCGTATAATTATTTCAAATTGGTAATTGCCAGTTGTAATTAATTCGGGTGAAAATAAAAGAATAACGCATTCAATCGTCAGTATTTTACTCTGTACGAGTATGGATTGATAAAATATATCAGATATTATATTCTCGCGCAGACGATCGACACACAAACCACACAACATTTGCAGAAGTAGCTGCATATGGCAGTAGAAAAAAGTATATACTATACAAATTTCGCGCTAAAGTAATCATTCCTTGCCTCCGCTCAGTTCGCGCTCGCTCTCGTTTCAACTCTTATTTTCATTACGATACAGGTTCGTTTTTTTCTTCCGCTCTTTCCCTCTCTTTTTCATTTTTTTGTCTTGTTTCGTTTTTTACCGCTGCTGCATTGTCTATACACACGGTCATCTTCTGCGCAAGAACGCGATGAACAGAGAAAATTTACTTTCATATCGTTCGAAGCAGCTTGGTACTTCCGGTGGTACAACTCCTATCAAAATATAATCCTTCAAGGTCTTTTTTCGTTTCTCTTCTTTTTTGTGCCAACACTGCTCGAGGTTCAATTTAGTTTCTAAGTCGACTGTATATAAATTCTATTATATAGTAATGGTCGCGAGGAAGATAGAAGTACTCCAAAATGAGGATTTCAGATTACGTACATCCGAGTACAGCTATATATTATGTGGTTGATACTTTATATATACCTTAAATCCTTGGTTACAAATTTTGATAATTGTCGTCAGCCATTTTTGTAATCAGATTATGTGTTTTTTTCGTTGTATTCCTTCCGAAAAATTCCATTCCAACGAGTTCGAATATTCCCGAAACAGAGGGAAAAAATGAAAATAATAATAATGATTTTTTTCCGTCCGTTGTGAATTTAAGGCTCAAATTTCGAACCGTTTCAAATTTTAATAATAAGAACATCTTTTGTCCGGGCTGTACAGTTCTTGGAAGTCGTTCCATTCATGCAGTGTAGATGATGTCGGTGGTCAGTGGTTCTCATGTAGAATAAGCAATCGACTATCGCGATACGCATACCTACACTGGCGTAGAAGTTAGTTTATGCTGATTTTTTTCCTCTGGCTTTATCGCTCGTTTGTTACGTCATTCGAAGCATTAGATATGTCTGTATATACTACTATATAGGTTTCCAGGGGGATTATGTAAAACCGTGCAAAATTTTATCCTCTATCCTATTTTCGCCCACGCGATAACATATTGATAAATGATATTGTACAACTCGTGTACCTATAATATGACTGTGTTGTATATTATAATTCTTAATGTTGTCGTTGTTGTCTTCCGTTTTCATTTAACTATTTTCATTTTTTATTCAAGTATGTAATATGGATCTAGGTTTGTATAATATCGCATACTAAATATAAATTCAGAGTATAAGTGTTCTTGTTGCATAAATGCATTCAGGTAAGTATATCGTATAGTACTACGTTGAAAAAAGGAAAGAAAACGAAGACAAAAAAAAATCAACCGACGTCGATGCATATTTGAGATTCGAAAATAAGACAAGCGTGTCGGGGCGCCGCTGCGGCGCCTGGAGCAGTAATAGGGGATGCAGGCCCACCGGAATCCGTATATAAAATAATATTGTTTTCATTAATCGATCGATAGTTTGAACGTATTCGAATCTCATAATCGAAACGGTGAAGCCCAGCTTGGAATTTCAATTATTCATGCATCACATACATTATACGTATTTGCCTTTTGTCTTTTGTGCGTGTTTTTTCTTTCCACGGACTTGATATTTTTTGCCGTTTGTCTTACCAAATGCATGATGCAGAATTATTGCAACGGCGCGTAAGAAAACAGCAACGAAAGAGAAACAAGAATGAGACAAACAGGGGAGAGAAACGGGGGAAAAAGTGTAAATAGAAATTATATCACGGAGGCAGGTGAAGTACAGTACTGGTATAGTACAATACGTTATCTCTGCATTAAGCTCTGCATCTGTGTATTGTAGTAATATTCAAGATAGAAATTTCATAGCGTCAGCGGACTCGACAAATATCGCGGAGTGTCGTTATTATTACTACGTACGTAGGATATAAATTATGTAAGACCATTCTATGTTCTATACCTCCAACAAATCATTTAACAGTTAAAATAAAACTCTTTAATCTCTGACCCTGTTCTATCTGCGTGCGAGGGACGAATACATGCACACAAGCCTTTATATTATGCGCAGACTGCAGACTGTGTTGGTATTTACACCATTTCCGATTGTGAGAAACATGGCAATATTTTCCGGTCTAGAAATATGAGCGCCGCAGGGCGTCGGCTGGCGATAGAGGGAAACAAAGTGAGAAATAAGGAATGAAAATTGAAAAATTTAATAGTTCAGGCGCTGCTGCACTTTCTTCTAGGCTTGTAAGAATTTCCGTGCTAACGTATCTCGGAGGAGAACGTCGCCTGTGACGAGGCTAGGAATCTTGAAACCTAGCCTCGCGGCGCGTGGAACAAGAAAGATTCTTTTTTTGTTTATTCTTGTTCTTGTTACTACTAACTTTACACTAGCATACCACTATCTCGCACTAATATGAACATTCACCGGCGCAATGCGGAGCCAGAGAATAGAAATAACGTAGACGCGTATCTCGTCGCCTGGTGGCCATCAGGAGCAATACCCCTCCGGTGCTGATTTGAAAACGCGGTTTGCCTGTGTATGCTATGCATAGGTAACCTTATAGAACCATAAGATAGGATAGGTTAGGCTTTTGAAGAGCAGTCGAACGTTCTTTGATCGGTAATTCATGTTGGTATTCAATAGTTATTACCTTATTATACTATACGAGTTCGCGTTGATTATAAAATTGGTAAAATAACGTTTTCTCATAATCTCGTATACGGTACATGTACTATATACATGCGTTGAAAATTGTATGCTTAAAAGTTCGCAGTTAAGAGGCTAAAATTAGGCCTACCGGTTAAAACACGTGTGTGCACGACATAGTCGCGGCAAATGTTACTCGTAAATTCTAAAAACTCTGCCCGCGCGTCCGCGCGTGTGTCCTCAATTACATATCGCGTTTACATATGCGTGCGCTTTAGGTAAACCAAAGCAAGCAAACAAGAAATATGACATATACTATGGTATGATTTTCTTCATAAGTTAATGCGAACAGGGCGTATCCGCCAAATTTTGTTTTTCCACTGCAAATGCTCTAGAAACTTCTGAATCGCAAAGATTTGTCGATATTGCAATAAAACAAAAACAAAAATTTGCAGATACGACCTCATAGGTATACCGTTAGTTTCGACAATTTTTTCGGGAATTTCAAAAATCTCCGACTTCTTTTTACAAAATAATTAAATCTTCACGATCAATAAGTTTCCCGAGCACTTGCGATGGAAATAAATTTTGGCGGATACACCCTTTTGGTTTATCTGATTTTTGACATTTTTCGCACAGCTAGAGGCGTATTTCCGGATGTACGCCTTTTTGCTTTTATTTATTTCCGTTTTTCAACGTAGTCGTATTTTTTCGTTCTGCAGAATTTTCAGTTAAATGAGGGAAAAAGCAATTCACGTCTTCCCTTTGCCTTTGAAAATAGCAAAAGGGCGCAAACATGCCGCTTACGCCGTTTTTCCATTAGCCACGCGATATAGTATTAATAGGACATGCCAAATACAGGTAAACAAAATACGAATGAACGAAAGAACTGAATCACAAAATTATATAGCGTACGAGAAAGAGCTACGCAGCAAACAAAAAATAATACATCTCCTCGAGTCACCGCTCCCCTCCCCGCCCCGCGGCTGCGCGTGCAATTAATTCTCTCTTCAATTTCGGTATTACCACGATACCAATTCCCTACCCCCAAACCCGGCGCGCTCTCGGCCGGGGCGGACACCGCCACACAAGAAGCATGGAATGCGGTTCGAATGCGTGGCGAGGATCTGCTTGCCCTGGGACCCTGGGACTCTGAGACTCTCGGACGCTGGGAGGCTGTAGGGAACGGACGGGCGAACACGGAGCGGCATCCTCCAGGACCAGGTCCGGGCTTTGGCCGCTCGACGCTGGGTCTCTGGGTCCGTGAATCCTTGGTTGGGTAAGTGGTTCGAAAAAGCGCCGTTCCGCTCCGAACGTACCTGTAACCGGGTAGGCGAGGACGTGCGCCTCTCAACTTCGTAGATGATGTCGATGCTATCAATTTAGTTGCCGGGTCAGATACAGATTCCGTCGCACCGTGCTAAATGTATTGAAAATGCGTACATTTCGAGGGGTGGTTCGCTTTTCGCGAGACGAAACAAAAATAACGAGTCGCGTAACATGTGAGACGCATGTCGCAGTCAATGCCGTTCCTCGATATAACTATTTGGAGATGACTTTTTTAAATTGACGATGAAATGCAGAATTTTTTGGATAACGTCCGTAGGTCAGGCGCCACCTTCTCTTTTTTTTCTCCCTCTGTCTCTCTTTCGTTGTGCTTTGCTCACCTGAGCAAGGTACAACAGCTTAACTTACTTAAAGTTTAAGCGGCCGTAAAAGATATTCGCTATACTTAATTTATGCATTTCTCGTCAATACTCACGCATATATATACATACTATCGGTAGAATACGATTGTGAGGCGTAAGTAGGCATAATTACGTATCAGATACGTTAATTATGTATTAATAGTCCGGTAGAATCCAAAAAAGGAAATAGTAAAAGGAAAGAAACAATACCAGCGATACAACAATAACAACGACGTGAATAAATTCGTGTCGATCCCCGAACTATACGTAGCTACCACTAGCGGTGAGTATAGGAACGGTCTCCATTTAAAATCATCTGAAGTTTCTCAAATCTAGACGATATATCAGGTTCAGTAGTATAGTATACGCATACGATAGTGCGCGCGATGAGATTTGAATGGAAATCTATAGACACGACGGTTTCTCTTTGTTATTTATGTTTTTTATTTAGTCCGATCCCCATTGACTGGCGACAATATGATGTGTAGGCTATCGATCAGAGAGAACAGGACGGCTCAAAAATTGTGTGTTTTTCCCTTAGGTATATACAGTAGTTGCTCATTCATATTCAGCCATATACTACGTATACTAATAGCTTGGAAACGAACTGTTCAAACGCGCCGAGATAGATACTTATCCAACAGATTCCGTATGTATTCCAACGTTTGGAATATACTATACACAGTATAACGCGTGATTTAAATTTCTACGCTCCACGCGTTGTGCGCGTACGCGTTCGATTCATTCACGAATATCTTTCTCCCAAGTTCCATCCAATACCTTATACCTCTGAAGGCTAATCTAAACATCTCTCCTTAGAATCTAAATCTCGGTTAGTGTTTGTTCTCTTCTCGATCTTCCCGCTGCTTATTGATCATTTGGGGCATTATCTTACATCAAAGTATCTCTTTGGCTTTCTCACAATATTTTCCTTTTGACTGTGCGCGAGCGTCAGCGTGTCTATGTGTGTCGGTTTTTCTTCCATTTACGTTCAATCTCATCTCCCGATGATAACCACCCCTCGACTGCCTACCTAACGATAATCTACTACGACCTACGAGCCATCGAGGGTATGGAGAGACGCGTCGATGAGAGTTCGTGTACGTACGTACACAGTGTCTATTACATTTGTACAAAGGACGACCAATAGTCTGTACGTAGTACCAACTATATGAGAGTTCTGTTGTTTATATTGAGAAGTAGTAAGAAGCGAGAGAGGAGTGAGGACGAGCTAGCCAGCGAACCGCCGGTTAAAATTTCGTGTTTAAAAGAGCTGCGTTCAGATGGTTCGGCTATGTGATGCTGAAGCAGGAGCAGCAGCAGTCTCTGCAAACGATTCCTGGAACTCGAGGCTTGAAAGCCCAAAACCGAAACACGAGCCTTACAAGGAGCAGGACGAGAAAAGGACGGTCCTACCGTACATACGTCCTGGCGTCGGCGACGGCGTCGGCGTTGGCGTCGACGTCGGTACCCGTGTGACATCGGAGATCGCCGCCAGCCCTCGGTGGCCCACCACTCACTCTCTCATTTATTCTTCTCCGCTTCTTTCCACTTCTTTCTGCTCAGTTGGTTGCGGTCGTTGCAGGCGTCGGTCTCATCTTCACCCCCCGCCGCTAAGTACCGCCCTCACACGGAATTTTTTGACCCTTGTCAAATTTCACAATAAGATAAAGAAGCAGGAGATAGAGACGCGGTGACTAAATATCGCGCGATTCAATTTCAAACCCACATCCTTTTTCCCGCGCTTTTTATTCGTACGATCGCGCGGCGCTTCTTTCGTCAACTGTAAATAGACCGAACTCTATCGCAGGACTCATCGTGAATCGGAACGGGGAACGTTTTGCTATAAAAATTTGCTTTTGTAATACGAGTAATAGTTTATTGATTATCAATCTCGAGGAAAATCGTCCCGGGGAGTAGGAAAAAAGAATCAAACAGACTGCAGATTCATTCGGTGATTTTAACCATCAACTATAACAGTATTACGGTGGTGAAATTATTACGGTTACCGCAATCTTCCCTCGCGGGTTTGATTACAATTTAATCTTGTCTCGCGACCGTTCCAAAACTCTTATCAATAATGGCCGACATTTCGTTTAGTTATACGGATACATTCCACATAACATGTGTTACATTACATACGCGGCAATTATTTCCGCCAATTATAATTCGCTAATTCACGAAATATAATTATAAATACCGAAATACGCTTCGATTCTATAAACTTTTCTATAACCTGATTACCAATCCCTCTTATCCATCGTCTTCTAAAAAAATGAAAACGAGAAGACAAACAGAAAAAACGGAGACTATTTTTATAGGCACAATCTGCAAAAATAATCGGTCCCGTTGGCGCCGTGTTGTGTATACAGTATACCTTTATTCATCGCGTAGCGTAATGCGTGGAAAATTTTCTCTACCGCTTCAAGTTTTAGCTCTAAAGCTGCACACGCTGCCGCGACGCTTATGTTATTTATTTCCCTTTCTTATCCGTTTAACAGAATGCATAATGTTTAGTAACGGTAATTAGAATAAAATTGTTTATCAGCCTTGTCGTGTAAAGATTGCCCATATTTGATCTAGGTATAACATACGTGTGTACTAATGTTAGTAGTGAACAGGTATAGTCACAGACCCACAATGTCTTCTTCAATATATTGTAAAAATTGCTACCTACTTCAATTCCGATTTTCGTCACAATATTCGATGAGATAATAGGCGTGAAGAACAAAAGCTGATAATTACTGTTTTTATCGCTAATGGTTTTTTCTTCATAGTGCTCTATATGCAGACTATAAAGCGAGCCTTCGTGCTCTGGTTCGACAATTACTTTATCCATACAATCACTGATTATATATATGTATATACACATATCAGGGCATACGATATATACTCCATTGCCTTGCCAATTCATTATAGTTACAGGTTTATTAATTATTACTGATAATTCGGGTTCAGTTATATTTAAATATGAATATACTTGCCACTGTAGATACACAGTTCTAGATCGACGTTTCTTACGTACGTAGTATGTATATGCAGTGAGCGTGTTCAATTGCAACCACTCGAAGTTGAAAAGAAAGTTTCAACGAAATTTCCCTGTTCAATATTGGTCGCAATCCAGCACGCTGGCTATACCATCGCTCGTTTTGCGATAGTAGATACCTTCATGTATTTCGAAACATCGACCTGATTGAAATACAGGCACCCTCCTCCCTTCTTCGTCGATATTCTGTATCTATTATACTGAGGAGAGGTTCATCCCGTTGCTGTTCACAACTTTTATAAGTATGATTAACCAGTTCGCGGCTGCAGGATTGATGAGAAAGAGTGAAGAAAATTATGAAAAACTATTGCGAAATTTGAGTGAAAAATGGAAAAACAACGCCCTCATTTATTTGCATTTTTGATCTTTTTGTTATTTCATGGCTCAAATCGAAGTACATTAATCAGACTCTGTATGCGGTGCGAGCGATTTATAGACGGAGAATAAAATATCGGATAGCTAGATTCAAAATTCGTGGTCTGTATAGAAACGTATATACATAAGAAGTTGCAACTTGACCCAGCAAATATTTCAGTTTTTTGATTTTGTTGTTGTTGTTTTTTTTTCTCTTTCTTTTTATCACAAATGAACGACGAGCGCATACTTCGTACAGTATCGAAGTTCCTGGACAGTGAGTCTGCAGTCTGAGTTTATAATATCGCGTATTTAATGATATTTCATGGCCGTTTCGCGGTTTGGAAAAAGGGGAATCAGGTTAGAAACGCCCGAAGGAATTTTCAGTTTTATGTAAATTAGATAGGCATAGATATAAGTATATGTAAGTATTCCACAGGTATATCGTTAAAAGTTGTAAGCTTTGAAATGTATTTACATAACAGTGCGGTTCACCCTTTTTCTCTCATTTCGGCCGTTTTTTCATCCTGTTTTCTTCTTCTCTCCCTTTTTTTTTTTTTGTTTTTCTTTTTTCTTTTTTTTTTTCTCAGCAACGTCGCATGCGCCGTCAAAAAACTATTGTTGAACTGAATCCATCACGATTATGGATGCAAGATACATTATATTGAATGCAAGTAAGAGATAATCTCTATACACGGCGATGCGGCGCGGCGTCCATCTCATCGGTTCGATGGAAAAAGTTCGAAGAAGAAGCTGCGTGCGTTTTTCCCCATCCAATTCTTTCACGACTCGCGATTCGATTTATATACTTTGCATCGAAACAGTTGTTGCTAGAAATAATTTTCCAGTTATATCCGTCAACCGTTGATTATAATTGATGAAATAGATCGGCGATTTTTGGCGATCGTCACCTACCATTTAAGATATTTTTGTGAAAATTTAGCTAATTTTTGTGAATATAGGTGTATATAGCTTGTTGTTCATATTTGTAAACTTTCTATGCTGCACAGTCTAAGTGGAAGTGTTCGAATCGTTTCCCAAACTTTTCAACGAGTCGTGAATTATCTTTCGCGCCAATCTTCGCCCGAACTTGCGCAGGTTGCCGTTGCGCGCACGTAAGACAAGTCGTCTCTTGACAGGCGTATATGCATACCGACCATGAGCTGCATTTCCGTACTCAGGTATAATATAGCAGATTTCAGTGTTAGATTTATCGGATGAAAAAAATAAGAAAACAGAAAACATAGTACATTGGATCTGTATCTTTGCACCTATTTTAGGTAAATATGTAGGTATTATGGTTACGGAATGAGAATTGAAGAAATTATCATGAAGATGACAAAAAAATTTGTTGAATTTTTTACGATTCACTCGTATGTTTGAGAGGGTTGATAATATCTCGTGAATTTAACTGATGTGCTTCATTCTAACTTGCCGAAAGTCTTCCGAGGTAGGCGGTAGGGGGGACGAGGGGCGAGCGGCGCGGGGGACGGACTACTGCCATGAATGGGCAAAAGTTGAAGAGCACGTGCTTTGCCTCGGTATGGGTAGGTATATCCGCGTGTCCGTAAAGAATTCGGCACACCGATCAGCGAACTACCCGACCGAGGCATTTAAAAAAAACCTGTTCCCAAGAAATGTCGATTAGAGCGTCGTCGCTCGTTTGGCAGGTGCATGGATGTGTCCCAGGCATTTAAAGTGTTTGGCATTCAACTCGGATTCCTGGATTTTGCTTGCTTAATTAGTCGCGTTGTATATAAAAATACGTACGAAATATCAACGACGCGACGTCGCGGTCGCTCGCCGCGGAAATAAATGAGAAATGAGTATTGCGATTTGCCAATAAGCTGTACATACATACGTATACGTAAGTATATGCAGACTAGTCGAAAGCGGCTTCGACCGACCGTTATCTCCCGCAAACTTTGCTTAATATAATTCAAAAATATTCAAATTCACGTTCTCACGCGCTCTCGGTACGGATTCTCAGAATCATGTTTCTCATATTCTATATTCGAAAGAATAATTACGTCAAAACTGGACTGAAAAAGAACCAAGGAAAACATGCTTTCGGAAATTCTTTCATTTTTTTTTCTCTCTACTCCCATTGTTGGACCACTAATTTCCGTCGAGGTGCGCACGTCTTGACAAGTGCCAAATGAAGTGTCAAACCGAGAATCCGGTTTCACGAGATAATGATTTCCGTTCGACAATCATTAATTACATGAATATTTATGTTATCAAATTTAACAAGAATAAAATAACCGCAAATTAATGGATTATCTCGAAAATGCGAAATTTTTCTGCCACTTGCCAACCTCATATTTACAAAAAAGAACACTTCATTTCATTTCATTTTTTCTCTCGCTTTCTCGCCATAAATCTTATCTCATTGCTCGACATAGTATAGTATATTATACGTATACCCATATGTATATATATATATATATGAAAGGCAGGATGTTGTTATCTGCGCACGGTACCATTTGCCCTCGTAAAATGTCCATATGTATACAAAAAAGTAGAGAATAAAAGAACCATCGGCAATCTCTATTGCATTTCAAACCGTTGTCTATTATTTCACCTACTGCGATAGGTATGTATGAATGTACATGCGCGCATACGCAAACTGTACTTTTGCATACTGCAGTATGATAGAGAAACTTACAAACGGTAACATATGCAATAGATAATCGGACATACGCTTTTGTACAGACGATTACATTCTGGTTCTTGACAAGTCATCCCAACCTCTTCGTCCTCAACGTTGTTTGACATTTCCGCTATTATATCCACACTATATTGCCGATCTTCAAAGTAATTAATATTGGGCTTGGACTCAAGCTTTCGTAGCTGGACGACAGACGTTCAAAAACTTGTTTTTTTTTCACATATCAGGTAGGTATAGTGTACGTACAAGTTTAAATCAAGTCTATATCTATACGCGGTTGAGAAATTTGCCAGTACCATTATCAAGAAGAAACTAATCTCGCGATATAGGCACGATTATAGGTACACTAGGAATTCACTGTGCGACAAGAAAATCGCGGATACCTATGCGCTTCGCGAGAGAATCCGCTGAACAAAAGCATCGTCGAATTCGATATCACTATCCACATCCACCGCAACATGCGGTAGTTACCGAATAACGTAAATTTAAAATTGGTCTGAAAAATTCAAGTTATCGGACCACAAATGACAACTGCGACATTTCCACCGTGAAGATACGTAAAAAAGCGTTGAAATTTACAGCGTCGAGCAACGCTACATTCCTCGCGAACCTGAACTATTCAGATTGTCGACTGTCTATAGCGCCACCCTTCATCCCTTGACTACCTGATTCTAAAACGCCTGAACCGCGAGTAGAATGGGACTGCAGGAATTTTGATCGAGAAATTATACAGGAACCAACCCCGAAGATTTGAAAATTCCTTTTCGGGTTTGATTTTCTCTCTCTCTCTCTCTCTCTTCCTTTTTTCTTCAGCACCAACGAAAACCCAGGGGAAACATCAACTCCCTTCTTGCTGGAGGTCCTGCGGTGGGATAAGCCGAGGAACATGCTGAGGATCCTGGACTAGCCGTGAGGCCGCTGCGTCAGAATGTATTCGGTTACAATGTATATACTCTCGGACACACCCCGTCGGACACGTTGTTTGATCGTGTAGCGGCTGCCACACAAAATCTGATTTATAGATTATATCTGATTACCTCCATAGGCAGGTAGGTATACCTATAGGTGGGTTGGGTTGGCATGAAAAGAAACAAAAGATCACCTGATGCGTGAGACGCAAAAAATCATACATCGGACCTTTACTTCATTTTAGTTTCCTCGATTTTTATGGCATAAGTATGTAGGCAGGTAGGCAGGCAGGTATGTTTGTTACATTGTTACATACCTGCACTTCGTCACACGAGAGTAAAATCGCACTCTTCGTAAATTCTACCTGCGATACGTAATTGCATTTCTGGTAAAAGCCTCTCTTTTTGTACACATCCGAGCATACCGCGGGCATCCGAATAGGGGGTCCCTCCTTCTTATTCGTCTTCTGCTGCTTCTACTTCTTCTTCTTCTTCTTTAACCTGCTTCAGGCTGTAGTTTATGATTAATTGGGCGCACGCCTGGAGGACGTATGAGGTATAATACAGGTATGAGGTATTCACGCATACACGCAGTGATGCGGCTATAAAGCAAAGTACTCGTTGGTCAAAGTTTTCCAATCATGAATTCCTCACTTTATATTACGCCCTGCGCTACGTGAGGACAAAATTCTTCCAGAACTGGTCAGGGAGGCCCCGAGAATTAGCAATTTCTCGAATAAAATGAAGAGATTGATCGTACTTTGATAGTTCGCTGATCAGGCTCGTCCATCCGAGGTGACGAAAGAATATCGTCGATCATACAGAAGTCTTTCCTATCCCGGAGTCTACTTGACGGTAATGAATTCTTCCATTAGGTTAGTCGCTTTTAACATTCCTCGGCCAATGCTTTCGTGGGCTGCGTCTATCGAAATCGCTTCGATTAGATTCGCGCATTCAGCAACTGCAGCACCAGACACAGTAGAAACGCGAACGGATGCAGTTCTCTGGCTTTTAAATATTCTGCGCATGTGTTTGCATGAAATAATAAGGTGTGGGTTCCGACGTATCTACGTATGCATTGGAGGTGGTATTTTCCCTTCTTTCTCGTCCTATACGCCTGCGGATAGCCGCAGCAGCTCGTTCTTTTCTTTTCTCATCTTTTTATTATTTCTCTTTTACCAGCTCCTCATTTCCTTTTGCTTCATTTACCGTACGAGGATACCTATATACCGCGGGACTGAGTGAGCGTGCTCGGTGCAACTCGGCGCTCCAAGCTCAAGCCCGCAGGCCCAAGTCTACCAAGTACAAGTCCAAGTCGAAGCTCGGGTTGTTTTGCAGGATGCCAAGGCGTCCCAGTATGAGCAGCAGACAGGTCTGCTGCCTCCCGCATCGCTAGATTCTCATTCGATACCCGCGACCAAATAGCCCGCGGAGTTACGCGCACTCACCGAGGAGACTTCGAGTTTCTCGTTGCAGCACCACGTACGGTGCGACCGCGACGCGACGCACGGCGGACCTTTAAATGCCGTCTTGATGAAAATTACAGTCATTGCTCCGCGCACACGCTATGAAGCAGGAGTACACCTATTTATGCTTTTTTGTTTGTTTCAAATTGCCCCTGAATTCACTTATTTATACACGATGGATTGACCACCGCACATGCGCCAAATCATAAATTTATTGTGGTATAGAACAATCTGCCGCGATTAGGCATGTCCTCACGTAGCATGCGTCACGGCGGACGTTATTGCATAACCGGGTAACGAAACCCACTGACTACATCTACGAGTATTTAATTCCATTAACATTTCCGTAAAGGTAAACTCGTGGTTCTTGGACCCTCGAATATACCAATGAAGTGCAGTCATATGCGTATACATGGATCAGAGATTGCATAATTCTCATTCATGAATTCACATGTTTTTTGTATTCTATTGTTATTTTCGAAACTCCGCAACGGCCGATCGCGGAAATACGGCCGGATGACATAGATGTTGAAAATTGGCGGACATGGCAGTTTTCACTTAAATTCCAAAACCAACCATCTGAGAATTATTATACCTGAGTTTTCTGATTCACGTCAATCTTCAAATGAAAATACGAAAATATGTGCCCCAATAATTGGTTATATGAAATTCAAGTACGTACGAGTGTTTGTTACTCTCTGCAAGAACCTGCGATGCACAGTACGTCATGTAAATATAATTGAATGCACGTAGATGGGGGGCGGGGAGAGACAAAGAACCCGAGGAACCGAATGGAAAATCGCTGTTTACTGCGGAATTCGATATAGGTATAGGTGTACGCGGAGGTTTTTTAAACGGTGTTAAGTCATTCACCCCTGGGCTCCACCCTGGGCACCTTTCGCCACGTATATTACACATATATATCTATAGTATACCCTGCGCAGTTGCCATCTCTCACTTTGTTATAACTCCGTTTCTTTCTGGGGAGAACGGATGTATCTCACACATAGGTAGGTATTGGATTGGTATGCATCCGAACCTGACGCAACCTGGTCCAAAACGTTGACGGCTCCGAGTGGGGGCATACATATATTTCATAGGTATGTATGAATGGATATTTACAGGCGCAGGTAGGTACGTATGATTCGAAAAGTGTTGAGGGGCGGAGGGTGGAGGGAAACATGTTATTTACATGTGACTAGCACGAAGTGCATCTTTTTCGAAGAAGGCGGTACCTCGAATCGAGCCACGATCGTACGAGAGAAGGCTTGGGAAGTAAGGGACTATTGATAGAGGATGTTTTCAAGAGAAAGAGAGAGATTGAGGGGTGAGAACGAGAAGGAGGACGAGAAGGAGGAAGCGAGAGTAAAAAAAAAAAAGAAAAACGGAAAGAGGTAAAAGAGAGGGAGTGAGCAGCAATGTGAAGGAATTCCCGTGGGAGCGTGTATATGTATACCTAGTGTGGTGCGGAACGGGTTTCTTAAAGGAAGAAGAATTTGTTCAACGTGACTAAATATTGTGTCTTTCATGCTCCGGGCTCGCGGCGAGCACAACGACCACGAGTTTAGTCTTCTCTCGCAAACAGAAATCGGGCATGTCGCGTCCTACTTGGAGATGACAATTTCTGACCTTGGTTTCCACAGCTCGTGGCAAGTAGCATAACGAGAATGAGGATTCAAATTTTGTCTACAGGTCCTCGTATAATCGCGAAGGTTTCATCCGCAACGTTTGTACGCATGGTTTTTTTGAGAAAAGTTTTCACAGCACATATCGTCGAACGCGGAGATACAGAACGTCTGCAGCAGTTACTGCATGTGCTTATGAAAGGACTTTAATCTCATAGGAAAAACGAGAGGAGAGAGAGGAGGGTGTGCATATCCTGTTGATAAAACGGCCTGCATCGGACTCTCGCCCACTCATTCGCATGGCTACTAAAACCTTGACTTTGAGTTGAAGGCCATCATCCTGCGCGGACGCATATGCATACCGAGTTGAAGAATAAAGTTAAGGCCCCTTTACGCTTAGCGGACCATGGATAAACGGATGTGGCAGTGTTGGGCAGACCTTCGGAGCGACTATACACGTTACTTCGTTGAGCGTAAATTGGCCCTCCTGCATACCAGACGTACTCAATGAACTACTGCAGCCGAGAGCAAGAAAGAAAAAGAAAAAAAGAGAGAGAGAGAGAGAGAGAGAGAGAGAGTCGACCTGCACCAAGCAGACGACCTACAGCCTACACAGAGAGACAGACACATCACAGTGAGACAGACTCCGCGCGGGTATTAATGAACTGGCTGACTTTATACGTCAAGAATAACGAACGCGTTATGCGATAATATAGAATAGGTATAATATAGACCGCAGGAGACGCTCTGCGTAGTCCATGCCACGGATTTAAATTGCCAATCTTCTTTCGATACTTGAATCTGTCTCCGTTCAGAATACTCCAAAACTGTTTTCAGTGCACCTAGATGTATTAGAAAATCAAAGTGTATTGGACATGCAGTGGGGATGTTTTCATTGTTCGAAATTTTGAATAGCACTGCATGCATGTAGTGTCTGACCAATCCATATTCCATAATGGAGGAGCGAAGAAAAGGTAATGGAACGAAAGGAAAGGGGTGGGATGGAAAGAGGAGATAATGAGAAGGGAAAAGGGAAAATGGAGAAGGCGAAAGTTGTATAATTCTGAAGATAAAAGTGTGGGAGGAAATTATGTTTGGATGAGAGTGGAGAGTGTCCCATAGGCGGTGACATTCATCTGTGGCAAAGGACCTACGGCAACCTGTAGGTATACCTCAAGAATGGATAGCTTTTCTTTAGTATCTACGCACACGTATGAGTGTGGTACACCTACGAAGTTTAGATTCTGAGTGGCTTTGGCTTCCCGCTATAATGCGGTCGTTAGGGATCAGTGAATACCGTCGCGTAAGGTTGACCGGTCCCCCTGGTTATAGAATAAGTTCCCAGGAAGATATCCAGAGCCGACTGGAGTCAGAGTCGCTCGCTGCAGCGCAACACAGACTTCCAGAGTGTATCCCCGTATCCACGAGTTCTCTTAGGACCTGTCGGACGCAGCGGGGGTCGAGCAAGGTGCCCAACATAAATTATCATATACTGGGTTTGTCGCGTATACAATGTCGCTCGTCGCTCGTACGTGTAGACACACATATGTCCACTTGGATGCTGCTGGTGCCTCGTGTGATGGCTGTGCCGCCGCTGCCGCTTCACACAACCACCGCGAATCGTGTATACAAACGTGCGAGAGACGAGCTAGCCCGAGTGGATTGATTAGGGCGAGGGGGCAATACCTCGTTGAATTGACGTGTCAATAGATCGTGAATTAATGATAATTAACTGAATCGATGCGAAATAACTGAATTATTGTGAATTCACTGAGTTAATGAGGAATAACTGAATTGATGAGAATTGGCTGAGAAATAACTGAATCGAGAAGAATTAACTGAATCGATGAGAAATAACTGAATTGCGGAGAATTAACTGTAAAATAACTGAAATGATAGAGAACCGAGTGGGAAATAATCACTTGAGTTAGAGCGAATCACGGTAGAAGATAATTTGAATTGATGAAATTGAGATGAATTTAAAAAATTTATTCGAACTAATAAAATTGAGTTCGAATAAAAAACATCAATTTCAATCGGACGAACTATTTTGAAATGACAGTAAATATGAAAATTGAATTGAGATCATCGAATATGAACTAGAAATATAATAAATTACTGTGAAAAGTAATTTGCATCAAATGAATTGAAAAAATTGAACTGAATTGGAAAAATTAATTTGGATTAAAGGTATTGAACTCGAAAGATTATCGTGGCGCTCAAGTCTCGAGTTATTTCCTCCTCGGAGTAAGTTTCTAATCACTAAAACGTGTCGTTCGTTACACCATAATTAATTACCAACCCTTGGAGGTCGCGTAATCGGTACCAACACCATACGTCTTTTTCTCTCTTGTTAGCTATTATTCTACGTGTAATAGGAATTCTGAAGCGTAGGTACGTATTTCGTATTTACACCTGACTCCCTGAGCCTTTGGGGTCTCTGGAGTCTCGGCCAGTGGATATGACAATATAACGATCTGCATGAGCAGGTATATATGCCGGGTGTGTATCTCATTTTGAGTTAGAGATTCTGGATAAAAGCGTTATTCAGCTTCGTACGCCGCGTCCCCAACGCTGAGGAATCCTGAATGTTAAGTTCAGTATACGCATGGGGAGGATAGCGAGAGGCGAAGTTAGCGAGTTTTTATTTGCGCCTTCGGTGGGCGTACGATACGGATATTGGATTAAAGTTACGTCACGTATCAAGCATCCTCGACATGCTTGATTGGGCAAATAATTAGGGGATGATTAGTTCGAACGTTGCTCCACGTTACCTTTTTTCATCCTTCCGGAACGTCTTCGAGAACGGATTCTTGAAATGCTCCTCATTCGGCAACGAGCAGATATTTCTTCCGTTTTTTTAACACCAAATGAAAGCTCCGATCTTCTAGTTTCTGCAAAAACAAAGATCACTCTCGTTAATCAACGCGTTCAGATTTTATTCGCGTTTCGAAACAGTTTCAGGCTTTTCTCCAATCATACACAGGCTATACAGGCAGTTCATTTTATTCCAGATATTTGACGATAAAAATTAGTCCGCTAACGCAAAGTGGACGTAATATGTACTATGGAGTAAGTAGGTACGCGGGCTCACGTTTTTTTTTTCTTTCAGATCACATTAGTACCTAATACAACCTACCACGCGATTCATGATTCGAATAATTTAGACCAGCGTATGCTAGTTTGTTTCATCCATATTGATTTTACAGGTTAGCTGATACTTATTCACGCTAGAACTTGAAATCCTACTATCACTTTGAGGGTCAACGTACTCTGTACGTACTGGAAAATGCAATGTGTACGAAACTATTGTATATACATGCAATACGCTGCTGTATTATAGTATATCTCGTTACAGTTTCATTTCCTTTGTTCACACACCTACACATCGTAAAACGAGAGGAAGCTCGTTGCAATCGAATCCTCACCCGAAACGTCGTAATCATTAACAATTTGAAAACCAGTTGCAAAGTTTATACAGGAGAAAGAAATAAAAAAGCTTTATCTTTCTCTCATGATGAGGGTTCAAAGTTATTGGATTTGCTCATGAGAGTAACTGCAAACGGATTGCGCCGCAGCGGCTGGATGAGGTGGCAAAAGTGTCCTTTTACACGTATATATACGGTAGCACCTGACAAATCTCACGAGCATCTCACCTCCAGCTGGAGCCGCGCGGCGGGGGGAAAGTTGTTGGTGGGGCAATGAAGGAGAGAAGCGAGAAGGAACAAGATATCGGTATCAAAACTGCATTCTCGGGACAGCTGCCTCATATTGCATTTGTATTATAGGCGCTGCGATCGCGCAGGGAAGCATCGGTCCCGTGGATGTATACAGTATCAAACGATAGAAACTCGTTGAGATTATTAGCCAATAAAATATACAAGTGAATGGACGAATTCATGTTTGGGAAATCGGAATTGTTAACCAATAGCCGTTTATCGAGTTTATTCCAAGATTACAGACACAACGATCGTCTTGCTTTTCACTTTTCACTCTCCGACAACCGATTTTGCCAACCGATTTTTCTCCTCCGGAGAAGGAATAACTTCCTCACGAAGAAAGTA
The DNA here is from genome assembly GCA_963170745.1 of Phymatocera aterrima. Lineage (NCBI taxonomy): Eukaryota > Metazoa > Arthropoda > Insecta > Hymenoptera > Tenthredinidae > Phymatocera > Phymatocera aterrima. Next base: position 1,436,308 of record OY720668.1, read on the forward strand.
TGCATGTAGCTAGTTCATCCATAAATATAACGAACGACACTAACAAATGTAGGTCATACGTTACATTCAAAATCGTTGAAAAGCAATTTGAAAATGACCTCAAGCTTGCCGGTATACCTCAACATCCTGTCTGGCAGACTCTTCTCTGTATAATATAAGACGGTTTACCGAACGATTATTCGCGAAGGCCCCAGAAATTACCCGCGCAACTTTTCGACCCTTTGTCGATTGGAAAGTTGAATTTTCATCGATACAATTGGTTCAAGCGTGTATAATATCAAGTGGATTTCGGGAGCAAGCGAAGGCCGAGTATTGAAATGTTCCATATTTTATAGTTTTTGCAAAAGCATTCGACGAAGAATGAATAGAAATTGGAATCGATCCGGAGTGTAGTAGTTTTTCCAGAATTGGTCAAATATTTCAATAAATATATAGTCTAGAATTACGTGTGCCTATGAAATAATTATGTATAATAGTATGCGTAGAATAACATAGGGGAAGAAAAACGTAAATTGGGATAGCCACTGCAGAGATACGATTCACGTTCGTTGGAGTATTTCTTCGGTTTTTCATTCATATTTTTATTTTCGTTACAAAGGAAACACTTGTAAGATGCGTATGCGTATATACCTACGTATAATGGGAATAAGTTTCACCTGTACGATAGATTGTATGTGTATGGCATACATGCTACACCACGGTGCGCCATGAAGAATTTTTATTAACAAGAATTCTTCAACTTCCGGAAAGGAACGTCATCGTCCTAGGAGAGAAACGAGAGAAGAAGAAAGAAGTAGAAGTAAACGGGAATAAAGAAAATACCAAACTACCTCCTGGGATATATGCATACGCTCGCGTGCATAGCAAGCAGTCCATCGAGCTCTTGTAGCAAATCCGAACTTCCGGTGCTTGCAAACACCGTAAAAAAAGGATAAAATCGTCGCGACCGTTGTTCGCTGTCCAAGACTAATATTTCTAATTTACGTAAAATATGAAATCTTCGAATTTCGTTTACTCTTTTGCCGGAATTTCATGCGGTAGAAATAGTGTATCGCATGAGGCTACGCAAAGTTTTTGATATTATACAGTGACAAAGAAGTAATCGAATAATACGCTCTATAGAGTACCGCAGAGAATGAAAGGAGACTGAAAGGAAGAGGTAAACGAGGATTCGAGAAAAGACGTAATTGCTCACGCGCATGGCCAAGGCAACGCGCCGCGGATAACGTGAATTCGTTAATTCGCAAATCTTTCATCTTTTTCTTTGAAACTGGAAAAATACTGTTCGTCCGTAAATCCATACAATTCAATGTATTTTACTGTTTTCGATGAGATCATAAAAAACGGAATCAGGAAAAGAGAAAAACACTTGTTTCACGGCTCGTGAAAACTGGAAACGGAAGTGGGACCAAAAGACCTCAAAGTCCCTTCTGCCAACCGGTGTGACACTTCCTTGTAATATCAAGCAGAAGAGAAGGATAGAGAGAGAGAGAGAGAAAGCGGGCGGCTTGTTTCAAATCGGTGAAAAAGACAAGGAAATTACTAGTATCACAACAAAAGGGTAACCACAAGGTGGCTAGGAAATTGTTCCAGTTCGAATACGAGTATAAGAGCTTACTCTACCGTGACGCGGCATCCTGCGCCATGCCATACGCTCAAGACTTCCGGTCTAGCACGCACGGACAGACAACAATACCTTCCAGTAGTCACGAACAATTTTTGATGTAATTATTTCCTTCAATGTGTATATATTCGTCGTTAGTTGAGTTACTCCGCAACAGTTTACGTATGTACCGACTTTGACGATTCTTCGTCACATTATGATATTATATGTCCCCCAAAAAAAGTCTTCTCTTTTATTTTGCTTCCTTCGTAATGATCGTTTGGGCGTATAGAGTCGAACTCGGTCTAAACATGGAGTAAAGAAGTGAAAAGAAAGAGAAAACGTATGGAATTGATGAGAAATAGCACCTGCTGAACTCGATTTTAATTACCAACGCACCTAGCATGAGCAAATAGTCGTATCATACAGGTGGAAGGATCTTCTTGGCCGCGGAAAGAGACAGAGACAGCAATGATTACGTGTGTACCGTGAAGGGAATTACGAACTAATTATAAGTTTTAATTTACCCGCTAAAAGGTATGCACACTATAAATATATACCTATAAAAATGCATAAGATAAATATGGCGAAGGTACGTAGGTGGGTACCCGCTGCAGACGTTATGATAGCTGAACTGACTAATGATACATCGTATCGCGTCCATCTTTGGTTTACGTTTAACTATTACTCTAATGAAATTCGCGATTTTTATTTGCTCTATCTTTGTGCGGAGGAATGGGATTTTCGAAAATATGACGAAGATATTGTAATGCCTGTTCCTATTTACGATCAAGTGAATCTGGGGACCTGTGGACGTCGTATGTGTGTAATACATACATCGGTTATCTTTTCTTACGTATTTCGACGATTTCATTCATGAGATATTCCAGAGTGAGTATAATATTGATAGTTTTTGAAACCACGTAAATCTTGTATGTTACTGGCGAGCCAAGTCAGTTTTTTGACTGGAAGAATGGCGGATCCATCAATAGGCGCGGGCAATAAATAACGATTGAAACAACCTGGTACGCCAAGTTCTGGACTCCTACTACTTGCTTGAAGGTATAAAAAAAAATTCTCTAGCCTCCTCGTCCTTCACTGCAGTGCACTGGTACTTCCTTGGGCGGGCAAAAACTGACCATACGGCGAAGATACAGTCGAGTGAAAGCTCATACGGTGCCTGGTATTAAGTGAGAATAACGAAGAACGCGCGACGTATGTACAATAAATACATCGGATAAGGATTGGAATTCTTTAATCATGGCCAACTCAAAATTTCCTAACCTCGAGCTTTTCATTCCGTATACACGTGATCTCGAGAGATTCCAGTACCGTTCTTGAAAGTAGATGAACCTTCGTTCAGTTTTCGAGAAATTGTGAAACCCCTTCCATTAAAATAGGCAAGAGTTTCCAGCGATTGAAAATTTGAAAGCCGCCTCACAGAACACTCATCCGGATAAAATGAAAATAAAAAAATTTGACGTGTGTAATTTAAGAAGTTTCTCAAAACACTTTTTTCCTCTTTCTCCGCCTTCTCTCTTGTAGTATTCTTCCTTCTTTCATAGTTTAAACAAAACAGGGTTTACACAGTGGCGTCAGAAATGCCTAGGAATAACCGGCGTGCACCGGTCCATAAGGGAGTTTCACATTTTTATGGGGTGTCTGTCTCCGTGGACCGCCGCGACGCTGTTGTTTGTCGACTTTGAAGACAAGTGAATTCTCGGAAGAGACCTGTACGCCGGTCCACGTTCATCTCATACCATGCTAAAGACCTAGACCTCGTCAGAAAACTCTATACATACTCTGCTGCAGCCGGTCCGATACCGTTGGGAATTTTTTTCCCTTTATTCAAAGTATTTTATTCCTTTTTTTCTGCCTTTCTGCTTCCTCTCTCCTTTCCCCGCAAGCCAAAGATCCGCGAGGGATGCAGAGGATACTAAGCATACTGCAGTGAAACGCTTGAAATGAAATCATGCTCAATTTTTCGGCATCGTAGAGCGAGCCTGTAAAAACTCGAGGCTCGTTGATTAAAATTAGATAATTACCTCATCGACCCACTTAATTCTTATCTCCGAATACTAACAGCAATAACTCGACTTTGTGTATACTTTTTAACTGCATTATATCGCAATATATCACACAAGCCTAAAATATTGTCATAACCTTTTACAACGTCAGAATTGACCTCATTACAGTTTAATCATCCAATATATTTTATATAATTATCAGATGCATTTAGAGTTGACCGAAATAATGATGAAACGAATCGAGAGATTTCTTTGCGTCATAGTTTTTGGCTTCTGTTCGAATTTTCGTTCGTCACATTTCGATTGACGAGCTCCCGCATTTATAACCCAAATCGAACTTCTACCTGGCCCTTCTTCTTCTTCTTCTTTCTCATTTGCACCGGCTGATAAATAATAACGCACAACCCTTTCTCGACGTTCTCCCCGTTCGGTGGGACACCGTGAACTACATTCTTACAAAGGTCCTCAAGATCTCACAGGATGCGATATATAGTAGTATGAACGGTAATAGACCGGAAGGAACTTCAATGGCGATTATAAACCCACGTTCAAGGACTCTCCCACGCCACGGAGTGGTCCTCCTATCTTTTTACTCTCACTATAATGCGCTATATAATGCCACGCTGATCGCGATCACACAACTACTATACACAGCCGCAGGGCAGACGCATAGCCACTTGCCGCCTCCACCTCATCCTCATCCTCATCCTCATCCTCATCCTCATCCTCATCCACAATCTCATTTTCCTTTATTCGGTCTCCTTCCTCTCCTGCATCTTCTTCGCCATATTACCCTTTTCTATGTGCGGTTCGGTATTTATTTAGGTCAACTGATTTACGCTGCTGCGCGGATTCCCTTAGGTATATATTTAACCTCACGCGAGCGGACTCAAATTGCATGAGAAAGCCGGATGATTAAGTTCTCGAGTCTAAATATCCGTGCACTCCTTCACACCCTTGACGGGAAGAAGATTGCATTAGTAGTACGTCTTTCGAGCAAACTCGCGCGATCGAGGGTCTTCGCCGTGAAGAAGTCTGCAAACTGCAATGGGCTTTTTTTTACCTTTCTTCTTCGTTATGACGTGGGAATTTACGCCAGAATATAATCTTATAAAATTTCTGCAGTGTCCGGTGATACGCAGGATAATGTAATTGAGCCGGACGATTTTTGCCTCGTTTTACAAAGGCTGCAGCTCTCCGGCCCCGCATTTGTGCAGAATTGTCGAAAAATTTTGTGCGTTGTTGATGTTTTTTCTTTTCAAATTTCAATTTTTCAATATCTATACATATCGGATCTCGATCTCAGATGGCTGTTGGAAAGTATTCTTGGACCAGTTTACGACTCCGCTACTGATCCCAATCCCCTCCATCTTTTTTTTCACATTTACATTTTTGTGAACTACTAGGCCGTGTCCGATGCCAAAAAGAAATGAATGTGATTTATAGTTTAAACGTGGCGCCTGTTTTTGTTGAAAAACTTCCATAGGATCTCGCAGTGCCCAATCTGATCCTGGAGCAGAGCAGCGACTATCCCAAAGTATTTTCATCACAAGCTACCATAGCTATTACAAATCCTTGAGCCTTGAGCTTCACTTCAATCAATACAAAACAGTTTTGAATTTTTATGTCTCCTCCATCACGACCTGCATGCATATAATGACGAAGCTGATTAGACCGGATGCGCCGCTCCTATGGGGAGAAAGAATTCCACGTGACTCCGCGGGATGCACGACAATGTTGAATATAATATGGCATAGCTAATACTACCACTCGAAATTATCTCTCTTCGTCGTATCTACAACTCGAGGATCTCTTCAACCCCCTCAGAAAATAGTATTTCAAATTTCATTCACTGTTCACGTATATACATGCCAATAGGCAATTTGAAATGCTAGTTGCTACTTGTTTGAAAACGAAATTATGGGATCACCCCCTTCAAATTTTGCGTAGAATCACACGTGGACAAATACAAGGGTGTCCGGTGTTCTAAATGAAGTGAAATGCCGGACTTCTACCCAAAGTTCAGAGCCATCCGAGATTTGGGTAGGTGTATTATTATATATATATATATATAGTTTCTACCGAAATAGCCATGGGAAAGAAGAGTGCCCCACTTCTGGTAGTTAGTAGTTTTCCTCCAAGCCCCATGCGAGGGTTCATCATATGTTCCACGGCTACCAAACCTCTCTATGTCTCGCGCTTTTTCATTCGCCCTCTCCATCTCCATCTCCATCTCCATCTCCGTCTCCTTTTCCTACTCTCTATGTTTAAAAATATCTTCTTCGCCATGATGGTTATCGTCTCACGGTCGAAGCACCACCCGAGTTGAAGGGAAGAAATCCTGCCATCCTGGGGTGGTTATACTTATACCACTTGCGACATGGCCCTCCAGCTACTGCTTCGCTACTGTAATAACATTTAGGGTGTCCTTCATCAGAACGACCACCAACGTGACTATCTTTCGGTCTTTTCTCTTTATTTTTCTCCAGATACACGCACACAAGGAACAACGTTTTTCATGCAGGATCCACTTTCACTGCAAGTGTACAGTACATAATTAGGATCCCAAATGAGAGGGAAACAGCTGTAATGGGAGGAAGAAAGCAGATCAGAGACTCGCGAAAATGAAAAATCGTGGCTCGTATTCGAAATTGATAAATTAAAAAAATAGTTCCGTATACCGTCATGAAACCTGCGAAAGAGATTCGACGATTAAAAATTGTGAAAAGAATCATTCCCACAAGGTGCGAGTCTCCTGAGTCTCGCAACCCCATTCAATTATTTAGCCATAACCGCACAGCACAACGAGGTTAGAATGGTTGGTTGTTGAAATTCCTGTGGGGTGAGGAGGGACGTTATAATTACAATAGTGTCAGGGCTGGCAGATGCAAGTCACATGCAAGGCTCGTACCTATATAGTATAGTTTGCGTGTTCAAACAAAATAGTGACACTGCGACGTCACTATTCGATATACCTATGCAGAATAGAAAATTTATGTATATACTTCGTAGGTATAGGTCTGGTATATATGTAGGTATATCCATAAAAGCGAGTATGGGAATTATAAATTTTCACCCCGAGTTCGGAAGCGCAGCCTGGGCTCTTTGCGTGAGTCAATAATGGGTATTGAAAATAGTATCTAACACCTGTTGAAGTTTCGGAGATCTCACCCTCTAAATGAATTTGATGATTATTTTTATTTCGTCGTTATCGCTGATCGCGATATAATGCTATTAGGTACAGGTACACGTATACAGGGTGACGTGTAGTCATTGAAAATTTATATTTCCCACAATCGCGTATCGCTGACGCAGGAGATATCTCGCTGAAATTGTACGTATTGGGTTCGAGAATATAATTGCAGTAGTTTGACTGATTATAAAAAAAAACAGAGGGAAGAAGGCAGAACCGGATATTCTTCGACATAATACTTCACGATTCAGAACCAACTCGGGTATAAATACCGATTTTCTTTCATCTCCGTCTCACAGGGGTGGAAAATAGAATGAAATGTGTCTAGATATGCATCCACAGACAGACGCGCGACGAACCGACACGAGGCAGGCGGCCAATCGTTGTACGTTATAGGAAGGGTGTTGGGTACACCATGCAAATCGCGTTCTATTGAGACAATTGGTAATTTCCAACGCCGAATGTCCGACGGAAGTGCCAAAGCGCCCACAGTCAGTCGCTTAGCAAATTGGAAGCCAGACAATGAATTGCAAACCGTGGTCGTCGTCAGTCTTCTCAACACAACCGAACACGGCTCTCTTGTAGGCACATGAATGCGAGGTCACACAGTAAGAAGTAAGTCGGGTCTCATTCGCAATATCCAGGGGCCTTTCTAGCCCGATAAACAACAGAAAGGGTGGCCCCTGAATCAGTCACAAAGCCCATACTTTGACACACATAACGAGCATAAATCCGCAAGTCGCGTCACGTCATGCTCGCGAGTGTAAGTGAGCGAGTATATTCGTGAAACGAAACTACGTACATTCACGTCGACGGTTGAGAGACTCGCGAGCCCTCTGAGTCGCAGATGAATTCATTGGGTGGTGTACCACGTCCCAGTGTCTTCCGTTCACAGGCGTTACAGTTGAGAGCCAGGCCACGACGTAATCATTCAAGGGGCTATCCTTTCAATTACGTTTTTAATCACTTTTTATTTATTCCTATCTCTATCCCTCTCTCTCTCTCTTTCTCTCTCCTCTCTGTGTACTTTTGCCGACTATCCTACGCGCAGGGATATAAGTAGGTATAAAGAGACATGAGACAAACCGTGCGAAAGGGATCGAGCCCTGATAATTCTTGCGTAAAAGTTCCGTTGAAACTGGGTTTTCGCTCATCGGAAATGCCCTGCGAGTTATCTCCGTCTTGAAAAAATCAGTTGCGTTCTTATGACCGAGGAATCTTGTACGTGAAGTACCTACGCTTGACGTTCCGAATTATAGATTCAACGTCATTGTCCCACGGAGTGCGGCGGAGCTGTCCCTCCGGCAGCATTGCGAGGTCTTGGGATCGATTATATTAGTGAACGGATGTTGAGGCTTTAAAATATTTATCTTTTCTGATTAAACGCTTATTTCTATGCGTGGTTTTCATCCGTATGTAACCGACTGCTGCTGCGCTATGCCGGGCTGTGCTGTATTGGCTGGCCTGTTTGGTGGCTGGTGACACGCGTTACACCGAGAATAAAACACGAGTCGAATATATAATTAGTCTCTCCAGACGCGTCTCGTTCTTTCTTTCATATTATGACTCAGCTTACAATGATCGTATACTAACCTCGAATGTGTGATGCTCCTGTAAATTGCCTCGCTTTTCACGTTATACGTACAATAATGCGCATACGTAGGTGTATACCTACTATAATATCATAAGCAAGAAGTTCTCCGGTCTTATTATACCTGAATATTTTTTCACGAGATAACTAAACCAAAATTCTGTTCAAGTCTTTTGAAAAGACGTCAGCGAATTCCGTAACTTGGCAAATTTCAGGTCGCGAAAGAACCAACGACGAATACGAATTCATCTCGAAGCCCAACAACAACAACTTCATATATATCCTATCCTGCACACGGTAACGTTTTACAGAAGAATTCCAGTTTCAACGTGACATAATATATAGCCGAGTTTTTGAAGAATGATGAAATCATTCTTCTATCCTGAGACGGTCCCCAGGTACTACATACGACAAATAGTGACTACCTTGAATACTATATACGGCATCGGGACCGTCGTGAATATTACGCGTCCTGCGATCGCGCGTACCTGGGTATAAGGTAGGTACGCATAACTCCGGAAAGGCTTCCTTGATCGGAGATAAAATGACGAAAAAATAAAAAACAGGCAAAAAAGAAGCATTTTTACTTTCCTCATTCTCCTTCGCCAAGTACTTTTGCAGCGGTTAATTTCTGATCTGACGGCCGAGGTATGTAAATGTAATTAAATACCGAGGGTGAAAAGTAGTAGAAAGCGATAATCAGTTAATCAATTGAGAACAGGAGAAAACCAGACGGAAATCATTCTCTGTTTTACGTTTTTACTTGATCATTCGTTCATACCGGACCCGCGCGAATTTTGTTCAGAAGAAAAAGGGAAACGAAAAAAGAACAAAACCGTAATAACACGAAGTAAAGCCTGCATGTAACGCGAGATAGAAGCTGGCGTCTAGCCGCAGCTGAAGATGAGATCGAATCACTCGATTTCTGCGGCTAAAAAGCCCGAAGGGTAGCAGCATAAAGGCGCCGCTTTCTACGTTGACAATGAGTAATTTGAGTCTGTCGAGCTCGACGCGATGGATCAAAGTCGAAAGGTCGTCATTTCATTGAGGATCTTCCAGCTGACTCGTAGATCTGTCCGGACTAAATATACCATAGTATACCGTATAGTATGTATTATAGTATAAGTATGAAATGAGAAATCGAGATGCTGCAGGTCGCGGCGCTCATATACGCCCGAGAGCTTGGCTATTGAAATCCTCAAATTGCAGAACCTTCGAAAGAAGAGACGATGTCTTTTGATTGTTTTTCAATTTTTAAATGCAAGAATATGAATTCCTCAGATCCCATAAAGTTGGTACACGATTACTCATGCAGCGGACGAAAATTGATCATAGAATATACCTTTACATATATATATATATATATATTATATTACAGCCACTCGAAAATGATCGTCTATAAATTACAGACTGAAGCTATTTAGTTATCGCTCGTTTTCAGGGGTTTCTTTTATGGCCCGCGTGTCGGCCCCCTCCGGTAGTACGACCGTAAAATAACGTGCGCGTGAGTGAGAGATTGGAATTTTTGACGACCCAGAGCGACGTATACAGTAGTAAGTTATACGAAATGCTGAAAATTGATTTTTATCCGAGTTTCTTCGTTCGTTCGGAACCAAGAAACTGTTTTTTACACTCCATTCTGATCTTTGGCCCGGGAACAACAGCGACCGAACAAGCGTACGTTGTAATTTGGCCGTATAAAATAATATAATACGAACTCATGCAGTAGGTATGGGAAATACGAGAACTTGGTCGAACGGCGATTAAGAATAGAGATTTCAGGCGAAACAAAATACAATACGGTTCACATTTAATGGAATGGGGGCTCCCGGCCTCCGGGCGCCCCCATGTGACCGGACAAACGAGTCATGGGAATTAATTCGGAGATAATAATATGAGCTGAATCGATTTTCTACGCGTATAATACTAAACTCCATTCTTGTTTCCTTCATTTTTCGCATCCTTTGTCCCCACGTTCACATAACATTTTTTTTATTTTCCATCAAAATCTTGAATTTCAGGTCCCTTTTTCGTACACATTTACATACCATGTACAGGTTTCAGAAACCTGATGAAAAATGAGAAAAAAAAAACGAAAAGAGTGAAAAAGAATAAAAAAGAAACCAGAAACAGCATAATTGCTTATCGATATCCTAGGTTGTGTTATCGTAGATTAGGAGTGAGAGGTAGATACGGGAATGGACGAGGGATATATCGATTCGAGCAAGAGGGAAATTCATCGTACCGCTACACACGCGCTCATTTATCACGCGAAAGATTTTTTATGAGTTATACCCTGCTGCATACCTCGCCTGCGCCTTATACCAGATACTACCGATGTTCTCATGCGGTTTAAAGGGCTTCCACGAAGGTTCGCGCTAGGTGTTAAAGCGTTAATTTAATTATAATAGCAGTGAAGAGACCCCACAAGAACTAGAAGGACTTATTCATAGTATAAAACTGTTAAACGTAGATATTTCTCTTACTTTTATTCCGCGCTCTAGGGACCGCGTTATGGGCTGGACGTGTGTTTCATTCGCTCGAGCGCAGGTAAAAAATTTACACTACATTTTTCTCTCATCCGTGAAATAGAGTTCGAAATTTTGATATTTCACTTGGAGTGGAAGGCTCGAAAAGGAAAACAGTGACGGAAAACGAAGAATTCCTTTCAAGTGAAACGAAAGACCATGAATCACGAAAATATAAACGATGCAAAAAAATGTTCATCTGGATCTGTTTTATCGGTTTTCGTAACAAAAAATGAAGCTCACTCTAATTCAGTTTATGTATGTTTCAAAATTATCCCTGCGTTTCCCTTTTCATCGCTCTCCGTTCGGTCTCACATATACCGGATATTCCTGGCAAGTGGTAGGTACAGAGAGGCAGGTCCACTCGCTCGTGCCCAAAGTAGCTGTGTGTAAATGGTACAATACTATAACCAGACGCGAGAAGAAGAAGAAGAAGAAGGAGAAGAAGCGGTAGTAGTAGTAGTTTTGTGAATAGAAAAACGGCATGCTTTTGAGCTGAACTTGGAGTTGGCCTGTTTTAGCAAAACAGGCGGTTACATCCTGTGATATTTTTATGAAGACCTTCCAAGAAGTCAAACCTCTGCATGGGGTGAACACTTGAACGTTGAACGCTAGAAACACTCGAATGCATGCCCGAACAGCTGAGGGATAGCGATAACGTCACGGAAACATATTACCGGCGCCAAAGCGCCGATGTTTGTTTGTTTTCCCATCAGTTTTCTTCAAAAATCTTGGAAAAAAAGGAACGACGAAAATGCATGCATCCATATTCCAGATGATAAACCCCACTGGGGTACCGTAATAATCAGGCACAAAGGGCAGAAAAAAGTCAAAAAAAGTGGAGAAAAAAAATCGTTCGAATTTCACCTCACCGTATGATTTCCAATTCTCACGGTGTTATAATTATCACTCGAAATATCCCGCGTGAAGATATGATTCATATAATAAAATCTCTTGGAATATCATCACTTCGTCACTTTTTTCTCACCATAATTCCTCGTTTTTTGTTTTGGCTTCTTATACTATATTATACCTAAAAGGCTAACGACGACAGGTTTTTGCTCCCAGACATCGCCGATCCTTGACTTGTATAATCGCATTATCAAAGGTTGATTAGTCGCACGTTTAGCTAATGAAGATTATTAATCGTATCTTTCGCCACGGTCAAAGTAATCTCTGATCGCATACGAAACGGCTTTGCATTGGGCATACGGTCGAAACTATCGAGTTACACTGTTTTGTTCATGGTTTTTGTTTCTCTCCTTTTTTGATATATGCAAAACCGTTCTTCGGCGAGTCGGCGCCAAATCTTCGGTACCTCGATTGAACATTGAAGAAAGTCAAAGGAAACACAGACAAGCGCACACGAATCTGCCGCAATTCTTGAACTCGTTCCAACAATTATACCATGCACGGTGAGTGTAGTGATTAATAATTACGGAATTGTTCCAAAAAATACTTCAGAGGTAATCTCCTCCTCTGCCCGAAGTATTCCCTTACTTTATTTTTCGTTCTTTGTTTCGCTGTTTAATTTACAATCACGCTCTGTAGCACGGAGATTAATCTCCCCAATTATTACCGTAACATTCATTCCACGCTGGGTTCGTTCATCCTAGAAACGCTGTCTCGATCGTGAGACACTCGCCTAAATTGGAAATTTTTTTCAATTCTAACCTCGAAACACGGCGATACACGCCTCTCTCTCTCTCTCTCTCTCTCTCTCTCTCTCTCTCTCTCTCTCTCCCTCTCTCTCTCTCTCCTTATATATATATCTCTGCCGTAAAATCATCGTAAAATTCTCTACGAGATGAATTAAAGCTCTCCGAGTTCCTTGGTTCTTCATAGATATAATAAATTTGGGTACAGAAACGTTGAAATTCTCTGCGGTTCATTCAGACTGTGGCATAGGTATACGTAGGTATATTTTCTCAAGAGCTCCCTTTCAGCCCACCGGGATAGACTTTTCTCGGTAAAGAGAAAGGAAAGGAAAGAAAAAAGAGAAGAAAAATCTTTCCCAGATGTAGTTTACTAATCTTTTAGATAAGAGATGCGCACCGACTCGAGAAATGCATATTACAGGAAAAAAAGAAACGGAGTGGGACAAAAAAGTGAGGGAAGATGTGGATGGAGCTGCGCGTGTCTCATAGCTCGAAACTATGATCTTCTACCTAACCGTGAAGCTCCGCTACGAAGATGCGAAATGTCACGATTCGTGAATACCGTTTTTTTAAATACCTATCCATGAGCTCCATTTTACATATTGATATACGGCCGAAATCATCTCTGTTCCATTTCTGAAATATACGTAGATACTCCGTAGGTATAGGTATGCGTGATATATATATTCCAGAGTATTTTCTTAACGTTGAGAAAAACGTCGGTCGCACCATATGGCAGGTACAGTATAAAATAAAATAAAGCCCATCAAAGCTAGCTAGCGCGGAAGACCAACGCAACGGTCTAACCGGCTCATAGCTTGCAAGGTGGTTGGTTATACTTCGGTTCAACGTTTTTTTAATTAACGTAATCAAATTAGTATGTATACCATCGCGAGTCATCTGGCCAAGGAAGGACGGAAGGACGGAAGGATGGAAGGATGGAAGGAAGGAAGCAAGGCACGCGACTGCCACGGGCCACGGCGAGTGAACGAACGAACGAGCGAACGACCAAACCTTATGCTCCTCGTCCTCGATCTGTAATAATACTTATGCACCCCACTTGGATATAGTCGAGGAACGCGAGCAGCGCCAGCAGGAGAAACAACCACCTCCGTATGTCGAAGACGGTTGCATACCTACACGACAGCCATATATCTACACCGACCTACCTACACATGCTAGGAACGGCGGCCGACTCCATTGTAAAAATGTGTTTTCTTCTCCTTTTTTCAAAGAATTACTAGCATATATATATATATAGCCGATTCGTCACGAGTCGAGGGGAAAACTTCACCTCACCTTAGAATTATATCAACGGATAACTGTCTTTCAGGAGAGCAACGGACCTTGAATACTGCACAATGTATGTATGTAGGTATCTACCTACTTCACAGCGTAGGAAGTTGAAACGCCAAAATTGAGTCTATTTCTCAGCTGTTTGAAATTCACAACGAAAGATTGTCGGTAAACTGTGCAACGGTTTGCGCGATTGCAGTGTTCAATTCATATCATTCTCGTGTAGCGTGATAATCGCAGACTCATAAATCTTCCTTCAATTTTTGAGAAAGCAATTTACTGTCTCATCTTGCAGAGGATCCAGAAGGCGATGTCGAAATGAGCTTACAAATGAATTCAAAGTCAAGTTTGAAGTCAAATTTTACCGAACGCTCCGTCGCGAGGACGAATAGGTTATTTCCGCGGATACCTGCCGTTAAAAAGAATTTCAAAATTTCGTTTTCTCCGAAATCGAATGAGATCTCTCTCATTTTCATGTACACAGGTAATAGAGTCCATTACCGCTAGTCGCAAAATGATACCAAATTTATGCAATGCAATGTTTTCTCTTTCTCCGTTCAACCACCTTGACATTTTTCTCCACATATCTCCTCTCGTTGAACTGCAGACAACGCGATTCCGCGCACAAGACGACATCCAAACTGAGGACGTTGTGCGGTTGCGTAAGAATGCGACGCGACGCGACAAGCAATGAATATGGCGGCTGGCGGGCGTCGAGACGCCAGACAGACGGAAACCACTGTTACTCTCGCGGTACAATAAACTTATACGCGTGCATACTTATACCTACGATATACATGAGTTCACTATACTTTAGATACAAATTCATCAAATTATATCTCTATGATGTAATACTAGAACCATAAATTACGATTCGTCCGGACGGCTAGTAAACGGCTATTCCGTGTCAATTCGGCTACCCGAAATCTCGACTTGGACGCCAATTTTTCTTTCTTTTCAAATATATTGAGTCATGCTCGTAGACTTCTGGTGTTTCTATTACTCTTTCAAGTTTCTATTCCCAATATTTCGTGATCCGGGTATGAATTTTCGCATAAACAGGAACGAAGGATTCTTTAACAATCCCCCCGCCCCTCTCCGAAAAACATAGAGTGCCACTTTTTTCTGTGTCACCACGACCTGGCCGGTACAATAGGCCCGAAGTTTCTAACGTTATCGCAACAAAATCATGAAGAACGATATCGGCTGAAATTATCCGATGTGGAAAAATTTTCATATTTTTACATGCTTCTCAGGGCCCACGTCACGATGACTCCCGAGATGGTAAAAAAATCGAGATTCTTGTACGTATGTATGTACAACGAATTTCAGCCGATATCGTTCGTCGCGATTTTGTCGCGATAACGTTGACGAACTCCCAGCTTCGTCTCGGTATGTACCTATACCGAAGTATACCGCTATTTCCATGATCGAATTTCCACGGAAAATGAACACGCGGCGATCGAAAGGGGCAGAAATATAAATCAGCATACTATCTCCCTCGCATAATTCATGACATTAAAATCACTTGGCATACCTACCCGATTGCAGCGCAGTGGTGGCCCGCAATTTTCGTTCCACGTACGTATCCAGTATTATTCCAATTCCGAGCATACCTACATCTATCAAAAATGTACATATCCATACGCATGCGTGCGTTAGCGGGAGTATTTTTAATGCCGGCGACGCACGCCTTGGTAGGCGTCGAGGGCGACCAGGCGAACGAAAACAGGAGGGCAGCTTTCGAAACGGGGCGATCGGGAGGACGCGTGCCGGCACACCTGCGCTACCGGGCACAGTGGACACACCTGGCATAAACCTAACGTAACATTACTTCTTCTCGACACTCGGCGGGACTTGGGGCTGGAGGCACGGGACTCGAGCGATCTTGGGGATGAAATGAAAGGAGTTCACGAGGAGACTGAGTAAGCTCGGGGGCTTAGTTGCGGGTATATAATACGCTCACGCATACATCTAGGTCGCGTTTACGTTACCGAATAGACGTATATAGTTTGAATCCCATGTATTTCACGTATACATATTATATATATATGTCTTCTATTTCCGGGGTCGTTGAAACGTCAACTGATTGGTATACCTATAGGTCCAAATATATACCGACTCCGATCGGCACATCTGCAGTAAAAACCGCACGGACCCGTGCGTCGCGGTTGCAGATGAGGAAGCGAACGATCGAAGATTTTTCAAACCCACTTAGGTGTGTGAAATGAAGAAACTCTCCGTGATCCGTAAATCATTCGATCGATAACTTCTCTACAACAATATACAAAATCTGTTTTCGTCTCTGCTAGGTAGGTAGGGTACGTAGTCGGTTGGCCTCTCGTTTCTCATTTTTTAAGGAAAAAATTCATTCTTATTTTCCATTTTTTATTACTCACATATCTTCATTTTCTCACACGAACAATTTCTTCGCTAGTGCATGCGTTCCACGGAGTAAACGCCTACTGCTGCTCACAGGGTTGACACGAAAAATTAGTCACACATCAAATCTATCGTTGTTGTTACTAATATTATTATTATTATCGATATACACTGTCAAAAGTTGTATAGTAGGTGGGTAGGTAGGTAGGCACAGTATTTTGGTCATAAAATAGCAATTAGGCAGGCAGGCATACTGCAACATGTTGAGAAGAAAATTACCATAAAATATATATGTATATATATTATACCTATAGGTTATAATAACGCGAAGAGAAATTTCGGTCATAAAATTGAACAGACTTTAACGACTACTCGATTTTGGAGAATATCGCCTCCTAAAATTGTAGGTATAGGTACATACAACCAATGTGTTCAGGTCGCAACCACCGGCAAGAAAGTTTTTCAACGATTTCGGATAGCCAAATGATTTTGAAACGGTTGGAATTAGATATCTGCGTTTCATATCGCTTGACGATTGATCTCAATTGCGTAGGTACCGTGACATTTGATTATTTGATTATTTGATCATTTTTTGCTGAATTCACTTTCGAGATTCGGGACACGCTGCGTCGAAGAAAATTCGTATTTCTCGAGCTAAGACGAAGCTGTGAAGATTTTCCATACTGTACGGACCGAGGAGATTTTTCAAAACGTATACAATTTCTGGGGCTTGATGACAAGTTCAATCAGTTCGGACTGCTGCGAGTATGATAGCTCCTCGTAAAATTATACCAACATATTTTTTCTTTCCGATGTAGAAATTACGAATAACTACTGGCAATCAGACGTAATCCACTCGGTCTGCAGGTTGGGAACGGAAAACTTCCCCTCAATTTCTATTCCATATACCTATAGCTCCCTAGGTGACGGGATCTTATATAATGTCCTATAGGTACCCGAAATTTTGCTTTGAATTTCTTTTCGACACGGTGCGGCGCGCGTACGCCTCGAAAGAGATCTTGAATAAAAATTTGCAGCTGCACGAGCAGCAGCAGCAGCAGCAGCAGCGGTTATCCAACCCCTACTAGGTACGTACGTACGTATGTATTCGACTCGCGAGGGTCTCCGTGATTCTTTCGACCCTCGTAGTAGGTACAAACCATAGTATAGAACGTAGAAGACTTCAAGAACTGCAGCCGTACGAAGAACTTTATGTTCATCACGGCACGGGCCAGACTTTTGTCCAATTCTTTTGTCGCCCTGTCCAAGGCCGCGGGTGACTTTCGTCTACCCAAAAGAAATCTCGAAAGTGAAAGAAAAATAACCGGGGGCGTTACCAAAAGCTCTTTTTAACTTCTACACCTAATGCCTCCATTATTATTACCCACGTCATTTGTTTTCGCGTATATATAAATGATTGACGCGGAAGCAAAAATTGTTCGTCTGAGTTGAGAGAAAACGAAGAAAAAAAAACACAAAAAAAAAAATACTGAAAAGATTGTCACGGTTGCACAAATTTTCCATCATTTTTCTCGGGGTTTACTTCGTTCTGGCTCCTTTATCATCATATCCTTCGTATTATTACTTCGTATATTATCGCGCCTGCAATTGGATTCGAACATGGGAGGGCAGCCCTCGGCTCGGGCTTCCTAAGGTAGATTGAAGTTTTTCAACCCTTAAACAAGTTGACACTACTTTTGGGGGTAAAAGACGTTAAGCTCGACGACCTCAGATGGAGCAGCTCCCTTAGCATGACAATGAGACATCTGCTTGCCACGTGAGGGGATAATCAGGGGTAGGTAGTTTTCTGGGCGAGAATATACACCGCGTACCAACGTCGAATATAATCTTAGATGTTGTAATGTCGGGGGGAGGTGAAGTTAAAGGTAAAGGTAAAGGTAAAGGTGAAGGTGAAGGTAAAGGGAGCAAAAAAAGAAACTTGACGAATTTACTCCAAGCAGGGTGAATAAAACGGACGGAATATGTTTCGCCCCACCTGGTTGCAATTTCATACAATTCCATACTACGTCACATAAAGTTCTATGGTCCGGTGGTCGCAGGACGAGAACCTTTGTAACGTCTTTTTCTCCAAAATTTGCTCTTTCTTCTTTTAGAAATTATTGCCATTTTCATGCCTGGATTCCGGAACTTTGCGTACATAGTTTCGTTTATTGCATAATAATTTTCACATATTTGTGCAGTTATTTTGTTCCATACAGATTTCGTAGTTTTGGAATTTTTTGTTTCTATGCTTTTCTGAATTCTGACTTTGAAATTCGTTCGCTATCATATCAAGGCGGACCGGACAGTGACGAATAACGAGTTTCATTCTCGTACTATGTGAGTATATTGAGCGAGTGGTATTTTTCTGCATATTGTGGCACGAATGTACGCTCGCGTTACGATTTGTTTAGTAACGTTACCAGGAAACTGATAATGCCACCGCACTTCCTCCGCACCAGTAATTATAGTACATAAACCTATCTATATATATTTACCAAGCTGGAGCAAGATAAAAACAAAATAAGCCCCGAGCTTTCACCGTCTGTTATCATCGCACTTTTGGTTTATATTTTTTTAGCCAGAAAACGAATTCTTATTCATACGCATTTAGGAGACCCAATTTTTGTCTCATCTTCGATACCTCCGCACGTTCTGAATTCAACCGAATCCACGTATTATGATGTTCTTAAAATTTCGTCAAATATACTCACACCTATATTCCTATATCAGTACGAACGAGATCAGATAGTCGTAAATCAGGCCAGACATTTGGAAGTGTTGAAAGAAGTGGAGAAAATAAAGAAAAAATTGACAATCAAACATACGACAGATGGTATAATTATAAGACTGTAACACCGCGGAGGTATACCATGCCTCTACCTCAAATGACGCAAATCAAGGTATATGCAGGGTGACCCGGAATTAACTGGAACATTTTCACGAGGTTTACGTTGTTCAAAACAGGATAGAAATTTCCTCGTCGATTTCTTTCCCAAAATGCGTCACGGATACTTTGTTGTGGTCGATTGAAGATTAGCCAAAAGCGATTGTCGATATGTGGAATAGAAGGAAACGAACGCAGGGTACGCGACCGAGCGCCGCGGCACATCGCGACTCTGCTCCCGCTCATAGAACGCGCGCGAGTGCCTCATCTTCAATGGACCATAACAACAAGTTTACGCATCTTTGAAAAGAATTGACAAGGAAATTTCGATTCCGCGTTCTCGACAAAGAATACATGGTTTGAAAAATCTCCGCGTTAATCACGGCTCGCCCTGTATAATAATTTTCTTACGTCACTGCGCGATGTCAAATACATTGTGGGAAGAGAGAAAGACAGGAATAGCAACGTTTCATCTTTTTCTCTCTCTCTTTTTGCTTCTTGTCTGTTCAATTCGCGGGGAAGTCAATATAGATGCTACACCCATATAGTATATCTCACACTATTTTTCAAACGACACAAATTATACAAGTAGGTCTACGTCGATACGTACGCGCCCGTACGTTTGTTCTCGCGGAAATATAGGTGTATTTTTCCTTCACGTTCGTTCTCTCTTCCTTATATCAGAGATAAACGAAATTCCACGGGCAAACTTGCGTACGCCATTCGTACAGATGTTATCGCGACGATAAGACTCGTGTGCAAATCAAACGCATTCGCTGTACCCAGTTGTAGTGATTAAGTTTAGCTTCTTGAACAATTCTATTCGTACGTAGAGATTAGAGTGAATAGACTGTTGAAGAGAGCTGACTTGCAACTAGAAGGATATACCTAGCTGCTTCGAATGATATTGCAATTAAGGAATTTACCCGTTTGTCGATCCTTTTGGCTTTCATTTATGCATTATATTAGCGACGAGCGAGCATACGCGGTGTATCGTTTCGTTTCTGTAGCATTAAATGTAGATAGATACTCAAGGAGACGGAGTCCACCTCGGATGAGATATTTTTTATCAGAAACTATAACGTCGGTTGCGCCTTCAGCACATACTTTCCATTGCGATTGTTCATTTGAAATTGACCAAATGAATGAATTTTCCAACGATTATACATTTCGGCTGTAAAATTGAGAATAATTGTTTCGTCGAGAAAAATTCCAGTGAGAATCGTGAGATAGCGAAATATTATTCATTTGACTAATTATATACCAGGCAAACGGTGAACCGGTATTCTCGGACAAAATGTCTCGCGAAGAATGATCTGTCAATCCGTAGATATAGGTATACTACATACGAATATGCATGTGGAATAAGTTTGTCCTCTGGCATGCGATGTAATTCCGTCGTCGAGCAACTAACAATAAGTGAGCATACATGCATTGTAAGTAAGCAAGTTAGTATTTGTGCTTTCGTGAAATACTTTGTAGCATATCTCGGTATGTGAGAACAATACGTTACGTATGCACGCGGTCTATCCAATATCGCGAAATGTGCTGGGAAAAATTCAAAATTGCAAGTCCCACGTAAGTAGGTATAACTTACCACGAATGTGCGGCTGTGTGCGGACAAGTTCATTCCTATATACGTATCTCTTATTATATTTGCTTGCCTCGTGTTGTATGCGCTATACACCGTGTATGCAGAAGTATCATGAACCTACTTCTGTACCTACTTCTGAGCATAATGTACAAGTAGAAAGTAAAACCCAAAGAAGGGGGAGGGGGCGAGACGAAAAAAATGTAATCGGAGTTTGAAGCCTCAAAACGTTGAACGAGCGAACCAATTGCGAAAAAAGTTGATTCGACGGTTAAATTAAGGATTTCATTCAACGAACCAATGAGATATACTTCAGTATTTTTTCTGCAGGTTTGAGAATTTATCGTCGTCCGAACTCGTTTCAATGTTGCCAATTTATACGATACAGATATACATTTAAATATTACACGTTCAGTCGTTCATTGATAAATTTATCAATTCTATGAATTTATTCGACATTTGATATTTCATTCGATCGCGCATAATGGGGCGCGATATAAAGTATATGTCTTTCCGCAGGCTCCGTGGGATTCGCCAATTACTCGCTGCCCGATACTTTGTTACGATTTAATCGTATACTTAATATGCTTATACGTATAGTATATGCGCCTTAATGACGATCACGTAACTAATTAATTATCAAGAGTCCCCGGCTATTGGTAATATGTGTGCTGAATGCGGTTAAATATATTTCATCTGACGCGGAGCAAATTTTTTCAAATACCAACATACATGTGCAGCAGATACTAATCTCATTATTATACATGTTCTCCTGAGATGTGTAAAGAGTTTCTTTTTCGAAATATCTTTCGCAAATATGTGGAAAAAATATGTGGAAAAAAAAAATGTTTGCGAAAAAACGTTTCGGATCTGGTTAAACCGTGAATTTTATATCCCACGGTTTACCGACAATATGCAGAATGAAAAAAAAAGAAGAAAACCTCTTCGAAACTGTAGATATATTCTCCCGCGCGCAGGCAGTGCAAAATTTCGAGTGATTTGTCGGAAGGAAAAGAGAAGAAAAAAACCCCCCCGTCAAAATCGCGGGTTACGAAGAAACAAATTTTTATTCACGTTTCAAATCACGAAATAAGACCTGATGGAACAAAAAGAACCGCGGGAATTGATTACCTGATACCCGTGATCGGAGACAAAATTTAGAGGGAAGAAACAGAGAAATCATACACGCGCAATCGAGTATCTACCTACATTAAATTTGGGCGCACAAGCGCGTTCAATGAATGATGAATATTATAGGTGCGGAAAAATTTTTTTGAAACAGTGTTCAAAAAACAGTGGAATTCGTACTAACTACACGATATATCGCTATACCTACCTCGTAAACTTCGGTTGCAATTCCTTTTTTTCCCGGTTGAGTTATCAGCTGTGTATCGTAATAGAGGTCAAGTAAGAGAGGCAGCTGTATACGTATGTAATAATATGTAAAGCAAACACACGTATACTCGTATGTGTGCTCGCATGTGTATATATTATACACGTGTATTAAAATAGTATATATGTATATTCATGTGGGGACGTACTATACATACTATACTACGCATGCATACATGCGCACAACCAACGTGTACGCAGATACGTCAGGTTGTTGCCGAGTGTTGGAGTAGGAGGTATAGGTAGGTATACGGTCGGCGCGTGGTCCGCCACGCGTGAAATTTTATTATCAGCTGTTTCGATAATAGAATTTGAAGATACGAGATTCGCGCAGCAGGTCGACTTGACAACCTGCAAAATTTCTCCCTTTATATCAAGCTAGGTTACTATACACGTATTCTTATTCCTCAGCTTCGATGTGTCTTACTTATCCGTTTGAGCAGGAATAATTGATACATCCTTGCATCGTGTATCGGGAGTCAAAGAGCTAACGTATAGAGACGAAACCGCGCGTTCCGCATACAGAAACTCGATCCATTTGATTTTTTGTTCATTTTAATTATTATCGTCCGAACAGATACCTGCCTACCTATACCGATGGCATGAGAGCCGTTAATAAGTTCACGTAAAATCGATCCTGCAACATAGTTATAGGTATAACCGGCTTTCACCGTGAAGGTCATTTTAATTTCGACCTAGAAACCCGCCGCGCCGCGCCTCGATGATAAGAAATTCCGCAAGAAAGCCTGATCATCGGAGCGCGGAACAAGTCCTTAAAAATCGAACGACGTTATACGTGTGCCACGCCTTTCCTATACTTTCAATCAAGTCCCGGCGTGGTTTTTTATCATTCTCCATCTTTTTTCCTTCTCATTTTTTCTTTTCGCCAATCATAGAGTCGCTGAAATTACGAGAAAGAAAAATACGAGGATTGCAAGCCTGATCGTGAAGAACCGAAAGACAACGCATATTCGATTCGTCATGTCACAAAACTCGAGTTCTTAGGCTCGGGAATATGCCTAGCCAGAAGGCTGCTATGGCATGGCGAATAATAAACGATAATTAAGAATAATCGGCAATAATTAGTGGCGAGCGGGGAAAGAGAAGAAAAAAACATCCAATTCTATAAAAATCCTGGGCTGAAAAGCCGGTCTTAAAACGTCACCTAATCAGCTCGAACGCCACGCCGCGCCGCTTCGAGTAGAAATGACCGATTTCAAGGGTGAACGTGGTAGCCCAGCCGCGATTCGAAGTGTTGCGCACGCAGAGGCCCACACATGCCGAGTTTCTATTGGTCGGACAGAAACAAGTGTAATACGGCCTCGTTAAAAGAAAAACAGAACGAGGAAGAAGAAGTAGAGGTAGAAAGAAAAGAAAGGAAGAGGAAAAGAGAAGAGAAGAGAAAATAAAGAGTAAAAACGAAAAAGAAGGGAAAGATCGCTTTGCTAGTCCCGCGGTACTGTGCGGCGCTACTGGGGCGTCTGGATAGGAGGCTAGGAAAAATTTATGTCACACACTGCCGATTGTCGGTATTACAATATACTCGAATAATTATATACTTATTACTTTATCGTATGCCTATTAATCGTATCACACCTATACTATGCAGGTAGATACAGATATGTGAAAGTATGCAAAAGTTACGTAATTACATTCGCGGTACATTACTAAATGCCTGTGTCTATACATCGCTATGATGTAGGTACAGTGTATACAGTGCCCCTCCTATATTGTACGTATATCGAAAAAATTCGCGTGTGCAAACTAATAATTCCATCGCGAATGAATTCCAGCGATACCGAAGATCCTGCACCGCGGTGTAGGTGTAGTACATGGGAACGGGTGTGCAATGAGAAGACAGCGCACGACTTCGGATTTTCGAGTTTTTCAAGAAATTCGTTTGGTTTTTTCTTCCGTCTACTCTTTCTCTAATCGTCTATCACTTCTGTAATCTCCGATTCATCCCTGTCCTCGGACGAGGCTAGGCTTAGGGTCATTAACGGCTAATTAGTGGTGCTAATATAATTAGGTATTTTTCCTTAATTGTCTCGCTACGCTAACTAACTCTGGCTCGTGGGTATCGCAGGGCCCTCGAACCGTAGCAGCGAAGCGTATAGGTATATACATAATAATATAATATCAGACCCTGCGGAGCAACAAGTGGGCATACGTAGTACACTCGGGTATCCGTGGAGGTTTGAAAAATGTCGATACACACATTACGCGAATAAAACAGATATGTATAGGTATACATACCTACCTATATACGTAAGATATATTGTTACGTGTATACGTATGTACCTGAGTTTGCGATATTTGTTCAAAATTATCTGCACAGATGGAGGATATACTACGACCGTCCGTCTAGGCATACATCCACGACGAATTTAAAAAATATGTCACACTACCCGCGGCATACGATCACTCCTTCTCCTTACTCGGCACATTGCGGTATACCTGAAATGTTTGCTTTGCACTCGTTACGGTTTACCCAGTGACGAATATTTATCCGCTGTATGGAATACGCGAGACGCGGATAGAGATACATCTGCATTCATACATACATTAAATATTATAATTTGAAAAATTTGTCCTAGGTCATTTTTTCCGGCCACCCTCTCCCCCCTCTCATCGCGTTTCTACCGCCGGAATGATCGATCGAATGATTCTCGGTCACATTTCCCGATTCTCCCTATTTCTACTAGATTGACGATTTGCAAATTTTCCAAATTTCTATATACGATGTAATGCGTAATCGGGGCAGATTTCTCATGCAACTCTGCTTCGAAATATATTCTTCTTAAATTTCTTCCTCCATGAAGCAACCCCCGCGAAAGTGTGTAAATGTGCTTGTAGGGCGTCGCGGTTGGGCCAGACGTCTGGACCCAACTTCATTTCACGTTCACCTGCTCCTGACGTCCGAGCGTCGACACGTCGGTAACTCGCTTCTCCGAAACCCGAAGCCCGAAGCCCGAAGCCCGAAACCCGCCCACGCTCTTCCTCAGGTACGAGGAGGCAGAGGAAATTGGAGTTATTCCACCGCGACCTTTTCGATTAACAATCACACGGTCTATCATGACTGCACAGTCAGTTTATTGGGTTCCGCGATCTGATCTTCCGCTTTTGTATGAAAAACGAAACAGAAAATCCTCACAGATAATTCACGTTGTGATATAAGACGACCGAGATAAGTGCTCGAGTCATTTATGCTTATCGAAAGCTTTACGAAGCAGCTATACTTGCGTCCACTCATTGTTAGATAACTTTCGAAAAGCGTCTCGTATAACCCTGACCTAATTATTTTTTTCGATTGAGCGAAACAATGTCCACGTGCAAAGAACTTGCCTAAATTTTGAACCCAATTAGTTATAATTGTCTATCCTCTCCGTTGATTAACGCCAAGCTGTTCGTCTGTGATAATAACAACTTTGAGACTTTGAGCTTTGATTATCAACTTCACTCGTAAATTGTGTAAATTATGTACAGCTGAGAGATTCCACCGTGCACGATCCGGGCTGAGAAGTCAACTGCAGATCTATGCGCGCGTGTTTTTACACCAAATGTATAAATGCGCTGTGGAATTGTAGAGTTCAAGCGATTATTCATACTCAACTGTCTTCCTTCTAAACGGCGATCTCCACTGATGTCAGCGCGGAGTAAGCTTGCCTTTTTCTGCTTTTCGCCATAGGAAATACTACAGTTCACGAAGTACTTCGCAATTCGCATGTTCTCTTTCCGTACCTATATACGTAGGTACATGTTCAGAGTGATATTATAGATGTATGAGTCAAGGGCGGAAGCTAACATCTAGCATAACGATTAGATAGTACAGGTTAGGTTTAGGTATGGCTTAGAGCTCGAAAAGAAACCTCGAAGAATAACATCCTGCGAGTGATTGCGATAACATTACTTCGGTTAGCGATCCTCCAGCTCGGAGAAATTATTTTTCACGATGCGGTCGGCCGTGCCTTCAAATTGCAAGTATTTTGGCAAATTTTGTATCCCATGATCTATGCTTGAACGTTCATAAATTAGTGTACTCAAAATCCGAACGAAACGCATCTACCGATAATTTCCATATACGAACATCCATGTTGAATTGTCACAAATTTCAAATATTTACCTGAACATATAATCATCCGCGAGATCCATTTCGAGAAATTTTTGTGAAAACCAAATCAAAATTGACTCCACACCGTAACGCTTGAATATTTTTCGTGACTTCGTTGCGTAGCGTCAGCTTCATAAGCTTCGGCCTCACAGTGCGAAGCACTGGACAATGAGTGATCATTGCCCGTGCGTGTCCGCCACACATATACGAAATACGTGGAGTCTTACGACTTGCTATGCCACACGATCGTTGTGGGTGGATGGTCTACACTCCAGCTCTACTAGATGTGTTAATACGGACAAAGTTTACACCTGTACGGACAACCCGGCGTCCGAAAGTCGCCATATTATTGCTACTTGTTGCGGGGACAGAATGGCCGATGATTTATAGAATTCATAATAATGAATTTATATTTTGTTCACTCCGTAACTCCCGTCACATGCAGGCGCATGCAGTTCGCAGCCAATCGCGCAAGAACGTTGCTTGCCTATAGCTTCATTCGGTCATTATTTATTACTAAAAAACGAAAGAAAAAAATCATCCATCTATCTCGGTCGAAAGTTATTTCAAACGAATCCCATCACTCTATCCATACGCGACGCGATCATTATCTCCAATTTCTGTTTGTTCTCTATTCTCCTTTTTCTGCGCACTTTCTTCTCCAGCAATCCCAGCGATAGATCCGATCCACGTGTGCAGCGATATAGGTATGTACCCATGTACAGTCACTCACTGACTCGTTGCTAATAAAGAGGTCAGGAAATTCTATATCCATTTCTCCGGTTGAAAATTTTCACTTGTGCGTTCCGATTCTGTTTTTTTTTTTTTTTTTTTTTTCATCAATCTTGTTCATATTCTTTTTCAGCTATCGAATACTGATTGACAAAAGGTGCTGTGTACGTATGTTCGTAAACTCCGGACTCTGTTCTAACATTGAACTGTTTGAAAAGTCGCGTGATAACTATTCATTACTGTAATACAGAGATTTTAGCAAGAATCATCAGATCTGCACGAATACCTGGTTGTATGTTGTATATGTACGTATGCCGTAATAATATATTACGCAGTTTTTAATCGCGCGGTTGTAAATGTCTCTAATTGTAAAGTTTACTGACCGGGCTCGGTGCCTAAATGTCTAATACTAATTCGTCTAACTGGTAGTACATAATAAATATATACATGAATGTATATTGATATATATGTATGTATGTACGAACCGCGTCGTATGAGGAAGTAGCCGAGCTCATACCGAACCTGAGTAAGCTGACACCGAGTAACTAACGACTGTATAAGCGTCTAAACGAGGCCATAGCTGATGGTAGAAATTTGTCGATATTGCTGTTCTATCTTACATTAGTATAACGTATGTTTTAAGGATTATAAACCGTTGAAGAATTTCTTACGAAATTTATAGATTTCTATTCGGTTTTTGTCTAATTTATTCTTTCATTCGAGTTGTGCCGGTATTATCGAGTCGCACACATCCTATTACGAGATTCCATTTTTTTGCGAATATATATATTTTTTTCTTTCTGTTTATTATAGTTCTTTGGTATTTTAAATTAATTCATTCGTCTTCGTATGCATGATACAAAGATCCGAGAGCCGCGAGACTATAAAGGCTTGAGATATACATTTTTTGGGTGAATTTTAGAGGCATTCGTGCAGATTTTACCGATTCGCGTGTAAACCAGAGAGCACATACGTATATACGTGACGTACGTATGCGCATGTAGGCACGTCGAAAATAAGAGAGGAAGAAAGAGAAGGAGCAGAAGCGAAGGAGGCTACCTGCCTGTAGCGGAGACCGCGGCACGGAGCGACCTTTAATCATCCCAGAATTTACTACCTTCGAACACCCTTCGAGGCCCTGAGATACCGCGGCGCTTCGGCGCTCGGGTGATTCTCGGCGGGCCCCTTCAGGGCCCAATATGCCCAGTCTGCGAACGCGAAGGCCCCAATTGGTCCTCACTGTAAAACCGAAGACATTACCTAAGTATTTTGTGTATAAAATCTCTTGCTGGAGCAGCAGGGCTGCGTGAGCAGCTTATAAATCAATTTTATGTTTCCTTTCGGAACCATATATATATGCGTTCCAGTAAAGTACCCAAGGAATGAAGGAACTTGCGCGGGAATTTCTCTGTGACCGTCCGACAAGAAATTCACACCTAGACGTAGTATATTTGGCACGAATACTCATAATTGGATAGGATCGCAAGGTCGCCGGGTGGTAGGTGCCAGCGTAAAAGAATTCCTGACCTCATATAACAACCTCTGCTGCACGCCCTGTACTATAATCATCCACATCGCGTCATCGACCCTGCACATTGCAGCACAGAATTGTATAATAATAGACCGAAAAATAGGGCGTTTGAAATTTCCCGCAAATCCGGCAATCGAACGAATGATTTTTTTTTTTTAAATATAAGAGCGTGACGCCCTGATTGTCGAGATGAAAGATAGACGTCTGCAACTGCTATGGGAACATTCCGTTAACGTGTAGCACCGTTTCAATTTCCCATATAACCTACTATTTGAATTTAGTGGAGTTTGGTACCCGGCCGCACCGCACGGTACCAAACTCCACGATTACAATTAATTAGGAGAATTTTTCAACTGTCAGTTATCGTACATAACCATTCCTGTATATAATGCATCCGGGTATACCTATACACTCGTACATGCATGCGCATACATAAATAAGGCATAGATACCTTGCCTACTATGCATATAGCATACCTACTATATTTGTCGAGGAGGCGCTCAACTCAAACCGTTACAAGACAAAACCGGCAGGACGAGTCCTCGTCGTTCCTCTCTCGCTTTTGCTCACTATACTCGCGTCCGATAAGCGGTTAGGTTAGGGGGCGCTTATAGAGGTTCTTTATCGCAGGAACTGGAGCCCGAGTTCTCAGTTCGGAGTTCTGAGTTTCTGAGGTCCGCTATCTCTCAGTGTTGGTACACGTATATGTCACTAGCGTGTCTCCATAGGTATAATGTATGGGCATCAGCAGCCCACCACCAGTGCAGTATGTTCGAGTTATGATAGGATGAAGATATCAGCGTGCACACGTTGGCCCAGCTCGCTGACGGTGAGAGTGGAATGTGGCTCCTCTTGGATCCTCCGAGTTCCTGAGACCTGGGTGTCGCCCCCCCCCCCCCCCCCCCCCCCCCCGCTGTCGCTCGCGCGTTCTGTCCTACTCTCCTCTGCATATAATACCTACTTGCGAGAATATCAAATTCACGGTTCACAATTAGCGCCACTAGAGGCACGAGTGACGTAATTCTAGCTCGTTAAATACCATCGCTAATATGCATATGCTGGGACGCCGGGCAGAATGTCATTGATGAATTCGGGAATCTCAGATTCATTTATCCGTCGTTTCATTTATTCTTCTCGCAGATAATTTCCATTCGCACGAATCTCTCGGTCGAGTTATGTGACGGAAACTTGACGATAACTGTTAAAAATTGAAGGAGAAAGAGCGGGAGGAAGAGAACAGGAGGGGCTTCCCGGGGCGCCAACAACCCTCGTTACTTCACTGCTTCAAGAGCTATATGACTACGCGAATGAGGAAGAGAGAGAGAGAGAGAGAGAGAGAGAGAGAGAGAGAGAGAGAGAGAGAGAGAGAGAGGAGTAAGACGGGCTGGTCAAAGAGACCGAAACACTAATCCGTCCCAAGTCTCCCTACAACGTTATTCGACGCACGCATCACCCGCGATCGTCAAATCCCGAAGGTTTCGTGCCGACGAGATCAAATCAGAAGGTTAGGGTCGCGCTATCTCCTCGTTGCACCCCACTACCAACGTGCTTGTACCGATTTTATACCTCCGTGACACGGATTACCGGATTTGTACATCCAAGACGGAAGATAAAGAGAGATAGACCGTTTCTAGACAGAGAGAGGGAGAGAGAGAGAGAGAGAGAAAGAGAGACAGAGCTTTATTTATCCATGGTAATATTGGGAGAGCCAAGAGCATATTGAGGTAGCGATACATTACAAAATATAGGATGGTGAAGAACCATGAGCATATGAGACGAAACAGAAAGTATTCAACAAAGTAAGTGGATAACGAAGCACAGAAAGCATTATGAAGTACACAGAATCACGAAGAACAGGAGAGGAGATAAAACGAAATAAAGCAGCGTGTTTAACCCAAAAATTAGGAATAAATAAATAAATGAGCAATTGCAAAACCGACAAGGCAAAGCCTCACATGCACTCGATCGACCCGAGCAAGCAGTCGCAATAAAAATCACAATAACAATCGGCCGAGGTCGGTAATGAGAATCAGTCACCTAGGCAAAAGGTGCAGAGAGTACAAAAATACAAAAAATGTGAAGAAGTTACAATAGATAAAACGGCAGGGTGAAGTGCAGGCTTGAGTTGATGTAGAGAGAGAAAGATAGAGAAAGAGAAATAGTATTTTGAAACACGTTTCTCTTCAGTGACATGGAAACAAACGCGGTAAAAATTTGCAATGCATCGGTATCTGGATCGGTAGATATCTGTTGCAGTGGATGTGCAGGACATACAGACACGCGTGCATGTAACCCGTACAGATTTCTACTCCACCGGAGTCTCGCGCCGCGCAAAAGGCATTCCATCAAGAGATGGTATCGAGAGGAGTGCAGCGGTTCACAGTAGAAGAGGTCCATCGAGTGAGAAAGGCGTAGGGCAGGTATAAGTATGCAGTGAGAGTGAGCAAAGGAACGAGGAGCGAGGAGCGAGGAGAGTCGAGGAGAGAAGAGAAGAGGAGAGGACAGGCGCCCTACACACAACGGGAGAAGGGAGGGCGGCAAGAGATATTAAAGGATGTTTCGCCGCGCGGCACCAGGAACGAGTAAGCGATGAGAAGAGGTGAAGGAAATGAGATGGAGGATACCGTAAGATAAAGAGAAAAAGATACAGGGAATAGAGCGAAGAAGAGACAGAGAAAGAGAAGAGAGGAGGAATAAGGCATCCTGCTGCGGTAAAGAAGTAGTGTGTTTCCATGCGGTGAGAGTCCTTGGTGGGCTCGGCTGGTCCTCTTGTACGTGACTCTTCGCGTAAGGTAAGGCAAGGTAAGGTAAGGTAAGGTAAGGTAAGGTAAGGTAAGGTAAGGTAAGGAAAGGTGGGGTGGGGTGGGGCTGGGTGGGAGAGACTGTAGAAAACCAAGGTTATACTCTGAGACTGAATTGGTTACCTGCCAATTACGAAAATCATCTATCTGCGATGAGAAGCCACGTTTGGCGTAGGAGAGAGAAAAGCGAAGAAGATGCAAGAGCAGTTTATTCGTTTAGGTTAAGTTTGATCTCAGCCGTTGACGGTTATGCGCATAGCTGCACTTTACTGTGATCTGAGCTGCCGTCCGGCTCTGTTCTGTTAACTTCAGTCTGGTCCCGTGCAGTACGTTGCTGCGGGTATTTAAACTGAAACGTGTATTCGGTAGATATGTAGGTAGGCAGGAAGGTACGTTATTTACATACATACATACACACATTAAACGCACACGCATACCGCGGATGATCATCTTGAACCGTTCAAATTCAAACGTTTCGGCTCAACTCGGCTCACGCTCGGTTATCTTCGGACGGAACTTGAATCAAAACTAAACCCAACCGTCACTACATACCTACCTACTTCACTTTCCAAATACTTATTATATAATCGGTTTAGGTTATAGACCTGTCTTTCCTGAAGCCAGTTCTGACGCTAGACAATGATTCGTCGGACCAGATTTTAGTTATTGCATAATGATATAGCCTCCTACGTCCGGTACCTATCTCTATCAACTTGACGAATTTTAACATCTTTGCTCAGAGCCGTCCTTCCATTAGAAGCAATGAACTATGACGACGACTGTATTCAACGACGAAAGACGCTCGTGTTAGTAGAAATATATTGAGTATGTGTATAGAAAACTTTGAACTTTCGCGCCTCGCGCGGCGATTCTCGTTAATTCCCGAAGATGCGTGTCCTTGTCGCGTTCCCGTCGTCTCGGTCTACCTCCTTCGGTGGCTGCAGCGGCCTTCCTGGACCATAAATAGCGAATCCTTACACATAGATGGGTTTAAAGGTCTGGTATGCCATGCTGCTGGAGCTTTAAGTTGAGACAAGGAGGTCGGGCCCGAGGTATGCGATCTATATATGTATGAACGCGTATACCCATACCGACGAACACGAGAGAAATGCACGCGGCGATCATCTGTGTATATCGCTGAACTTGCCGGCCCACCTTCGCAAGGTGATTCACTGCAAACCTGGTGCACTGAGCTCAACCAATTGTTGGTATCCCGAAGACGGAACCCTCCAGCTTGTAAACAATGTTCGAGGAATCGAAATATTTCCCTTGTTTTTTTCGATTCTCATCAGATTTCATCACATTGGAAATGATTTTGACCGTTTTTTTTTCTTTCGTATCTTTTCTGTAATCGTGTAGCATAATACGGCGTTCGACGTTGTTAATATGTCCGCGTCGAAGGATCGTGATGGGAGAAAAACCACAACCAGCCAATCTAACTATAATCGTTGTTGTCAGACGTCAAGCATGAGTTTTTCTTGCAGAGAGTAAAGCAGCGTCAGTTCTTCCCTCGCGTTGCGAAGGCCGCTTCTAATTGTAAAAGAGAGAGAAGGAAAGAGAGCCACGAGAGGAGGAGGGCCGTAAAACATCACGTTTCACATTTATAGTTCCCGCGCGAGTATACCTTGGCCAAGCCAACAGTGGCAAACCTTAGCCTAGGTAGTGCCCCGGACATGATTTATGGAAATGCTTCCTGGAATCACTCAAGTTCCTTTATTAGCCGAGCCGCGACTAGCGACCAACCTAGACAGAACCACGAGGCTCACTCGATAATCTGTGGATCGGTTTTTCCTCAATGCTCAATACCCTCTACTCCTCTTGGAGATGCGCTCAAGGATTAGGACTGAGCGCCGGACAGGTTGGAAAACCTCCTGGCGCGTTGGACCCCGAAGTATTTTTCAGTCGGAACCCACCCAATCCTTTTGAAATTAGGGGAAAGTTAGTGAAACGATGTTACAAATTCGGTTCCGCTCGTTTCGCGCTCTATCAACACTTGGCACGAAATTGTGCTGATACGGTGAGATGGAGAAAAGTATGCCGGCACACTGTACCTACCCGAGGATCGTGATTATTCGAGTAAATTGTTGAAACCACGTTGAAAGAGAGAGAAAATCGTTAGGGATTTCTTGGTAAAGACGTAATTTATTCAGTCCTGAGGTCCAGCAAAGACTCCGACTGGACCTGGATTCTCCCTCTAAGAGTTTTTTCCGACGCTTTATGTTTACTGCCTTTCTCAAATATCCACAACTCGAATTAACGTCGACGGGAATTTTTTACCTGGGAAAATAATCTCAGAGCTTCACGTTCGATAAAGACCTGATCGTATCTGACATGACATAATTCACATAACAGTAAATATCGCGCGTGAACGAAGATGAATTCGTGCTTAGGTAGGTATATATTTTCGGCTTTCGCGAAGCGAGGTTGAATCGTCGAATGCAAAAAGGTGCGAATTTCAGAAGGAGGACTGTCCTCCAGAAGGCGGTGCTAATTCGGAGAATACTATATAATTATCGTGAGAAAGACGAAGCATGAATGGCGGTGGTTATTGAAAGAGATTTTTGTATTTTTTCTCCACTTTTTCACCACCCTCAAATAAGAGATGTATGTATACGGGGACAAAAAGATTGCGTGAGAGAGGATAAGGTGCACACGGTAGACTTGACTCAAGCATTTATACGTGTGATCGTAAAACGGATGTAATATTGTCTTTGAACACGGAATTATGAAATCAATATGGGATGACCGTTAGAGATATACCTATATATATATACAAATTGTAAATTCATTCGTTTTGGGTTTTATTGATCGGCGTAACGACGCACGGCCAACGAACGGCGGACGACGGTGACGTCCGGATCGTGAAATTGTTACCCAGAATAAAATACATACCGATAATAATACGCTGTAACAAAACTGTAGCAGGATGAAACGCATCAGGAAAGCCTAATCGGGAGGACGGAATTCTTGAAAGAAGTAATCAAAACAACACGACGAAATACGAAGCTAACAAGACCGATAAAATAAGAAAAGAACGGACATAACCCAGAGGCGTTTGACCCACCACGCCATAAATGCCTCAACTTGCCGCTAAAGGAACGAGTCCCATGATGGCAAAAAAACCGCGGTAGTTACTAATAATTATTTATCATCGTGGCATAAAAACCTTTGGAGAAATTACGTCGTCGTGATTCGCTCGATTATATCGATCACATTTTTTCTCCCCCGCCGATTTACTTCTCCCAGTTTTTCTCCGAGCGAAAATTTATTGAAACTGCAAACACTTGAAAATCCTCTGCCTGCCATATATCCTCTTTCCGTGGACATTTCCTCCCTCGAAGCACATTTTAATTACGTGAAGATCCTTTCCCATTCTGTCGATCGATTGCATTGGTCGGGTGCAGCTTCTATCTGGACCTGGGACCTACGATGCCGCCCTCTCATACCGTCCCGACTCTCCTTCTTCCGCCTGCATCTTTGCCACGATGCACATCCATGCAGCCGCCAAGGAATGCGGTCCTACGGGCCCACGGGCACCGGGGTTGTGTGATGGTCCTGGAGTCCCGGTCGCGGAGCCACCTCTATACAACGAACGAATCTACCAACGAGCCAACCAACTAACCAACCAACCAACCAACCAGACAACCAGCCAACGAACCAACAAACTCTCCGAACACCATGCGGAACAAGAGAGACGGAGCTAAGGACTCTCCTTCGGGGGACGAGCGGCGGTGAAACGGCAGGACCTCCCTGGACACATCGTGGAGGTCCTTTCAGCCTCGGTTTCGAATCTTCAGACTAAAACCGATGAGGAGAAAGAAGAAAGAGGAGAGAAAAAAAGAAGATGGTGAGGAAAAAGGAGAGATACCTGCCTTTTTTCTAGCCTCATCACGGGCCAGTGATGATGAACCGAGGGGAGCATGCTATAGTCTCCTTGGTTTTCATCGACGAGAAAAATCAAGTTTTTAATATACTTTACTATGCAAGCTGTAGTGAGAAGGCCTGGCGTAGATGCCACTGCAGCGATTATGTTCGTCTATCTTCAGTGAATGAAGTGTTTTGTTCCATCATTTCTTGTACAGGTCGGAAGCAACTTTGACAAAGGTCAGTTGATATCAATGCCGGACGTTCACGCGTACATAGTGATATCCGATGACAGTTAGGTATTAAATTTCTTTTCAGATACCGAGGACCAGGGGTTGATAAGAAATTCAGTAAATATATTCCAGCGGTAGGGCGTAGGTGGTCGAGTGATAGCGGTACTTTGAAAGTATAACAAATATACAAACACATATGAACATTGCATCGTATCGTTTTCCCTCATTTCTTCCTCTCTCTCTCGCTCTCTCTCGGTTCAACTTCCACCTCAGAGTTATTGAAAATTACCTGTGTTTTTCTCTGTCCTGTAATAACGTAGTATGACGGACTCTGCGTGATCAGGCCAGCAGAACAAAAAGAAAGAAACACTTTTGCTTGTCTTTGCCTCGAGCATTGACTTCAGTACTTCACCTCATCGCACAGGTACGGAGTTTTGAAATTTTTCGCCAAGAACATCGGACCTTCTCCGCCAACGGAGAACCTTCACCAACTTCTCCCGATCCTCACGAAGAGGAGAACATCTCTTATACGCCCGTGGCGAGGTTTCGTCGGTTAGACCACCAGTGCGTGGGAGAAGACCGTTGGAAGAACGGATCTCGAGGGGCGTTGGTTCGTTGGTTCCTCTTGCATTTTTTCGTGGCTCAATCGGCCTGTTTTCTCTGCACGTATGCAGGAATAGGAGACGGAGAGATGATTTCCATTTACAAATATCCAGGACTCCGGGCTATACGTGAGCCATGAATTTTTGAAAAACCGTGTTGACATCGCAATAGGTTTCCGCGTGGTCTTCTTTCCATCGGTATTTCAAAATGGCGATTCTGCTCATACTTTCTCACGTTTCACTGCAGCATACAGACGTGCCATGCTCGAAAGTCGCGAAGCTTAATTAAAGCCCGACCGCGGGTGGGCATGCCGATTCCCCCTTGAAAGCTGACCTTTGTCGTTCTCCACGTCTCGCTCTATACTCGAATGGCATAGCATAGCATTGCTCGCGCTTCTTTTGTCTTCATTCTCGCACGCTACTTGTTACATGCGCAATACAATTCCCGATAATTCACATCCGATCCTTCCCACGTCCCGCGATTGCTCGAAAAGGACCAAATATATGTTTTCACGGGAAACAAACTTCCTAGGGGCATGTGAATTTTTTCAAATGAGACAAAAGTTCCGGGGATGAAGTCACGAGCGCACCAGTTAATTACCCAATTTACAATATTTACTCAAGGGGGTGCGCAGGCTGCCCTGCAACGTAAGGATTCTATAAATAGGATGTCAGAAGGGAAACGATTAGTTTAAAAGTAATAAAACTCGTTTTTAACTCGAAGACGCGACGAAGACGGTCCGGACTTGATATAAACGAGAGCTAACCCTATAACCCTAACCCTGACGAGACAACGCGAGTATGTAGAGAAGTCAATGAATCTGTTGGCCTTTTCCCATGCTCGAGCACGCGCAACCGCCTTAAAGCACGGTAGCGTCTCTATAAACTTATAAATTTCACTCATACGCGCACGAGAGACCTAGACTATAGTGTACAACCAAGTTGATTGCATTACCCGAGGCTGACTCATATTTATAATAACACGACACAAAACTAACGCATACATGAGCATTTAACAGGAGTATGAATTCGGCTGTCTGTATATTATTATCAATGGCCGCGCCTCGTGCTGTCGGGCTGCAGTCCCTAGCTTGTTTCTCCATTGCCTGAAAAACGGCCGTTACTGACCTCCTTATGTTCAAATTATTTCAAATCATTATCACTCCCGCGCGCAGCTAGCCAGCCATCTAATACGCGTAATTCATCGTATCTGGTATATATTGGTCCAGCAAAATTGATTAATTAGAAGAAATGAATAAACAGATTAGTCCGCGAACGTGTGAATCAATTTACGAAGCCCCGCGACGCTCTGCCGCGAAGTTTCGACTTGGCTCAGATGGTAGCCCGGTATAGAGAAGCGGGAGGATCTTTCGTGGGTCATGGTATAGATATAGATAGGTGTCCGCGTACATATATTGCAGCGGCAAACTTCTGATAAAGGCTAAATTACTGACCAGCCGCCCCTTTATTTTTCTTGCCTTTGGGCAACGGAGTTCAATTTGCTCTTCAGTGCCTTCTCCTCTCCTCTCCTCTCCGTCTCTCTCGCACCTCCGTAACCAAGAAAGCACACTCATTCTCCGTCGGGCTCTTCGAGACGTTCGAGGGCGGCGCGGCGGTAACAAGGCGGTGAGACCTTCACGCGCGGCCAAAGAGCTCGTCGAATATATACTGCCTACTCTACTATACCTGCCTACCACAACTATACTATGTACCTATGTACCCCTAACACTCTCGCACAGTTCATTTTGAAGACTTATAACTGTCGATAAACTTGGGAATCGATGATTAGAAAGAGAGATTAGGGATTCGAGGTGCAGACTTTGAACACTCTCCGGTAGAAACCAATCATTATTTCTCACGATGAGGTGATGTGTCTCTCATTAACCCCTACCAAGCGTATGTTTTTCTTTCGATACATTTTATTTCAGCTTCAGTTTCATTGCATCGATGGTTTCGAATTCGGAAACTAAAATGGTATATAGTACTGATCAGCGAAGTTAAAATACAAGAGTACAAAATGGGGGATCCAATGCGGCGGACGGAAGTTTAAACGGCGCGAGAGGAAAGTGTGCTAGTCCGTAAATCACATGAAATTGTTAATTTTGTCTAAATTTAAATATTAGTCTCCGGATACGAGAACTGTGAAATGGACAGTGCAGGATCTCGTGCGATGGGAATCGAATTTTTGAGTGAAATTGCAATGTTTCAATTAACAGCTATACATCACGCATCGCATGTCATGTTATACGCGTGTTGCTTGATCTTTGTATTAGACCGCAAGTTTTTTTCACTCATCTTCTCCTTTTCTTATTCCTTTTCTTTTTTTTGTTTTTTTTTTTCTCAATCTTATATTGGTGATCTCGGCAGCGGCTGTTTACCCGCCTCGGTGTCAAATATTGGCCGTCCACTCGGACCGGGCAACGCGATACCCCGGAATGTGCTTAAAATATTTAGGATATTTAAATAAGAGGTAAAAGGTAAAACAGCGTTCCGAACCACTTGAGAATACACAACTTCTACGCAAAGCCGCGTTCGAGATATACCACATACATACCACCGCGCCGGTACCGATACCCACATGTCCCAGGAAATTGTCCGACTGCACCGAATCATCAAATATTTGTAAGTAACGTGCAGCCCAAGCACGAGCCGTTGCCGGTGCAGCGTATAAAATAAAATCAAGAGAAAGTGCTCCTCGAATTTCCGATCGTTTCGTACGTTCTTATCTTTTTCGCACCTTCAAATACAGCTGCGGAGGTAGCCTAAAGTATGCTCCGAGGATTTGAAAATTCCTCGAAAGTTTCCAACTAATATCTGCAGCGTGGATTTGAACTTTTAGCAGTTTCAGGTGTTGAAGGATCGCCGTTATAGGTAGATTAGGACGGTGGGCAGGTAGGTATACCTAATGCGCTTGCCCCATAGTTTTGTGCTTGAACCCCGTAACCTCC
Source organism: Phymatocera aterrima (assembly GCA_963170745.1). Taxonomy (NCBI): domain Eukaryota; kingdom Metazoa; phylum Arthropoda; class Insecta; order Hymenoptera; family Tenthredinidae; genus Phymatocera; species Phymatocera aterrima. Next base: position 1,475,278 of record OY720668.1, read on the forward strand.
CTTTCTTTCCCACAGTTTAATCCCTTTCGAGGAGTCGAAGGACGCGCGGAGGCTCGCTGAGCCGCCTCATGCTGCGGCTACGGCGTAGCGGCAGCCCGTCAAAATACCAAATAGAGAGACCCGTTTTCTACCGTTCTTGGAAAACGTTCGGATTTTCCCTAACGAGCTTATTTTGCCCTTGCAATAAATTTTAGACAATATACTTTTCAGCTGCGGCATACTGCTCTTTCTGCACTGCCGAGCTTGCAGAAGTGAAAACAAAAGTTGTGAAACGTACATTTCATAATTTATGACATCGTGCATTGTTTCGAAAATTTCAAAGAAAATCATTCTCATGCTGCCTAGGCTTTCTATTACATTTGCGATTCATTTGACAAATATACTTGCTTTCCGTTTCCTCTTTTCTCTCTCTTCTTTGTTTTTTTTCTTCTTCGTTTGTTTAAAAGCAACGTAAAAAAAGAAAAATACCGGAAGCTCCACGATCTATTGCTGATGCGTCCGTACAAAATTTGAAAATAGATATATCTGCAAGCATTTGAATTTGTCTGTTTTACTTTGCTTTTTTCCTCAAATTTTTTTTTTTTTTTCGTTGAACGGCGTGGTGTTTCGTTTCACAATTCGTTTTTCAGTTCAGACTTCAGTGAGCAGATTTTTCTGCACTGCTACCAGGAACGTCCGAACGGGACCGCACGGCAAAAACGAAGGCACGAAAAAGCTGTCCTATTGTTAGTTAGAGAGCGCACGAACATTGCAATACATATTGTTTCAATCTCTCTAGACACCTATAATTCTTCTCCGCGATCTAACGGTGTGTTTAAAGCACCGGGTCAAAATTATACGTTTATGGTTCTTAATCTTTTTGTTCTCTCCCTTTCTCTTTTTTGTTCTTTTTCTTGCCCCAAAACTGTTAAATCTCTCACCCGAATGGTCGAAATGGCGATGAGCGAAGGGTAAGATAAAGCGATCGAATCACGCGGAGGGCGTTTTGGGGGACTTTCATCCGAGGAATAGGAGCAAGTCTGCGGATAATGCGAAAAGAGTGTGAATTTTGAAAAAGTCCGCGAGTAGATGGATTTGCAAATGTAGATGATTTATCGAAAATGAGTGGCCATAAATTTGGACGTTAACGATTATATGATACCATAAAATTGTCAATTTGTGCAACTTTGTTATACCAACCTATCAACTATGTACGCGCCTGCAGGTGGATATTAATTTGTATACATAAATTAATTAGTTTATCAGCCTAAAAAAATCTGCACGTCGAATAAAATTGAAAATTAAAACATTGAATAAATGGAAACTAGTTTTACAGCTCTGAGATAAAACTCTGATTTTAACCTTTCTGTAGGTATACATATGTGTATTTATATGTATTGGACATTCCACGACACTCGACCATCTCGAAGTCATCGGAGAGGTTTTTTTTTTTCAACATTCTACTCATTGAATAAAGTGTCCGGATTGATTTTCAGATTTTGTCATTTATCTGTTCGTATTTAATAATTTTTTGAAATTCATTGAGCAAGCATTTTTTCAAAAATCTCAAAAGTCCCAGTGTGGATGACATAGAACAGTCCCCAATTTTGAAAAATGTGGGAAGCATTTCTTTTCCTTTTTTCTCATTCGATTCGGGATTTTGAAATTCCAAAAGCCCGAAATTGACCGTGTCACAGTGACAAATTTGGGTAATTTAATTTTATCCCATCCGTACGATTTTCCCCATACAAAATCTATCTAAATTTATCCCTGCGAGTGCGACAAGGTCGATTTTAGTTCTCGAAATATAGTCGATTGCAAACAGAAAATATATATTTGGGGAACTATAGGTATAAATGCCACTTGGCAAACATTCCGCAGGATATACATATGCTCATGTAACAGTATTGCAGAAGAGAGACGTATACCTACTACGTACATACGTATATATACCTGTGCCGCCACGTGGCGGTTTCAAACTTACAGCCAAATTAAACGATTTTAACAATTTCAAGTTTAAGAAGTAGCAGTTTTGGCATACGGCAGTAGGCCGGGACGGAAAAGAAAAAAAATGAAAATAAAGCAGTCGATAAAAGACTTGAATTTATAAAACTCGTAGGTATGTATACGAACCGCGGAGACGACAACGACCCGACGCGACGTCGGAGATTTGAATTCTGAATCACAGAACGAGAATTCCCTCGCGAGAGGCTGCTCCCGGAGAAAAGAATGTGTGGGCATATCAAATGCACTGTCATCTGTTCCATGTCGAAAAGTTTTCGACTTATTTCGTATCATAGAAAATTATAATAAAAGGGCGCGTCGTCTTCGTAATTGTTTTCTACCTTCAATCTCCGTCGACCGTTGCTACAATACATTAGGAATGAGACGGAGTTTGTCCATGATATTATCTTCATTAGGTTACACGTAGATAAACTGATAAATTTTCATTTTCAGTTATATCGGAACCTCGGGAATAGGTATGTCAAATTCTTTTCCGCATACCTACAGGCGAATGGCTGTATTTTGTCGGGCGTGAAAATTTCACGACGCGAAAGTAGTCGCGCGGACCTCGACGAAAAATTTACTCTTAAATAATCATTAACGAGTTTTCAGCACGGAATCACGTGACCGATTTCACAGTTTTTCAGAATCTCGCACTCATTTTTTTGCAAAACATCAAACCGATTTGGATTTTTTCGCAAAACAATTGTACAGTTGTCAGGAAGTGCGTTCCGGCCAACAAGATTTGGAAAATCATTGTACCGATCATTGATCGAACGTTTCGTAAAATATAATCTCAAATCCCGTCTTGCAGCGGAATAAATACCTATATCCAAAATTTGTACAATCTATACATTTTGCCCTGGCTGACCAAAGCGCACTCGCTGACTCTTGCATAGTTATTTCGTAAGATATTCCAAATCGAGTCGAAGTTTTGTAAAAAAAAAAATGAGACCGAGATCCTGAAAACTCTGAAATCGGTCAGGTGACCCCGTTCTCAAAACTCCTCATTACACCAATTTAACCGCTCCATTCGCGAATTTTCAAATTCAAAATGCGAACGACATTCGATGCAGGGCACCCGCGTTGCGTGCCACGCAAGCGAATACTTGTTGTCTCTGCAACGTATATACATATATTATATTCCTCGATGTATATGCATACGTATACGCATGCAATGTATATAGGTATACCTGTAGATTGATTCGCATCAGATCACGATACATTGTACATCGATTGCGCATACAGGCAGCAATCCTGGTACATATACCTATACGCATGATACTACGATGATGTTTCGTTTGAAATTGATACAGTAATATACAGGCGATATAACAACGCCTCACCACGATTTATGTATGTAGGTATATACAACCTCCCTGCGCGCAGCTATCGCATATGTACTGACTACCTGACAGCCTGTCGTTATTATATTATGCCAGAGTAAAAAATGAACAAGATGGAAGACTTAGGTGGTGAAAAAGAACGAGAAATTATAAGATTGAAGAAAGACAAAACTATGTATATAGCGATCGTGGGATCAAGCATGGTATATAACTCACGGCAGAAGTCTCGAAAATCGTTTTCCTTTTCTTCTACTTCTTCTTCTTCTGCTTCTTCCTCTCCTTCTGGATCTTACGGTGATCGTTTCAGACGTCAATTCAGGCGTTTATCTGGAAAATCAAAAAAGATAAATAAGAATTCGTCATAACAAGAGCGTAGTATAATGAAGAGGCGCCTGAGCATGAGAGAAAATTCAGCTGCAGAGTGCAGAATAGAAATGTAGGTGTACACCTATGTATCGTGTCTGTAATATTGATCGATTCACGACCCACGCAGGATTGCGGAATTTGATAACAAGTCGAGTATGTGCTCACAGATACGATCGAAAATGCTTCTCCCCGTAATTGCAGCTATAGCGAGTATATGTTGTACATGTGTAGATACATAGGTATATACCTACCCGTCCCTGAAGCTTATGTGCTACAAATTTATTGATGTACGATTACGTTCCATATCATACGACTATTTCTGGCGAATGCAGCCAATTTCTTCATAGATATCTCATACCTCTCACACGTATACCTGACGCTGACAAGGCTCAGCTACAATGGGACGCTTTGCCGTATGCGTTGCCGTAACTCTACACGAAGACACACACCGCGCGTTTGATTAAATCAAGCAATTCTCCCAATCGTTATCCGAGCGGTGATTCTAATTATCGAAGTACCCAGAATCATAATTTTTCTGGTTCTTCGTGTTTTTGCGATGCAACGTAGATATATGGTACACCTAGAGGTATTCGATCGTTCAGACGATGAAGCAGGAACCAGTTAATTTCTCTCAATCAACAGAATGATCGACGCTCTTCCATACATCACAATGCATACGAAATGGAAAAATTCCGGGATACCTAATGAGTTTGCGGAAAGACATTTGTCCTGGTTATGAATACCTAAAATTATTATACTCACGCGGATCACGTTGAATATTCACGAAACATGTGTCAACGTTGCGCGTTTTGCTGTTCTTTACCGCAGCCCCAGGAAATTCACATATAAGAATAATTATACTGTGCAGCATTGATCATATTATACCTATGTATGCAAGTCTGCCTCGGATACGCTATTCGTTTTTTATTCGAATACATAGTTAGTCCAGAATCGGAGAATTTAGAATTCCCAACGTCGCGTCGTGGTCGGTGTAAATCACAGGATCCACGGAAAACGATCGAGACGTGGTCAACTAATTAAACTCCATACTCACGGAGTAGAAAAATTTCTTGAGAATCTATCCTATCCTTTTCTCCTCATCTAGGCATATCGATCTCTGCACCCTTGGGTATGCCTTTAATCTTCGACCAACATGGTCGAATCAACGTGATCCCATTTTATCAAAAGATTCCTCCGCGCCTCACCTGCGTCGATATGTATTACATAGGTGTACATCTCCACATACAAAGTCTGATAAAATTCTGGGCGCCGAGTTGGCCCGACTTTGCGATAACGAGAAATATTTTCATCTATAGATATCTCATACCCATGTCACATATTTGTACAATGTATGGATCTATGCCGCTGTTAGAAAAACGGTGTTTGGGGGAGGTCCACTCGAATTTTGGTCTCCATGTGTTTGAGATTTTTTGTATCAATGCAACACGCTGAAACCGTACATGTACCTACGATTGGAAAACTTGATTCACATACGAAAGACGAACTGCAGCGTCCTGCGGTACAATTTCATCATGAAATATATCAACCAAATGGGAGGAAACACGCGCATGGCACGATTTCATTCCATTTATTTTCACTGCGAGAAAAAACAGCTGTGCACGAATATTAGACACGAACATTATATACTTGTATATACATATGTGGAATAAAAAACGGTAGTTTCTATCTTTTTCGGTGTGGGCACACATACCTATTGGCGTCCGGCGAAATTCCTATCGATCTATAAAGCGTATCTTTTCTATCATCTCCTGTGATATCATCGGTTTATCAAAATTTGTATATACCTATATATAACATGTATTCCGCACCGCGGTCCTGCGTGCACAATCCAGAGAAAGAAAGCGAAAGATGGAGATAGAGATGGAATTGGAAATGGAAATGGACATGAAGAGAGAGAAAGAGAAAGAAAGATGTAATATAAAATATACTAGCTGGCATGTGTACCGGCGAGGAGACCAACGCGACGATATAATAAATATACTGTACTATACGTATATACACTATACTGTATATACTGGTATACTGTAGGTACGTACTAGGGCGGAAAACACGTGTCCAGACTTACAAAAATGCCTGCGGCGACTATTTTTTTCCACCTCTTTCTACTTTTTTCTTTTCAATTATGTATCGTGTATACGTGTGCACTCGCTAAGTGAGAATTATCTCGAAACAATTCATCTTGACGAACTCATGTGGATATACATATACTATACTAATTCTCTTTTCATTTCATGTTATTCGTAATTGTACACAGGTACATCCGTCACGATAGGTTTTCATGATAAGAATGATCCAACGACCACCCTCGCCCCGCACCCGCTCTTCGGGATTTCGACGCAATCCATCCCCAACTTTTCATAACAGAAAAGGAGAGAAAGAAAGAAAAGGAAAGAGAACAGAAGTAGACAACTTTCGGCAAGTGTCTACGACATAATTTTCTCCCCTGAAGATGATATTGCACTATGTTGTGAAGGTAACCCGAATCAGGAGTGCCGGAATGCTCGATAATTTCGAAAGGTAATCAAGATGGCAGCGAATTCGAAGTTAGAAAAAATCAAAACATCCAAAATCGAATGTGGCTTTTCCATTTTCACACGTATCGTACGCGCGCCGCGCCGTACGAAAGAGCTGCGGTGCAGAAGTTTAGTGGATAATGTAATAAACCCGAGTCGGCCGTTTTCCGCGCAAATATTCATCGCCCGAAAGCGCAAAGGTGAAGATACAATACAACACGAATACCACGATGGTGTATGTACGTGTATACATACCTGCGCAATCTATTATTATACCCACGTCCACGATACAAATGATTTCACAGCCTTAATTCTTCGAAAGTTTGACAGGTGAAAATGAGCTCCCTGTCCATTCTACGGTACCTACTGCGGACTATCCCAATTAACATTCTTCTCCTAGGACCAATGAGGGTATAAGTATCTGATTTAGGAGCTCAAATCTTCCCGGAATCCAAAACTCACGTCGAAGCCACCGGTACAACGGAAGAAGGGACAAGACGAAACAAAAGAACAAAAACCACCCTCGATTCGCGATTAATCGCCGTTTTGAACAATCGACGATCAATTAGTGGGAAATATTCACGCATACGCGGAGGTACGAAATTCTGAGAGGAACTGTAACTTATACCCGCGATTCAGTCATATAGGTACAGAGATGATATAATAGGTCGATGAACAGCAATAAATTGTCCAATTTCCGACAAAAAATAATATATAGGCGTGCATACGTACGCACACTATGGCACATCAGTGAATGCATTTGTGCCTGTGAGTATATTTGAGGTCATAGGCCGTGGCTCACGTGGATGTATGTATACTGCGGTATCATTTATTGAACCAATTAATAAGATATCGCCTACCGAAGAAGTGCGATAACTATACGTGAAAAAAAAGAGGAGAAAAACGAAGGAAAACGAATAAAGAAACCAGGGAAGAAGAAGAAGTGGAAAAAAGAAAAGAAAAAACAAGTAATACCACCGCAGGGCGTCCAGGCGTTCACAAACATTCCTATTGCGTGTGTATCCTACCTAAATGCGAGGAAACTGTATATATAGAGATACGGTCAGAATGTCTCAGATGCTCCGTGAATGTATGTATATATACATACACGTATATAGGTACATATAACATGAGTCCGCGCGTCTCATGCCGTTCCTTCGTCCTCTCTTGCATCTGTATTCCTCCAGATAGTCTTTCAGGCTCTCGGCGCAGCCCTGAACACGGTGCATTCTGTTGAGCGCGAGCGCGAGCGTGAGCGTGAGCAGCGTGAGCGTGAGCCGGGATGCTGCCGTCCCCGGTCCCGTTCCCATCCCCATCCCCGTCCCCGTCCGCCCCCACCCGAGGCGCATCCATTGACGCCTTCAGTCGGCGTTTATGAATGAATGCCCCCCTTCCCGCCTCGCTCTCTCACTCGCCTAGAAGCGTATAGAAGCCTGTCTTCCTCGCCTCTATATGTGTGCATACGTATGTATACATGCTCGCGGGAGTGTGTGCGTTCTGCATGCGCCTTCGCGTACACGTGGTATACAATGTTAATTAATAATTTTGTAATCCGCTGCTACAGTGCAGTGCAGCAGATGTCGAACGGTTGGTAGGTATGTATGTACATACGCACTTGCGTATACCCGCGTGTGTACGTACCTGCGTACGAATAATTGTGCGGGCATTCGAATTTAGCGCCGCGAAGTGAATAAGCGATTTTCTACGGAAATTTTAACGATCAAACGAAATCTTTCGTTCTTCTTTTTTGTTCTCGTTCGAAAAAATTCAGTCCGTTCGTTGCAGCGATTCCGGACGAGTCTCAAGCGGTAACCTCAAAGTCGCCGAGAATAAGACAAAAGTATAAAAAGAATTGATATGCCGCGGAAGACGAATATCATTTTTCAACGTAGGTACAGCCATGGGTAACCTATATCATAACCGACGGGCGCACCCGTAAAAATCGTCGGGTTTTGTTCCTGCATCAGCCTTCATGTGGGCGTATATAGGTATAGCGGGAAGGATTTGGCCGCAGCGCGGCGCAGCGAGGGCGGTGCGGCGCGGCGCCATGACTTGAGAACCGCGGGTAGTGTGATAAGTGAACGCCGCGAAAAACGACACGCCGGATATGAGGTCATATATTATACGCTCGAAATATACCTACCTACAGACCTACCTACTTATTTACTTCTTGTGCGAAAGTACATACGAAACCTACAGTGTAGGTTCCTATCAGACCTACACGATACCTACACTGATGCAACCTATGCGCGTATAATTATTATGCTAGTATTTCACGAAGAAACAGAAGGAGAAAATGAGTACGAAAAGAAACCGAAGTAGAGGGGGAACCGAATAACAAAACAAAATCGAGTGCGTTGTGCGGAATATGTATCAATGATCTGCACGAGTCAAAAATTGAAGACGAACGTGACGAAAGAAAGAGGGAAAATCGTAATGGTAAAACAACGAGCAGCGAGATGAAAATTGCAGTCAAGTTTTGGAATCTTCTGTGTCAAGTTGGAAACATTAGACTAATTCACCGCAAAGTGAAACTGAACATGAACAACTATTTCTATACTATATTACGTTGTATTATACAATAATAATGTAGAAGGTGGTGTAATGTATTGGATTATGTTTCATGCGCGTGTACTTATACACAATATACTTACTACATATCCATGTGTACCTGTTATAACTGTAACCTACTCCCGCGCAATTATGTGGTATACATATATTATATATATACATAATATTGAAACTTTGGTCTTCCTGTAAGTCTGACCATAGTTGACCGTACAGTTGACCACTTCCCACACAAACTAATCGCGTCTAAGCTTCTATTATCAAGAACCATATAAACGCTTGCACTAATAACCAGGCAACGTTACATACTCGATTTGACGTTAATTTATTCAGTTTTCTTTCTTTTTTTTTTTTTTTGTAAATATAATTGCGGTCTTTCAATTATCATCATTATTATTGTTATCCGGTAAAGTAAGCTTCCGCTCTGATCGTGGCAGTCACATTTGTATAGGTAGGATTCCATTTTTCCTCACTTCCCTGTTCGTCGTTAAGTAACATTGGATAATTATTAGTCATCGATTGAAATTTTCTCATCGTAGATCTCGTATCCTATGTTCGTTTGCCGCAAGCTATTGATTCATCTATTTTCAACCTGCGTGCGATTATTCTGATAAGGTGAGAAAATGAGATTGAACATATACGTATAGAATAAATGAAAAATTGCAACGATGCAACATTGCGATATATGCATGTGTGTCACGGAGCGACCGAAATACGACCGAATTATTATAATCTTGAACGAATGCGATGAGTGTTATATATACATATATATATATATGCTTGTACAGGTGTTAATAACATAAAATTGTTTTCTGAACGAACTGTACGCGTAGTACTTATTATAGGGTCTCACGTGAAACTATGCGCGTTGTAAGCGAATGCCACCGCATAAAGGTATACATACATACATATTTCGAACGCTACACCACAGCATAATATAATATAATGTACGATGTACCTGTATAGGTTAGGTATATTCGTGGGGAGAGGCGTAAGAAACGATTCTCGAAGCATAAGGTGTATGTACATACGTACTTATACCTATATTTGTAATGTAGATATAGATATATATTTATATACACATGTAAACGGCGGATACATAATATATATATATATACAGGTAGGTATATACTCTGGAACATACGTAGTACTCGGAATATTGGTACATCAGTTATTTTCGATTTAAACACGTTGTAATAAATGTTTAAATAACAATACACGTACGTACGTTCCAAATGTACAACGTGGTATAACGAAGCCGAAACAAATTTCGAACTCTACCTATTATGTATGTACTACGTATGTACAACATACTGCGTGTGACTTATTTCGCGATTCATTGTAATTCGTATTTCAATTATTATTACATATTATGATGAAGAGCTCTGGGGTGTATATTGTGGGGAATTTTAACCGTATGCACAAATATTATTGCCATACGATCCATTGAAGCAGCAAATGTATGTACATACCCAATACCTATATACCACGATTACTTACAATTAGTATAATTTGATAACCCGCGTGCACATAGTATATTGTTACAAAGGGTGAAGTCACCCTTACATTCATCGCGCGCAGGTCTAGTAGTCATCAATGATAAAAGTCACGTTTGATTTACAAATGAACTATCGGTCGCTGCGTCAACCATCATTATTGTAAAAACAGTCTTCGAAACGATAACACGTATCTCGAATACAGCCCACTTTTATCTATTCGTTCAATTCGCCTGTCTGTCCACTCTATTTCGCCTAGGAGCCCATTTTGATTGCGTTCAAGACTAGTTTCGCAATAATATTGTATTTGTTCGTTGAATCAATCCTGGAGAATTGTATTCGCCATTTTTTATTTAGAAGACTTGTCGTTCTTACTGTGGAGATTTAACTTTTCAAGCTTGCCATTCTAAATCAATTGAATTACAAATTTGCAATTCATATGCATATAGGTATGAAGTATAGAATACTCGTGTTATAATATATACATTTCAGAGTATATTACCTACACGACGTTGAATTCGCATCTAGGTATGTATACAATGTACACACTTGCAAAGAGATAAGGAAATTTGAAACTCCGCGAATCATCATCGTCGTGTAAAAATCTGTACCTACAGGGTGTGTCGAAGAAAATGTGCACTTTTTTGTTGCTGCTGCCTTGTTGCCGAAAAACAAGGATTTGAAAAATGATTCCAATGACGAAGGTGCGGCAAGATATTCTCTAACCGGAAAGCGTTAAGTAATAGAAGTCTCTTCGTCTGGAAAAACAAGCATCGCACAAACTGCAGATCAACGCGATTAGATTCTATCCGATTTCCAGAATTGGCTTGTGTTGTGTGTGGTTTTTTTTTCCACGCACCGGACACAATCGCTGCACAAATTCTCGATCGATTGCACGATATCTAGATTCTAGATTGTATAAAAATTTAATTAATGCATATCGGACACAATCATATGAACGCCAACGCGTCGGACAAGATAATAACTATTCGAAAAAAAGAACCTATCGCGTCGTATAAACGGGCGCTGCGAAGCCGATCTCGTTGCTTCTAATATGTATAATATACAATATTTATAGTTGACGACGGTGAACGGTCGCGACTGGCTACTGCAGTCTTCCAAATATGCGATACTATTATTATAATACATCACGAGCTCGTGTATAAGACTCCAGCAGGCGCGCGGGAGAAACCGCGCGGCATAACGAACTCCAAACTGAAACGAAACTGTGCAGACATATTTGCCGGGGTCGTTGAGGGAATAATTCCAGGAAGGGAGGTTGCATAGTCGTGAGAGAGATGATGAGAGAAAAACCGAAAAGAAAGGAAGAAAAAAGGAAACTGGGGTCCGAGCCGTGTAGCCCAGAGGAGGGCCAAGTTAGGATAGGTTTCGGCTGACAGAGTAGACCTTTAATGTACCCGCATGGACCGAGAGGAACTGCTGCGATGCAGCGACCGGCGTAAATGCCCTGTTAGGATCTTTTCACTTCTCTTCTTCGACCCCGCGCCAGTATACGCGTCAATATACCTATATAGGTATGGGAGTTGGATATGAAATGAAGATAAAGTATAGCAGAGCGGAGCGCACGTACGCGTGGTGTGGTCTGCGGATAATGCGGCATGCGTGCCTCTAAAGTTTAGATCATCCGAATGGTCTCCAATCTGCGAGAATATACACTGAAAATACTTAATGGCAACGAAGAAAAAACAGAGAGAATGCGATATGTTCGTCGATAGGTATGAAAAGATCACATTCATCGAAGTATAGGTAACGCAGCATCTGCATTTTTTGGCTCGATTTTGAAAAATGATACGACACATCTTATAAACGAAGAGGGGAGGCAGGTGGTCGGCGGCCCTCTGTGAATCGTTGAAAAAATGTTCGATATTGTACATCTTTGAACCAGAAAATAATTAGGAAAGATTTTTATTCGATGTCGGTGATCTCACTCAACACTATTTCATGCTTCGTGTATGCGCGATTAGGAATTTCTCATTACGAACGAGACTAGCGATATGCTGCAGGAGGACCGCGCGTTCTGTGTGTATAGTTATAGCTGATCTTTTCAGCCTCGATAATTCTTCGACGCCCCCTTTAGACTTTATAATCGATACACACATCGAAAAGAATTCCAAGATGATTCTATTATATCTCTGTATAATATCTACGTAGAACTACCGGTGCGTCTATGCCTGCACATACAGGTAGATGTAATGTACATGCCTCTCTACATTCATCCCCACATGCGTGCAATGCATGTTCACGTACGTGCGCGTGTACCTATCGGTCCTTTGAGACCTTTAATAAGGCATTAAATAACACGGTTTATGTTTATCGCGACACCCGGTTTGTAGGCATTCGTACAAGATCTGGCCCGTAACTCTTTTTTCCCCAGTTTTATACAAATACATTATATTTCTCCATGCATATACCTACTCAGACTATACGTACCGCGTATGTATTTACGCGGCATCTCGCCCGCCGCCCTACCGCGCCCCGCTCCGCCCCGCCCCTCCCCCGTATGCACATCAAACATCGTCGCACGGAGGTTGAAGCTCCTATACAACGTCAGAGAACCAGATTCCTGAGTGAAAACCCGCCTGAATTACAAACAGAATGAATGATCCTAACCAAAAACGGCCAAGAGCTAGGTACTATCTATATACCTCTTCGTTCTCAAACTCGGCGTTACAGGCGCGAGCTAGAGTTTCTCTTTCCTTGGTCGCTGAGCCGATTGCGCCACGGCATTAGCAGCATAGACTGATAGTGATAAGCACATACGCTCTGGCGTAGGTCGGGCATTTGGATTACTATTATCTATGCATCCAGCGTATCGTAGGTCAGGATTTAGAGAAAAACTATTTCCGAGCATAGTTTTCGGAGTATGCCTATGCTATATATGGTAGGTACAGAGCTGCGATAGCAATTGGAAATCGATCAGGTGTCTCTCCCTCTTCGGCCCCTTTTTTCTCTTCAATAAAAACGAATTCTTTATCCATATAATATGTACGCCATAAACCGCACGTGACAGATATCTATTATTCGCAATTGTTTTGTCCAATACCGGAAGAGACAATTTTTTTTATCCACATTTCGCGTTCGAGCAGCTGCTTGTAGACGTCATGTAAGCTAGCGTATAGAAGTGAAGTTTCAACCACAATAAAAACCAAATTGAAAGTCGAGGAGACGTACGAAACGGACAACGATCCGACACCTCATGCGTACTGTGAAAATAATAGGTATAAGTTATTGTATCATTCAATTGCGAGAGATCAGTTTTGGCCCACCGATACAGCTATGGAGAGCTGTGCCCGTAAAAAATAGAGTAGTTCAAGTGATTCAGTTTCCTTAATCCTGTGAACCCAATGAATTCTTTGTCCTGCATATAGTCGAGTCGCGTATAGGAGTCGTTCGAACACGAGGAGGAGGTTCAATTTCGACGCGATCCCTATATGGAAGACTTAGCGCCCGCTCATCTCAAAATTTGACCACGATCATACATAATGCGTTGCATGGTATAGGCATGTATAAGAGAAATGACATGCGGCGGCGGCGGCGGCATAATTCCTTTAGCTTCGGTCAGAGCCTGCACCCACCCACGCTCGCACGTTCTGTTTCAATGTTGAACCTACTGCCACGCCTGGTCTTTGATATATATGTACCTATAATATATATAAATTGAGCAATTACCGAGGGCTCCATAAATATTTATGAATGATCAGCATTCATGCGTCTCATTGGGACAGATATTACGCGTGAGTTAAATAAGCGCGAATACGTGCGCTTCGCCGAACGTTCCTTTATAATGCTGCTGGCTGCATGGCTGCACTACTGCATCAAAGACGTCGAATAGCATATGCGCCACTCGCTCTTATTGTCATTATATCACATATTATTATCTTCACCTTACTCGCGTCATGCTGCACCGCGACGTCGACGACCCGTACGTATAATGAGAGAGTAATGAATTAATGAAACTGCATCTTCGCTTACCAAATATATTATAGTAGGTACTGTTTATATTTTCGTTTATTACATACGTGCGTGTATGTGTAGGCAGATACCCCGCGTGTCTCGTCCTCCGACGTTCAAGAGAGAAACGAGACCCGTATAATATTGTGTTAATTGTAGTATGAGACGCAAGACGGTCTCCCCGGAAGAGAGTAATATAAATTAGTCAAAATTGAGACACCGATGTGTGCGGCTGCAACTGCAGTTGGCTCTACACTATTATACGATCGCGGTGTCAAAAATGTCTCGACCGAAAAATATACGTTCGTAATACGAATGAGAATTTATTGAATGCGGGGGATGAAAATTACCAGAAGAAAAATTTGAATTCTGGTACACGGTATGGTAGAAATTCGTTATCCGACTCGAGTGAACATGCAGAAAACGAAGCATCGCGTATTCCCGCCGCGCGCAGTAACAGTGCAGACATGACGAGATATACGATGCCCTAAGTCATGAGAAATTTCGCTAAGCGCATTTCACGCTCCTCAACTTTTCAGGATCCCTAATTCTCTCGTTTCGGCGAAGTCCTGTGTGTAGTATAGTAGGTGCCTATCCTACTGTAACCTACAGCAATCCACTATATAAGCCCGAAAATTTGAGAACCCGAGAATTCTTAGTAGGCCCTGTTATTTCTAGCCAAAGTGAGAGAAACTGAAAAAATAAAGAACGGGAAGAGGAGAGACAAAAGGAAAAGTAATATAACCGCTTCTGTCGGCAATACGAGTCGAGGATCTGCATCTACCTTATACCTGAAATTTAACAAAAATAAGCGGGCTTGGAAGACTCTCGCTGAAATATCTTATAGATAGAACCTGCTGATACCGCTTCTCTCTACTCCAGTTCGGTTGAAACAAACAGAAAACAAAGGAAAAGAAAAGAACGGATAGAGAAGTAATATAATAAATAGACCTTAAAGAGGCGGGGCGGTTCTCACCCTTGAAATCTATAAAGACTTGAGCTTCACGGTCGAGAGTTGTGACCAAATACAGAATGCGCATTGGGGCCGACCACGCCACGGTGCGGCGCGGCGGCCCTATCGGAGTGAACTTTTTTGCGTCTTTGAACGCGAGCCACGAGGACGAGAGCTGAACGCTCTTCTTGGGTCTGCAAGAGCGTCTCCTCGTGACGCGAAGGTCGCCGAAGAGACGCGAACGACTCTTGCAGAATCCAAGTCACGTCAAATTCCTGTTAAAACTAACTTTGGAAAAACTTGCAGGTCTATGTAAGTACGCTTGTTTTATACAATCAATCAACTATCGTCTCTGTTTTTATAAATCTGAAGGATTTTTATCCCAATCAATGGCCCCCGCCGCGATGTAATACTCGAAAATCGACAATCGCGTTATTATGTGAACCCAACGATGTGCAATCGTGTAAAAGCCGCAGCAGTTATAGCTTGATGGAAAAGTGGATGCAGGGCACCACAGGACGCAGCGCGGACGTGCCCGCGAAGCAGAGGCCTCAAGTATTTAACGGTGTGTTTTACCAGCAACTTAGTAGTAGGTATGCTTGAGTAATTCACTTCGCAATACTCACTGCACACCATAATATAACATACGGTACACCCAGTTTCGTAGATCCTTTACGACGCTGTGTAAGATCTCGCAGGATCATTATTTCCCCATTATATACCTTATACTCGCACCATTATACACGTTCCCTTTCAACTTGCGCTTTCGTCGGAGAATTATGCTGGATCTCTCATGCGCGTGCTATCTCGTGAAGAATTATATTTCGCGAACCACCAAGTTCCTGAGTTGTTGCGGTTCTTCCTATTTTTGGTTTGGTAGGTATACGTAAACTCGTTTTAATCGCTTGAAGAATATGAATGCGAAGAGGAGGATAAGATATGACTAAAAATCTCAATTCGACAATCGTAAAACTCTGGGAACTTTCCGTGGGGCACCAGGATACACGAGGGAATAGTACCTGCTATGACCCGGACGTTTATGTTTGATCTTGAGATGCCGCGACACTGACCCTGTGCGCTTTTCAAATGTAGACAGCGAAACGACGTAAACTGAGTGTGCTGTTTTATTTTCAACATCGTGAACTGCACGCTCGGCACCCATATGCCTAGTAGGTACGTCTATAGTTACGTAATGCGTCTCGGCGCATGATAGATAGCATGTGATATTATGTCCCGGGACAAGTAGAAGAGCCATCGAGAGACTGGATAATGAAAATAATTGAAGAATATATGCGTGCGTCCAAATTTTCGTTATGCAAGTCAGATCATCGTACAGCAATTATCTGGAATGTTCGATCCGCGGTTTTTTGCAATACATAACTTATCATTATTATCTCTCTGTATTCGTTGCACGGGTCGATTGTCAATGCGTGCAGCAGGTTGCATCAGGGCGTGGCCAAGGATTCATCAGGAATGTCGCTATTTCCTTAACGGAAATTTTCACAGAACCGCGTGCTTCGCGAGCAATGTATACCGATATACTATAAATACAAAATCTACGGCACAATAAGTATAAGTAGCCAATTAACGGATCGAGAGACGTATACGTATGTATGAACGCAGCGCTGTTCGCTCTTGCTCGATCATGCCCCCCCCATCATTGGGTATTGCTCGCTGTCAAGGTCGTCGATTATATGTACAGCATATACCTATACCTATATGTATTCTTAAGCGGATACCAAATATCTGCATGTATATACAGCAGATGTAGGTACATACATGGCTGTAAAAATTGGGGGCGATTATATTGGTCCCCGCATCATATATATGCAGCGTCTGTAAACGCATGTAACAAATTTCATCAAAGTTGATGATCAAACCCGCACATTTCCATTTCCATTTTTTGTTTTCAAAATTCTGTATCTGCAAACCTTTGAATTGTAGGTATATACGAATTTTCCAAAATTATAGTTTCAATTCATATAATATCTACCCGCTCGCGGAGAACAATACCGATTGCCGATCTGTCCACACTATATACTATACCGATAACTATCGATCGTGGTGTATATACCTGACCTTGTTATATCGGTATATAAGGAAATCGTTTATATCCTCCCGATTTTAGACTCTCAACTGCACGGTTCGACGATTTCTCACACAATACGTTGTAGCTACACTTCGAGTGGTGTGAACTGCGGGTGGTCACAGCCTCGTGGTTTCACTCCATTTTGTTATACATATCCATGCAACAATTAGAACACTGGTATACAGATCTTGCGCAATAACTCTATAACATTAAGATTATTGTCCGTCGAATATATGTGGGTGTGTATATAGGTGCGTGTGTAGACGTATACTGTACATCATCTCCGCGCATGCTGCAATGACGCAATCTATTTGCCCTGACCTTCCAATTTTTATCCGATAACGAAGGGGGAAAGCCCTGCTCCGGATTGATTATTAAAAAACACAATTCGAATGAACTCACGCCATAATGCACTGCGGAACGTCCCGCATCTTTGCTATTTAATTCCACGCTAAAGAGCTTAAACTATAGTTGACGTTGCAGCCCATCGCTGATTAGTCAGACACAGAATAGATGATTCGTGATCAATGAACGCCGCACATACTCGTTGTCAGATTATATCGGAATGCACTTTCAGCGACGTTTGCATAAAACGATGTATACCGATATCTGCAATTTTCTCCGGCGCGTGAATCAGCCATTTTTTTGTTTTTGTTTTTTTTTCTCTCTGTATCAAACTCAAATCCGACAGATTATTTTTTGCCGTGCAGTAGAAGTTACGTGTGCGTGTGTGCGTATGTGTGTGTGTGTGTGGGGGGGGGGGGGGGCCTCGCACGGTTAGCAGCGTGATATATAGTAGGCGGAAAACGGCGAACGATCCTATTTCGGCCAGATGACGTAACTCGAAGTTTTGAGTGAACCGCCGCGCCGCGCCGCGCTATGCCGCGTCGATGTATTAAATCCTTGGTTAATTTTGGAGGCGTTGCAAAGTCCGTCGGTCAATTACACGTATGTATATACATACCTACGTATCTACTTTGTATGAATCGGAGATTTTGTGAATCTACAATATTCAGGTATGATGCGAATTGATTTCCTGCAGTGGAATGACTTAGATGTAACATACGTGATACTATTATAGCACGGGTTGGCGCGGTGCGGCGGCGACGCGATATATCTAGCAAACTGTATCTTGTATATATATACACATGCATACAAACATACGTACGTACGTACATTCAGTAAGTTAAGTCCAGTAAAATATGTATACTTATGCGTATAGTAATAGAGACATGTGGCATGCCCCGATGACGTAAGTTCGTGCCACGTATGTATGTAGGTATATATACAGCAGAGGCAGCAGCAGCAGCAGCAGCAGCAGCACGTATAGTTGTATATTCACGCAAGTGTGATATATACGTATAAGGTATATAATACATATCGTACATTTCTCTGTGTACGAGATACCTATGTAGAGATTGTATACCTATACATACACGTATTACGCCGGCACCGGCGTAATTTTCTGGTGTGAACGGCCTGTGCCCTTGGAGCAGACGCGATCCTTACGTTCGGAGCGGGAAATTCAAACCAGACGTGACCATTTCTTCTAACGGCGATGATAAGACCGACAACTACTTATGGCCATTTGAAGATAGAATAAATATGTGATACATGAAGTAATATATCACGAGGAAACGTGAATCATAGATGTACTGTATATATACATAATTATCTTATAAAAATTAGAAAAATAAATTGTCTGAATAATCAAACGCGTGTGGGAGGTATTAAACCGCCCGATCTATAAATTATAGCGATATGTACATTTTTTGTCGTCAATATAACGACAACGAGGACGACGACGATGACGATGACGACGCCCCCTCGTCTTAAATTTGTCCCTTGGGTCGGCGCCAAGGTCCAGGGCGGAACTCGACCACCCGCATAACCGTAATAATATACACACGGTATATGCCATCGTGTACATAATTACATATGCTATTCACAACAGGGTCTTCGGGTCTTGCCGCAAAGCAGAGTAGAAGGCGGCGTCGTCGTCGTCGTCGTCGTCGTCGTCGCTGTTGTTGCAGCAGAGTAAAAAAATGGCTTATATCCACTGACAAAGTAATTTAGCCGCGGATCATCTATGTACATAATACGTATATCTATCTATGCGGACACATACCTATACAGATGTATACGTCGCGTTTATTGTATATGCATAGATATACGGGGAGGTTATAACGTAAACGGTTGAGTGCGGCTTGAACGGAAACGAGCCCGGGTCAGAGGCTATACACTGATAATGACGTCATCTGCTCCTCACTGGCGCACTTGTCAACTTCAATTTTTATCACGGGTATTTATCAGGAGCCTAAAGGTTAACGCGAAGAGTTGGGGATACGAAATTACACAAAATGTACCCAACTCACGGCTCCATAGGTATGCAATACTTCCATATAGATATACCTACGAGAAGTTCCATTCCCTAAGAAATTTACAAGAAAGCATTAAGAGGCGAGAAATTAACAGAACGACAAAGGCGTTGCATTCTCTTTTCCCCATCCACATCCCCTGAACACGCCTAAAATTTTACGTTAAATTGATCCATGCCGGACGACAATTTCGTCAACAAACATTCACAGTTATGATTATATTCCTCCCGTATTACCATCATCGCAAGCGACTACTATTTTAGATACTATGAGCTAGTCACTAGGGACCAGAGGCATATAGCGTCTAGCTCCCATCGCCCACGCACGACTGGTAGTTAAATGGTTAGAATCGCAGAGACCGGAAGTAGACTCGCAGCCTTAACCTAGGTCGAGTATCGTTGATGGAGTTAGTGAGAAATCCAGTTATCGCGGCTTCTGCATGAAATCTCTAACTCGAAATCCTGCAAAATGCGGCGAACTCGCGAAAATTCTCGCAAAAATTAGAATAAAAGTGTGCAGCCAATTTTTTTGTTCGTTTCTTCGGAGCTCGACATCAGACCGTACATGGTTTTTCTCATTTTGTACATTGGCAAACTTCGTAATTTGAAGACCAGCGCGAGATCGCGAGGGTTCGCGAGATTTCGAGTTCGAGTCGATACGCTGGCAGGCTCGATGAATCAGAGAGATTGTTATTCGAGCTTGCACCTATAATCCTAGCGCTCGCGCTCGTCTATCCGCACAACGACGACAACAGATATGATACAAAAGAATGTTCTTGGTTCACCCCGTAGATATCACCGCCGCAGAACGGGGGGCAACTTCCTTCAAGTAAGAAATAAGAATCATCACGCAACGTGGGGCCCTCTAGGTACCTACGGTTCTGTGCTATACCTGTATACCTGCCCTCGAAAGTTATAGTCACGGGCTCTCGTCTCCGGGGCCAGGGCCTGTGACTTGACTCGCCGGAGTCTTCCACTGTTCCTCCTCTCACGATGGTTACTGGTTACGCACGGTGCGTAGCTTTACGCATGGTTGAAGTTAAATACGACGTCGTACGCTAGCTACTACCATACTACTATACTACTATGAGTAGAGTTGCTGGATGGTGGGTAGGTATATAGGTACTATACTGTAATGATACCCCACTACGCGCGATATTCGACCACTGTGTGCAGTAGTACGTACCTACCAACCCACCTGCACACTACCTTAATTCATACTACGATCCACATAGATGGATATAGTGTACACTCCGTCCGAGCGGGGGAATGAACGCGGTGTGTGACCCTTTTAAATATCAAGAATTGTCCCCGTGAACGCTGCTGCGTATACATAATATAGCAGAATGACGGTAGGAGGACCGGGGAGAGAAGCAGCGAAGCTGCTACGCGTATCTAATTGCGTTATAGCCATGAACTCACTACGCGCACTCCTTTGTACTACGTGAGTAAAAACGAAAACTAGTATTTAGCTGCGGGCTATACGCATTAGGCGGAGATCCACGTTTTTCTTCCATTCAACATGAAACTTGAAACTTGGCCTTTCGCGAGGAAATTTTCTTCTTCCAATTATTCAACTGGAACAATTAATTACGCGGAGAGATTTTCTTCGTATAACAACAACGTTCGTTCGATCGATCCCCGTCTCTCATCTTCGAACAAATTTTGGGTCTTCTGAAAGTGTCTCTATGATACAAGAATTGACGGAAAAAATACATATACGCGAAGTAAATGAACTGAAAATACGATGCTGCATGCGGTGCACCGCTAGTTTCTCTCGACCCGAGCCTCGCAGCTCGAGGAGCTGAGTGAGTAACGCAAGTTTTTATTTCCGCAAGCCGCAGACTCGACTCCAGAGCGACATGAATTCATCGTCCTCGACTCTCTCTATCCATCCCATCGTCGAGGCAAAAGAATTGCATAAGGACTGCACTGAGTTAAAATAAAATGGAAGTAAAACGAAAGAAGGTGGAAAAGAATGGAAGCCGTAACTATATCAATGAACTAGAATGCGGCTATCCGATTCCCGTCTCTCCTTCTCCTCAGATGCGCAACGTGCAGCAGGTAATAACGTAAATTGATAATATGGGAACGCTGGAAACTAACGTTTCGCTTTCCGTGGTTCTAGTCAAAGTGTGAACCCGGACGAGGGTTGCGGATTGCGGCGTGAGGAGTAGAAAAATGGTGAAGAGCAAAGAGGAACGAATTCGAAGTTACGGTCCGACGTGGTGGGAGTGGAGCGGTTTGTTCCAGAGTGGGAGAAGTCTGGGCTCGAGTGGGGATCGGAAAAACTCACCTTCCGCGAGGCTAGAAGGCCTGGTTACCTACCAAACTTACTATTCCGCTCGTCGGTTCTGCGGGATGGCGCCCGTTTTGGAGTGGGGAGAATAAAATAACGAGTAACGTCGTTCCGTGTCTCCCCTCCCTCTTAACCTCGCTCGCTCCCTCTTTTTCCGCACGGACGTACGGAGGCAACTGAAACTTCTGATCAACGCTTTTCGAGATCGAGTAGCATTCTGACCTGGTAAGTTGCCAGTGTCGGGTCGTGAAAAGTGAAGAAGTCTCCTCGCGACGCAAGACTTTTTTTAAACATATAATATATATATATATACATATGTATATATATTATATGTGTATATATAGATATATATATACAAATAAGTAAAAATACCGGCGGAGGAGAGCTAGAGAAGAATAAAATTGACGGAGAAAAACGAAACAGAACTAGCCGGCTAATTAAAGGAGAAAAAAAGAAGAAGCGAGAAATAGAAAAACTTCGTCTAACTTAATAATAATTAACTAATTTAATATCAAGAAAATAATAATTAATAATATAATTTAAAAAGAGGATCATACGCCCACAAATCCGAAGAATCCGCATTTATATACGCTTATTTATTACTATATCTATCGATTATATATCTCGAACGTTTCGAACTTATTTATTATTACTATTATTATCATTGATATAATCCATTCGCTCGTATTTAAACGAAATAAATTGAACAAAACGATATATAAATATACGTATGTACACACACACATATGGCATACACGCACAGAAATTAAAATAAATTGAATTAAATTAAATACCTAAGTTGATTTGCGTTATTATACACATACTCCATCGTGTAATCGAACGAGAGTTGTTGAAATAAAGTGAGTTTGTGTTGTGCATGATAAATAAATCACTAACTGATAATATCCACGATAGATATTGAATGAACGTTACGATTATCATCGTCATAATCAATATTATTATTATTACTATTATCGATATATTATTATTAACATTCAATAGTGTACATAGATACGGCACAGGTGGGGGTTGTGTCGCGTTTTGTCGCCGTCGTCAGCCAACGCAAAGTTTAGTTCTTATTATTGAACAAAATTTTGTTTGTCCCCCGTTTCATTTCATTTCATTTTGGTTATTCCTCGTGTGAGTTGTGTGTGCGGTGCGCGTTGTGCTTCGTTGCCTGTGTTTTTTCTTGTCTCTCTACGTATTCATCTCTCTCCCTCTCTCTATCGCTTTCTCTCTATATGTATACGCTGCGTAGTTATACCTAGCCATATCTTTCTACCTATAATCATCGTCGTTCAGTGAACCTGGAATAATTTTAACTCGAAGAATTCCAATTCGCGTGATTCGACGATCGGAAGAAGAACTACAAGAAGAACCACAAGAAGAAGAAGAAGAAAAAGAAGAAGAAGAAGAAGAAAAGTATAATAACAATCATAAATAATTAACCAACTGAACGTGTAACGAACGTAAAAACTATACTATTTAACCAGATAGTTGAGAATAGCGAGAGGAACGAATAATTGAATACACGGCTGTATGAGCTGAAAGTGTAAAACTTGTAGAAAAGGAAATATAAATAACATTAATAATAAAAGAGAGAGACAAAAACGAGCAAGAAAACAAAGAAAAATGGATCTTCTGTGCTGCGAGACAACGGAAACGGAGTGCAGGGCTTATGCCGATCCGGCATTACTCAACGACGATCGTGTATTACAAAATTTATTGAAAAGCGAGGAACGTTACGCTCCCAGTAGCTCGTACTTCGAATGCGTGCAAAGTGACATTTCGCCTTTGATGAGAAAAATTGTTGCCGAATGGATGCTCGAGGTATGTTGTACGAGTATTATGGCTGTATATACATATACATTACAATATTACTTTACCACCTACACACATCTACATGCATCCATATAGGTTCAAGCCGTTCCGCTCAAACTTGTCAGCCAACTTCGTCGCCGCTCTTCTTTTCCGGTTAGAAATTATGCTTACCTCCACGTGTCGTCGGTGCCGGCGCTGTGCATGCCGGCTCTCGGTTATGTTAGTTAGCTCATCGGGCTCATCGTCGGCTCGACTCTGGCACAGGCTCAAGCCTCAAGCTCAAGCTCAAGCTCAAGCTAAGCTCGCGCAGCGCCGGTTTACGGTCATTTAAATGTCAATCCCAATGACCCTGCCTGGCTGCCTGCCTGCCTGCCTACCTACTTGCGCTCTCTGTGACGATGGTCAGTTTGCATCGTCTCTCGTGGACACTGTTGTATGAATTTCTACTTGTAGCATTAGTTGAGGTCGCGTCCGCTAGTAACCGTTTATTCCAATATCCGAATGTCATTCTTTTATTTTCTATCCTATCATTGAAATTTAACGAAAATCAAAGAAGGCGAAGGGAGAAAAGACGAGAGCGGATGAGATTAGCGGATATATTTTCGAGATCTACGAAATGTCATCTACACCGGATTACATTTTAATCAGTTTACCACAAGAATGTGAAATTTTATTTCTTTTTCGCTATCGTATCTACTGCGTCATACTCTGAACGTTCGGATTTTGCTCGGAGCCGGGATCAAAGTCAAGTCGTATAACTGCGTAGGATAAAAATTTTGTTTATTATATGCGGGGTGGGGAGCGGGGCGACGAGAGAGGAGAGAGGGGAAAACGAAACGGAAGAACACAGTTTCGGACTCTTCCATACGAAATTTGATATAATACTAATAATTACTTGCGACACGTGTAAGAATAGTTTAGTAATTGTGACCTTGTCGTAGCTACGTACAGCAGCGGGTACCTATCTACGTATACATAGAGCGAATATTACATCCATATAGTATAATGAATATATATATCTACGTGTATACCACGCTCCGGTAGAACTTACGTGACTCGCCTAGTGAAGAAATAAAAGTTTATTGGCTTCAATTCTTGACCTTAGAATTTCTCGGACGAGCTATTACGTGTGATACCATGCTGTAGTTTTATACCACATAAATCGCTGCTCGACGCGACGATGCGCCACGGAGGTCTAGTCAGAGTTCATTTTCATTCCAATACCTAAATTCCTAGGCCTCGTTAGTCTGCCTCACATATACATACATACATGCGTGGATATATGTATACGTGTTTACATAAATATGGTGTATATACTACGAAACAATCCCCTGTCAGACTTATCGCTCTCGCGTCACATATTAACCATTGCATGTCGGTCATCGATAACTATTTTACGAAGATTCTACTCTCTTTCTCTCGATACGAAACGAAAGAATTCAAATCATTCGTCCGAGGTGAATGAAATTCGAATTTAACAAAATTACAATAATTTTTACCATCAAGAGTTCGCTAATCCCGCCGGCCTCGTGTTTGCCTTCAAACCTATCCAATGACTGACTATAACGTATGTACGTACCTACGTGGGTATTATAAGCGGAGGGACGGAGACGGTAGGGGGCGAGCAAAGCAATTAGGAAATACCGTGGCATGTGTTGGCTGTTGCTGCCGCTGACTAGCGGCATGCACAAGCTTCGTCTAAATTAGGGGAAACCTGATGGTTGTTGAGAGTTTATACGAACGTGTACGCTAGGTGTATTTTAGTGTATACATACGTCAGCTGCGTTCGGGCGTCCGGATAGCCACCTGCCATAGACAGGGGGCTGGCTGCGCGTCTATTACGCAACCCGATTTTTTAGACCCGATTCCATCTCCCCCCCCCCCCCCCCCTTCTCTGTCTTTCTCTCTCTGCCCTCTATCTCAATTTGATAATCATGCAGAACTATGAAACTCCTACCCATACATGTGTTGTTTTCTATCTTGCTCTCTACTACTCAATCGCACCGTACGCCGCGCTGGTGCGTTGACCAGACGTATTTTAATCTGTCCATCGAGCGTGACGTTCAAATATACCTATATATCTCGCACCGGAAAACGCAGCGATTTTTTCTGCCCCCCCCCCCCCCCCGCACCGCTCTCTTTTCCTTCGTTGTTATCACAGAAATTATTAATTTATTTTTTCCTCTATTTTACTGTTAGTCGTTAAACAGAGGCAATTCTCTGTTCCGTTATATCGCGAATTATTACGTGGCACTGCCGTCGCCTGCGTCGTTGCTAATTGAATTGAATTACATTACGTCTTTGGAAAAAAAATTCATTCATTACTCAGGATGTAGAATATTTATATCATAAATTTTTTGTTTTTCTTTTCTTTTCATTTGGTATTCGACGTATCGGACGATAGTGCCGCATACTTTTTCTCGCGGTTTTTTTTTTTCTTTTTTTTCTCGTTTGTTTGTGTATTGTGTATCTTCCTTTGTCATTTTTGTTTTCAACTACACATAGAACGGACAAAAAAAAAACTTCATCTCTTCTTCGAGGAATTCTTTTGTTATTATGTTGTTAACATGAGCTGCGTTTAAGAGCGATTCCAAATTCACGTAGTAGGTGGGTACGCGCATTACAGAACCGGTTTGCCATACGTAGATATTGGAAAACTAAAAATGAGGGAAAAAAATAACAAGTTGAAGGAAGATGATTTTCTTTCACGTTCTCGTGAGGTATGATAAGGAGCCTGAAAGTTTCAACTTATAATTCCGAATATAGATAGTGGCATATATCTAACTATGTCGATACCTATATGTATGTATCTTTATACGCATATATATATATATCTCTCGGGAATTTGATATTTTTAGGCCTTAGCCAGCCGCAAATATTATAAACACTGTATTATATGCCCCTCTGATAAAACTTAGTTGATAATACTTTTCGGAGCGGAGAAATTCTCAAAGAAAGAGATAAAACCAAAAATTGGAAACTACGAGATGCACTGCACTGCCCCCCCCCCCCCCCCCCCCTCAATTTTCGTCTTTCTCCTCTAAGATATGCGGTCATGAGAACGTTTGTTAGAGGTAGTACTATTTAACTCAGGTATACCTAGATATAGGCATTGAAATTGAGTGGATATTATATACCGAGAATAATTTGTTCTTTCCTTATTTTTTGTTTCTTTTTTTAAAAACAGGTCTGCGAGGAACAAAAATGCCAGGAAGAAGTATTCCCGTTATCAATGAATTACGTTGACAGATTTCTTTCGATATGTCCAATAAGAAAATCACAACTACAACTTCTTGGTACTGCGTGTCTACTACTTTCGTCAAAACTAAGAGAACCCAGGCCACTCTCAGCCGAAGTTTTAGTATTTTATACCGACAATTCCATCACTCTGGACGACCTTTGGGTGAGTTTACATTCCTATTATCATTATTATTCATAGGCATACGTATAGATGAGTGAGTATAATATGTTTCATAAGTTAATAATTGTGATGTTGGAACCGTTGAACGTGTGTATTACTGTTCATTTTTGTATTATTTTTCTTACTGTACTCGAAATCGATCAAACGACTTCGTCGAATCATACACAACATAGCAATAACATTCCTCAGTATTGAAATCGTACGAAATATTATTTCATAATTATCTTGCACTAGAATAATTTATCGATGCTCGGTTCAATGTACAATAATAATAATAATAATAATCATCATCATCATATCGTAGCTTTATCATAGCTTACAAACTTGCCAAGTTTCACCGTTTACGTATACCTATTACATTAAGTTTGGTCGACGACGACGACGACGACGACTTGATTCTGTCCTCCCGCACACGAGGCTATCAAGATTTTATTGCGCATTTTTAGAACGCGAGCTAGTAGGTAGAGCGATATCTATGTGGGGCAATGCCCATTTTTCCCCCTTCACCGCCGGAACGGAGTACTGTACCGTACTCTATTTATTATACACGCGCGCAGATTTATATATGCCCAAGTAGGTAGTGTGTGCGTGTGTGTAATCGATTTATTATACGCGTATATCCATATTACATGCATATTATGATGTTAATCGTTCATTTTTCGTTTCCGTAAGTCACGAGATCGATAATCAATCGTTCCTTATACGAATTGAGAAGAGGAAAATTGAAATTTTCGTTTCATCGGTGAATTTGAGCCAATGATCGGTAAAAAACGAGATACGAAAGGAAGAAAAATCGTTCAATTGGTCGCTAATTTCAAACGAATATACGTTATATTTGCACCATATACTCTCTCCGCGACGATTACGATTGCATTAATATGTATATATGTATTCATGTGCAGCTACTGTATATGCGCGTTCTTATGCAGCTTGGGAATTAGGTGCAGGGAACGCAAATATCAAACGCGGACGATAAGACGGGCGCGACTATACCTATGCATAGGATGTAGGTATAGGTATGACGTTCTCTCTCTATTTCTTTCTCTCGCTCTCTGTATTGTACGGTGGGAATCTGCGTCCGCATATTATACGGGTTGGCAGAGTAGGGCTACATAGCAGCGGAGGGGGAGGTTTTCTTTATGTATCCCGCGTATGTATGCACATGTAGAAACAACGAACGACGAACGAACGAACGAACGAACGATTTTCAAACGACGACCGCGTTCGCAGACGCTAATCTCGTGGATGCAGGTATAGGCTCAATATTATCTATTGTTTCGTAATCTAGTTTCGTTTGTTTGTTGTATTGAGTTATTACCTCATCCAAACTTCTCTCGCTCCGACCCTCTTCTCATATTCTCATCATACGTGTTCCAATCAATACGCAGGTCATAGGTAACGGACCGAGGCAACAAATAGGTAATACTTTAATACTTCGTGCCAACAGTGTAGTACCGAGGTACTATGCCTAGCGCGGAATTTAATTTGATGTTTTCGCAAACATAATGCACACATATACTGTATCATATCACATATGATATATGAGAATACGTGTGCGTCGCAAACGAGCGATAACTCGGGTAAACCTAAACAGATAACAACTGATACGGTGATATTATTCAATATATCCATGGTGCACGGCGAGAAATCTTTTCTCCCACTATTTTTGGAGTATATATATATCATAACCGCTTTCGTCACATATAAACCGACTGCAGAATATATAGACAACGAATAAGCGATAAGCATTTCTCTTGAACACTATGGTATACGAGATCTCTGTCATATCGACTAATTGAGGTACACCCTGTATAATTATGTGTTTGTGGCTTGTGCACATGGCGAGTGTAAATTTGAAGGTAATTTTGATGCGCGTACATACCTGATACAATGAATTTATGCAGATCTCGGATCAATCTTCCGTTCCGATGATTCCTTGTTCCGGTTTTATACGAAGGCAACATGTACGCCTAGCCAAGATCCTGCTTCCGATGATGCAAATGATTCGGTGCAGTGGTATAACTCTGCATAGGCGGTCCTGCAACAAAAGATAGATAATATAAGAATGAGAATAAGCAATGGAAAAAGGCTGAAGAAAAGAAAGGAAGGGAGAAAGAACGGAGAGAAAAAGAGGAGAGTAAGAGAGAGAAAAGAGATAGGGCAGGTGGGCGCCAGGTGGTCCTCAGGAGCAGGGTGCACCCGGCAGGCAGCTGCCCTCAACCTCTTTCAACCTCTTCATCCCCCTCGCGGTATCGCGGCACGGCGCGAGTGTCGCAAGGAAAAGCCGGCCGAGGAAGAAAGAGATATGAATAATAATGATGATGATAATAGAGAGGAACGAGAAACCAAGGAGTAAAATTGAAGGAGAAGAAGTTTCATACTGTATGGTATAACGACAGCGACTTGTGTTCAGCAGCATTTAGTTGCAGGAGGGTTGAGAGCGAAAGAGCGAAAGAGCGAAAGAGAGGAGAGTGGGATAGATCTCCCCCTCCCCCCTCCCCTCTCTTCTTTTCCCCTGTTCAGTTGAGCACGTGGATTATGCGCGGGGTTATTTGCGTTCGAGAGACTAATTTAGAAACTGTTACTTTTTTTCATGACGTCGCGCACCTGCTCTATATATCCGATATATACCTATATATACGTATATTAGACCGCATACACCTATGTTCCACGTTGCGTATGTATTCTATTCGACTCCGTTTTGTATATTATTCACCGCACACCACACACTTCAGCAACGTATTGCGTTTGTTATAATATACAACGCCTCTGCGATATTTCGTTTGTACTACACACCAACGATCAAGTGATCCAGTATGAAAAATTACGGTACAACAAGAAGATAAGAAATTTGCAGGGGAGGAATGGAAAATTGAAGGAAAAAAAACAAATTCTATGTAATACACTTATATGGGTTAAACCATTGTCGTCGAAGTCTCCACACACACGCGCACATCGTTCAGCGCCATCAAGAGTATAATGATTTATCTGTACCTACGACTACAATTTACTCTGACTATAAACTATCAGAAATAGTTTGACCGTGAGATCATATCGTAGACATGCTGTAGTAGTTCGTTGCGATACCGCGATGAGATGCGGTAGAGAGCTAAAAGAGAGAGAGAGAGAGAGAGAGAGAGAGAGAGAGAGAGAGAGAGAGAGAGAGAGAGAGAGAGAGAGAGAGAGAGAGAGAGAGAGAGAGAGAAAGAGAGAGTGAGAGATAGATAGATATAGAGAGGGTGTCGGCCAGTGACCGAACCGAGGCCGTTCGCGATCTTTCTTTCTCTCTCTACCGTGACTTATTCGCGCATTCGTTAGTTAGTTAGTTCTTTGTGTATTAGCTCTCTATGTATAATACGTGCTTCGTAATCGGAGATGATATACTTATATTACACGTAGGCATACGTACACGTTGTTTCGCGATCAACGAAACAGTAGAGTACTATAATACTACCTCCGAATGCGGATGTGGCGTACGAGGTTTCGGTCAAACTATAGATGGCGGCATCCCAATGAGAAATACATAGAGAGAGGGAGGAAGAGAGAGACAGACAAACGGAGATTCGGTTCTAAATCGTCGATAAAACAGATGTTGGCAAAAGTTAGGTATATACGTGCGAAGTTCTCGGAAGCTAGTGCGGCAGAACAAGGGATAGGGAAGGATCAAGGCAGGAGTGAAGAGGACCGGGAGACTTTAGATACACATACGCTATTCTCCCCCCCGTCCCCCGCCCCCCTCGCTCTTTCTTTTTCTTTATTTTCGAGGGTTTGGGGTGTATACTAACTGCAGAAAAGGCAACAGCGGCAAACTTCGGGGGCCCATGGGCCCCACGTTGCTTGCCTGCTCGCCCGCTTTGCTTGGCGTGGCCTGCGAATGGAATGGAATGGAATGTTCGCCGCGCGGTCGGTCGCTCGGTCGGTCGGTCATTCTCGTTTTTGTTGCCAGTTATGCTGGACCCAGGGTTGTATTTTATTTTTAGTTGGAATGGTAAACACCTTGCTCAGAGGCGCCGCCCTTCCCAGGTTTCCCCTTCTCTTCTCTTCTCTTCTCTTTTCTTCCTCTCTGCCTAACCCCCCGCTCTATCGATTTCTCATCGTCCCCTGAACAGATAAATCAGGGGCCTCCAACGTTTCTTGGAAGTAACCAGGTAGAAGATGTGTATTTGTGTGTCTGTGTGCGTATATATATGTCGCCCCTTTTTCTTTTCGGCATAGGTACCGAATTTCCCACGCACACAGACACAACGGATACGTACCTACGTCTGCGGAAATCGTTGCGCAAATACAACCCCTAACTATACACACCTATATGTATATACTGCTGTATGCCTATGCGATTATCACTATAACTGTAAATGTGTACAAGATTTGGCAGAAATCGAAGATATCCCGGTACCTAGGCATATTCTCTTTTTCTCCACTCTTTGCATTGTCCACGCCGCGCCGCGCCGCGCCGCGCCGCACGCAATATTGTTATTGTATGTTGCAGTGCAGTACCGGGCAACCTGGTTCTATCGCCATGTTGTCTGCGTGCCAATGCATGAATGCACGAGGAGGTGAGAAGGGGCGAGTAACTTGCACCTGCCCTCTTGTAACCTGCAGCTTACATGCATGCCCATATACATATAGCCATATGCATATCCGTTTCCCTTCTTCTGTCACAGTGCAACGCGAAGATAGAAAATGTATCCCCGGCTTTATTACAATTGCGAGCAATGATATAATATAATATATACCACTCCACCTGCCCATCAAATTCCGCGTGAGAAATATTATACATTTAATTGTTTGTTGCTTATTTTCAAATCTCCGGGTACATAATTATTGCAAATATTCCGATTATTATGGTTAATGTTACAATTAATTAACGAATTTAATGTTGTATAATTTGTTTGCTTTCAGCGGTGGGAACAGCTGGTTGTGTCAAAACTTAAATGGGAATTGTCGGCGGTAACGCCGGGCGATTTTCTTCTTCATATTCTCAGCCGTTTGCAGGTGGATGGTCGTACCGTGGATTCACTTATGATCCGAAGACACGCTCAAACATTTATTGCCCTGAGCGCGAGAGGTGAGATATTGGACAATTATCTTCGATTATCCGCATATTCAAGAATATATGTATATACCTGCCTGTATATCTAAGCCAACTAATTTGTACACTACAGTAATTTGTTATTATCAACTTTCGGTATTATACAGCGAGTTGATGAGTATAAGCTTTGAATTATTTGTACAAAATGATACTATATCCATGCAATCTTTCGCGTATGAGTAACTTACTATAGTTATAACATGTATCTATAGCACACGAAGCAGATCGCGCGTATTGACCTATATATTATGTTTTTCTTTTTTCGCTTTGGTTATACACAGATTAGATTCTATATTTTATACATTCTATGTGTATACGTACATATTTTATTTGGTGTAGCATATACCGAAATTGACTAATAACCTGCTGACCAGCGATAAGTACCTATACGTAGGTGTAGTAAATAGTATTTCAATATAGTATATCCATGCACATGTTACACATAAGTATATATTTATTTAGGAAGTCGACGACGCAGTACTCCGCGAGTCTATATATACTATACGACTTGCATGAAATCAGCAATCAGATCTTTCATATAACGTATAGTATGTAGATTCGATTGCAGGAAACTCGTATAGGCAGTGTAATTTGATCGAAGGCAGCGGCGAGCAAAAGAAAAGAAAGGAAAAAGGATGATTGAATGCGTACACTCCTGTTCATTAATGGTTCTGCTCTGAAGTTAGCTGCGCTTGCGGTAAGCTGCTCCAAGGGTAAA
This sequence comes from Phymatocera aterrima, assembly GCA_963170745.1. Lineage (NCBI taxonomy): Eukaryota > Metazoa > Arthropoda > Insecta > Hymenoptera > Tenthredinidae > Phymatocera > Phymatocera aterrima. The sequence continues at coordinate 1,508,312 of OY720668.1, forward strand.
GCAGAGACCAAATCAGCGCGTTCGTGTTTCCGGATTCATTCGAATACGTTACGCTGATTGGTCTTTGCCTTGTACTTGGAGTAGCTTACCACAAGCGTCGCTAACTTCAGAGCGGAACCATTAATGAACAGGAGTGTGCATACCTATAATATACAATTGAGTACATGTATGAAGGCATGTTATACTCGCCCAATACGTATATAACACTTTGTACAGAGAATCCACCGCGATTCCCGAGCCCTTTAATGGTTTAAAGATTGCTTGCCTCTGAACTGAACGCGTTTAAATGCCCTACGTCGCGGTAGTACAAGTCTTCCAGTCCGCCTCTCTCTTCTTCTTTCTCTTTCTTCCTTTTCCTCTTACTCTTTCTCGGTCGTTATCGCGACTCGGTCGCAAAAAAATTCTCTGAAGAGATCTCCTCTCGAGGCTCGACCGACCAACCAACCGACCGAGCGACCGGGTACTCTGGTCGCTTTTGCCTTAGACCGGATCGCTTCCCACGGGCCAAACTAGGCGCTCATGAACCGAACGGCTTTGAACCTTAAACTTGTTTTTTCTCTATTGCTTGCAGCGCAAACGTGACAAGGGCACGTGCTTTATATACTAAACGCGATGGTATGATTAGGTATGAGGTGTAATTTTTTTTATCTCTTTTTGCACCAAATATGCTCGATGAAAATGAATAGGAATAAATTAATTGTTCACTCCAACAGAACGATGCTCAACTTTGGATTTTCTTTTGTTTTTCACACTTTTTGATTACGTTGAATAGCCTATCGTTTCTCCATACAACCTATATGTAGTAGGTACGTGAGCCTAATTTTTCAAACTTCGATCATTTTTTTCTGCCATAGCTATATGCATAACGAAACTACGTCATGTAACATAGGTTCAAATACGTGCATTTCTAATTGGATTCTCATGCGGACTACCGACGACGACGGTCGAGTTGTCGGCCGCGCGCGTTGTCGTTGCGAGATTTTATCGGCGTGCTCGGGTATTGTTCGATTCCTCGAGTTTCCTTTTTTTCTTTTTTTCATCATTCTTTCCTTCAGATTCTTTCATTCTATTTTCTTTCGATTTCTTTTACTGCATGCTTATACTGTCTGCCCTCGACCACAGCACGCAAATTTCACTATTTCTCCTTTGAAATCTTCATGAAAATCGTTACGCTAACGTTATAAATTTCAGCCTTGGAGAGCAGGCGACGATTTGTCGCGCACGTAGTATACATACATACCTACTCACACCTAGATACACACATAGCTATTCATGATATATAATATTATAGTACCTATCCTATATCTGTAACTCCCAAGAACGTGGGAGCTATCGCCACATTCCTATATGTATGAGAGGGTTTCGCAAGTCTTTATATTTTTTTTTTTTTTTTTTTGCAATCAACAATATTTGTATGAATTTCATCGGAGAAAATATTTGGAAATATGCACTCCGTTTTTATATGGTGTCAGTTAGGAGTTTTCACGTTTAATGCCGGTTTCTCTTGAAGTTTTCATTTTCTTTATACCGCGCTATTGTTACCTAGCTTATAGTATTATAATGTACTACAGTGACTGTATCTATTTATTGAATTTTTCTCTCCAATTCATGTTACAGAGTACAAATTCTCAATGTACACACCTAGCATGATCGCGGCGGCTAGCGTAGCGGCAGCGTTACACGGTCTCGATTGGACGAGTAAAAGCGGTTGCGGTCTGCCTGGCCTCCTCGACGAGTTGACGCGCATCACCGCTATCGAACAGGTTTGTTATATCCAATTTTTTCCCGAACTATAATGTGTATATACTGTACCATGGTTATAACAATGATAATAACGATAGGACAAACATAATGATAAACCAATTATTCTGCATTTCATTTGACATCACAGTCTGCATGGTATATATATGTATATTATATTATATTTTCGCTGCAACTTTGAAATTGCTGTAAGTATCTGTATTGTATGTATATTATAGCATATATAGGTATCTATAATAGTACGAGAGTCCACGACCGCAATTTTCGTCTCATAGCATAACCCCGGGATGCTATGATACAGACAGGTCAAATTTGTTGGCATTTTTGAAAATGCGCACAGGTCAGACGCTGCGCGGAAAGTGTTTGAAAACCAAATTTTTAGTAACAAAATACCCAAATCTCTGTACACTTTCGATATCAGATTTTTTTGCACAGCAAAAATAGCCCTCCAGGAAGCTGCTGGGTTTCTGAGCGTCACTACTCGCCTAGTCCGGGTCTACGGTCTTCGGATCTATCGGTTTTATACAGTTTCGGCCGGGATGCTATGAGACGGTTTTGGTCGCGGGCTCTCGTACTATATAATTTATAAGATTGCCATTAACGGCGGCCGACCTTCCGACATGGCGGTGGATACAATATAGACGTTTAATAAAAAATATGTACGGGATGTGAGAACAGGTGCTTGGCATATGCGGTCTCCTTAAAGAGAGACCGTGGAAGAAAGAAAGGAGGAAAGAGATGGATCGGGAGAGAGAGAGAGAGAGAGAGAGAGAGAGAGAGAGAGAGAGAGAGAGAGAGAGAGAGAGAGAGAGAGAGAGAGAGAGAAACTTGCAAAGAATTAAGAAGAAAAAATGAAAATAAAAAACCTCTTCACCCTTTTTGCAACAGGGAAAGAGCGAGAGAGACAGTCAAATATGTATATGAACAATCTTTTCACCGCACACACGCGAATTAAGTATGAATATATCAAAGTCTTTTATGAATGAACTTGGCATGGGGTCGGGAAGTATCGCGATTCAGTGTGCAGCATACTGTGGTATAATATTATTCCTTTTATTTCAACCGTAACTATACATGTGTCAAGAAAACAGGGAACTCGTCTGATCAGTCTTTCTTGGACGTTTGTTCTTCATACGCTATTTGGATAAACAGGGAGAGAGAGGGAGGCAGAGAGAGACAGACTCATTATCATTCCAATCAGATTTATTATACGCAAAGAGTTCTCGGGGAGAAATAAAATAATAATGATTCTATTTTGAAAACGTTTCAGGATTATCTCCGAGGTTGTTTGGAACAAATCGAAGAGATGGTATCCTCACAATCTAAAGGAAGCGGTCATGCTACAAACGCTTCCGGTAGTATCGGTGGAGGGCCTCACCAACGGCCGGTGGGGGACCAGAACACGGGACAGGAGAAAATTCTTGAACACGGTAAAGCGGGGACACCAACTGACGTCAGGGACGTCCACTTCTAAATTATTGTCGGACAACAACGGGAGGGAAAAAAGAGAAGATGGATAGCAGAAATGGAGGAAAAAAAAAAGAAGAAGAAAGTCAAAGTCGCTGAAAGTGGAGAAAAAAAAGAAGTAGATTTAGAGATTCGACAAAATTAGTAACACGGGAAGGGAGAGGACCTTCTTAATTTTCATATACATATTTCCGAAAAATTTCTTTCTTTTTTTCTACTCCGACGAATATTTTTTACTCGCTATACAATGTATATGGAATTTTTGAAACAATTTACATATATTCCAAAGATGTGACAAAAGAAAGAGAAGAAGAAAAAAAAGAGGAAGACGGAAACAAAAAAAAAACATTTTTTCGTGATGAAACAGAGAGATGAGATGAGATAGATAGAGAGAGTTAGAGAGAGAGAGAGAGAGTTGAATGAATAAATAAATGAAAACACTCATCGCTCCAACATAAATGAAAATCTCTCTGGACGAGAAGAGTGAGGAGGGTTGTGTCCGATGGGAGTTGAAGTAAAGTTGGATTTCATTCTTATTTTCGGTCGCAGGAGTTTTGTTTTATATACAGGGATTACGGCCGTTAAATTATGGCGCAAGTTTTTGAATAGTCGCGAGTTAATGTAAATGAAGAAAGAGAGAAAGAAAGAATGGCGGAAAGGGGGGGACAGGCGTGCTGGGGGAAGGCAATGCAATACGCTTTTACGCATTATTACTAAGAAAACTTAATTTTTAACTGACGATGATACTATTACGTTATAGAAAAAAAATTAAAAAACAAAAACAATTTAACAATAACGAAGGAAATGAAATTTGAAGAATTAAAAGAGAAGAAAAAAACAACACAAAACTAAACAATTCAAGGAAAAGTAAATAAATAAATGAATAAATAAATGAATATATAGTCATATCCGAGTCATATATAGCGTTTGTACATACGAGTTTATAGATTTAACGAAAAAAAAATAAATAAAAAAAGAAAAAGATGAAAAAGAAGAATACAAAATACAAAATCGAGAAAAAAAACAAACAAACAAAACAACAACGAATAGGTAGTTTTATATATTATATGTACGTATTATTATCAATATGTATTTGCATATTAATATAATTATTATGAATAATTCTTCACGTTATTATTACAATAATTTATTCATTGTTTTCTATTCTATTCACTTTTTTTTTTTTAATTTGTCTAACTCTTCCCACGTTTTTTGTTCTTCATCTATTATATTTTCAAGCTCACGCTACCAAACATGTGAAATTCTTCCGTGGCTTTCGAGAGAAAGCTCAAACAAAAAAATTATAGATAAAGATTGTAAACTTTCCATATCCTGATCCGAAGAAGTAAATCGCGAATAAACAAAATTTTGTATTACATGAAAACAACAAAAAAAGAAAAAAAAGAAATGAATAGAAAGAACGATAAAGAAATCAAGTAATAATCTTGTACGTTTGATTTTTATACATATATTATATTGTGTAAATAGTTAAGGTGTAAAAAAAAAATGAGTAGTAATAATAATGATAATAATAGTAATTAGAAATTGTGTAAGGCGAAAGCGAAATTGTAGTCTATAGAAACGATGAAAATATAATTATTCGTTTGCTGTAAATGAATTAAGTTAGAATTTAAATGATTCGGTTAGTGGATGCTAAGGAGTATAAATATGAGTATAAATAAATAATCGGGCAGGCATGTAAGTAAACAGTAATAACGAAGTTAACGAATAATGAAGAAAACAAAAAATTGATACGAAGTTGGAGGATGTATTAAGGAAGAAAAAAAAAAATTGAAAAGACTGTGCTGTTGTTACGACTGGGTGATCGTTTTATGAGAAGAGAAAAGAAAAATGCTGAAAAGATGACGAAGACGAAAAATTTCTTATAAAGAAAAAAAATATAGAAAAATCAAGAAAAGTAAATGAAAATAGAAAAAGTGGTGTGGCGGTACTTAAATAAATTGTGAATACCGATTATATGTAGAATATGAGCAGCGCAGAAGAAGTGATGGGAACAAGAGAGAAAAAAATGAATAAAAAATATAAAACAGACTAAGCCACGCTAACCACTTTAGTTAAGCATCGACGTTAATAGAAACATTGTCGTGTAACCAAATGTAGTACAACTTTATACCTATACATACAATAATACTATAAGAACATAAATAATATAAAATAGTTGAAAAGAGGAATGAGAAGTAGAAGGAAAAATAAATAAATAAAAATGAGCAAGAATAAATTATTGAAAATAAATAGTACGGATACAGATAATGAATCCTTTAGTAAGGGTCATCGATAGTAGTAGTAGGTCGAAATTCTCTATGACAGCACCTTTCTACTTTATGCCGACGTTGCTGCTAATGCTTTTCATCAATATATAGTTTCATTATCGAATAATCATTCGAGTAATCATTATTGAAAAACAAATCTGGAAACAAAAGCATAATTTCTTACTGATGTTGTTTCTACTACTACTACTACTACTACTTTTACCGCTGCTCCTGTTACGAAAAGGGAAACAACCAACAATTACTACTACTACTACTACTGCTACCACGCTACTACTATTACGTTATAAGTGTATACTATATTATACATAGACACTAAATCAATATCCGTTTAATTTTTATAAAACTATGAGACCACCGCCGGAATCTATGTTCCACGTTGCTGTCTCCCGGTGCCTTATAAGTTAGCTTTAGGATTCAAACGAAGTAGCTCGAATTGTAAAGAAACTCTCCAGCGTCATATGGGTCGAGTACGGAAGCAAAAGTAAATGATAAGAAAATGAATGAAAAATATTGTATCGATAAATTTTCATAAGAGAACGAAATAGCGAAGGAGAGTAGAGCTGCTTCGATCGAAAGAATAGCAAAAAATAAAAATACATAAATAAATAAATGAGACTGCCAAACAAGTAATGTTAGAACGTGTTCGTGTTGTGTGAACTTCTAGCCTATACATATCTGTAAATATTAATAATGATAATAATATTAATATTATCCAATAACAATTATATTATATTACTATATTCGTGTGAGCACTCGTGTGCCTTAACTAAATCTCTCCGCACATTTATTATCATAGACAACTATGTTCTGTTTCTTTTATTTATTTATTTTTTTTTTAATTTTTTTATTTCCGTTCTCTTTCTACCCTCAATGTGCCTAAACTATTATTTGAGAAATATATCATATTATCATATAATATGTACGTGTGTTGTTTTTCTTTGTTTTATTTTCTTTCGCCGTTCAGTTCTATTCGACAAGATAACATCATACTTTTTATAAGTACTAAGTATAATGAATGAATGAATCACGAAAATGAAAGAAATAATTTTTTTCTGTTTAACGTAAAGACAAACACACACACACACACACACACACGCGCCTTTTCATATTATATTGTAATTATAAGAATAAATTGTATATTGGTTACTATATAGTATACTATTAATTTTTATCACTATATTGTAATAGGTATATACATAGTCCTACACATACTAAAGGATATAGCGAGTAAATAATGATAAATTGTGAAACTATAGTATAGATAATTGTCTGTTATATATACCTATTTGTGGAAAAAAAAACACCATGGAAAGAAGAAGTAAATAATAAGCGTGCCTGCCGGTTGTTATTGACGGCAACGTGGATAATGCATATTCGGCGGCCGAGAACGAATCGTATGTATATGTATACATACATACGTAATACATAGTGCGTGTAATGTCAAATGTATAATAAAACAAAAAAAGATGTACCTCTGTCTGTTATATCCGAGAGAATAATTCTGATACGTTTAATACATAAATTGGGACTTTCCTTCTTTTTCATTTTTTCAATTTCAATTTCAAATTGCACAATATTTCCAGCTCCACAACTATATTAAACCTACATAATCGTACAGTTTTGTACGCCGGGATTATCTATCCATACAGAGCTTTGCCGTGTTTATTTATTTTTTATTCTTTGCTTCTTCTTTCTTCAATATTTTTTGTTTTGAAATTGAAATGTTGTTTTTTCATACTCTGGCGGGAGTTTCACAATTTTGGTTTTACCCAGAGTAGTAAGTTGAAATAGAATGAATAATGACATTTTGTAATACAACAAAAAACCAAAACAAAAGAAAAAAGCTTACGAAAAGCAATCCTATTATTCACTGTGTATAGCATATACTTTATAATAATATACGATATCCAAGTCCTAGATAAAACATTTCAATTCAATCAATGTTATGAATTATAAATAATTCAAGTGAGCTACGGTAGAAGGAAAATTGGTTTCTCTCTTATTATCTTTCTTTTCGCTCTCTCATCTGTGATTGAGAACATTGAAAATGTGCCGAATGTAAGTTTCTTTTTTTATATGGGGAGATTCGTCTACTTCGAACATTTTCTTTCTATTGTAGACATAGCTGTCTAATGATTATTATCACTATTATGAGTTATGATCATTGTAAGAAATGCAACATTTTACTGCCATTGTAATGCAACATCGCAGTTTAGATCTAGTAGCAGAACTTATCACATTAAATAACAGTAACACTGCGATATAATACGTGTTGAGAAATGTGTTTTTGTTTTTTACGATCTTCTTCTGGTAATTATTTAATATCATACTATTTTGCATAACAGTTAATTCAGACGATTGAAAATAAGGCAATAGCTGAAACCGCTGATATACCTCAGAAATTATACACACGATTTTCATGTATTAATATAGTTTTTTTTTTTTTAGCTCTCGAAATATAAACAACACATATATACAAAAACATGTACTTGAATTTTAATATTAGCTTACATGATAGAAATAGGTATTATATATTATTTTACTATACTACTATATTATAATTGCAATTTCAATATTCTGTAAATGTCACCCTTTGTAAATAGTATAATATCTTCAAGCGTTGCACGAGGCGCAGAAAAAAAGTCGATTGAAAATAAAGTATTCGTATTTCATACAATTTCATGGCTTTTGTCATTATCTTATTTCAATCTTTTACGGTTACTGACGGCTACTGAAGCCCGTCGAAATTTGATTATATATTTTAATTGGGATTTTCATTTTAACAAGATTTATTATCAGCGGAGGCTTCGAACTCCATTAAATGGATTCATCGAATTCTATAAAATTATGCTATACGTGCTACTTCGATTGAATATCAAATAATTTCGATTCATCAATACGCCTCATTATATGCAGCTTCTACTACAGTGAACACTGTTCTACAAGTTGCATACCATTAGGCGGAAAATATTTTCCCGCTGTCGCCAAAACATTTGAAGGGTGGCGCCATCATACTACCTTTGTAAGAATGGAATGAACTAGGTTCACCGCAGGCAGCTAAGATAACGAGAATCTGTATGAAATTTTGACGAACTTGTGAGAATAATAAGACAATTATCTCTCAACGGTATCGACGGTCTTTCAATCTACTAAAAAGATTTCCAAATCTAGAAATATGTCCCGGTTAAAATTGCGATTTTTTTCAATTGTTTTCGAATGCAGCTAGAAACTGATTAACAGACCCTCCAGTTGCATCGTTCAACTTGTACAACGTGATAATATTAATATTATTTAAGTGGCGGCTTTGCACCTAGCTCCCCTCAGGGAATCACGGAGATAGCGGATAACCGATGACCGAATTTATTCTAGCTTCCCATTCCCGAAGATCGGGAATGTTAACGCACAGGTGTTGGTACGCGGGGATATACATATATTCATGTCTTCAAATCCTTGTATTTTTTTCTGTAATTATTTGCAACTAATTCTACTTCACCTTCATGCGTCACAGCTAGAGGCATGATATCAGATTCACAATCACCGAGGTGACGAAATTGTGCTATTATAGGTATTTTCGAGGGTATATCATTGCAGGATTTATCATCGGCGGTGAATCTTTCGAACGACAATCAATCACATACAATAATACAACTTGATCTCACCTCTGAAAGTCTGTCTTGGCCATGATACAGGCGCTATACGACCCCGCTCGAAGTTGGCCATTTCTATTCGTTTGCGTTCTGACTATTTTCAATGATTTTCACTGTCCTTCACTTCACTAACGTACATTACGAACAATCCATGCACTTTTCTGTATCCGCTGTTCGAAATGAAAAAAACTGACTAACGACAGTTCACTTCAGACACATCAATCCGAATGAACTCGGCGGCAACTTCAAGCGATATACTACTCAAATTTGATTTAGAGCTAAAAACTGTCTCACCCGTTGCTGCTACTCATTTTCACTATTGTAATTAATACTTCAATAAACTTTGATTTATAATTTGATGGGAGAATTCCTAACGCCGGTGCATACGAGAGCATTGTTGAGATGGGCGCGCGAGTCGAGAACGGCAATTGTTTCACCATCAGATGTTTCCGACCTTTTGATTGGTCGCAAAAAATTGAAGGCGCTGACGCGCGGCCACCTGACACTGCTCGAGCCTGCAGGCCTGAGGATTTCGCCCCGAATTGCTATGCATTTTATATTGTACACATAAACCGATTTATAATTTGATGGGAGAATTCCTAACGCCGGTGCATACGAGAGCATTGTTGAGATGGGCGCGCGAGTCGAGAACGGCAATTGTTTCACCATCAGATGTTTCCGACCTTTTGATTGGTCGCAAAAAATTGAAGGCGCTGACGCGCGGCCACCTGACACTGCTCGAGCCTGCAGGCCTTAGGATTTCGCCCCGTATTCCTATGCATTTTATATTGTACACATAAACCTATGTAATGAAAATAATAAATTAATGATTATAATTGGAAAATATACCTATATTTGTATTAGATTTATCTCTCCTTATCCTTACCAATCAATGTACAAATATCAGGGGTAGATATATTATGAGAAAGTCGAAAGACCGTATGATACATGTTATAAACGCATATTATACATATAATTGCGTGATAATTGATAATCATTTATTTCACTGTACAATTCTTGCCTAGCTGGCTATAATATGATTTTATATACATAATACATCATAGAGAAAGAAACATTGTTCAGATTTGCCGAAAGTATAATACCTATGTAGACTACGTTCATATTACTGTTCATACTGGCAATTAATATAGGTATAATATAGGTATATTGTGGTATATACAAGAATCACGAGGTTTCATACTACATATTATAACTAGCAAGGAACAATATGACTGAATTCTTGATAGCTAGATACAAGAAATGTTGAAATGAAAATAAATAGTTTCTGAATCTTCATCAAAAAGTGAAAGATGTAATATGAGACACAAACATTTCCTTTGCAGCTTTCCCGCATTATAATTAGGATAAATAGCTTGGCCGGAGGAACAGAAGAAACAGAATGAATCAGTACAAATTCATTACATTCTTTAGTTTGATTAATCAGCACAGCATGTCATTAAAGAAACAATATCATATAATATTATGCCATTTCAGTTTTGTCTCAAATTCATGATACGACGTACCGTCGATTGGAAATTCGAAAATGAGTTGATATTGAACTTTTATACAAGTTGGTCCATTACAATTGGATCCCAAGATTTTCGAATATATACTATAATTAGATAATAACTTTGAATAACTGTAGGAAAAATGATCTACCGATATCAAATATTATGGAGAGATTGCTACTCCTAAGATTCTAAAATTGTACCCGTATGTCTGACGAGGCAAATTATGTAAGGAGATAGAACTCTGAAAGTCCAGGTTCCGCCTATAGATACGAGATGATTGGTGATAAACAACGTCTACAACTTTTCAAACATCTCTTTACAAACAGAGAATCGAAAGTTCCAAATTAAGTTATAACCAAAGAGTATTGATTATTTTTCAATCTAACTATCATCTTATGAATTGATGTCAAATTAATATAATATTCATTAGGCGGCGATATATTATTGTTAAGAATCAGCGTAGCCACATCTCAACATGTTGAATGATGAGCAGAGAGAGGATGAAATTTGTTCCCAGGGTCTTAGCTCATGGTCAAGTACATAATTTAAACGTGTCTGCAGAGTGGTATTACAGATTTGAATTCGCGATGTCAATTGTCGGCATTATAAATTGAAAGTAAAAAAATGTATAATACCTAGTTGAATCTAATCGACAAGATAATCTAAGTTCACATAGCAATACAATAAATAATGTATGGTGAAATTTGAATGAAACTATCATACTGACCCGCGTCACTTACAATGCAGGTACATATCTATACAAAAAAAAAACCCACGAAACACGAGTTACGCAAAAACCAAAGAGAACGAATGCATGATGAAACACATAGATTTGTCAATTGTCACAAAGCGTATGCAGGATTGAACTGCGAAAAGTTTTTTTTATTATGTGACCTTAACCAGTTCGGTCTATAAAGATATTCTGAGAGAGCGCAATCCATATCCGCCTTTGCGTAGTCTCTTTTATTGTCAACTGCTGCTCGGCATACATGGTATAATATTGGTATCAGAGATTTCAAGACAACATAGGTTATTCACAATAAGAATAAATTAAATTTTCGATAATAATTATACAGTGACAAGATTCTTGAGTATTAATTCCTCACTATCTATATTCTAGTATAATTCTGTTGTGCAATTGCCTTGACCATGTAAAATTCTCATTAGAAGATTTTAATTAGAAGTAATTTGTATTGCCTACAAGTATAAATCAACAATCTTGCAACGACAGATTTTTAATTTGTATAAAAGTTTAGAGCATTCAATTTCAATGACTATAATTCTAAAGTGAGAATTAATTCTTTGCCAGCCTCAATGAGAAAAGATAGTTCACATAATTATCATAAACATATTTGAAAAGTTGTGATTGAATTGAACAGGGAGAAAAAAACGTGAATATTATGCTTCAGTCAATTGTACCTAAAAATGCAGAAGCGTTTCTTAGTAAAGAAAATTAACATTATTGGAAATTATTGCTTATACAATTTGATTACAATCTTTCGCCGAATCGTTTCAATATTAATTTTCAATGATAATACCTATATAGTTTGAAATAAACTGGGTATGACAAAACAAAGGTCAAAGATATCCACGATTAATATCTGTACCAAAATTCACGAATTCAATACACCTATATGTAGGACATGATTCCCTGTTGACTCGGGCACCTAAAATTTAGAACATTTTCACTGAATTTTTCTTCAAAAAGTACGTGTCAAGATGAAGAATTCCATGTCCTTAGTTTCACGGAGAACCCCAGGAAGTCAGAGGGTTTAAGAATTGAAATATTTGAATTGGTAAAAATTGACAGATCAAAAATATCGGACGCCTGTGAGTACTCAACGTATTAGACGCAATTAAAAAAAAAAAAAATTAATTGGCAATGCAATTGGAATTTTCAATACCTGAGTTAACAAGGAATGCCGCATATTTATATAAACAAATCAATACATTTTAGAAATAGTAGTCATAATAATGCGTAGGTGATAATGAAATGGATAACACTTTTCTTCTGGTTAGTGGAAATATATCTACGCCTCTATTTCAATTTCCTACCTACCTATGTACACTAAAGGAACAAAAAATGATAAAAATACAGAAAAACACCGTAAGATTAATGTCATGTATAGATTTCTCTTGCATAAATCACAATCTTGATAAACGTAGTAACAATGATCAATTAAACAATCAATCAATAATAATAATATCTTTGGTAAGAGAGCGCTGGTGTCTATTTTATGCTAACTGACATTTTTATTTACCCTACAAATATATCACTTAACATACATAGGTATATGTATAGTATTTATATAATAGTTTCTACCCAGTATCCTCTTGTGGTATATTCAGAATTGATCACGATGGCAAGATTCATCGAAAGAATTATTATAAGGAGAGTTTTCAATTTCTATATTCACTTCTCGGACCCCAATTTATCAAATTAATTTCCTAGAATTCACGCGTTATGCAAAGAAAATTAGTTCTGTCTTAAAAATGTCTTCGCATCAAACAATAAAAACTTGTCCAAAATATAGTATTATCCAATTATCTTTCGGAGTAAAAATTATTATAGTCCTGCGCAACTATTACATGCGAAAATTGTACATAAGAAAAAAAAAAAAAATGAAAGCTTCTTCAAAACTTTCTGGTAGCATTCTTTTACTAAATTCAGGTTTTTATTCCTAGTTTGATTCGTAGAATAATATGTGTGAGTGTCTGAAATTAATAATAAAGATTAATGCTATTCATATCTGCTGTAAATTCCCAACGAAATTTATCTACAGAATTTAATATTCATCTACTTTTAATCTCGGAATGCGACGATTAGCAAATGCTCGAAATCCCTTGAGTTAAACTTTTTTCAAGAACAATGTGGAATTCATCCAGCGGTTCGAGTATTTGGATGAGAAAAGTAAGCAATTGAGGACTTCTAAGGAACGATATTTCCTCGTACATATCTGTTGTTGACCGTGCTTCACTCATCGGACTCAGCATGCGATGAAGAAGGTGTTCTCTGTTCGATTATAATACAAAAAATTCATTGTGGATAACTGTAACGTGACCCTTTATACAGTATTTCAATAATTATGTATTACTTAGATGTGAAAGAAAGTAAAGATATTATTCTGAAAGGTATTTTTACCTAGCTGCCAGACATATGAATAACTGGAACTTTCCATCTTTGCCCAAAGTATGACTAGACGTATTAATCTGATCGATAAGATGGCAGTAGCATCTCAAAATCGTGAACCGATGATTATTTTCTGTTAGTGCTCTTCGATCTCTGCTCAGCCTTTGTGAATATTCATCCATTTCTTCCAGTAGAGAAATTTCGAAGTTTTCTTTGACGCGCACTACAATTCAAAATAAAAAGCATCAATTTGTTAGTAATTTTAGGAAAATTTAACGTTCACTCAGAAATTATGATAAAACGTTGAGAGAAAAATTACCTAGATAATCCCAAACGTATAGATTTTTGCCAAATAATCTTTGGCTTTTGAATCCAAAAAGAAAAGTTTGCTCAAGACAAGGAACTAGGCCGCTTTCTCCGCATAGTAGAGCAGTCAAGGAACCATCCTGAGGTTCTCTTCTGTAGTGAAATTTGACGATAGCGTTAACAGCCTCTCCTGAATTAAAATATGTACAATTGCATCAATGAATTGCTTTAAGAAGATCATGATAACTGATACTATCAAAAGTTCGTTTATTACCAAGCATATGCTGTAGTTCTATATGCGATAGAGTTATTCTTCTTGGAATACTTGGCGATCTACATCTTGGCGGTGTAGAACATGATTCGACAAGCTCATCGCTGTCTATACTCTTGGGCACTAAAGCACCAACCAATAATCTTTCGGTCGAACCATCGTCTATTCCTCTTCCAAGCCATCTCCCACAAGGAAATTTGAAAGTGTGTCCTGTTACTTCGTTACGAACGACAACATGTTCTACCATCCATTTTGGCGATAGGCCTGTATTGTCATGTCCTATTCTCAATGTCGATAATACCCCCAAGTTTTTATGCTGTAAAACGAAACGATGAATGGCAATTACGTTACATAACAAATCATAAATTACAATCAGTAAGCCAGATATTTTGAAGACACCTACATGAAAAACGAACTCTAAGGCTCCTCTAGGTATTGGAACAGGATTTGTTTCGCACAAAGTACCAGAAATAGCAACCCAGCTATTGGCCGAAGTTGTTGCAGCACTCGCTTTCCTGCTAGGAAATATCACGACTCGATAGGGTAATTTTGTTGTAGGATAGTTATTAGTGAAACAGAAATAATCAACGGCGTTTAAAGTCAAAAGGTGATACAGGAACTGCTCTTTCTCTTCTTCGCAACGTAAGAATGCAGATCGTTTGTACTGGCTTCTGTATTTGGAATAAAAAATGAATAATTATTAGAAAGAGAGTCAACTTTTTTTCAATAATTTTATTTATCAGTGAAATTATTACCTCACTAATGCTGTATCTGATAACAAAGTTTTCAAATGCCTTGACAACAATTTTTTCTCTAACGCAAGACGCACCCAGGCTCTTGCATAGCCAATGTGAGTTTTAATGTCTGTCATTGCTTGAACATTTCTTATATCAAATACAAGAGAGTCTGGTAAAGGTCGCAGATGTTCTGGACCAATTGATTTCCGCTCTCCTGCTGATTTGTGTCTCTCCCTTCCTCGTGTAGGCGACACGTCTGTTTCTAATGCCAAGTTTGATAAATCTGTATTGATGAAAATATTTATATTTGTGAATAATGGTCTTAATTTAATGATTTTATGTGAGAAAAATAATAATATTATGTGTGCTAGTATGCAGATTTTAACTGTGTCGAATGATTCATCACCGAAGCATGCCTAAATAGGTGAATACAAAATTGGTGTAAGATGATTTCAGTCTCTTGAATTCCAAAAAGACATTTCAATGGAGAAGACTTCACGAATTTATTGAAATAAGTGTGAAAAATGATGATAGAAATGATCTTCACACCAATCCATGACAAGCAACGCTTACCATTAAAGTTTTCCTTGAGATAAGAAGCAATTTCAAGTATGTTTCTGCTCTTAATTGATGAAACCAATAGATCCGGCAACCCAAAAAATTTATTTGATGATTTCTTGACTATATTTTACAACATAGAAAAAAAAATGAAACGAGCAAACATGAGGATAACGATAAATGATAAATTACAGATAATAAAGTATATGTGTAATTTTTTCATGCGCAGAATATTTCAGAAAATAGAATTTTTAACTAGCTACAGCGAAAACATGCAACATTTTTTTCAATTCTGAATAACATGAAGATAGGAGTATGCGATAGATGCAGTGATATTTAGAAATTGTACAATACAAATACGAAAAGCTCGTATATATTCTGTATTATTCACTTCATTAATGTAATGAACTTTGGCTTCGACAATGCGAAGAAAATGGAAGATTTTGTTGATCAATCAATAATTATACCATTAATGAAGCAATAATACAGAATAATTATGTGACATTAATGTGGGAACGTACAATCAAGGCGCTTCCTGAGCACGCACCAAGCGAGTGCTGCATTTCCGAAGAATAATTAAATAAACACTGTATTATTAGACATACGGTAAGAATATTCCGTTTTCTTTTTATCACATTTACATATAGCTTATCCTAAAATGAATCAGCGTCAGTGGATTAGGTTAAACAATGTAAAGGCGCAGCTGAACGATGAATATGAACACCGAGAAGCAAATGGCGTTTGATAGAAATTTAGTAGTCGATTATTAATTCTCTTTAACTTATAATTATCAATAGTAACACCATAACGAGCCTTTCAGAATTACCTGGCGTAAGAAAATTTGGATCTATAGTTTTCGTCGCATCGTTACACTCGTCTAGTTCTTGATAAGTTGTAAGATGTGACCATAGGGCGCTTTTTCCTTGCTTATTTTGTAGTCCGTGACTCCAGACTCGTTCTAATAAATCGCAGAGACTAGCAACCAACGTATTTTCTTCGACATCAGATAAAAATTCACCGCCGTGGCCAAGTTCTACGGCTTCAGATCCCATTTTTTCGACCAACATTCTTTTCGTTTTGGACTTACAGTCCTGGAATTTTTAGATAGTTAATAGATTTAAAGCTGTTGGAAGTTTTCTCATGATAAAGTTTATTACAATTGACGTACCTTGAGCAATTTTTCAACAAAAGTCCAATTAGCTTGTGCAATTAACGCTGGACTCATGTCTGTAGAGAGCTTAGTTTGAGGTCTTGGAGATTGAGATTCTTGAGGAGTTTGTATTTTCCCACCAGCTTCGATCATTTTCATTTTATATTTCCATTGGGTTTGGCCTCTTCGACTACTACGGACATATCGAAAATCGATTATCAGTTAAAAGTACATATTAATCATTTTTGCAAAATCAGTATTGAAAGAAAAGTGAAATATTTCGACAACGAATAAAAAACTGAACATGCAATACGATGGCATTAGAGTATTATCTTACCGAAGTAGACTACATGGAGCGTAAAGAAGAAGAAGAAAGAGTTTGATTATTATTTCAATCTTCAATGAAAAACTTGAACTTAATGCTCTCTTCTCTCTCTCAAAAAAAAAAGAAGAAAGTAGTGACAATTACCTCTGCGTTGGCTCCTTGTTTAAAGCAACACTATCGAGCAGCGGAAAACTTCTGAAATAAGCTGCTCTATGTGGAAGAATTTCACTTGGTGGAACAGACTCCAATTCAACATTAGCCAGCCGTTGTTCAAGAAGTTTTTGGGTCTCGGTTATCGCTTGACAAACCTCGTAGCAAGGCGATCTAACGATTCCTTCTCCCACTTTTTTTCTATTTGATAAAGAAGACGCAATTAAAAATAATGACCATCAGGATTTTTTTGTTAAGAAAACTGAGTTTTATGTCAATTTTAGACTTCTATTATTTCCAGCTTACTTGAGCTGCGAAATTCTCTGATCAAAGACTCTGATATTTGAATCCAACTCGCTCCAAGTAGCTAAAACTTTATTATCAACAAGAGAAGCAAACATTTGAGATTCCAAAAACCGAGAAAGGAACGGTAAGTGTTGGGCGGGTTGATCAGACAAAAATGTAGCTTTATCAAAAACATGCATGCTGTCTCTGTTGCAGAGCCATTCTTCTTTATCCTGAAAAAATAAAAAAACAATACGTTTTTATTAATAAATCTTAAAAGAGTTTCTATACATTCGTAACGTAAGTAACAACAAGATTACCATTACCTGGCTTGGTTGAATAATAAAATGCTCATAGCTAGAGAATATCTGTACAAAACGATTCAAGAATATTTCTCTTAAAGCGTTATTGAATATCAAAGTATCGTGGTACTCCTCTTGCGGTGTGCGTATCTTTTCTTTTAGCGTATTTTCAACTGAATCCATATCGCCCAAGTTTACTCCTAGATAAGAGCAGTAAGGAAGAGAAAAACCGTTTGTTAAAATTATTGCAAAAATTGTCGTCACTTCGCTGCTGATGGCAACATATTAGCGTGGTACATCAAGCGATTATAATCATTTTGAAAGCACTCTCTACAATCATCGCATTATTTCATAACAGCTGGCTAAATACCGTAACAAATAAACTCACCGGTCCTCTTAACGATGTCCACTATTCTTTGTAGCGTTTCGGAATGTGGTTCAGGATCTGGTCTATCCCAGTCCAGAACATCATGTAAAGAATGTTTTCTTCTAGGATGATGAAATCCTGACCCCGGAAGAGTCAAGCTACTTGTCATGATATCTCCGTTGAAATAATTGATCGCCATATTATCAGTCCTAACAAAGAAAAAACGCCCAAAACGTTGAAAAAGTATGAAAAACCAATGGCTTTGGGTAATTTCAACGATCGTATGCTTACTTATCAGGATGTGGCACTTTGAATTTATTCAACAGATCTTTAATTTCAGCAATGAATTGCAGCCTATGAGGAAACACAGGCAATTCTTCGGGTAATTGGATACTTTGCTTATCTATATCTACGTAACACAGGTTCGCCTGTGAAGAGAGAAGAGAATTAATATTTAAAAAAAGAGAATTGTCACTGAGATTCAATTGAATTAGGCAGAAACATACTTCGCTGGCAATTTTGATATTGCCTCCTTCACTTTGAGCATGTAATCCCATAACGAAAGGTACCGGAGCATCAAGAAAGTGTTGAAGACTGGCTGGTAAAATGGGTACGTAAACATGTTGCCATGAGAAAGGAAACAGGAGAGCTGTTATGCACTCAGAAACAACCATAAGTTTTTGAAAATCGGAGCTTCGTAATAAAACCTGATTTTCCAATAAGAGACAAGTGAATAATTGTATGACGCAGTCTACACCGAGCCAAGAAAATACATCTTTGATAGGATAATCAAGCATCGGTAATTCCTGCGGTAGAGGCGGCTGATGTATGACCATTTCTAGCGGCGCTTTTGCTGGCTCATCATTTGGAACATAAAATTTCAGGGATTTACCTGGGAGAGGAATAGGGACGTTATAGAGAAGATTGTATACGTAAGATTCTAAGCTCAGCCCGGGACCAGGGTGCCTCGGAACGCATCTGTAGTGAACAGAAATAGAAAGAAATTAGCATTTTTTAGAGATTTGAGCTGCGAAATAAGTAAATTTACATGAAAGTCATGTAGATTCGAATTCGAAGTCTGTTGAAACAAAACCCTTAAACTTTCGTTCATTTTTCTATCATTTTCGAGCAAAATCTCACAATTTCGCATACTTACTTGTATAAATTGGTTAAAAAAGTTCGAGCGGCGTATAAATACGACTGTTGGCACAGGAGTGAAATTGATTTTGTGACCAACAGCTTGTCTTTTGTCGAATCGTAGTAGCCTAGAGCTGCGCTTGGGGAATGAGCCGATAATTTGAAGTGTCTTGGAAGGGATCTGGTATTATGGCCATCCTGTCCTCTTCTGGGTCTGAACAATGTGAAAAAATTGTTTTTATTTGTGAATTTTTGAAAAGATCTTGTCGATTGTGATCCAGTGATAACATTAAGCTCACATCGGAGGTGTGCCGTTCTGTCCGCTGCTTAATTCAGTGATATGCATGGCTTGGAGAGTTTGCATGGCGTCTCTAATCTTCTTGTTACGACATTCCTCGTAGAACAATAGACTGAAACCGTAAGTGCGGTGTCCATCTTCTTTGGTGAGTACAAACGAATGAAACGAAGGTTCTATCGAGTGTTTTTGGGTACGAAATCTCAAGCCGCTGGGTAGACATAACTGGATGTGAGAAAAATTAGAGAAGTTTTTTTGATTAGATTTCATTGAAATCATTATTATATTTAAATAACTGCTCGTTTCGTTTCAAAGCTACAATTCTTTTTATTTCACTGTCGTCTTGCTAATCCACTGACTATTTCCTCTGCCGCGTGAAACGGGAAATGAGATTGCACATATCCCTCTTCATGGAAACTGTGTGAAGAGGCTCTTGGCCCAATAAAGCTTGAGGGCGAGTCGAGCTTCGGGGTTACAAGACTGCACGAACGTTGTTGGCAGAGAAAATAGTTTAGCTATCACGAACTGAAGGAAAATGGGTTGAAAAAATGGTTGAACAATATTTGAAACAATAATATTAATGATTCAAAATTAGCGAATCAATGGATGGCGCTCGTTTCTATCGATTGAGATATTGAAATTCGAAAATAGATGAGTTCATTTTTCCATACAACGCGTGATTTGAATGCATTCTGTAATTCTACTAACACGTAGGAATTTTAGCCGCTGCAGTATAAAGCGTGACTGGAAATTACCATATCTCACCCGTTCACGGATTATTTTAACGATTTTAACGATAAGCATAAAGTCTTTAATTAAGTTATCCCACCCTACCTACCCTCGCAAGTTTCACCAACTGTTATTCAACTTTTTGAGAGGGGAGAGAGTTTTATAGATAGCTTTTCAGCGTCGGAGTCGAAGGAAGATAAGAATAAGAAAAAACACAAATAAAAGGAATTCCATGCCCCAATACCAATGAGAATTTCTTCCCCCGAGGAATTGGGATTGCCATTGTTTTTCTCGCTCATGTTCGTATCCCTTGAAATTTTCTTTTTTTCATTTAGATTATGCATTTTTCCAATAAAACTGACAAAGCGTTCGAAAAATTAGTTGGAAGCATCAAAATTCTGGCATGTGAAGTAATAACCGTAGCTTTTTATACTGCAGAGACTGCAGCATGCTAGTATAGGATACGACGAAGGAGGCAGCGGGTTACTTGGCACGTGAGCTTACATACACGAAAAATAGAAGAATAAAGTTTGTCAGAAGAAAGATGCATTGAGAAAAAAATTCGAAAAAGCTGAAACAAGCTGCGGGGGTAGAAACAAGGTAAAATGAGAACGAAAAAATCTTGTATTTCGAGATGAACTTGCCATGCAGACGGCGTTCTTGTCAAAGTGATTCCAGGGCACAGAGTCCGGATAGTGGCCAAGTACTTTGCCTTTGTAAGCTCTGTCCAGTGGTGTAGATTGCAGCGAGTCACCTAGAATAATGAAAAGAATGGTGCTTTACTTCGGCTATACCGGTCTAAAACGATGTTGGGAGAATCGTAGCGATACCTATAGGTATATTATAACAAAGAAATATACAAATTCGGCCCGCCTATACAAAATTTAGTTCATGGATGAAATGTTTCTTCAGTCAAAGATGATCGCTTGAGAATGCATTTTTCGCGACGTTCGGACGGCGGAAGCATTATTTCTGTATGATGTACACATCGTTATTTTTCATGATTTTGTTACGCTAACGTTAAAGCGTCGAAACTCGAGCCTAATTTTTTATCTTCTTTCTTTTCCAACACGTAATTTTATGGAGAAAACATATTCGTACACAATAAAACGTCGTATTTTATAGCTTTCTACTACCTTATACAACCGTTGAGATTGGTGTTTTATGGGGGATATTGAGTATAACGTCTATAGCTTTTCTTTTATGGGTTTCGTTCTCGTCTTTCGAGGTTTACTTTGTCAGTGGGTATAACGTATTTCGAACGAAATTTTCTTCTTTTACGGATTTGAGGGAGGTAAGTGGAAAAGGCGCCCGAAGAAGGATAGGAACCGTCTGTCCGTACTTTCGAATTATGCAGTCCGTACATGTTACAAAAAAATCAAAAGCCCGTTGTATTATTTCAAACACAGATATAATGACTGGTTTCATAATTAAACCTATAACTGAGGAGGTATGTATCGCAGCCCGAGACTGCGGCAGTGAAAATAAATAATAAAATTTCTTAAAGATGAAATATGAGTGCAAAATGAGATATTATACAAGATTTTTGAATTCATTTTCAAACCCTATCCCTGGCAACTAAACAATTATATTTTTAAAAACATCCGAGTGATACCGAAATCCGCAACTCAGATTCTCGAGCATGATTCTAAATTTCAATCAAGTGCCCAACGTCCCATCACAAACTCTCGGATAATGTAAGGAGTAAAATATTCTATTTCCGCCGTTCGCCGGCGCGCTCCACCTGCTGAAACTGCAACGCATAATGAAACCGTGAACTCCAGAGGAGTTATATGAATTCTAAAAGCTCTCGTGGAGGAGTAAGCCCGCACAGTGAAGACGAAAATTTGTCTGAAACTTAGGTAGCTTCGTTTGCGGCTGCATCCGCTCTTCGTACTCATTGTTAAAATAGTCAATCAATTCGATTTACTATGGCTATTATACACTATTGGATCACGTATACGTGTTGAAGAAAAAAACGGGAACAAAGATTCCACGAGCTAGATGATAAAAACCGTTCTCTCTAGATATAAGCCCGCATCACTCGAAGCTTATCATAAGGTTCGAAGTGCGTAGCATATGATGTTACGCGAGGGTCCATATCTGTCGCGTATACATGGGCATTGAATATGCGATGAGGTAAGTAAGTGGATGAGGTGTGTGCATATGCGCATGGTAAGCATGAGTGGATAGATACAATGTGGTCCTAGCTGATCGTGACGAGCTTTACATTATCGTAAAACTGGAATAACGTAAAGTATCTCGTGCATTTATGGTTACTACGTGCATCGCCCGCGATGCTCGTAAAATGTAATAGAAACAAGGCAAGAAAAAAACAAAAGTTAGATGTGAATTGATTTGTGTGTTAGGTATTCGTGGGAAAACTTGAGATTTCTGTTGTTTATTGGAAATCATAATTTTATTTGCATCGTACGGGTAAAGAAGCTGAGATGCTCATAACAGAGTACAAATACAAACGCGTCCAATCTGTATGTCAACTGATGTATATACATGACTGTGACACGTGAAACAGTGAAAGAAGAGAGTCATCGCTGACACGAGTTGAAATGTGCCGAACCAAATCCAACGGAAATGGCTGTTTCTCATATGCGTGTATGACGTGAATATGTAGAAAACTGGGTCGGACGAGCTAGCGGAATTGCACAACCTTAAGTATGTAGTACGGCTGAATGTTACCAGAACTAGTCAGGCACAAGCGTATGTGACCAGAAAAAGTACCTAGGTAGGTACGAACTATTTACGTAGCGTGGGTGAATACATAGATCGCCACAATCGGCACAGAACTTAGCTTGAACAATGAACTTCAGATTATCTTTTCATACGCAATAATCTCGGTCGTCGTTACTATGAATCGTATCTGCACCCAACGTGGCATATCATGCTCATTACCTACTCTTCATATTTTTCTCCGTATAGATAGTGAGGGAAAAATAAAACGAATACATTACCAACGAGACTGAAAATTACATGAAAAAATTCATTTTCGATGAGATTTTGTTGCGTTATCGTTAAAGACCAGGCTGTATAAAGCCTCGTTAAAAATTTTTGTAATTTCGTGTACATGTATCTTTGACGATAGTTGACCGGCGCCGGAAGAGCGGACAGAAAGGATGTTCTTCTTCTTCGCCTTCCACGATAGTTGTATATATCCCCGATGTGCCGTCGCGTCGGGCAGGAGGCAAAAGTACGGACAAACACGATGTTGAACTGGACAAATCTTACGCGAAGATTGAATACAATACATCCGTAGTATGACGTGAGCTCCTAACTTATGACATTTCGGGCCGAGGACAGCGATTATACGGCTGTCGCGGCTCGTCTTTTCAGTTAATTGACCGTGAAAGAATTGAAGACGAAGTAGTTGATGGAGGAGCGTACTACTTGCCGTTGTTTCTATTCAACAAGCAGATGTAAAAAAATGTATTGCACGTATTTCCCGAACGAAGGTGCGTGTGCGATCGATAATCCTTATGAAACTCCTTATGTTACATAATACACCAAATCAATTTCACGTACGCCATGAAAAGCTATGATCTTATGTAATAACACTAATTACCTGAAAAACTCTTATGTCGATAACGGATCGCCCCGAGGGGCTTGAGACATCGATTCACCGTGCAGATAAAACAAAAGTGAATGAAGGGCAAAAACATTCATACCCCTGTTTCAGTTTTTATTTTCGTCAAACTTTCGTATTTTTCGTATTTTTCGGGCTCACCGGAGCCTCATAAATCCGATTGTGAGCATTATTAAAAAATTCAAAAAGAGAGCTGCTGCTGCTGCTGCAGGGGAAAAGGCTCGCGCGCGCGCCCCTTTTTCCTTTTTATATTCTACTTTCTACCCCCCCAGCCCTTCATGTTTATTAACGAGCCACGCGGATATAACCGCATTTTCGTAAAGGCAATAATTACACGTGTTATGAGAGAAAATTTGTTCACTCCCTTTCGGGCAAAAATTTTGTTTTTTTGTTTTTTTTCCCCCGTTTTTTCCACTCTTCTTCACTTGGCGAGATAATATCCGACCGGCACAAGGCCGCGCACATCCGACTGTTTGCGTGGTTTTCAATACGTTGTCGAGGAAATGTTTGGCCTTGATTCGGTCAGATATTATCTCGCCGAGATGTACATATGAGCTATGAAATAGCGAATTATTATCCCCAAAGAAGAAGATTTCCTGTACATGTAGGTATACCAGAACAATAAACACTGTACATGTCTACGGTACACTACGTCGATAAAATTGCTTCATTATGTGCAAGATGGGGGGACCAGCGGCTAACCTAGGTATACTATACGACGACGTTTTCATTCTTAATTCGCAGCAATTAGAACTGTTATTACAGTATATTACGGTATACTCGTATATATGTATATATACGTATCGTATGTAGTACACACTACTTTCTGCAATTAGTGCTCTCTGCAGTAGACAGTAGTTAGTAGTTAGCTACTGTGCGAACTGTAACTCACAAGTTCCAACCTACAAATCCAACGTACAGTGTGGCTAAAAAAAAATGGAGGAACATGCCGCGTCAGACAGTTTTCGAACGTGAATGAAATCGGAAGGCATTCATCGATCCTTGTTCAAATTTCGCGATTTTGAATAGGAAAAATCTTTGTCCGACGCGCTCAGAGACGAGTATTCAAACGGTAAGGTTTAGAGTAAATTGATATTGGAATAACGGAATTTAATTTGAAGCTATGTTCGACTGTAATTACGAAGGTAGATAATGAATTCTATGGTCGTTCAGTGGATCATATCGCTGAACATCAAAGTTTGAATCATTCATTCGCTTGGCTTGTATACAAACGCGACAGCGAAAATTCCGTTTCCTTTTCTATAGTTCTATCTCTAATGTTCGTAACGCGCAGGGATTTTTTTCATTCTTCGAAACGATGGACGAAGGCCTCATTCTCTTGGCTTCCGAAGGAAAAAAAAATCGTCAGGATAGTTCGACTTGTTCGAACTTTATTCGAATCGGAAAATTACCCATTTCTCCCCCTGTGTATACTCGTACATGCAGGAAACTACGACTCGTTCATTAATTAGGCTGGCAATAAAGAAAGAACTCTATTCATTATTCTATACATGCATGTATAACAAAAATGATTCCGATAACTACATACTGTGCTGAATAACTATTATAATACTGCTATGCGATTGAATGCGATCTTTGTAAAGCAGCGAAGGCAAAAAAAAAACCCCCCCCCCAAAATATGATAATCTCAAATTCCATCTTCCGCGTCGTTTCCATCTTGTGAACGATTTCAATGAATATTTCCTTACTTCGCCATTGTATTGCGTCCCGTGTATACACGATTTGTTTAAAACGCGTTAACGCGTCTGCACCATCCTCCAGGTTCATCGGTTAGAGATCAAAGGTTTCTCGTGCGTCGCACTAAAACTGTTATGTACTGCATAAAAGAAAGATTCGAGACTCGTGTGTGTATATATATATACACTACAATAAAACAGCTCATGGATTGTTAATTTCTTTGTACCTACTGCAGTAGCAGCATCAAGAGCGACGACAAATTTTTCTCCGGGTTATTTTAGGTTTTTTAATGGTACTTTTTTTTTTGTTTTTGGTTTTCTTTTTTTTTTTTTTTGTACTCGAGGTCAACGAACCCGCGAGGGTTCCCTCACTCGCGTTCTTTGTCCCCAGTTCCATGTTTCATGCTCCTGCGACGACTGCAGCGGGGGTATACACGTATATACATATAACGCAAAAGCCGAGATCAATTTAATCTCAAGTTGTTTTCATTGAATCTCCATATTGTTGTAGTGGAGAGTGGAGGTGTGCTCGCGATGAATTTGTCGACACAACCCGGTATAACATGGGGCAATCAGATTTTTTGTAAGTTAATTCGAGTGAAATTGCTTGTTTTATGAAAAAGAGAGATTGTCGATAGGTTTTGGAGGCACTGCACCAACGGAATGAAAAAGAAAAAGAACGAGAAGGAGCAAAGAAAACGGCGGAGATGATTTTTTCATTTGAAATTCGAGAAAATTCGAAATTTCAAGTTAGATTTGAAGTCTTCGTACGTCACGAGGACGGACATGCGGTTGAAGTTTAGAACGTCGACGAAAAGAAATCACGGGGAATGTATATGATATGTACTACACGAGTGTTTCGAGTGATTTTTTCTGGTGAAATTTTTACGAAGACTTTTTATCTTCTTGGCAATTTTCGAAATCACCGAGACGCGTCGGCGATAGAGAAGGGAAGCAAAACGAAGATCATCGAAGAATTCGAGCGAAAAATCGCTTCGAAGTACTGCATTTGTCACGATTTCGATGCGCCAACGTTACATAAACTTTAGCCTCGCACACGGGATGACGCGATTATTTATAAATCACCTTCGGTACCCTCCGTCGCACCCTAATCGTGTCTGGTTCTATAAATTCAACTAAGATCAACCATCGTTCTTCTTTCTCTTCTTCCTCTCCTCCGTCGGCAAATTTTAAGCCCGACCTTTGACCTCGTGCCAAGGTTGTTTGAGGAGGAAAGTTCCCGAGAGCTTTCACCTAGCTTACCTGTATTGTACAATGACATAGAATAATTTTGCGTACACACAATACCATGGATAGACGTGTATAATTATATATCTTTGTACATAAACGAAGAGTAATTTCTTTCACGAACCAGCAATCTAGTTATTTACTATGACGTGAGTCTGGTGTAAGAAAAACCAACAACAAAAAAAGGGCAGGGGGGGGGGGGGCAAAACCAAACAAAGTAGGAGGCGAAAGAGAGGAATAAAAAAAGGGAAAAGAATCAAGGAATGAATTCATACGCTGCGTGATTCCATTACAGTCTATAGTGTGGCGGCATACATCTTCTCGCGATGAGAATCGTGTACGTAGGTATATACCTACCTTGATTCTTTTTTCACAGTGTATAGTATATAGCTGTATACCCATCTACTCGTACCATACGGCGCGGCGGCGGGGCGATTTCCCGGTGCATTTAATCAAGACGATAGCGTCCGTCGAAACCGCACCAAGAAAAACAGAGAGGTAAAATAGCTTTGGGAATAGGGTAAGTCCGTTTGCAGAACCCGCCCGTACGACCTGCAGGGGTTGGCGGAACGGGAGGATGAGACGTCGCGCGTCGCGTCTCGGTGCGATTGCCAAGGAGATAAGAATGACGGGAAGGAGGGGGGGAGGTAGGGGGAGAAGTAAAACAGGGAAGACAGACGAAAAGAGAATGGACAACGACCAAAATTTACCCCGGTGGCAAAAAGACACAGGACGAGTTATCTCCGTGGTAGGTATATAGGTATAGGTACGCGCGGTTGTTTAATAAAGGAAGAAATTGCTCGAAAATATGAAAACCTCAACCCGAACTTATATACTATAGTTATACGAATGTAGACATGTGACGTGGATGTGGGAACACACCGAGCAAGACATTAGCGAAAGCGAATGGAATGAGATAAGACAAGGAATAGTATTACCTCCAGCAATTCTTCGTTTTTTTTCTAACTTACTACGGCAACGAATACGTGAACCAGTCGATTGCACGAATCTTCTTTTCGCAAGCATAGTTTCTGGTATGATT
This sequence comes from Phymatocera aterrima, assembly GCA_963170745.1. Lineage (NCBI taxonomy): Eukaryota > Metazoa > Arthropoda > Insecta > Hymenoptera > Tenthredinidae > Phymatocera > Phymatocera aterrima. The sequence goes on from OY720668.1 coordinate 1,536,316, forward strand.
TCAACTGACAAATGTACCGTACAAGATGTTTGCAGTCATAAAAGCCCCAGTTATCAGGTATAATATATTGATATTTTGGTGGAAATTTTGATCGCCGCGTAGTTCAACGTTTCGATATAATTTATGTACCACCTAAGTATACGAATCGAGTTTATTCATGCGTCCCATGTGTGTACCTGTGCCTGTCAAAGTCCACCGATAATATTGAATTTGGAACATGAAGCATCCAACGCAGATCGGTGTGACGCGCGTTGTTTTGCACATTCTTGCAGTCAACGTGGAATCAAATTTGGTCTCATATCATTACTTTACAGTTCGCGGTTACTCGCAATTGCGTAAATGAAAAATACCTATACTATATACTCAACGTTATATGAACTTACTCGATTGCGACGAAGAATAAAAATGTTGTTGTAAAGCAAATGGCAACAGGATATCCAAAGACCGTGCGTTTTATTATATATAGAAAATCGTACGTATAGGTCGTGGAACCGCGACGTCGCGCGTCCCGACGTCATCGTAGCAATTCGTGACTCGCGAATTTCAACCGCGATCGAATAAAGGCATGATTCCGTTGTAAAAATGTCTCTGCACTTCATTTTTTCAGAGAATTCTATATTTTATAGATCAATGAAGCTTGGCGCGAAAACAACCGTGAAGAATAAAGCAGCTGTTTCAACACATAAACGTTTTGGCGAAAAGTGTATAATTCACGATGATCCTCCCCCGCCCCCAAAGTATGCAAAAAAACGGGTAAAGAATACAGATTTTTCTTCGTCTGGGGATCCAAGCGAAAAATCGTATAGAAACATAGATTTTTCATGTTATTTCGGCGTCGAAATTACAGTTGAAATTATATTTCGCCGTAGCATAAAGTCTCGAGCCTCGTCATACGATCGGTTTTTGCGACCACCTGGAGCACACCGTTACTATAATTCTTCTTCTTATATAGACTTCCCTCCGCTTTTCAAGGTTCACAGGACGACTATACGAAAAGACTATTTCCGGTCAATCAATTGCCCGGAATCAATATAGGTACGCGGAGCTATCTGCGCTTCTTAATCTGTCCCCGTCCGGTGATTCGCAACGTTAAATTGCGAATCGATTCTCTCAACGATCTTGCTACTGCTCATCCCCGTCCTATATGGCCTGTCTATCCGTCTCCACATCAGAAACGATACGTCGACGACCAGAGATTTCAGATTGATTCATCATGCTCTGTGTATGCCACGTTAGACACATATATACGTATCTAAAGGGGAGCATTTTGCATGGGATTTGAAGGAATTCAGCCGACAGCTGACCAAGGCAGACAGTAGAATGAAGGGTTGGGGTATAAAAACGATATAGGTGTAGCCTGGCGTCTAGGCAGTTCGAAGGCGTGAGTTCGCAATATCCTTCTCCACCTCCACCTCCACCTCCACTTCGCGTCTAATATAAGTGAATAGCGATATGAGTAGATAGGTATATTATACATACACGGGAGGGGTAGTAAACGGTAAGAAAGTATCGATCTGGGGGTAACGTGCCTGACGAGTAGTAGTCAAACCTTTCTGGCCTAACGACGACAATATATGAATCAGACTCGTCGAGTCAACATCCCTGCAGCGATGGGCTTGGTGGGTGGGTGGGTTTAGGACTTTAGGTAGAAGGTACGTACGTACGTACGTACACTTCCGATATATCTATGTATACTGTAGCAGTACGCCAAAAGCGCAGCTATAGCTATAGCCAGCCAGCCAGCCAGCCACCCCCGTTCGCGCGTATGATGTCATCATCCGGGGAGCTTGGAGCTTCTCGTCGTTTACGGCACAGAATTTAGTACTCCATCGCGGTTACGAAGTATTAGCTACCCATCTGTAATTTCGATTTTTGATTTTTTCGGTTTTTCTTTGGTGTTTTTTTTTCTTTTTTTTTTTTATTCGTCTTCGGACATCACGCAGGCGCACGTTTTGGATAGAGAGTAACCGACGTGAAAATTAACCACAGGTACACAGAAAAGGTGGAAAAAAAAGTTTGTCCCTATAGAGAATTTTATTTCTATTTGTTTTCCACATCGTGCGAAAAGTTATACATATAAATATAGGAAAGTTGCTGCCGCGTGACTTCCGTTATACAGATGCCGGGAGTGTTCTTTTTTTTTCTTTTTGGTGTCAGAAGTTAGTAGAATACTTGAATAGGTTTGAATATACACATATACATATATATATATATATATATATATAAACATATCTCACGGAATAAATTTGCAACTTTTTGCTGGTTCACGGTAAAGATTTTTTCATAAAAGTGTTGAGATTATATACACGTTTCCGAAATTGACGATAGGAAAGGAGGAAAGCGTTTAAAAAGTAAATCTATATTGCCGCTATATTGCCTGTTTTCCGAAGTATAACATGCAATCCAAATCTTCCTCTCCGTTACAGAATACAAATTCCAGCATGGAATATACTGTAGGCATCGTCGCGTGTTGTGCACAGTATATGAATAATCTCATTATTTTTCAAGCGACGAGGGAACTGCGTTTATACCTAACATTATAGGTAATATATATATGTAACGTATAATAATGCGCAATATCGTTCAGCTCGTGCAGTTGCAAATTTTTCTATACTAGATTCGGCATGTTCCTCCGTGGAGTTACTTGCAAAGATTTATATAGGTACGTAGATTACACGTGAATTGAGAATAGAATCGAGAATATACAGAAACGTGAGTATTTCGAATCTGAATTCTCGTTTCCTCTGTTTCACCAAAATGTGAAGAACAAAAATATGGTCCGCATGCATATACGGCGAACTCACAATTATAGATCTGACGACGTTGAGAGAAGCTTCTCCAACATGTTTCTCCACGCGCATGGGTAGCGAGTGTAAACACTGTCGTTCGGGTATTTTGAATTCCCCCCAAACGGGAATTTTTTCTCCGCTAAATAAGTAAACTCTCAAGCCTTGTTTGTAAGTTCAACTATACACCTGATATTTGAGTCAGATTCAGTCGAGGAGGACATTGTATAGCCAAAGTTGAGCATTCTATAAGAGTTTCACATCTAGATGACGCTCAAGTTCATAAAGTTTAGGGAAAAAAATGAGAAAAAATAATATCGGCTGTTGTGAAAAAACGATTTTTTAGCGATTCTTAGTGACTTTGCTTCGTTAATGCGATATAAACTTCGGCCTCGTGCTCATCTCGCGTATAACGTACACGCGTCACTCGAGAATTGAGATCTGGAGAGCTATAGGAACGAGAGTAAAGCATAATCAACGTATGTAGGTATATACACCACTTAGGTATTATATACCTACGTCGCGTCGCTCGTCGGAGCTGCGCTGCAACGCGAGGGCTTGAACACATGAACGTTTCAATTCACGGCGCCATTAGGAGGGTACACCGTATTTCCTTGTTAGTTATTTTCACATATACTGTAGCCACCGGTCTACGTATGCATACATTCTACCTATAGGTATAGGTATATATGCCATTCGTTCGTTCGTTGTACCCTGCAGCTTCAACGCTCTCTTGAATCAAGGAATGACGCGCAGCTGTGTCGTTTTCAAGATAGCTGCTCCGTACCGACCTCCGGAGGGTGGCTTCAAGGGTTTTCCGAAAAAGTAGGTAGCAAGCTAGGAAGACCGCAGACCGCAGACCAAAGACCAGAGCGCGTTATTTTTCCCCCGGAAGCTTGAATATTATATATGTATAAATAGGAATGAATTTTTTCAAAATCTTGTGATAAAGTCACGCATTGAATTGCAGTTTCTGCCCGATATGCTATTATGTACTTTGGCACAGGAATATGAAAGGTGGCAATGACGGGGTCTGCTACAGAAAGCAGTTGAAAGCCGTTGAAAGATTACCCGAAACGTCATATTCAGCTCCTCCTGAACCCTTGAACTTCTTAGAGTTTCCGAAAGAACCCTCCGCGAGCAGGGAACGTCGCGTCTGGTAGGAAAAAGAGCTGTCTGTCAAAGGACGCGAATGGGCGCGTTGCAGCAGGAAAGGCGTAAAATTTATTCCCCGACGTTTTGAAAAACAGAAATGTCTTTATTTCAAATCGCACAAAGTATGGTCTACGGTTATCATTATTTCGTATTATTCTCGATCTGCATTGGAAAGAGACACGTGTAATATATCACGGCGAAAGTCGCATTTTTCTTGAATGTTCGAAAACAAAACCCCGTGTTCTGGAGAAATGAGTAAAAGCTGCTCCATTCCACATGACTGCGTGATTTCGAAAAACAAAGGTCAAAAAAAAGTTTCGTATTCTTCGGCTGCTACGTTGGTTAACCTCACAGATAGACCTACGTATGTACGTACGGATGAATAATGATGGAGAGAAAACGAAAGTGAGATGGAAAGAAAACAAGAAGGAAGAATAAGTAGCGGTAGGCATAAAGTAGGTCTGTGTATGTAACATACAAGCCGCCCATTCGTTGAGATGAGATTTTTTATTTCACAAACCGCGTGTTCTGTATAATGTAAAAAATATTACATGTGTAGGTGCATAATACAATACCTGGGTAGGTATCTACGTAGTATGCTTACACCAAAAGTATTTCCATTTCAGAAAAAGAGCGCCAGACTTGAGAAAATAAATGTTTACGGTATATAGGTATCTAAGGAAGTGGGAGATAAACGGTGAGATAAGTGATATCGCAAGACTCGTAGGTATAATATAAGGTATAGGTACCATATAACTTGGCTTCGAATAAAATATGCTGTTACATAGGATTCTATTACTGAGTGACAATTATTCTGTTTTTTTTTCCGTCATTTTTCAAAACTATACCCACCCGGACTTTTTCCACGAGCTCGAAGTGCCTGTAACGTTAGAGTAGGTGATAAAATAAGAAGAAATAATACCACATGCGAATAGGCAAGTAATTTTCGCTGATATTATTCGTTGAAAATGAATGCATTCTGTTTTTTATCGCTTGAAATTCGCGAATCCTGAATCGTAAAAAATTTGAATTCATTTTCATGGGGAATTAGATTGTTCGCAGGAACAGCTCGTACCATTCTTTCTCGTCCTGATATCTTAAACGTTACAAAGTTTCGGCCTCTCGTTAAATTCGATCTTACATACATATTTTCTCTTCGATGTAAGACATACCTGTACAACATAAAGTTTACGGGTACAATACTCTGAAGATTCTAAAGCTTGCAAAAGCAAAGATTTCCCGCAGGTTCAGTACCGTTCTAGTCTGTTCACCTATTGTAGTAACTCGGACCTTTTTCCTTCCCCCTTTTCTCTTCCTTCGCTTCTCTTATTCTGTCATTGTTCATCGATAAAGATTTCACGCTCTCCGCAAGCTTCTAGTTCTGCAGCTGGCCCGAAAATCTTTGAAAAGTCTATCCGCATGCCTGATGCCTTTGTCGAACTAGTTTCGAGGATTCCTTATTCCCGATTTTTCGTTTTCAATTTCTTCACGAAATAAACTAATATGTGCATACAAAGAAACGAATGTATACAGCAGTAGGTATGCTTCCTCTTTCATTGCTGAATCGACTTTATCTACAGATATACTATGGGTGCGTATTGAAAATGGTATAGAGAACGAAATCGAATGGAATCTTTACTAGGATTTCCTCAACTTTTCAAATGTTTTTTTTCCAATGCGTAGCTGTATGCACTGTGTCGCACACCATCGTTCTAGACCTATAGATTGCACGGAAATAGGTATATATACCTATCTGTAACCTTTAGACGTCCTGAGTACGTATACGCCCAAGAAAATCTGCGAGAACGACGAAAACTTTTCAAACGTGCGTATATATATGCTTATGAGTAGTCTATGCTTACAGACCACCTACTTACGCAGGTCAAACTCACCCGCATGAAAGAGGATACTTTTTGAAGCGTTCCCAGAGACGAAGGCGACGGGGGAACAAAAAAATCCCCCGGAAGACCCCGTGGGAAAAATTATATAATTTTTAACCATCAACGAAGACCCGCGCAACCTAGATATTTAATTGATCAGAATTTGCGACATAATTTAACACGGCGAAAAATGTTCCCGCCGAAGTCAGATATTACTGCTGATCAACAAAACTGATGTATCATACTGTTGTTATACACTACGAGATAAACAGGGGACGCACGGCCAGACAGACGATTCTCTTTATCCCTGGGTCAACTTTGTCTTCGATCGTCGCTCTTGTCGGATATTGTATACAGAGTTGCTACAAAGCAGCAAAAACGAGGAGAAAAGGATAACAAATTGAGTGTGTTGAATTTTTCTCGCGCTCAGCGTATAAATTGACTTGAATCATGAAAGCCATTCTGGATATTCGAAACAGTTGCGTGTTTCTCAGGAGATTCACTTCATTCCAGCCCCGTTATCCGATGATATTAAAAGACAGCAAAGTCTTTACGTGCAATTATGAAAAAGTGTTTGTTCTACTTCATCTTCTTCTTCTTATCTTTCTATTCATTTCTCGTATATGAACTTTGGGCTCGCTTTCGCGCCTTTTTACTCACGCGTTTTCTAGGTAGGTAGTACATGGCAAACGTTAAGTTAGGGGATTGATTTTGTATTCTTCACGAGCTATATACGTACGCAGGTCTTTCCTATTTATAATCTTACTCGGAGTAGAGCTACAGCATTTATTCTTATACATTCACAGAATTTATATTGCGAATTGTTATTTTATAATTATTCAGTATATTTGACATGGGTTCGCATTATGGCGTTGTATCATCCGTTATCTCTGCAGCGGTTGGGCACGTAAACTAGTTCCATTCGAATATCAGGCGATAAAAAATAATGATGAATTTAATACTCAGGGAATTAATGTTATTTCTCGAAATGAAAGTTGATAACCGCAATAACAAATATAACCCACGTCAATTTTCGATCCATTCTGTAACAACTTTCGGAGTAGAAATTTTATTATTAGCTGTATACAATTATTTACTATAGTTGCACATAGCTTCGAAGGTAAGACGGAAATTATTACGCAATTTCGTGTGGTTTCACGAGTGACGTAATATGCTCGAGTTTAATCAACTAAACTAATCAACTAATTCATGTTCAACGTGACCGTATACTATACGTATATTTTTAACAATGGGTCCCATTGTTGTTGTATATACGTACATTCGTTAAAAAAATGTACATACGTAACACGATGTAGATACTTGCATATCGTTCGTCTCAGTTCATAGGTCACTGAACATCGATATAGTGGAACCTAAATCCAGAAATCCTCTCGAATATGCGAGAGAAAGAAGAAAACAAAACGCAAATACTCACCAAAAAATCTGTCTGGTTCCAAGCCCGAATCCTGGTCCAATCCACAGATGACAAAATAATCCGCAAATCTGGACGGTTGCTGCTCAGGTCCGCGAATAACTTCAAGACTCCCGTTCATTTTAATATTCTTATGTTATTATCAACACACTTTGTATATATATATATATAGTTATATGTATAGTTTAAAAAAAAAAGAATATTATTTCATAATCTGATTACAACCGCACTATTATTTATCACACACGTGATTTTTACGTAAACGAGACATCGTTCCAACAACTGTCATTTCACGAGAGAAACGACAGCTGATGTTTACACAAACGGGACGGATCTCTCTCTAGACTTTGTAATGCTCTGCGAAATAATTGATCTTTGCTTGAACGGATTGAAGTTGTCCGCTAAGAACGAAATGAAAATGTCGCATACGCCGCGGCTATGTTCAAGGTGAGGATCAGTTCGATTTCGATTAATCGATCTGCCACCGAACACGCTCACGCCATCTGGCAATGACCGTTGAAAACAAAACTTTTTGACAGATATATGTCAGTTTTATCAAAAGGTTAGAATCGCGGATGCTGATAGAGACAAAAAAAAAACAGATTAAAGCGATTGTTTGGAACCTGTTATCAATTACTCATGTACCATGGAGGAGGTTGACAATATTATCATTCATTCTTTGAGACAGATTGGCTGGTAAGTTCTAATTATTTATATTATTTAGCTTGATTCTCATCTGTCATATGACCCCACAATCTTACAACAATCATTTACACCCGCAATTCCCAAATAAAAAAGGAAAATGGGTGGAACCGGCTCAATTATTAATCAACATTTATGGATACCTACAGAGATTGTATAATTTCGTTTTCAATTCGAAATCTGCTCCACTCAGACGAGGGTTATGTTCCGACCCGAAAATCTCTTGCCTGTTAAAACACGACTATCAAACATTAATAGTTATATTTATTATTTTACGTGGATAAACAGAAAAAAATCTAAAGTTTTTGTTTGTGTTCTAGTGATATAGAAGAAGATGTGACAAATTTAGGCGGCTTCGATACTGAGTTAGTGGTCGTGGCTGCGGTGAAATGCTTAGAAATCATTCGCCCAGGTCTTGGAGTATCTACGATTCTCCCGGCAAATATGGCCGCAAGATTTCGCCTAGGTGCGACGCTGGCACAGGCGTGTTTGGTACTAGCGAATACTATGAACTAGGAAAATAGTAATTAAACTTAGAGGAAAGAGAAGGAAAATAACTTTCCAAGTTCTATAAATTCATTTCAGGAACTTGGATACAGAGGTGACATCGGTTATCAAACATTTTTGTACAGTTCAGAGGTAGATCTGCGTAGATTGTTTATGTTTCTGATTGAAAAACTACCTAAAGAAAGTGATAAAACTTTGAACGAGCCTACCAGCAGAGTCGCTTTACTTGAACGACAAATCGCTTCTGCGCTTTTAAGGGATCTTTCTGCTCCTTGGTTACCTCATTATTGTCATAAACGAGGTGTCAGGAACAAGGGAAGCGCAGACCGACAGTATAAAACAATTGATTTGGATGTACCAGCTCAGGGAAAAGGTGAAGGTAAATAGAAAATTGATAAACGATCTTAACTAACTCCTTTTTTGCTTGATCCTTTTCATTATTACTGATTCTAACATCGGATTCTGACTACGGAATAAATCTTTTACTTTTACAGATTACCAAGATTATTTTGTTCACAATCAGAAAGCAGTTACGGAACAAGTTCCAGATGATGAATTTCTCGTGCCTTCACTAGTCACACGTAATGCAAAATTAATGCACGCCTCAGCTACGAATATTATAGAAAGACTCGACTGGCTAAATTCACATAGACTGAAGGAGAATGAGGTTGGGGATAAAGTTTACAGCAAGCAACAAGTTCAAAGTAGATTTACGCTGAATCAAAGACTGCAGTTTTCTAAGGTAAGGTTAATCATAAAGCTTTTCTTTCATATAATACATTTATAAGATCAAAATATTGTGAATGGGTTTCATTTCCTCCTTGCAGGATTCTACCAGCGAAGAAAAAAGTCCGATAGGAGAATCACTTCCCGAGATAATATCGACGAGCACAACAATAACAACAACAGCGGCGCCTTTGAGCCGGGAAGAAAAACGAGAGATAAAAATAGACAAAATGAAATCAGAGTGTGAAATGCTGAGAAGTAATTTGGATGAGCTGCAAGGAAATGTTAAAACATTGAATGCTAAATTATCTCAAGTTAACGCCACTCTGAATAGTGAACAAAAGGAATTCAATCGCTCTGAAGATAGGAGGAAAATCAAAGCTAGAACTTACGATTTACTAAGCGATGGCGATGAGAATGTTCAGAAATTGGAAGCCATGGTCGAAGCTAGCGCCAATAAGTTAGCCAGCTTAGCTCATCAGTGGGAAAGACATCGACGACCGCTAATTGAAAGATACAGAGACGAGAGAGCAAAATATTCAACAAAAGCTGTGAGTAAATATGTATTTTTCTGTGTTTCTTTATTCCTCCAAATTGACACACAAACTTTTCAAACCAGATCCTTAATTCTCGAATTATTCATTTTCTTTTTGTCGTTTTATGATTTAGAGCGCAAGTCGTAAGAAATTGGATGAATTGAAATTATTGAAAGAAAAGGAGAAAGAATTGTCCGAAGAATTGCGTAGCAAAGATCAACAATGCGCGCAGTTACTGGCAGAAATACCAAAATTACCAAAAGAAGTTAATCGCTCGGCTTATACTCAACGTATTTTAGAAATAATAAATAACGTACGTAAACAGAGATATGAAATCGATAAAGTATTAGCGGACACGCGAGAAATCCAAAAAGAAATAAACATGCTAACTGGAAGATTGGAGAGATCTTTTACCGTAGCTGATGAATTAATATTCAAAGATGCTAAGTCGAACGAAGCTTCTAGAAAGGCTTATAAACTTTTAGCTACTTTACATTCGGATTGCGGAGAATTAGTCTCTTTGGTCGAAGAAACTGGAGCAACAGTAAGGGAAATTCGTGATTTAGAAGAACAGGTAAGAAACTAAAAGTCCTAATTTGCAATTATTTAATTATGATTATTTCTCATTTGTTTCATCGAATGAATTTACTTCAGATCGATTCAGAGTCTGCTAAAAATGTTGGAGCTAATCTCGAAAGAATAACTGCTGATTTGAAACAAATGAAGCAAGAAACAGCTACGCTTACTGCACAATTACAAAGTAAGAACTCGTGATAGCTTCTATCGGCGAGGGAGGAAATTCAAAATGTATGTTAAATGAAGAATAAATGCCTTGTGTATGGGGCGAATCATAGTGTATAAAGTATAATTAACTATAAACAAAAGAAACCAACCAGAGAGCTTCGAAAACATGAGAGGCGTAGAATGCTTGCTGCCGTTAAAGTACCTAATAAAAACAATAGTTGATGAATTTGTGAGCAACATTATTGAATAGATAATTGATAGAAAATGCTCAAAAACATATTAATTCCAAAGTTCAATAAGAATTTATTGAAAATAATTACCTATTTAAAAAAAAACTTGCACGGTTTACTTTCATATTAATTTTTTCCTACGCTTTTTCAATTGGTCTTTATTATAAATACTGCATAATAATATTATTACATGCGTATATCAATGTGATAAATGAAGCTTCTGAAAATAGATGTATGAAAAAAAAACAAAATGGTAGACGCTCGTTTGAATTTGTAGTATACATAATATGGTAAAGATCTATTCTACAATGGATGCATCGACTACATACGAGCATTTAAGCGAAAAAAAGCAGTTTCTGATTTTAATCTTATCATTTGTATAGTTAACATTTCTTTTTCAGAAAGCTTGATTCTAGAGCTGCCTGTAATGTAGCGTATACTTGTTGACGAATGTAACCGATATACCAATTATAAAAAAAGAAAAAGAATAGAAATAAAAAAATATGAAGATTTTCAAAGAATATCCTTACGTATTTGTATAGGTATATCTCTTAGCTAATTACCCATCTGGGAATCTGATTCAATTAATTAGCAACTGATGAAGAAAACAGAGAACATTCTTCTAATTTGTAAAATTTATTTCTACAATCGTATTACACAATTGAATCTTACAAGCTGAAATAATCTCCGAGAATATATGAAACTTCTATTATGAATCCTGATGATTATTTTCTTTTCTTCTTTCTTTCGTTCTAAATTTATTTTTGACTCCTATGAACTGTAGTGTGAACATCTGGAGGTATATAATTCTCGTCAATTGCTCTTGGCTTCTTTTTCGTACCGAACCACCTCTTTGGATACCATACTTTCTTACTGTCTATAGTTAAATTGATTTGTTCTTCGTTTTCAAAGAATGTTAATACTCTTTCTCTCTCTTCAAGATCCTTTTTAATCGCCGCTACGTTTGCTAATCTGTTTTGTCTGTCCAGCTCGGCTAATTGTTCGTTGAGGACAGCCTGCCTCTTGTTTTCCCAGTCAATGAAAGCCTAAAATTGATTGAAAAACGTTTGAAAAAAGTATAAATAAAATAACAGAATTAATATTATTAATTATTGGACATAAGAAAGGAAGTGGACCTGGCATTGGGAAGAAATATCTTTATCCTCTTCCTGGCTTATTATTTCTTTAATTTTCGACTCGATCGCCTCATCCAGATTCTCTTTAACTAAATCGGCATTATCTAAAGTTTTTAGTTCAGCTGTTAGAGCTTCGATTTCCTCGGTAATATCATTTTCAGGAATTTTAGATATTTCACTTCTGACAATCTCCAGTCCGTATTGATATATAACTTGTTTAACATTATTCTTTGTCCATTCTTTAATTAGAGCCGTTGCTTTTTCGTATTTTCCATACAGCGTAAGACCGATTAATTGATAAGTTCTTCCCATTGAATCCCCAAGATGTTTACCATAGAAGGCTAAAGTTTTTCCCACAAGATGCGCAGGTTTTTTGAGATCAAAGTGATCGTCGAAGTACGGATTTCGTAAAAATTTTACTCTCACTTTCACCTCTTCTTTACTTTCGTCTTCTACAGGCTCAGGCTCTTTCCATCCTTCAGGATTTTTTAGGAACATGTGGCAAGCGTAGAGAGAAAGTGCGTTTGAAATTGGATTTTCTGTGTCTTCTTGCAGCATTAGTAACACCGCGGTTTTAGCTGCTGATGTGTAATCTTTATTTTTTATGAAAAAATCGACTAAAATATTGAATGCGTAATGATCAGGGAATATTCCATAATTTAATCTATCGTGTAAAATAGTGAGAAGATCTTCTGTTTTGTTAGTATTTAAAAAACATCTAACGACCGCGTGATGTGTGGAATCTAAAGTGCGTGTTGTTTCCGTTGTGATTCTCAACTTGTGAAGTAAATCTGTAAGTTCATTGAGTTCGTGTGTACTCTTGTTGATAGCATTGGCAAATATGTCGATGTCGATTGCGTGAGCTTGACCATTTTTATTAAATCTTTGGATCAAAGATGCGTATAAATTTTCTAAATCAACATTTTCCAATATTGGGGACTCTAACCTCTTGTTCCATGCCTCTTCGCAACTATACGCATTCGAGAGAAATGTTCTGTTGTAATTTGATACGTGTTTTAATTGTTGACCGAGCTTTGCACAGACTCTCACTGTCTTCCACATAGTTATCTTCGCACAATATTTTTCGCTTCAAGTAATTATTCACTTATTCAATAATATTCTATCATTACGAGCCGTCCGTACATTTATTTGCAGGTTAGAAAAAGACCCGTACTCGTAGGATCGCGAGCCGCTGTCGTCTGCTTCACATAGTTATATCCGCGTCTAACTTCTCCCTTATCCATACGTAAAATCGTTGAGTGTGAAACCTACACACTCAACGGTAAAATGTAGCCCTGAACTCTGAAGTAGGCGGCGAACAAAGCACGAAGCCGTGCTGTCGTCTGCTCAAAATCGCATTTATTTGTTGTAAGAGATAATCAAATTTCGTTAATCAGCGATAAAAAAAGAATTATTAGTTTCAGCCCCAAGTTTCAGAGCCCCGAAACTTCTACGATTTCAAAATCCACCGTTTATCTATTATTCTAAATTTTTTCATATCCGATTTCTAGGTTATGTTCAGTAACAGGCTTGATCAGATTAGGTTATTTTTATTAATCAACGTTCGTGCGTAAAAAAGAACCCAAAAAAAGTTTTGCTCATGATTTTTCACAATTAATTCTTCCCAGTGTTATTCTCGATTGAAGTTTCGATTAATCATATTAAATTGAAACTTCCAGGGTCCGAAGATGCAAGGTATAAAAATGTGTACGCAGTGGTTGAGCATAGCCGGAAGAACGATAAACAATAAAACCCTGTTATTAGACGGGAGTAAGATATCCGGAGCATTATTTCCATCCGAAATTCACACGTCGGCTTTAAGAAATGCTGGCCCACATCCTTCGAAACCAACCCACTGGCTCAATTATAACAAAAAAATTTTCCCTGTTCAAACTCCGGACGAAGAACGACGCCCAGCGGTGAACAAAATTAACGATTCCATTTCTCCTGACAACAATCTCCCTCTATAATTAATGGTCCTCCTTTTTCCGTTTTTCAGTATGTTTGCCACGTGAAATCAAACATAAAATACAGCCCGAAGAATATGTGGTATGTAGCGGTGCTCGTCAGAGGGATGTCGGTGGACGAAGCTGTAAAACAACTTAGTTTTGTAACAAAAAAGGGAGCTGCAGCTGCTAAGGAAGCGATTCTTGAGGCGCAAGAAATGGCAGTAAAGCGACATAACGTTGAATTTAAGAGTAACTTGTGGGTTGGTGAGTATGGAAATAATTCATAAGAAATGGGTGGTGTATGAATTCTTTCTCTAATTTATTTGTGAAATTCCGTGTTTTTTTCAGCTGAATCCTTTGTAGGAAAGGGTTTGGTTTACAAGGGTATGCGCAGGCACGCAAGGGGCAGAGCAGGTGAAGTGCGATACACCTATTGTCACTACTTCGTTAGGTTGGAAGAGGGTACACCACCTAAAAATTATTATCAACCAGCTCCTACGAATAAAGAAGAAATGCTTGACGAATGGCTACAGCAAATGCGCAAACGCAAGATTATCTCTTCTTTGTAGATTTTATTCTTTTCTTCTTCATTGCAAGCCATTCTTAATTTGTATAGACGTATTTCATAATGATCCTAATAATAATAAAGAAAAAGTGAGTTAATAATTCTCATTGGCTGAACCTATATACTTTTTGATTTTCTATTCTGAGAGTTTTAATTGTCTAGAAATAAAGTTGAAGACGGATATCGAAATAATAACAAGACACGAATTAGGTTTTCATCTTTGTTTATTTAGAATAGCAATAATGCTGCGCAGCAATGCATGGTGTAGCTGAAGCGAGCGTAGATGGTCCATATTTACAACTTCAACTTAGTTCTTCTCCAATGACGCCTCTTGGCGTTGTAACTGTAAAGAAGCAAAGCAAAAATATTCAGTATCAATACATAGGATATCAAAATCAAAGAGAAATCAGAATGTGGGAGCAAAAAACAATCTTAAATGCAAAATTTCCGGAATTAAATTCTCGAAAGTTAAGTTTCCAATAATATTTCAAGAATCGATCAGGATACCAAACACAACAAACTTTGATCCTACAAGTTTTGTATGTATACATATTGTGATACAAATATTGCATAAAATTTAGGTTATGTTATGTTTCGACCGCTTGAATACCAAATGCAACATCCGAGGGTCAGAATTTTGATTTTAATTCTTCCAAATGTTCGAACTCTGCATTTCAGACTACAATTATAACGAATTTTGTTTATAATGTTATAAAACAAATGAGATTTTGGGTACGTAGTGACGTTTTTCCAACTCCGATATACGGAGTGTGCATTGACATTTTTATTTAAACACACAGGTTATGATATAAACTTGGATTGGATTATATTGAAAGGAACATTTCAGAGTAACAATTAGATAAAATTGGTAAAACTTACCGGATAGTATTGCCAGTGCGCATTCTGACCCATTGGGGTATCGGCCTATTTTGTTTCAGTTTTTTGGCAAGCTTTCGCTTGATGATAAAGGTCTTGTGAGCAGACTGAAACAAATAAAACATTTGATATAATAACTGTTGATAATATTACATTGTTTTATTCACATAAGCACGTGCGATGTCACTATTTTATTCGGATTATAATCATGATAACGAAAACCTACCATGTTGCTCTGTCTTCAACAACACGCAAAACGGAAGAGTTTTCTGATGCTCCTAGCGCCGCCAACGCCGAAATTTTGTACTGTTGACTACCACGCGAGTTGAAATTGCTGTTAAATGAGGGAACGAATTATCTAAAAATTAGCACATCGTCAAAATACGAATATTATTAATTATTACTCAGTGTATGAGTTTTTTTTTTGTATTTAATTTTCATGCTACAACAACAAAAATAAACAGGAGAAAGTTCGTTGAATCTGTGTGACAACACGTCCGCGGCATGATCGATACGATGCGAATCTGCCTTACCATCGGCGTCATGACGTGAAGTTAACCCGCGATACCGAATTATTTGTTTGACGTTGATTACAGGTAAATTAAAACTATCTTCTGCGTAATAAATACAATAAATAACTACGCAATACATGATTGAACTGTTTCAAACTGCTTCTCAATTAGCCTCTGTACAATTCGAACTCAGGTCTATGCGTCCCTTCTCTTTCAAATTCCAAAACAGAGTGATATAGTATTCAATAACATCAACGATGTCGCAGTTTATTGTTTTATTTTTGTCTTCTGTGTTGACGATGACTTGAGATGCGATAGGAGAAAGGTGAGAATGGGAATAAGACACTAGTTCGCTGCGTATTACTTTAAGTAGGTACTTGAGAAATTACCTAAATAGAGATATGTTGATAGTTGAATGCAGTAGTTATTAAAACGTTGAATAGAGGCACGGCACGATGAAGAAATTGCCTTTGCCAATACTCATGTATTTTATATCTATTCATCCATCCATGTGATACCAATATACGCGGGAAAATGTCTCCCTACAACTGATAGTAATATGATCTTCAGGAGGGACACGGTACTGTGTATTTTGTGACAAAACAGACAATTTTCAAACAGGACTCAATACTCATATACTGATATTTGGCAATTGGAAAATAATATATCATGTGACAGTAGAATTGAGATTCTCGTTTCCGTCATCATAATTATCCCTCGAATTCACTCGGAAGTACATTTCATATCGTGGATTCATGGTTGTAAAATCGAAATTGCTCCTAACACGTAGGCAACCAAGGGTATCCCATTCCACCCTGATCGCGATCCTGCCGGCAACTTCAGGCGTGTTCTCAATCGAATTTGTTCGACGGCCGGAAGACTGAGTGTAATTGAGACACAGACGTTCGTCCGATACCTGTTCGCCTGGAGAGAAAACAGCAAAAAAAAAATAAATAAATGAAATGAATGCTTTGTGTATATTGTGCGCCTGTAATACGATGCATCTGTGCTTGATCGACGGTATAATTTATGCGTAGTGAAACTGTCGTGAAAGGAATGCGGCGCACGCAGAAAAAATTGACAATCGAGTGACAATAACATAGACGTTCTATCGAAACAATCTCAAACTCGCTGTTTATCCCTCACGAAGGTCAAGCCGAATGATATTGTTTCTCGAATAAATTCATGTTAAATTATCTATATGGTATGAAAACCGCCGGTCACCCATTAATTAAGGTGAAAGTAATTTTATGGTGGCATTCTGTGATCGGTGAAAATGTTACAAGTTATTATTCGTTACAAGTTCGGAAAATAGTTCGCGGGTGGCAAGTGTTTTTTCCCTGCATGCATCGGGAGGATCACCGATTGGTCGCGTCGTCATTTGTTCCAGTAATTCAAGGCTAACGTTGGTGAGAGCTAGTCGTCCATAATGGTGAGTACTTACGATTCAGCAAACAAATTAGTTTCCGAAGAAAAAGTTATAATTAAACGCGATCAATGGTATCGAGGAATAGTTTCATCGCGCTTGTTATCTAGGTATGTAAATACGTAATATAATACCTACTATAGCATAATAGGAAGAAAGTAAGGAGCGACTGAAATATGTATTCGATCTTTAATCGACTGCGATTGGGTAGTTCTTAGCTTTTCATTCATCTTTCTTTTGTTTTAAACATTCTCTTAACGTGGCGTTGCAATCGTAGATTGATTCCAAGGCCTAAAAGCATATTGCATTGTTCTAAAATTCGTAAACGAGTTCAGCGTTCGTAAATAAGATATTCGAATAGTCTGCGTTGCACCGCCTCAAGCCGGGTAAGTTTGACCATCGGTTAACATAAGTGTTGAGCGATATTCGGGTTATTAAATGAATTTTTGCAACTGAGAGACCGCTGTTGATGTTATAAGTATGGTTAAAAATAGTTTATCATTGATGGTACTATTTTATGGTCGTCGAAAGTGAATTCGTATTTATTGAAAATAGATCCGGGCGATAGCGTTTTTTTTCTACTCCTCCTAACGCGACCTACGTATAGCGTTCCGCCCCAGCTTTTATCTCACGGGGAACGTCACTCACGTGACCTCTGATTTCGTTCTAATTTCCATACGTTATACCTGCAGCATCAAAAATTGGGTGGCACGTATTCGTTTAATTTAGCTGCCGTAATTCGCGTTTGAGGGGTGAGATAAATTTCCAGAGTTCGCCACGTTAGGGGTCAGTTTTACGGATTCGCCCAGAACCACGATATCAATTTGAATTGGTCCAATTTCCAGATCTCGTTACGTTGTATTCTCGAATAGAAGCCCTAAGTTTAGCTGGGTGGTTCATTTTCAGTGGCGAGCCACCCTCTCGGAATCAAATTTTCGATCGCATGGGTAGATTTGTCAACCGATTCAAATGAAACGCGAACTGTTCTGAAGAGGATTGAAAATTAGGGGATATATGGATCTGAGCCTTCTTTCGGAACATTTCCCCTAGCTTTTAATCCTCATTAAAATAGTTTATGTTTCATTCAAATCGGACGATTCCGATGTAAGTCTGCAATATTTCCGGTGACCGTCGTATCGATAGAGAAAGCGAAGCTCATTCGTCGGATAACTGATTTTTTACCTCCTTCGAACATTATTTTCGCTCAAAAAGTGGCAAAGTAATACGAAATTAAGCAGCAATTAAACCAGCTGTTGATCGTTCAAAAGTCTTGTAATAGCGGGGTACCTAAGTCCAGTGGTAACTTCGCATAGGTCGATAAGTATGAATCTGCTAGAGCTTGATAATACTTGCTGGTAAAAACGTGAGAGTCTCGCCAAATTTCGGAAGCCTGCTCGTGCGGCTGCCAGATAGCACGGCTGCGATCGACGAAAATGTTTTCGGGCCCGAACATTATCATCGATCACAAACGCGCGAATGAAGAAGACAGTATGCCCCAGAAAATTAGCTAATCGATATTAAAGGCATAGTACGATGTCCCTTGTCGTTTCCGTTCATCGTACCCCAACAAGGGAAGAATGAAAGGGCGCGAATATACAGAATTCTTAAACATGAAACATGATATTGGGTCGAATGAAACATTTAATATTTCACGAATTCTACTGAGCTTCAATCACCGTTTATAATATTCTCCTAGTGTTTATTGGATAGTAATTGTTTAGTCTATTGAAAGAAATTTCAGACTCGCGCGATGGTGCAGGTCGAAAATATTTCCAATAATCTTTCGTGAATCACGTATCGCATGGCACAATTCAGAGAGAAATAAATTTCAGGTTGAGTAGATTATATTTCAGCCTTTTATACCGCGGCAGGATCTGACAGACATAATAGTAGATATATCGGGATGACGCGCCCAATGGCTTGAATCGGTACAAAAAAAAAAAAAAAAAAAAAATCAATTTAACTGCGTGAAGAAAAAAAAGCTGATTGAATCGCGAGCTTATTATTATTATTATTTTTCACAATTTTGGGTTTCAATTGCTATATTTCGTACATTCTTTCCCGGCTGAGTTCTGTATACTAATAATGTGATCATTCACCTATTCTGTGTACTTTTCGATCGAACTTGTCGAGATAATTGAATAGAAATTGGAACGTACGTGATGGTTATAATAGGTACCGATGAAAGATAAACTATGAGTAAAATATCACCGAAGCTCATCCCTGTGTAGAATTTGTTGCGTAAGTTATACATGTCGAATGAAAAGCAATTAGAAAATTAAATATACAGGAGAAGAAGGCTCGTGCGATGACTTCAGGTTCAAACTGCGATCGATGATGGTCTGGTGTAACTCGGTGCCTGTTGCAGCCAGTAACTATCAAGCGCGACGATTTCATGTCTGCATGTGGTCTTTACGTACATACGCGCTCTGAATAATAGATACTTTGAAAATCATTATTTTTAATGCGCGCGGCTGCTGCAGAGGTTTCGCTGAACTCTAACGATAAAACGCGCACTCATTACCGCGAATCGAATACGATCCAAAATTGGAATGAAGAATATTATTTCCCCCCGATTCGCACCACGTTCCGCATTTTTGTCTACGTGAAATTCACACGAATCGGTGTATGCATGAAACTTAAATACGGAAGAAGAAAACGGAATGATCTGCATTTCGAAGATCATTGTACCGTTAAGATTACAAGAAAAAGAACCGGAGTAGTTCCCTATCTCAAGATGTGTAGCACTCCTATATTCAAGCCTCCGTGTGTCTGATTTTAGCACGGCCTATTCCACTATCCATCCGCATCGCATATTCAATGCGGTAGGATACGTCCGCGGCGGTGTACGGTGCCGAGCACCCGGGTGGCTATGGTTTGGTCTAGTGATTCACGCCAGTTATAAGTCAGACCTGAGGCCTGAGAACGCGAATCTCGACCCGTCGACTCGTAACGTAAGGCAGCAGGCTATATAACCTTCCGTCGCGTCGCCCGTATTATATAGTATTCTGCTGTAATCGCTGTGCTGTATGTGTGGGATGGCTAGTGCCGCGCTCGGTACGTATACTATGAAGCTCTTTGAGCCAGGTTTCTCCACGGCGCGGAGAGTAGAAAAGTGAGGCTATATAAGGCTGGCAAATATAGGACTAGTAATATAGCCTAACCAGCAGGTACTAGGCCGCAAGTTGAAGCGGTGATTGCCATAAATTTTTCCGCAAAACCTTCCTCCGCGTTTCACGCGCGCGAAGTTTCACAAAGACTTTACTAACGATTTATCGCATCCATGAAGCTGGATCCACGCATTATGCTGAATCGCAAACAATTTTCTCGCTTCTCTTTATTTCATACTCTTTTATATTCTCACTTCGTTACAGATTACGTTTATGAAAAAATATTCTAAAAATCGTGAATCCCATGTACAGCGAGGTAAAATTTCTTTATATGTGTACTTACTTATTAGAATTTCAAGCATATTCGCCGCGTAGTTTTTTTTTTTGTTCAAAATTTTCATTCAAATTATTGACAAATTTTGCGTAAGATAGAGCGAAAAGAAAAACAGAAAAAATTTTGCTCGGTGCAGAGTTTCAGATCATTTTCCATGTACTGTCGCGCTCGGCGGTGCGTCGACGTGTTCGCGTTGCGTTTTGGTTTAATGTGTTCGTTGTGCCTCGAGCGGCGCAGTTCGGGGTGCGCATTCGAGGGTGGCGCGCGTGCCTTGGTATTTCAGATAGTGACCAGGACTCATCGCCTGGGTCAGATCCGCGTGGAAGCCATAGAAACTTGCCACGTTGTTTTATAAAATTCAGCATTTCTGACCTAGGCTATGAATATTTGCGTAACATGACAAACACAATAAATAAACTAAGAATCTAGAAACATGGAAGTTATATGCGGATTAAATTAACGGTATAAAGTTCGAACAGAGCGATATATTTTTTTTGTCCCCGACAAAAACGAAGCGAAAGGAATAAACAAAACTTCACCAACACCGGCGTTTTGGAAAACGGCAAAGCTTGGTCGAAATTTTTTAAGCTTCTTTAAGCGCCTGATAACAAGTCTGCGCATCAATGCGTTGACTGCAAATTTTTCTATGTATACATAACCATAAATCGTGAGAATTTATATAGTGAAAGAGCGTTCGTTCGGATGGGTGATTCGCGAGTGGTGATATGCGAGTGGTTTTTTCTTTTCTTCCGTTAATCGCGCTTGGACGAGAAGAGGATCTGCTTTAAACGGCATCGCAACAGGTATGACTAACGCGCTTTTGGGTTCGAATTTGATCAATTTTCAAACTTGTTTTCATACCAAATTCGATTTCTCATTATTCTTGATACGAGAGTCGCATAGATTCCCACAGCTCATTTTGTTGTTTTGATTTTAGTTCGTACGCGTTCCGATCGAGAGTCAAGAGTCAAAAGTCAGGAAATCATATTCCTCGTGAATATTGTTTATTAAACTGTAAAGCTTCCGAATCCTGTCCTGTGGATTACTATATACTTAACTTAGAGACGAGTGTATACGTGACATGAATTTTTTAATTACGTAATTACTGCGAGCCACGAACGCACACGTATATATACACACTCGTGGTAATAATTATCCCATCCCATGTTTTATAATTAACTAAAAACGGCTAGAACTCATTCAAATATATTTTCTAATTATTTTTGTTCGCTGAGTATCTAGGCGGGTGGAAAATATAATCATTCGATTCGAGCATAATCGTGGCAGAATTAGTCCTTCGTGACACAGAATTAACGGCTATAATTGATCATATTTTCGTAATTTTTATACACGGAAATTTTCCTCTCGTGGTAATTTCGTCGATTCGTTATTATTTTTCGTCATATTCTCGTATAAAATAGTACATGAATTTGGATGAAACGTTTGACGATTGTTAATGCGCCGCTATGAAAGGGAGTCTCCGATTAAAACTGTGGAAAAAACAGAAAAGAAATGGAGAGAAAAATGGGCAAAATATTTCCCGTCATTGATTACGTCTCGCCGAGGATGGATGATAACGATAAACAGAGGTCCTCAAGGAACGGGGTGTTTTGCCTGCCCGTCTACGTGTCTGTCTCACAATCAGTCAGCCTGATATCACTTCTGGGTTTCCACCCGCGAAGTCGACGTCGACCGGGCGTAGAATGTCCTACTTTAGCAGCCGCTGACGTCACGCGGTTCCCAGTAATGGCGGGTCATTTAGTCACGTGTTCACCTGCCATAACTTTTCCTTCTTGAGTTTTAACGTCAGGTTAGTGTGCTTCCGCGTTGTCTCGTCCTCGTGACTTTTGAAATCGCAACATGACCCAAATTCAAGATTTGAATATCAGAATGAATAGATGAATTGCATGAGTCGATGTTTTTCGTATAAATAATCGTTTCGATGTAATTTTCGGATTTCCCATAAGAATGAAATCAAACTTCGTCACGGTGATAAAACTATTCTCGATATCGGGGACGACGTATAATTGTATTTTATTTTCTCCATGTCTGTGACGAGGATAAAAATATCGATCGGTTTTTTCGCCGGCTCGATCTGTTTTCTCCGCAAACTTCTTACTTTTATCTCACATCTTGTACGTATACACCAGATTCTGATACAGGCTTGAGAAAATCATATTACGTGATTGGTAATTAATCGAGGAGGAGACGGGTTATTGAATTATCAAGCATCTGATACCCCGAACGCCTAGCTGTGTACTATAGGAATGCTACGAGTCTGCAATATCGTAGTATATCAAACAATATTTGCCGAGTTCATGACCGCAGTTTGAATATCCGAAAATATACGACCGCGATTCAAAAAATCCAATTATGTCCGTCGATCTGAGAAGTGAGTACATTCTTCTTTCTTTCAAACGAATCGCTAAAAACTGATGAAAACATCGAACGGATTGTATAAAATCCGAGCGAATTTTTTCCGCTTCCCGTCAACCACGAGTCACGGATGATTTCTGTTTCACGCCGAATAACCATCATCCGTCTTTCAGCTGGTTATAGTTGCCTGTTATTTCAGAATATACCTGCAGAGGCAAATTAGGGTGAATATGAAGTACGGGCTTCTGCCACTATTATCCCTTATCTAAAAAATACCGAGACGTATAAAAAAATATGGTATAAAACAACAAAAACGAAAAAAAAAAAAAAAAAAAAAAAAACTTCAATGTCACCTAGACGCAGTGGTTAGCTTAGGCAGTCCTTGAGGACTTGTACCTTTACGTGTACACATGCCTATAGAGTTAAAATTTGAAGGCAAGTCTATTTGGTCGTGATTCCCCCGGAGAAAATGGCAGCGTTGCCACCTTCTGCTTTGTTGCAGATACGAAAATATTCAACACCTTTCTTCATTCTCTTGGAAATTTCATTAAATTCTCATACACATGTATAGGCAGCATGTATACACATGCACGTATGTGCACTATGTGGTATATAATACACAGGTCCGATCAATTTTATCTTGGGACGTGGAAAAAAGGAGAAAAAGAGAGAACAGAAAAGACGAAAAAAAAAAAACCACTCCACCAATTGAAAACTCCCTGAAACCGTTTGTTATCTCACGAAATGCGGTAGAAAGAGGAAATCGTATTTCCTCCATTACCGGAATTCCGAATAAATGTCCGCCCGCCGATTGGCACGATCTTTAGAAAATATATAGTTACTGCCGTCAGAGATTTTTGGGTTTTCGTTGCAGTAAAAGTTATCGTTACATTCTGTTGTCCATACGGACTCATTATATCCATTTAACTGGTTTTTTTTCTCCTTTTTTTTTCTCGTACCCACTGCGACGCGCGCTGCGAATATCAAAAATATTCTATTGAATGATGTAGGGATGAAGAGGTCCAAGGTTGTTCGGATGGAATTTTCCATAGTCTTCCAGAGTCGTTTGAGCACTCTTTGAATCGGCCATAACCCGCAGAAGGTTTCGTATGTGTTCACCGTGATTGCGGGGGCCAGCGGATTTTTCATGTTCATAGACGCGGAGAATGACCGCTGGTTTAATTGGTCTGGAATTCACAGGATTCGCGATAAAAAATGTAACGCAAATTTTTGCGTCACAATCGATCGTGAGCCGTGGTAATTCTTCGAACAACGGAACACTCATGTTTCCATCAACGTACCCGCGTAAGCGATTTTGCTTTTAAAACCGGAATATCAAAATTCCGATATACTGCCGGATGAAAAATTCAGATACTCAGGATTTGCGGACTGCGGAAATTGGAGACGATCGAAATTTTGGTATTGCCAAATATACATATTGCATAATGTATTGCCGTGCGAATGGCATACGCCTTATTGGCTCCTTGTCGAGAAAAATGTGATTTTGGAGCCAGAACGTTTGATACTCTGCGAAACTTAGTAATTTGCTTTGGGACTGATGAAAACACGTAATTCTGTCGAAATTGACGTGTGAGATATGTAAAGCCACAAATAGCTGAGTGATGATCCTCTAGGTCCCTATCGCTCTAGTCGACGATAATCTTCCGAAAAGTTGATAGACGAAAGATTCTATGTCATTCTATTACATAAAACCTCTCCGCATGAGCTTTATTCGTTTTTATAACTTTCGATCGAAATTTTGTACTCACGAAAATTCTGTCTTTCGAGTGGAAATGAATTTAGGTATCAGCATGTTTCGTAAATTGTAACATCGGAAAAAATTGTCCACCATTTGTATCCTGCAAATTTGTTTCCTTACGTTTTGGATTCGTTCGATTTGCTTTCCGACACTGCAATCGCCATGACACATACCGCGAGCGACAAAAAAAAAACAAAAACAAAAAAAAAGACCAAACCGTTCTTTCAAGGCGGGTTGATCAACGAGGCACGATGCTTTCAGAGCTTATCAATAGATTGCACTCCTCACGATTTTCTTACACTTTTTTCTTTCTTTTCTCCCTCCTGTTATGTAAATTTGACATTTATCGGGCATCGCCAAGAACTATAGCTAGGCTGCAAACCTTTTTCGAGATAATCCGTCGGCCTAGATGCCACCGTTGGCTGACAAGGGAAGTTTCATTTATCATCACCCCCACCCACCCGACAATCCCTGACCTTGCGCGATTTCGCGCTTCAATAAAGGAGAAGAGAAAGAAGAAGAACAGAAAGAGAGAAAAGAGAGAATAAGAAATCTACCCATAACGAGCTCAATCTCTTGAAATTTCAATTTCGCAGTCCTTTCATTATCGCGTACATATCTGTTAATGCCGGACCTCGTGATTCTGTAACATAAGTTTGAAGTTGGCTGTTGATTTTGTTCGTTTGAATTTCCTAAGTCGGAGGGAAGAGAAAATGGTGATACACATCCCTGGAATATATAATCTACTTACCGTGTTTCACCTTTGAGTTAACTTCTGATTAATATTTTTTCGCTCCCGTATGTTCTGGTCGGACAGATCGTCGTACGTTGAATTTTTGAAGTAGCTTCGAGGTACGATCGAAGTTGTGATTGCTTGATCATGTACGAGACAAGTTTGATGCCGATGATAAGTGTTTGCTGGGAATATGTACTAGCGGGTGTTCCGGATATAGGTAGGTAGAATATAGAGGCAGACAGAGGAAGGCTTCCTTGAAAGGACTTTGGAAAGTGGATTGAAACTTGAATAAGTTCGGTATCTCTAGTATACCCGGATTCGAATGCTGCAGCTGTATATAGTAATGGTACTAATCATCTTTGAGGAAGTAAATCTTGAACTTGTCTGTACGTATGTTATATGTATGTAGGTAGTACATAGCTACAGAACTTTAGAATTAACTTGACAAATTATACGTATGCATGCTAATCTACCTACAGCAGAGTGCATGATAAGACAACAGCGAGGTGAGGAGAGGAGAGGAGAGGAAAGGAAAGGAAAGGAAAGGAAAGGAAAGGAAAGGAAAGGAAAGATCTTCGTCAAAGATCGACGAAACCGGATGGGATGCCGGGAAATTGGATGAGTTTTAGTCGTTTCAAGACAGGATCTGTTTGGCTATTATCATTATTATTATTATTATTATTATCATTATTATCATCAGCATCATACTACGCGCATGCCCAGTTGCGACTCCGCGTAGTAATTAGAAGGACGAAATTCGTGCAACACTAATGTTCTCTCTGTAACCTAGGTGCTGCGTGAGCTTAGGTATATTCATAACTAGACTCGTGTATCACGTAAACACCGTGTATAGGTATATTAACTATGTAGCGATAACGAAGTTGCTGTGTGCATACCGTGTATATACATTTGTACATGCGGATACCCTGAACATAGGGCCTATGATGTTGCCTCTATAATGGACTCGCACTGCTAAATTTCTCGCTTGGGGCAGTGGTATTCGCCAAACTTGTCACGTTCATATATTCTCCTCTGTATAGGCGGAACTACAGTTTCGTTGAGTTAATTTATTAATCGGAAACTCTTGTCGCTTGCAGTAACCGATGACGTTTATACTCAAAAATTGTACATACTTCTCTTTTGTCTATAAAAGGCGGCGCGGCGGATGCGGCCACCGGAATTATCAGCGCTCTATACCATGGACCTCGTTTTTTCAATATTTAAGTATTTTTTCTTCACATCGATCCATTTTGTTGCGATCTTCTTGAATAATTTTCATGAAAACTGTTCGAGCTTGGAAATTTTGTATCAAGAGAGAGAGGGAGAGAGAGACAAAAAAAAAAAAAAAAAGAAAAAAAAGAAAAGGGAACAGGTCAATTGCTATTTGCTCGAGAAATTGGTTACGCGGTTGCGAAAAAAATGATAAATTTTTTGTCGAACAGAAATTTTCCACCTGCGATTATTGATGATGAGTGAAAAAAATGTGAAAGCCAAGCAGCGTTCGATCCCCGTTATTCTGACAAACGTTTTTATTACCTTGACTACATCCGCAATTACGAAGTTCAGTGGCTGGGATGAATTTCGAAATTCTGGCTGTTATCCGATTATACTTCAAAAGATGACAAAGTAAACGCAGGCTGCTGTTGGAATTTTGGTTAATTGAAAAATTCCTTCGATAGGACCTAAAAGATTGCCTTTTTTTATCATAGGTATAAATTGTTTTCGCAAAATTTTCACATCGCATTCAGTGCGATATAATGAATAATATTTCACCTTTATGGCAATACGGTAATGTGACGATTAATCCCACAATTATGATTAGAGTTCACGGTCAGATTTTCACGGCCCACATAGGTCCTCCGCTTTGTTTGCGGTTCATAGGATCTAGGAAACCGTAGCTTCGATCTTATCACTGATCCCCCATCCCGAAGAATACTTGGCGCGGTCTCGCTTCAAATTTCTACCTGTTCACTAGGCTGCCGCTTCGTATCGACTACACACAATTTGACAATGCGAGTAGAGAAAGCATGTATACGAGTATAGCAAAACCCATTCTACGCGTAGATAGTCGGGTCCCTACAGGGGTCGTAGTTTCCACGCTAATCAGCACACCCCGAGGGCTCGCAGATGGAGAGATGAAGAGGGACGAGAGAGAGGGAAATAGAGGGAGCGGTGAATGACGATGAAAAAAAAGAGGAGCCGAGTAGTTAAGGCACTTATATTTTCGCCTCTGGACGACTGCACGTCGGAGACTCTTCTCATTCGCAAGTCCTTATCCTCGTTCGCCACACGTCTCAACTAATTTTACCTCATTTTCATTTGCCCCACCTAGCTTGTTTGCTCAACTCGAGAAAAACTCTCGACCACACGGGAATCCTTTGTTTTCAGAAGCAATAGGTCCCTATACTCTGCCTAAATTAATTCCACCGGCTTCTCATATTTTAATACTGCTTCGGCTGCTGCAGCGTCGCGTCGGGTTGGCTTGGCTTGGCTTGGCTTGGCTTGGCTTGCGTTCGGTTGGGTACGAATGTATGTATGCACATACGTTATAGGCAATTGTACTTCTTGGTTTTCGAGATCTGCCTACCTTTAAAACTCGGCCGCCGAGGTTCCCGTTTCGAAACAAGGCCGTTGGATTCAGATTTAGGGCCCGGAGGTATGGGCGCATACCTTGTAATGTATTATTGCGGTTGTGTACACCCCGGAGAACTTGTAGCGGACTTTAGTTAACCAAATATATGCTAATGGTAGGGTTTCGGAGCGATATAATATTCTTGTTACACAGGGTGGGCCACTCTAATCGCCCCAGGCCAATATCTTTGAAACTAAGTGAAATAGAAAAATACTTCGAATATAAGAAACTTGGGGTTCAGAGGGGAAAAGAACATGGCGCTGTCAGTTTCCTCGTAAGTGCAGCCGCGTAGGTCAGGTGAGGGTCAACTCCGTTCTCTCGAATGGAATGGTATGCTCTCCTTCCCGAAATCTGAAAGAGTATCAAATTCTACATCAAGAAGTACTTGGAATATACATGTGCCCGAAACTTCATATGTATAACGAGATACGATTAGGTCAAAATAGCGGGAACACAATTTTTTTTCAGTTTTCTGCGCGCCGGCAAAGCGAAGATTATACGAATCGGCGTCATCGCCGGATCTGTAACATCCTCGGATTTTTTTCTACGGTGTTTTCTGAGCTGCGGATCTCCCAAGCCTGCGGAGATATCCCGGCCGAATTTTATCGATAGACGGTTGCAGTTAGGCACAGATGCCAAACGGATGCACACTCGAAAGCTGAACGGAATTGAAAGTGAATTGACCGAAACTTCGAACAACAATGAATAATAACGATCATCAATGACAATTGATAATGAATGATGATAGCGATTTCGAACAAATTATCCTTACAGATGATTGAAATGAACCGATGATTGAAAAACTAGGAAAGGAAAATTAAAAAAATGATGAAAAAAAAACCAAAAAAATATTTCCCCGCTGTTTCGACCTAACCGTATCTCGTTACCCATGAAGTTTAGGCCATAGGTATGTATACGCGAGTGCTTTTTGATGTAAAATTCGATACTCTTTCGGGTTCCGGGAAGAAAAACGTATCCATTCCCTTAAAAAAATCCGAGTTAACATTCACCTGACCTTCGCGGCTGCACTTGCGAGGAATCTGATACCACCATGGTTTTTCTGCCTCTGAAACTCTGAACTTTTTGTAATCAAAGTTTTGTCTATCTCACTCAGTTCCGAGGATATCGGCCTAGGGCGATTAAAATGGGCCACCCTGTATAGAATAACACGACATTTTTCGTTCGTGATGTACGAGAGTTGTAATCAAAATTCATCCTTCTTTTCCTCCGCGATATACCATGCCCTACAGATGTGTATTACATCAATGAAATTCGGAGGATAGAGACGAACGGAAGCTGTTTAATTCTTCGTTAAAAGTTCACAGGGTAACTTATGAGTCGTAAAAATCTCGTACATAGCGTAGGTACCTAATTATACAGCGCTTTTACACATCTATACGGCGCCGCGTGTATTCACGTTGGAAATACGATGTTAAAAAGGCCGCACAGAACTTGTGTAAATCGATAAACATGCGGCCGCGGCGTCCTGACCTATAACATACCGCTGCACAATATTATATGCCATTTGATTTTATCTTGCAGAACGTAGATCAGGGATCGTCAATCATTTCTCGCATTGAACGGGTTCTTCCATTCTTGCAAGGTTATCTATTCATTACGTCTCGATCCAACTCTCTCACGTTTTAATTATTCAGGCCAAGATTCACGGGGATCGTCGTATTATTAATATTTCTATGCCGATTAGAATCACGATAAAACCGTCGTTCTGAGTAATAACTCCCAGATTCAACGCTTGGGTCGGATTAGGTTAGCGTTGGGGCTAGCGACAGTTTGTTAACGGTAAAACGCTCTTCGTGCCAAAGTACCTACGCACGATGATCGGTGAACTTTTTTTCATCGCGTTACAGCAACGTAACGGTGGACCGATCACTGTTCGCAGATGTTTATCCCAATTGATTTTTGAAAATTTGCAATCTCAGGAGTTTTAGATACTGCACATCTACTCGTAACTTTTGAGTCAAGTTTCCGCTTGAAGATTTTTGGAAATACGATCGGATATCAATTCGACGGTTGTATCTGTAAGTTTAGTGAAGAAAACGCCCGTTTTCAATTTTCGTCAAATCAGATTCATTCTTCTGGTAAAAGTTTGGCAAAATTCTAGAGCTCCACCCGAAGAAATCTCGAAGCTCTATCCCTTCTGAATATTAGTTTGTCGAGGTGGCATGGAAGCTATATTCTCTATATACCTGTGCCTGCACGTATACATATGTATCCAGCGCGACTTTCAGGCAGCATAATATCGATTTGTTATTATCAATTTTCTCTCCGCGATCTCAAGGCCTACATGCGGGCTGCATCGGGTACACCCTGCATGTGACTAGGAATTGCATCCTGCAATATTACGCCATCATCCATTGACGCACGCACGATGCGCAGGCTATTTTCGATTCACAAATTTATTTCTCATCGATCGATCACTCGGCTGCGTTGACACTGAGGGAAATTTTTTTTTTTTATCATTATTTTCTTCTCCCCCTTCTCCATGCAGTAGGTATAGGTACGCTTCTACTAGAAACATCAATGATGCACGATGCGGTAAAACGAATGTTTATTTTCCCTCGAAAGGAAAACATACGACGATATTCTCCTTGTTTAAATAGGAGATAGTGATAAACTTGTATGTGCTTTCTTTGCAATTTTTCCCGTTCTTCTATGGGGTTTTTCTTTCTGCAGCTCAAAGATATTCCAAATTCCTGCGCGCTCCGCAGCGTGTTCAGTAGCGAAGGCGGCGTAGGGTCAGACAGAGAGCTAGATTTTAGAATACTTAAAACTCCTCGTTTTTTTTTAACCATTATTCATAATGGATGAGTGGTTTTTACAAAGGAGGAAGGTAAAAGACAGGAAGGAGGAAACATTTTTCGTTCCAAACCATCGGAATAAGCCTGGTAAAGCAAGCAAATAATTTACACAGAGCAATTAAACGACGGGACGGCCACCCCCTGCCCCTCTCTCGCTCTCCATCTCTCTCTCTTGCAGGCAGTGTTTAAGCTGTCCAAGCTGAGGTGCGGCGAGAAGCTTGCGTACATACATATATACCGATACTATATAGGTATATATGTTATTACATATTTCTGTATGTAGTAGAATATCAACGCTGTATAAAAAAACCTTGAGATAGAAATTCTCGTTTATTTACTGGATCTCACCCGCGTACTAGAGTTTCATTTAAAAATCTTTTCGAATTTCAATTTCTCCTGTTTGTAGCTCTCACTTTTATGTATCTTACGTTAGGAGCGTTGAGAACTGAATTCAGATTCCGTTTCCAGTTGTCAATCGAAGTGCAATTCCATATCAAGTGATCACAGGTTTTCGGGCAAATTTTTGGGGATTTCAACGTACTCTTGGAAAAACGTTGCTATCAGCGAGAAAGAAATCGATGGCTAATGATTTCGCAAAATTCATAATATTTTCAAAGGTATTGCAATTTTGGTTTTTGAGCCTGCTTTTTGCAATAATTTTTTGCGAAATATAATTCGAAAATATTTCGAATCTTGCAGAATCATTTGGCACAGATTTTTTTCTCACCGATAACAGCAACGTTTCGCCAGTAGTAGGTATATCAAAATCCCCAAAATTTGCCCGTGAAGCTGCGATCCCTTGATATGGGATTGCCCTGAAGCGTCGAGCACGTATGAATTTCGTCTTCTATTACATTTTGATTAGATCCCTGAGGTTTACAAGCCTCGTGAATATTCAGTTACGTGATGCGGAAGAGAAGAATAAAAAGAACAAGCATGACTTCACACATTGATCGGTGTCGTTACAGTAAAATGTTTACAGGGAATTCGGTTGAAGCGATAAACCAGAAGAATATAATCACCAAATGTCTCTAGAAATTGAAAATGTCGTTTTATAAACTTCGCGTTTATCTCTATCCTCTCTCCGCTTTTCTCTTGGCTCTTGTCCTCAGCCATTGCCTTACCTTCAGGCTCAACCTTTCTTATTGTACTTATTTGGGGAAGATTTGAAGAAGGGGCGAAGGTGCAGGCGGATTAGCAAACAGTTTTTCTAGAAAAACAGCTCGTCACGCGTCATCAAATTCTACGAGGGTATGAAAAAGCTCAGGGGTTTAATTTCCACCCTTCAGATAGCTGCGGGATAAGCGAACTCCCTTCACCCTGGCGGTAGAGCTAGGAAGGTGTACGGTTTGGTTAGTCTAATATTGGGATTGGAATACGCACATACGGTTAGCATTTGCGGGAATCAACCCCCGTTACTTCGGGAAACAATTCATCGCAAATAAACGTGTGCCGAGCCGCGGAGTTCTATTTTCGATCTTGCCCGCTGCAACCTTCGTTATACTTCGTTCTCATCATTTGGATTCGTTTTCACGTGCGCTTGCCACGTTTACGAAATTTCATGGAAAATCAGTTCTGGTATTTTTCCGAAATTTCGAATATCAATTGTCGCTTTCTCGACCTACTTGGAGTAATTCCGTTCTACCCTGCATACACGCTCGGCCTTGACGGAGAAAAAAAAAGTTACGACGACAACGATAATGACGATGCTCAGCGAGAAATTTAACGAGCCGAAGTCTAGGTTTTTACTACCTGAGGTGAGGATCGATTCACGATTAGGTAAACATAAAAGCGTGCGATACAATTTCAGCATTACTCAGCTTATACCGCGTAGCGAAACAAAAAAACATGAAACTTCCGTTGCGATTACCTTATGGCTCTTATGTTAGTTGGATTTAAAGGGGATGAATGATTCCCGCTCGAACGGTGGCGAGATTTAAAAATTCACGAATCGCAGTGTAATTTATCCTTAATCATAATCGTTCATTCGAAATTCGCGGTGAATATTATCATATTTTCAGCGATCTTTCACGGAAATTCATCGACGAAATGAAAATCTTCGCGGCTGACGATTCATGAGAAATTAATAATCACAGTTAAGTTAAATCACTGTGAGAAATGAAGAATCACAGTTAACGTCGTCCCCGACACTCATTTAGCTGGAATATAGGTGACGAAAAATTGTCAAACCTCGAGGATACAAAGCTGTGGAAAATAGAAAAGAAAAATTAGTTCTTCCAAGGATTATCGTGGGATATATTCGTACATGGAAAGTTGTGAATATACGACCTCCACCGATAACTGTAATGTGATGAGATATAACGAATATAGGCTTCGCGGAGCCGAACAATTGTAATAATTATGATGAACTAGACCCTGCCTTGCAGCAGAGAAACTGGCCGCTCGTGCGGCTGATATCGATTTATGACTAGGTAAATTCAACCGAGCAGGTTTACCCTCTTTCATCCCTATTTCTACCCTTAAATGTGTTATACTCGTTCACCTATTTCACATGGAATAATATGAACTGTACCTCAAGAGGGTTGGGGCATCTTTTTCAACTCCGTTGGACACTTGCATAGGAATGCAATAAAGCGAATACTCCACGCTTACTTGTGTTATGCGCGATTGATATGCCCGTGATATTTATTAGGTATAGATAAAGAACCGAAGAACACACTCACGGATATCTCATTTTTTCTTTTCTCCGCATGACACGTCTTCAAGCGTAGGCAACGCGTATTTTCTCATTGAAAACTTGCCTATATCCGTATTATGGGAGTCTTATTTTTTTGTATCTTTCAAATTTTTCAATTAATCGGATCCTTCGGAACTGGAAAGCGGAATCTTATTTCTCGATTCCGATTTTCTCTTCACCTATTCCGATACGAATCTTCGATTTCTGTCTCACCGCTCTCGATCTCATTACTCACTCATTCGATCAGCTCAGCGATTTTTCGTCACCGCGTTTCATCACCAAGCAGCGAACTAATAGGTTACTTTCGGGCGCAAATTAATACGTCATAAAGATTTTTGTAATTTGATTGAAAACGGGCGGATGATAATTAGGTATAACTTAGGGGAATTCAGGCGACGGTAGGTATCTTCCCCAATTTCTCTTTTCTTTCATTTTTTTTGTTCTCTATTTGTTTTTTTTCATACTCTCTTTCACGCTACGTCATACGTGCATGTATATACATACGTATGTACATACGCGCACGCGATTCGTTAAGAATGTGGACTAGCCGTTGCCTTTTTTATACTGGTCGATGAATCGATCCTCTCCACCTTTTTACTTTACATATAGTCATCCAATGCGGAAGGTGATATCGTGAAAGTATTTCAGGTATCACACTGTAGAGCGCGAACTTGATACAAAAACCGCTTTGAATTTCTCAAAAATTTATGTATATCGACTGTAGTATTTGACCGAGTGAGCGAATGTGCAAAAGCAAAGAGCTTCAGCGGATCGGAGATATTGTTCCCTCGAATTGTTTTGTAATTCGTTTCGTTCTCACGTCAGTCGCGTTATCGACGGAGGCGGGGTGAAGTTTCTCGTCGGAAGAAAAGAAAATTTTCACCTTCCCGCATCGTTGGAAATTTGTATTTGTTAGTTCAGGCAGGCTTAGACAGTTAAAGACGCATCCCGTATTACCGTTAGGCTCAGTTTTCTTGAATCTCTAATCACGATAAGTAGGTACCTACGTTGATTTAGTGATTTTTTAACACAGTTTCATGCGAATATTGGAATCCCGTTCGTTTTCTATGCAAACGATTCTTATCGAATTGAGCACTTGAATTTTTATCAATCATCGATCAATTTGTACAGTTTGCAATAGTAACGCGATGTAAAACAATTTTTTAGTAATTCAATGCCGGTCGATCTATCGATCCTTCCGCACGAACACGCTTCTCTTCGATCACGGGATGGTCCGTGACCGCGGTGAATTATTCTTTCGAGCGGAAAATAATGAAGACAAAAAATCTCCTGAAGAAACATGAGACGGAAAGGAGACAGACTGAAATGAAATTGTGAGCACCTGGGTCTGGTTGTACGGTTGATTGATTTTCATTCAGTATTTCCTCCACCTATTATTGAGAAACACGAAACAGAAATTTGGACGAAACAAACTCTCTTTTCCCTCCCTCTCTTCGATCCTTGTTCAACAACACGATGTGGCGTCAGCACTGATTACTTCTCGATTATAGATGTTCTTTCTTTTCGACATTTTGATATTCCTATAGGCATGCAGAAGTGAGTAACGGTACAGAGATAAAAATTACATCGCGAACAGAGGGACTAAAAGAATAACTGAAAATTGAAAATTTATTAATTTTACCATTTATATGTATAGGTACAGCAAATTTTTTCTAATTCTCTGCGCATATTTAAAGCTTCAAGTATTTTCACAGAATATTGATTGTGGGATGGAACTTGAAGAAATTTAATTGCTTCCGGCTCTCGGATCTCAACGATTGAGGGAGGCAGGCTCTTCGTATTTTTTGAAGGAAAAAATTGTTTCATAAACCGACCTAAGATTGATCAATTAATATTTTCATTGATTGGATGAAAATGTAATACAGTCACTCCATTTTCTTTTATCATCCGATTACACGCGACAAGATATCATTTTTCACGAGGTCGCAGCTTATAATCGTTAAAGCAACAAGATCACGAAAAATATTATCGAGCGAAATTTTTTTCGCGTGATTTTATTCCGTTTACCTTATTAACTTCAGTCCCGTCATTTTTTCACGCAAAATAAAAACGCCGCTAATTTTTACTCAACATTGCTTCATAGATTAACGATCTAATTATACCACGTACCTACCTGTACCACTGTACGTATGCGGATAGAGGACGATGAATAGGTTTTTATTTTTAAACTCCATTATTCTCTGGACGATAATTAATTAGAATAAAGGAGAGAAACAAAAAAATGTACGTGTTACGCTAAAAGCCGGGTTATCTAGAATTCTGCATCACAATTATATACTACTCGTATCAGTAATCCGTAATTGCGAATTCGGAATTTCGTTACATAGGAATCATTGATCCAGTATAATGATGCGAGGATAACTACACAATGATATAAATTCGTGTTTTCTTCGTATTCAGGTTTCGAAATCATCGTAACGAACCGCCGAGAAATTAGAGCAGTGAGACTCAATTTGATTCTTTGGAAAATCATGAAAAATAGTAGCGCCGAAATAGGCATATTCTTATAGATGTGAAAACAAAAAACCTGTCCCGTGCATTTTCCACTGTTTGATTGTTTTCCCGACGCGAAATTTCACTGCCTCCGTCTTCAACTGATTTCCAATCGCGAATAGTAATTATTTTCCGAAAATGTAACGGCGCTACTTCAATTTTTTTTTCCAGGGGTTGTTGTATCCGGGTCACGACGCAATCAACGACCTGGGTGAAAGCTTGTGCAGCCCGGCCTAGCGCGGGGCATGGTACTAGCTGTGGGGGCAGGGCGATGACGCTTTACAGCCACCCGCCGTCGCCTCCACGCGTTTCCCGTACCCTCCAGGACTTTTTTATCGTCCTGGTCCCGGTCTCGGTCCCGGTCCCGGTCCCCATCCCGGTCCCGGTCCCAAACTTGAATCCCCCTTGTTTTTACCTGGAGGTATCGACGTCGGAATCGGCAATCACTCTGAACCCGTGTTCTGGGAGCCATGAGGAATCACTCGCGGCACCACGAACATCATCACGGACAAGCCGTGCCCTTGGAGGAGGTCCAAGGACTTCTGCCTCCAACGTCCAGGACAGGTAATTTGTTCAATTTCATAATTTCAAGTCTCATTATTTCGTTCAGAAGAATACGAAATATGCTACTCGCGGAGCTGCATGCATCAAATAATAACACTGCATCCATTTTTATGTAGAATGCTTGCCCAGGAGATTTAAAAAGAAAGTAAGAAAAAGACTGCCGTTCAATTTTCATCATTTGCTGAATCTATATACGCGTTATAAGTGTTAATTCGTATTCTTAGAGAGTAAGTGTATTTGTGCCGGGGGTGGGCGGCAGCTGTAAAGATTTCAACGAAGTTTATGACCAGAGTGCAAATACAATTGTGAAGAGAACGTCGCCGGATGGAGGTAGAAAAAAGGAGCTGTATTTCTTTCACTCTTGGGGAAAATTTACTGTGAATTATGGTCGTATGATTTATGAAGCGGTCGCGCAAGACTTCCGGTTCGACGGCTTTCATACTCTTAGACTCCAAAGTCTAGACAATCGTCGTTCAAGTAGCTATATGTTGCTCGCGAAATATTTGTGCTTCCTGTTATGGCGAAGAAGGTTTGTCGTCGAGTGATTGTTGCCTAGGTCGAGGTTTCGTAACTTACAATTGGGCATATAACGCGACGTAGATCGTTACAGGATGTTTAAACTTAGAAATAATCTTCAACGCCCTCGTTGACCTTATGAAATTCTGTTTGATACAAAATGGTAACATTATCGACGAGAATGGAAAGATGTAGTAATAACGGAGAAGGGCTATCGCTAAATTTTGCGAAATGTGTTCGTAATTTTGTTGTTATCTTTCAACGAATATCGACACGGATTTTGACACTTGGGAATCGATCCTCTGAACATGAATTTAATTTACCTTTCAAGGAACTTTGACATTCGTGATGATATTCGCTCGAATGTCGTCTTCGAAAGTTCAGCAACTTTGTTCTATTTGCACCCATGTTGGCTGTCTGTTATGATATTCCGAAATAAATTGCCTGGTATAGCAGAGGTGGTTCGAAGATAAAATAGTCGCCTTGCTTTCCACTATTAATATTATTATTATTACTATCGTTATATAACAGCAGAAATTCAAATCTCGCAAAGTATCATTAAAATCGATTATCGCGCGACTTTTCCGTTCACAGAGAAATGAGCAAGGAAAAAGAATACCAGTCTCGTTTAACTCTCGGTATTTCTTGTTTCATTTCACAAAAATTAAAAGACCACGACAACACCGTAACTCTCGAATCGCGTTTGGGGATTGCTTGCCTGCAGAGACTTACGCGAAGAATTCCGGACTCGTCGAGTTTCGGAGATTAGGGATTTAGCATCAAACGCTCGTATTTGAGCAAGTAAGTGAATATATATACATAGTGAAAGAAAAGGGATCTCTTCCTCATTTCCTCTCTGACGTCTGAGCTGTACGCTTACACGCTATACTTACGTTGGATGAAAAATATTCGACGATCGTCTTTCACGATCAGTCGTATTCTTATTTTGATAATTGCGTTATATTTTGCCTGCTAACAATTCTTCTAGTTCAACGTCGTTCATTCGTGTCCTTCGAGATCTACTGTCTATTAATTATTACAGGTTGAAAAGTTGACGAGGAAAACGAATGGGCGCTCTCCATGAAGCGTGTTTCGAGTAATTAATATATAGCATAAGAAAGAAATTTCGCTGCGAAAAATATGTGAGCAGTAATATTATTCGAAACGTACCCATACACATGCACTATCCTCGGTATAATCAATTACGCTCGGATACGAAATACGTGAAGATTCTACGTGAGTTCGCAAAAATTGCAGAATAATGGAAACACCCGAAATACGTTGTACGCATTTTAACATTTTCTATTCAACATTCTCCGTGATCATTTTCACGCGGTTTTATTGCGCATCTGGCTGTACAGAGGGGAAAAAAAAAAATTAACCGAAATATTTTCTTATTCTTCCATTCTCTGCTTTTCTTCTCTCTTCTCTTCCTTTGGATAACCTTTTCGCCGTTTTACAGGTAACCGTGGACCGCTTAGCGTAACAATTGTTCAGGTCGGTGGAAATGGCGGTAACGTGGGCACCGCCGCGGGGGCTGGCGTTGGCGGCGGTACAGGTGATTTACTGGGACTTGAACCTCCGTCCGACTTGAGACCGGCGGCATCCCCGCTGTCCGACATTAGCGCAACCTTACACTCCGACAACAATGACACCTACACCGGCGGTGAGTGAATTTATGTAATATTCATCTTCGAATGAAATTTATTGCCCAAAAATTATAGAGAAAAACAAACCCGGAAAAATATCGATCGAGATCAAACGGAGCAAAGTTGCCTAGTCTGCGAGAGATTTAAAAATTTAGGTATAGAAATTCAGTGTGACAAA
The DNA here is from genome assembly GCA_963170745.1 of Phymatocera aterrima. NCBI lineage: Eukaryota > Metazoa > Arthropoda > Insecta > Hymenoptera > Tenthredinidae > Phymatocera > Phymatocera aterrima. The sequence goes on from OY720668.1 coordinate 1,575,363, forward strand.
AGTAGCAGAGAAAGTATCCATACCTTCATATTCCAAGTGCGAGGTAGAACGTAATATACATGATTGAAATTTGCCTGATCCTTGCGTTTGGAGCGGGGATTAAAATACTCGGAGTAATTAATGGCCGGTGTATGAATATATTGTTCGTGCAAGAGATTTGAAAATATTCGAATACTAAGGTTCTAAAAACCGAGGTATAAAAGGTTCCGTCATTCTTCCTTCATAATATGGTTCGCAAAGGTTCTTTTCCTTCATAATGTTCTTACAAATTGTGCTACCGCAATTGATTGATTGATTGATTGATTGATTACGCCATTACGCGGCGTTAAAGATCGTGTCTGAATTTTTGTCATCGCGAGCACACGACTGATCGTTCGAAAATTGAATAGATGGAAAAAAATAAGTAAGAGATAGCAAATTTTTGTTCAATCGTCGCGTATTATCAATTGTTTTGTGATATCGTCGGCTATGGGGCGGCCAACTGTTACGAAACAGTGTGCCGCGCGTCTAGGTAGCGAAGGACGTTTTCCCTTCCGAGCGTGTAGTTCCCTGCCCGGACCGAAAACCTTCTAAGGCCAGCAACTATGCCTAAAGTTCTCGCTCCGAGGTCCACGTGGTATTTTTTCTTACACATGGCCGGGAGAGCTGATTCAGCTGTCTGTAGCTGAAATTATTATAATATTTATAATTTGCGGAATCTGTCACTTGCCAGGGTAGTTGGGCTAGATTTATCGGGAGTTAACGATTCGTTATGCTATCGCTTCGTACCGGCCGATGGCGCTGTTTTGAACCGGGAGTATAGAGTTCCGTAGAAAAGTTAAATTAGAGTAGAATATAGGTATAGTATGTTCAAATAAAGAATTTGATATGACATTAAAATATGATCGTATCAAAATTGAAATATTTCAGAAATGTTATGATATTTTGAGTATATAGAATGATTAAATTGTAAAATTAGGTTGAAAATTGGAATTTCGAATTTTCGTATAAAGTTCATGTATCACGGTCTCTCCCCCCAGCGTGACAAGTGATTGGGAGAAAAAACTTTTCAGAAGACACAGGGCCTTGGTCGGTAAAACTGGTATTCCCTCCCGCTCTGCGGTGGGCGAAATCGGCCTTTCTGTTCGTGTGTGAAAACAATGATATTTTTCAATAATTTGGATTTATTGTGACTCATTGTGGATTATTGTGTCATTGACGTGACGAGTGACATGAGAACGATGAAGAAAAATTCTTCATCTCCCCACGAGAATATTATACCTACGCATTGAGACTTGGATATTTTTTTTATCCGAAAATCTGTATGCGATCATCTGTTTCAAATCTGTCAATATTTCAATTTCGCGTCAGCGCCGAGATCGAAGGTGAATTATAAAAAGTGCAAGTACATGTATACACGCGCGCATACTTTACGGGACTTTAATGGACCCGCAGTAAGTTACTAATATTATAACTCTGCTGGAAGAAAAGAGGAAACTTTTATACCGCCGCTGTTCGCTAATAATTTTTCACTCGAATTTACAGAAAAAAAAAACTCTTCCGTTACTATAGCATCCAGCTACGTCGAGGAACAGTTTCTAAAGATACCGAGGTTGAGAACGATGCGTAGGCATTAGGTACATTGTATCTTCCGTCCATCTTGAACGAACTTACTTTTTTTTCTTCTTTTCCACTAGATGGAAGCGTCCAGATGTTCAATACTCACGCGCTATTCTTTTTAAGTTTCATCGAATTCAAGGTTGTTCCTTTCATGCAAGGAGTCTGGTAGATGTCAGGGTCAATCTTTTGAGTGGCTCCTCTAGCCTGTTTCTTTTCTCTATTTCTCACTCTCCTCAGACACCGCCCTCCGACCGGTGGACAAATATAATACTACGATTCCGAAACATGAATAGAGATCTGCGTATAAATTCGTGAAGAAATTTCGGTACACGCAAATTGTCATGGAATTTTGTGAATATATATGTATATTTTTTTTACCGAAGTTTGGAGAGATTTTTTGTTTCATTTTTTTTTTGTTATTTCAGAAATCGGTAAGAGATAGAATAAATTATTCAACGTTAGATCGGAATGTATGATTTTTTTGTTCGAAAATGCATACGCACACGTGATCGTGGATTTATGAATTTTTTATGCAGAGATCGATGGTAATTACTCCTGCTTATATATCCTACTCGGGTAGAATGCCAGACGACGTCATATCCTTCGGCCGGAAACATTTCAGAATCTCACTCTCCCGCGTTTTAGTGAGTTTAAGGGCGGATGAAATAGCACGGGGATGTTGATGGGAGCGTCAATGGTAAAAAAGGGAGGTAGCGAGGGGAATGAACATTAGTGTGGAAGTAGAAGCGATATCAAAGACGGTGAAAAGGTGCTCCGGTACACACGCGGAGATTCTTCCCTACGGGACAAAAAAGAGAGATAGAGAGAGAAAAGGATAAAAAGAAATTAAAAATAATGGTGAGAACGAGGGGGGGGGGGGGGGGGGGGGGGGGGGGGGGAAACAAAAGATGTGAAAAATATCATCCGAGTTAGTAACGAGATATATATAACTCAAGAATCACAGGAAATCGTATATTTTTGGGCAAAAAGAAAGAAACAAAAAAAAAAAAAAAACGTCGTACAAATGTAACAGGAAGGAAATGATCGTTCGCATCGGTATTACGAAGTACGAAATGAATGAAAAGTTTGAAAATGATAATTTCGGAAACTTTGAACTCCTGAACTTATTGTGGTACGGTTATTTCGCTGTATCGGACATAAAACGATTTGTCTTACCGTTAGACACTCAATTTTTGTTCATTTTCATCGCGTGTGGGCGAAGGATGGATTTGTCGATCAATCTTAAAACCAATTTCTGGCGTATTTAAAAGACGAAGTTTTTATCTCGAGGGGGAAGCAAACACTCGGGCTTACTAAGATTTTCCTAAAATATTATACAGCGCGAAAGATTTTTCAATCGGTTATTTCTATTTTACATTCTCTCATGATCGGAGGATGGGTGTAGGTACTTTGTTTTACATCCGACAGCTTCACTCCAGCGTAGAGTTCTGCGATTTGTCACAGGCTACGGAATGTAGTACCTCGCAGGTTTACCTGTGCTCGCGCTTGGAAGGGTTCCGGTGTTGTACGGATGTGAGACTAAAGAGCCGTTTACGTCGTTTCAAGGTTCAACGCATTTGTTATAGATATTGCGACACGTTTTCTCTCTCGTTTGACAAAATGAGGAAAAAATATAGAGGAAACAAGAAACGCGGAGAGAAGAAGAAAGACAGGGACAGGGATCGCAATTTCGGTTTCATAATGTTCATAGGAAACAGAACTTTCGAATTTACAAATAATTTTATACAAGGCGGGGAGCAGACGAGGCAAAGTTGCAAAAATGATGGTATGTCTCACTGTACGAGGGAATCCTAAGTTAGAACAGATATCGCGGTTTCGCGCACGTGGCTCGCCGACGCGCTGGAGACATTAGTAAGCCGTAATTGGATTAACCTGCAGCGCGGTGGTCTCCACTGAGGTCAGTGTTGTGCCGAACTACCGAAGCAGGGTATTTCGTTATCGTGAATCTTTCCTCCGTACGTCACATTAGCACGCGTCAAAACGGCGCTGTCAAATGTCCGGATGAGATGATTGAAAATTTGTTAATCCCTGAGATTTTCTCGTAAAGTCGCAGATGTAGGTACCTATGTTATGTATATCGGGCAGTGCATCCGTTTCAAATGTTCTCTCCAGATCTCGTTGGATGTGAGAAACGAAATTTTGTGCATCGAATAGACGAGTGAGTGGGTTGAGCCTGAGAAGAGTGATTTTATTCTTTCGGTTTTGAAAAACAGCAGCAAACCGCGAAGCGATTGAAATTGATGGAATGAATACAAGGAAGAAGAAGACTTGAGTGTAACTAATTTTACGAGCGACACGTACGTGATCGCTGTTGGTTTCGCGATGACCTACAGCTACTTTGGACGTCCGTAGAAGCAGCTTTGCCAGGCCTTGACATTGAGGCTCGATATAAATGAAAATGAAATATGTTAGACGGAAGAAAATGCGCGAAATGATGTGATATATTGGTATCCTAAGAGATATTGATAGATGTGTGAAAAATGGGGTGACTTCGAGTCGCTTGAAAGCATTTCATTCGAAAAAGCCGTAGCCGCTACCTGACTGTGTAAATTCTGTGCGAAATGAAATATATATGTAGGTATACTTGTATAGTATGTTATATCGGGTGTGAAAAGTTACGCAATGTACCTACGTATACCGACAGTATGATGATGGGATTTTCTCCCGTTGGCTTCGAATAGCAATGCAGTCGGAATAAAATGACGTGCCTCATACTTTCGTAGAAGAGTACTGTACAATATCGTGGCTTCTAACTCGATTATGGAGCAAAGGAAGTTCGACTTGCCCGACGTTTTTGTCATCAATTGCGAAGATGAGGATGGAAATAATAATGGGTCAAATGTTAAATTCAGGTCTCATTCGATGTACCGAAACTCCAGCATACGAAGAAGAAGAGTCTACAGCAGTGCGGATAGAGACAATGAAATAAGTAAACCGGGTTCTTGATTTCTTCATATTCACGTAAATTCACATCGCATGAAAATATGATTCAGGATAGTTTTGATCATTTTTATACTCGGATGAAAATTTCATGGCAAAGTCAAAAAAGGTTACCCTGTATATGCATATGAATATTTACTTCGTATACCTATGTACAGTTTTTTTTTTTTTCAAATCTTATACGTCGTTGAGAATCTTGTATGTATAATATAGAGGAGGGAGTCATTGAGTTTCTCCTCCTGCCATCATACGCGAACCGAACTCGAGCCTTTCTATAATAATTGAAAAATCGATCGGAAAATCTGCCGCAAGACTGGCCCTGATAAACTAATCCTTCAATTTATATGACGTCGCTCCGTCGTTATTGCCTCAAGATTAATTAATTGGAGATTCGGGCTTACGTCGATAAGACAAAAAGCTCGTGAGTTATAGACGAGAAAAGAAACGAAAGACTAAAAACAGTAGAAGCAAACTAGCAGTTACTCGTGAGCACTTAAGAGTGTCGTTTACGTAAGACCGTAATTCTTGTATATATACATCTTTGCTTGTATTATTCTCGTGCGGAAAGTTCCTTCACGCAACACGATCATTGCTATAGGTTCATACTCGATGTTATTTATACGTATCGCGTTCAAGATAGCGCCAATATCTTCAACCTAAGATCTTCAATATATCATTCAAATGGATTTCAATTCGTCGTTATGAACGCGGAAAAAAAAAATTCTTAAAAATAGATGAGTTGGATAATTGTCATTCAAGTATCTATCTGTATACGTAACGGCCAATTATTTGATCGGTATGATCAGATCAGCAGTTTTCTGGTTTTATCTTCGTTTCTCTTCACCTTTTTCAATCGAGTTTCCATCTGAAACTATCCGAAATGAATAAAAAATAACAATGTTTTCGTATCGAAAATACACGTTTGCTGTAAAATATTTCCACAAACGTTATACCTATCGTAAAGTACATGAGTGTATACCAGAACATGAAATTTCTTTTGGAACCTTAGGCAGTCAATCTCGGATGATTAGTACGTAGCAAGTTCGTATTCCCTTACAACCATTTTCTCGCTCTCTCTCTCTCTCTCTCTCTCTCACTCTCTGTCGACAAGTTTGTGATATTTGAGATTCTTCCAAAGTTTCCCCAGACGAACGAAATTCAATCTTTGTCCTCTGAAAAAGGAAAAAAAAAAACAAACGAAAAAACTAAAAGACGAATTAGCAGAAAGAGAAATCAAAGAAACGAACGAAATTTCGCTTCGAAGCGAATGAAATTAATAACAAACTGCGAGAAAATTGGATTACCGCTTTTCAGTTCGATACACTGACCTAAACTCGGACGTTAGAGTAACCTCTCTGTCTGTCTTTTTTTTGTTTCCCCTGACCCAATGTAAAGCGTCTTTTATACAGCGCTGTTCGATCACTCAATCTGTAGGCACAAGGCTACGAAAAAATGAACGAAACATGTCTACAGGCCTGGATCCCCGTCTTCTTCTCGGTGGAATTAGCGGCGGCGATCGCCTCGCTTGGGAAGGACGTTACCAAATCAAAGAGCATCGGCGAGCCGGAAAAGCCACGTTCCAGGGCCAAGTTTACAACTTCCTCGAACGACCAACCGGATGGAAATGTTTCGTCTATCACTGCTCCGTGTAAGTTCATCGTCATTATTATTAATTAAAATTTACGACTGTTGTTGAGGAATATGTGAATATGATCGTTGGAGTTGGGTTTCACGATAATTACGACCCTACCACGATCTACAATACGCACAAAATTAACGGAAAAATAACGTACGCAAAAATTTTGTCCACCGAAGAGAAAATTTGGATGATTTTTCAATTTACTGGGAATCTTTAACGTGGACGTTAATTTTCGTGATTTATGTTCCGTTCACGCTGAAAACTCAACGAATCACCTCATCGATCATCATACCGTAACTACGTACGTACGTACGTATATTCGCGGCTGGTATAAGAGAGCTTTCTATCATTTCCTCCCTATAGCCTTGGTATGTATGTACGTACAATTGTCCCCGATAGCGCGTAAGCCATATTGCAAATGCCATTCATAATGTACGCGTATCGGTCCCTACTATTTATTTATAGGTCTAGGTCTAGGGCGATATACCTATAGTTGGTACAAGAAATGAGGATTTATATGTATACCTACCTTATACGTCAATTCCCGTCACCGGTAATACAAATCGATATACAGGATGCGTTCAAAATAGTATGCACACATATTATTATAGAGTCAGTAGACCCGCGTTGAAAAATTGTTTATACACGTAGGCAGAGCGGTGTATTCGATTGTAGAAATAATTGATCAGAACAGGACAATGAAAGAGAGGAAGAAACAAAGAGGGAACGGAGAAGAAACGAAGGACAACGAAAACCGATTGCTATTGTGCACGTATGTATGTATATAGCTACCTATTTTCGACAGATATCGATTGCAGATAAATTTGAAAAGATTTATTAAAAATTGGAGTTGATGTTAATTGTCGGGGTATGTAGGCAGTAGGTGGGTACCTTCCTCCGAAGGCAGGTAATCAGTTGAACGATTCATTGAATATTTATGAGCCCGCTCCCGCCGCGCCGCGGCGTCCACTTTATTCGTGGTAAATTATCCCCGACAACATCTGTGATCGTACGTAGCTGTACGTATGTGTGAAGCAGAGAGAAGAGAAAGAGAGAGAGAGAGAGAGAAAGAGAGAGAGAGAGGGAAGGAGAAACAAGGAAAGGAGATATTATTTTCAGATATAGTTATTTTTTGTCATCTTTCGTTTCTCTTCTCCTAATTTGCCTATTGCGTGCACAGAAATCGATCTGTCCATTCGACACATATAGATCGCAGGTGAAGAAGTTGTTCGAGAGCCTAATCTATTCGGTACGTGTTACAGTTAGTTCGTCTGGCTATTGCAACCGACTCTACTTCGTTATTATCATCTGCTCTATGTAATAATGCAGATTGTCGGGCAAAAGGTATATATATACCTACATACATAGTCGAATGAAAGAAATTTGCGAACGATTCTTCGTTGAAATTCACGTTCCGCAATGTTTCGCTGATTTCGGGGGAAAAGAATGAATTATTCGAGGTCAGGCTTCGGCTAGATTACTGATCGACGGAAAAAAGGAAAACGAGAACATGGAGAGAACGTAGGAAAAAGGGGGAAATCATCCGCACGCCGTTAATCGTTCGGTTGTAAATTAAACAACACGGGATACAATGAAAGCGGGCGGGAGCAGACAAAGTGCTGCAATAATCGCCGATGGTCGATGCGGCGTGGTATGAAATCCTATGATTCATAGCTTTTGAGTTCCGATCATTGTGCGTTTCTATATTATATCAGTCATATTGTTCCCCGCGGTGTGGTACGGTAGTATATAAATATATATCTACGTAATAGGTTCGCGCATGTCGAACGGCCTGCAGGAGTAGCGAATGAATGAAATTGTATCGTGACAGAAAAGAAACGGATAAATGAAAGGACGGAGTCATTGATCGATAGATCGATTATTTAATTAACAATGCAATGATGAATTAATTTGTTAGAACTCAAACAGGCTCGTCCGATAGGGCAATGACTAAATTCCCACGAGTGTAAACGTCGAACCTTGACCGCGTGTGGTATATGCATATAGAGTGCCATGGAGAAGAAGAGAGAGGTAGCGGTATCTGTTTGAAGCGCGTATGCATACACGATGCATACGACCTATAATGTATGGATGCCAACGTATCGACAGGTGACAAATTTGTGTATCTATTTGTCACAATTCACTTGGATTCTCCATATGACTAAACGTACGGCGCTATTATACAGCTTCTCCCTTGTCTGCGGCAATGGCAAACTATTTTCTGGTCAATCAATTTCACAACCGACGTACGAACTGTATGAATAATTACTCAAACGGAGGATAATGATAGTCGTATTGTAAGAATGAGAACTTCATTCAAAATCATTCTCAATCGCTGTCGTTATGATTCGACTGCAGTGGATCGATCGAGGTAGAAAATGGGAGAGGAAAAAACGAAACTTATTATTGTACTGTATACATGTATGGCAGTTGTTGACGATAGAGCAACTTCATTGGGACGCAAACCCATCTAAAAATTGGTCTTTTTTAATGATATCAACAAATTGTCAAAAATCTTATTTTTCATTCCAATCATTTTCACACCCGTCCCATGATGGGACGATTTTTTTTTCTTCTTCTCAGCACTTTGAACGTTTTGAAAAAATAAAACATCGCAGGTTCCAACATTCGGATAATCCTTTAAAAATTATCGATAATTTTGTGTTCGATTCTCAGTCTTTTGATGCGAGACCCACGGTGACGCACGACTAGACTTTTGTATATTTGAAACCGGGAAGTAACTTGGAACATTCATGATTTAATCAAACCGTGTGGAACTTTGTAATTCGGTTTTCCATGAGTGCTCAAATGTTTTTCGTTCGACAGATATTCTTGTAAAAACCACACGAAAAGCCAGATTACCGTTTTCTGAGTTGTTACCGCATTTATTGTTTGGAAGTTTCCGAACATTGAAACCTGGTGTACGTTTTGTTTGTTCAAAATGTTCAAAGTGGTGAGAAAAAAATAGGAAAATATCGGCCCGCCGTGGGATAAAATAAAATTTCTGACAATTTTTTCGGACTTTGCAAAAAGGACCAATTTTTAGATGGGTTTGAATCACCATAAAAAATTAACGGTCAGAGGAAAAAAATCGAGATCGGAGAATTGTATGGAAAATCGTGAAGCGAATCGAAATGGCGAGGGGGAAAATCATTAGTCGAGTTGACATGGAATGCCCCATATATACCCATCGAGCAAATTTTGTTCTCCCTAATATTCCATTCGTCTGTTACCTCGCATCAGTGATAAGGTGAAAAATACTCGGCCAACGTTCCCGTCTGACGCTGAATCGACTGTCTGACGCATTGCCGACTGATACTACTTGCTCCGCCTCGCCTTAGGTCAGCCAGATGGCGGTCCGCGTGCGCGAACGTTCTACTGCAAAGAGTTAGGCCGGCTGGCTGGCCGGTATCTCGCTCTTTCTACTTCGAGCGTAGAGGTAATCGATCGGAAAGGTTTGGCATTTTTTATTTTATTGGAATGGTCATTGTTATTATATTATTAGAATCATGATCCTTCGCTTCTTCTAACTTCGTTTCGGACTTCAAGGCGTTTGCGTGAGATTTTGGATGGAAGAAAAATTGGCATTACTTATCAGCAATAGGTATAGCATCGCGATTATTTTCCGAATTTTATTACGATCAAATTATCACAGAACAAGTATGTTGGAATCACAGTTTTGTAATAATGTCGAAGAATCATTGAACGGGTGTAGGTGTCGGGTAGGCGATATATCGTATGGCTATTTCTATACGCGCCGATACCTACTCGACAAGTTTTTCCACGTTGAATATCAAATTCATGGTCTTATAGATATAGCATATTCTTCGTTAACGCAAATTGTGGATTGAGAATATTCAAAAATTCACACGAGTCGAGGAGTCTCTATTTGCGCTCGATACGTTTATGGAGTTTTTCAAGCACTAATGCGTGAAACCCAATTTTTTACGCACTAGTGCTTGAAAAGTTGCATAATCGCGGAGTTATTAGAGGTGGCGCAGAAATAATATTCACGCACAGAGTTATAAGTACGTGGTTCTTTTCCGTATTTTCACTACAAATCCAACGTATTTCAGCGGGAAAATATAATCTGTGCAGGTGAATGTTCAAACGAAAGAACGGATGTAGACTCGAGGTTTTGCGAAAGTGATGAAAAAAAGGCCGGTGTTCCACGTTTCAAAACGTGGATATAATATGAATCACGGAAACTAGTTCTAATGTCGATAAGAGTCGTGGTAGTTTTTTGCAAAACCAATGTTCGAAAAATGCGTTCTCCGTGAGTTTTTTCGATTTCGAAACGCCGAAATGGGAAAGCTTCTCGGTCCCCGAGTTTCTTGAAAAACGAAGACCGCCGCCGCCCTAATCGATCGAACAATTTAGATTTTTTTCAACGTCTCAAAATTGGCAGATTAATTTTTCTCTGTACACTCGGCTGTGTATATTAGAGATTCGGCGAGAGGCAATTGTTGACGTTATGAAATTCACGATGTTGTACAAAATGTCAAGAGATATGATATTCATTAGATGTAGCCACTTATTCATCGTTTTTCGTATCGTCGTTTCACAGTCAGTTGACAATTGAACTCAACTCGAATTCGTTTGCCACGAAGAAACGAGATTTACGTCGGCATTGGTAACCCGGTGAAAAACATTGTTACATTCGAAATGTTTCCAGTCACGCAAACGTGCGGTAAAAATGTATACCTATATTGTTGCATACAGAGTCGTTAAAAGTTTGGCGGGGGGATCTATAGTTTCTTCGGAGTTACTCGAACCGGTCGTAAAACAAAGTGCAGCTATAATCTTCGGTTGACGAGTTAGCCCTGTATATCCAACGCGTATATATACATACCCATAGTGCATGAACTCGGCCAGTGTTTCTTACTGGCGGTGAAATAGAATTTACAGCATTTCATGAAAAGTGAAGGAAAAATGGGACGAAAGAATTCACGATGAAGATTTTTCCCTCCCTCACTCGCGCCCGAATACTGACGATCAGTATCAATTTCCAACATACATTATGCTCTTTCAAGAATATCGTAATTTCCTGTGTAACTATTTTATCAATTATGCAGAAGCGAGGCTCGCGGGTTACGTGGAGAAAAAAAGATCCATTTTTCTTTATGTTTAACGACTCGTTTCTGTATGAGAATTCAGTAACTCGGGCTCCACTCGTATTATATAAATTCATGATAATATTCCATTTCTTGGTTTCCCAAGTGTTTTATCCCTCTTTCTTTTCCTCCTTTGCTTCCTGGTTCTTTCCCTCCCCTTATTGGCCATTGTTTAGCTGCTTTTCTGGATGCGAATTAAACGAGTGGTTATGTATATAGAAAATATCCTTGAGGGTTAGGAAAATGAACGGTTAATCCACCGTAGTCTCGGCTTAACGAGAATTATACGGCATACCTAACGTCAGAAAACATGAGCTCAACTTTGGAATAATGAATAAGTAAAGCGAAAGCGGAAATAAGAATGAAAACGAATACTTACTTCTTTCATTAGTATTTCTTCTTTCGCCACATATTCCTCCGTTAATTTTTTCTCGTAATTTTGATACCAACCCGATTCTTATGCTCCTTTTACATTTTCCTCTTTCTACTCACAAATTGTGAAACGAGATCTCTTCGATAATGAAAATGGTGAAAACGAGTACTGAAATAATGCTTACATGCGTGAAAAGTACGAAAAATGGATGGAAAGGGAACATAAGTTTTCTGGAACGTTGTTATCATTCCATTTTGCTACTCTTTGAAATATATTTCACGCTGTAAATTATTTCTCAACGGCGATTGTGTATTCTGAATACCGGTGACAATGGGGAAAAGGAGATTTAAAAAAAGAAATGGCGTCACCTCAAGTCCCTCGCGTGATTTAACCTGAATAATTTAACCGATTCACAACATGCCGCGGTGCTTAGCGCCCCGACGCTGTGTCCCTTTCTATCTAACGGGTGGGGGGGTTCTTTTTTACTCAGTCCTTATCCGTCCTTAAGCTTATACTGTACCTCGACCTCGTCCTTTATTCTATCTGCTTTGCTAGATTAATGACGCGGGGTTGGAAAAGTTCAAGGCTCGTGTCTTGGAATGACAATTTACTGTTGACCGTGTGAATAATTCTTCGCGTATTCGTTTATCCGCGAGTAGGTGATATTTTGGCGATTTCTCACAAATATCAACACGATATTCGAGGTTTCACCGGCATCCGTGAATTCATTCGAGCTATAATTCTAACAGCCACGTGCCGCAAAGCCTCAAATTCGGACGTGAGCAGCCGGGACAATTTTGTTCCGCCTGACTTTTTGGGAAACGATATTTGAGAATAATATCTGTTTCGTGAGGAAAAACGCAGGAAACGGAAATTCATTTTGGAGTGCACTTAGTGATTATGGCGCCATCTGATGATCTTGTACAATTCCCCTTCCAACCTTCTCCCTCCGAATGTTTGTTATACTTTTCGTACGTGCGTGGCTTCTTTCTCTCTCTTTCTTTCCCTCCCTCCCTCCCTCCTTCTTCTTTCATTCTGCAGTACTGTGTACCGAAAGCACACACGTATGCACGTATGGATGCATACAATGTATGTATGCCTGTACATGCATACATACATTGTATGTAAATGTAGAGAGTGCAACCTAGTTCTTTTCAAGGCGGGCGAACTGAATTGATGTTGTTCAAGTAGAGGTATGAAACGACTTTCGCTATGCATCCTTCCAACGCATTCCTCGGCAAAGATGTATGTACATATACTTATAGTATGGAATACTATATAGCACACTCTCAGGTGTTGAAACGCTATCGTGAAAATAGTTCCGGATATAATGTATGTGTATGTACCTGTGCTTCTATTTCTGTGGCTATTAAGGTGCTATTAAAGACCCATTTGCACCGATTGTTACTCATTGTTCAGAGTATTGTTATCATTCGGAAACGCGATTCGTCGCTACTCCTACACCACATATCCGATTTGGATGACACTTTTTCAATTGGATGCAGTATTTTGGTAGAACTCGGCTAAGTATTTCATCTTCACGAATTGCGGGAGAGTTCTATCAGAAATTCAAGTTTGTCCAATCTCACCTACGAACAGACCTGACCTAACAATTAGAAACTGCTGAAAACTCTGTATTTTCTAAAAATTTTACCGAGATGAAATAGTTGCCCGCTTTCTCCTAAAATACTGCATCCAATCGAAAAAGTTTCGTTCAAATTGGTTGTTTGGTGTAGGAGTGGTGACGAATCGCGTTTTCGAGTGACAACAATGCTCGCAAAAGTGAGTAAGAATTGGCGCAAATGGGTCTTTAATAGCACCTTAATCATAAATGCGATAGGTACCCATTATTCGACGTCTTTTGAGAAACTGTTCAGATTTTCAAAATACGAGCTATACGCGATAGGATCGCAGTCTTCTGTGACCATATATACGATTCAGAGTTTTCATTGTTTTTTTCTAGGGAACATTTTGTTTTCATTTCCTCTGAGTGTTTCAATTTCACGTTAGGAGCTGCGCGGCGGATCTTTTTTCTTTCCTTCTCTTTCCTACATCCTCGTATCTTTTTTTTGTTTTCTTTGAAATTTTTATTCCCCGATCTACTCTCACGAACTTGCGCACCGACGGTCAAACGGAGTAAAAAAAAGTTTGAAGGTCAACGGGAAATGTTGATCGCTTGAATTCACACGAATTGGAGGGGTTCATCCAACCCTGTAAAAAAGATGAAAAAAATTGAAAAGAAAGAAAAATATGGATGTGATACTCCGACATCGCCGCATCTCATTCTTTCTCTTTCTCTCTCTCTGTCTCTCTCTCTCTCACTCGCTCGTCGTTCCGTTCCTTTTACCATTCGGTTTTTTTCCCTTCTTTTGCTTCTCAATTTTCATATGCAGCCTAAATATAAAATGCTTGTAAATTTCATTCGTTAAAGATGAACGAAACACTTTCTTTCAACGCATCTGCGATTTTTCTTCCCAATATCTTTTTTCCTCGTTCTGATTTTTCATGTCACCCTCGAAGACGCCAGGTGTTTCTTCCGGAGGGAATTTTCTTCGGCTAAAAAGATAAAGAAAAAGAAGAAGAAGAAGGAGAAGAAGAAGAACTTGAAAGGGTCGCTCAAAACCACCTGCGTATCTTTTCAAGAGTTTTGAGGACCTCTGGAAGCTCGGGGGCTCTAACTCTAGCCTAACCAGAAAGACAAATTTCTTCTTCTGCAGTTACGCTCGGCTTTGAGCCGGAAATTTTGCCAGTTGACGTTTCGGGTCCTCTTTCTTCGTTTCTAGAAGGAAACAATTGTCCGCGCCAAGAAGTTAACGTAAGATATTCGCGGGATAAAAGGGTTTGCTGAATTTTTTTCACACCTTTTTGCCCACAAAACGAACCGCGTGAGCCTCGGTACCGACTCCGGACTCTTTACGGAGCCGCGCGCGTAATTTTGCTGCCCCACGCGGCCCACGTTATCGTGTGTAATCCGTGAACACGTTCGTCCTAATTGAACGTGTATAATTCAGGAATTTGATTTCATCGCTATGATTATGCTGGCTGAATTTATCTTACTGTTAACGATTCTACGCCCCCGCAGCAGTGCTTACAGCTAGTTTTTACATTAACGTGTCCGCGGATACGCGGGCCAATTCGTGATGCGTAAGTAATATGAAACGAGAAAATCGGTTTCTCCGGCGCATTCATGCAGCGAGCGAGAGAATGCCCGTCGGAGACGAAATTGTCGGTTGTTTGATCCAGAGTATAAATACCTAATCGATGTAAAATTAATGACTTTTCAATTTTTTTCCACACTTTTTACCCTCGTATTCATCTTTTGAATATAAATCTCGCCCGATCCCCGTTGAGATATTGCTCATTCAAGTTATACCGAATTGTAATGCGGTGTGGGTTTTTCTATACCAAGCGAGCGAGACTAAGGATCTGCACCGTCATTGCAGGTTCCAGGTTCCCACGTAGAACTCTGTGTAACAAACCAGAGAAATAGGCGCGGCGGGAGGGGAGGGGGAGCTTGCAAGGTTATTCCTTTTTTTTCAACGTCGTTGAATATCGAAGGTCAGGGCTGAACCCTCTACTTCGTTTCCATATCAAGACTACTGTATCTTCCGTGGAAGGGTAGCTATAGAATTTAATTAAACACTTTTTGCCATTGGTGTCGCCTCGGCGGGGATAGATCATGATTCATCGTATCGAAAAATATACTTATTCGCGGGCAGAAATTGGCCGAAATATTCGAAATTTGAATTACAGGTAGAAAAATACATCGTGCATGTACTACCTAACGCTCTAGTATAATTTTCGGTCGCATCTATCTACGTACATAATATACCTAGACGCGTGCATTCGTAAACGTGACGAATAACGTCGAACGACCCGTAACGTGGTGAAACATTGATGGAAACAATGTAATCACTTCAAAAATTCTTCATGGCACATGTAGGTACATACACACTCGTGCTAGCGCTCGTGCACTGTGAACCTGCAGCGCTGATATAAACCGCGCAATTCGCTGATGCAGCTAGTATTTTCTCGCTGTTTCACATCGCGTTACCACCAATCAACGAAAATACGAAAGTTTGCTCACAGCTGTACAGGTATACGTATCTGTATACGCCTGCGGGCCGGGTATGCTTCCGCTCGTGTACCTACGTGTATTCATGTGCAGAGGTGAATACAGGCACGGGAGCTGTAGGTACCGTACAGACGGTGATAATTAGATTCGCGATACGGAGGGAAAACCTCTGTCGGAATTTGAGGGATGAGATATTAAAAATTTGCGGACCCTCAAGTGACGCAAGTTTTCAGCTATATACTAATTTTCATTTTCTTTACAATCATAATTGCATCGACGCGGAATCGGAATGGAAAATTTGCAGGGATACTTTCCGCTCTTCCTCGTATAAAAATGAGTCAAATTTGAAACCTATAAACGGTGATTTCATGGAGCGCCGCTATGGGTGCTAGTTCTAAATGTCATCCGTAAATTCTGTGTGTGGACCTGCGATTTTTAAAGTTTCCGCAGAAACGTGGTTTATCGTTGTTATGTGCTCGGGGTACAAATATCCCGTAAACTTGAGAAGGAAATGTTCTATTTTTTAAATTCAAGAATCTAACCGGCAGGGAGGGCGCTGCGGGCCAAACCGAGAATAAAAATAAAATAAACCGGGCCACTCTACCCTACCGTTTCGGCTTTCCCTGATCCTGGGTCAACGCCGAGTGGTGCCTCGGAGGACTCCTATTTCTATGGAAATCAATAGCCACTTAATTTATTTCTAACTTCATACAATGTAGCGTATATCTATACTCATACTACCCGGGTGGCTATTTGTACTTTTCGCGTAGATGTAGCGGATGAATGCGAAATTAATCTGACAGGAAATTTCTAGAGTCGTTATCTCGTATCGTTGCAGCTTTCGGCCCCGCCGCGCATACATACGGTGTGCTCTGAAAACGATATCAGCCTGCGCGACTGGGATACATAGGTAGGTATGTGTTTCGTTTGTTTCGCATTCAGGCAATTTTCATCTCAACGAATTATCGAAAATGATCGAAAGTTAAGGGATGAAAAATTCGTAGCGTTTTTTGCCGGGATCGCTGAATATTTTCCGGTTGACAATCGTATTCGTCTCTTGTTTGATGTTCGGTAAAATTTCGAGTATTCCCAATCCAACGTTCGGTCTACGGTAGGTAGGACAGAGAGAATTCAGAGCGGCGGAAGTCGAAGAGCTGTTGAGACGCTTCGTGTCGCTGGACGTCGCTTTATGGCTATCCGTTATTCTTCCGCATAGCGTATACATGTGGAATTTCATTACACCCTAGTATGTACAGCTGTCACTCTTGTTACCCGAGCCTGAGCTCCCGCGTACATCTATAACTACACGTAGGTATGTATGTACATTCATGCATGCTTGGCGAAGCGTCGTCTCACGTGAATACATATATATGAAGCGTTTCACGATGCAGTTAAATCTCTTTGGATATAATAATGAAAACTTGGTCGAGCTGCGTATGCATCTGTATTCAAATCATCGAACGGTTATCATCCGTTGGCTTTGAGTTTACGACCGCGATGCGAATCGTATAAATATTCAACCGCAATCCGCTGTTGTTGAGCGTTTTCCGCCTTCTTTCTCCTCGCCGCCTCCCCTCCTTCCTCGCCGTTTTCTGCATCGACGTACTACATGTTGTATATTCAAATGTTGATAGTGAAACTCATTGAATTTCAACGAGAGAACTGAACCCAATTTAGTACCCATCAGGTGAACGCGACAGGTTGTTATTGACTGCATATTGATATGCTCATAAACAGAAAATTTGTTCTTCGCCCATACTTTCGAGACCTGGAATAATTCGGGTGGTACGGTGGTGTCCCAGACGAGGTGCAGACTAGCGCGAACAGATTTCTCGTTGAAATTATATTTATCTTATTTCACCCTCGACGATACACACGTGTATACAGATTCCGTTATTTCCTGTTTGTTTCGCGTTGTAGATTTTTCTGCCCCCGTTGAATTACTGTGTAAATTCGTGTACGGACCGCCACGTTTCTTCTATCGTTTGTCATCGTCGATTCGGGTATCTACACCGCTGTAAAAAAACGAAGAAAAAAGAAAAAAACGAAAAAACGCGCGAATATCTATAAATTCATCTGCGTTCTCGCGTAATACGCGGTCGTCGCGTATCTACGGGGTGAACGGAAGAAAAAAATAGGGGGAAACGAGGAAACGACGACGGAGAGAATAACATGATAATTGAATAAATGAACATTTTAACCCCACCCAATGAATTAAAACGTAAAATTTCCACCCCTACTCGCAGGGTTCTTTGTACGCGCTATACCTACGCATGTACACATGTATACGTATACTGCTACATATACTCAACCCGCGAAAGATAAATGCTTTCGTAAATAATAAAGGAGGGTCGCGATATGGCCTTGCCGTCCGTCATACATCGATCCACCCCGCGAATATCGATTTACGGTTTTCAACGACGACCTAGTCACCCGGGCCTACCGAAGGTGCGTGTCCGTCTACCTTTCCGGCACAACTACCCAGCCAGCCTTAGCCCCCAGCTTATATAGATGTATAAGCTGTACGTGTACGTATATATTAACGTTAGCTATGACTGTACAGCCGAAGCCGAAACTATTAGTAAATATATATCTATGAAAATGGGGATTCCTCGAGGTTCGTGAACAATTTTTAGAGCGCAGCTCTCATCAAGAAGACCAAAAAATTCGTCAACAGCTGTTTCGTTTTTGTTCCTTTCTTGCGCGAATCGGTTGATCTCTTCTTCTCAAAACGTGCCGAGGCGATGAGGAACAGGCAAGAATTTTTTCACGGGCTTTTCCTTTTCATCCGAAACTTGGAATTTCGTCGTGCGGAATTTCAGCCGTTCCACAGAGGCTCGTCGATGTCAAAAATTGAAAATCAATAGTCCTCTTTTTGAGTTGGATCAAGGTATGCCGCATTATCTCTTGTATGTAACATACTGTTGTTGATAGGTGTATGTATGTATGTACTACATATCATACTCCATATTCGAGACCGATGAGAAACTATCGACCACCGCTATGACATACAAGAGACCAACGACGTATTCCAAAACGAGTATGGAAACGACCCCGCGCAGGCCACAGGGACGCGCGGGCGCATACCTATAATACTCTTTGCGAATATGGAGAAATAAATGCTTCGACAGCACTTTTACATCTATATCGGCTGGGCGCGGACACATCAAAGATAACGCTCCGCGGGACTATACATACCTGTATGGTACATTCATTAATGATTTATTAAACAAATGTGACTTTGCGTTTATTCGCTTACGAATTAGGCGGACATGCTATATACCTAATACCTTTACCAGCCACTATACGCTTATTAATATTCAATTGCAGACTTTATCTAGCCGACAGACATGCGGCGCGGCGCGCGGTTGCGTCAAGGGAGCGAAAATTTGAATGGAAGACAAAACTGAGCAGGGAAAAAAGGGGGCAGGGGGGAAATGATAGAGGACATTATTTTCTATTTTATCCGTAGCTCGATCTAATTTTCTTGCTGTTTTCTTTTTCTTCAATTCGTATAGAGTAGGAGGCGGTGGTACTGTACTACGTATAGCCGAAGGGCGATGTCTCGTGGGAATCCAGTGCCTACCAGCCATACGCCCTTTGTTAGCGAAATTTTGTTCATTAATTAATCCGTTTATAAAGTATACCTCCAGGCTATGCCGCCGTTCCGTATCTGCGCTGCACGCGAAGCAGAAAAATTCACTCCCTCACATTAGTCGATAAAATTCGTGATTGGGAGGGGGGAGCTTTTATGGAATTGATAATACGATTCGATCGTTTTTTAGAAAAAGTAATATAATCGTATTACACGATTGCGGGAATACCTTCGTTCCCTCTTCCGTTTTGAAAATATTTGCAGCAGTTTTGATATATTATACGTATACACTTATACCGGAAGTCATTGTTGATGATAATGAATGAATTTGAATCCGTGTTCATCGATGTATCCCTGATTTATATTGTATACAGGTATATACATATTTGGTTTTGAATTTTTACAATCTACAATTGAGTATACGAATTAAGCTGCGGCAACGTTTTTGGAATTGAGGTAATACTCCGCGAATATTCCACGACGACACAATCATCCGGTCGCATGACCGGTCAAGTTACAGGAAACGACTGGGAGGGATCTATGTGTTTCGTCATTTGCGATATTCATTTCTTTTTCAATATAGCTCACAGATTCGTCTCTATATATTTTCTGTCAGTCACGTTCGTCGGGGGATCAATCGATGGACGCAGAATAGAATCAGAGCTCATTCATTTGGGTAATTTGTGAAGAAAAGTGATTTCAATCGTAGATATAATTGATCACACAGTAATATCGTCATCGGAGGAAACATTCGGACCGTATAATCTAATGGTTATACCTACAGTTATGTATTTGTAATTTTATCGATATTCTTACTCCCAGATTAGAATGAAATTCTAATTCCTGGAGGAGAATTATTTGATCGTGTGTATATACGGGTGCCACCGCTATACACCTATTCGTGTACTGTTTTGCGCTGATTTTTCGAAATTTTGTTCACCTCCGAAAACGAACTGCTAATAATAATTACCATTAGCCGCGAGGGTGTACGGTCGTTTTGAGCAGCCGGCTTGGCTTTTCCCGCGCGAGTTTAATATCGCTAAGTAATCATATATTCCCATTAAGTACAGGGAAGAACGGGCTGAAAAAAAGAATGTACATACGTACATTACGCGCGGGTACACCGAGTTTTCTGCAACGCAGAGAAAAAGTAAAAGAGTCAATTGCTTCTTGATGAGCTTTATACTAGTTGTATGACTCAGCGTGTACGAACGATTCGAATACGGATTTGAAAAATCATCGTTCTACGCGATACAATGGATTTTCAATCCCCACGGCAAAACATAGAAAATAAACGTGAAATACTCGCCTTGCGGCAGATTACACGCTTCCCAAAACCCGCTACTCTCGGTCACCACTTTCTAGGACCCGGAGAGTCAGAAAGACAATACATTCTGAAGCTTCGGACGAGGTCAGCTATGCTCCTCCCATTTTCTACTGGGATAAAGTGCCTTAAGGTACCTACATACCTACTACCTGCTATCCGAGCAAAGTGTTCTGGAGTGCAATGTCGTATACAAACAGTTGCCTCCTAATGGGCTCTCTGCACGTTTGCTACTCACATTTTACACGGTAACTAAACACGGTCTGGTATTTTACGGAAGAATATCCGGCTCCGTACCGACGCGATGTAGATCTATTCTCACACTTCGCCAGGTGCGTCGAGAAGTAGACATGATTTCACGCACTGCTCGATTCAAGTAACTCGATTTTCGAATTTCGATCAAACCAGCCAAAAATGGAAGAGAAGCCGAGTCCCGACGTCGGGCGGTCGGAGTGAAAATTTGTAATTGTAAGATCTAACTTTAGCCGCAGCGTAGGGAAACATCGGGCTATCCGATAGCCCGAGACACGATCTACGCTCTGCCCGGTTTATGTAACTGAGTTTGCAAATTCTTGCCAAACCAGCTGCAAAGATGGAAGAAAAGCCAGATATCGAATTTTCAATTGCAGGCTGTCGTCAAATCGTTAACGCGCCCAGAGAGAGAGAGAGAGAGAGAGAGAGAGAGAGAGAAAGAGAAAAAAAAACTGGAAAAGATACGAGGACCTATATGAATGTAATTGTATAACAAACCGATGAAATTTTTACGTCCGCACATGAATTTCTTTCTTTTTTTTTATTTCTTTATTTTTTTGTTATCAATTTTTACCGCATCGTAAACCTGTTTTGAAATTTTTCTTCAGCCCGAACAAAAACTGGGTTATCTACGCCCGGCTTGTGGTGATTATTCTCTTTACGAGATATTAATTTCAAATTTTATACACATGCACGAGCCGCAGTCGTTATATATATATATATATATATATATATATATATGAGACATATTTTTATATACCCGGTAACGTGAATAAAAAAACTATACCTACGTGTCATATTATCTTTTTAGTTGATCGAAACTAGATGGAAATTATACTCACGTGACTAGTTCAGGTTACGTAGAATGCAGCTTTTTTTCTTCCCCCCCCCCCCCCCCCCCCCCTTTTTTTTTATTGTGCTCTACTCGTTACGCGAGCCAATCCACCGTGCGAAAGAATTTTGCATTTTTTTTGTCTAAGTCCCTTTTGCCGAAAATGTGAAAAATTGACTTTTCATTTTAATTTGGGAAGCGATGTTTCCGGTACCAATTATTTTGAGAGACTCATCACTGTTAGGCGTATTTCATACGACGGTAAGGAACCTAGATCCGCAATGGCGTCGGATTTGGTGACTCCCCGGCCAAAATCTGGCCCGGTTCACGTTAAATACCCCATACCTCTTAAACAAAATTTACACTCGATATATGTATATTTGCGATTTAGAGTAGGTACCTGGTTCTGGAAAAAGCTCGATGCGTTTAGTAAGGGAAATGCTTCTTCTCAAAGAGAGCTTTCAAACTCTTTAGTTTCACTTTGACGAATGCTACAGAGAGTCGAACGTAGCGCAGGCGGAGCCGGATTAAAGTGGGTTCATGCTTATACTGCGACTGATTCTCATTCTATGTATAGGGAAATTATACCTATGCCCATGTACCCATGTGCCCATGTATATAATCCATAGCAGGTACAGATTTTCTTCTCACTTGGATATAATTATCGTTGAAAAAATTCATTGCCAGAAATTATGCAGGTATATTCAACGGGATTAGACGAAACGGTGATTTTACCATAAATTTCAATTCGCCAAACTTTTTACCTCATACATATATATACCTCATATATAACGACAAGAACACGTACAGCTAGGCCTATATTCTTGCATGTATGTATATACGTACATACCTACAGCAGAAGCAAGATCGCTGAAATTTTAGTAATAGATTATTTTAGGTAGGGAATTGCAATGGGGGATATTGATGAGAAGATAGAAAAATGAATAAAACGAAATGACAAAAATGATGTAAGAAGAATCGAATTTGTGAAAGCCGCTTTTCTTACTAATTCCATTTAGTGAACAATTATTATAATCCGCTTGCGGGTATACTTATATATAGGTATGGGTATTGCCGCAGAATCGTCTTATCGTGGCAATGAGGTGAAGAGGAAAAAACAAAAGGAAGATCAAGCGAAAATGAAGGAGAAAAACTGTGGGACGAAACTGTGGGAACAGATGACATAATTTTTATTCCTTTTTTCATCAAAAGCATACATTTCTTTACTGCGTAGCTATGGATTCGGCGTATACGGATCTACCTTCCTTCCTGCAACGTATAGACAATTTTCTTGAGAGCTGTCGCGAGCTTTTTATTCGTAAATTTATATCCGGCGTAGTAAAACAGTGATAAAAAAGACTCTCTTTTTTCGTTTTCGTTCTCGTCTTTGTTATTTTTGGAGGGAATTTAGTACGGTTAAATTCGTGACGGTACATCGTGAATCGTCGTAGGCGGTAGGCACCAGCTCGCACTGCAGCGCATCGATCGAAAGCGGTGGCAATTCTGTTCGGAATTCAAACGATTATAGTATAACGAGCGGCATGCAATGGAAATTCGTATTGGTGTGTGTGGGAGCTTTTCCGAAATCTGGAGTGAATAATTTCTCTCTTTTTCTTTCCATTTACTCTTTTCGTTATACATTTTTTATCGTCATTTCTGGCTACGGCGACAAAAGAAACTCCGTTGCGTGCGCGAGGCACGAGAAGAGAAGAAGTTTGGAAAATTTAAAAACGTTGGTATATGATTTTGTGCATTCCATCGCTCATAGCTGTACCGAGCTACTACTCTTTCATTCCAATTCTTTCTTCGCTCTTTTTTGCACCCAAGTTTAGTACCTAATTTAGGAACGAAAGAAACTCGTGTATACGGACCTTTCTTTTTTACTTCAAAGGGATTTCACGAATTTGACGAAACCACCCGGCTGCAGGGCATTGTCGAATGTAATGGCACTCTTTCACAAGAACTCGAGAAACTTCCATGTACACGAGAACAAAGAGAAACGAAGTAGAGAAAAAAAAAAATGGAAGAAAACGGGAATTAAAAAGGGATGAAAAATTACGCGGAGATATATTTTCTTTTATCCAAATTCCGAGCGAAGCTAGCTACGCAGAAACACGAAAACAATATCTACGCGATTTCCTTTCTTTTCGTATTCTTAACGTTGTTTCCGAATCTTTCATCGGTACGCTGTTCTCTCATAAACGATTTCAGGATCAGGTACCTTGCACAGGACGTTCGCCGCCGGGAACGCAAACTCATTTTGGACTTGAGAGAGGAGATGAAAACTGATATTATTGATCTGGCCACCAAATTGCGGATATAGCATCATGAAATTCTGTCAAAGACAGCTCACGTGTTTTGCAGTTACTTGACCATCTTTGAAAAATTTCACCATTTATTGTTATACAGTAAACTATGGCGATCATCAACCGCACATCTTTTTTGCGTGCGAAGCTCGAACTTGAAAGGCGATAGCGCTACAAGATCACGACAGATAAAATTTTCGTGAAATTCTCGTCATTTCGTTGGTTTTAACGTAGGACAAACTTCAGACTCATTCTTTCTTG
The DNA here is from genome assembly GCA_963170745.1 of Phymatocera aterrima. Taxonomy (NCBI): domain Eukaryota; kingdom Metazoa; phylum Arthropoda; class Insecta; order Hymenoptera; family Tenthredinidae; genus Phymatocera; species Phymatocera aterrima. The sequence goes on from OY720668.1 coordinate 1,599,694, forward strand.
GCAAACTAGTTTTTGAATTTATTATCGCCCAAGTTCGTACTCGTTCTCTATTTCTCTTTCTATCTCTCTCTCTCTCTCTCTCTCTCTCTCTCTCTCTCTCTCTCTTTCTGAAGTCTGAGCTGCAAGTATAGAACTATAACTCGTTAGCCCCGAGATCTGAGTACCGCAATCTAACCCAACGGTACATCCTTATAGTTCTAGATTTCGCAATAGTCTGCTTGCAAAACTCTATATAATCGAGAGAGCATCAAGGCGTGCATAACTTATACCACAGGCTTCTTCGTATGGCGATGCACCCTGGAATCATAGCAGAAGTAGTTTTATCTTGGCTAAACTTTAAAATCAGTTTTCAAGTCTTAAAGTTTCCTGCGTTAGGTTTAGTCGGTCGACTCGAATACGCAATCGGTGTCACGTTATTCGTATAGTTATACCTCTCTCTATTAACTGTTAAGACGTCTCCGAATTCAAATCTATATATCTGTAGTGACAAAACGTTCTTAGCTGTACGTATGTGCACATCACCCGAGGATTCGAATAGCCATGCTCATTCTATTCACGCCCCTCGTTGGCTCTTCCAGATTTATGGATGTATGCGTTACCGCAAGTACTGCGGAGGTAGACGCACAGCGCCAATTCATCCCCAAGAGACACGCGGTCGAACGAGGAACTAGTTAGGGCTGCAAGCCACAGTTGGTTGCGGGCCGCAGCCCCGGTAACACCACACCGCGTCGATCCTTGTTAATGTTAAAAAATTGTTTGCTGTTCGGTATTATGAATAAGTTTTTTGATTTTCACTTCTAGAAAACGGATAAATGGATTTTTTTTTGTTCAAGTTCACCGCAAGTTCGATGGAGAGTTAATTGTTGTATCTTGTTTGTCGTAGTGCGTCGGTTTCGTTGTAAATTGTAATTGTTGTGGAAACGGGGTTTGGTATTCGATTTCGAGGGTGCGGAAAACTGCGAAGGAGAGAGTCGGTGCGAGAAACTGCGACGGGGACGGAAAAATTGTTAAAAAAGAGGCGAAACTGGTGAAAAAGAGAGAAATCAAAGCTAAAAGAAATAATTCAGGGGGATTGTATATTTGTAGAAATCGTTATTCGCGGGAATGGAAAGGTCAAACCGTGCTGCTCTCGTAGTCTGTTCGTGGCTGATGCGATATACGGATTACCTATTCGATTCCGAGACGCTCTGATAGTATTCGCGATAACGAAACGAGAAGAGGAAGAGAGAGAAAAAATACGTAATTATAAAACTGAAATGGGGATAAGAAGAAGCTTTCATCATTCGTAAATAATTATGAAAAATAATCATTGATTTTCATTCTACGGTTTTTTTGGTTCTCATTCTTTTCCACATTCCTTCGGTAATTCTGATCGTGAGTGAGGAATACCTAGTACGGTTTATATGCTCTCTCTAATGATCTCTACAACTATTCTGTGATTAACTCGATGAACGTTAAGCAATAATTAATACAAGCAATCGTGCATAGAAGTGGTATTCTCTAATGATATAACGTGTACATCCATGCCTATGCATTCATGAAAATTATATGATAAAATAAAAATAACGGCGAATTGTGAAGCATAATTGTGTAACTTGACTAATAATTACTACGCTCTGAAGTGATAATCTAATTTAGTATAATAAAATGTAGAATTTTTCAAAAAAACTAGACAATAATTACGAGTTGGCTCAACTTCCTTAAACTATATTCCATCACGATTTTCAAATCGAGTCGCGGGAGGAGAAACATTCGTAGCGAAACGGCAAGACTTTACAATTCTTGTTCGTTTGATGAAAAGTAATGAAGAAAAGTAAGAAACTGGACGAATAAGAAATGGTGAAAAATCGGCTCAAGATAAAGATGATAAAGATGACGAAGAAAGAAGAGTCTGAATTGAACTTGATAGCATCATAAATGACCTTGAGCAAAAGTTCGCACGACCGCGCGTCCGTCATTCGGTGGTATCGTGGTAGTTCGTTGATAATGCCAACTTCGGGATCTCGCTTGACCCGGAAACGGTTGGGTACCGACCTCTTCAAGAAAGTTTTGAGGTGAGGCCAGGCTATCTAGTCTGTGCTTCGGGCCTGCGTTTATTACTTTTCTTTTATTCATTTAGTTTTTACTAGCGAGAGAAAATAACCGTCGATATAATAGAGGAAACAGATATAAGACGATTGCTTTACAGTACTCGAAACAGTGAAGTGAAAGAGTTTAGTGAGACGCTTTCACCCCGACCTTGCAATGTTCAAGTTGAAAAAAGGGGATGATAATCTTTTGCCCGAGATTCAATTTTCGCCATGTCTCGGGCCGACGAAAGAGAATAAAAATAATACGGGATGCTGCAGGCAGCTATGCTAGGCAGTAGTCCCGGCTGTGGGCGAGGAAAATTTTACCCAGCAAGAAGATTTTTAATTCATCGACCTTCACCTGGCCTAAAAATGAACCGGGGGGAACAGGAAACCCTCTTTAGACAGAGTCGACAGCTCACTAGGATTGTACCATCCCGTGAAGATTTGGTACTGAGTGTTCTCAAGGCGCCAATCAATCAACAACAACATCAGCAACAGCAACAGCAACAGCAGCAGCAGCAGCAGCAGCAGCAGCAACAACATCGTCATCATCATCCCTCTCCTAACTTTCCTCACCATCCCCCACAGCAGCAGCATCAGGGGCAAAGCTTTCAGCATCATCACGCCAACTGCCAAGCGCATCAGAATCATAAAAAATGCAATAATCCAGGTATTGTTGGATGTTCAGAGGCTCGGTGCTCCCCGGGGGTTAGAAAACTATGATTTAGCGTATTAAACGAAGAGAAATTCAGGCAGATGCAACGCGAGATATTATCGTTCCAGAGGTTCGTATAATTCAGGGAGTAAGGCTTTTCGGCGGTACGAAACAGTTTTTCGAGTTGTATTTTTCTCGTTCAATCGAATTCCCCGCGTTACCGTTCTCCCCGCAATACTTTTCTGTGAATTCGCTTCGTTACATTTTGTGTATCGGGTAAATATTTATTGTTGAATTTTGGTTTTGGGATAACAGTTTTCGAACAGTTCCCCAGTGGGGTGTGCGCGGTTCACCCGAGTGAGTGTCGTATAATCTTACCCGGACGTTTGCGTCGTTAACTATATACGCTGCATAATAGTATACGGTGATAAAGGGAAAGCTGTGCGACATAGAGACGGAAAAGATTGCCCTAGATTTGAAGTACGTCGTCTAAAAAGCTTTTCGTGCAAATTGAGGGGGGGAAAAACCCCCCCAAAAAAAAAATATGAAAGAGATAAAGTTTCATAGCGATGCATGCGGCACCGCGGTTAAGGTTTACACGGTCTACCTGCTTAATTCACCGTGAATAAGCACTCTTCGAGTAAAATTGCGTGCATTTCTGATGAATTTTACGGAGTTTGAGGATATAGAACGTCGCGGTTCACGTTGATTGAAAAGTGTCAAGTGAAAATATTATCACGTTTCGCGTATAATTGCGAACGGATTTTGAAATTCAGCATTCTCTTTTACTTCAGTTTTACGCAAATTGATGGGGGCTAAAAAAAATTTCGGAGAGGTATTTCCTCTGTTCTACATAACCACGGAGAGAAGATGTAGATATTATTAATTTAGAGGGTGATTTTCAAACTTCTTATCTCACTCTGTCTATCGTTCGTTCTACGGATATCTGTTGTCGGTTGATGAAGCAGAGGCAGAGGACGCGGCGATGGGGGACGTGGCGAGGAAGATGTGTTTCCGTGGTAAAACAACTTCTGACTGAGTCGGGTCGTGGTAAATTATTTGAGACCGTTCTATAAATAACTTTCGAGATAATAGGAAAACCTTGCAATCGCTCCCGGGCTATGGATTCCATTATCAAGAAATTTCACTGGGTTCGGGTCTCAGGATGGAAAATGGAAATTCATAATTTATAGTTTTGATCCAATGCTTTTCCGAAATAAATACACACCTACCGAGTGTAGTTCTAATTCTGTTTTCCATACTTTTCGAGTATTATATCAGTCGATAGAATTATATAAGGTCGTTCATAAAATCGATGCTGGAAAATATCCGCCGCCTCATTTCCGGGGCAATAATATTTCGATAAATTCATACGATACGAGACAAATGATATGATACGGGAAGAATGACGCAATGAATTTATATTGACGTCGATCTGACTTTTGGCTGTACATTCTATCCATGTGACGTATACGTATGTACATACGTTGTACTTATAATTTACGATTGAACATTGATTAATTATTTGAGTACAATTTTCTGGCCTTTGTAAGAGTTGAAGGGAAAGATAGAATATGGCGCTTCAAAATGATGTGAACGCTTTTTATTTCGCGATAAACTTTCGTCCGTTAAGTGTCAATTAAAGAAATTTTGCTAATTAGGTAAAAATTTAACAGCAATAACTTTTCTGTTTTAAAAACGCGCCGCGTTATGTGAAGCAAGGAAAAGATGATTAGAGAAGTAAACAAAATATCGTTAGCTCATGCAAATACAATTATTCAACTTCCAACTTTGAGTTGAACTCCGGTTACCAGGTATCCAGACTTTCGGATGTCGAAAAGTTTCGATACAATCTGAACGCAGAGTTTCGATGTCAGGCGAAGCGAAGCTCACCGTAACTTGACAAGTCACCTTCTGTCAGCTTCGAGAACCGAACTTCCACTCGGTTAGTATCGTTCAGAAGTATCCTTCGTCTTCCTCATGAAACCGTTGATTTTCATCAAACATGGATTTCCCTGTTAGTGAATAGAAAGTCTAATGTTCCGTAAGGATTAACGAAGAGTTATACTTTGTATGTGATTTGCATTACGCTTGTCATCATTCAACTCTAGTTTTGGGAATTATACGTCCGAAAATGGAAAGAAATGAGAAAGAACGATGAGACTCGGAGAATAGGTCATATTCAGGTGAGCACGATTCTCCCGAATTAATTCATCACCGGGTTTGCTAGTCGGGTAGTAATTAGATGCGGTATCTTGTAGTTGCGTGTTGATTCGGCGGTGTTAATCAGTAAACATATCGCAATAGGTACACCTTCATGTGGGGTTTGTCGAGCCGTTTCCCTAAAGCTTTACAAATTTTTTATAAATTTACAGTTTGAGATTAGAAGCGAGGAACCAACTGAGGCGGGTTGATTGGAAATTGGAGTTTTCGTATCAACGCACCGTGGAATTGTAAAATCTGTTCTCTTTTGCGGTGGTTTGAAAATTTGACGAGTCAGAAAAGGCCTCCGTCCATCCTGAGAGGGAACGAAAGAAAAAAATCATATCGGATGTGTAAAAAATAAAATAGAAACTCAATTTCCGGATGACTTTTCATCTGGTTTATGTTTCAACGGATAGAAATAGCCGGAGTATAATCTCGCATCAACACCGACGAAAATTCACGTTCCGTTTCTCTTCCTCTGGAGATATCAAATGTCGATCGAGAAACAATTTCACACGGAATCTATACCTATGTATACAACGCGTCAGTCAAAGTTGGATTCACTTCGTTTCACAGCTTCTCGATAATTCTTTCGTTCTTTTTTGTTCGGTAATTTGAAAAGTGGAAGAGAAACTGAACCAGGAAAAAATACAGTTCTCGATATTTTGAGATTTTCTTAGTTGCTTTAATCGCGGTGGGAATGGAAGTTTTCGGCTCGGTTAGATTTATGGAACTTCGTCTGTCGGTGGAATTTCGAGTTCGTAAAACTTGCTCCAATTGGAGTATAAACCTTGATGAAATCGCAAGTAGGATTACGATTAATAACCTTGTTTCGAACTCTCGTTATTCACCAACTTCACTTTCAATTTGATCAAAATTAACAATAACTACGGACGAGCCTTGTGCCTCCGCGCGCCTTGCGCGCCTCTGATGTTCGTTCCCTCGCGGTTGTGGATCATACGTGAATGTGCCGTGACATGAGTGCATTCGATATTGTGATCGCGGTCCAGAGCCAAGCGTCACGTGGTTTGCAATTGATTGGTAAACGATAGCCGGCGATTACGTTGACCTCTATACCACACGGATTCCCATTCAGAATATGAAATTGAAAAGAACGAAACGAACAGCAGATTGTATCTCTGAATCTTGTCACATTATTTTTTACTCACAGGTATTCGAAATTTGAATTCATTTTTCCGAAAATTGTTGCGTATGGGGATTGTTTGGCGCGAGCCGTTCGGGTGCGGGGACCTTTCGGCGCACGGAAGTTTCCCGAAGATTGCCTGGATCCTTCAGTTGAGGATGCAAGTATCATTAATTGAAACGCATTGAAATCGCGATCAGAGTAGGTATAACAAACACCAAACAATGCTAACTCGATGTCAATGATATATATGTTTGAGGCGACGTAAGATGTACGCGGGCGTGAATCGGAATCGTCGTTTTCCGAATCAACTCAATTATCTCACGGTTATCACGTATCTGGAGATGAAGGATCACTCATCACGGCGTCAGGTATTGTTTGTATCATGGTGAATATTCATATGGATATAACTCGCTAATTACACGGCTACCTGAGAGAGCGGGTTGGGATTACAATGAATTACAGCGTCCTAGCTAATAGTTCTGATAACGACAGCAGCTTCGTGCTCCGTTCTTCGTGTCACCAACGCAAAGTTCTCGTCTAATGTATCGCGTTAGCTAACTTTCATCTGTTTATGGGATCGTGCCGATCATGCAAGCGCTCGGATTCGCTATTCTTTGACCGGAGGCGGAGGACAAGTTCCTTTTATTACATTTAGAGATGTGATATGAGTCTTATGATTGGTCGTATCCAAGGTAAGTGATGCGAGGTATCGAGTTGCCTCAATCTGCGTCAAAAAAATTGATGTAAAAGGAAAGCGAATACTAGTACCTATACGTCAATAGCGATAACCTGAGGAGTCATTATTAGCCCGATTGTTTCCCTCTTTCTGTCTATCTCATTGTCAATAGAAAAAGTCACAAAACGGTTGTTCCTTCCATAGACCTAGCACACGCTCGACTAAATCGATGCAGAGGATGTTGGTAATGAGTTGAACTTGCTCTCCATGGTACGGCGAATCGATATTTGCAACATAGCTTGTATGTATATGATATGAAGGTACATACATACGTAGGTACAAGAACAGTGGTTGAATCCCCAGAGCGCAACTGAATTTCATTCTCAATGCGGTCTCTGCATATACTGCTTGTACAGGTAGTCCAATTTCATTTGAAATATAAAAAGTGTTTTCGGGTTCACTCGAACTTGCGGGTCTCTCTGTATAGTCAGTTTTACTCGGTTTTATCCCCTTTTTAGTTAAGTATGGAATTCCATTTCCATTTTCTGAAGTTACGTTTAATAGACTATCGGCCGCACGGGTCGGGATACGGGTCGCTTAACTTTTAGCAAGTTATACTGTTATACTTAAATGTTGAATCGAAAAGTTTCTGCTAAAAGTACCATTACACCGTTGTAAATGCACGGAAATCACAAAAGTGCCAAGTTGAGTGAAAACTTCTCCTCCTCGAAAGTTCGGCGGTAGCGGTAATATGGATGAGGCTAAAGTTCATCCGACGTTAACGCGATGGAATTACGAAAAATGCAGTCGAGGCGATTGCTCGCCGAATTCATTTTTCGGCATGAAAATCATCGATAAATAGGTTAGAAATGCATTTCTCTCGATTCTATCGCCGCGTAGCGCTACAACCTCCAGCAAAACGATAATACGGACGCGTAGGTAACGAAAAGTGTAATTGTGTCATTAGAAATTTTGTGGAATACTGTGGCTGTACGAATCCGACGTTGCATCTGCGAATGAATCTCGTCGCGTGTAACAGTGTATATACCGTTACACGCGATAAAATCACTTTCGTAACTGCTGAATAAATAGAAAATGTACGACGCAATAGATTTGTTTTTCACATTTTCCTGTATTCAGAATTGCCTGAAGATTGGAGATTTACATCGTTATACTCATGCTGTGTAAAAGTCTATTATTAAGTGCCGGAGGAGCAAAGCTCGCTCTGAGTATAAACAATTTTGACCTTTTATCGAGGGGACGAGGGATGATCTCGGTGCGATAGAAACAATCCAAAGTAAATTTTTTTCTCCCTCTTTGTTTTCTGCGTTTTATCATGAATTTTTCTCTTTTCCTTTTTAACCGGAAGTTCGAAAGCTCGTTGAAATTTGTACCGGTAACTTTGAACGAGAAAATCTTTTTAAGCCCCGAACCGAACACGCGGGAAGCCTCTGGCATCGACTTACCTGAAAATCCCTAGGTCACGCATTCGCAAATGAAAATCTTCCGCGGAGCAATAAAGAGCAGCCACCGAGATTGACGGAAAAGAGGTACAGCGCAGCAGCGGCTTACGCGGCTCTTCAGGGCAGCGAAGATGAGCTCGTTGCCGGAGGTGAGACCGAAGATGTTGCATTAAAAACACCAGGAAGCGAGACAGAGGACACGGATAACGGTGGGCAGGACGAAGATACGCCGAGGAGATTTACATTTTTACGAAGATTTAGAACTCCGAGATTCGGCGAGGCCCATCACAAAAGGGTACCCACACCCATGAAGAGAAAACACAGACGAAAGAAAAACGACGATGACATGATAGACGATACCGTCGACGACGGTGTCGGCGAAGAACCCAGCACTAATCAAAGGGGTGTACCTGATCCATATTATCCGATATATCTACCAATTGATCAGGCTTTCAAAGCTAAATATGTTTTTCATCACAAAAAGGGGAAAACCTTTCAGGAACGATTGTACGTCTTCCTTGAACATCCCGGAGGATGGATTTGTTTTGTCTACCACTTCACAGTGTGAGTATGACATGTTTCATTTCATCTTTTAAAAATGATATCTCGGTTATTTATCAACTGCAGCCTTCAAATTCTTCATTATACTCTCTAACGACCCGTATACTCGTTTTTCACGTACTTTGATCGATGATCATTGTAATATAAGGGCGGTGTTTCGTTTTTCGTTTTTTTCTTCTTTTTTTTTTTGCTCATCATGACGGAAAACATGCATTCATTTATTATGTTCGGGTATAGAAGAATGAGTTAAAGAAGGTGGACTTTCTTTTTCCATTAATCTGCATCGTAGCGATTGAATTACAGCGGGGCGGTGCAGGTTTGGGAGGGAGGAGGATCACTCATCGGATAAAAGGAGCTGAGCCTAAAACGTTCTTGAAACGTTCAAAGTTCCAAAATTAAGATCTTTTTAGAATGAAATCCGCCCAATCCTGCATCTCTCAACTTTCACATCGTCCTCTTCCTCTCTCTCTCTCTCTCGCTATCTCACTCGTTTCGTCGATTAGTGTCTTAAACCGACCGTGAATAATTGATACGTTACTTTCGAGGCCGCGAAGTAAGTAACAAGATGAAAAGAAAAATGAAAGAGAAGAGTGGCTCAGGTTGAATAATATACAATACTTATTCGCTCGCCTGATGAACAGTTGATCCGAAGATCGAACAAAATAAATATAAACTGCAAAAACAATATGGATTTCTCCCGTTTTCGGAGTAAGTAACTCTATGTATCATTCCGATAGCCGGGTAGTACTTACGAAGCAGAAGTAACAAGGTAGAGATACTCAATGATTGTTGCGAATAAAAACACCTGCGAAACGCTCGTTGGTCAATAATTTGCGGCTCAGTTTTGTGCGAAAATAATCAAATATGATACTTCTTGTGTACAAACTCGCGCGCAGTACATCCCATCATTTATCATTCAATCTAAAAATCAATGAAATCAGTGAATCGACGAGTCTTGTTGTTGTTCGAATCCATGATTTTTCTCCAGTTTCTATTGATTTTTGTTCAAATTGTTCATTCTCGTTGCTCGGTATGAAATTTTGCGTGAATACTGGTGTGGATTGAATATTGTTCGTGCGCTAAACGTGAATTTATTGATCGGTGATTGTTGTTGGTGCGTTGATATTGCTTCAATTGACACGATATTTCGAATGACCACACCGCGCCACATCACTCCGTGCGTTTCGTTGGGCTCGATGGATAGATATTGGTTCGATTTAAAGTGGCGGTTCGTGTTCGATGTTCGTTGCTCATTTATAACCTATGTACTACCGCACTCTGACGAATCTTTTGTCCAAAATGATTGACCCTACGTGTTACTGTCGTTCTCTATACCCTAATTTACCCCTTTTCTTTGTTTTCTTGTTTATTGTCTGCGGAACAATAATTGAAAACCTATTTTTTATCCATGGCGTACCTCCGCATGGGCCTCGATTGTTTCGACGTTCAAGCAAAATTTGAACAATGGAAAATGAAATGAAATATTATAATATACTTTGACATCATGATCTATTAGTACAGAAGTGTCATCTTTAGCGAATGAAAAAGTTGGTCAAACTTTTCGCTAAACGATGAAAAAAAAAAGTTCGCGAACATCGTTTATCAAAGTGTAAAAAAAAAAGCAGGCGAGTGTATTAATCGCATCACTCGGAAGATAACAAAATTATTTGATCGGTAAAAAATTTGCAAAGAATGTCAGAGGGTGCACTATTAAAAATATCCGTTCCAAATTTCCAAGTCACAATTGCTGCCGGTGAATTAAAGAATTGGTTGCTCACCGGTAGCCGAATTTTGAATTGCAGTTTTCATAGGTTTCTATAGATCCCATAATTAATTGGAATGCAAGAAAGAACAAAATTGGAATACGAATATACGGATACGGATACGGACAGATTGTAGAGTTGTTCTGGTTTTCTTATTTACTCATATTCTCTTCGATGAATTGGGAATAACAATTGAGATGTGTCATACTGTGGATTGGCGCAGGTAGCGAGCTCGTAAGTTGTTCCCAATTTTGGGTGACATGGTTTTTCTTCAGTTATTCAGGACATCAGGCTCCTACTTCGTTAAATATTCAAATTATACAAGCTGATCGATAACGTCTGGTTGTATAGTTTGGCAAGTGTAATTATATACCGCCTGCGACGCGAGAGTGTATAGGTATAAAGCCGCCAATTGCTAGCACGTCCCTTATCGTCAGCTCGAAGAATTTTTCTTCCATTTTTCTATGTAACTTTAGGATTTATCGATTCTTCAAACTCCATTGCAGGGCTATCTACGCTGTTTTTTTCTCTGGTGTTTGGTTTTTTGGTTCTGGTTCCGATCAGGGTTTCGGATGACCTGGAATCTGGCATGTGTTCACCGATGGAGGTCAGTGTAATATTACTGTACCTACGTATATTACCTTCACGACAAAACTATTAGAATATAAGTCGGAAAAATCTGTCTTTTTGACAAATTGCCAAATTGCCAAATGCAAAAGAAATAATGGTATCGCGTTTCTTCGTGCGAGGCGCTGTTTCTCAAACCCACCGACCTCGACCAGGTTAGAATCTTTCCTATGGCAATCTAGGCGGCTCACGATTTCACAAAATTCATTACTCAACTTGGTTTATTTGATCCTATCCTGCATTTTGTTTAATTTTATTTATCCAACAAACGGTGTGATCTATCTTCGTGGCGACCCCCATCGGTTTTCAAATCAGATTAGGCCTTCCAAGTTACCAAGATATCTGTATTTAGAACTGTCGGATCCTAGACGGTGGGCTGGAAATTAAGAAGACGGAAAGAGAGTGAACATAGAACGCACGGAATTCGACATTTCCTTCTTTGAACTTTACCAATCTTGAATATAGTGCATGCATGTATACATATTTTCGTAACTTTCAATTGAATTCAACTCATTCTCAACCTTTAAATGGTAGAAGCAATTCCTCACTAGAAAATTAGAGTAGAAGATGAAAAAAGAGATTGAAATAAAAAGTGAAAAATGAAGTGCCGTTAAAATCCTCGGGGGAATTCCGAGACGGAATTGAATACGAGTTTCAAAAGGGACGTAGTCGTGTCTGGTTGAGCAGGGTGGAGTTAAGTTGGGTTGGAGGTGAATTTTTTCAAGCTGAATTATCATGCACAGGTTCGTATAGGTATATATCCCTTCCGCCGAAACGGAAGGAAACAAAAGCAAGGATAAAGCGGCCGTGGATGGCGCGGCGGTCATTTTGAAAATACATTCTCCACGAGTAACAAGCTGAAAGCGAAGAAAAAAACGAAAAAATTCCATTATATTTTGTGGCCACTTCAGTTTGCAACAAGGCGAACACTCATCAAGGGAAGTACCCTTCGCTGATTGTGAGTGAGACTTCGGAGGTGCTTATAAAAGCACTTTTACAAATCAGACCCCCCCTCCGCCCCTCACTTTCGGTACGCGAGTTCATTGCAAAATATAAAATCTTTTTACAACATTAATATTAGTATAGAATTTTTAACAACGGATCTTTCGTATCATTGACGAACAAAAATTTTGATCCCTTTCAACGAATGCTATACGTATTACATTCGTATGTACCTACATTGTATACACACATGCGTGTACCAACCATGTACACACATACTCAAAAAATGGCCACCACGGTAAAACTAAAATGATCTTTGGTCCTGCAGGAAATCCAGACTGGAAATTATAGATTCTTCCTTAGCGGCGGGTGTATCATACGTACCCATATCCTTCAGCTCTCTTCCCTTTACTCGCCGTTCCGAATGAAAAATTATGCGACATTTTCATCGTTCAGTGTATAATGCGAGCATAAATTTTATCCGATGCCCTCTGCAGTCGCAGGTGTCTCACAATCAGATCAATTTTTCTCGGTCAAATGAAAAACTGTGCATACCTCTACGCCGTACAGATTCGATCGGATTCAATCTCAATGCATTGAATAAAGTTTTCATTTTCGATATCTTAGCATTTCTGTTCAGCCGACATGACACGTGATTTGTAAGACGAGAGAGAGAGAGAAAAAAAAAACAATCGATTTAAATACACGAGCGAGATCGGCAACGATGTTGGAAAAACTTGAGGAATAATTGTGCGGGCAAATTTTCGCGGGATAAAACTGAAGGTATTTTTTAACGATGAAAAATCAGAGAGACATTATCTTGTAGTACATTTTCCTCGAGTGGATGTTAAGAGTGTCTCCCCGACTATGGAAAAAAAGACTTTTACAGTCTGTAAGGTACAGAGGGCAAAATATAAATATTTAATGCACTCAGCATAGTTCAGGTAGTAACTATGTGCGATTCGAGGGATAAAGGAAGATAACGGTTCATCGTTTATTTTCACTTTGCAGAGTTAGTACTATTACGGGGAGAAACATAGGTATATGTATGTATGTAATATATAACTACATTGGGTTTGGGAGATAACTTGGATGCGAGTTCTTCTTTTTTTATGTCTTGTTCGAACTTTCTATCTTCATTTCTCTACTTGCTTCGAGCTTATTCCCGGTGAGAATTTTCCCTTGGGGTGAAAAAGGAGATGAAAAAAAAAATGAAGAAATAAAAAAAGAAGAAGAACAACCTGACAGGTTTGTGTAGAGCAACAACAATACCTTCCAACCCTAGCAAAGGCGTTTTTTATTCATATAACGATTCTCTCGGCAGTCTTTTGGGAGTGAAACAAATATAGCACAAGGTACATTGGGATCGGAAATGGATTCATGATATTTTTACTCTGTTATCGGTAGTATAGGTAGCAACGGTGGTACAGCGATATCGTAAATGAATATTTCCTCTGTTATTTATCGAGATAAACAGACAAAAATTGTGAGCAATGAAAATTTACAACAATATCTAATTCACTTTTCTCATAACCTCGCGCTTGTTTCTCGATACTTCAAGTTTGTTTCTTGTTTGGGACGATAAACTTGAAAATGGCAAATAACTTGGCCCTTTAAACTTTCAAATGCAGAGCAAGTCGTAACAAAAGATGACGTTATCCCTGTTATCTCAGATCTGACAATGAGACATGGGGACAGCCGGGTGGTAAACGAAATTTGATACCAAAGTGGATAAGAACCACCTGAGCTCAGTCTAATTAATGCAGACTTCGCACAAAGGTATTATTTGTGTTTTCGGTTTAGAAACTTAGAGATGAGCAGTTCACGTTCACGTTCACGTTCACGTTCACGTTCACGTTTACATTTACATTTACATTCACAGCCGCATTCGCGTTCACTTCTATACCAAAATCCCGAGGGACGAAGGTAAAGTCCTTCGGGATGATGAGAGAGACGTTGAAATTCGAGCAACAGAATGCCACCCGGGATTCCCTATACCCCTACCCACCTGCCTAGCTACCTTACCGCCTGCCTACACTACTTTGACGATAGATTGCAATTTATCTGAGTTTCGCCCCCCCGGGCAAATAGTTCACCCAGTTAACTCGTCGATAAATAGATTACCTGATTGCCTCTTCATTACGCGAATTTAGACTCGGTTACTCCACTGTCAAGACACCCCGAACCTAGGTAACTCTCCCCCGCTGATCAAAGACGTCTTGGTTGTTGTCGCAGGGTTCACGTCGCACATTTGCATAGTGATACACCATCCGGGTATTTCGGAATCGCGGCCGGTATGTTCATACTAATTAGCCAAATTACTCGTGAAATTGTACAAATTATTGAGCAAACATGCGTATGTAGGTATACTCTCTACCATTGTACGTATCCAAACGTTATTTGTATGTATTTACATACAAATACACGGCGCGTTATTTCTCCGGATACCGCCTTATCAATTAAAAAAACAAAAAATAATTTTTGACTATGAGGTTAAGTTTCCTTGCTATGCAAACCGCATGTCCGACGGACGACGCGCAAGATAAAGGCTTCTGGCGCGATACTCCAGTTGCCTGTCCGCGGGCGCTTACAATTTCCTATGATGCGCATCGACGAAAAATCGCGGTGTGTATCCGAGGAGAAAATTATTCGATTCTGTGGGGACTGGAATTTTAAGTTATAATTATATTCTATCGATCTTACTGCCCGATCAACGATTTTTATATTGTTCTTTTCCCTGTTTTTATCGATTTCCGGACAGCTCCAATACACGTGCTCGGTTCGGGATCGATTATTTCTGCTATTTCAGCTCGTTCTTTTTTTCTCTCTCTCTCTCTCTCTCTCTCTCTCTCTCTCTCTTTTACTTTTTGCTCTGCCACTCGCCGATGGTTATATCCTTCATGCGGTGGAAAATTCCACGCGAAGGATGTTCGCGAGCTGTTTTGTTAATATATCTTTGTCACGCGACTCCTCACTTACATACTATACATATACCTGATATATGAATACATGTGCATCTACATATATTTACATATGCCGACAGAGGTGAATATCTATACACCGACCCGAGGACTGAAGGTAAAAATACTATATAGCTATAGTACCTAGCTTCGAAATAGTTCACGGCCCGAGAGTTAATTGCAATTTATAACTATATTAGAATGAACAGAAAAGGGGACAAGACGATATGTGTTATCATAATGAAATTAGGCAGTGAAAAACGTGGATTGATTACCACTGTAATTAGTCGGTGATGTATGTATGTGTTCACGTTAAAGTTTATAACCAAATATAATGAGAAATCAATATCAGCTGTTTGCGAAAAATGCAATCTCGCCGTTTCACATTTTGCTACGTTAACGTTATAAACTTGAAACAGTACGTTCATTCATAATGAATGAAATAAGGGAAATTGTTCAATTAGTAACTTGTTCCTATACTCTCCATTAATGAACTGACTCATTAATCAACCCCCCCGAAGTATAGTTGCCGCCTAGATCATTTCAGGCATTAAACAATATTCATCCACCCTTAGCTTGTACATTATTATAAGTATGGTAGACTTATCGATCTGAGGTGGCTGCTGTGAATTATGTGGGGGAAACATAATTTGGTCTATAATTTCATTCCCCCCTCTCCCTCTCCTCTCCCTCTTTCTCCCTTACTCCGTAAAGTTTCGAAATTTGATTTAACATAACGCGATCAATTATACATACGTATAGCACAGTGCAACTTCTAATTGGGTCAAGTCTGGGACTTTTTTTTCTCAATTTTAGTGTGTTAGAATTTGGTGAATTTGCGTTCTCAGGAATATGCCTCTGTAGGCATATAATCTCAACTTCTGAGACAACTTTTTCAATACCGTATGATATCATTCCTTGCCTCTTGTTTGTCGTTTTCCCAGTTTATCTCAACCGCGAACCTTCTGTATTATATATAAGATGAAACTCACCCCACCACGTGGGTGTGCATATATATATGTATTCGTTATGAAAACTTGTCAAGTGCCTATTAACATTCTGTTAAAATTTAAAGGTCATTTATTCTTTCTGTGCCTCGCGTCTCGTTTCCTCTTTTCTCGTCTTTTTGAAATATCTTTCTTTTTTTCACTTCTTCTGGCAGCAGACACGTCACCCCATTTCTATATACTCCATAGTTGACTTGAGGTTTATATAGGTAATGTGGTATACCGACATCTACATAGCCGGGGACACCGTATAAACCGCCACGACCCCAAAAGTATAACCCGCAGCAGCCTTGCCGCGTTTCGTTTTATAGATCGTGTATTATAATTCAAAAATTCTGAAAAGCATTGCATATTCAAAAGATGCATTAATTATATCCCACGGAACTCAGAAGTTAGGAGTGAGAAGAGAATGTGATAGGAAGAAAAGGAAAACACTTTCACTTACCTACGTTAGAAGTTTGCTAGATGAAAAACCTTCCGGGGCCTTTTAACACGGTTGAATTCATTCGATCTCATGAATTTTGTTGGTGTCAGATACAGTCGATCCAAGACACAAAGAAACAGAAGACAAAGAATCGTCGTCGTTCATCCGTTCTATGATACGATTTCACATGGATATGAAAATAATGAATAAAAAATGACGAAGAAAATTGAAGTTCCGTTTCCATCTTATCTCATAATAGTCATAATTATCGCGTAGGTATACCTATGTATAACGTAACGTTCTGTCAGTAGTTGTTTTTTTTTCTGAAAAATTCGAACTATTATTTTATCTATACACTCGTATATACATAAGCGTTGTACGAAAAGTGTAACCATATTTACATAGATGATCGCTGAAACAGGACGAGCTTGTGCTGCTCGAAATCGGTATATACAGTGATACATAGTCCCGGGTACATGATGCCAAGTATATGATACAATGTACGGTCAATATATAATGGCAGTCCCATCCAATTTTCCTTTGACACCGCGGTATTCGGTATAGGTATAGTAACGTTATCCCTGCTCCCTTGATGCGGTCGATTATACGATGACGAATACGATATCAGGTTTATAGACTCACGTGTGTGATATAGGACTATAATGATTGAGGACACAGTTAGCAGGAAAGGTCCATCGAGGTTCCGAAAGCCAAAGAGAGAGAGCAAGAGAGAAAGAAACAACGTCGTTCTCGCGCGCGTAGCTTCAGGTGAAATAGTCTATCCACATTTCGAATGATTATATTCTGAATTGAAATTTGTAGAAGACATTTAACTTTGCAACTTGAGTGTTGGGGGTGATTTTCATTTCTTGGGGGCTTCTGTTTTTCCCGCTATTCTATTCGCCAGGGTTTTTCATCCCTCGGGTATATGCTCGCGCCTCAGTCTGACCTATGCCTTGGCTTATGCCATAAGCCATATGGTACAGTAATATGAAATACCTTTGTCCAGCCTCCGAGCCCGGGCTGGGATACTCGGTCTTTGAAATTCTGAACAACTTATAAATAATCTAGTTCGCTTTCAAAGCCACAGCGGAACAAAAGTGTGCCACAACATTTCGGTGAACCCTTTTCTCTACCCTCGTCGCGTAGGTGTATTCTTTGCCATCTCACATTCAGAATTCCATATTTTCAAAAGTCATTATGTACTTTTCGATCCTCGGTTCCGTCCTCCGCCCTCTTTCAACGATATTTTGTATACATATGTACCTACTATATATACTTAACACACTGCAGAACGTATTTTCGCAGCTTTCATCACGAATTCCTTTCGATCCCTTTCTTCGCCCCTCTTTTCGCCAGAATTATTCGCTATGGTTTCGTATGGGACGTTCGTTGGTCATTATTTATTTTGATCTTTTTCATCACTTCAACATCAAACGGTATAGGTAGGTACGTATAATATGAAGCTCGGTGAAATTGGGACGAGCGATTGCGGCTCGTTTCATTGATGATAATCGATGCGAATGAAATAGCGCAGCTGCTTGTAATCGGTGGGAACGTATTGTATTGAGCCCCTGCATTTATCGAAATGGAAAACTATTTTCACGCGTCATCAAATTAGCCCGTTTCAATAAATTTTCTCCGGTTTGTTTGAGCGGTGAACGAGCCAACCGCACACCGATTGGGGGCTGAATCCAGTTTTATTTGCCAAATTGTGGGAACATCATAACGTACGGGCTTACTTCAAAATACGTAGATTTTTCGTTTTTTTTTTGTAATTCTTTCTTCCTCCTTAATTTCCCTTCCTTCTACTTCTACTGCCTGATACGTGGGAAATCTAATTCGATTATTCGTATAGCAACGTTCTAGGAATGTGTTATAGGATCTCATTTCGGTAATTTTCTTCTATCTAGTTTCTTTCCTCAGACTTTCTTCGATTTTGGTCGAAATGAGAAACAAGAAGAATAAAGTCCGGTGAGGTCAGGGCTGGAGGCCGGCTTTCCAATGAACATACGTTTTCCTCCCGTTGAAACAGATATACAAAATTCTAGCGAATAGACACGCAGAGCTACGCAGATATATTCTGTGAGATATTTATTGCACTACATACATACGACAGATATCCAATATATTGCCGAAAAGCCGAGCCGGGTATGGAATTGGAACAAAAGAAAACCGATAACACGCTTGTTCGAATACCAACGAAACAGTACCTATTGCTATGCGATACGATAAAATTCAGACAGACTCTGTGTGCATCCGACTCAGCGAGTGGCTGCTGAGGGGTGAGATCAATTGAGATTATCTGTACAACTAAATCATTCGCAGTGGATACATGTTTGTCATCCGTACCGACTCGTGTATTTTCATTCGGTTTTCCACATTTTCCAAATTTTTGCAATTTTATTTCAATTCCAGGAGTCGGGAAGGGGTCAGAATAATTTTCAGGCCGTTCACGTGTATTTTCTCTAATTCACCCTTTGAAAATGTATTCAGACGATAAACGCTGTCGGCATTTTTGGAATCCGTTTGCACGGAGGTGAAAAACCCCACGGTATTTTCGTATTTCGGTACGTGCTTCTCGCGCGGGTGTTACGTACATTTCAAATTTTCAATTTCGGGTAAATAAACAACAATCCTTCTTCGCCCCGAAACTATAATGTATTAGAGGAGGTAGATAAGCAGACAAGAGGCGAAAAGAGGCTGAAAAAACAGACGCCGAGGAACGGCACGGTGGGCCGGGCGACGGGGTTCGGGGGACGGGGGATGAAAATTGAGTCGAAAACCGTTATCTGAGGAGACGCGGTACGTCCCGTCGCGTCGTTTACACTCTACGAGGAAAATGAAGAGAGACTGATGCGCGAGAGCTATCTATAGGAGAGAGTTGTTTGAGATGAGTCGAGTACCTACTAGAGAACCAAATATGTGATGCTTAGAGGTGAAAGAGCGGTGGTGCCGCCGCTCGAACTTTACATGGAATAATGGAATCCTATAGGAAAGGGTGTGAACAAACTAGCCGGATTCCCCTCGCGCTTCTCTCCTTTTCTGTTCTCCCTCTTTCCCTCTTCTTTTCCATTTCTTTCGCATCCTCTCTACACCCCTTAACCATTCATAAATAATGAATTCGATGTTTACGAGGTGATGGAGTCCATTCATCCCGCCTACGGTGGCAACCTCTTTTCTTTTCCTTTCCTCTCGCCTTTTCCTCTATTTCGTTTCATTAGTTTTTCTTTTCCCGAATCGAAAGCGCGCGCAGCTTACATCTTGTAAAATATCGTGATCCGTTGGTGCAGGCGGCTTTCGTATAACGTCAATATGGAACTGAGCTACAGATCTGGAGAAATATAAATGGGAGACACTAATCCGCAGCAATAAATCTGAAACTAGCATTAATAGTTCTCTTCCTTCTGCCGTTATACGTTGCTGCATCTGCAGCAGTAATTCGTGCTACGAGATATCATGCCGCTCACGATCCTTCTATTCTTTACACCACGTGAGAAACTGATCTATTGCCGTCGGGAATTTCGGAAGCGTAGTACATATCTCCACTCTTGGAAGAAATTTCTATGTAGGACCACGTTCGCAAAATTTTCGAGATCTTTGCTAACACGAAGCTGTTTCCTGTGTGAATTTCATTTTTTAAGGACGCTCCACACTCGCCAAAATTCTATTTCGACCATAATTTCGATGAGCTCGTTTTTTATTTACTGCGCTCCGGAAGGAGGACTCGGAAAAAGTCGAAGGAAGGAGTTCCTCTTCGTAAATAAACATTATTAAATGATGCGTAGGAGTATGCTCTCTCTCCCTTTGCATAAAAGTGCCAGATAATATATTTTTTCGATAAACCTATTCCAAAGCTCGTAAACTTTAACCAGAAAAAAAATGAAAAAATAAATATAGAAACGGAAGGACGTATAGGTATTCAGTATAGGTACAGGTACACGCAGTATATTGTTATCCCCCCGTTTTCAACTTGTGAAAGAATGTGAGAAAAAGAAAAAAGGACAAATACGCGAAAACGAACGAAAAATGTAGATCTACGTAGGTATGTACGTATTTCTTCTTCCGATCTGCGTCAACGTCAACTTTGACTTCTAGATTTCTTTCTCTTCTCTTAAATTTGAAACGTTTATCCTCCAGTTATAGTGTACAAATCCTAGCTGTTATACGGTCGTCAATTTCGAGGCTAGAGAGTTATTCCGCTGCTTTTAGCTGGCTTGGCTTTACCGGCTTCGCTGAAAAAGCATCCATACAACTCGAGGCGAATGCGGAGTTGTATATTGGGAATAAACAGGAACAAACTCCTGTCTGTTCGATAATATTTGCTAGTTCATGTGCTAATTAGTACCCAGATGTGTGTGTAACCGTAATTTACATTTTACACCAATACTCTCATTTTCATTTTCCACCTACTCTCATTCGGGTTATAGAAATTTGGATTTGTTTTCATGCAAAAGCTGGTTCCTGCAATCGACATAATCTAACGCGGATGATTCTGAAACGTGTTCGAAAGTTGTCTGTAGCGATAGTAATACAACCGTCAATTATTAATTATCCCGGTCAAAATGACCGAAGAAGGGAACTTCAGGGGTATGAGCCGGATAAGGTGTCTAAACCCGTAATACACACTCTAACACATTCCGATCCATATTTCAAGCGAGGAGATTCCAGTTCTCACTTACTGCACCCGGCGGTGAATATTTAGGTACATAACAGGTGTAATATCAGGTTTCAATTCGGCTACTGCAGAAATTACAAGCTCATCCCGACGAACGGGCAAGGTCGTTGGGTCAAAGGGTCACAGGTAAGACTCCCCCCCCCCCCCCCCCCCCCCCCTCCCAGGAACAAGGAGCAGAACCTCTACCCTCTGGTACCTTCTACACTTGCTTCCGACCAATTTCCTGACACTTCTCGCGTGCGGTTACACCCCTACACCCCTACTGATAAATGGATAATTGTTATTCTCTTATAATTTAGTCACGTCACGTGTTGTGCAATAAGGGTAGAAAAGAGAGATCGTTAGGCTCGAGTTTGAAACGTGGACGGATCAAAATTCACACTCATAGAGCGAGGTGCAAAATTTTGATCTTGCCTTTCAACGAATGTCTCCGGGCTAGATTCCAACGGTGTGCGAACCATTGCGGAGACAATTAAAAAGATCAAGCGTGCAGGCTCCTGTTGATATCACTACGCAGAGCTTTCTAGTGTTTGCTGACCGTACCTATCGGAATAACAACTGAAAATGATCTTTTGAAAAATGCTGATTCACTTTATGCCTCTATGACATGGTGTTCTTTATCGCGTAGGCGTGCGTGCGTAGGTGCGAATACCGACCATAGATACGAGTAGCTGTGCGTTTATACATATACGATAGTATAATTTTCTAGACAGTTATATGTGTGCACCACCTATACAGCTATACCTTCGAATGTCTTCAAGATGTCGTGTTAACAGGCCATAATGTCTGTGCAGGTTATAAACTAGCGTGGATATAATACCTGTGTAAGGTCTACGTGTATACCCGCAAAGACTAACCTTACCTAATATCATAATCCAACCTACTGGTGACCTTTCAATCGATCCATATGTTATAATACGTGTAATTATCTTGATGTATATCTTGTGTAATAATCGAGAGAGAGAGGGAGAGAGAAAGAGAGAGAGTGATTGTTGAGGAGGTATGCGAAGAGAATATTTTGTTTGTTCTATAAGAAAAGCTTTTTGGCGGAGCGATGCGTTTTCAGAGGGAAAAGTAAGAAATTATAGCTTTTCGTTTTCGTGATCGAGATTTGAGTATACACATATAGGTATACATGCATTTTTGTTTTACGATGGCAAAATTTTGGATTTTCTCAATTTTCTTTCCACTTCGTGCTTCATGCTTCATGCTTCATGCATCGGGGTGCTTATCTAATCGTAAGCACTGATATTTAACCTGTTGGTTATAATTAATTCGATGAAGAAATGTTCTTCAACAAACGCTGTATGATCAATAAACGAGCAACAGCTCCTCGCGCAGGACATCAGGCCATGAAGCGAGTTCGGATGATTCTTGGCTTTATAGCTGACATCGTAAATAAGGGTGTCACCACGGAGCTTTCGCCCTGCGAAAATTGAATTAACTTGTCAAAAAGCGAGTCACGCCACACGCTTCTGATGAGATAATAATAGTAATAGTTGAAAGAGATGGAAAATGATTAACGAAAAATGAAGAAGTGAAAGTAACACTCGAACACGAATCGGAAAAGAAAACCGATCGTTCTTTTTTTTTTCTTGTATCTATGATTATTTTGACGAGAGTGAAACTGCTCATCAATGACTTTGCTTGTCCTAAGATCCTGTGGGATTGTGCACTAGGGTTTCTTCTCTCATTTATTCGTTTCTGTTCCGTGATTTTTTTAGTATTTCGCTAATTAATGATCTTTCGGGTAGGTATATTCTCTTAATTACGAAAGTCTTTGGACATATTTTCTAGAATCTACAGCCTAGGACCTTATAGGCGATCCGTTACATGTGACGGACAACCACCGGGGTCTCGTTAATTAACGGCGGGACAAGCTTTTCGTAATTTATATGTAAAGGATAACGCGCTGTAGGTATAACATACCTATATATACATATATATGCGTACGTATGTGTATGTTGATGGCGGTTAAACACAGGCTGATTAATCGTTTGACTAAACTTCAAAAATATATCCTATCCCATCAGACGGAGCGCCACGAACATCATTCCCCCTGACGTGAAATTAAATCAACAAGTTACCGCGGACGAAAATGAAGAAGAAGAGAAGTCAAAAAAAAGCAGCGAACGAAAAAATTGAACAAAAAATCTGTCGAACAAATTCTTTTCAACCAACCGAAAACAAAAAGGGGAAAAAAACAAAGAAAATGAAAAAAGAAGGTACAATATTCAATTTTGGTAAAATTTTCATTGGGTTGGGTTGTTACACTTTCATCATGCAGATTAAAGGACACCGGACTTACATTTTACATATTCACGAAGGATGATGCCGCGTATACGAAGCTTGCACAAGTACCTATCCACATGTATACGCGTTTGCATATATTGTGAAAACATTGTATATATATACATCGTGACGAAGTAGAGGCGTATAAAGATAGCGAGTACAATTATATTACTAGATACATAAATATTTAATACCTGTATCGTATGTGAGTTGACGGCAGAGATGAATCATTCTCGAATCGATTGGAGAAAGAGACGAATGAAGAATGTAGAATGTAGAAAACCGAGGAAATCGGAAGATAGTAGTTTTTGTACGATGTGATTTTTGTTCCAGGTTCATGGTCGTGTTAGTGTGCCTCATCTTCAGCGTATTATCCACGATAGATCAGTACAGCAATTTCGCGAACGAAACATTGTTTTGGATGGTGAGTTGGCAGATTCAAGTTTAATTAAGATCACACGATGAATTGACACCCAGCCACCCCATTTCCACCTTCTTCCCTTTCCCACTTCGTCCCTGGATAAAAGGTCTCATTATATATCTTCCGTTCTTCTTTCAACCTGCCCCCGTATACTTCGAAGGGAGTTATCCCCGGGGGATGTTGCAAAGAAGATTGGTGGGAGCAAGACAAAAATGATTCGCGATCATTTATTTGTCATTCCTTAATATGGAATTAAATCGGAGGAATGAACTTGTATTTCTGATGATCGAGGGCGTCGAGCGCAGAAATTATTGATTTATCGCTGTTCGAAATACTTGTATTCTTTCTTTCTCTTTGGTATTGTCGAGTTTTCTGATTCTTGTTTTTGCCATTTTTCTTTTTTCTGTACCGTTGTTGCCGCTCTTTTTCTTTTTGTTCCGTTTACTTCGGTTTATCTTCCGTTCTCGGACCAATGAGGATTTATTGGAGCTAGCTGGCAAGCTGGCTGTCGAATCGGTTCCCATATAACTATATCTCGCCGGAATCTGGAAATACGTTTGTTGATTATTTTATTTTCATACACCAGCATGCATGCAGTTAACGATTTTAGTGATTCCGGATTCTTTTTTTGTCTGCTCCTCCCTCGTTGTATTCCGCGTCCATCGGTGTAAACAGTAGTTACCTTGATTAGAGAATGCTTCTGTCTTGAAAAAGAAATCCGAGTGAAGAGGAATGTGGATAAAGTACAAAAAAAAAAGGACACAAGCGACCAGTGTATTTACCGTGTGGTATTGTTTGCCGATCAAAACTCCAGTTATAGAGTTATGTGTACGTGTCCTGAGTAGTTATGTAGGTACTCTAAAAAATGAAACGATTGTGCCTCGTATATGGACGTTTCCACGGCAATTATGAGATTGAGGTTCCTTTACGTGGCGAATGAAATATCGTCGGATGGTAATTGACGGTTGAGAGTTTTGCACCGATTCACGAACCTTTTGTGGATACCACATAAACACACACACACGCACACACAGCGCATACTGTTGTGTTTAGGTAAAGTGCTATTCACATTAAACAGAATTGATTTTTCACCTTTGGAAAGCCTAAACGCAGAATGATGAATCGTTGACGAGCTCTAGAGCAAAGTTTCGTTTCATTCGACTAATTTCTATCATTTTTAAGGTATTTTTTTGATATCGATCATTCCATTTTCGTGTAGCGAGTGACTAGTGAATGCATATGAAAACTGGTAGACGAAAATATATATATGTATGTATGTATGTAGATGGGTTCTTTTTTGTCAGCGGTAGATTGTCTTATTGTCTTCTCGATTCACGTGGGAGAAGACTGGAATAGGAGCTCCTGACAGCTGACTGTAAAAAGTTTCCTCCGCTTATGGAAAGGGAAGCTAGCTCTCTAGTTTTCTGCAGTCTTCAGTCTGGTAGCAAAGATGAAGAAAATAACCCACGCCCAACGCGGCACTCGCAAATAAACGTGAAAACGAATAAAACGAGAAAGAACAGGGAAGAAAAAAGATGAAAGACGAAAAAAGAGAAAGAAAAATTTTTCAACAAAACTCCTTCTTCGTGCTGCGCCACATCTCTCAGAAGAAAATTCTGTCCGGGAGAATCTTCCCGTTATAGGTATCCACATATGCTATGTGTAGGTATACATAGGATCTCTTCGAAAGTAGAATAAGACAGTCAACATCTGGACCAAATATAGAGCATCCGCGCGAGCGAAGCCGGCCGAAAAGCCAATAGGCAATATCGTTGCACGTTCGATATGCCACCTTATCGACGATTTACCTTTTATTATACATATTCTCTTTCTGTTCTTTGTCTCATGCCGGGATTTCTGGAAAAAGACACTTAACGATTTAGCTCGGTATCTGATAAAAATTCGACTTCCTCTGTGTTTTCATACTATAGCGCAGAAGTTTGCCATCACGTCGGTCCAGACATTCAGAATAAATATTGCGGAATTGCGCAAGCATTTCCGTTTGTTCTTCCGTTCGTTCTCTTTTTTCCTTTCTTCTATTTCTCTTCGTTTCTTCTCATTTTGCCACGAATGAATGAGGGTTGAGAGAAAAATGGAATAGAAAAAGAAAAAAAGAAGTAGAATGTCAAGGAGAACGGAACCAGAAGGTTCACAATCGAAACGCTTGGGAATTGTTTGAATACCGAATGGAAAATCATAGAATACTGTACGTAAGGACAGCGAAGGAGTAAGGGTAGAAAGTGAAATTAAATTTCATATTTAACCCTGAAATTCTTCTTATTATACAGTGCGTCATCGTTTGCCAACTCTACGCGCCTCGAATGAGCAACGAATTGATATTAAACGGTCTGTCAAAATTCTATATCATCAAGTAAAAAATAGAAAGAGTGTCAGAGGGAGAGCGCGGGCGCGATCAAGCGAGAAGAAGCGAGGGCAGGGGATGAGAGTGAAGCGCTTAAGTTACGAACACCCAAACAAAATCCGAAGTGAAGACAAATGACGGTAGTCAAAGACCATAAATCTTGGTTATTACTTAAAGTGGTAAGATTTCACCCATCAGAGGAGAACCATGCTTCGAAACGAACGACTATTCCATTAATTCTTACTTCTCCGATAAATATATGTATATCTGAGGCATAAGTATATGTTACATACCTATACAGGGTGTCCCAGAACCGAATGCAAAAATTCAAGGAGGCGATAGACGATAACATTCGCCCGTAACACATTTGCTCTGCCAAGCAGCATAGTTGTGAGGTACAGCTCATTCAGGCGGGGGCCTTCTTCCTGTATTTTACTATTCACGAATGGCACCTGTTAGAGAGCGCGCAACTAAGTTTGCATTTAATCTTGCATGGAAAAATGCTCCGCGCGCAGCAAGCTCAGCTCTTCGATACACCGTTTTCGTTCAACGGTGGCATAGTACATTTTGAAAATAGCGGTCGCGTTAGTGTTCCTTATCGTGATTCAAAATAGCATGATTCCCGATCACCAGCGGGAATTTGTAGATGAGCTGTATCTCGGGGACACCGCTTCGGAAACCACATGCTCTGGAGATAAAATTACTCAGCTCAACCCCCTCTGTTAACCCCTTCAATTTTTACATTCAGTTACGGGACACCCTGCGTTCAACGCACAACGTTCGACCCACGCCGCTTTCGATTACGATCCTGATTATTTACGTTGTAGTACTACTACTCGAGAAAACAACTGACAAATTTTCCGAGGATCTTTCATCGAACTATGATTTTTTCATCTTTCATGAGAAAATGGTTCATCACGTGCATTGGAATGGTCGCTCGATGGCGCAACTTTATTGCGATACAAGTCTTTTCGATCGGATGTAACGATTCCGAGCTACGAGCTACGCTCATGAGAACGGATAAAAATGATAGTTTTGGGTAAAAATCTGTTGAAAAATTAAAAATAATTTCTGCGTTCTTTCGTCGAGTAGTACTATCACACGAATAATCGGGATCAGAATAGAAAGGGGTGAGGGTCGAACGTTGATCGAAACGGCGCGGAATGCCCCATATATATATTTATATACGTGCTATTCGCGGCTGAGTTATGTATACGTACGTACGTACATACATACGAATATATATGTATAATACGTACCTATGTATCCGGGGGTGTAGCGAGGCTCCCGCGCGGATATATTGATTGCAGAACTCCTTCGGGATGGCTCAACGCTTCAGTAGTTTAGACTTGGTACTTTTAGAGTTTGAATGACGAGCTAGAGTAGAGCTTTAAAGAGCGAGAGCGAGAGACAGAGAAGGAGACATTGACATAGGGAAAAATATATATAGTCGGTCCGAGCTTATCGTCAGCTAGAAATAAATCCTCGAGGTATCCGAAATACTACTTCGTTGAATCCACTCTGAATCAGTCGAAGCTTCAAGTCAACTCGCCGGAGACACGCTTGGCGTAAATACGAGACGAGAGAGGGAGATGCTCTGATTTCTGCTCGTGACGATTTTCACTGCACAGCCGCCAGGTAGGAGGAGAAACAACAAATTCGGAATGTTAAGTCACCAATTTATACAGAGGGTGATAAAAAGCTTGAGTAACCTCCTCGCCGGGTTTTATCATCTCTGTCATACTCCGTTTACCGCCGTTTCCGTAAGTCCGTTTAGCGGGTAATTAATTTCGTGTACTATGAAAGTCCCGGGATTAGACCTAACGGGCGCGGCGGCGGGTAGAATAGCTATTAGGCGCAAGAAGGCGTATAGTAGGCGGACGGCAAGGCAAGAGGTTTAACTTGTGCTAAGAACCTATTATACCTTCGTCGATGGATCAAACGTTTTGCAATCCTTCGTCTACTCGCGACATCTTGTCCTTTTCTTTTTCTCATTGTTTTTCTTCCTATTTATCGCCACGAGAGCTATTGCGTACAGAATAATATTACTTCGAAGCCGCTGCACGCGGAGGTAGAACATTTATTGTAGGATTTCGCAGACCTCTCCACGTCCATTGTGAAAATTTGTATGATATTGAAAGTTCGTGGTGAAATCAATTTTCTTCGTTTATCTCTCCACTGAATATATACAGACATTGGAATCCATCGATATTATACCGATTGCCCCGTGATGGATTCATCCCCTCAATATCTCCAGTCTGCATATTTATGAATTTGATGATCCGCTAAACTTCTTCACGATGAAAAATACTCAACCTTTTATCATACCGAGACGATTTAGCTGAGGGCTGGTTCATTTCCTACGGAGATAACTTGTACGTACACAGCTACCTCTTCGTACTGTCATATCTCTTCTTTTAGCCGCCGAATTTATCAAGCGACACGCGACCTGTTGACGCTCTTCATATAGTATGTTCTTATATTTCTTGTACAATGTCGCTTTGGTGGGAAATCGATGTTGTCTCTCGGTCGTGAATTTCAGCAAAATATCGAAAGCAATGTGATCCGTATACCGAATACATGCAAGAGCAAAACTAGGGAGAACGTTGAGGTGAAAATTGTGATACGTGTGTATTTCTTCTGGTGGATCTCAATCAACCTCTGTCTACTCCGAGAGGCACAGCTGAAGGCTCATGAAGATTACGAAGATTGTGCGGCTCTCAGCCCCGCGCGGCGCGGCGCGGCGGCAAGAAACAGCGCTAGGCATAGGGCCGGGGAATCCCACGTATTGCAGGTTTCGCTGTAGTATACCTGTACGTATATAAATACTATGTGCGGGAACGAGCGAGCAGAATCTGGTGTACAAATTCGCGAATTTCAGTGTGAACCGCGCCCGCGGAGAGAAATAATAAGCCTTTTGGCGCAGGCTAATCGCATTGGAAGCACAGTTTTAGGAAGCTGGATTCTCGGATAGAAGAGTTTCGAGCCTGATGCCTGAAAAGTGCAGGAATTTGACAAAAAATAACGTGACAAAAAAAAAAAAAAAATCGTTGTACCTATACCTTTGCAGGATTCCTGACGTTTCTAGTTCTTCGCAATTCAGAATGGAATCCCATAAGTTTATGCGTGAATTAACAGGAGAGTCTGATACCTGCCTTTTCCGTTCATTTTTCCATTATCCCTCGATATGAAGCTAGAGTCGGAGTGAAAGAGAGAACAGAAATAGGATATTGGAAAGGAATTTGAAAGCATCGACTATACCTAGGTGTCTATGCGATAGAAAGTTTTTCCACCGATCCGAATCACGACGCGAATCAATCATTTTTATAATTTGAAAACTTTTATCGAAGGAATGAAACTAGGCGTAGTTATATTCTAGGTACGGCATATCATCAGGTATACGTCACGTCAGATAAAATGATTGTGTTCAAATTTTTCACTCGGTACTATATCTCGATGGAAAGAAAAACTTTGCGGGGCAAAGCTTACTGTGCCTATAGAATTTCAAATACTACACGAAAGCACCTCATTATAAATACAGTAGCCTAACCTATCGCAAGGCTCGGACTTTAGTTCAAGTTCCGAGCTTTTTATTCACGCATGTATACTTCGGTAGTTGTACATACATCGGTCGGGGTAAGCGAGCAGGCGCGAATGCATTGGTTTGAAAAGTATTGGAATTCGATAAAATATTCAAACGGAGAATAGCATCTGATTTATAACTTTTAATATCGGATGAAAGAGGGTATCGGATTCTCTTCTGTCTCTGTAATATAGACACGGAAAAGCATTTATTTTTCAAGCCACCATTTTTTTTTTCGTAGTTTGAGGACAAAATTTCACCGTGAAGAGATCGCTACCACACTTCATAGTCGTTGAGCGAGTGAAAAATTAGGCGTCAGCCACAATAATGTTGTAACCTATGATGAGTTTTTCGAATCAACGCCTACAAAAGTATATATATATATATATAGCAGATCTGTTCGCGGCGAAAGTCTGTTCTCGAACTACTGTTATAGTGTTGTAGCTTCAACAATGGATTCTTATCCGCGAAGGGTGAAAAGAAAACGACTCTGCATATACCTGGCTGTACGAATAATTCGTGCCGCCCTTTCTCTCTCTCTCTCTCTCTATCTCTCTATCTTTCTATCTCTCCGTTCCTTTCATTCTGCCCGCAAAAATAATGAGAGATAAACCAAAAAATTGGAGAAAAAAGCAGAACCTGCAGGATGTCGGAATGAATCTTGAGGAATAAAAGATGTGCTCCTCGCTCGAGATATATAACGGTATCCAGAAGCGGAGAGTAAGAATTGTTACTGAGCGGGAGAGAAAAAAATGTAGGAATACAAAAATGGCCAGAAGATACTCAAAATATAAAGAAAATGTAATATCTGAAAATGAAAGCGATCAGGCAAAGGTGAAGATTCATTATTACCCCGTTTTCTTCTTTCATTTTTAGGAAATATGTCTGGTTGTATTTTTCGGGGTGGAATACATCGTCAGACTTTGGAGCGCTGGATGCAGGTCGAAGTACATGGGATGCTGCGGCCGTTTCCGGTTCATAAGAAAACCCATTTGTATAATAGGTAAGAAAGGAAGAAATGAAGAACATTGTATTCATGACTGTATATTCTTAGTCTACGCTCTTCAGAACTTTGTTCGTCCCTAAAATCAATTTGAAGTGTTTCACTTTTCCTTTTCCTTTTTTTTTTTCTTCTAGATTTGATAGTAGTTGTAGCATCAATGGTCGTTTTATCGGTCGGAAGCAACGGTCAAGTTTTCGCCACTTCGGCAATCAGAGGTATTCGATTTCTACAGATTTTACGGATGCTCCACGTCGACCGACAAGGTGGAACCTGGCGGCTTCTCGGTTCGGTCGTCTTTATACACAGACAAGTGAGTGAGAGTTTGGAAAACCTCGCGCGAAACCAAACCGCTTTTATTTTTGAATTTTACCTCCACGTATGAATAATCGTTCCAGGAGCTGATCACTACACTCTACATCGGGTTCCTAGGTCTTATTTTCAGCAGCTACTTTGTGTATCTCGCCGAAAAGGACGCTGTCGGACCCGATGGAAAAACTGATTTTTCAAGTTACGCGGACGCTCTGTGGTGGGGTGTGGTAAGCTCAATTATAATACTTCCTCACTACTCTAATTATTCATAACGCTGATCCGGCCGTGCTACATCATTACCTCTATCGGATTTCATGAAAACCGCATTGGATCCGTTACGATCGCCTGCACCATATGTCGATGTTCAATATATATTATATGTATATACCTAGGTACCCCTGCGTTGCCGCGATTTTCGAATTAATATTCGATAATTGATCCCGTAATTAAAGCTATTCCATTACACGGTTCACCGGACATTCACCTCATAGTTATTCTATAACTGCCGACTCGTACACGCATTATTTATACCCACGTATAACCAGTGTCCTCGTGATTTATAAAGCTCGTATCGTGAGTTTTCATCTCGTCTCATGATTTTTCGAATAAAATTCAATTTCAATTGGAATTCGTAATAATTCAATGATAGTAACTGCAATGTAATCTTCAGCATCGGACCTTGAAAATATGGAAAGAGAGATAGATAGATTCGTTTATTAAATGCCAAGGTCGACAACTGACCGTATGGCAAGCGAGTACAAAATGATACAAAAATTCTCACACAGAAACAGAAGAGATGAACAAAAAATTAAAAACTTAGAATTCAAGAACTTAGAACACAACCCAGAGGAAGACAAATGAATAATGAAAGACATAAAAGAGCAATTTAAACAGAATAAAAGCTAAAACAAATAAATAACTAAAATAGTTAAAATAATTAAAATAGAAAAATAGAAAAATTGAAAAATAGAAAAATAGAAAAATAGAAAAATAGAAAAATAGAAAAGTAGAAAAATAATAGTAATATAAAAATATAAAAATATAATAATATAATATAATATAATCATAAAACAAAAAGTTAGATTACAAATAGATAAAATAAAAGTAGGGTAAAAATAACGTAAAATAAAGTAAAATAACATCAAAGACCAACGCTCACAGACGGGGCCCTGGAACGGCAGCAAGACTACTGCGCTCGCGTAATTGAAGATGCTCGCGCAACCTGAGCTTAAACAGTTCCAACGAGGAGGCGGTCCTAATACGTAAAGGAAGACTATCCCAAAGGTATACCGCAGAGACTGTAAATGAATTTCGATAGGTCTCAGTCCGGAACGGCGCAAGGTAAAAGCGTGATAACTGGTCAGAATCAGCAAGCCGCAGCGAATGACGAACAGCAGAATCCGGCTCCCGGAACAAAACGCGAAGATTGGCAGGCAACGAGGTTAGCAAGACTCGATAGAAAAGTAACAAAAGCGAAAACACACGACGATCTGCAACAGACAGCCAACCCAGCTTTACGCGATAAGGAGTAATGTGCACATCGCGTCGAAGACCAAAGACGAACCGGATTCCACTATTCATCAAACGCTGCAACTTAATATTCAGATAATCCGTCGGATCGTGGTAGACAACACTGCAATACTCAATATGTGGGAGGACAAGGGCTGAAACAAGCATCGCCCTTACTCCCCACGAAAAGCAATTAAAGTGGGCTTTCAGTTTATGCAACGTCATATGGACTTTACGCGATACCTGGGCGACATGAGCATTCCAAGAGAGATCAGAGGCCAGAAAAACTCCCAAGTTTCGGACACAGTCCACAAAAGGCACAACCAAGTTGTTAATGACAATTGGCGGCAAGTTTAGAGCCCTCAATTTGTGGACATAAGCAGAGCTTCCAAGAATGATAGCCTTAGTCTTGCCAACGTTTAAACTAAGGCCGTTATCAGCAGCCCAGCCCGCGACAGCAACTGCATCTTTATTCAAAAGATTCAAAGCAGCTAGTATACCTGCCACCGGAACATGAAGGTATATCTGAAGATCATCTGCGAAAATCACATGCTTCGTGTAGGACAAAACCCGCCCTATATCGTTGATGAACATAAGAAAAAGAAGAGGACCAAGGACCGAGCCCTGGGGGACTCCGGAATGATTTTCTAAAAAGGAAGAGGAAGAGGAACCACCTACTTTATCCTGCACAGATTGGGTTCTACCAGTTAAATAAGAGTGAAACCACGAAACTACTGCATTTGAGAAACCAAAACGCACCAGCTTAATAAGAAGCAGGCGATGATTAATGCTATCAAAGGCTTTACTAAAATCAAATAAAAGCAAGACAGTTACACACCTATCATCAACAGCCTTTTTGACATCCTCAATCACCCCCAACAACGCGGTCTGGGTGCTATGACCCCTGCGAAACCCAGCCTGAGCAGGATCCAACAAGTCATTTGACTCTAGGTAAGCGACAATCTGATCCGCCACGATCCGTTCAAACACTTTCGAAAGATGCGAAAGATTGGCCACCGGACGAGTATCCGAGGCAGAAGCCGGAGGATGGCACTTGCTAAGCGGGACGATAAAAGCTTTTTTCCAGACATTAGGAAAAACACCCGACCGCAATGAAAAATTGAGCAAATCAACTAGGGCAGGCAAGAGAGCCGGCAATACATTTTTAAGGTGGTAAAGCTGCACACCATCCGGACTCCTACCTCGCGACTTCAGAACATAAGACGAAAGCGCTGACAGCAATTTGCACGGATCTACAGGCGTAAAAGAAAACCGGGATTGGACAAAAGGAGGCTCTGACAAAACAAAGGAAAGCTCTTCAAAGGAGCACGCGGGGTGGGCATTGGTAATAGATGCATAATAAGAATTAAGCTCATGCGCAGAGAAACAACACAGAGGCGAAGCCGGAGTTACGCGTATCAACCTAAGACGCCTCAACTCCGACCAAACACTAGAGGCATCAGGCGCACTACGCAGGCGATCCCTGACAAAATTATCTTTAGCCAATTTAACGTCAGCCTTGATAGCCTTACGAAGCAAACGGTACTGACTAAATAGTTGAACTGAACCCGCTCGCCTCGCCAACCCATACAATCTATTGCGTTCTTTAATACGCTGCTTAATCTCAGAAGACAACCAGGGGGCAGAAGGCCTCCTGATCTCTCGCGACATGACAGGAGCGTGTAAATCAAGTGCAAGCGTAACTGCGGAGCAAAAGGACTCAGCTAAACCATCCACACTCGCAGTCAAATCCACCGGAAAATTCGAAAAATTGGCAAGCAAGGTATCTTTTAGAGCCAAGGTATCACAATTATTAAAATTTCGGCACACAACAAATCGAACCGGAGAAGGCAGGACTGGAAAACCATAATCAAACTGAATCAAGTCATGGCCGGCGATAAAAGGTTCAGGCGACTTCACAAAAGACAAAAGTCTATCAGAAGAATCTACAATTGACACATCCAGCCAGGAATCTGACTGGAATGTATGGTGCGTATCTCCGTGAGGCACCAGGTAAAGGGAATAAGTAAAAATAAAATCACGTAGATAGGTAGCCTCAAAGTTAGTGGAAGAGAGGTTACAATTCAGATCACCGACAATGATAAGACCAGAATAACTATGATAAAAAACAGAAAGCGCCTCAACAAAGGCATGAAGCAACAAACCCTTCGGCCGCCGATAAACGCTAGCAAAAAGAATTTTCCGGTGTAGAGACCTAATTTCTAAGATTAAAAATTCGGGCGAATTGGAAAAAAGGGAGGGAGAAGAGGCCAAGATCCTATAAGACAAAGAATCATGAACAAAACAGGCAACTCCGCCACCCCTTTTTCCGGCTCTGTCATTTCGCACTAGGCTATAACTACCAAGAGCCACCAGGTCGTCCGAGATGCCAGAATGCAGCCATGACTCAGAAACTGAGATAATGTGAGAGCCTGGGTTAGAAAGGAAGAAAAGTCTTACTTGCTCAATATGCCCGAGCAGAGAATTTGCATTAAAATGAGCAACCCTCAAGCAATCTACAGAAGGAACAACAGGTCGAGCATCAGCAACAGCCCGGACGACCGGTGAGACAGGTCACATGCTATTCATAGAAAAAGTCTGCATAGCATCCCGCGAAAATGAAAATGAAGCTCCAGTAGCACCCATGGAAGGTGAAGCACTAGCACCGTCCTGAGAAGACATTAAGTTTTCCCCCGGCGGTAGGAGCCCAGGCACTAAAGATGAGGAAGCAGCACAGCTGCTTGGTGAAGAACATTCGCCAGGGCTGACCAAAGCAGCACGAAGATCACTCTCAGAAGTAATGGTAAGCGGGACAGCATTAACATCTCGCTTCACCCTAATGACGCCATCACGTACCCAGACGAATCTGAAGCCACTTCTTCTGGCCTCCGACTTAGCAAGCCTCAAAAGCTTAGCCGTTTCAGGTAACAGAAACTCATTTATATATATTCGGTCATGAGGTAAGTCAGCTGCAAGCTCACTAGCCGTAAGAGTACGAGTAGTTCGAAAGGCAGCAAGTATCTTATTGCGGAGACTAGGAGTACTTAGGCGAGCAACCACCATACGAGCTGACGCCGTAGCACGAGTACTTCTAATGCGAGAGACGTCAATAATATCAGAGGTTGCCACCTCAACACCCAAATGAGTGCAAATCGACACTAACGCTGTAGGCAGATGTTCGCCGGCGGACTCCGGCAGACCAGAAACTGTGAGCTTGCAATCACGAGTAGATTTTTCTAGACACTCCAGACGGGAAAGCAGAGCAGAGTTGAGTGTTGCCTGCGTCGCTATCCCCTCCTGCAATATGGCATTTGTTGTTTCCTGGCGCCCAATTTTAAGTTCCAGACTGGCGCACCTCTCAGCCAATGCCAAATTTCCGGCCGACAGGGAAGAAAGGGTAGCAGCAAAATCAGTGTGAGCAGCCGAAAGAGCCACAACTTGAGACGTGCACTCCTCAACCTTGCCGGGCAGCGTAGCAATTTCATCCAGCCTAGTGACCAGCACACTATTCTGATGATTTTGTGAGGCAATAAAGTTGTTCATCACTGCTGAGATAGTAGTCACAGCATCAAGGATCGACTGCAAGGAAGGAGGATCAGGAGCAGCCTGAGGAACAGACGTGGGCTGGGAAAAGGAGCTGCCAAAACAAGTTTTACACAGCAACTTGGCAACATTAAGATGACGAGCCTTAACAAGTTGAGCGCAGCCAGGGTGAAAATGAGCAAGGCAACCAGCACACTGAACACTATTTTTCACAACTTCCTTCCTACACTGCTTGCACAACTTGCGCACCTCCGGCAAGCCGATAGGCTGAGAAAGAGAGCAACTTTCAGGTTCACCCATGGCTAGTCGTCGATTGAATAGACCAGAAGCTGCTAACAGGCTTAACAAATTGACAGCACCAAGGTTTACAAAAGAAGCCTGCTGAGAAAAACTCCAAACACAGCCAAAGCCACCACAAATAGGCTCGCACGTAAATGACAGTACTAATACACTCAAAGAAACACAGTCCAGAGTCAACAGCAACAGCGGCAGAGAGCAAAGTCCAGAACTGTCGAGGCAGATCACAGTGACACCACTACAAATACACTGGCATAAGAGTCGGTAATCGAAATAGCCACACCACAGCGGTTTAATAGACAAGAATACAAAGAATGCAGCAGAAAACACACAGCACTAACAGCACCCACACGTGACCATAGTCAAATGAAAACCGTAAAAATTGCATTGAATGTGCCGGAGAGACGGTGACGGGGTTATAACTCCGTTAGGGGTTGATTAATGTTCGAAAGTGAAAAAAAAATTTGATGAGAGGCACGTGGATTATACGGGTGATTGGTTTTCGCGTTCACGTATACGTATGTATATACGCATACATGCATACATAGATTTTTGATCCGCTTTTTCAGATTACCGTAACGACGATAGGCTACGGTGACACGGTGCCGCAGACGTGGATGGGAAAAATAGTCGCGTCATGTTTCAGCGTATTTGCGATATCGTTTTTCGCCCTGCCCGCTGTAAGTAAAGAGATGAGAAAAAATGGAACATGAAAAATGAGAAATAACTTGACGGAACTCTTCCCTCCGAATGCTTGATACTCCGCTTCACTTTGCTCATTCCTTCATTTATTCTTCGCGTTTGTTAATTCTCCAAGGGAATTCTCGGCTCCGGATTTGCGCTGAAAGTGCAGCAGAAACAGAGGCAGAAACATTTCAATCGTCAAATTCCAGCGGCAGCAATGCTCATTCAATGTCTTTGGCGATGTTACGCCGCGGATAAAGCAATCAACAGCGTAGCAACTTGGAATATTTATATTAAAGATCCTGCCCCAGCTGGGCAGCCGGCTACGCCACTTGGGAAGGTGAGTCTCTTCACGGGTTCACATTATACATTTATACTATATATCCTCGCCTAGGTGTTAAATGTAGTTCTTAGATGTTGGTTGTTGATGTTTTTAGTTGCTTACGATGTTCTTGGCCGTTAAATTGGAAAACAAAAAATGATAACGTTGATAATAATTTGATCGATGTTCGTTTATCGTTAACAATTTCCTTCTGCGATATTACAACAGTATACACGAGATTCATTGAAAATTGTGACAAAAATTTGGGGCAGGGGGGGAAATGAAAAAATCTGCGTGGCTTATTTATTTATTTATTTTTTTATCCGTTTCATGACGATTTCTATAATTCATTCGAAGCACGTAATTGCCCGAGGGTTGGAATTCTGGTCAAGAACAATGCGAATACGGTCACGAAATTAATGATTAAACGAATAGTGACGATTTTGTCGTTAATCGTTTTCAAATTAAATGAACCATCAACATTATACGAACCAGACAATCTCACCTACGATTTATAAAAATTGGTATTTCTCTGGTGTTATATATATGCGTGTACGCATTATGTGTTTATAAATATATAACGAATATTCCATCGACTGTATAATTATTGATCGATTATCCGTTTATTAGTGTTATCAATCGATTGATCCCGGCTTACAGAAATACCAAACTATAAATTATGAGTTCTGTGTTGCTCGGTTTTGGGCAATCATTGCGTCACTTTTTGGCAGTGGATCACGGGTGCGAATTAGTTTAGGGAATGCGAATTATGTTACAGTTGTACCCGACCTCTTTTAATGCCACAGCCTCATGTAAATCATCAGGTACGACATGCCCGTGATCAATGAAATACCTATTGAACAAAATTACCTTGCGATTGTTCCTCTCGTTTCACTTTTCTTTCTCTCCTACTTGATATTCGATCATTTGAGTTGAGACCGAGAAAAGATTTGCCTGTATCCGTCATCGTAGAGATCATTTTTGAAACTCCGATGATATGATTGATCGGTTAAATGAAACTATCAACTTTTCCGTTCAGTAGAAATGTATGTGGTTTGTATGTAGTTAATACGTCATTCCCGAATGCCCACAGAGTCCGGCGAAAATGTTTCAGTTCTAGTTTGTAAATGCAACGGTGTTGCTTTCTTATCTGTGTTACGAAGATTGATATACTGCCGGGAGCAGCACCCAGGTGCCGCGACGTATTTTATGGGAAAACTTGTGATAATCAACAGCCCTCCTAGACGTTAGGGTAATCGCGCGAATGTCGTTTTCGTTATTTCTCATATTGTCCTGGGATATTATATGCCCGTGTCATAATATTATAGCTAGAGCCGCCTGATGACACTCTCATATCTTTTGCTCGAAAAAATCCTCGCCTGTGTTTTTCCCTTCCCATCGCAATTTTCTTTCACCTCGTTTCTTTCGCCTTTTTTTACTCAACATTTTTCATTTCACCTCATTTTCGTCGCGGGCTGACTCGTATTACTTCAATTATTTCTTTTTCTTTCTATCATCTTATACTTTTTCGGGTTCTTTCTTTCTTTATTCGCTTACTACGCGATATAGAGTACAGAGGTAGGAGGTATGTATGTATGTACCTACTCGGGTACCAATATGCTCTTTCAAAGCTTTTGATTCGAAATTTGACGAGTGAATATATTTGTCCGAAAAATACAGATCATTCAGCTGTGCGTTGAATAACATGTTTTATATCATCGCCCATCACATATATCGCGTGTCTAGAGGCAAATAGGCGTATCTGCTGTGTATAGGAATGGGGAATACGCGATTTTCGCTTTAGCCACGCGACATGCACGGCCAACTGCGTCACATCGTCACATGCATTTTACAATAGAATTTTTTCTCATTCTATTCAATTTTCAATTCTGTAGACCGAGGTCGAGCCGTAGACGTATGTGCCTATACCGAAAACTTTTCTTATTTCTTTTCATAGCAGCGAATGTAATTTCGTCCCACCAATGATCCTCCTTTCTTTTGTCAATTTTCTCTTGGCTCGATAACTGCCAATGCGTCTCTTTTTTTCGGCGGAGGCGGGCTTTGAACCAGTCTTTTATTCGAACACGCCGCAAGTTTCTGATCCACGGTCCTGATGTTGTTGGAAACAAAAAAATAAAAATAAAACAAAAAAAGGAAACGAACAAACAAACTAATTTTGAAAAGCTGAAAACATTGGCGCCCTTCGGGGCTCCGTGCGATTAAATATATATATTTTATGTTGTTGTGTGTAATGAGATTTGCGGATTATTCGCAAGGGGTTCTGTATCGCCCTCCCTTGATATCACAAATACTTAATCGCCCCCCGAGTCGATATCGCCGGAAAAATAATGGTGCTTAACTACGACCTTACCCCGAAAGCTCGTGAATTATTTAGGGTGAAAAATACAGTTGACAGCCCCTGAGGTACCTCGGTATAGTCAGCCTCTACATCACGTTATATAGGTTTCATCCCCCGGGGTTGCCAAGGATCAAAGATGTCGGGCTAATATTAGCTTTTTTCGTTATTTATTGTATATTTTGCGGGAATTCAATTTTTAGGCCACTCGGGTGTAATCAAAGTAACGGGTATATTTATATTTTTTACCGTCGAATTCATTGCCACGCGCGAAAAGCAGGGAAGACGAGGTAGAGTGAGATCATTGAAAGTTAGTTCAGTCTGCGTTAAATACAGGTATATAGCTATATTAGAGGTGAGTCTTTGCATCTACTGCCAAAATATCGTTGTAATATTCACCTGTCGAAAGTCCGTAATTCGAACGATAATTGTCATTTGCGAGGACAGAAATGAACAAAAATTATTGTATTTAATTATCTTTGTTTCCGGGGATGATATTGATGAAATGTATCTCTGTGTTATATATTTCAGTTGATTTGTGTAAAGAAGATGGTATGTAAATGGTTTAGATTTCTTTCAATTTATATATATATATATATAATATATATATACATATATTTAC
Organism: Phymatocera aterrima; assembly: GCA_963170745.1. NCBI lineage: Eukaryota > Metazoa > Arthropoda > Insecta > Hymenoptera > Tenthredinidae > Phymatocera > Phymatocera aterrima. Next base: position 1,640,177 of record OY720668.1, read on the forward strand.
TCTTTTTATCTACATTTGCATGTTTATCTACATTCTTTGTACACACTCTATTCCTTTCGCGAGGCTGAAGTTTGTCACGTCGACGCAACAAAATCGTGAGAAATTTTCGTTTATTTTTTTTTTTTTTTTTTATTTTTTATTTTTCTACGGAACGTACAGTATATGTACATATTTTTCGGCGATCTCGGCAATAAAAAATCGCTGGAAAATCAAGAGCCCTTGTCATCGATAAGATGGGGCGAGAAATCGGTAGAAGAAATCTTCGGCGACGAAGATATTTTCGGTGTCGAAACAGGTGATATTTATAGTTTTAGTGACGATTTTTTCGCGTTTACGTCATGAAATCCAGCCTCATCTTCATTTACACTGTATAACTATAGGTATCTTGACAATCATATTTTCAAATTTCCAAACTATAATCTATACGTGTGAAAATTTGTTTCAACCACCGCAAATACATGACGAGGCAAATTTACCGTTAATCAATAAACTAAATCTGATAAGAAGGGCGGGGGGAGGGGAATTGAAGAGAGTTCAAAGAGAGAAAAAGAAGAAAATGAGAAAAATTACTCGTTTTCATAGTACGTTTCAGTAATTTTTTTATTTGTTCCTATCCATCATAAATTCATATATGTTTTTTTTTTGTTCATAAATATTGCATGGGTCTGCTTCATTGCATTGCAATGTTAATATTTACCTATATACCTATATACATACACGTGTATTATTATCTGTTAATTTGCCTTTATGATCGTAACAATGCTGCAATCAAATGATACAATGGATGTTTATCTTGTTGCTCACTGATTGCACCGTTCTGTGTTATATATACGTTATCGAATCATGCTGCTACGTAACTCCGATTGTGAAAATTTGTTGTCGTACCTTTTCGTTTGTAGTTTTCGGATGGGACCCTGTGGTCGTTACTCTTTACCTACTCTGATTCCAATTAAAGTCTTTAACTCTTATAGATCCATATATTTTTTATATCTTCTCAGCTGTGGTCGGAGATGTCTGTAGAAATGATCAATTCAACAAACGTACGGCAGGGATTTAGGTATTAATTATGAAATTATCGAAAACGTAGAATATAAGAAATCCGTAACCGTTCAACGAAATTTTCTATCTTGAAATGGATTTTGAAAAATGTCTCATTCGGGAGGGGGAAAAAAACAAGATAAAAATGTCCACGGTACATGCGCATACACACGAAGTAATACGAATCGGGATCTAAGAACGTTCTTCGATCTTTGTGTAGCAAATATCGTGAGCATATATGAAAATACATGGACACACGCGCACACACGATATTTTCTCAATTTTCAATTTCTTCTAGAAGCATGTTACATCGTAGCGAAGATGTTATACCAGTCGACTGGCTATACTATCACTTTAGAGTTGCTTTTAGATTTCTATCTCCGAATGTCGTAAGAAACACTGTATAATTTCTCTCGCAGAATGAACTTCTTCGCACATTATGAATACATATACTTACATTTTCACATTTCTTTTCGCGGGATATTCAAAGTTGAACGAAAACCGCAGCAGGCGTTATTTGAGTTCGGATTATAGAATATCGAAAGAGCTGCCGCTTCACCTCTCGGTCCATATGACCAAATTCAGGTTCGGATGCTTGTTGATTCAATCAGTCGTACATCAATATTGAACAAAATCAGTCGCTATATGACTCGGAACGAATTTCTTCCGTCTTCGACGGCCGAAAACAAAATAATTCAAGGATGCAATACGTATAAGAAACGAACGAGCGCAGCGTCCCATCGTGTTGCGAACTTGAGGGTTGAAAAATACCTACGTGTTCCTGCAGTCGATCATTGACGGAATTTCGACCGCCTAGCGATTGGCTTACGAATATGAAGGGGATCTAGATCGAGAAGGGGTTAATATTTTGTCGGGGGTACGGGTCTCGAAGGTGAACTGGCCACATCTAACCGACCACACTCCGTAGGGTAGTGCATGTTGTGTTGAACGTGTCATAATGGGAGGGCAACGGGGGTTCAGTCTCTTATGATCCAGGTGGCTAAAAAAGCAAGCGTCTTGAAACGACGCAAGTCCCGGAACCGGATGGAGGTACAACAACCATCGCAAACTACCCTACCGCCACCTGGACCACCAATGTCCGGTTGTTCTACTGGCGGGACCAACGACGTACAACGTCGCGACAGCGAGGGCGACGTTGTTTTCTATATGGAAGAACCTAAAGCTGGAACACCGAATAGGGCCAGACGCGACAATCGGTAAATTTCACATCTTTCCTGCCTTCTTCATTTTTTTTCCGTATTCAGAAAATGACTTCTTCTCATTGTCGTATCATACGTTTACATATCGGGATCAATCTTCAATTTTCGGCGGCAAAAGTGACTCCAGAAATTTTAAATCCTACGCAAAATGCGATTAGTATATTTTCATCCTCGTTTCTCGATGTATTTCGACTGTACGTCCAACGAGTCGTTCGGATGCATGAAACTTGCGCGACTTTGGGCTAACCCCTTCTATCATCGTATCTACAGTCAACTCGATTGGGTGGGATGATTCTCTTCAAGCCAAGATCTTCGGTCCTCAAACTAGACGTATAGGTGCAGCGGAGATCCAACGGAGCAAGTGACTTTTGCCGCCGGTAGCGAATATAGATCTTTTACCGTGACCGTGTACCTAGTGTGTTTCCGATTGGCAGGGGCAGCCTTTTCACGTCGCAGACTAGCTCCGTGACCGAAGCTGCGAGCGATGAAATTGATATTGACATCGAGGAACCGCAGCGAGTCACAACGTAAGCGATAATTTTCTAATTTTTGTCTAGCCGTTTTTACTTCTACTTTACTTTTTGTGCATTTGGCGAACGAAAGTTCGATCTACTGGATCCTGTCTTCCAGAGTATTGTGTTTCGTTTTTATCTTCTCTTCGGAATTCATGTGGTTGAAGTTGGCAGCGTTAACGTAACGAAATGATATTGAAAAAAATGTATGTTTCAGGATTTGGACGTTATGAAAATTTCGAGATGCGCGATGAATATATTTCAATTTGTTTGGATAATTAAATATTGTATTTTACTATTTTTAGAATCTTCCAATCTTGAATTAAGGAGTTTAGCTCCTCATATCTTGTTGCGTTAACGTTACGATCTTCAACTTCGATGGGATTCAGAAAAATTGAACCGGGTCAATTTTTAAATTGGTATATCGTCGTTAATTCGGTCAGTAAACCTTGCAAGTTTTGATTCTTCATTAAAATGTCGAGTGGAAATTTTTGAAACAGAATAATACATAGTGTAATATATAATAAGTATGAAAATCGAAAGTGTACGTTGTGCATACGTATAGAATCGATGATTTAAAGCATCGCACCCGCGCCATGCGTCTTGAGTGCTTTTTCTTCCGGTTCGTGATCAAAGAATTTCACGAGTGTCCCGGGAATGCGGAATACAAAGTACACAGAGATGAAAAATTCAAGCTTTCAAAGGCGTTTAGAACAAAAAGTGAGAAATCACTTTCTCCTACACTCCTGTGTGCATAACGACGCGACGCCTCGACTCATGGTGCTTGACAAGAACTTGTCAACTTTGTATACGAGGAGGGATTGCGACTCCCTTTCGTTCCAGAGGGACGAACAAGCGAATGAATGGAACATAAGTGTGGAAATATATTTTTTACCACACCTGGTATGAAATACTCAAGTTCTTGAGCGCCTGAAGCGGGATAAAAGTTGCAGTTTTCTGACCGGGGCAGAAAGACAGGGAAAAAAACTTTCGCGACAGGGGAAAAAATTTTCCAACGGTGAAATAAATTCGCATAGTGCTGCCTCTGGCGGGGAACTATATTCGGTACGATGTTTGCATACTGATATCGTTTTTCATGCGTGTGGTAGAAAATATCGTATGCACCGTGGCGTGGGAAGGTAAGCGTTTCTCGTCTCGCACGTTGTTTGCAGAACTCGTTTTGCAATCATCGGCGCCCGACTGGAAACGCTGGCTTTCTGCCCTAGGTGCATAATATATATATATATATACTATCAACGTAACGTATCGCGCATATATTTCACGTGATATTTTCGTTTGCACGTTCACCGAACTTGAGATATCGTCGATCGCAATTTCTCCAGACTCTCTAGTAGTCTATAGGAGTCATAGCTGTATAGCAAGAAGACGCGGAACTGACTACGGAAATTGAGTCTGGAAACTACTCCTCCGGTGAGCACGTCCGCTCTGATTTTCATACCCACAAATAACTTGCCTGAGAAATTTGACGTAGTTATCAATTCCGATAGATAGTTTTATTCGTTTTCTTCTTTTCTCCGCAAAATCATATCTTGTAACTTTATGAATTTCTTCACGACTGAGTGCCCGATACGTATAGCCTGTATAGTAATATAGAAGGCAAGAATCTTCGATCTAGGAAAACACGTTTCAATTTTGTCGCTTTGTTTCCCTTTTATCTTTCTATTTCTGCGTCTGCACACTTCTTTCTTTTCTTACGTGTGTTTCTTTCTTTCTAAGTTTGAAGAACATTCCGGAAGATGAGACGAAATGACGAACACGAAAATTATAATGATGAAACTAAAAGGCATCGCAGTGATGTCGAAGAGTAGAAAAAGTGTTGATCTTGAGGCCGTTAAGTCGTGAATGAAAGTTGTTTCTATTGAAATTAAACTTCGATCGTATAATTATAAATCGTGGACATATTTACTAATGCCTACACGAATGTGAACACGCGACGGATATTTTTGCGTGGACACAAATTAAACTGACTCATACGAAAATATATACCTATGTACCGGTACAGGTTGAGAGGCACGAACATATTCCAGGCTGTGAGCTTTTTTATTGTTCGATTTTTCAATTCCCAATGACTGGAGAAGATGTATGAAACGGTGAATTTATATACCGAAATTACAAAAATCGCAGCATGTGCGATATGGATAATTTTGGGTTTGAAATGCAGTTCTGTTCACGTATAATATGCTTGAAAATTAACATCGAGAGCTGGGCAATTTAATTGCGAAAGACGACGAGTATATTTGTACAAAAATTCATTAACCGGAGTTTTTAGCGATAAATCGTGATAAACCAGCTGCTACAACGTGACGTAACACACCCGTACTATTTCATTATGAATAAATTGTGTCGGAAAAGTTTAAGCGTCCTCAGTTTCTTTGTTTCTTTATTTTTTTCTTTTCTCTTTCTATCTCTGTTTTATTTATGAAGTAGAAATTCTCATATCGCTCATACATTTTTGGGTAAATTATGAATCGTAAGTAATAGCTACAGAAGACAAGAGATGAGATACTAGTAAGTTATGGATCATCCGATGTGGAACACGCATTTGTATATTGTGCTTTTCATGTAAGCAGGAGAAAGTAATCTGTGGGGGTAAGAAACAAAATTGCGGAACTTGAAATTTGAATTGAATTTGAAATTGGCAAAATAATCATGCGGTAAAATCTCATGGGATAAACACGCCTGAGCAGTAATGGGGTTAATTGCAGGTTAACGGAAGCCCATCGTAATGCTATCCGGGCTATTCGGAAAATAAAATATTTCGTTGCTAGGAGGAAGTTTCAGCAAGCCAGAAAACCTTACGATGTACGTGACGTGATCGAACAGTACAGCCAAGGTCATCTGAACATGATGGTCCGGATAAAGGTGAGAAATCTCATTTCCTATTCTCTGTTCTCACCGTGTTTTCACCTTTGTTTCTCATTCCTCTTCGCCTGACGTCATATCAACTCCTGAAGAAAAAAATGAAATCGGGATTGAAGCTTAAACCAATCTGTAATAAATACGAAGCGAACGCGGATTAATTCGGGAAATTTATTGGATATACGGAGGTTATGAAATAAGGTGAAAAATAATAATAATAATAATAATAATAATAATGGCAATCAACCTGAACCGGTGAAGAATTTCAATTGAATAAAAAATAAAGACTAAAAATCGAATTGACATATACTTATATTCTGTATGCAAATATTGGAACTGTACTTATGACCGGATGCGGCGAGTAGATACTAGTGGATTATGACAATTTAATGAATTATCTAATTGCAAATGTCAAGTGGAAGTGTAGCTTCCTTCTCCACTATAGATACGGTTACGAAATTGTAAAAGGTTCCGTAAAACCGAAGCAGAAGTGGGCAAATTTAACTCCGAATATTATGATGGAAGGTTGCGGTAGGGGGTGGAAGTGGAGATAGAGATGGAGAGGGAAAAGAAAGAGTTGGGTAAAAACCGCGGTGAGTTAAGAAAATTCTGGTTGAAATCCTCTGCTTGTTGCGCCGAACAATAATAATAATGATGATAATAATAACTATTATTATTATTATTAGTATAGCTTAATTTGAGAATGAAGAATAATAGCAGCCGAGTGCTCTGCACGCGGCGATAAATAATTGTTGACGAAGAGAATATAATGGAGAATGTGAAAAGGATTTTTGAAGTAAATGAAAATTGATGTAGCGGTTTACGATCTATTCACCTGAACATGTAACAACAACCGCGATGATTCGTTAATTTTAATATGACCGAGCTTCCTTCTATTCTCACGGAGAAACGCGACTCGTTACGGATTCTTTTATTTTCGAGAATTTTGTGCTCCCGTTGGATTACTCCTCGGATTCTATTAAGCTAACGTATTATCTTACCACCTCGTTATACTGCAGCTACGGTACGTAATTGTTACTATTGTTCTATACAATTTTTGAAAATGTATAACAACGCTACGTGCAGAGTGAAACGGAAAAGTTTTTCCAATATCACGAGATGAAATGGAATTTCAGTGCAGGTATACCTAATAGATTTGAACGTTCATTGAATACGTACGCATTGTTTCGTCGCGGAAGAAGTATCTTTGCAGATACGTCATTCGGTTCCCGTTTCCCGAAGTATTTCTTTCATCGGAATGTCAGGTCTGATTGAGATCTTACCGTTTTGAGAATCTGTCATTCGTAGCTCGTCCGTCCGTACACGACGCGTGCAAATATTGAATACTTCATTCACCGCGTTGGTTGCGCATTTTTGCAGCTCGTGTGGTAAACGGTGCCGCGTTCTTTCGTTTCTTCTACTTTTAGCTCCCTGGAACAAAAATGGAAGCTCATCTACTTGAATTTGAAATTCACTTGAATTCTAATTTTTGCGGAATTGCTGCAGTCAGGGTGATTACAAAAGTTATATTGTTATATTGGGAAGTAGGTATATATATATACCGCATGCTCGTTTTATATCTGAAAACTTTCATACCGAACGTATTCATATATTATATAGTCCAGACTTCCCTCTGCGATCAAAGAGAATAACGAAAATTTCCATTCCTACATTTTTAACGTTCCGACATTTGTACAGTTCAAAACGCCTGCAGATATTTATTTTCTCACAGTTTCTTCGAGTCCGAACCTTGTCCCGGAAGGACTGAACTACTGAAAAATATGTCAAAGGATCCTCGATTCTCGCAGAAATCGACTTCATAGCACATGTCGTCCTCGAATACATCCCCGTAGCGAAAATATTGATCATTCTCAGTGTAGTATCTACTTTAATTACAGCAATTCAATTTCAAACTCATGTCAAGCGCCTCGTAACCACGTATCATTGAGTATATGATAGAGCAAAGCGGAAAGAAGAGGCTGTTGCCCAGAAGTGAAACATGAACAGGAATTTTCTGAAAATTCCAATTTCTTGTATACTGCGATGATGTAATTCTGAAATATTCGTGGAATACTCATTGAATTCCAACCTTCCACTTATACAGGAGTTACAGCGAAGACTTGATCAGACTCTTGGTAAGCCTGGGAGTTATCTCGCAGGAATCGACCGAGCAGGAAACGTTAAGCCGATGACCATCGGCGCGCGTCTATACCGCGTTGAACAGCAGGTTAGTATGAAATCCGTTGAATTTTATTCATCACTCCTTCCCAGCGGTTGGCGCTACCTGGCAATCGCAGCTCGAACTCGCTCCTCATCCTCATCCTCGTCCTCGTCCTCTTCGCTTCCTCTCTCACAGCTCTTGCTTATATTTCCTCTTCGTCCTTCAGATATAGTATATGAGAGGGTATCCCCGCGTGTGCTCGTAACGTACGTATGCGTATGTATGCAGATACGTATATATACACACACACATATGAAGGGGGCACATTATATATACAGCATATCGTATACAGCTATATAAACAACTGTAACTATCAAGTTGCTTCATATCATTTGCTGAAGCAGGTCGCGCATTGGCGACGTTGATATTACTACTCGGGACTCTCAGCTCACGGCTAACTAGCTAGCATATTATGTTATAGCTAGCTCCGGCATAGAGAATATCGTTCTTGAGATATGTATTAAAGCGGCTTTGCTGCTTTGCACACTCTTAGGTACGCGGGGAGACGCGTAAACCCCCGCGACGTAGGGAAAAGCTGTGCTCCAGGTACGCGCCCGCCTCCATAGCGTCAACGTTTAATATCATATCATACCTACCCCGCTAGATTAAAACCATGATACTAATGAACTGTAATCATATGTATAGGTAGGCACGTCGGTTTTAATAATCATAAAACAACCACGTCCATACTATACTAAAATTGGAGCCATGATATTGATAGGATACTCCATACATACATCCACATCTACTCTATACGTATATGCATCCATGAATATATTACTACCCGGTGACAAAAAGGCTTTGAAAAATGTTATTCAAACGAGTTTTTAATGTTCGTTTTTGGCTTCGCTATGTGGAATTAATTTTTTCACCCCTGTATAATTTTCGGGTTGTTTTAGGCCGAAAGTTTATTCAACGTGAGAAAGCGATAGGTACGCGTATGTGGCTACGTATTGTACGAAAAGTACGATGTTTGTTTTCCACTCGCAGAACCAGAATCACTGAAACGAATCTGAAATTCAACACTCCGCCGAAGTTAACGCTTATCGTTAGCCAGTTCAGTGAACCAATAGGTATACATGGTTAAGTACTTGAACTCGGCGACGAAAGCATCGAACAAAAATAGAGGGATCGAGAAACGGGGGTGGATACCTTTCGCGAGGTTTCACCCATTTCTTCTTCCTCGTTTCCTGATGCGTTGGTCGTTCAGTTCACGTATTCAACTACATCTTTAGGATTAGGAGGTACCACGTAGGTACATGTATAAGAGTAGTGACCGTTAAACGCTCTTCCAAACTCTTCACAAGTCTTGGGGGGATCTGTTCTTCCGACGTGCAGCACCATCGCGCCGCCCTTTTAGATATCGATACAGATATAGAAAGATAAATGCGCGGTGGTTGTAGATCGAAGTAGTAGCAAAAGGAATAAGAGCGCGGGACATCGGATGCTACAGCAGCGCAGTGCGGCCACGGCGGGACGACGCGACGCGACGGTAGCGGACATTCGAACGCATTGCACTGCACTGCACTGCACTGCATTGCATTGCATTGCATTGCATTGATATACGAATTTTTCGTTTTCGCTGCAGCTGTCGGTGATGGACAAAAAGATGGACCAGCTGGTGTACGTGCTGAATGCAGTGGCGCACAAGCAGCAAATCCCATTGAGAAGCATAGAGGATGATGTTTAACGGAGGGCCCCGTCGGCGTTGAAAAATTTCGCGCCAACTGCAACGGAGAAAATCTTATCGAACGTTACCTTGTCTTCTGCAGTCATGTCATTCAATAATTATACATCATCGTCGTCGTCATCTCGAGATTGTTACACTTCTACTACGGTTTTACCCAAGCTCACTATCACCAAGGTTACTCCTGATATGCTTACAATTAGCCCGAGTTACGATCATACCATATAATAGTTAGTAGTTAGTGAAAATTACACTTGTAAGAGTATAGTATATTTATCATTATACATCTGCTGTCTATACTATACGTAGCGGGTGTCAAACTCTTTACGCGCAATTATTCAAATCGGAGGGATAAGAACAACGGAAACTACCTATAAGCTAGGGAGAAAAGGAAGGACGATGGACGATGGACGATTGGACGATGTTTATTGGGAGGAAGAGAGAGAGAGCGAGAGAGAAAAAGGAGGAATCATTTCGTTTCGATTCCGTTTTTTCTTGCTATATCGTTGGTTATTTGTTCAAAGAGATAAAGAGAATATCAAAGGTATCGAAAGTATAAAAGTAGAGTTGCGGTGCGTGAGATGCGGATTTACAATTAATAGAATTTTCATGACGCACGAAAAGGGAAGAAAGGAAAATGAGGAGAAAATGTGACATTTGAAAATCGGTGACTAGAAGAGGAGAGTGGTCCTTTCATGTTGTATATATAAAAATGTACGCACACGAAGAATGATATAATATACATACATACATACATAATATATAATTATATGATAGTAAATTGTATAAATATAAAGTTATAGTTCATATAGGTATATGTTTCATGCGCCGCTGCATTGAATCGTTTTGCAATAGTGTAATATTGGCGAAAAACATGGCTGAGAATTAGATCGGAATTAGCGATACAAAAATTTTCAAACGAGAGAACGATAAACGGAACACAAAAGAGAAAAAAAAAAAAAAAGAAATGAAAATAACACAAGAATCCAAAACTATTCTGTTCGTTGATACGTAGAGAATATTATACATCACGGATAGTCATTTGACGTAACAAAAGGCACCCTTCCATAAAATATGCTATACATAGGTATAATAGTAGAGAATATAGTAGGTATACATTAACGAAATGATAAGATTTGGCAAAAATTTGCCGTTTTTTTCTCACCCTTCCTCGTTTTTCTCGATTTTTTGTTCCTATCTTTTTACATCTATCAAATAGATATGTATAGATTCAAATAACACTTCTGCGTAGTAGGTGAGCGGATATTAATATAATACTAACCTAATCATAATAATGATCGGAATATTGAGAGAAAAACTAGACGAAAAGAAACGTGAAAAGAAATGAATACGCAACCAAATAGCGTAACGATATTACATACATATATACATGTGTATGCGTATATAAATATATGTATATATAAGCTAATTCGTAAGAATGATTAGGCACTGTATTACATAGTTGTATGCACGCAGCTGATTAATACAATCGTACGTTCGTTCTGAGCGGAGATTCTACCATCGATCGATTGAAGGACGTAATGAAAAATACGGAAAAACAAGAAAAAAAAAACAAAACAAAAAAAAACACGATAAAAAAGCATCGATTAACGAATCTATTATGAACAAGATGGAGCAATTTCGATTAATCACATGCCTATTAATCAAATAATTTTTTATATCATTTTGCTGGTCGTGGATCAAGAAAATTCAACGTGCGGGTGTTGTATTATATTATATTATATTATATTATATTATATTCATGATTAAAATTACAAAGGGATCATCATTTATATTGCCATACATAATTATATGTATGTCGTATAATATAATGTTTGAAAAATTTACTGAAATTAGATAATCCATCTTTGAATGATTGAGGAACGGATTTAGGTCGACGGGCGATAACCTCGCACAATTTTTCTTCTTTTTTTTTTCAACCTATATAATTGTATTACAATTTTTAATAACAATCATTTCTTAAATTGTATATATATATAGGTATATGTAATTAGGAATTTCACGAAGCGGAGGTAATAGATTTGGTTCAAAGCGCGAATTTTCGGAACGTTGAGCGAGAATCGTATTTTTCGTTTTAGCAGTAACAGAAAAACAAAACAACAACAACGACAACAACAAAAATTGAAAAAAAGATACAAATCAAAGAGAAGAATAAAAAATCGTCAACGGAATAGGAAATCGAATGCAATGAATTTATTTGACTGATATTCTTTATATTGAATATATGATTCTTTCATCCGGGTATAATAATAATAATTTTTAATAATTTGTTCTTCGATCGCAATTATTACATCCATATCCACAGCCGTAGTACGCGTTTTTATTTTTTGGTATCAATGAATAATGATTATTACAAACGGAATAGTTATATGAATCATATGCGGACGAAGGATTATCGATTATTGCGATAAATATTTTCTTTTCATCAAATTGAATAAAATCCTCGAGTTTATGCCAATCGCAATAATATATAGCATATATATAAGCGATCCTGTAACTACTATATGACATTTGCACAGATGCAATAAGTTATCTTTCGATAAATGGTGAATTATTATTCAAAAAATTTACCTATACCATAGTGTATGTGTATATATCATATTATCGCAAGGATATTATCCTATATATATATATATATATATATATATATATATATATATACTCGATATCATAATAATAATGATAATCTATACAAGTAGTTAATCGAGTGGATAATTATATAATCAGTCGATGAAACAAAAACCAACAAATTCGAAGAAAAGAATGTTAGAAACTCGATCGTATTTATGAGAGAAAGTGAATAGTATAGAATAGAAATGAAATTGAATAGATCGTGTAAATTACAATATGTTATAGTGTACAAAATTGAAAGAAAAGAAGAAGAAGAAGAAGAAGAAACAGTCTCAATAAGTCACATTATACAATGATAATAATAATAATATAAAGTATACAATATAATGATAGAAAAATTATAGATGAATTTTCACGGTAGTAAAATTACCTACAACAGCTGCTGCAGTATAAATGATTGTGCGGTAATGCGATGATAACGATGATATTATATCTTACATTTATAGTACATCCGCATGACATTTATTATAAATGAACAATATTCAAAAATAAACTGTTATACCTTGATCGTTTCGGAAGTAAACGAATGAAAACGAAACGAAGAAAAAAAAAAAAGAAGAAAGGAAAGGAGAGAAAAGAAGAAAGAAGAGTAGGGAACAGAATTTCACCTTCTACATTGGAAATTATCGCTATTGAGGTCATTTTTTAATAATTCTACCGTAGCAAGTAGTAGCTATACTGCCTAGGGTCCAAAACATTCTACCTATACATACTATGACTATAATTACATGTATAGCGTATATATATATACGTACACAGGTACATACTCAGTTATTAATAAAAGACGCTATTCTCTCGGGCGAAACGAATAGAAATAACAAACAAACGAAAGAAGAATAAAAATCGAAAAATTGTCATTTTTTTTTTAACTGTACTCGAACAATCCGTTTATAGATTCGACATGAAAATACTGGCGGGAATATTACTCGAGGTGTACACACGCATAATTGGGGGAATTGGAATGGAAATGGTACAGCGATGGTTACAGATCGGAGCACGAGATATGTGGCAGAATCGATTCAGGTGAATAAATTTGCGGGTGAAAGTGAAATCGCTATTCAAAATTTAGCCATATAACAATAAGCTATTTTACACCTCATCCATGCGTCGCGAATACAGATTTTTGCGAGCTACAGAGCACCTATTCATTACCTATAAAAAACACTTTCAGGACTATACTCAGTACTGATTTGATAGGCGTATACCTCGATAATGGCACCGCGAGGTTTTACGTGGCTTGCGGGGGAAAAAAGTAGATGATCGAATTGCCTATACGGCTTACATGCCTATAAGTATGTAAGCGGGTTACGAGGATCTGAAATTACTTGAAGAGTTTTTATTCCTGGTTTATAGCCCGCGCGGTGAACTCGCTTCGTGCTTGCGGTTTCCACCGATAGATTTTTTTTCTTCATTGCCGATTATAGGTGTATTGATCTGTATTCCGAGAGTGACGTGTATATACTGCTGTATATGGGAAAAAAGTGGCTGATCAAAATCGTGAATGGATTGTGGAATTCGAAGAGCCGATACGAAAATTTGTAGTTTTCGAGTGAAATCAATCGTCGAAATGTATTCGGATTTTTTACTTAGTTTTTTGCATGTCGCGGAAATTCGCAGACAGGTAAAACTCCCCGGGAAAGATTTTAGGGTCCAGTTTTTTGAAAAATAATCACAGTCTCGCGTTGATTATGTCTCGGTGAGTTTGTTTCCCATACCGTTTGGAATTGCATCGCGTTGCGGTAATCAGCTGTTTTCGTTTCTTCTTTTATTTTCGCTGCACGCGGTTTTGTGCAGCTAACCGAACAAATTACGACAGGATCGGCAGCTCCTACGCAACTTGTATAAGAAAAAACTTCCATATTCGTGTGAAACGAGACGTTGAGAGAACTTACGTAATTAATTTGTTTGTCCCCTCTCTTCATACAATTATCTATGTATACTGTTACAGGTAGAATTGATATAGGTCTGTTTATCTCACGTTGAAATCGTTGTACTATATGACATACTATATTGTAATAATCGTTCAAATTTTCCTCGTTGATTTATATATTATATGTTGAAGATGAATACAATTTCTAAACAACATAGGTTATAATGAAGAGATAAGGGAAAAATAAACGACGGATAAATATTACAAACTCTGTGTACAAAGCTCGACTGTAATAATAATGATAATAATAATTATAATAATGATATTAACGATAACAATAATATTAATGAGAATAATAATATACCGCCCACACTCAACAATTGCTTCATATATAGTAGGCATAATAATATTATAATATATCATAGTTTAGTATAACCCATTTCAATAATTTGAACTGATAGGTATTATTTGGATTATTTATTTATTTATCAACTTATTTAATTACTTATTTATTTGTTTGGTCGTTTACTCTGATTAAACTGTACAGACGACTCTCTTCAATCGAGATATCAATCATATGTGAAATATGCTATACCTACAATTGTGTATTAATTATTCTTCTTATAAACGCCTACTCATGCGAAGAATCTCACGCAGCAAGTAGCGTTCGCGAATCGGCCGAATAGACGGTATGTACACGTAGGTATATACAACGAGGCGCGTTATTACGATAGTTGCAAAACGATGTAATATAACGTATATTGAAAATTTGCAAATTATGAACATTTCGAAAAGTATAATAACGGATTGTGTAACAACACGTTATAAATAACATTCATAAATGCGACATGTATGAATATAATAATTCGGGGATGTATAATTTACACATGTAGGTATAAATCGTTTCGGTCAAAAAGTGAAACTCTATATCGTACTGTAATATCGGTAATCACGTATAATAATGGAGATAATAGTGATGCAGCCTAGAATGTGATATTCCTCGATCTATTTCTATGTATATATAATTAGAAAATTTTTAGCTAATTATTCGATTAATCGACGAATTTTCGGTATGAAATTTGCATACGAATCACGCGATTGTTTCTCCCCTATAAATCCTCGTAATCTATACTTCACTATTATAGAATATAGATTCCGTCTACTATTATTGCTATTATTATTATTACTATCATCATCATTGTACATATACAGGGTGAGTCAACTGAAACTCCGAGAATGGGAGGAGATTAGTCGACGAATTAGGCCCTACCCCTCAGCCAGTCTGGCCAATGTTCAGTATTATATACCAACGTCGAGAAGTCATGAGTGTTAATGAAATGTTGAAAGTAAAATTCAAAGTCTACATGTAGGTAACCGCTGTTAATATGAAACGATACTCAAGATGTGACACCAAAAGAAAGACGACGGCACGAAATTTAAACAATTAGGTTTGTCTTGGCATACGAGAGTCATGTTCACTCATACGCCTAGCATAGTTCACAGTACAATGAATAGACTATTCAGTATGATCAGAGATATTGATTGTATCGGAGCTGTTGGAAATTGTGATTTACTCCTTGACGTATGATACTGAGCATTTGCCTGATCGACTGAAGGGTAAGGCCTAATTCATCAACTAATTGTAAGCTCCTCCCATTCTCGCAGTCTCAATTGACTCACGCTGTATCTAAGTTTTATATTACTTCCAAGTGAATTATACTGCGGTTGTAATCGTATCGAATGACTGTAATTCAAACTCGGACGTAGTACGTACTTTTCGTTGGAATACCATGGCAATACTATGTAATATGAGAAAAGTAAGAATATGCGTAACCCGCGTAACTTTGAACGATTAAATTCAACTGTACAATGATTATAATTACATATAATTCATAATTATACCATACATAATTATCATATATATGTATATAATAATATTGATAATAATCTGCAATTCACAATATTATTGTAGTAACATCAATGAAATAATAATATTATACAGCTGTATCGATCGCGCCGTAGTCAGAGTAGCTGTGGCGTTCTATGTAATATATGAATTCACTCGCTAATTAGCCGATTGATTCGCTAGGAATCAGAGTAATAATATACGTAGACGTGTTTTTGAAAAAAAGAAAAAAAAAAAAAAGAAAAAAAGAAAAGAATAAAGAGGAAAAGGAGGATAGAATTAATATATAATAGTTAACTTAAATCTGGGTCCAAAGAACCCTTAGCGCGCACCCGAAGAATTGCAAAAAGAAGAAAGAAGTGAAAAAATAAGATTAATAAATGAGTAAAGAAAATAACGAAAGAACGGCAAAACGTACCCAAAGTCTGGCCTGTAACGGATATGAACAAAAATTTCCGCGCGGAAAGAATTTTGTGGAAAATCTTCACAGCTGGGAACGTTGAGTGCCTATACTTATGAAAATCACTATTTGATTATACGTAGATAATTCTTAATATACATTTAACCTATATATTCCTTACACATGCATATATATATATATATATATAGCAAGCAATCTGGACCAATATCGTGTATTTTCTAAATTTCGACGAGTTTTCAATATAATAATGATAATAATGATAATAATAATAATAATAATAATAATAGTATATCTTCTCATTCTTTTGAATCAATATTATCGTACGTCGTACCTATACGAAACATTTGTGATTTTGAAAGGAAGAAGAAAAAAAAAGGTCAATTCTGAATACGATATAGCTATTGATATTGTATTAAAAAGTCGGTGTGAAGAATGTATCCGATGTTTTCGAGGATCACCGAGCTCGGCCATGCACCTTCTGGATTCGATGAGTGAAAATTTGAGCGTAACGGGGGAATCGGGAAACAATGATTCTTAAAAATTTCATTCCTCTTCCGGGCCGGAAGTAAAGCGAAAGACAAATTTCGCTCGAATCCGGATGATGGACGGGTCGGGTTCAGGTGGACACTCCCCGCACCCTCGTATAAATTCTTACATGCGAACTATATTGACAGCAATTACACATTATGTAATAGTGAGGATTTTTAAATCTCGCGCAGAATGATATATGAAAGCGAATATTTCTATTTTATTATATTGGAATCTATGACACAGCGTTGACAAACCGGAGAATATAAACTTAGTAACAAAAATTTGTTGAAATTAGCAGGAGTAAGGAACACAATTTCTGTAATCATAAATTATGATAATTAATTAACTAACACCGACGACGCGCACGCGATTGACCAAATCTATATCGACCTTATTTTACGCTACAATCAATAAAAGTTATATTATACAATTGATCGTCATACGAAGTAATAATATGTGAAATGAAACCAAGAAAAAGAATTTATTGTAACCAGCCAGACCAAATTATTCCTATATACTATTATATACTGTAATTGTACTATGAATACTACTGTGTAACTATAATACGTATATTGTAAACGTTATAGTATAGGTATACACACCTATAATCTTCGATTGTTACATTTTTCTGACAAGGCACAATCGGATAATTATACTTGAGAATATTAATTTACGCGAGTTTTTCCTCCTTTTCTTCTTGCCTCCGTACGTATATACTCGTCCTTACCAACGATATGCTGCTTCTACGACGCGGTGTCCTTATCGCGTTTCAGACGAAACGAATTTCAACAGTTCGCGAATAATGTCATTAGAAAGAACCTACGGAAGAACAAAAAATCAAGAAAATCGACAATTTTCATTTGAGATTAATATCGTGCAATAATTTGACGAAATCGCCGGATATATTAAGATGAAGATGAACAAGGAAAAAGGAACCTAACGATTATACTTGAAATCTATATTGTACACGTGTAATATACGATTATACTAAAATACTGTAGGCTTATGTAACAAAAACTCAATCATATCACCGTAGTTGCCTATACTAGCCACTAGTAGTGTCTCGTCGATATTTAATGATATATAGTTACATACATACATATACATATACTATATACATATGTATATATTACCGATGAATCGACCTGTCTAATTATTATATATACTATATAAATAAAAGAATATGAAGAAGAAGAAGAGAAAATAATAACTATAGGCTTTCGGCAGTTTGGAAAATCTCAGCCGCTGTACTTAATAATGAATTATCTTCGTATACTATATACATTATACATAAATAATAAATATACCTATACACTAAAAATAATTCAAACTGCTGTCAGCGTTGATCGGCGAAAATGAAAGAAAAAACAGACAAAAAAATAAAATAAAATAAGATAACGAGTAATCAAATAGGATAAAAAGAACTCCGTTCCTTGCGATTATTATTATTATTATTATTATTATTATTATTATTATTATTATTATTATCATCATCATACTATACCTATGATAACTGATATTTATTGAATAATTTGCTATAATAAATTAGTACATTACATAATTAAACCGCTAGGAAATAATAATAATAATAATAATTAATATTTACAACAACAATATACATACATATATATATATCACGTATATATGTTTATACGTGAGTATGTATAAATAGATATATCTGATATCTGCATATAATTAATGATATAATATATAAATACACAATTTGTCAAATATTGTAAATTTGTGACATCATTCCCTTATATCATATAATAATTAATTAATTATAATCAATCAATGAATTATCTAGAATAATATATTATCATTATATGAAGGTAAATAGTAAAAGTTCAATATATTATACTACGCTAACGTGATTACTATATTATATTATATTATATTATATTATATTATATTATATTATATTATATTCTCCTCAAAGTTATAGTATATATCTACATCGTTTTCTATGTTATTATTGTTGCCATCATTGCCATTGTCATTATGATTATTATAACCATTGGCATCTGACAACTATCGTCATCGTCATTATCATTATTATGTATCGAATTCATGATTTTTATCCTCTCTGTAGCACGCACGCTTCTTCCGGCCCCCTGCACCCACGTACCTACCTATTCGCCATGAAGCGCTATATTTCTCGATCTCACTTTTAGCCCGGAGCGAAATAAGAGAGAAATAAAAAAATGGAACCAGAGAGAAAGCGGGGGGAAAAAAAAAACAAAAAAACAACAAGAATAAGTAAAGCCGTAGAAGATTTGTTTCCGAAAGAAAAATAATAAAGAAAAAGTTATAATTGATAATTGTTTGCCTTTGTAAAAATGCAAGTCTCTGCACGACTGCGGCACGGTTAGTTTCTTGAGTTTGTTTTGTTCATCATTTTGTCAAATGATCATCCTATAGATTTTTCAAATGGTGGGCCGATATATTTTTCACTATAGCTTCCGCTCGAACCGCGTGTGGATAGAAGAATTCGTTATACCTACAAGCATCACTTGTCTCTTGCGATTTACGTCAATTAAAGTGCGTCGTATGCACTCATTTAATGAGCTTTCATTGATAATATTATCGTTGCTGTTCACTATTATAAATTGAAGGTGAAGCAGCGAACGTGTCAACTACGGTCAAATATATCAGAGTGCGTTTACACGATATACTTAATATCGTTTCATCGCCGAGTATTTGATAATAATTTGCGTACGGTGACGTTAAATTTATTATAAAAGTGGTGTATGTACCTCGAACTATTGTCCAGGTACGCGCACGCATACGTACGTGGACGCCCCGTGCGTCGCGGTCGCGGTCGCGGCGTTTCGCAGGCTCGCGATCTATGGCGACATAATAATACACGAACGATGCGCTTTGAATGAGAAACTACTGGTGGATATTAAATATGCGAAGATGAAAAGAAAAGAAAATAAAGAGAGCTAACCGTGTTCGAAATCCATTTAAGGCAATACCGCTCGGTAATAAACATTTATTATTTAAACATTATGCTCATAGGCTATAATTATTAACTGCGAAACACCTTCCCTCAACGTTTCGGCGCAAAAGTCATATGTACAAGTGTAACTGTAATCTTCACGGTTCTTCGAGTTACGTCAACGCAAAGTAGAATTAATGGCCATAAATCATCATGTGGAAATATATATGAAATATCGAGGATGAATTGTTATTATTATTATTATTATTTATTTACTTGTATTGGTAATGGGAAAGGCGCGATGATACGGTCTACAAAACAAAAGTCCTACAGCAAATATCGTGCTGAAGTTATATAACGAAGATTCGTAGAGAATTTTGCCCGGAAAAAACTTGAATGCTGCGATGGGCGATACAACGGGCTGGGAAAACAGGGAGAGAATTATTATTTGCCAATTGCTATGAAAGTATCGTGAATTTTCCTATTAAATTCTCTTCGTGATATGAATGGAACATTTGAATCCGGCGAAGGCGTAGACCCTATACAGGGACGAGACCCACTCACCCTTTGCAAAATGAAAACGAGAATAACTCCAACCTTCGATCAGAGTGGAACATATGAAAAACCAATCATATTTCGTATTGCGAATTTTGATATACGATCTATCAATCTTCGACAGACATACGCAAGCAATTGCCAGCTCGTTCAAATCTCTTCACTCCCAACGTATTGCGGTGAAAATATTTCACCGGTTCCTGGTAAATAAACGAAGAAATTTTTCCAAATTATCAAAAATCTACAGTATATTTTGATTAGGAAAATATTCACATGTATGTGTACATACGGGGGCCTCGATTGATAATTGGAAATGTACCCCCAAAAAATACTTCGGTTTTGTTGAATATGAATTTTTTTAAATGGTTCAAGTATCGAAAGTGTTATTTATCCATCCAAGGTTTCCTATTCCATTCTGTCACTGAATTATTGCGTACCAATACTCAACTCGTTTGTGATGGATGAAAGTCGGTTGATATTTGTATTCGAATACGCAAGTAGAGTAAGTATTCCGGGATTTCAAAAATTCGCTCGTCGATCACGATGATTTTTCTGTTCCGAATTGTAGATCACAAAAAATCTCGTGCTGCTGGGAAATTTGAAAGTCTATCAACTTCTACGGCCGTCATACCAACGCCACTCCGCAGCTGTTCAACATTGTTGGACGTTCAGCAATTTTACATATGTATACAACCACCTCATAGTTAATTGAAAAAATACACGAGGCGTGCTTATGCTTATGGCGAAGTAAGTACGTGCGGATAATTTAAGTAGACAACTGAATCTAACTAACGCTCGTTATTTTGACTCGCCAGATGCCACCTCCGCGGTTTTAACGCTACGC
The DNA here is from genome assembly GCA_963170745.1 of Phymatocera aterrima. Lineage (NCBI taxonomy): Eukaryota > Metazoa > Arthropoda > Insecta > Hymenoptera > Tenthredinidae > Phymatocera > Phymatocera aterrima. The sequence goes on from OY720668.1 coordinate 1,661,455, forward strand.
GTGTTCCATGGTTTGGAGTAATTCCGACGAGCGGCAGATTGCAGACAATTTTCAATGAGAGGATAGTGAAAAATTGACGAAATCCGATGAAAAGTGGATAAATTTTAACGGATCTTCTTTTTCCGTAACATCCGAGCCCACGGTTGAACCGAAATCACGATTATTGTACTTCAGAAAACCTGATTTCGGGTGCGTCCCTGAATCGCGGTACACCTGCTCCTCGGCTTATAACCTGTCCTGAGACAGTCCAGGAGTCCCTTAGCCGCGTTTACTACCTCGCGGGGTTTCCACGCAGCTGTAACGGTCTTCTTATCTCTCTGTCTTACTTCGTTTGCCTCTTATTTCTTACATCTTTCCTCATCGCCCAACCTAGGCTCACCGTTCGTGTCCTTCTGTATGCAATGCATACTTAGGTATTTATGAATGTGCGTGTGCTATACACAAACCTATTCTTAACGTCGCGTCGTGGCCATCCGAGGCCAGAATGAACGCGTTAGGCCGGGTCAGACCTCAGATTATCTAGATGGACGTCAAACGCCCACTATACTGTCCCTATAGCTGACTTATATGTATGTACGAAGGAGATTTAAATTTCGTAACAGAATCTTGTGTATAGTCATTATAATGTGTCTAGGTATATGTACGGTTTCGATTCTGAACACGAACGCGGGTACATGATTTTCGACATGGGAACCGGAAATCATTTAAAAAGTAGACCAAAACAATTATCCACAATTGTCGATCTCCTTCGATTATGGGAGAGTAAAATTTCAATTTTTCTGAATCGTGTTTCCAGCTGTTCGGAATTGCCAATTGCGTGTTTCGGAGCAGCCTGACTGAGTTATTAATGAACGCTGACATTATGACATATATTCCTCAAGAACTCATTGAAAGGCAAAAGAGGGCCATAGGTCATGTCAAAACTCGGAACTCCCGTGGTGCTTTTCGTGAGCCGCATACAACAATCGAGGAATATAACGCACAAAGACGAGGACGATGAGTTATAGGATGAAATGCAACGAACGCTCAAAGGTGGAAGAATATTCCAGCCATGGATGGTACAATTTGTTAGAAAATCATCATGCCCTGTCTAATGGTCGTTGGGTACAAAACGTTACTAATCCACTCGTTAAATCGTACGCCCACGTCATTCTCTCAGTCATATTACGTTTAGGCGAGTATGGAGTCTAAAATCCTGGTCCTTCCTCAGTTACCCAACAGCTGCTATCGCGCGAATCGCACGGTCTGGCTAATCGTTGATTGAACAGTGTGGAAGGTGAAATTTGGGGAATCCCAGGGATCGTCAAAAATAAAAATTCCCTTTTCAATCGAAAAACTCGGCCCAAAATTACGAGGATAGGGAATTCCAGTGAGTACAGAACCTTATTGATATGCCCGGAGCCCACTTGACGAGCGCTTTGGTGATCGTGTAAACCTGGAATAATCTCTCTCTCTCGAGAGAGAGGGACAGAAAGGGAGAGAGAGAGAATAGGAAAATCATTACGATAACCAGATTAATTAAAACTATAAGCACGCGAGAAGAATTTTATCTGATTATAAAACTGCTGTGAGAGTTGTAATAGAATAATGAATTACTGTTTTAAAATATGATAAATCTAGTAGCAACTTCTACAGGAAGATTGATACGAACCTGTTGCCCAGAGGTTATTTGAAAAGATTATTGGAAAGTGGTTAATTAAAATCAAAAGATAGATTTGGTAAGTAACTTGACAGGTTGTTTCGTACAACTATGAGTTATAACCGATGAATTACAATCCTGTTCACCTATATATTCACCTCCGACTCTAATTACTTGAGTCATTTTTTAACTCGTAGTCATTTTTGCCCACTCAAATTTAATACCTATTCGATTAAAAAAACGTGAAAACAAGACTGAGATGGCGGTGAAGCTGAAGCTGGAGATGAATTCGGACGCACGCGCGTATACATTACAACTGGACATATGAGTATGTAGTATATAGAAGAAATGGAATGCTACGCGGAGGGACACGCCTTAATTGCATTTAATTAATCAACCAAGTTGAGCCCGCGAACTTGAATCTCTTTCTCGATTCGAGAGCGCGAGGAATCGAGGGTCCATTGATGAACGTCCCGGTGGTCAGATTCGACAGTGTTGTCACTGTCTTTCGCCCAGAAAACCGTCTTCAAGCGTCGCCCCCTCCGTCCTGCGGAGAAGCACAGCTTCTTATTGTTAGTCAAGGCGCACGCCGCGAACGGATTCCGGTTTTCTTCGATTAAAACGCCGCTCGAGAATTATGCCTTCCGGTGGCGTCTCTTCTTCTTCTTTCGTTCTCCTACTTTTTATATCTTTTATTCCTATCCTCTTCCCCGATCCTCCTTTATCCTCAAGTTTCTTTTCCAACACTTTTAGGCAACTGCTACCCTTTTTTGTAGAATCAAACCAACCTATCTTTCAATTTTGAAAACAATTTTTTTGAATTTGATGCCATTATCTCACACGATTTGGTATTTCTATTGCTCACACCCAAATAATTTTTGGTACATAGATCGTCACTGATCATCCTTTGTTACTCGGAATTTTTCGTTACAGGATATTTAGCAGAACATAATGAACCTCGTACCACATAATCTTTACCTCTTTTTATCCACATGGCATAATCCTGTTTTTCTCCTTTCATACCGGACGCGGAATAGCTGCTGCCTAGAATCGATCAAGTATTCTGAGCGCATTGTGTCAATTCCAGTTTATGTACCCGATGATAAAAGGAAAGGAAGAAAGAGTGGGAAGGAGAGGAGAGGGAAGAAAGAATGAAAAAGACAAAAGAAAGAGGAAAAAAACAAGATTTCTTTTTGTATCAAGCGCCGTTTGAGTTCATTCACAAACTCGTTCTTATTGCGGGAGTCTATGGAGTATAGAGAGTACAGGGTAAAGAAATTTACACTTTTCCAAAGGCAATGAACTAGGAGGAATCTCATTACGACTAATTAATCGGTTTAAATGATCGTAATAATTCAGTGGCAATGCCCTCCATGACTATAAACCTCTAAGGGGGGAAAAATCGAATGAAATAACCAAACGGAATGGGATATATAAGGGAATTGGAGGGAGTAAGAGAGGGAGGGATGCAGTCGATCGATACGCCAATAATCGTACGGAGAGATGGAACCTCTTCTTCGAATAGAATATCGTTTGTCGGCGGTCAGTCTCGATTGAATCACGTTATGTTAAGTTCCAGGGTTAGTTTAATCTCACTCAGTCACTTTAGTCTCCAGTCTCTTCATGCCAACCTACTACGCCCGCTTTTTTCTGTATTCTTTTTTATTCTCCTTCTTCTTTCTCCCAAATCAATCAGAATCTTCTGAACGATTTGAGGTTCCGCAGTTTAAAAGAAAAATAGCATGCCAGCCAATTCTACCTTCTCTCGGTATGGGTGTAGGAATGTTTTTGAGAAATGTAAGTTGTGAATCGTAAATTTCCCTCTTCTGTTCGCTTAAACGCGCATTGCAGGGGACTGCAAACTCTGGCCACGAGAGATAGATAGAATCATTGCAGAATGTAACTTTGATCAAAGTGGATAGATAATAAATTAAAACCCGTTTTAACTGCAGCAAGAAAAGGAAATCGTATTTCTCTACTAGAGTCGTTAATTGCACCGTGTTTATACCGGAGTGGAATACGACTCGACAATTAGTTATGCAAATGAACGTGGCGAAACCGTTGTACCTACTTACGGTCAAGTATTCACCTCGATATAAATTGCTAGGAAATACCTGCGCCGCTTTACCTATATTTTCTTGATTCTATTACTTCTATGAGAAATTCTGAAATATTTTATACCGAACCCGTAACTCTTGAGATGTTAGGTCTCAGAAGATTTATGCAGCGATGTTCAAGCGAGAAAATCAATGTCCGACAGTCTTTCTTCCTTTTTCCTCTACAATGCACCCGCGGAGTCCGGTTTTATTCTATAATATAATCTAGTCTCTATCCCCTAGCCCCTAGGGAGACGATTAACCTATGAGAATTGCAATCGGTCAGAGAATTTGCTCGTGCTAAGATCCTGGTTCTGCGATAGTCCGCGAGCGCGAGACAAATTGAAGTTTTTCACCGACGAACCTGTCCGCTGTAGTCCTCGACCCCGGATCTTCCACCTTCTTGTTGGGCTGTCCTCCTCATCCTAAGATACCGTCTCTCCGCGATCCTGTTTGCTCGCTCCTTCCCACCATGCTGCATATAAACTCCGTGAACACCGAACTCACCAGAGAATATGGAGAATGATTTTAATATTTTCTACGAGATGATCATATACTCTCTTCCTACAGACCTACTCGGTTCCAGTATTAAATTTCATACCAACGCGGTTCGGAAAAAAGGAAATTCGACGTTTTTTGAATTTTATCTGTAGCTGAAGGAAATATACCTACATGTATCAGAGATACGATGAATTTATTTTTGCCTCAAATGACACCATTTTTTATGGTAATGAGGAGCCTGCGTTATGAGATCGAAAGTATGACGTTAACGATAGGGAATGCAGCCCAGGGGACGATGTTGATCTCGATGTTTGAAATGTTTCATATGCTTACGCGCGGCTTTGTTCTCTGCAAGGCAAATGACGTTTATCAACAAAATAGAATTAATGGAAGAAAGACAGAAAAATATGAGGATAAGAATATTGAAGAATTTTTTTTGCCAAGACTCGTCGTCTAACGCGCGATCCTTAACTTCCCAGGCCCTGCCAGGCCCTCTGAGGACTCTGGTGACCAAAATTCCTCTTTTTTCTTACAACTCTGAACGCGGTGAAGCCGTATTAGGAAACCTGCAGTCATTGTACCGTGCAGCAGAACCCGCATCGTTCGGCTACGCTCAACCGATATAACCAGCCAAAAACATTCGCAAATAAGAAGAACAACAAAATTACAAAAGTAAAATATCATCTCCCCCAGCCTCCCTCTCTCAAACTCCGAAGCAGCCTGCTGCAACTATATGTTATCTACAACAGTTTCATTCTCATACGCAGACTCAACGATTCATTATTCGAACCAGTTATTCGAATCCTCTGCATTTACAATTGAACCAGTTGAAATGGCCAAAATCTATTCTAAAAGAACAAGAACCGCGTCAACTTGGAATTAGGTCTAGTTTTGTATTTTTTGGTTCCGTGAGGATTGAATTCAATTCAGAAACAGGTCGAACCTCGATTGAATAAAGTTTGACGATGCTATGTCTACGTCTTGTAATTTTAATATCAGTGTAACGTCTTGAGTTGAACTCTCGGATGGAACTGGAAGGGATAAAAACCCGTCAAGGTGAGCCGGAGAGAGGTGCGTGCGTGAATGGGCGTATGCATGAATGGGGGGCCCTTCGTCTTACGCACTGGGTGCGTTTGGAGTCACGGCACGACCGCCTTTAGCCTTTAGCCGTACGTGTGTGCATCAATGGAGCCGAATAAGAGATCGCGGTGTAAAACGGTTAATTATAGTATAACCGAGAGTTCTAATAGATGGCTCGGGTACAGCAATCGATCCTTCCATTTCGTAATATCTATGATAGATCCGACTGCGGCTTGAAATTGAAAGAAAAAAATCAAATGAAATCGTTCATTAACTCGATTGGTACCTAATGCCAAGATCGTTTGACAACCGATTTTCTACCTACTTGCAGACGTCCTATCTTGTTGTACGCAACGATTATCAATTTTCAACGAATAAAAAGAACGGACACGAGACAAAGAAATGGAAGATCATCGTTTTACTCATAAGATACTCCAACGCTTCACTAGTGGACAAACAATCGCGATTAAAAAATAATGACTTATACTCCGATGGTTTTTGTACATGTGTAGAGGCACTGTGCCTGTGCAACCGTTATAGGAATGTTATAATTGACTATTTGTTCATCAATGGTACAAAAATAACGATTACCCACCTGATCGAATACCGTTCGCTCATGGAGTTAGCTATGTCATGGCAAAAGAAGAAAAAGGTATCCAGCGGAGGTGTTGCAAATGGTATATTGAATAATGATAATGAGAATAATGGTAATGGTAATGGTAATAATCGTTACGTCTAAACAACGAAGTGTGGTTGCGGTGGCAACTGGCGACCAAACCCACGCAGCAATATGAGCACAGCAGCAATCTTCTACATCAGTTGTATATACGTACAGTTGCATAACGTCCGTCTGGAGAACAGACAAGCTATCCCTACCATGCTTGAGAAAGAAATTACTTTTACGGAGGAATAGTTGTTTGTTTTAGGAAAATTTAACTTCACTGTAATAAATTATAGAGAAGTTTGGAAATGTTCTGTATAACAATAGATAGGGCTTTCATGGAGCTTTTGAAATTCGTTATTATATCGTACATAATAACGATATGTTTTTATTATTCTGTGATGTAATGTGCATAGTGTTGCGTTAGGGGTATGTCGCAGGTCTAATGAGAGATGATACTGGGAAGAAAGATACTAGATAGAAGGAAAAAAATATATTTTTTTTATTATACCAGGTATAGTACGGGGACGGTTTTTGATAGTAAATATTACATTTTTTATTTATCATAACGTATAATATATGTATAACATAAAGGCGGTCGTCCGATGGTAAAACTCGGTTTTCTCTTTATTCAATTTTCTTTCCTTTTTTCGTTTATTCGATTACAACAATATGTAGGTATGCCCCCCGCACTTGGGATTAAAGGACTTACGTATAGAATTGAGTCTCATTTTTTATCATAGTTCAGATTTAGAGAATTTTGCATAGATTTCCGAGACAATGTATGATTGCAGAAAGCTAGATTATTGATGAGGCTGAAGTTGATAACGTTATTAAGTTCAGAAAGTTTATCTCGTTATAAACTTCAGTCTCATCATTATTGAGCTTTATTTCCCTGTTTCCCTGTTTTATCGCGAAATGAAGTTTAGAAAAGATCGGCCGGTGGATGGGACTGTGAGAAGTACGAGGGCAACCGCGAGTCAACCAGTGTATACATATATCTGCGTGTATATATGTATATGTAATATTATGAAAGTATATATATATATATATAAGTATATATATATATATATATATATGTAATATATGACAATAGTAGAACGTAATAATGTTTGATTTAACAAGAGTATAAATAAGACTAGATTTCGTTAGACGGTATTAAATAATTAACATGATAATTTACAAAATTTGATAACAATAAAATTAATTTATTCTTCTCCAAATTATCACTTTTCATTCTCACAAATGCAGCTTTCGTTTTTATTTTTCACTTTTACTTATTTTGCATTATTTTATAATTATTTTCATATGACTTCGCATCTACTGTCATGATTGCACAATACTTCACATGACAATTACAATGTGAAGTGTTCAATTAATTTGGCTAAAAACATAAATAAAACTTTTCTCCTTTTTTACTTGCTTAATTACTTCAGGAAACTCATCCTTTCTCTAGGATAGTGTATTCTATACCTACTCACATAAAAATTGATCTTTCTCTCCGTTCTTTCATATGTATATAGATCACAACGCAATTACACATTTCCTGGCAATCGAATATCATACCTATACATATGTATAAGCGCGTAGAATAATTACACATGTCATATAAGCTTTATGTATTTGAGTCTCCTATCTTTGGCACGTAAAGTTTAAACATCCGGCAGTGCTGCCATGTAATGAGCCTCCGCCGCACAGGCCACGCTCTTAAAACTTTGAATAATATAATAAAAAAAACATTGAAATGAAAATGAAAATTTTACGTTAATTTTCAACGCAACTGCACCATATCCATACAAATGTAAATGATCAATTATGTACAGAAGATATTATAGTTTCACTCAGTTTTGTGTATTAAATGCACTATGATGATGATGATGATGATGATGATGATGATGATGATGACGACGATGATGACGATGATAATGATAATGATGCACGATATCGTCAATCTCACGATTTAATATGAAAGTTCTTTTTTTTTGTTCGTTTTGTACCTGCTCTAAGAACAGCTGCGCATATATTTACGAGAATAAGAATAACACTCTCAAGTATCTCTCTTAATTATGAATCATTCACTTTGACAGATCGAAAGAAGCTCCTTTAACCATAAAAAGAAAAAAAGGAGTTTTCGACTGCTGCAGCAGGTTTTTTTCTCTGTTTCAAAAATCGATCACTCAAAATCGAAAATATTCGGATTCGATCGATAGAAAAGAAGAAATCACGAATGACAATTCAACCCAATTTTGACCTCGTTCATTCAAGTAAGCGGCAATGACTGCGGTTCATCCAAAATCGCTGGTGGAAGCTCGGCAATGCCAGTAGGTAAAACATGGGATCCAATAATGGGTGATCCTCTATCGACATCGCCCTCAACTTCGGTTTCTCCTTCAGCACCGGTAAGCTCTCTGACATTACCGGGAAGGTAATCTTTCCAGCTCCTGAATAAATACCTAGTGAATTTTCTTAGCTGTCGAAATTTGCAGTAGGTAGCACCCTCGGCAGATTCAAGCTGCTGTGTTTGTATCAAGAATCCTTTCTCCTTAAAAGTTTGCTCGAGTTTTTCCCTCTGTAAAGATTTCCTCGTCTTCCTTTTCCTCCTACCGTCTTCTGGAATAGGTGGCCTCTGACCAGGCGGAGGTATCCTCTCTCCAGCAGCGTTCAAAAATGCACCAGCCGATGATCCAGCCTGTCCAGCAGGCTGCTGAAGAGCTTCTCTGGGAAAGAACTCATAACCCCTCATACTTTTGTCCCCGGTCCCACTGTAGTATCGAAAATTACCACCCGAGTCAACCGACAGACTTTTCTTCTCCTGTAAACTCGGTTTTGCACCGCCGGTAAACTTGAATTTACAAATACTAACTTCAGTCGCAGGGTTATTATTATTCTCAGTTGGCATCGGGGGAATAAATATCGCAGATCTCTTCCTCTTTGTTGGCTGACCGTGATTCCCAACAGGACCGCCTCTCTTCGGCCTAGGAGATTCAGCTGCGGTAACAGGCTGTTGAATATTCGGTGTGGTCGCTTGTGGTGGCGGTGGAAGTGACGGCGCAGAAGAAGCCGGCGAAGGTGTAGACGCTGGTGACTTGTTGTCCTGGAGCATCGAGTAGATTGATTTTGGTACGATTTTTTGTTCTTTTGTTGAATTTTCCCCCGTGAGAAGACCTCCGTTGTCATTCTGCGCCATTTTCTGATAGTACAAGAGCTGAGACTGCAACGCCATAGGGTGGATGAATACTCCGGCGTTTGGCCAGTAGACGAATCCCGGATTCGGACCGATTACCGACTCGTTCAGGTTATTGTTGGTGCTATTGTTATTGTTGTTGTTATTGTTATTATTTACAGGTGCATCGATCGTCCGCGGAGTTTCAGAACTTTCGATAGGAGAAGAAGCTCCCAGACATTCAACCTCTTCGCCGTCGCTAGAGCCTTCGCTTTTAACGTGACCGGACTCGTAAACGTTACCGTGTTTCCTCAAGAGACGTATTTTCAATTGATTCAAATCTCTGATGCAGAGGTTCAACGGTTCTTCTTGTTCTGTTAATTTTTGATTGTCTGTCACTGGGTGGTTGTGACTCCTCTTTGATTCTTGCGTGAGTCTTTTTTCCAAAAGACTGCTTATCCTGTTCTGGATATCTGTCCTTTGGAAAGATACCTGGGCAGGTTGATCTCTATTCTCTAATTTTATCCTCGGACTATTCAATTGCTTTCGTTCTTCCAGACCAGGCGTTCCCGGTAATATCGTCCCATAGTTTTTATAAATCAAATGACATATGTCAGCCTTTTTCGGCTTTCTCCCTCTCCTGGGTTTACTGTTATCCAATGTTATTTCGCCCATGTAAGGTAGGTCGGAATATTTCATCGGAGGTCGAGGTGCCGGCTGTGTTTGTTGAATATTTTGATGCTGCGAGTGCGAATGTTGATGTTGATGATGGTTATTCATATGAGAGTGTTGATGAGGATGCGGATTAGGATGAGATTGGGGTGTCGAGGTTATAACTGACCGCCTTGAACCGGGTGCTTGACTGCTGAGTCCAATTGAATTCTGACCCGATGCCGGCGGACAAAGCTCCTGCTGCATTGCGGCAATCCGTTGTAACCAGCCATGCACATCGGCTATTGGACTTGGGGTTGACGTTGAAGTTGTTGGAGCTGGACTAGGTGCCATGGTCTCCTGCACTGGAGTTGGTGGCGAGTTTAACGCCTCCTGAGCAAGAGCTGCTTCGTAATGGTCCAGGTACTCGGGTGGCAATGCTTGGTGATGGAACTTCAGCTTCCATCGTGACTTCCTACGACCCCGACTGTAATTCAAAGAACGATACCCTCAAGAAGCCGAACGCTACATAGAAATCACGGTATATCTTTGTGTCGACAGAATTTCAACGGGGACAACAAGTCAATGAAGATACGTGCACACAAGTTAATTATATAATCCTCATTTCGCGAAATGCGTCGATTACTGAATAAGAAGGAGGAGAGGAAAACAAGAAGAAAGAATTGTAGAAATACGCGCGAAGAGACATAGGGGAAACTTGCAACCGGTCGTATTGAATGCACCAGTTCTATCACGTGATCACATCATCGAACCGGTCGAATCAATCAGCTTGCTCGCTCAGCCAAGAATGAAACGAAGCAATCTCACCTGGGCCTCGCCCTGCTGCTAGTGTCCTGGGTGGGTTGTCCGTCCGTTCTCCCCATCATCGCCTGGGTCTGGACCTGGACTTGTCCCGGCCCCCCGATGGGCAAGCCGCTTTGAACGGCATGCGTCTCGGCCTGGGGACTGTTCGTTGATTTGTTAAAAGAGAAATAATGGTGGGCGAAGCACGGTGCTGGAGCGGAGTTGAGGATATTCTGCCGGAATGTGACTGTAATTAAGTTCTCGACTCACCTTGACGAAGCTCTCCCTTGTTCACGGTCTTCTTCTTCCTGTGGTTCCTGCTTCACCGCCATCTGACTATTGCAAAATGACTCTAAAGGACTCCCAAGTTGCTGGAGTGGATGTTGATGATGGGTTTGATGCTGCAGCTGCGTTTGTTGATGGGATATTTCTTCCGTTGGGGTCCCGGTGTCTATCCCCGCAGACGTTGCTCGAGGGGCGACTTCCTCGGTCTGCATAATGCCCCCTGAAAAACAGAATACAAACAAAAAACCGTATATTTCAACTTTTCGCATCTTCCCGATATACAAGCTGGTTCATTGAGCAAATCTTCAAACGGTATGAGAAACCAATGCGAAATCGGTCGCCTATCCTGTAGACAGGTTGAACAGATGATTTTCAAATGTGGAAGAATCATCATTTGTCTCGAGGTCTACTATCTGGTAATCTCTGATTTATCGTTCAAAACAGATGTTCCTATGGCTAATCCATGAAGCCTATCGAACATCACGTGTTCGTCGACCAATTAATCCGGATCGGTACTTAAGGGATTAGATATTGGAGGATTGAGCGAGCCTAAACTCTGGGACATTGTGGACTCAGGAGGATCTTGGGTCCACAGAAAGCATAGGAATTCATAAAAGAACAATAACAACATCTGATTGTGAGTTCAACCGAATACCAAGCCACTGTCCCTGTCCTGCGTCACATGGCTAGTCCGCAATACAACGGGAGACAAAAGACCATGGGGATTGAGATTGGGTCGAAGGATGTAGATGGCATTGCCGGTACCAGTACCTCAACCGCCACTACTGATACTCCGACGGATAAAAATATTCTCGGTTCGAAAATAGCCCCGTAACATAGTACAGTTCTTTGCTGCTTAAGCCAACATCCTTATGCCTAGAGAGATGTTAAACATGCGCGTGCTCGAGAAACTGCACACCCGCAACTTGTCCGCCTTAATTGGTATTTCTTGGTCAAGTTTCGCGCACCGCGCATAGAAATCCATTTCCATTATGCTCCGCTGTCTTCTCGATCGAATGTTTGCAGAGCGATAATAGTTACGTGATTAAATCAACGAAGGAATTCCAAGTGACTTGATACCGACTTTTCGACAAACTTTTCATACCTCTTTCCATTTACTTCGTTTCCACTGTCGCCGGCGAGTATGATTTTTCATCTCCTCAGCTTCTCGTTTCGTCATGCATATTGCACTTGGCGAAATGATTCGATCTCAGCGCTTGTTAACTGGTACGTATACCAGATTTTCAAACGATCAGAGATTTCGCGCCGATGCGTTGTGTAATGGACCGAATCTCTAGTGTTATGCAAGGAAAGATATTTCTTGAAGAACCTACATAACTTTACGTATATTATTTACATATTTTCAGCCATGGCGTGGATAGCAGCTATGTGAGTATCTATATCGCGGAGCTATTCATCGACAGAACCTCGCGTATACGATTGCGACTGAAAATGATGTAGGTATGGATGTACTAATTATGCCTCTTCAAACTCAGGCACTATTTATGACATCAACAAGTGACTCACGTGATGGAACCGATCTTGTATATAGTCAATTGTCTGTAAATAGACTCTGACTTGTACAAAGCTCAACACCTAATCGCAAGTTATCATTGTGAAGCGCAATTTTTCTTTCCCATATTCGCCATAGTGATAATTGCAGAGTTTTTAGATTAATATTGTAACACGGTGTCATCGTTGTGAGCAAGCTGATTCATTACATGCGATAAAAATCTGCGTAGAAAGTGTTATCGCCGCAGCAGCCTCGCTCATATTGCTCATATCTTTTTCATCTTTTCTCTCGTTTCCTGGACTCAACTCACTGCCGGAATCCGTCCGACTGACCCCCAAGTTCTCATTAAAACCCGATTATAGAATGTTACAAGCGGAATGATGCAGGCGCACGTAACTACAATTTATTTTTTGGCTATTTTTAGTGCTTGGCGTAGCGCCACTATTTTCGGCTCTCTCAAATTTCTCACTCCATATTTGGAATTATGATGATGCTTTGAAATCTATCGCTCTTTATTCTCTCGCTTTGCGAATGCTCACTCTTCGTAAGGATTATGAAGGAATTCGCGTTGAATCAGGAGACGTTTCAAATCTGGATATACCTAAACTGTCCAATTATTATCATATACGCAGGAGGTGTACATCGATCACATGTCATATAGATTTACGCGATATGAAATCGAAAAAAAAATGAATTTTGATTTCAACTTTTCAATGAGCGCCCCAGTATTCAAATATTTATGAGGTTGCATATGAATGTCAAAGAAAATGACAGAAATTCAGTAATTCAAATCAATTGAATATGAATATATAGAGTCGGAATGAAGAGAGAAATGGAAATGTGAGTAGGAATTTTCCCCTACCAAATAAAAATCAAGATAACCGGAATGATAATAAAAGACACGAGAGTTGTTAAAGCCTGAATTAATTATCGTAATCTCCAGCGTGGATCTGTGGTCTAAATTAAGCAGCGGTCATTAAGTCTGACGTCAGCCGCAAGTGTATACTGATAAACTATAAATCAAAATAATTTCTTGTTTTTTGTTTTCATTGAATTTGAAGACAGTTTACTACAATTTTACTTCTATCCAATGATTCTTCTCCCGCTTACCTGTTATAGGAAAATTACTTTCGGGCAACATGAACACGATATATTATCACGTTTATCGATTATATTATTCAAATTCAGTTATAATTGTCTCGATGACTCTCGTCTCAACACATGCTGATCGTCGATTTCAATATATTATTATGATACGCGAATATTATTCAACGGTATTACTTCTTTATCGAAATTTTGAACAATTTTAATATACATAAACAAACGTAATATCTGAAGCACTTTTATTATAAGATTATCACAGAACGGGTAAAAGAGACAATTTCTTTTGCTTTTCCATTGATTTTGTTTCCTGCGTTACGAAGTTTTCCCTCGAAGGGTGTCCTATACTTTTATTTATACAGATTCTTCGGAACCACCATAAATTTTGATACGCGGAGAGTATAAGGCAGCGCGCACGCGTGGTTTCATCAAAAAGACACGTGGCGTGGCAGCTTCCCCCTTGGTGGAGGAACAAAGTGACTTTAGACCGTAGGGTTTTGAAGCACTTTTGGCACTGTTCGCCTCTGGGGCGGGCGACGACCAACCCTGGCGTCACGGATGCCCGACGCCCGACGTCGCGGCGCTGGCGCGAAGGCGCGGGAGTAAATTCTCAATTTGGGCGGTTGGAAATTCGAGATTGCCCCATATCGGGACGTCGGGACGTCGCGCCGTCGCAGAGGTGTTCGGGTAATAGCGGCGGGAGGAGAAAAACGTTTGCTGTATTCCTGCAGCCCGCTATGCGACGGGTTTTGTAGGTATATTTAAACACCCGAAGAAACTGGCGCAGGCGCCCCTACGTACTAGTTTCACGCACGCCGGAATGGAATTAATGTTTTTCCTACTTAAAGTTCAGGAACAACTTTGCCCCCCCCTGCGCGCATTCCCGGAGCCAACAAACCAAATCTAGGTATCATCTTACACCCCATGATTTCCTCCACCATTTTCTCTTGTCATTCTTTATCACAGTCGCGTTTTTCGCGATTCTTCATTCAATTAGAATTACGTACAGCCTCATCAATCTGAGAACGGCTATTGAATGGAACTCCTCTCCCTCCAGCATTAAATTGACGTAAAGCGCGTATCTGAAATTTAAAGAAAAGAGTTTCGAGATTCCCGGTGAACTGTATAGACTCACGAGAAGAGGGCGGATCGAATCATTGATTGAGTAAAACGAGCTTTCCATCCTCAATGAAAACCGGAAGATACGAGAATAGCCATAGCCCGTGTAGCCATGAAAATAGGTACGTATAAATCTTCCGAGCTTATAGACTTTCGAACAGACGCGAACAGAAATACGTTAAACGATCGCGTTGATATTTCTGAATTTGTCTTCATTGCGAACTTCACCGAAAGTTCAATAAGAACAAAAAGGATCGTCGTGGCGCCATTGGTGTACGCTCGTTTTACAATTGTCCATGCATTTTGCACAAATTATTTTTGAATTCAGTCGCTGTCTTCGCCCAGCAAGATTTCCTAATAATAGCCAATTTTTTACAGTCCCTTCGGACACGGTGTCCGCAACTTCGCTGCAACGTTTGCGTTCGGGCACCCGCGCCAAACAAGCTCTAAAATTAACGGCGCTTCGTTGGTATCCGGTATATTACCGTAGTCCAACCTGTGTCCATACTGATACCCGAGAATCACGTATGGAGCTGGTTTGCACGTTGTTATTTTTCGCACTATACAGGGCTGAAGACTGCTACTGAGGCTGGCGAAGGAGTTTTTGAGAATTGAATTCTTCTTCTATCTAGAATTTTGTCGAATACCTCTCCACCTGGAGCCACATCGTACAATTCAGATGATAAAAAATGATCAAAAGACCGAACACAAAGGTGATAAATCTGTCAGAAAAATGTGAAACGAGGTCTGCATTTATTGAAATACGTGCGCAGAATAAGATATACAGCGAATTTTCAATCCCACACCTTAGAATCAATTGATTCATGCTTCAGATCGTATAAAAATTCACCTGTTTAGATTTTTCGACAAGAAGACAAAAAAATTAAAAAAATTAAATGAAATGAACGACTGCGAGGTGTAAGTTAGCCGAGCAGGAAGGACGAAAAAAAAGTAATCAATATTTTACCATTGATATTTTTGATATCAGCTGTCATCGAGCCGCGCGAACATTTAGACCGATTCCTACACGTACTACCTATATGTATTCATCTGAGATAAAATCAAAAATCTTTTACAAATGGAAAGCAGTTGTTGACATATCGCAGCACCAAGTATTGGGACACATTAGGTGGGCGGGTGGGTTTAACGTATAAGGAATATAATGTGGTTACGCCTCCGCGTCTCCGCGGGCACAAACTAATCGTACACGTATACGAATGCGTATACCTACGTTGTTCGTAGATAAAACGTAGATACGGCGCGGCGTGTCTACTTATGCTCGTTTTGCCGGAAATATCGGCAGGAGCTGCAGCGGCTCGAAGTCGGAGCTGGATACTTATCGTTTTATAGAATAATTATATATGATTTATTGAAGAAAGAGAACATATTGAAGAAAAATGAAAAACAAAGCCACAGGAAAACTAAAAAACAAAACGAAATGTATCCGGGTGGCAAATGTGAAACCTCGAGATCCCGAAACGGTTCGTGGGACGCAATTTTGGTCACGAATTGATTTGGCATTCGTGAACGGCAGTTAGCCTCGATCGGCGGTAAAAAATTGAGCGGGGAGAGGAAGAGAGATAGAGAGAGAATAAGAAATGAAAGAAAAAAAAGTTCTACGGTTGAAACGTAACATAAAGAGGGAGCCTCGACATGAGGTGGTACCTGTCGCCCACGCGGTTTTCACAGTCCCGCAGTCATCAGAGTCACGTAGCTTAAATTTAATGACTGTAAAATGGAGTAAGAACCACATCACCGTGCAGGCGGCTGCGAATAACATCCTCTTCACTCTTCGTTATATAGCTACTTATAAACGTATATTACACTGCAGGATTCTCTTCTACACTTGGCTGATGCGTTCTTTTTCTCTTTACGTTGGTATGGGCATGCGTGTATGTGTGGTACACACGCGAATGAATGAATTCTTCTTCTCTTCTTTTTTTCTCTTCTCTCGATTCTTATTCTCGAGACTCGGTACGGCAGTAGGTACCTGCATTGCGGTTTCCTTCTTTGTATACCATTCAATTATGATAATGCGTTATCTTTTATTCAAGAATTTACCTTACCATGAGGCAATTATTTATTTATTTACTTATTTACTTTTCCTCTCTTTCTGTTTCTTCTTCTGCTTCTGCTTCTTCTGCGTTGCCGATTACAACGTATACTGTATTTATACCTAATTCAATACGCGCGTGCCTATGTGTGTTACAGAACTACGCTTTTGCGTAGATGCTAAAAGCAGCAGCAGCCATCATGTTTCTTGAATTTACGGATAGAACCGCTTATAACCACCGGCTCTTATAAAGCGAGTGTCCCTTCAGTTGTAGCCGGCGTGGGAGATCGGGGAAAGGCATTTCAGGGTGGGAGCTTGGAGATTGTTACCGCGGGGGGTTTCCCTGGGATCGCAAAAGAGAGGAGAATCATTCATCCAATCACAATGCAGAATGACTCTTTGATTGATTGATGTGCGCAATTGTGGGGGGACCGCCAAGAATCGGGGGGGAAATATAAGTATAGGTAGTCTTTATACGAGAGTTTGAATAACAGTTTGCTGTAAGTCAAACTGTACGTAGGATCGATTTTATTGCGGATTGATTGATTCTTAATCAATTTTTTCCTTTTCTTTATTCACTTAAAGAATTTCAATCGAATTCTTCCTTCTTTGTTCTCTCGCTTTTTACCGAACCTCTATCAATCATCCCTTAATTAGCTCAAAACGAAATTTCACTACTGTACCTGGATGGTAGCCAAAACTTTTCTTCGAATGCGCAACATTTCTACGTTACGTTGAAAACTAGGTATATATACGTACACACATGTACATATTGTAGTATACTACGTTGATATGATTCGTACTTATAAATATATTCTGTGAATATCAGGCCCGTTTTGAAATTTGCATTGAATTAGTACCGATTGATAAAGATAAAGTAAAAAATGAAGGGATTTGCCAAATCCGCGTATCGAAGCTCTAAAACCGAGCGAGACGCCAAATTTTACGTAATAGCGACCGTGTATAAATTCTTAGATCCGTTTGAAGGATTTTTCTAGTTTAAAAATAAGTATTCTAAGGATTCTATTATTACCGCAGCTGTACATGCGTAACCGATGAACGACCATAAACAACGAGAGGTCTGCTGTTATTTAAAGTCTTATGTACATGCCCATACATACCGAGGAAAATGGTGAACATTATTTTTTTACTCGTGCAATTTTTGGAAGACGGTAAAATAATTTCGTCATGAAAGTTTCAGAGAAGCTGATGACACAGGAAATAAGAATTGTTAAATCTGTATCCAGTATATCCAGAATTAGATATCCTGTTTCTGAAAAGTTTTCGTTAGGTAGAAGAAGAATCTTTTTGATTTCGTTTTTGTGAAGGGGATGAAGCAGAGAGAACGAGAATTCTTTATTGTATAAAATAAAAGGGATGCCCGCGAAGAAAGACCGAGTATAGAAGAGGAGGGTATTTGTGTATTTTATAGCAAAGCGTGCGCTAGATTTTATATTTAGGATGCCATCGTGTAACCCTAGAACTACTGAATTAGGTTGGAACGAAAATACGAAAATACACCTACGCAAGAGTAACAGAATTGTCTAGTGTTGGTATAGCACGGCTCCATCAGAACTTGCTTTCTGGTTCTACGATTCGAGACAGAGATCGTTTCTAACCGTTTTATACCTAGAATACAAATCGATTGAACACCTTTTCCCAAAGCTGTCTTTACACCAGCTTTCTATTTCCATTAGTATATCCTTCACCTTAGTTAATTTTTATTTTTGTTCTCTTCCTCTTTCCCATATTTTTCAAACTATTCGCATTGCCGTGGACGCCGCAACGCCACGGCCCTTCTCTTTCTCTGCTTCGATCTCCGAGCGCGCTTGTGTTACGAAACTTCCGGTTTCCTGTTTCCTGCGTCCAATTATATCAATATTTTCATAATTATATCATTTTTCTTCCCTTTCTCTTACGCGTTTATCTACAGGTTGATCTGCAATTAGTATGATGCAAGATAAACGAATAAATGAATGAGGACAACGCGAGTTTCTTACATGAATTTATTTGCTACAGCTCATTTAAAATGCATTAGTTTATGCTCTATGATTGAACCAAACGACGTCGAGAGTGTTAAAGTATCGAACAAAATTATATACTCTACCGCCAGGTTGTAACACGATCGTAAAAGTTGAAATGAAACTATCAGTCGTGAAGAGATCAGCTGACTCTCATGTATACATAGACGAGGCGGTGAGATGCTCCAAAATTGTTATTCTTATTTTACTATACCTACCTTCATAAATTACAACTCATCTTGGCATTAGTTAGTCCGAAATGGTACATGCAGCCTTTACATCGTACCGTGAACTATCTCCATCTCTATCTCGATTCTTTCTTCCTCGTGTTATTTTTTTTTTTCATCTTCTTTATTGTTATTGTGATATCGATTACCTATCGTGTTCACAACCACTCCACGATACCAGGGCTTCAGATGAATTAAGATTCTAGATAAACTCTATAGCCGACTTCTTCTTGTTAGCCCATTGTCAGAGTCATGCTGAAACGATTCTCATAGATATTACCATACAGCTGATAGAATATTTCCGTGTACCTTCTAGGCCTCCACATGATAGCTATGCTGCGATTCAGAAACTGAAAAAATGGATCTTTCAACGTTTCGTTGATTCCTACTGGAATAATTTATGAATTCTCTCTCTCTCTCTCTCTCTCTCAAATGAATGGATGAACGAATGCATGAATGAATGAATTTCATCTAGAAGATTGAAAACGGAAGCTTAGTAGTCCCGCCAGAGATTCTTCAGAGAGATATTCAAATGGGATTGTCAGGCCAACCGTCTTAATTAAGAATGATGGAATAAGTAGAACGTGGAATAGTGGTGTCAGCCCAGAAGTCAGTGGCGCACGTGATAAGTCACATCATGTGTCAGACAGAAACGAAATACATAAAAGCGTTTGATGAATGGATCAATGTATGCTCCACGCTACTATTGGACGGAGATTGATAGATCTTGGTACAATACGAGTATATCAAGGATAATCCGTTCATTTTTCAAGAAATTAATTTTCTCATCCAGCTGCAGCAGCGATCTTTTTACTATTTTTCATTTCGTTTACCGCGAAAGTCCGAAACGGCGCGATGATAAGTTCGCATTATGAACATCTGAACATTTTATCATTCATCCAATGCTTCTTGACGTTCATTCAAATTTTACCAAATTCACTGTTCTCACTGCCGCGAGGCTAACTAAGACACTCGACCGTATCTTGAGACTCGAGACATTCCATTCCCACAATCCTGGGGTTCCTCGTGTCGCAAGACTCCGTCAACGGGGCCAACTGCAGCAACGGTCAGTTGGCAAAATAATGTAATAAAGAATGGTCTCAGTGCATAGAGATAATTTCATCTCATGTATAACGTTTGAAATGGTTGAAGCAGCTATAGTCGGAGATCAGTTCCATGCGTACGTTAGAGTTTCTTATTTTTGAACACGAAAACGCGGTTTTGCTTCTTTTCTTCGTTTTTCCTCGTACAAATTTGAAAATTTGAGAGGATCAGAGTTGTGCAATTGGAAGGCTTTTCACGAGAAACTATGTTAGTGATGTAATCCTCTTGTCTGCAGCAGCCAATGTACAAGGCCTATACCTGTTCTATTTCCGAGTCACATTCCCATTCGCACCGACCACACCTGTTTTAGCTTTATTTTCGTAACCGAAATCTGCCGCGGGCTGTGTCCGAGCCTTCTGGTCTTTCCGATTGTAACAGGACACCTACGGCAGCAGTTAGGTTTAAGTATCTATGTTTCACGATTACACCTACCGAACGTACAGACGGAAAAATCAACCTCTGATGTATATCTATGTAGGTAGAACGGAGCATATAAAGTATGATGCAGAAAATTGAGTTCACCGAATGATAGGGCTTCTCTAAGAGTATTAGAAACTGTGACGCTTTTCAGGTGTTAAAAACTTGGTAATTATTTGTCTAATTACACCTGCAATTTGTATCTTATTCGTATACCTAAGCAGAGATGTTTACTTATTAGCTAGACTATGCCAGTACCTATACGTGCCTCTAGTTGTCTGCGGCATAGCGGATCTTCCGAGCGAAATGACATACGTTCAGCGCGTGGGCGTTTCATGTAAGTCCGACAAATCTCTGGAGAACCGTATGACGCTTCTCGCTTCTGATTTGAGATTTAATAAAGAATTATTACGCTTGGTTACAGTATCCAAGATAATGAGACGGAAAACGAACAAAAGAAGATAAAGAGAGGTAAAAAAGGAGGTAAAAATACCTGGCTTTTCAAAGTGACTCTCAAGATGACGAAATCTGGACAGGATGAATGATCAAAAGCAGGATTTTGAGCGAATCAGATTCGAAGTGAGCTAAACATGATTGAAAAAGTAATTTTTTGTTATATTTTTCAACTAGCCAGAGAATTGTAGAACCTGTCACCTTTTTCCTCTCCCTGGATGAGAAATTATAATACGATTCATTGAAATAACCGCAACGCGTCTTATCTAGGTATCTGTAACCTTGCTTACTCGTGGCAAACCGAGTATTCCAGATATACACGCGGTGTGCAAGACAACGGGAGGCAACTGATTGTCAGATAGACGACATACGTTCTGCGTATGTGTGAATATACACAAAGCAATGATTCTCTCCCACGATCCTCGTCGCACAATATGAGGCTTGATTTATTAGATCCTGTATATCTCCGCCTGTCTCTTCGCTGAGTAAAACATTTTACATTATAATACATATAGTACCTACGTCACTCGTGAAGTAGTAGTAGAAATTTGGTTGACAAGTTTTGTTTCCCACTTCATTTGTATCTGCATTCAATTAACCTACGATAATATAATCATAAAATCGCATCGGAGATTCTAGCTGGTCACGTCACGAGTCACAAGACTACGATTGTTTGAAAAACAGAATAAAATGGAAAATACTCGTTACAGGACAATTTCTTTGAACACTAAAAAGTATGAAATGTACAAAAAGCGGATTGTTCTATGAGGACAATCTACCGCCATAATCCAACGATGACAATACGACCAAAAGACAGAAATTTTGAGGCGCGATATAGTAGATAAGGATATCTTCACAACCTTCATCCGATAATGTGTAATTTTCGAGTGTCTTACGCACAGCTTTAACCAAATGTTCACAGCGGTCTGATAAGTAATGCAGATGTAAAAATCTGGCTCAAAGTCGGATTCTCAAAGTAGTATTGAACTATATACAATTTTGGATTATTGGCTCGAGATTGAGGATCCTCGCGATTGCCCAATATCCTATTTCTCATCAGCTGGAAAATTGGAATAATGAAGAAAGCCCGATATAATGATCGCTGACACGAATTTCTGGGCCTCTGCAGGACGACGTTGAGCTTACAAACTGGAATGAGAATAATATTCATCGGGTTTGGTGAAAAAAGCATCGTCGTGGACACGGGTATACCTGCAGCATACCGGGTGTATGGATAGCCGTACTACCACGAAGACCAACCCCCGGGGGCATCGAATCGACAATGTATTTATTCTCGGTGTGATGCGCACAATGCGGTACATGAATGAAACTCTCATTCATGCGTTGCCCGGTCAGAAGACCCGACGAAGACTTGAAAACCCCCTTGAAACCCCCTCGAACCTCGTAAGGGAACTTGTGGCTGGCTGGCTGGCTGCTTCTGCTGCTGCTGCTGCTGCTGCTGAGACACGTGATCACCATTGTTAATCGCGGTTGGCGACGCGTACCGCCGACCTGGCGCGTTATTTCAGTTTTTTTCAATACGGGCGCCGTTCCCTCGACGCCGTTGTCGTCGCGCCGGTACCCGGTGCCGGTGCCGGTGCCGGTGCCGATGCCGCCGCCGTTGACCATCTCCAGGGAAGGCGGAAACATAGAAACTCGTTGTACGTCTACTAGCTACTACCTACTATTCTTACGATACGGGATCGTGCGCTCGATGCAGTGATTGAAGCCTGTACCGGATCAGACGATTGAGTGAGTGAGTTAGTAAGAGGAGAAGGGGGAGTCCGGGAATTCTTGGTGTACGCCGGTATCTTATAAGCGCCACGGCGCTCATCCCGGAGGAATCTAGACTCTTTACTATTATTTTTCTCCCATTTTATTTTCTATTCTGAAAACTGCAGTACACGCGCAGACACAGGTATCTTCATGTACGTGAATTGCCCTCGACAGGTATTTCTCTTCTGCAACTAACGAACTGAGGCCGTTATACCCAGCATACAAATGGGATATCATACGTTTTACCATTATGCTATATGCCACATGCTGCGATCTGAATTCTACATTCAATTATCGCACTATGAGCTACTTCACACTGTATACCTATAACAACGTTGTAAAAATTATCTTTTTTTCTCCTATACGAGCTATAGTTTTTCCGTTCCACTACACCATCTCCTATGGGAATTTATTATGAAATTATTATAATTGTCGATAAATTATCTTCCGTTATGACTTTCTTTATTACCGTACATTCTGGTTGTATCATACAATAGATCGTAGGGCAATGGTCGGTGGTCGATAGTTGCTCTACCGTTTACGTAATGTCGAGGATTTTCAGGAGACAAATAAGTTTCGGGTAATCAACGGGTGAAATTTGAGCCTGATATAAACACGGTAAACTTGAGTGTTCGGTAATCAACTGGACGTAGATATAGCCTCAGTATATGCGGTATCAAGTATCAATTTTCATGAAATCAATGCAAGAATGTTGAATTTTGTGGTAAATTTGGATAATATAATGCTTCTCACCTACGCACGCCTCGAACCTGTGGCATGAATGCGATAGAATAGTATACATTGATAGTTGGATTACCTACTATTACCATATTGACAGTAAATTCAAGAGCGAACAACACGAGAAGGAGCCACAATCAATAAGGTTTACTTTTTTATTATACGGTGTATTCGTTGAATTAAAATCCAATCGAATATTTCACGCCTCGTGATGCATGGCCAGCGAGGAAAATTTCTGTCTTGACTATACCCGTATCTATAATGAAGTTTAACACGTGTTATGGTCACAGATGTGAGAACGTCATAAGTAGAAAAATTTTCTAACCGAATCCCAGGGAGCCTAAAATCGTACTGAGATGAGTCAGTTTTGGCCCCACTTGGAAATTTACTCCGCGAGCATCGTATGATATAGGTTTCAATAATATACACGTATCTACGCAATACTGTATTGGGTATAAAACATGTATGCAGACAGGGCTTCTTATCGCGTGTTTGATTCATTCGAGATGCGTAGGAGCTGGCTCGAGAAGTCTAATGGCCGAACAAAAGCCCCATAGCGTAGAGCGTGCCACATATTTTATCTCGTGGTTCGTTCGTGGCTATAATCACAGCTACCAAAGACAATAATTCATTGATTTTACAATTTTATCCATTCGTTTCTTTGGCAGATGGAATTCTCCCGAGAAATCTTATACTGACCGAGACAACATATCATATATTATTAGTCGTCGTCAAGTTTAATGAGGAAAATAGATAATCAGTTATTTTTCGCTCTAGTGTGGCTGACCCATTGAAGAAAAATCCCAGTCTTCGAACAATGGATTTTGAAAATCGGTCGCGGATGACATGGATGAATTTTCATAAAGGATATTGGCTATATTGAGGCTGCTTCTTCGTAGTCCCATTCGTGTAATATTCGGAAATCGTGGGAATGGTTCGAGATATGTGCAGTAAATCGGTTGTACATTTTTTTCCAAAACGCGATGCGATAGGCTTATGGCTATAAATAACGGACGCGGAGCCAAATCCCCGGTCAAATAAGACGGTAAAGTTGAATTTTCCCGTGAAGTAAGACACCTTATACTAGATAGCTATAATATTAATATTCCATATGGTAGCGCAATATTTTAATATTTAATACCTTTACCCGCCTTGCGCAGCCTCTCGGCTCTCGTAGGGAGGACTACATACAGGTATATCGTATCCTAGAATACCGCAATAATACTATTACCCACGCATATGAATTAGAATATGACTAGATGATAATTTATGTAGAAATTATTCATATAGGCATTATACGATATGTAGTTATAGACGGTATGGTAAAATGTGTCGAGGAGTAGTACAGTAGGTATAGGTAGTAGAAGAGGGAACAAGTTTTCGCCGTCACTCGCGTATAAGCAATTCTTTCGTAAACTATAAATCTTATATTATGTTATATTATTATAAAAAAAAAAAACTCATACGACGTAGGAAAAACCGTCGCGAGAAAGTGTATTATAAATATGTACACAAATGATGCATAATTAGCAATTATGTTGTATATTATATATACGGACTCGGGATAGAAGATTCAAAGAAATATGTAGGTTTTTTCCAACTAGGGGAAAGCATATGATTCTTATTTTTCTGCTGTTGCTGCTTCTCCTCTTTTTCTTCTTTTTCTATCGCTCGTCGATAGTCGGGTAAATACGTAATATATGTATTATATTATACGAATTCAT
This sequence comes from Phymatocera aterrima, assembly GCA_963170745.1. Lineage (NCBI taxonomy): Eukaryota > Metazoa > Arthropoda > Insecta > Hymenoptera > Tenthredinidae > Phymatocera > Phymatocera aterrima. The sequence continues at coordinate 1,686,581 of OY720668.1, forward strand.
AATGCGAGAGCTTGGAACCCGGTAATAAGATTATGCTGTAGGTATGACCAGGCGCATGACTCAGAATTTCTGAAATTGCTTTAGTGACCTGTTAATTCCGGTAACTATACGTATGTACGTCGTACGACCTCGCAGAATAGTGAGTTCGGTTCACGTTCAATTGAGCCGCTTAATTATTCCCCATTCTGGCACAGTATCAGAAAATGGCCTTGATCTTTAGAGCTGTACAACGGATTATAGGAATCCGCGATACCTACGTATGAGAATCTTCGCCAATTTCTAAAACTGCATCAATTATCGTCGTCAATCCACGCCAATACACACGCGCCTGCCTGCCTTTCCACCTGATCTTTGTCTTCCCAAAAAACTCACAGAGAGGGAGGTCGCGCGAACTCGACCACGCGTCTCGAAACAATCAAGTAAATATTTAATCTATTCCGTTAACTATTTGAACATGTCATTATCTTAATTACACTTTCAACGATTTTCGAACTAATCGAAATCCGAAACCACCCAGAAAGGCGGAGAAATAACGTAAGAACGTATTATAGATCATTCGTGCAAGCTACGCCTTACATGAGGACATAATTTGAACGAGACTGAGGTTTGCAGCGTCGACCTAACAATTTAATCACCAAAAATGTAGTTCCGAGGCATCTTTGGGCTGCAAGTTTCGATGATCGTCGTTTTTTTATCGCAATTTCAGGGACCCCCGACTTGTCGAGATTAAATTTCCGCCCGAAAAATCGTTCAAAGCTGCATTTCGCGCGACTTTGTTGTCTCGTTGTTGTAAATTTCAGCCTCGTCGATGTATGATCCATGCGATTCTTTAACGTTTGAACTATTCTATCACGCGCGCTGCATCTTCGGAGCGGATCATTTGAAACTTCGATTGATTTACATGCCCACAAGATAAACTTACTCTATCCTCACTTTCACAGGCATGAGATCTTTAGATAATGAGAAAAAGAAGAAGGCGAGGAAAGAAGAATCCTCCGAGGCTCGGATCGTTCTAATATAAATACTTGATTTATCATAATCATAATTAATAGTACTCACCATTGGGTTGGGATCCATACCGGGTTATATTCAGCCTGCTTATTGTTGCAATAAAGGTAATTATTATAGGTGAGTATAATAATGCGAATCGCGGAATTAAACAGGCGGTAAAACCATAATTATGATAGGAATTACAATAATGATTATCACCAAATTTCACACATATTATTCACTGATTTTAATATTATCGTTATACTTTGTCGTCATAGTTACAAATATTTGTATTATAGTTTATTATATCATATCCCATATTATTATTATTATTCATATAACAAATTGTGACAAAACTCATAACACAGATGTACAGACGAAGTGCCTAAGTAATTCGGTACACGCGTACTTGACACAAAAAAATATTTGGCAAGAAATCACGGAGTATAGGTATATATAATTATAACTTGCCGAAATTGCAAACGCGGGCTGTGGATGGATGCAATGATTGTATCGCACTTACGAAAGCGTGATATGAATTGGGAAGAGTTTTTTTTTTCGTCAATTATTTACTCGTTCGTTTATTTATTTATTCAAATGCAGTGTACATATAGTGTGTATATATACATGTAGCGATAAGTAAAATTTCAACGTTGGCACATGGATGGAGAGCCCTGGCGCAAACGCAGCGGAGAGCCGGTAGTTTGCGTGCGCCAAGAATACGAGGGACGTTCGAATTGTGTTGAATTGTGTTGTCGAGTTGACGAGCCGCGGCAAAAGCAAACTGAAGTGGGACCTCGGAGGGAATGAAGAGGGAAAAACCGAGGCTACACGATTCGAACCGAATTCAACCGAAGTTCGCCGAGGTGCCCGACCAGCTTCAGTCTTTTACCATTGGTCCAGCGTACGAAGCGTTCAAGAAAAACCAATTTTTCTACTTACGTAGCGTAGGTATACACGCGATCCGCGCGGAACTCGTAACTCGTTTTCAACGCCAACAGAGAATAACAAGACTTATCTTATTTTCAAATGCACGGACCTCCGCGGGCCAATTTTCGATCGTACACGTTGTTCACGAATCTTCGGGTTTCGAAGTAACGAGTAAAATTTCTTCTTTCCCTGTCTTTCAGGATGCCCTATTTTCTGTTTATTTCAATCGTTGTACAGTCCACGATTTGGATCATTAAACACTCCGCGTAATAGACGAGTGGAATAATTAGCCTACGCTAAAATTTCTAAACAAACATCGGTAGCTATACATGTTACAAGTGTTCGGAAGATTCAAACCGTTGAAATTAGTCGTCGATCACATAACTGGCCATGAATGAGGTTTCCGATTAGTCAATGCTTATTTTTGAGCGACCCGTGACTCTGTGGCATTTATATTCTTCCATTTCGTCTTTTGCTGTATAATTGTGGTTCCTTCCACTTCCTCTTCCTCTTTTTATCTACGACTATTAGCTATAACATAGACCGTGTCTGAATTCGTATCGTTGAACAGTGAAATCGTCTCACTACATAGCAGTCACACTGCGATTGCAATTCGACAACTAATATTACAGTCGTTTATCGTACGGACAGTGCAGTACAGCATAGTGAAGTACGCCTCAGTTATAATCGGCTATCATTAAATACTTATAGTATACTCGTCAAAATGATAATAATACCCATGTCTCTGATAATATGAGCCGATAGGTATCTTCGCGTTTCCGTATGCCTGTCTATAGTGGAGAGAAATCGTAGTTCCCTCAACATGATACTAGATTCACGAGAAAATATGAAATGTGTTATGGGTGTCAATACACGCGAATCGCGCGTATGTCAGAATTGGCCACCAAAGAATCGACGAAATCAGACAAAGTCAATTGAACGCACGTACTACTCAGGCGATGGCTATATTGTATGGGTATACTGGAATAGAAGAATGCAGCGAAGTAGGTATATATGAAGTTAAAAGGAAGAGAAAAAATCAGCTACATCCGCTTCGGGATAATAGGCCGGGTAGTTAACCGAGTAAAATTACTTTCATTAATATCAATTATCATGGCTATATTCTATCCTCGACAATGATTATAGTGCTACCTCCCTGCAGTTTGTTAATAAATGCATACGATACACGACATAAACGGTACTACGGTAGTAAGTGGGTATATATGGGCAAGGAATTACTGTAAGACGGTGTCCTTAACGGGTTTTATGTAAGACATATGTACCAACACGTGAAGATAATTGGAAAAGTTTCATTATTCTCTGAGCTTAGGATATCATTTCCAATTTCCAATCATTTTTTATTCATTTTCTTTTTTTTTCTTCATTAAAACGCAAATCAAATTCATACATGTATACACAAATATATATCTGGGAGTAATAAAAAAAATTGACCATACATAGTTGGAATTCCCAGTAGCTCATACCACATTATCAGGGCGATAATTTATTTATCGCGGTACTATAGAGAGGCTTGATTTCCGTTCAAAGAATCGAGAATTGAAAAGCTCCTTTGTTGCTCAACTCTACTGCTGCTGCTACTGGTGCATCAGTGATCCACGATTCAAACGATAGACTATTACTTACGCATACGACCATGGCACACGCGGTTAAGAGACTTCCTTCACTTCAGCATATTACAGCAGTCCAAGAGACCAAAGAAGTGAGCGTGTGTGTACCGCGCTGTTCATTTGTGATTTTTCTCTAAAGTCGACTGCATCCGGATACTCGTTGAGCCCGAAATCTTTCAAGATCTCGCCATTTCACAAAAATCTTGCAGATGTTAGTCTCTAGAGAATGGCTAGACGCAAAATAGAAGAGAAATTTACGGCGCCGTTGGGCGAAAGGAAAAATTGTTTTCTTCTTTCTGGCGCCCGACAAAGAGCCGTACATTTTTTAAATAATTTCATACCTGTAGCTAAAGTGAGATTTTGCAAGATTTTGAATTCGAGATGCAGCCAACGTCAGAGGGAATCGATTGATGTAAAGGCTTGTACCCGTAGTGCGGGGCTATACTTGCGCTTATCTTCAACTCTGAGAGGCTCAACTGAAAGCAGATGCTACAGTGACGGTTAACACGCACGTGACGATCGTTCATGCGTGTAGAGGACAAGCTAGCATGAGCGAGACCGCGTGGGACCTGAAAGGCTGAAAGGCTGAAAGGCACGCCCTTGCTGCACGTCATTTCTCATTACGCCCGTTCTCTACTGCTTTACTGCACCAGTCTGACCGGGAAGGTAGTATAGTTGTTCCCTTATGATTGTAGCAGACTTGCTGACTGTATGCACATTCATCATTATGCGCCTTTCAGTTTTTCTCAAATAATAATACAGCCTTATATGCAGCCAGCAATCTACCTACGCTGTCATATCTCGAAATCTCTTCTGTCATAGAAGGCAGCATTGGGAAGCCGAGAGATAGATGCACTTCCATGGATATTGGTTTTGGTAGTATCTACCCCATTCCGTTTAAATTAAAAAAAAAAAAAAACTGGTCCAAAGACAATCCTGTACATGATATCCTGTATAATTGTTTCATATCATCTAGTATCGTGATCCAGGATCCAGGCTCCCAGTAGAAGCAGACGAAGCGGATGAATAAAATTGCAAGAACATTCTATATGCAGCGGAGCACGACGATTGTCAATGTGGCAGAAACACAATCGTACTTAGTCTCGCAGTCAGCTCTGTAGGAAGTACGACGTGACGTTATTCACGTTCTTTCGAATTTTGCCCCGTGAAGATAAACCCACCTCTACCTATGGTAAGATTGAATTTATACGCAGGTGTACACGCTACGTGGGTATATGTTCAATGTAATTTTCAGCATAAATGTATAATGCTCACGTGCGTGTGTACGGTGCATTGCATTGGAGCCAATATCGTTATCCACTCACTCTAAATTTAACGATACCCATTAATTATGATCGAGAAAGTGTAGGTATGTATCTACGCTGATATACCACCGCCATTATTCATCCCGGAACTTTCTCAGCTGGTGCAGCAACCACCGCAGCTTTCGTCACGGCAAAACCAACCTTGCGCAGCCCACGGTTGATAATAACTCATTTTATTATTCATGTCAGACGAAAAAATTTATAGCCAAAGATAATTGCGCTATTTGTTACTTATATATCTCACCAAGTCTGATGACCAATATTCAATTTACAATTTATATTACTCTCCATTCTTGCGCCTACTGTGTAACTTTTGAGGTAATAATTTTCATCAATCGAGCTCCTCGAAGATGCTGCTCATCTCGATGTCGAAGTTCAACCATTGGAAATCGAGTCTTGGATTTTTATCCTCATATTCCGATTGCTCATTATGCGATTCATTCGTGTATGCAGAATTAACAGTCTCGTAATGATACTTGTTGTGAGTGATTTGCGTCGACGATGTCCCGCACCGGCTTAAATGTAAAGTATGACAACGAGCGGTGTTCAAGACAGTAAAGTTTTGTGATTCGTGGTCCACGCACTGTGTATATTTTCATCGTTGAGACCACTGAAGCGGAGAACAATTCAGCCTCACACCTGTTGCTCGCTTTAGCCGGAGTAGAACCGCGGCACGGTATGGCATGGCAAGAGCGACTCGCTCACCCGTATCCATACCACCAGCTTTTTACCTCTGACTCATCCGTTCCAGTACAAAAACACGGTAATGCTGTCATAATTCGTTTCATTGCGTCGCAATGACTAACCACGGCAACGCGGCGGCATAGACGCAATTGCGTATGGCAGTCCATTACATACCATTGACCGGACGTATTCCGGTCTAATAAAAGATGCGCTCGGTGTTTATACCAAAAAGTTGGGCACTTTCGTCACAATAAAAGGTGATCAGTTTTCACAACATTCGGGAAATGCATAATTTCATTAACGGTGTTAGGTGAAGCATTGGGGAAGATGTAAGCGATCGACCTTTTGACAACCGGGGTGAAGGAGCTCTTCTCCAGAAGTGGGGAAGACGTGCGAGGATCAGACAGGAGAAACGATGGACGTATGCCAAGTGGTATAATGTGAAAAAGAGGTAGGCTGCAGCTGGGAACGGAGAAAGACAGAGAAAATTGGTTCCTCCGCCCATAGCTTGACTTTAAATGGTATAATTGAGGTACACAGTATAGTAGACCGCTCAACGAACTCTCCAAGATTGGCATTAATTGCCGGATAGCAAATTTCAAGTTCGTTTAACTCCAGCGTGACCGCTTGAATTACCGCGTCACTGTATGTATACATGGCCGAAACGATTAAACCGCTAATTGAACCTATATCTTGAAGTTTGGTCATGGGAAATTATCACCATTCGTCATGTGCTCGAAATCATCGTCCTTTATTGTCGTATAAATGCAATAATCGTTCGGATTCGGTGTTGAAGGTATTGGAGCAGAGCGAATGATGACAATTTGCAATGGTTCATGTTCCTGAAAGTAGTGACCTATTTTTCAACCCTGCGTGGACATTATAATACAGTAGATGTGAATCGCGATGGTTCTGCCGCTGGCAATTTTTGAGGTGAATCAACAACTAATTTCGGGAAATATATTTCGTAACTGTCTTACATGTATATCATATTGCATGATGTGTTCGATGTGTCAGAGAAATTTCGTACATGCATAATAGTGCCAATCCAGTAATTCTATAAGGGATTCCAAGAAAATTGCATAACCAGTACCAACATAAACTATAAAAATGATCTCAGTCACGATATCATGCACATTTACAAAGTATGAAAAAATTCCTCGTAATCTATACGTATGTATATGTACTTCGATTATATTCATATAAGAGAATAACCCAGTGCCATTTTTTCGCGAAGTCGCGATGGATTTTCAGAAAAAAATTGTCTCGCATGAGTAGAATATCGAAGTAACTATGAATCACTGGTAATAATAATCTGGAACTTTGAACGAAAATTGACAATTTCTGACCATAAGTAGCTGCATAATTATCAAAATTAACCATATTTGAACACGGAGGAAGATTGTATTTGGAGTTGAGACACAGGGAGATGAGATTTCTCAATAGTAATAAACGTTCGAGGCTCATATTCCGCTCGATCACTTTATAGCAGTACAATTTGTTGGTCAATTTGAAAATCAAATGACTTGAACACCCGAGGGATGAACCTGTAACGTATATTCATACGTAAATAATAGTATTAGATATGTCTCGAAGGCTTTGCGAGTCTTACGTCTCACCCGAGCTGAGGTATAAGGCTATATTGTATATAAAGACGGTTCGTACGTAGGGTAAAGGTATTGTTGTGGCATTTGGTGTGGCTTGGGTTAACGAGTCAAAGAGATTGATATATCACGTCGTATACATGTGCCCACGTCGAGGAGACATGCTGTAATTGGACAGCTTGGCTGGAGGAAAGGTCCACCGAGCAGTTCATGAAACGTTGACAGATACTGGAAACGGCACAAAGCTGCAATGGACGTTTTAAAGAGTGCAATTTTCAGACCCTGATTCCTGATCCTTGATTCTTTATCCTACCTCAGAGCGTTCCTCGCCGGAAGGATTACCCTTTCGACAATCCTTGATTGGTTCAATTACCTTCACTTTTCCGACAACGCGAGCTTCGAGCTTTCGTTTATTTGCGAAATTCAACTAATGGAAAAAAGGTTGACGTCATATCACAGAGACTTTGAATACAGGTTTCCGTTTCAATTCTGTTTCTGGGATAGTAAATACATATTGGTACGTATATGAGGCGAGTCTGGCGTTATAAGTTCAAATTTAGAAGTTAAAAGTTTGTAGAACCGCTTGGCTCTCACGCTTCGGCGGCTTTCTCGCCCACGTAAAATGCATTAATATGTCCAGATAGTCGTAGACTCTGTATCATAACACTGTTATTAATGATTATCGACTCTGAATCGACAAAATGATCGTTGATCTTCTAGAAACGTTAATATGGTGAACCGCATGTTATGATGTTTGTATAATATTCCTCGGGAACTCTCTCACGCGATCTCCTGCGCGTGTAGCTTCAACTATTCAAGTACATCTTACCCTTCCAGATGAGAAAAGGAAGAGAGGAAAAAATATTAAAAGTGTGAAAACCGGAAATAGTACACGCGTAGGCGACAAAAAAAGAAAACTGATACATAATCTAACGAGAGATAAATCAAACCATATTTGAAAGGCTTTGAAAGTGACTTTAATTATCTTGCAATTAGGCAAACTCGGCCAACTAATTGATCCCCTGCTGTCAAATCGGGTTCGAGTTATCTTGAGGACGGGTGAGAGGAGTTTGGTGATATACGTGTTGCCGATCGCCGTCTAGGAAGACGAAGACGACAACGACGTCTAGAAACACGTAGGGTTATCAAGACTCTATCTACACGAGACTTGGATTTGACAGGTCGTGGGCGCGCCACTTCGTCGCCCGAACTCTTAGCGCCGCGCCGCCGTCCCAATTATGGACCCGAAGAGACGAACATCCCGACTGTCACGTTTCCTAACTTTTCAAGATCTCAGCTGGACATGTACCTACGGTTTTACTGAATATTCAACACCGATGCAATGAATGAATAGATGCTGCATCACGCGCAGTCAAATTATTCAAACTCTCTAACTGTATAGAAGGAAATTCACAATTCTTTCTCAAGAAGTTGAAATTCCTTACTGTAGGTTGAGGCGCTTCAGCGTTATTTCCTTTGCCTGAAAATTAGATCATGAAAAAACTTGAGTTGTACAACATAACGTTCATGAATTTTGTACATAATTGAATATTTCCTCGATTCCTATAGCTCTACAGCTGCAGCGTAATGAAATTCAAATTTATAACCGATGGACGAACAGATACCTCCGCCCTCTCGTTGCTTCTCGCATTCCCGATATTTCATTTATTTTTCGATAAATTATGCAACTAGAGGTATGAGGTATAAGCGTATGGGACGCGACCTCAGCAGCGCATACAGCGTCTATTTTTGCGCCCTGCGTATACAGCTTCCATGTTTATTGCAGACTGAAGACTGGTTATGAATGGTAGCTTGAAAGTATAAATTATAAGTATACGTACATAGGTAAGAATAAGAGTAGAGAGCATGGAAAAGGAACGAAGAGTTATCGCTGCCATTGTGAAGCACTTTAAAGAGACTGGCGTTTGCTCGTTCGTTCGTTCTTCATGCAATGCGACGCGGCGTTGTATCTCCCCCCTGGCATTGCCCATTAGTAAAACAATACAGCGTTATCGAAACCCGCCTTGTTAACGTGACGTGAATAAAGATTCGAAGATTTTCCCGTAACACATTAACGAGGTCAGTTTCTTTTACCATTTTCCATCGTTTCCCGATCTAGTCCTCGAGCAAAGGTCTGAGCATACCGTTCGAAACCTTCGGGTGAAACTATTTCATCGAAAAATATCGTCGCGTATTCACCATACCTAATTATGCAAATCAATGTTACATTCTCGCTTTTCCACAGAAGCCGGCTCCCACACCAACGGAAACTACAGTATGTATCTCCTTATTTTTTGAACATGAGTCAAATCATTTCCAAGTTAGACTCTCGCCTTGCCATATACCTCCTATACTCACCTACCACTACCGCATACGGATTTATATACCTACGTAAACTCGGCGCGTCTCGCATATACATCTCTTTATAAAGGTATGTGTAGGGGGTTGGGCTGAGTTAGGTACGTATATAGGGACTCTGGTTTTGCGTGGGTTCGGAATGTTTGGGTGCGATCGCGTTTTGCTGAAAACATAGTGTTCCAAGTCCCCTGACTCGTTGTCGAGCGACTGACGATACGAAATATTGAAAAACGTCAATGAAAAACTGTGAAACTGATCGGCGACGTTGAATAATCCAATCGATTTCTGTTTCATTGAAAAACGAAAGCGATGAAATTGCGGGTTGTTGAAATTTGATCTATCAGATAATCAGTTCATAGACCTACAGCCTGGAGTCTGCGCGGGATGGCAAATGAATGATCGAAGTGCCTAATTGACCGTGCAAGTAATTTTCCTGGAGGTGAGGGCGATTGAGGAAAAATCGTAACCGTACAAGTTGCTTCGATCGCACATTCACACGCCAAGCCTGAAAACCGGTGTACATTATAATACATATACATACGCATAACGAAGCGTTCTTCTATTTATAGAATTTGTGCAAACTTGTCTGCAACTCTCAACTGCAGCAAGAGTACAAGCCTACGTCCAAGTCCTACGGAGCTCGCCCGATTTGTAAAGGCGTGAAATAAATTACTCTCCACAGTATTATAGTATCCGTGGTATGCCTACCCGTGTGCGCATGCATGCATACACACCTATAGACCACGTACAGCAAACTTCCTTACAAATGTAACGAGTTTCCGAAGACGGCGAAGAAGACCATTCGCTCGTTACAGGTATACACCTTTATTGCACCTCACTTTCAAGATATATTATTGGAGCGAAACAATGAAAAATGGTCCCCAAAACTCACTGGCGCGAATGGAGGATAATAATTATTGATCGAAGCAATAAATATCTTCTTCCTACTTCTCCCTCGTCTCCTTGAATCTCGAGAGGCATATTATATTCTTGAAAAGGAAACCTCTCTGTCAGAGCCGTGGGTAATTCCTTTGCATTTAGTAAGTAAATAGTATCGTGAGGATATATTTGCACCCGTTTAACATATCAACATCCGTTTACAGCAGCGAGCCTCGGAATGAACAGATAGATATACCTATACGCGGGAGTACGCGTATAATGCAGTTAGGTGGAGTACAGTACGGCATAGGTACATACATACACGTATACGGTCGTGCAGAATTGCACGTCAATTCTATGCAAATAGTATACGTTTTATCTGAGATTATTGCCGGCAGAGTAAGTGGAACGCGATTACCGACTATTAAGAGATAGTGATCCTGAGAACGGAACGAAAGGATCCGTGTTTCAACTCACCACGAATTCAATTCAGATCCGCTTGCAGAATTTCGAGGCATTGAATCCTGTAGTACTACGTACATACATAAAATACCAATCATGCATGGAGTCCTGGACGGCGGACGTAGTACGAGCGCGGAACATTCACCGCATCATGTAAATATACCTACGTATGTATGTACATGCCGGCAATATTCTATGTACGTACAATACATACATACATGCGAGTACGCTTTTATTATAATTAAACGATTTTTTTGCTACTGTTACTTTCGAAACGTATGTATGTACATACATACATACGTAGTATGACATCCCAAAGATCACGATTAGCTTAGCATAATGAACGACTATGTGAAATAAATGACGTACTTTAAACTCATACTTATACCTATAGTTATTTACTTACATACTTACCACAAGTTCGTTGACTCCTGTAGGTATATGATCGTCGTCTTCGTCTCTACGTAAAACTGTAAGTTATAAAAGACGTGCAGCACGTTTAAAGGTCAACCAGACTTCACGATCAGAAATATCAAATTTCCCTTCGCATTGGATATCTCGGCCCTGTAAGATGAGTATAATTTGTACAATCATACAGTATCATCTTTTACACATTCTTGATATTTCCGTGTGCGAATTATTACCCTGTAAATATAGTACCTCGCCTTCTTCTTTTCTTATTGTTAACACGTCGTGAGATATAATATTTGCCCAGAAAATACTAAATTGATCACGCGGTATATAGTACGTGTATGGAAAGTTCCTCTTATCCATTATTTATATTCTTTCGACTTCTGACCGTCAGATCCAGGCCCGATATACCCGTAAAGTGCGATGCAAATGCGGAACTTCGGAGGAATCTCAGATTCTGATCTATGGAAAAGTCACGAAAGTAAAAGAAGCAGACTCTGTTAGTCAGCTATGATGCAGCTTGCATGAAAACAAATCCTCTTCGTCTAGAAACTCTGAATGTTCAACATGAAACGGATTTCGTCTCTTTTATTGTCGTACATGACATTATCATGCTGGTCCTAAATTTAGTGTCTTTCTAATCTAATGCTTGAACAAACCGAGGAACGACAACGTAGACAAATCTTTCTTCACTTTAATTTTATGGCTACTTTAGACGGCTGGATATATTATATACCTGTATTGTACAGCGATCGGTAAACAGGATGAAATAACTTGGTTTATCAGGCTTTTTTTCATTCCAAGTCCAAGCAAACTCTAAAAGTATACCTATACCTATATACGTGGCACTTTTGCCTTAACCCGTGTAAAGGACGCCGAGAGGATGAGCATCACGAAATAGCAATATATTCACCACATGTTATACCGCATGGGTGTGCACACATAACAACATGACGTATTATATGTGCATACATGAGGACAAGTACATGTACAAAATATAATAATATACGTACACTTCTCATAGTGGCGGGCTTAAGCTATGTGACGCGAGTTAAGTTCCTTGTTGCATACTGCAGGGATAGGGATTGCCGTCAGACAATGTGGTTGGAATGGAGGATCAGAACGTTGTCCAAGTTTCCGCATGTATGTACCTATACCTCTACCTCTGCACTAGAGAAACGGGTCTTGCTGAGGTAGTAGGCAGATAGACAGTTACCAGGTACTCGCTCTAGCTAGGATGCAAATTTCTTGACACCGGAGAAGCTGGATAGCTCCAGCTCCATGGTTCCAGGGTTGCTGGGATCTGCGATCTGGGCTCTGGGAGAGACTCACGAAGGGACAAGAGAGTCCTTCCGAGATAGGAAAGGATGGAGGACTAAGGAGAGCTTGCGGAGCCCAGAGGCTGGAGAAGGTAGTACTGTAAGAAGAAGGACGCGACGCGTCGCAAACTTGGCGGATGTCGCTGATCATGACGCGTGGGCGAACGCGATGTCCATTCAACGTGCGTGCGTATTGTGTATAGCTATCGCGTACGTGTGTAATATATGGACGCATACATGTAATATACATATATAACGTTCGTATTGGCTCTCGGCTGCCCGTAGCCAGACCTCGCGGACTCCGCGGGGATCAAGTATACAACTTTCCATATCGAGAAGTTTTAAAGCTGCACCTTAGTGGTGGGATAACCAGGGGCGCCTACACGCCTTCGACGCGAGACAGCTAAATAGAGGCGGGAGCCTTGCCTGCCTCCAGCAAGCTGCCAGCCAGTCGGCCAGACCAGGTGAGGCTTTTATAAGCCAGAATTTTCGTTATTGCAGCAATGTATAGGTATACATCAATGCATACCGTGTGATTTCGACAACACACCGCGGTGTATTCGGTTGCCTATCTTTTGGTGCAGTTGCCTAGTATTCCAACAATTTCTTACGCAATTATCCGAAACACCCGTTATAAAATATGGTAGTTAAAAAAGGAAAACTGTTCATTGAGAGGTACTGAGAAAAAGAATTGCAAATATTGGAAGTTCTGATGAGAAATAGTAATTTTCGATACAAGTGCGTAAAATAGGATTTGACATGAAGGTGGTAAAAACCTTACGCACGTGTACTGAACAATATTTTTCGACATTTTATGCGTAAGAAAGCGATTTCATGCACGCGTTTGTCGGTTAGTAAAATGCAATCCTGTACATGCGCATTTTACGCACATGATGTCGACAAATTTCTTTTTCTTTCATACAAAATAATTCTCACCAAAACTTTCCACTAAATCCGCCAACTGAAGATACGAAATTTATAAGTTTATGGACTATCGAAGGAAAGGAAAGCGGACTAAGATAACGATGCAAATGGATTATTCGTGTATCTGGACATATTTATTGAGGAAGAATCGATTATATATTTTACTTGCGTATACGTACAGTTCAAGTTACGTGAAATTTGAAATTGTTGCTTTCAACACGTACGTCTCCTAGCTGTGATTTCTCCAGTTTTTTTATCTAATTCCTAAACGAATATGAGGTTGCATAACTGAGATTTGGTAGAACGATGATAATAATTTTATTTGATCTATAAACCAGATACTGGGGCCTACATAGGAAATCTATGATGAGCCCACTGCCCAGACCGATTTCGACTAGTTTGGTATAATTTATCGAGCAATTCTAGTTAATCCGGTGTACTCGTGAAGCTACTCACTGCCGAATCGAAAAACTCATTAGAGCACGTAAAATCAGTGGATCCTGTAAGATTAATAGGCGTATATCCGTGGTGTATATTAATTTTCCAATATACGGAAATTGCGGCTGCAGAGCCACGAAATCAAGTTGACTATATTTGTAACGCCGCAAATTAAGTTTTAAACCGCTAATGATGAGAGACAATAATGACAGACAATACCAATTACTATCTGATACATCAAAAGCTTCGCACGATGGCTTGTTTTTGCCCAACGTGATCTCCTAAAGCATCAGGATTCTTTTACCCAGAATCTAGCAACATGATTTTTACATCGATGAAATTGAACCAAAACTAATAATCATGATCTCGGAATGCTTTTTGAAAAATTCGTTAATCAATTGAAAGACTCATCTCCGTGCTTTATTCAAATTGAACTGAACAATAATTAAAAAACATACTTACGTCGGATACTTTCGTTTTCTTTAAGAAATAAAAATCATAATCAAATATCTTCTCTACCATAGAATGAGGCGCATTGAATGCGGAAACGTATTTACGACAAAATAAAGTTTATATTCATTGATTAGGTATGTGCTGCTACCTGAGTGTCAACTCGAATTTCAAGCACTAACAATAAATCTCTAAAGACTATTGAAGTTTGTGAAACGTTTCCAAATATATTTCAGAATTTTCCCGATCTATTCCGGAATTTTTGAGAAACTAATCAAGCACATATTTTCATCACGGTACATTTGCATAAAATTATCTAAATCGGGACGATAGTAGAATTGAAATTAGATGTCAAATGAGCTGCAAAACTGGAATAATAACGAAAGATTGAGCTTAAATAGCCATTTGTTTAATTCATCTTAATCCTAATATGCTTGAACCCAAGTATATACACAAACAGTTTCAATTTATACAATCTCAAATCTCCGCCATGTCGAGTAACGCGTTAAGATGGGTTGGCGCCCATGTGGATCCATTATGGCAAACAAAAACAACATTTCTATCAATATAAGCTTGTACATTACCAACTTTATAAACCTGTTTAGATTCTCTGTATCTGTTCGGAATAGGCATAAACAGAATTCCTCTTTCTTCGCAACGCTTTTGTATCAGGTCTTTGAAACCTTGAGGGATTTGTGAAGCGGTTCTTACAGCCTCGGCGATTCTCTGAAAAGAAAAATAAATACGTATTCACAATTTCTGTTACAAAGCATATGAAAAAAAAAGTTATTTTGAAATTATTCTTTCAATAACTCATGATCCAAAAAGGAACTTCAAAATCTCACCTCCATTCTGGGCTGCGCAGTTGGCGCAACTGTTGGGCCAGCGGTTTGTGTTCTTTCAAGATTTGTTAAATACGAAACTTGCTCCATCGCACCGGGTTGATGTCCTTGTGGTACTGCGACCGCCCTGTTCATCATGTCCAAAGCCTTCTTGAAGTATTCTAGAGATTCAAAATCACGTAAGTTTAGGTAGAAAGTCTAGATTTTGATCACAAATTTCGATATTTAGATTTAATTATCATTTGTGGCTTACCTTTGATTTGTGGTTCGGTGAGTAATTTATCGCTCAACATTCCTTTCCACCCCATATACCAATTGGTGACTTGATCGTAATTAGGAGAGTGATTTAACCAGAGAGCTAGAACTTGCAGCCATTTGGGGAAAAAGAATTTATTGAGAAGTCCAGCCATAGTATGAATGGGGAGCATTTCGTTCCACTCAAAAACCCAGTTCCATTGATCTAAGTGTTGTTGATGCGGGTTTATAACAAATTCAGCCAAAACTACTTGCAGTTTTGGGATAATATTCTTGACTAAGAAAGCTTCCATATCTCCTTTTTTGAAGACCTGTGACCAAGGCTGTAGCATTAATCTTGCAGATCTGTCTGAAGGATGCCATCCTCCTAATGCGGAACCCAATTTACGACGTATTATTGGATACACAGCTGTGTCCAGGCGATTTCCTGTTCCAAATAAAACGAGAAGAAGAAATTACACGAGTTTTATGATGCCAAAGCAAATTCTTTTGATAGTCAGATAAAAAAATACCTATCAACGGTAGCCATGGATGAATCCATGTGTGAATTGGAACCGTGTCTGTTAGAGGATTCCATTCTTCGACTTCCAGAGTTAATTTTGGAAGGACGAGAAGATCCAATATATTTTCTAATATCCATCCAGGTAAGAGAGGCATCCATTGCTCAAGAAGTTCAACGAGAGGTTCTGGTTGCCTGCAAGCCCACTGTCTGGAAAAATAATTGGCGTTTATATATTTTCTCGCATTGTGGAATATATGAAAACCAGACATTATTAGTTAAGAAAAAGACCGGACAAATTACAAAAATATTCACTCACTGTACTGCGCCTCGGATGGAAGGCATCCAAGCGTTCCAGACTAGTTGATCGTAGGGTTGAAGAGCCGAAGTTTGTAAAGTGCTCCTTCCGGTTTCGAGGATATTTTTCCACTGCCTGAATACAGGGATTGGGAGTTTTGGTTGAGAGAGTGGATTCCAGGTGGCTAAAAATTCCTTCACTTTAGGACCGACTAAGCTGGTAGCCAAATCACCTAACTCGTACATTTTATATTCTTCATAATATTTATCTTGCAGATCTTTGAAAGCATCTGCAGTTTCTTCTAAAGATAAATCATTGGTTCGGTCCATTAACTGATCGACTATAGCTAGCACGTTGTCCAAAGTATTTATGAGTTGTTCATGCTGTTCAACTATTTTTGATAAGTTCGATTTTTCTGATTCTAGAGCTATAACTCTGTCTGACATGTGTCTCGTCCTGCGATCATTTTGGATTATATCTTGTTCACATAGATCTACGAGCAAATTTAAATTGTGACGTAATTCAGGGAGTGCAAAATTCACACTTGACTTTTTATCTATTGTAACGGCAGTTTCATCTGGGCGTTGTTGTCCTCCGCCTATCGCGTAGTAGCCGCTTAATACTCGTTGTTCAGGTCCAGTCATGTCAATCACTTTTACTTTGCACATTTCGCTGTTAGACTGGACTTTTCTGTTTGGTTTTAATTTTCCATCTTCTAGAACTTGGTCCACGCTACGATAGTAGTATCGCACTTTTTTCTTGTTTGCTGGCTCCCCTCCTTT
Source organism: Phymatocera aterrima (assembly GCA_963170745.1). NCBI lineage: Eukaryota > Metazoa > Arthropoda > Insecta > Hymenoptera > Tenthredinidae > Phymatocera > Phymatocera aterrima. The sequence continues at coordinate 1,703,659 of OY720668.1, forward strand.
TCGCCATTGCGATAATTTCGCTTTGAATTCTTTCTGCTCCTCCACATCCTCGTCTTTCTTTTTTTCCGGTACTTTGGCTAGTTTCTCTGGACCGTATGCACCTATTGCTCCTCGCCCTCGACGAAGATGTGCTTCTACAGGTGCCATTATACCTTGCAATTTCTTTCCTAAACCTTTGCCAGGTTCAAAACCCATCTGGAATAAAGGAATGAGGGTAGCGGTTAATTTCAGATAAAGATAACTTCGTGAATTTCCATTTCTTCAAACCCAATATTGATTATATTTGATCTATGTTTACCTGGAGCAGGAGCTTCGCGCCAATACCCTTTGTGTGCATCTCCCAACTCCCAACTCCTGCTTTTATAAGCGTTGGGTTAACTGGAGCTCTTTTTTTTCTTAAGCCTGCTATATCGCCTTCTAGATTTAATGAAAATGATGGTTTAGCCCTGGTGTAGCTTGGCCCCTCTTCTTCAGAGTCGCTAAAAATGGGTTTGAGAATCACATTTTATTCAGCACTGATTACTTTGGGAATGAACAAAGTCATAGAAATAGAAGATATGTACCTAGAGCTGTTAGGAACGTAATCTGCATCGCCTCGTCTTGGTCTACCACCCTCGTCATCGTCTTCGTTTTCATCAGCAGATTCTTTTGTATCTTCTTTGGGTTTTCCTGCCTGCTGAATACCTCCAGCAACAAAATTCACTGGAGCTGTGTAGTTTTTTGGTCCACGGTTAAATGTTTTGAAAGAAGGTCTTGCCGCGGCCACTTCTTCTTCGTCGCTATCGTCAGCCCACATACCTAATTCAAGTATTTAAGGATTCGAATTACAATTTGGGATTTAGAGTGCATTAAGTAGATCATCTCTAAGTAGTTGAAACTTTTGAATCGTTAATAATAGGTTTGGTATTCTTAGCTACACTTTTTACATTTTTCTGACACTTTCTCACACTCGACCAATAGGAGGTGTAAGCTCCTAGGGGCAAGTGTAAAGGTATAGAAAGCGTTGAGTGTAGAAAGGTAGTGTAGCTAAGAAGAACAAAACTAATAACGTGAAACGTGAGTTTATCGTTTTATGTGAGGTTAAGTTAGGTTAGGATGATATTTACCGAGCATTTGTTGCTTCTTAGACATTTTTCGCCGCGGGCGATTAATGTTGAACTCATTGTCAAGGTCGTAATCTGTTATTTCGAAACTCTCTACTTCGTCCTCGGACATGTTGAATGAATTAGGATCTGTAGAATGCAATTATACGTGAAGAACTCTGTGAGGTTAACTAGCAGCAACTCGATGTGATCAATACATGTATTAGCGTCTATAACATGGATTCCATCCGTTATTAAGGATAAGGATTAAATATGCACAATCGATACAAAATTTTTATGGCGAATTGAAACCACTTAACACTTGAGAGTATTTAGAAATTTAAACTGTAAACAATTGTATATGACAGGACGACGTGAGATGTTAAGCTCCGCCTGCCGCCATATTTGAAAGTGTGCCATAGGCGTTGAGTGTAGAAAGGTATTCTACACTCAACGCCATAGGTTGCCCTTACAGGCGACAGCGCCATCGTGTATGAAATAGCCTGACCAGAAAGAGCGCAAAATGACCGGGAATTGCATATCATTAGGCGATTCAAACACAAATTCATTCAATATAATGGATTTATAAAATGAGTCGTCCCGGATTATGAAGAACGACGAATATTGTAGATTAAAATCAAATTTGAAACAAATTGAAAAAAACAAAACTGAAAAGTATTCATTATTGCTATTTATTATAGAATTGTTATGTATTGTTAGTGATTAATTATAGTACGTGGGAGGAGAAATATTTTCAGAACTCATATAAAATTATCCATGAAATATATATCGTATATTTATTTTTACCAACATTATAGCATATATATTATTATACGACAAAGTTGGCGTTTGCCAAAAGTACTGATATATTTTCTCACAATAGTTCGAAACAATTTCTAATTCATTCTTATCTCGTCGGTTTTATACATTTAAATACAAAAACCGCATCAATTTATTGCCATATATTCGAATCTTCCTACCTCCTATAGATCGTAAATCAAGATCAACATAACTCAATTTATCTGAAGTAATGATTACATTTATTTAGTTGTTAATTTTTTTGATTTTCCAAATATCCCTTGAAAATTTCTGTATTAAATGCAATTAATATGCGACCATATACGTATGTTTGATCCACTCCGGCGCCAAAATTCGTCACTGCAATATAGATTATACAACACTATTGTGCATGTGGGTATAGATTTGGAAATATATATTACACATGAAATGTATACTTTTGAAAAACACTAACCATCATCGAAAACGAAAGCACTGATCTGCACGTTTCTAGGCGCTATATAGTAAAATAGCACGTTTTTAATATTGCTTCATCTGCACGCTACTCGAATATGAATTGCAGTCTAAACTCCCGCATTCGTCACCGACATTGCTAACACATTCGTTTACTAAAACGGTATATTGTTACATAAAGTTCCTTTCAGATTTTATCATATGATACATAAAAGTATTGTATTCTATCAATAAAGATTTTAATTCGCAAATGAAACAATAAGCAGCACCCAATGAAATCCAAGCAATGATAAATCAGATATAGAATTTGAAAAGGTAACAAATAATCATGAGGAACTGTGAAATATTATCTTCGAATTTGATAACCCGAATTAGAGGCTGACAATGAGTGCGTTCTGTGTGCCACATTCTGGAAATGAAAGAGACGAAAATAATACGTCGTTTTCCAAACTCTCGTTTTAAAAAGATGGCAAATAAAACGCACCAAATGAGGTCGGAATTAGTTTTGGAAAACAAATTTACTAATTTTATTTTCTAGTTGAACGATGTAACTAATTATTATTACCTGCTGTAATGGGTCAATGATGATCATTAACATTATTTATCATGAGATTTTGTTTAGTATAGAGATATTATACTATAGAAATTATTTGCACCTCGCCCGCAGGCACTAGGATATACATAATATAAATAAATATATCGGCCGTTGTAGGTGGCTATAGTAACATCGAATCAATTTTCGATATATCAATTAGGTATGTATGTGTGAATAAAACTGATCTGCAGTATAGAATAGTTTTATATTTACAACTGTATTTTCTAAAGTAAATTATTGAGACTATTTCTTTTCAACTAATATTTCATTTTACCTTTTAATAATAAATAACCGAACATACTAATGATCTGTAACAGTCCAAGCTCTAGAATATATTCAAATTTAATACGTTATACAACACAGGTAAATGACGATAATAATTGGTATACAAGGTTTTTCAACTTTCAATTAATATAAAAATAATAATGATAATCCAGGGGGGTAAAATTATGCCACTATGTATGAGTTTATATTATCTCCTGTCTATAGAACTATAAGTATTTTGTTGAAAGATAAATAGTAATGGAAAGTAATACATCTAATTAGTATAGTACTGCATGCATGTCAGTATTGTAAGTATATACTATATTTTATGAAAATTATTACGTGTTCATTTTCTCACTGTAAACTATAATAAATGTTATTGGAAATCAGACATCGGTGAACTGTATTTATATTATATATCGCGCATCGGCTACAAGAATGTCACAACTCAAATAATGCAGGCATTCTTCAATATAATCAAATAAACATACCTAACAAAAAGCTTTAGATATTCAAGGGAGTCACCCCTGCATTATGAAGTGAACCATTTATGGTTTTATTTATTCATTTGATGTAATTTATTTTGTTCTTAATTTTTAAAACTTCTATTCTATTCATTTTATTCCTTACTTTTATGGCTAATTTTGCGACTACAGAAATGTCACTTTGCAAGCTTATAGATTCGAACTTTGCGAATGCAAATATGGTATTGACTCGAAGATGCCAATTTTTGAGTTGTGACGTTATTGTAGCCGACGTGCGATATAGTCTATTGATTTATGGAAACAACAATTTTCAACTGAAGCCCATGATGGAAATTATATTTTCAACATACTTATTCTCACATAAAATATCCGAATAACTCTGAAAACTCTGAAATTGTGGAATAATATTCTATGATTATCTATGAATCTGTATATAATATTGAAATATTCTTAAAAATGTAATTTATACTTGATGATATGCGATATTATACCTAGAGCTGATTTCGTGAAAAAATTCAAGATATCTTGATTCATAGAGGAAAATTTAGCGGAAAAAACGCAGAGCAAATATTATGAGCTTTCAGAGATCATTCGAGAATGTTTTGCCAAAATTAAAATTGAAGAAAATATTGAAAATTATCATTTTTGCCAAGGATTATGAAACGATTCAAAAACACTATGTAATTATAGTAATATTACATTGGTATTAAATTTATATCAATTATCGTGTTTGTTGAGGCAACAACAAATATTGTCGGACATGGCACTATAAGTGAATATATATTTTATAGGATATAATTAAGAGAATATACATACGATCTATATGACAATATGAGTAATGTAATTAATTTATAATTGATATATTTTTTTTCTCGTCTTATTTTGTTTTTGTTTTTTGTTAATTGATAATTAATACACTGTATGTCTGGCAATTACAGTACAGTTGCATATAATGTAGTATAGTGTATAAGATAATTTATTTAAATCGGAATGGAATTCATTAAGTGTTATGAGATTAGATATTTCACGTATAATAAAATATTGACCACTATTTCTTCGCTTTCTCTTCAAATTTCTGTACAAATCATATGTAGAAATATAAATTGTGGGTAATTATCTATACAATAATTTTTGCGAAATAGGTATATAACCGTACATGTAAGGTTTTTACCTTATTTTCACACAAAACAAGAAAAAAAGAAAAATAAATATCTCATATATATGTATAACAATGATACACTATACGCACTATCAAAAGTGTCCGATTAATAAAATATTCATCGTGTAGTTTTTTTCCTTGTATGAATGATTTGTAATAGCTCCCTCCCACATTCTGCAAATTGATTTTAGTATCTGGTAGGATCTTGTAAATCTTGCGTAAGTATAATTCCAATAGCACAATTGAATTAGAATACCAGGTCAAATAATTTATTACAACAAAATTAAATAAATGAAATAAAGAGACTCTGAGATTGGCAAGAGCTATTCGATCACTTTCTGTATTAATTATTTCCCTAAATTCAGGAATAATAATACATGAATAACTGAAACGATCCAACATACAGTAATTCAAGATTTACAGGCATCGATATCTACTAACATTGACTAAACATAGAATTTCATTTGATTAGTCATAGGCAGAAGAAATTAGCTAAATCTCTTATTTAACTCATTATATTGATTTGTAAATTTGATCTTCAGGGAGAATTTACTTTCAGATTTTTACTAATAGGATTCTTTGAATTCTGGACATTCTACTATTATACCCATGGAAGGCAAGCGTAGGGAGCGCAGCTATTGTAGTCGTGTACAAATGGGAGAGAGTGTCTGCCTTTACGTCAGTGGTGACGCGGTGAACCTGCTTGCGATGCAGCAGCTCCGTGCATCGCCTGGTTACCTGCACCACTGGTTGGCTGGTTTAGATACTGCTGTTGGTGCTGCTGTAACTGTTTCCGTTCTTCCATACCAGCAGCGAGATAAGAAAATACACAGAGAACTGCGTAGCAGATCTGATCTGCCTGTAAATGAAAAAAAAATTGTGCGAATGAGTCGATTCGTTTGTATTTTTGCATCATTTCGGTGACCTGTGCTGCAAATTAGCATAGGAAAAATATATTCTTTACATTTTTCTTATCGAATGATCAAAAGTGAGATATATATAACATATTTTACAAACAAAAAATATATAGATGATTACAGATAAAAGTAATGTATACATAACATGTTCGCATGCCTTGTTTCAATATAGATAATCATAAGAAGGATGTTTCAAAATAAAAAGGAAACTTACATTGAACAGATAAAATTAAATATGTGTGTGAATTAATTAGCTTCATGCATTGTTGTATCAGATTGTTCAACAATCTGAGCCTCAGCAGATAGTTGAGCAGCGTGAGCAATCGAGAAGATTCTGTGTAAACAGTGAGCTGCTTCGCCTGCCTAGATTGTGTGTAATACAAAGTTTGAATCATACACAATAAATGAATAGAAGTAATTCATGTTTGATTGAGTAAAGGACACAAATGAGCAATTGAATTGAAAAACAAAATGAAACATGTATAATTAATGTGCTTGCTATATATTATATGGCTTTGTGAAAAGGTTGACAACATATAGATATATGAATTTCTGTTTCAGCGATAGATTCAATAAATAAACTTACCAATTGTGACTTATATTTACGTTGAATTACTTGTCTAGTTTTAGGATCTGTAAATAAAATAAAATATTCTGTTGTTAATCATTTTTCGATTCGTTGCTGTGGCGTAGACTTTGAAATGAAAAAGTGTGTGTTGGTGATATTTCAAATGTTCAAATTCCACATACTCTTATATTTTTGTAATATGATTGTCTGAAAAAAGTACTTACTGAATTCTTCCAAAACGAAGATCCCACCCTTCTGAGTAAAGCACTTGCGGATATGATCGAGTCTTACAAAAAACTGCAAATTAATATAACATTATTACGTTAGCGTAACAAAGTGAAATCTTCCTAGTGCTACCATGCAAATTCTAGGTACCACTCAACGGTGTGAAGCATATTGGATGAAATAATTTAAATCATTGATATATCTATCCAAATCTTGCGAATTTGGTATTAGAAAAGAAGTGACATTTCCTGTCATGTAAGGAATTGAAGAATTTAATCAGCTCGTATGTGACATAAAATTTATTAAATCCAATATGGTAAAAGCAGGATTGAAGAGTCGGCTGTGAATATATTATAAGGTTGAGATTGTAATATACATGCACACGCATACATGCAAAAAGGCGTGGGGAATGATATTGTGGAACATAGCGATGCAAGCCATGGCGATACGGAGCATAATGACATGCGTTAATATCCAAGCAGCAAACAGCAGCAGTTAGCAGTAGCAGCAACAGCAGGCAACTCTGGAGATGGCCTAAACTCATCTTACATTGTTGATTGCTTAGCGTTGAGAGATTGCTAAATGTGCATTTATATCATCTAGTATTAGTGGCGGACAATGTCCCCGGTAACAATGCACAGTTACAGTTTAGTTGCAGTATATATATATATATATAGGTATCAAATGTATATAGTTAATTGTATATAATGTATATGGTTTAAAATATACTGCGTGTTAGTGTGTAATAGTTGAAACTAGAAACATCATGTAGCAGTGCCATGCCATGAGTGTGATATTGTAATATGTAGGGCATAGTACAGTTTGTCGTGTTAAGGGTTTGTTGACTGAGTATAGTACATAAGTAGAGTGATCACTGAGTTAATTAGTCATATAAGGATGATAGCTCTAGGTAGCACCAGTCCACTGCTCTACTAGGTGATGGGTGAAATATATGATCAGGTGTTATTTCATATGGAGCAAGAAACAAGGATATATAGCAATATGGATTATTTATAAGATTGGGTGACTGTAAGCACTCTGTGAAATTCCCATTTTTGCTGATATTCTACCAATTCCTAATTAGTAGTAGTGTTCCTCTGCGCATCGATTATATCAAAATAATAGTATAGCAGAACTTACTCCGCGGCCATAATAGAACTGCTCCGTCATGAGAGCGATTGTTTGTCATCGAACGAAACTATAATTCGTAATTCACTCGAATGTGTAATAATAAAAGTATACGTTTAGCAAATACACTCCTCAAACTTCAAAGTTAGGAGTGCAATATGACGCTGTTGACGTTTCACCACATTATTCTAATTACAATTGGATCAAGTTTTTGAGTAACCGATCATGAGTGGCGTGTTCCAATGTGAATCATAAGAAAAAATAGATAGGCGGTATATTGACTGATAAGAAATACCGCACTCAAGTATTACTAGGTCTGTGCGGTATGTCCTTTCTTTTTGCTGAGGTATAGGTGAAGTATATATTTCTATAACATTAACATATTCCTAAGCCCCAAATCTCGATTCTTTATAATAATATCAGCAGAAACACGTATGTCATGTGAGTAATGCCAGTCTCCCAGTCTTGGGAACGAATAACGCTAATAGTTAGGGATTAGTGAGGCACTACGGGTGTCACTACTACGCCTTGGTGCTATCGGGGCACACACTCTCTACGGCCGCACTCCGAAAGTCCAGTATTTATATTCATATTTTAGAATAAGCTTTGACGAAAACATGATTTGTTATAATGAACAGCATCTCTAACACTCACTCTGCCTCTTCTAGTACCAGCATTGGAATGCGCGGTCGTATATATTTCGAGAGAAGTCTATAGGCATTATACTGGCATATATTAAAACAAGTTGATTTATAATAATATGATTCGTCTTGTCTTCACTTGAGAATAACAAAAGAGAAAGTAGAAAAAAGTAAAAATAAAATCACAATCCCGCACGATAATTTTACTGGTACTAGGTGCAAGCTCCTCTATATATGATATTGGACGGAACATATACCACAACTAACATCAATCAATATATGGTAGGAAAACAGTCAAGTATATAGACAGAGCAGATCAATTATAATATAGTTGTAAGAAATATGCAATCCTGAGAATATAATATAACAGTGGAACACGACTAATAAAGTATAATGGTGAAATAAATAAGCATTTCCGGAACACGGCCAACATTGAATATATTAATCAATACTGAACTTTTATATAACAAACAATGAGTTATTCAATAATACCTCGAAATCCTGTTTACCCAGCCATGGGCAATGTCGACAGACAGGACAAGAAAACAGAAAACAGAAAACATAAAATTAAATCAAGTAATATATGATAATCATACAATTATACGCATCAGTATAATACTTTCGCATCTCTTTTTCCTTCCCTTTGTTCTGTTCTTTCTACTTTTTCAAACAGGTCATTTAATAACATAATGAAAAAAAAAAAGTAAAACTGTGCGGCATATAGTATATTATAATATAGTATACGCAGCCGTTGCCTATCGTCATGGCCAATTTGTAATATAGTATAGCAAGGACGTTTCATTGTTCAAGGACCATCTCAAAAGTTCCCTAAGCTGAGAAAAGTCTATCGCCTCTATAGCGCCATAATATATTGTATTAATTTTATGTATGTGCGATGTAATAAATAAGGCACAAAATTAGTGCTATACAGCCTAATAAGCCCTACCTACGACTATAATACTACCTATCTTGTAATACAATCAATCGCGTACATATTTTATCCATAATGTTTACGGTCTAAGTAGAATTATATATGTAATATATAGTATATAATATAAATAGACTTTTCTCGAACATGACCACGACAGATAAAAAGTTATTAATCAGACTTATAGAAAGGTATAATAATATGGCATCCAACATTCAATACAAATCATAATGAAGAGATATATGAGGATAGAATAATAATAATAATAATAATATATAATAGCAGTATATGGACAAATGATATTATATGGTATGTTATATATATATTTTTTTCTTTTTTCTCTCTTTCTTTTTTTTCTGGTAAATCCTTAATAATTATAATAATATAAGACAGACAAAGGAGACTGCAGCTGCACATCGAGCTCCATGCAAGAAAACATTGAATAACGCTCAAACAAAACATATCAAACATAATAATAATACCAATAATAAAAATTAGAGCTGTATAATGTAATATAGGTATGTGACCTGGGCGATAATATTGATGGTAATCACTATATCCTGAGTACGTTTTTTATATTGTTATACATTATGATTATCACTTGATCGAGCGAAGGAAATCATATATTATATGAACGATAATAACATTGATGATAATATAATGCAAATTGTGATAGATTTCATTTATGTATATGTACGAAGTGCAAGTTATTTATCGGAATATATAATACGTATATATGTATGTATGTACTCTGTAATGTCCAAAATACAATGTAATATATCAATTGTAATGCTCAATGATAATTGAAGACCCGGCGTCTTATTCACCGGCGTAAGACAATCAATAATCGAAAATAATGAGCATGTGATACAGTACATATACCACGTACGTTACTGCTCATGTTCAATTATTTTTATTCAGATTCATATAGGTATAATCAATCAGACTGAGAAGATACGTACAGATACAAATTAAGCAGATCGTGGTGGCTATAGCGATGGGAGATAATATTGAGTGGTCCTTGCATCAATGCAATCAACGAAAAACACAGAGAGGATAAATTCAATAATTAAAAGTATACAGATAGTAAGAAGAGATAGGGGGGTGACTACAGCTCTTCCCCCTACCCTACTTATTTCACTCCCCCTGCCCCCGGTCCAACACATAGTTACCACTTAACATCATCCGGATAGAATCATCCTAAACAAATCATAGTAGAACTGAAGTCAATTTGGTACTATTACAGTTCATTTTTTATGAAAGCCAAAAGATGTCTATTCATTACATGAAATACTCGTACTCATAGTATTAAGCCTGCACAACGATTGGGTTCTACTACGATGAATTTTTTCCGACTCAATCGACGTATAATATTGAACCCGTGGATGCTTGAACATAAAACTCGCAAGGTGCACTAGATTCGAATAAATGTATCGATGTTAGTATAATGTTTAATGGAGATAGTGGAGTCTCAGACCATATGTATGTTTATATGATATTGTGTGATATTGGATGTATATTTATTTATTTTGTCTCGTTTTCAACTGTAAAGTATTTCAGTATTTGTAGAGAGTAGAGAGATCATATAAGAAATGTATATACCACCAAAGCGCATCTGCTGTACGTTTTATGTTCATTGCATATATATATTGTGTTTATATGATTTATTGTTGAACCGAGGGAGACGATACTGCCAATATATGGCTGAATATAGATAGCTGGCTTTCAAATGTAATTGACATGGATAATTATAATCTCTATGGTGATTGAGTAAAAGATAATGATAATAATAATGATAACAATAATAATAATAGTAACAACAATAACTGCTGAAATAAGTATTTCGATATATTAGTCAGGGTATATAAAAAATTTTCCAGATATAATAATAATAATAAGAAGAAGAATAATAGCAATAATTATAATCATAAGAATAATAATATTACCTATATAGTGAAATCTAAAAAATGATAATAAGAATAATAACTAGCTACGAGATGGAAATATTGAAAATCTTGAATATATATATATACAGATATATATTTTTGCATTACATGAATGGTTTTGGAACAAAACGAAGACGATAAATAAAAGGTACAAATTTGATGTACGGATGTACTCATTTTGTATAATTTATCTTACACTATAACATATTACGTTGAGGAGATATAAGACAATCATACCTTGCTATTAGCGAAGAGTAGACCCACGCCCTCCATGCATACTTGGAGAAGGCCCCCTTCACCCGTGCGCATGTCTTGGACAGGAAACTCACCACCTAATTCTACACCAGAACCGGCACCCCGTCCACGCTGCGCCGCCTTCTCCATTGCATCTTTTATACAATAATAAAGGTCTTTACACTGAAAAAGAAATAAGTTTTCATATATTTGATTAAATAATTGATCAAATATCAATATTGCAATTGAGCTCATTCCAGAAGAGTCCAAAATACGTTCTCACCTTTTTGGTGTAATATTTATGAAGTTGAGTTTGTCCTCCATTCCGCCTCCACAGGCAGAGGACTTTATTTTTAGGACTATAAGTCATATTGACCAGGCGCTCGTACCACCATCTTTCAACAATCACCCCATTTACAGACCTGAGGACAAGACCGTCGTGTCTAACTTCCAGGAACCTCAAATCTCCCTCAGCATCGACACCTGCGTGAACAGTGAACGACTGACGGTGCATTTGTCGAGAAGTTAGAGGTTTCAGATCGATATCGTTACCGTGCTGAAAAATATACACCATAAAAATCCGTTAAAATATTCCTAGAGCTAGAATTGGTGAATCTCATTAATTTGGAATCCCGGAAGTTGCATACACTTACAAGATTAGTCATTTGGTCTAAAAGCTGATTGAGCTCTTGGCTGTAAATCAGACCAATATGACTTTTACCCAGTAGCCGACGCACTTTACGCTTAAGTTCTGATTTCTCAACATTCAGCATCACCAAAATGGCTGTTAAATTGTGCAGTAAAGTACACAGTAATCTATCCTCGTCGTGCTCCAGCCGTCTTCTCTCACTTTCACTCAAACTCTTATACCTGTGCAAATGTATTAACATCACACATATACCGACAGAAATTCTTTGTTCATTATTCTCATTCTACCCCAAGTGTACTAAACTTAGTAGATGAATTAAAATACCTTTCCATCATTTCGCCGGGTCCTTGATCCATTCCTACCATATCACGTTCCTGAGAAACCGCATCAAGGAATGCGTCTTCCCAAAACTGCATCTGATCCCAGAGGGAAGACCTTTCCTTACCCAAAAGACCTAGGAGTACAAAAATAATGACATATTTGCATATTTTGCAGTAACCGAGCTAATTAGAGAATATGAAAAATACCTTCAAAAAGATAAGTTCTTGCAGCTTCGGGACTAGGCGTTGCAACAGTTGGAACAAGACTTCCTCCGTGATACCTGAACCCAGTACTCAAAGACGACTTACTAGACCAAACACTTGCGGTGCGCTGTTTGCCTTGGCGTGGGAACTAGAATATGAAGAATTGATTTATAAGTTATTGTTAGTGTAAGTTTGAATGTTGTTGATTGAGCTACAAGAGCTGAGTCTAGAGATAAAATTATTTGAAGATATAACTTTCGAATGAGTGATTATTTTGTATAATTATGCAATGTGAAAAATGCTACGTAGTACATTATTATACAAATGTCTGAAGGATTACTTGTAGTATATTGTGATGGAAAAATGCAGACTGATGATTATTATTTATAATAATGGTTGTAAAATTGAAAATATCATGCTATAAAGCAGCGTGCTAGATTTATGTAGTACAAGCACATCAAATTCAAAATTTATGTGCTATGGGATACGTATTACGAAACGGAGCTTTAGTATATTGTGTGACTTACATTGCCTTGCTCAACCTCACTATCGGAGACGGTGCTGCGAAAAGAGGCCTGATGTGCTTGCCGAAATGCAGGATTTGTTATAATGCTTCCTCCATCGGTTGAGAGGGCTTCACTGCTTCCTGTACCAGCACCACGCCCTCCCTACAAACATAGCGTGCACTGCTTGCAATCCAGCTCATTCAACACATTCACAAGCTTGCGCTCTAGTGCGACCAAGTAATTTTTACACTCAATAATATTAGTGAAACGCTGCGGAGAACATTGAGTATGTAACATAAGCTGAGTGAACCTTACAAGAGGGTGTTGTGACTTCTGTTTTGTTTGATAAACTATAGAGAATTATCTACGATTATAGCAGACCTGTTCAAAGACTTGATGGAAAAAGTTATTTTTAGTAAAAGGTATTTTCTGCTAATATGTTTTACTTGGTCACACAGTACAGCTAATACAGATATCATGATTGATCGAACATTGAATACGTACAAAGAGTATTATTATAGGTATGTATACTCTGTATCATCAAGGTGTACATCTTTTATGTACTGTACATACATTGAAGGTTTTCTACACAAATATCTCATTTAAATCGGGCAAAATTGTACATCACATAGGCCCCCCCCCCCCCCCCCCCCCCATGAATTTAGACTTATTGTCGCCATACATTTACACGAAGGGTGTTTAACAATAGAAAGTGAAAAAGAAAGAAAATTATAATAGACAAACACAGAATTGATCGGGAAGTGATAAGGAGACATACACACACGCACACAAATTGGCAGTATAAATTATGCAGGCAACACAGCATGCGGTATTACACACATATAGGTATATCGTACATGATAGTGACTTTCTTATGACCAGAATGTAACAAGATTAAAGAACAAAATACCTCCGAGTCGAACGACGTTAATCTGCTCAATAGTTTTCCTTTCTTTGAGAACATATCAAGAAACATATCCGTCGTAGATTGATTATCGTCTCCTCCTGAAGGTAACTGAGGGTGTGAAGTTTCCAGCCTGACTTGCGGGAGCTCTGAAACAACAAAAATTGAAAAGAAATATGGTGAGCTTTTTCCACGATGTATAATACCGTCTCGTATGAGTGTTTCAGAAATTTATCATACCTGAAGATGGTTGAAGCGATGATTTCCTCGACAAGTCAGACAAATCAGGCTTATTCGGTGATTGTGGGGATCTCAAGTTTTCTTTACTACCAAACGGACTAGAAGCCTGTGAGGATATAAAAACAAAATTGATGGTTTATTATTCAAATAGCTATAATGAACGAGATGATGAATGAATAGACAAGTCACCTGGGACATGAGAGAGCTTTCAAAGACCCCCTCAGTTAAATCTTTACTCCAATAGTGGGTGTGAGCTATTTCCATCAGCTGAAATACTGACGCCATGCCACCTAGTCCAAAGTTGCTATAAGTATGCACCAGGCCATGCACAACGGCTTGGAGGCACTTCAACATTCCTTTGTAAACTGGCCGCGAAACACACTGTATAGGAGCATAGGAGCATAGGAGCAGGATATAATGCATATTCGTTTAGCTTCACTGCTATGTTATATCAGGATCAAACTTGGGTTTGAATAATTAAATAGTACACTTACAACGTCATCGATATGATCATCTGGACTTATCTTTCTTTCCAAGCCCTTGTTCAATTTAGTGACAACAAGATTCCGGTAGCTCTCATCTTCCATTAACTTTTTCAATCTGTTTAGTTTCAGCCAGCCAACTCCCTCGCCTGCCAAAGCCTGATTCACGATCTAAAATATAAAAATTTGGTTTTGGTGATGGCGACGGGTGGCGCTATTGAAAGTAAATTGCAAATTTGTTCGTCTAACACAGCCGCTGATTTTTGTCGCACACCAATTTGAAATATTAAAGAAAAATTGTCCAATTCTCACATCTGTTAAAAAGGCTTGATTGTCACTGTTTGTACTCGATCGTTCAACATTTTGCATTCGTTGTAGTTCTTCCTGACTGGGTTTATTGGTGGAATGTTTTATCAACGAAGATCTTTCCACCAGACCTCTCCGACCTAAAATTTACAACAAATATATATTATATCACTCAATATCAGACTAGATTTATGTCCAACACGTTTCGTGCTTACCTTTGGGGAAGTGTCCGAACGCCTGAGACTTGTCTTTGGGTTTTTGTGATTGAGGAAGTACATTAGCGTTTCGATTAGAGCTATTCTTATTGCCTGTAGATTATAAGAGTATTTCTTTGTTGTTGATGTTTTAGATAATTGCCAATTTAAATTCAGATTTTAGATATAAATATTCATTGTTCAAAGCAGTAAGCTGGAGAATGTTTTAATGGATGATGAAATGAAATTTTGATTAGCGTGAAGGACAATAAGAAGTCAACAACAAATAAAATGTGAATAGTTTACTGTAGAGTTCAAAAAAATAACTCACCGAAGAAATCACTAAACATGCTAGTAGTTTGAGCAGCTATGCCATTTAGATCACTGCTTATATTGCTGAAGAAGTCACGACCAATGTCTCTCCTACCAGCACGAGGATCGGAAGCAACTAATTGTGTGCTGCTAGAATCTCTTCGCTGGAGGGGGCCAGGTGGCGGGGAAGTATGTGGAGGGGATTGTTGAGACTCTCCAAGTCCCTGGAAATCATATTGTATCCAAACAATCATGAAAAACAAATATTATAGAACAGTTCACTAGGTATGAGATGAGTGAATCTGCACCTTGAGCAACCCCTTTTTAGTAGCAGCTTCTTTAGCACTTTTTGTCAAATCTCCAAACGTGCTTTTGCCCACGTAAGTCAAATCATCGAATGTATTTTTACTAACGCCTGCAGCAGTTTTGCTAGCTTCTAACGCATTTTTCGAAACTTCTTGAACTGACTTTGACGCCTCGCCCATCGCTTTCTTTGTTTGCTGCGTAAGCTAGATTAAATGATTATTTTATCAGAGCTCAATCTTTAATAATTAATTGTTATCAATGCCTCAAATGTTGTGAAAATAAAATGTCACCTGCTCCAAAGGCGCGAATAGACTTTCTTCTCCAGCCTCATTTATTCTCTCCCTCGCTTGATGTTTCAGCTACAGTAAGGAAGATTCAAAATATTATTTATAAATTGAATATTATTTTAAATCGATTGAAAAAAGTTTTAGGACAGCTTACCTTGTCCATATGGGCAAGTAATCCATCTTGACTACTCTGTCTGGTCGTTTCCCTGACTAGGTCCTTAGCTTGTGATGCAAATTGTTCAAATAACGAACCCTGTGACCCTTGCCTGGTCACATTATTAGTACCAGTACTACCCCCGCTGTTTTGTCGAGGAACGTTACTACCTCCGCTATGATGTCGTTGTACACCGTTACCAGTAGTTGCCTGACGAGGTAATGTTGGTGATCCGTTGTTGCTATTACTACTAGATTGTCTTGGGAGAAGAGGTCCTACGGCTGATCCAAAGCTGGAAGTACGGGCCAAAACGTTTCCAATGCTTGGCTGACGTTGGGGACCAGGACTTAACGGTGGGACCTTAAAATATAAGAAAAAGGTTTGTAAATCCATTACAGACATTGAAGAGGTAGATAATTTGAGTTCCAATTTGTAGACGATATTATATCATGTGATTCAGCAACCCAGTATCAACTGAACTGTTTTAGGAACACAAACAGTTATTCAACAAACAATTGTATACCTGTGACAAAAATTCAATACACGACAATACATATTGTACACACAAAACACACGACGCATGATCACTGACAAAACAATTGGCCTGCAAGCGACGTATGTGAATATAAAATTGAAGAAAGACAGACCAGAAGCAATTCGAAATTTTTTGCCAATGACGATGAAGACTGTACTCCATACAATTTGGATCATAGATTTATTGAATTACTGTCATAACAAATTATTGATGCATATGAAAGCCCATGCTATGTACGTGCAGACCTTGGAGATGGCAAATATGAGCAGCGCAAGGTAAAATGGGAAATTATTAAATATAATCTGTTGCAATTCGAAAAATGTAAAAATACCTCACGACAGCTTTATACTTGTCATTGCAATAAACAAGCAATTTAAAGGAGCGATGAATGCATAAACATAAATACAATAATGAGGTGAGCATGAGAACCGACTCACTGGAGTGACAGATCTATTGAGGCGTGTGGTCCGATGGGGTGTGGTAGGACGCTCTGTATCACTGAGTGGCGGAGTCACTAAAGACCCCGTTCCACTTCCAAACTGACCTACAGTACCTTGTGCACTCAGGATCGTGCGTGGCGTGGCTGTTGTCGATGCTGAGTCTGATTCAAAGCTACCTCCTTCCTCTTTATCCTATGATTTCATATTCAATTCCTCTATTAGCAAATATAATCTTGAACTTTAAAATTTGATTTTTGAGTTTCTCTTTTTGTTTTCTTAATTTTTTTCTTGGAGGTAGCCCTAAGTGTATGTAATATGAGATTCGAATGAGGTGCCATAAGTGCTGATATCTATTAAAGCCAACTAATATTAGGCAGATGCCGCACCAACGTTTTCGAAGCTCGTTTCTCAGTCAGATTATCCCAAAAATTTGGAAACTTGTCATTGATATTTTACTTGAAAGCTAGAGATGAGGGTAACAACGTGGTATTGGAGACTTATGCGCATGCCAACTTCTATTTTAACCCCATTTTCTCACAATATATTTACATCACTATTGAAATCCTATGCAGGATTCTTGTGCGATAGAAGTTGGCCAACTTCTGTGGATAGTTCTTTATCAGAGTCAATTTAAAGCAAAGCCATCTATACTCTAAGGGCGCCGCTCTTAATATACTTAAATAGTGAAGACTTGATACTGCACATGATTATAATCTTACGTTATCACTTTTAGCAGCTGGTGAACCCTCTTGAACTCTTGGATTTATTTCGAGTTCAGAATCCCTGTTAAAACTGGGACTGCTTAAATCACTGTGACTGGACGACGTACTCAGCGGACTCCCCGGCCTAGTTGGAGGATCTTCGTCGGCACCGGGATATTGAAGAGAACTAGGTGGATTGTAAACGTTTTTAGGATCAACAGAGAGAGACATAGGTTGGGGCTGCGTAGCTTGCGGACAATTGTAGCCTGTAAAATAAATATTTACCATTTATGAGCTAATTCTCTAGTTTAAATTATACAGGGTGTATTACCTAAACTGTCGAAAATAAGAGGTACTTACTCGATCCGAGACCACGCCCCTTTACTAATCAACAACCAGACAAATTTCGTAGGCCAATGTTTGAACGAGAATATAGGATACAACTTCTCGATGCAGGAGACACATGGCAACAACGATTTCATATTCCAACCATTTCTGTGAGCATCGAAGTAAATAAATACTTGCCCACCTAATTTGGTCATTATTGACATTTTTTTCCTACACCAAGAAACTGTATCCTCTATTCTCACGAGGATATCGGTCCACGAAATGTTGTTGGTTGTTGATTGACTAGACGGGTGCTACTTTCCCTCGACTTAGCCCCTCCTATTCTCAATGCTTTAGGTGATACACCCTATATAATCCTCCGAAATTTTAAACATCTCCAACTTACTGGGTGAGAGATCGGAAGATACCATTTCTGAGACAAAATCACTAAGTGAGGAATAAGACGAACTTGTGCTCTCGGCTCCCTCGGAATCAGAACCACTTTCGTCAGTTGGCTGATTCTCAAATTGTTTCAATGTTCGCATTGCTCCAGCTAAAGAGCCACCGGAATCCCATACAGGAAAAAATATTGGTTCCAAACTTGGGGCATACCATCGTCCTTTGTCACCAATTTGAGTTGGATCAAATACTCCGGTATGCACTCTAAGGAAAGCCACATTGCTTGGAGTCAACGACCATTCTGCTAAAAACTCAACGGCTTGTGTCCTCGCAAATTTATTCAAGAAATTACTTGTCCTTGGTCTTGATCTGAGGAAAGAATTAATCTGAAAGGCTACAACTGGCCTTGGATAAAGTCTCAAAGTTCTTGTATGCTCTGTAAAATTTGCTAGAAGATTTTGCGAGTTGAAGAAACGAACCATGGCAACTCTTGTTGCCACATCGACAGAGTCTACGTCATTTCCGTAAATAAATGGATTAAAACCAGGTGATGGCTGAGGCGATTGTCTTTGAGATGTAGGAGTTGGACTATTTGATGAAGTCAGTGATGGCCGATGAGGACTTGAAGTTGACGGTGTACCAGGGGAATTTCCAGCACTATGTTGACTATGTGCGCTGTAATCCATACTAGGTCTGTGCCTTGCTGATGAAACGCTATGATAATTACAAACAGTTATTTTTTTCATCTATCATTGTAAACCAACTTTTAGCAAATGAGCACAATCAATTTCGAAATCTGCTATATATACCTTAGGGTTGAATGATGCGACGCAGAACTTTCTCTTCTAGTAGGTGACTGCATGGAAGGTTGTGGAGAAACGTGTTGCGGAGATGGTTGCTGAGTTTGAGGAGTCGCCAGGCCTCCCATTGCCTACAGAGAATTATATTTTTCAAGTTTTTTGTGAAATCAATGATTCGAAGATTTATTATTATTTGCTCAAGTATCACGCAGCATGCATAGAAAGAGAGTATTGTATTTACACCAGCTCCAACTTGGTCCATGAGTTGCATCGCCTTGAGAAACACATGGTGCGGCAGGAAATTTGAACAGTTTTGTGTTAGATTAGTGTCAACAAAAACAACATCAAAGGACATATAATGATTGTGAGATAGGGTAGAAGATAGAACAGAAAATATCAGAGTTAGGGTAGGATTGATGATGAAGAACTAGAGAAAGAATAGAGGGATACATCTGCTCCGATTATTTTATACATTTTCAATCTAAATAACGTGCAAATCACAGTTAAAGTGGGCTTTACTGACCTGTTTTAGATGATTTTTTAGAATTGTACCCTCCGGCTCAGGCAGCGCAGGTAGATTGTCGCCCAAGCCGCTAGGTGGAGTAATTTTATTGCTGTCTAAATCGACGAGCCATATGTCATCAGGCATTCTGAAGTTCTTTTTATACATTAAGAAACTTGCAGGAATTCCAATAACAAATGGTGTAGGAGCGAGTAGTAGTTGTTCAGCGCAGCTCATACAAGTTGGAAGCAGCGGGATAGCAGGAAACATATATTCTAGAGGATAAATCATTGTAACAAATGCCATGACTGACATCGATAGAGCGTTGTAATCTCGGGATTGCAGTACGAGCTGCAATCGGAAAAACAATTAATAATAAACATTCAATGTAATAAAAAAGGCAAAATTGATTTGTTTTCTTTTGCATTATATCTACCTTATGCTCGAGTAGAATAAGTGTCAACACCTTTAGGCATATGTCAACACCCAACAACTCCAAAGGTAAGTGTAGCGGAAAATCGACTAATGAAAACCTTGTGTGATCAGGCAGAGCAAAGCACAGTGGCGGCTGTAAAGACGGAGAAAGTATTTCTACTTCTACTCTGGTCTTTCCAGGAACAGGAACAGGAGCACTTAGCAAACGGAGAATCCATGTCTCAATTTCTCTCACATCGTGGAGTATGATTAACGGAGTACCTTCGAGTGCTTGACCGGTGAGTGCGCTCCACACTGTATCCCTGTATGAGGAAACGAGAATTATTACATCGCTTGAAAATATAAAACTGAATGAAACAAAAGAGGCCAAATCCCTCTGAATGATTACAAAAGCCTATTGGTACCTATTAACTTGTCTCGATGCTCCGACTCGTCTTGGTGAAGAGCTTTCATTACAAGCATCAATGATTTTTTTAAGAACGAACAGGCACTCTCTGAATATTGAGAAGAATGGATGATGAGATATTATGCAGAGGGATGTTAGAGAATGGTTTCTCACTCGCTGTAAGAGAGTGATTGAAAATAAATTTAAATCCTTACACAAGAGTACAATTATTATCATGAGATATCTATGTTCTATGATTTACCTGACGTCTTCGAGAGGCTCTAGGAGAGGGAGAATGACTACCTCCGCTTTCACTGTCTCCGCTAGGAGCAGTGACGCCGAGTCTTGGAGCATGTGATGCGTGCGGCGTGTCAGAGTCTCTTCTGCTTGGGCAGTCTCTTTCAGAGTCACTTGGCCCCACCGCACTGCTTCTATAGTCGCTATAAAATACAGCTCTAGATACAGTCGCATAGTTACCAAATTATAAATATATTTGGAAAAAAAATAGTGATGCAGTGAAAAATTTGCCCTGATTCGAGAAATTTATTTTGAAAGTATTAAAGGTATTAAAGGCCAATAAAAATGAGGTGAAAATATTATGATGAAATTCCGTTTCACCTTGAAAAGGCCGAGTCGGAACTCTTCTCCATACTCTTCCTCCAGCTTTCACGACGAAATGTTGTACTGTGTCGATCTCTTCTACCTGTCACCCCGCCACCTGTACTTCCGCTTCGTTCTATAGGTCGGTAAAAGTTCACGCATATTCCGTAACGCGTTTTTCCTATGGGACCAAAAGCGTGGTATATCTAATATACGATCGATGCAAACCATTCGGAGAGAACGAATCGCCCAAAGGAATAAAAAATTCCAAAATCCATTCAAAATTTCGAATGGTTTTGAAATAAATATTCTCGGGGTGAACACCTCTTATATCTTTCGTGAATATAGGGGTGGGCATGACTACGAACCGGAATCTTTATCTGTAAGAGTGAAGGTGAAGGATGTTGCTTCTCGTAAAACTGTGCGTTTTGGTCCAACACTGCTGCATCCTTCCGGTTGGCAAAAATAAACCATATCAAGAGGCAGTGGAAAATCCTTGTGATCTTCGACGGGATATCTTCGCAGCAGTTCTGGTACCTATAATGTATATTGATAGATGATTATAAATATTACAGTGAAATTCGTGGAGATGGAGGTAAACGGATGCATGCATTATATATTATTGTTATTGTAAGATTCACCTGCACAGGTTGCCGAGAAGATGAGGGTGGTCTAGCCCCCACAATGGCCAAATAATCGACCAGGCGGGGGCACAGAAATTTCTTTTGAATATCCATTTCTGTGTTTGTGATAAGCGTTGTCACCGACGTGCACTGAGAGTACACGTCATTCGAGCTTTGTGGTTTGAGTCAAGCTTGTCTATTAATCGAACCCTCATTATGTCATTTTCCTCTGGATTCCCTAAGCCTGAAAATTTATCAGATAATCAAGTTCGATTCCTAAGATATTTGTTAAAATCAGAAAATTCAGCAAGTCTCACAATTCGATTGAGACTCGAGCGAGACGTATTGACGGCGTATTTATTCAAAAACACCGTGTCTCTGTGCAATTTGACGCCGAATTTCCGGTCCCATTTATTCCGCACATTCTTATAATATTCGCGGAGTCAATGAAGATTAGTTGAGTTACTAAATACGATATTTTTTTGCCAAATTTGCAATTCTATTTCGCCTATCCAGGTCTAACGCGAATCGGAGGCGCGGTTGAACATTTCGGTTCTTCATTGAACGGCAAAATCGATGGAAAGGACGTAATCCCCGCGAACTACCCCACCTATATTCTTATACCGTCTGCGTCTGCGTCTACAAAATTATTCCAACCAAAGCTACATTCTTCATCATTGTCATTATGAAATTATTATGTAGGTAAAATGATAGTTATTCTTTACGAAGACTACAACAGCAGTTCAAACGACCAGATAATATTTCGTTGCCTGCATTATCGCGATTAAATAAACTCGGAAGAATATGATTGGGTACAGAATATATAGAAGCTTTTCGAATAATGTACAGCTCGGAGAGTAGCTGCGTTTACTCGTTCCCCAGTGTCTTTCATCTCCTGTTCAACAATAGCACTAATTTGAATGAATATGCCCGAGGGTAAGTCCGAAAGTCTCGGCGAGAGGTAAGAACATTTTTAGAAATGGCAGACAAGGAAGGGCGGACGAAAAGGAGAAAAAACTCGAGAACCGCTATTTATGTATAACATAAGATGGAAAGTAGAGAAAAACGAGTTATATCTGTTACGTTAAAATTTATGTTCATTACTTCGGGGCACACAAAGGGTTATTGATTGTTTGAAGAACACTTTTTTTTATATTCAATGTAATGCCAAAACGACGGAGTTTTGAACCCTTTGGGGGAACGTGAGACATCCAAAGAGATATATGGTCGAGCTTGGGTTTCAGGGAGGATGGAGAGGATGGTGAGTGCTGCAAGGGCCAAGGACACAGGTTTCAAACGGATGCTGAAATCATGTTCAAATCTCAGAGGGGTTGTTTCGTCAGGATATTCCTCGTTCCCGGGACCCAGGACCCGATATCCCCTTCTCCTATGCTCAATCCCAGAGGACTGAGCAAATTTAGACACACCTTACGGTGCCTTGAAAGTACCGAAACCGTGAGTATGAAATCAAATCAAAATTTACCGGATTGGAAGTGGAATACAGGTATATACATCTAGGTAATGCGAAAAGTAGGAAAGGCATCAGTTAATCATATGGGTTTATTTTCTCACAGATTGTGAAAAGTATACGTGAGACTTGATATACAGCTCCCGATTTATAATACGACTTGTGAAGCAGGTTGATAAAATTTCAGGTGACTACGTCGTAAAGTCTAGTTCTGATTAGGACGATGTTTATTCAGCGTATCTTTCCAAAAATTGAATAAATTTCATATTTTCTTCAGCTGAGAGGCAATGATGTCGAGTGAATTCTTATCATCGTATTTGTTCTTTTGCTATTGGTTTTCACCCTGAAGCTGTTCGACCTCTATTATACAATATCCTAGCCCGTCCTATATGTTTCTACAATAACTCTTAAAGACGAACATGACCTAGTTTTATGAGGCTATAGGTATTACCAGCTAGAATAGAAGCGCTCATAATTGGGTCAATATCAGCAACTTAATTAAACAACCCTTTCATTATTACAATGCTTTTAGCTCTATGTACTATGACTTTGACATTGAATTTAAGGGAGCAGTTCCTTGCGGATAGGAATTACATTTTCATATAGGTGTGTATGTAGTACATACGCATAGGAAAGCGTCAATATAATCACTTCGAATTCATTTCGGAATGATTGATAATTTTCCTATTATATAATTTGCTGGGTTTCCTTTCCGGTTCATGGCATCTAAAGTGTAATTGGATCCCGTGGAAAATGACAAACCCGCGGAATAATGTAGTATAATAGATCGATCGTATATTCTTCGGTACTATACACCAAATCAATGATCGATTGGACATTTGGGTGAAGCACGGATACAATACGAATTTGATGCGATTGATAACCCAGGAACATGATGAGCAAAATCATTCAGCGTGTGTGGTACTGTTTGGCACCTGTACGTACCAAATAAACAAATACTCACTTCATTCTCGTTATGGGAGCTGCGGGTATCGGTGCAGATGTGTGTATTACATACGGATATAGACATTTACACACGCGCTATCATTATCAGCTCGGCGGTATACGCAAACTATAGCATAAATGTACAAGATGTACTAAATTACAGTAAGCTGTTATACGACGAAGAAACGGAAGATATCAGCTACTGTTTGTAGAATGGAAAAGTTGAACGATATTTCGGACTCGAAAAAAGGAAAACTAGCATGCGAAATGTAAATGTTCGTATTATATGTATAGGCATATAACTCTCATGCGATGTAACACATTAGATTATTATTCGTTAACTGAATGAGAATATATGTTTAAGCCGGGGATTTACATCACGGTAAACCGCGGATGTGATAAGAAAGAGGTAATATATATCCGGTGGATAAAATGAAAAGCTCGAAAACGGGCAAAACTCGTGATTGCGAATCTAAAATCGTGGTAGTCGATAACTAAAAAACTGATAATATCTGTCCGCAGTTTTCGAAGAAAGGGTAAACTATGCTCCACCAAATTGCATAGATGTCATTGAATTACAAATTTCGGAAACTTACGAGAATTTTTGTGGCATTGCTAGCGATGTAGTACATGGCCGTTCATCATATTGTATTAACTGCGATCATGTGAGGCACTAACTTGTTCAGCCGTATTGTATTCTGTATTCTGTTGCGTTGTTCGTATATCTCTGGCGATACTACTTACTGAACCAGCAGTTGGCACTAGTAACACTGACGAAGAGTAGGGTACTACTGATGAGAGCGCGTACGTGCAAAACGTTTGTGCTATTCTGTTTCCCTCCCGCTTCGACTGAAGCGAGTGGTTATAGCCCTGAGTCTTTCTTGCTCAGACCGTGTGCCCTCGTTGGCTACTGGAGAACCTTGCCTGGATCAATACCTAAACGAATAGTGAAAATGAGAGCAAGAGGGCCAAACGGGGGAGTGAGCTTTCCGAGTTTCGGAGAACGTTCGAGGGAGATAGAAGAGAGTAGCTAGCACACTGTGGAAGCTCACGGAGGATATAGGTGCCGTACTATACCTCGAGCTTTTGCAAGCGCGCGCAAATTTTTGTCATGTATATACCAGAGACGTACAGATTCGCGAGATATATATGCTTACGCATACATTGTATATACATGTACGTACTTTTCGAAATCATATACCGGAGCTTACTTGCAGGTTTTTATTTATTTTATTTCATTTTCTTCACCCTCGAGGAGAAAATTTTCAGCCGCATGTTGAATTATATTAAAGAAGGTCTTCAATTATACGCTATAATGTTAAGAAGAAGCAAATCAACTTTTCTCAATCGTCAAACGATGAAAAAAGCTCCATCCCTCAGAGGAATGTAATTGGCTCTGATAATAATCAGAATTATCATTACATTGATCTGAATGTTGAAAATTTTCTCTTGATATTCAGTTTAAATGAATACATTAAATACATACACCTGATATGTTTATCATATATAGTTGATTCAAGTATATATAGTATACTGTATATGGCTTTATATTTTATTCATATTTGAAAAAGTTGAACGCGCTTCATACAGTGCATGTGAATATTGGCATTTCATTCGCCCATATAAGTGTTCATAAGATTACGCCATATTTTAGTTTCCTATTAGGCTGTGCCAACGATGTATCTACATAGCCACATGACTAAAGTTAAGGAGCAGTGAAAGGGGTTCGTTTAGTCATTCCTAAGCCCACGCAACTTTGATAATCCTGTGCAATTTTGATTCCCAGCGGATTTCCCGTTACTGGCGATAAAATATAGATCGAATCGTACAATACATTGTATTGTGAACCGTTCCAATTTGCGTTATTGGAAATTGAGTGAAAGCATGGCTAGCGTCAGGTGAAGGTATAATGGCAAGTGATTGGACCGGATTAGTTTCGCAAATCGGTAAATTATTGGATCATTGTATGCGTACGAGGAAACCTAGCTAGGACTATGACGAGTCAAACTTCAGTTGTAATTCTCTATGAGTAAATTACATCGGAGTTACGTTTGGGGAAATCAGGCAATCAGATGCGATTGTATTATACCTATATGTAGTGCGAGTATCAATGCAATTGATTGCGACCGTAGAAAAAAAACGGAATCAACCTGAACATTATCATAATTCTCGTACAATTAGTAAGATTGTAAAACGATATCATCTGGATTCACAAGGGGTGCAATTTGGGAGTTGCAAGTTTTTTGGCATTTTGGCAATTGCGAGAGGACGCACGTGGCAAGAATTGCATGATATACATCGATAAAGTATTCACGTGTGACCTATTCGTCCTTCACAATACGGGGGCGCTGGCCTCAAAAGCGTTCAGCTGCAATCTGTACCTTATATACACATGAAATGGATTTGCATCGCTAATTCGAATTACTTCACAAGTAAATTTAGCTACAGGTACGTGGAAGGAAAAAAATTTGAAAATAAAAAGTAAATATGTAGGGTGCTGCAGTCTATACATAGACAAGTTGCGGGCGTACATGAGAAAAAAATTGTGGAGTAGGTATCAGAGAGTACGAAGTAAAAATTTTTGGCGCAAGAAAATGGACTGTAATATGATGACTAACAATAAGAGATAACGTGTGAAGCACGAGAATGTATTATGAATCTAAAAGCGCTAAAATCCCACCTCTAACAATCCCGTATGTCATACGTAGTAGGGTACGTATAATATACTTTACGGGCTCATGGCTATACCGATTGTAAGAGCTATAAATCATACCGTGACACAGGTCAATTTCGTGTAAGAGTAAATTGGAAATCGATACTTTGGCATACGCGTATAATATAACGCGGTTTTACGATGAACAGAAAAAGTGGTAGTACATATTCATGGTGAATATACCAAAATTCTGGGTCAATTCATCTAAAGAATATAACACAGTAACGAAAAAAGAGTCTGCAGCAGAGTAAGCTTTCGAGAGAAAATCATTATTTGTCTGCGATACTCTAACGTTACTTTTTCTCCACGATACTGCTTCAAACGGTATATTCCTCTGAAAAAAAAAAAAAAAGAAAAATGAAACTCTCCGAGAGTCTGAAAGTTGAAACTTTTTTTTACGAAGGTCTAGGTATGAGAAGAAAAAGTCGTGAGAGAAATTTTGGTAGTAGGTATACCTATGTATATGTACACAGTGTACTGTTTCGCAGCCAGTACTATATATCTAGAAAACCAATTATCAAGTTATTTATATATTTATATAGTATACATAGACGATAAAAGTACGAATGTGTAGACCTACATCGAAGATAGGTATGATATAATATGGGAACGGGCTGCGAAGCCATGAAACCTCTGTGCTGCGTAAAATTTGAAATTCTCGTCTGTACGATACCGGAAGCTCACCGATCTTCACATGGCAATCTTCTCGCTCGTTTAAAAATGGAGCGAGGGTTTTGTGACAGAATTGAGTTGGCACTCCGATGAGGGAAACACGTTTAGGTACGTAGATATATCCATAGATCGCGAGGGAGGTAACTTAAACATAAATTCACCATTCAAGCTATCACATGAAGTAGCCGGACCGCATTTTCTTCTCACATAATAGGCATCTCTGAATTAGCAAGACAATTCAATATTCCTTGCACGATAAACCGGAAATTTGCGGGAGTGAGAGATAATGACGATATTAACAAGAATGAAAATTTCATGACAGTAATTAGCAATTAGGTATTATAGGATGACGGCAACGAAATTACGTAAAATAAAAAGCTGTTTGCGAAAAATGCGATTTCTACAGATATTCTTCAACCGAGATCCAAATCTGCATCTCTGACTTGAAATCGTGAATACCGCATCGTCAGAAATGTGGATTTGTTTTCATCAGAGCTGATATCGTTCTTCGTGATTTTGTATATGATGAGCCTTATGAAAAAAAATCGTCGTGCTAGATCAATTGGAAAATCATAATTTCAATTCCAATTACATAATTATAAATACACGATAGTGAGGATACTTTCAACGACGTGCATGCAAACAAATTTGAAGATGCGAGCGAAAGACATAAAGAGAAAAACAGCGAAATAACAGTAAAAAAACGTACCGAGGATTGTAGGAAATACCAAGAAGAAAAGAAGGTAATAATATTGAATATTTTACACCATTTTACAATGTTTATTTACCCAACAACAGATCAATTACCACGCTGCATGCCTTATAATTCCAGACAAAACTCAAAGTATTATCAACAAATATTATTCAATTTGAAATAACACAGACCGAAACTACACTGCTGTTAATAATTTTATTACTGCGAATGCCTATACCAATATTAGTTTCAAGTTTCAACACACGTATTACTTTATTTTAAGATTTATTGACTTCAGTTTATAGCTTACCATAGTTTGATTCAACGATAATATAATATTAAATGATATTATATTATAAATATTATAATTCATATCCTCGAAAATTATTTTAATCAAACGGTTTATTAATTAAAATACTTCATTCAACAAGGTACATAAAATCTTTGTCCTTTTTTGCACGTAAATTCTAATATCTTGTAACTACAAAAGAGATTTCAATAGTGTAGTAATAAGGTATCTATTATACTATAGGTATGTATACTAGCGAAAACCATTGAAATTCTTTAGTTGTATACATATATACTATATATTATAGGTATTCATATGTTTCGTTTGCATGCGTATCATTGATTAGATATGATTAGGTAGTTAACGAATAATACAATAATCATAAGACGGATAAAATCGCATCTTAATTAGATACAAAACAAAATATAGGCACAATAGTAGTAGCATTTTGATAATTCGAGTTTTGAAAATCTGATCTGTTTCGTTATCGTCTTTTTTCTCTATCAAATGATACAACAAATATCAAACGATTCGATTAAGAAAACGGATAAATGAAAATAAAAAACTCAAGAATCAGAATATTCCACAAGGCACGTGTGTAAATGCATGAACTCGTAACGTTCTTCGTTAAATATCGTTACGAGTCAATTGACAACTGTACAAAATATTTGATAGCATAATTTTTCTGGAATAGACGCAGCGGAATGAGACATCTTTTTTTTTCTCTCATCTACATGAATCGTATATCACAATGGAATAATCAATAGCCAGAGAACCTTATTGTCGAAGGATACTTGCCGGCTCATATAATTTTGCCAAAATTCGAGATTCAAGATTGGATAAGGAGATGACAATATATCATTAAAATACTTATTATAACATATAAATTTCGATTTCGTGATCTGAAAAATCTGAATAATCAATAATAATTTAACTACTAATGTATAACTATGATATATGAATAATGGTTACTTATTGTACTAAGGAAACTATAGAACAACGGATCTCTGTATCTCTTTCCCTAATAATTAAAATGCAACATTTACCTCAATAATCCTCAACAATCTTTCTTTGCACAATTAACTCTCGCTTCGTATCATAATTATTATATCACATTACAAACAGGTCTAATAGTTCCCTCAATGTATTCTATTTCTTTTCCTATTTTTCAGGCGAGAGATGTTGGAATATTTTCACAACACTCCAATGGTATAATATAATTTGTTTTTCATACAGTGGGATACCAATAATTTTTAATCTCTCCTTTTTTTTTTTTTTTTACAATATATTACCCGTATAAAAGCTAAACCTCGAAGTTCTCTTGCAAAGACAATCAGAAGTAAAAAAAAGAAATAAAAAATAGTTATTTTGTAGATTGAAAGAAAAAAACTCGAATGATCGCACTTACGGAAATCGTGTAATTCTACGGATCTTAAATTATTCAATGTTTTTCATTCAATTTTTTGAATCCCAATATGGAAATCGCACTTTCTTCTGTGACTGAACAGTATCTAATATAGGTACATATGTTTCTGTTTTTATTTTTTCTTTGAAGATGATAACGGAACATCACACATCTTGCATTCAGCCTGAGATTGTTAATAATCAATAATTAATATTAATATTATCATTAACCATCGACATTGGTGATAAAAGTCGATTCTAACTATCATAGGTTGAGGGATGTGTCAGAGCCGTGGTGATACTCCTCGTCTAAAAGGGGTTCTTGTTCCACCACCATGTGAACTGTGAACAAAACTCTTCATGCATACCGAACATATACTATTGTGATAAAAACGAAAATAGAAAAAAAATTAAATCTTTCAATACATACATATACCCATATACATATAATATAGATAGTTGTATGAAAAATTATTGTATATAAACTGAAAACCGTTTCAATATATATTAACAAATTTATTCGAGAGAGATGAGAAGCGCAGACTTATTAGTAAATTAACACAAAGAAAAAAATCAACAACAGAACACACTCAGAAACATTAGTATACAAAATATATTCTTTCTTTGATGTAAAAAACCAATGAAGAAACCACATACCCTCTTTGCATGCAAAGTTTGACGCATAGATATTTTTCAAGTAAAGGAGAATAGAAGACAGAAAAAAAAACCACGAAGAAAGAGACATGCTAAAGAGTATTTTAACGTACCTATTATGCATAGAAAATTTGTAGAAAGATAGAGCGTTAATTTGAACAGTAGTAGACGAGATGTATGTAGAACATAAATATATAGGTAATAATAATTAATATTGGAAAGGTTTCTCTGAATTATCCAATCTAATGATAAAGATTTTCATAATACAACCTGCATTTATTATAATATACATAATAATATTATCATTATTTTATCACTCGAATTATCATTATTATTATCATTATCATCAACTGTAATTTGTACCTTTAAAAGTTCAATTCTACCTGTATAATGTAAATATGGATTATATAAGAGTATAAATATTTCTTATACTATATATATATATATCCAGTTACAACAACTACAAACACTAAAGACATCTTGCGCACTGCGATTTATACCAAAAAGAGAAGGCAAAAAAGACTAAACAGAAAAGAAATGTTGAACAAGAAACAACTCGACTGATAACATTAAACAACATACTTTAATATACATTTTCTTGCATTTTGTAATTCACATAAATTTAATCAATATATTATTATTAGTATTATTATGAGAATGATAAAAATGTTATTTTCTTCAATTTTTTTTCTCTCCTCCCATTCTATATTATATTATATTATATAGTATAGTATATACAGTGTTAGGTGTCACGCTTATAATATTATATACAAACAAAAGGATTTTTCAAAAATATTAAGGAATAGTGTGCTGATCCCCATGTGGGTACTAATAATCTGGTGATATATTAGGATCAGAAATGTCTAATTGTTCCATTAATTCATAAACCAAAAACAAAATACCTATTCTGAGATTTGGGGATATCTAGTTTGTTTTTACCTACAGTAAAGTATGAGGTGGCAATGTATAATACCGATGCAACACAATCGCAGAGAATAATATTAGCTGTGTCGGGAACGTGTGTGATAAATCTATATTTTCTAGCCATTTTGGGAATCTCAGAAAAAAAAAATATACATAGAAAAATGTGAGACGCGAAATTGGAGAATAACAAGATGTACGGCTTCGCGTTGGGCGGCAACAACACAAAAATTGTCTAGAGCTCATCGTGAAGCTGTAGATTTTCGCATTTTTTATTTTTGTGTCTTACATGTTTATATGTTTAATTCTTTCAAATAATGAAATAGTAAACAAATAAAGATTTTCACAACGTTTCGGTGTCCAAACTGCTGATGTTATTTCATATGATTTTATTGTATTAACGTTACATGAACCTCGGCCTCATAATGAATTGTTAACACGGATCATATATCAAACTTATATGATATTCTGTGACATATCTTTCGAGTAAAAATCTACATTGTATCTCTCTCATAAATAATACCGATGAAAAGATCCAAAAACAAAGAATATGCAGCGAATTTTCAATGAATTTTCATTTTTGTTTTTTTCTTTTTCAACTTCAAATATTTATTCATCTTCATGTATTATTACCATTCTTTTTTTCATCTCTACAACTATAAGATAGATATTAGGTTTTCATTTATATATATATTTCACTCAGATCATCCAGAGAGCTCTCGTTGCGGATACAAAATATCTATTCTCAACTGCTACGTAATTATTTAGGTTTTTATCAAACATAATATTATGCTGACTAGAAGACTGTTACTATACTGTTTGTTCTTTATTATTATTATTATGATTATTATTATTATATTAGGCTAAAAAATAACGAAAAGGAACGAAAGATATGACATGGAAGTAGTAGTAGTAATGCAGGTAATTCGCTGAACTACATTGCTTATCGTCTTGGTAAAAGGAAAGGAGCCGAAACAGAGAGATATAAATACGGAAACAGAAAAAAAAAACGTCATTTTATATTCACGGCAAGGTTTTAGGTGGTTCGAAGCATTGCTATTGATGTTGATGTTTCTATTATTAGTTGAAATCTTTTTCTTCGGAGTTCGGTGGATAACAAAATCATTCGAAAGATATTAAAATATAAACAGGTGTTTGCCAGAATTCAACTTTAATTGAGTAGATAAAAAGAGAAACCGTCAGCACGGATTCAATCGCGGTTCAAGGATAATTGAGAATGTAGAATAATAAACAAGTAGATAATTAAGTGAGATACAAAGAGAAATTGAAATGGATCTTGGAAAAAAAAAAAATTCGAGAGAAAAGAAAAGAGGAAGAGTTTCCAGTTGTTCAAAACCCTGCGCATAGTCACCTGACTGTTATGGAACAAGATGTAACAGATTTTTTTTGTATTGTAATCACCACTCTGTAAATAGGATAAAAGCACAAATACTCAAGAGATAATAATAAGGAAGATCGTTAAAAGGAAAATAAATCGAACTAATTAAGTGAAAGCATGCTAAAAAAGAAGTCAGATATTCAAGCTTGCTGGCAGTCGTTTTAATCAATTAGTTAATTAATTACTTAGAAAAAGGACCCATCACCAATTCCTTGTAACAAAACTAGCTCCTTCTCCATCCCAATTAATAATTCATCGAAGTGAGAAAAGAAGAACGAAAAAAATGAGTATTTTTCGTTATCTGACTCGAATAAAATGTCAGTTCTGGATATAGTATATTTGTCAAATTTTGTTGTACCATTTGGAGGTTTGGATGTTTGTGACAACACGAAACACCTAATACAAAATAAAGTGAACCTTATTTTTCGTTATTGTTTTATCTGCTAATTGGTTTGGAGATGAGCGTAGTATATAACGTGATAATGAACGAACTGTGCCTGATGACATTTTATGTACAATGATATAAAAATGATTGACATTAAATTCCGGCACCGTTGTATAATTTTTCATTGATCAAATGTTTTCATATACGGTGCATTCATTATCACTGTGTAGACCTAATGATTGTGTTTCTTTTGTAGTCTATTACGTTGAAGCCTGTTAGTACCGTTTTTTTCTGTGATAGTAGACGCCTGTGTGGTCCCGATTCTATGTCCGCCCACTGGTATCCTGAACAGCATGATTTTCAAATGATCACAAATTTCCAAGCAGACTTGAGAACAATATCGAAGCAGGTCCAGCGTCACCCAAATCTAAAATATTTACAATATTTTATAGATCAATATTATTCAGATTTCCATATTTATGTTCGTAGGTGTATGACTCACTAAACAAAGCCAAAGAACGTAATATTCTTTGATAAAAAAATTGAAGTATTGATTGAGGAAGAGCATCGCAGGTCCGATGAGCGCGGTATCCAAATATTGCATTTCATTTTTGGTCATATGCGCAACCTGAGAATTTTATAAACAGTCAAATTTATTTAAAATTTATATTTAAATTATTATTAAAAAAGTAATGTTAATCCATGAAATATACTTACAACGAGCCTATTCGTTACTTTAGCAGCGACCATGCCAAATGCGAGAATGTACAACGCGGGATGATTTTCGTAAACATGTTCAGCGCTTTTTCTATATATTATAAACGCTGGGACGACGACAAAACTGAATGGGATGATCGGAGATAACACCGAGGTTCCCTGAAAAATGGTTTTCTACAGTATTCTGTAGGTCGGCTCAACTCCCGTTAAACTATTAACTGAAAAGCAATCGAATAAATCAAAGAAACCATCCCTAAGTATGTAGCACATTCCAAGTAAACGCTTCTGGATAGCAAAACAGAAATATGGGAGTTCATGCATGGGAACTTAATTTTACCTCTCACCTGGCGATGAATATTCGATGATTATACATATAGAAGAATGGTATTTTATGATTTTAGCATATGAAATTTAGTCAATTCACTGAATGAGTTGAGAATTATGTATTGGAACTGTAATGTAGTTAAAGAATGTTCATTCCAAGTATAAATAAAGTTAATACTTGCGACGCACGCCTGTTGAAAACATTCAAGCATGCTTTAAAAGTCGATTTTTATACCGCTTTAGTTAGTTATATTGTTATTCAAGCATGTTAGTTAATGTTTAGAGTGATTCGAGGAATAAGGAATTTTCGGGGTATGGATGCTGGATCTTTAAATATGTGTACAAAAATGCATGACAAAGAAAAATCGACTGAAAGGATATATACAAACAATATTGTGATACGATAAATTCAAATTACGGTGTGAGACCTAGGCCCAGTAGTAAATATTTGCCAGCGTGATAAAAATTGACAAACTTATAATCGTATGTAGACCTAAAGCTTCAAGGATGGCTTTGAAAATTGAATTATGTCTACCCATGAAATCGATAAAATAATGATTCTATCGAAATTCTAATTACTGTACTCTGAATCACATGTTAACATATAAATATAACTATTTTATATATAAAAATAAAATCTCGATTCACATGTGGGCCTAAATCAAATCAAATCAAATTAAAAAAAGAAAGGAAAAAGACAACTTGTGCACTACAACAGGATTCAAATTCGCTTTTTATTTAGTTAGACTAACTTACAGCGACAGTTGAGCCATTTTTTCCTACACCACCAGCAAGAATAACCGACACGCTGCTCTGCGCGAGCAGAACAGCGATGCCTACTGCCGCCCATAAAGGAAACACCTTCACCTCTGTATTAATGTATGGCAACTGTACGTTTGGAATATACAACCGCTGGTTAGTTATATACTATATATGTATACAATGAATCAGTGCAATGAGCCCAAAAGTTAATTTGATTTTTGTAATTCTATTCAAAAGAAAGCTATTCACGGAGATAAGTAGTATATTTAACTTTTTCAAATTCTTTAGAGTTTTCCCATGACACACCATACATTCGTTGATTTAATAATAAATAAATTATACAAGAGTTGTTTGTTAATATGAAATAATGAAAATTAAACCAAGAGCATATGATTCCATCCACTCCGAGTCATGTGAATTAGTTCCAATATCATGAACCATATTTCAATGACGAGTGCAAAGTTATCTTCATCATTTTGTCTGGATGAAATTGAGTATGGAAATGATCTGTGATTATTTGACGATACGATTTTTGATTCAATCTTTTTCAAAGTGAATATTGACATTAAAATCTTTGACTTTTTTCCTCAAACTATAACACTCACTTGAAATATATGATCAACGATTCTTAACGTTATTTATTCTACTTCCAAGTTCATTGAATCAACACTTGAGAGAAGAAAAGTATTAAAACTATGAGAATAATGTTATATCAATTTCAGATTCTAAAAGTCCGTATTATTTGAGTGTGAATTTTATGTGAGTTTACATTAGTTTGTTTCAATAGACGTATGTGTGCTCACAGCATGTCACAAAAAGTTATACAATAAATGGAAAAGAATTTTTCAGCACTGTACAGGTAAGTTAATTGATTAAAGGAAATCAGAACATGGATGTATTTCATGCAGGAAAGGACGATCGGATGAACCTGGTCTAGAACTGATTGGACCAGAACATTCACCCCTTTTCTCAACCTACTTGAAAGTATTTTAGCAGCGCTTTATCATCGAAGTAGCTAGTGAGCTATTGACGATATGGAATTAGAAAGGCAAAATTAGATAGGCAGCTTCTATACAAGCGAACCTCAGGAGTGAATATTAGGTATTATAAATTTCACCTACATACCTATGTATATACGTAATATAGCACCAAATAATTATTATTCGCAGGTAAATTATGTATTTTATTTGGAGGCAGCAATCGTTTCACGCTTGTGCGAAATTTATATACATATTGTTACTATTTGTATTATCTATATTCCACCAATAATGAAAAATATCACAACTGTTGAAATAGATTGAGAGAAAGACACAAACTGTACCAAATGCAGAAGAGTCAGTTAATCGCGCAGTACAATAACTTGTGAATTTCAGTGTGAAAAAATGAAAGACTGAAATACCTATAGCTGACTTTATTTTATAGTTCCCTAAAATATAGAAGACCCGATATCCAGGTATGAGTAAAGAAGCAGAGAGATTAGCGTGTCAGAAAAATAAGAAAGTAATAGAATTTGGTTTGAATATAAAAAGATAAAAATTTCTAAATTTTTTACTCTTGAAAATACGCAATCAGCCAATTTGTATGACTTACTGCAATTGTGGAACCGTTTTTTCCAACACCACCAGATTCAAAGACTCTACAGAATTCAATGAGCACCTGAATGTAGCCTGCGTAAAATATCACAGCTACGGAGTTACTGATAGTAATGCCCAGTCCGGGCACAGGAATCTAAACAAACCCATAAATTCTGCCGATTATAGACATGTTTATAACGAATTTCTGTCCAAATTAGAGTATCAAATTGCGTATTACTGACTGAGAATGAAAAAACGATTCTTCTCATAACACGTACGCGACGATTCTTTTCATTTTGACCTATGCTGAAATAGATTTAAAAAAAAAATAAAAATACCTAGCAACAAATTCTGAAATTCGTTATTCTATCATCGCAATGGCGTGAGAGATTTTTTGGCCATGTGGGAACTGCTGACTTGAAAAATGTCGTCACAAGCTATAGCAATAGATGTTTTTCGATTTCCTTTCCCTAGTTTCAAGAGGCTATTGTGAGACAGAGGTGAAAGAGAGAGGAATGAATCAAGCCTTTCAGGTATAAAAAGAGAGCATAGAAGGTTTAGCTACGATATTATCATTTTATGATCACAAAAATTTTAGCATTAATTATTCAGATTAAATGGTCGTTAGTTGTTATCAATGAAAGGACGGACAAACAAAGGAGAACAATTAACATTAGTTCAAACTTTTGACTCCGTTTGAAATTAATAAAACTTGGAAGTATTTTCGTGATTTGAAAGCTTTTGCAACAATAAATCGAAGAAGTAAGAAAATCAGATAAATATCACCAGTAAAGAATAATTAAGATTTCGTCTTTTGAACTCATGTGCATTATGTAATAAGATTCAGTAATTTCATGGTATAGAAATATTTTCACGTTAACATCTCAGAGTAATATGATTTCTAGGATCCTGGCTAATGAATTATGAGTATGAAATAAATCCAGTTCAAGATGAAGAAAATTGAGAGTTGATATTCAATGAGATTGCAGCAGGTGGAATGAAACAAATCATGGATTGTAGATAAGAGTAAAAAAAGATTGAGGAGATGATGAAATAAAGTTATGAAATTTGGAGTGATGTAGGAAGTTGAAATATATGTTAGTCGACACCATATGTGATTAGATAAACTTCAGCACCGCTCATCATGCCATGCAGTTCCCGTATTTTGCTGCGTTCATCGCTAACTGAAAAGTCTAACTATCAAACTTACGGCAACGGTCGAGCCATTCTTGCCGACTCCTCCGGTGAAAATCACCGAAAACATGGAATAAAAATTTGCCAATGCACAACAGACAGTCATAACGCCTAGCAAATATTTAAATTCAAAACCATCAATGTATGGTATCTGCAAGAAACATTATCGTTAGACTTTGCCAACAAGCATCCACCAAAATATGAAATAAAATGTTTAATCTGAAGCATGTTTCAGGCGCTAGACTTTTTTAAATTCCATAATAACAAACAACGACACATATAGCATGTATCTGAATTATCTTTCAGAGTATCTAGTGGCATCTTCCTTAAAAAAAATATATTATAGCTTCAGTGCAGTCATTGAATACTGAAATTAAATAACATCTCGCTCGAGTTATCATCGGTAAGTTTGAGAACAAATTTAGGAATTGAATGATAAAATTAAATATACCTATTTAAATTTGGCATTGAATATTGATTCTCCAAGAATGTTTGTGTTGGTTCAACGACGAATAGTCATCTAAATTATTCATGGATTATCAAAATGAGGAAGGCTTAAGATAACTATGTGCAAAAGTATTCGGCATAAATAATCATAATTTATAATTAGTAAACAAAATCATCATAATTACGAGTCACGAAATTAAATAATTTTCGAAAGCTATTCGTATTTATGAATGAATTCATAATTAGCTATGGGTTACAATAGAGTGCAGCATAATTGACCTATTAACCTAAAGGTATTATATTTATAGAAAAAAAAAAGATTTATATTGTGGAAATTCATTCAAGACTTTTGAGATTGTTACTCAGGTCTTTCCAACTCATGATACGACTTTGTAACCAGCTAGCGGCATGAAATTATAATGTCTGCGTAATTTTGTATGGAAATCATTGAAAAATAAGCAGATGTCACATGAAAATTAACGAATAACAAAGAGAATAAAATCAACATGTTCAAAGAACACGAAAATACTTAATCATGAATGTGTGGCATGGGTTTCACGACGTTCAATTCATATTGAGGAGATCAGGCTTCAATATTTGACATTACACACAAAAGAATATCTCTAAAATCTTTAAACATAAAAAAATATGAAATTAAGTTATAGATATATTTAAATGAATACAACCTCTATCATCCAAACGCTAGGTCCAAATATGCCAGAAATGATGTGGATCGCCATGATTGTGAACTGCGCCTCAGTTACATCGACTTTTCCAAATTTCAAAGTTCCTGTTGATGAACAGAAACATCAAAATCTGTATGAAACACCACCATCGAAAAACCGGCAAATGGTTTCTCCGATGCTCGAATTTCTCATCATTTTCTTTATGTTTTTTCATTGAAAGTAGATTGAATTCGGAAATGAGACGATGTCGGACGTTTAGTAATTATTACTTATATTTGAAATCGAATTATTGATTCTCTTACCAGAAACGTAAGTCTGCCAATGAGCACAATAAAATAATGTCATTGCGCAAAAACATTGGAAGAACATCCACGTCGGGTAAAATCCTAGCTGAACAGCTATACAAGCCGACAATGCGACAAAGACTAGAAAGAGAACACAATGAACTTTTGTTACTTGATGAATAATTTGTTAAATGAGGTAAATAACAGATTGTGTCTGTGAAGTTCAGAACTCATTCTTGAAAATTTGATGTCTTTTGAGAGTTCTAAAATCCTTTCGAGTATTTCTGAAGTTCCTGATCGGTTTGAAGAGTAATTATGGTTGTTCATTTTCTAGAGAACAACACTGTATTATTAAAAAATGAACAGCTGGAAGCATTCTTCTAACCTATCGAGAACGCCAGAACTATTTGAAAAGATTTCAGAATACTCGAAGGAGAATCAAATTTTCAAAAATGAGGGGCCAGCTTCATGACTCTAACAAATTCAGTACGAAGGCTGAGATTTTGTATACAGATTCGTGATGAGGTTCAAGTTCATAACATTAACGTAATGAAACCGTAGAAAAATAATGTCAGTCGTTTGATACCGAATGAGCTAGTGGTATTCATAGATGGTTTCATAGATTTGTTACGGCAACATTA
Organism: Phymatocera aterrima; assembly: GCA_963170745.1. Taxonomy (NCBI): domain Eukaryota; kingdom Metazoa; phylum Arthropoda; class Insecta; order Hymenoptera; family Tenthredinidae; genus Phymatocera; species Phymatocera aterrima. The sequence goes on from OY720668.1 coordinate 1,743,866, forward strand.
CGAACTTAAACCCAATGATTTTTCACCTGTGGATATAGAGTCACATCCATGATCGAATAACTCGCCCAGTGGACTCTGGGTTCCGGTTCTTCTTGCTTGTTTTCCATCGATGGCATCGAGACTTTGATAAAGGAATAAGCCTAAAGCACACAAAAGGCATGCCCATCGTGGTGCCTAAGGATACAAACACGAAAGCAGAATGAAATCATGAGCAAAAATTTGAATCTATGCCAAAAAAAGTAATTTTTAGTCAAGACAATCATAAAACACAAATTTAAATATAGAAAAGAATAAAAATAAACAATTTCAGATGGATGAAACAATTTACGTAATGCATAAAAGAAAAAAGGTATTAGTGGTTGTAGAAGGTTAAAATCGCTATTATTATGAATCGTAGAATAAAAAAAACTTGAAGGTTATTTCGGAATTGTAATGTACTTTTTTTTTTTTTTTTGTAATCTTATCGTACAAACAATTGCGTTAGAAATCTGAATTAAAAGCGCAAATTTTCCATTCTTTTAATCAACAAGCCACTGACGTAGGGGCGAAAGTTCTGAGTGAAAGTTAAACACGCAAATGGAAAATATTTGTAGGTTAAGGTAATGTTATGTCAACTACGTACCTCGATTCTAGCGTCAGGACTGTACCAAACGAGGATAAGGGTTGTAAGTATATTGATAATGAGACCGACGATTGTAATTAAATTCGGTGCAAGCCATAGCGGTACTTTACTGACTAGCCAATTCCACCAGGGTTGTAAAAACGGGTCTAATAAGCTGACGCTTGTACAGCTGTACTTGTGCTCGTTTAGTCTTTTCAGTTGACCAGGGGATAGCAATTTCTCTTTGTAAAACTGCATCGTTTTTTAATAAATTATACTGCACTTTATTACTGATTATATTATTGATATATCACATGAAATTAATTAATCCTTTTGCTGATCCGATTCGCACATCGATTATTGTCTATCTCTTCCAATTCTTTCTCTCTACAGTCTACAGCAAACTGTAAATTTGACAGACTATTGTGTGGTACCGTATTAACCCGGACACGTAGTATAATATAACATCTGCGTTTTACAACTCCGCAATGAGCGCTGCGATAGCCGGAAATGAAAGCAGAATACAACCACAATATAAGATGCTGAACGAGATTATCGAAATTTCGTGTATTTAATGATATTTAATTTATTAAAAATTATTGATCGATGTACTATTACAATCAATACACTTGAACCAGTGTCCAAATTACGTGAGAACCATTGGTAAAAACGGAAACATATACCTCACACATAACAATTGATTCAATTCTAATTCAAATTTCTCTCCTTTTCCCACCGTCAGAGTCGGGTTGGAGTGAAGTTCGAGCCATGAGCCAATGAGATTCGAGATAGTAAAGAAGAAATAATTTCTTGTGTAATCTCGTATCTCATTGGCTCAAATTTTACTCTCGCCCGACCGTTGAGTGTAGAAGACTCTGACCCTGCGGTGGAAGCGTAGTCCTTGATGTGTAGTCGATATTTATAAGTCACACTTCAGAGCGTAGCAGACAACAAAATATGAGAACAGATCAAGATGGCGGGGCTTGTGAGATTTTCTCGAATACTTGTTGGTGCGGCAAATAATTGTATGAGAAAGATCGAGACACCGTTATTGAACAGCGTTCAATCGTCAGGTTAAAACACTTTTTCTCCCACCGATTATTCATTCCGAGCTAGATTTCTTTCATATTTCATATAGAGTTGAAATGAACCGACAACATAACCCCACTTATTACAGGTTTCAAATCATGGCAAACTCCTGCGGCTAGACCACGATCACAATATTTATACAATGCCAACAGAATCGCCCCGGCACATCAACAAGAAATAAGAGACACGACAGAAGAGGACGAAAAAATCACACGTGGTAAAAATCACACAAGTTTTTACATTATTTTAACTTAATTTAAGGTTATGAATCTCGATTTTGTGTCGTTGGACAAAAACAGCAATAATTATTTTGTCATAGGAAATAATAATTCATTCTCATTCCATTATACCCTACATAGGTCTGTTCTATTGATTTTATTCCGTTGAGTTTTCTCTTTTGTTTTTCAGATGTTATTGAAAAGATAAATTCACAAATATCGACCGCATCTACAGGACGTTTATTTGTGATAGTTCAAATATGCGGCAAACAATTTAAAGTGACTGAAAATGATCTTATCATAGTCCAGGGTCACTGGCCTCCAAATATCGGGGATAAGTTAACATTAGAAAAAGTTTTGCTAGTTGGGAGTGCTGACTTCACGTTAATAGGAAGACCTCTGTTAAACAGGGAAAAAGTATCGATCGATGCAACGGTGGTGGAAAAGTCATTGTCCAATACAAAAACTCATTTCAAGAAAAAGAGGAGGAAACAGTATATGAGAATTAACTGTGAGTATAAATTCTTTAAAATTATTCAGTCACACGAGAGTAAACAACAATTCTCAAAACGCATCTCATCAAATTTTTTTTTCTTTCTAATTTGAGTTTTTTTTTACAGTTTGCAGGATAGAGCACACGATGTTGAGAATAAATTCAATTAATATCAACGGATGTTTGAATGAAAAGAGAGACTTTGAAGGATTGGATAGAATATTCTAACTTTGATATGTGGTTCAAAATAAGAATAAAAACATAATAATTGTTAGTCTTTAACTGCTGGAAAAGAAATAGAATGAAGTTGTTAAAATGTAAGTTGTAGAAGATGTATGATTTAGTTCACCTGATTTATAACACATAATTATACAATTTTTATCCTACACCTAGATATATACTTTATCATAAAAGTCAATGTATTTAGATATTTCTTTTCTTATAGTTAAATAAAATGAAAACGATTCTGAACATAGTTTTGTTTTCACATTTTTTAATACCCATGAAATTCCAACGATTCTAATAACTAATAGTAATAATAGTAATATAGAAAAAACAATATGGAAAAGAAAAAAAAAAAGTATCACTCTTGGCATTTTTTTGGGCAAAAATTTTCTAAATACAACCATTTTATTGCAATTCTCTCATAGACTGAAACTAAATATTAGCGACCGTAATATTCAATGAGAGTTCAATTTTCAGTTAAAATATCTACATAATCATGTTATTAAATCATTCATTATACTTCTTCAATTTTCGAAAACTTTTTTAGTAAAGTAACACGTAAGATTAAGATAAATTTGTGTATATTAGCAGTAGTAGGTAAGTTACTTGTTTATTATCTGAATTTTTCTTTTTTTTTTCTTTTTTTATCTTTTTCTTGTAACGTATGATAAAATTTGGAAATATTATAATTACATCAAATTCCAGATGATTGAAAGTCGGTAATATTTTGTTGATCACTAAAGTAATTGTAACCTTTGTTCGAACATGTTATGATAAAATATTTCCATATCAAACAGTTTCATAACGCAACAATAAAATCCCTTTTATATTTGTGCGATGGAAAGTAACGTTTCATTTCATAAAAATATGAAATTATCTACTTTTGGAAAATTTCAGCCTTTTTCTTCGTTCTTTTCAGAATTTCCTACTAGTTAAATAAACGAAAACATCTGTCGTGCACGTAATTCAATGTGGTAATCAAGTACCATTTTTATAATTACAATTGGGAAAATTTAATTGTGAAAATTGATTTTCGTAAATTCATTGATAGGTCTTATTGTTATCAGTGATGATGATATTACATCAGAATAATTCTCTCTGCAGGTTCTTCTATAATTTGATTATTATTGCATCATGTTAATTGAATCAATTAGTTTAAAAGGTATGAAGCGGTTTTCAACGAATTATATTCCTCTTGAAAGCATACGTTCAACATTTGAAATGCAAAAGAAGTAATGATTTATGTTATGAATAAATAATAATCAATAATTGATTTTAATATAATGATTGTCAGTATGCATCTAGTTTAACAAGTATTATGTAACGATAGTTAATATAATCACAAAAGGGTTCTTTATCCATAAAATATATAAAACGTTATATATATTTCTATATCTATATTTTCCGATTTTTGTAATATTGCAATATAGTTAATATATTAATAATAATATAATGAATATATATTCAAGTAAATAAACTATTAGATTTACCTTAGAGGTATCAATTAGTTACTTCACGAGTAATAACTATAACAGTAAAGTAATAATGATAATATAAATACATATATTATTCATTTTTTGTTAGCTACTATTCGTACTATTCTGATTATTCATTTCATTATTACAACCGATTGGATTCTGACTGCGTATCGGGACTAGTTGCAAAGTATTACCTACTTGAACTGCTTTGAATAAATCTCCCGGAGATAACGTGGGAGTTTGGACCTGCGTTAATATAGCATAACTAGTATTAACGGGGGATTGATTTTCGACAATGATTGGTTTTAGCGAGGGCGTGTTAACGTTAAAGCTGCTAGGTTCGATAGGAATTAATTTTTTTGCATCAAAATTAGCGAGCCTAACAAATTTTGGGGCAGACATCTTCGGTTGTATATTATATGGTGCTATTCTCACTGTTCTTGTATTATTCGCAGATATATCTTTGACAATAAATTTTCTTGGCACATTATTCTTTATCGTTATAATATTAGAATCTCTTACTTTCAATTTCAACGTTTTTATATTCGCATCAGTTCTTGATCGAATGCCAGAGCCTACGGGAGGTAAATTAACCTTGGTTTTTAAAATAGGAAGATTGAGTCGAGGGACAAGTGAATTAAACTCAGATATTTGAATGTTATCATTGATCACATCGGATGCAGTAGATTCATCGACTAGATTTTCATTACCAATAGCCATTAGCGACTTCTTATTATTGGCAATCTTAATTTTCGTATTATTTAAACTCGAACTAGTTTCACTAGAGAACTTTTTTAGCGAGTTAACAAGATTCATATTCTCAATTGCACTGCATTTTGGAGAATGCAAGCTATCTAAAAATATGCTGCTCAACTCTCCAGATACTTGTGTCTCTGATACACAAGACTCCGAATTATGTCTAGGAAACAATTTCACACAAGCTTTGGACTTCGGTTGCTCACACGACTTTAATTTCTGAAGCTCCATTTCTGCTACTTGCAAAATCGAATCGTCCAAGCGATCCAAAGATGGACGATCAACATCCAAACAAGGGGAGCTCATGGTACGGCCAAATTTCTCATCTGGATCAAATAATATCAGAAGAATCTCAATTTTAGGGAATTATTTCTTCAAATTTGCCCAATAAACTGAGAAAACCAAAGATGTGTGACGAAGATCGACAACGGAAATATAAAAAAGTTTTTAATCTTACCTGTTCCAAACAGTTTTCTTTTTCTGGGCTCTCTCCTTTTTGTAATTGGAGTAGTTGAGCCGATTATTAGTCTGTTAGGAGTATCGGCTAAGCTGGCCGACGAAGATTGGGGTAAAAAACTGTATGTAAAACTTCTACTAGGAGTCGCCATTCCGATTAGTGAATGTCTTGTTCCTTCTCGAATGGGTGTATCTGCAAGAGTGGTAAAAAAATGAATTGTTCGCCTATACCAAGAAAGTGTTGTTCTAATCAACGAGAACAAAATAAAAACCGAATGCTTACCTGCGTCAAAGTCAATGTAGTCTACATCGGGTCCGGTATATTTAAAAACTGGTTTTCTGATCGAACTATCGGGCATGCTGACTTTTCTGATTAAACCAATTGCAGTTAAAACATTAGCGATATCATACAGTCTTCTTACTTTAGTTTTGAATCTTGATCTGATGCTGGTATCTGGAATTTCTATCGATTGATCTGTAGCATTATCTGTTATAAGAACTTTGGCGGCGATATCCAAATTGATAACTCCGTTCTGCAAGGAGAAGAAAAGAATCGTAAGTCTCGAATTCTGGATTAGAAAACAAGAACTATAGACATGGAAAATAAAAAATTCTCCATGTACCTTTGCAGACACAAGAAGAAGCATGATAAATTTCTGACACATTACTCCGAGGCTTTTATCTTCTTTAGAATTAGAATCGGGAAGATGAGAGGACGAAGAAGAAGAATATTCGCAATTAGAAGAATTTTGAGAGACTGGTGTATGAAAATACGGCGATGCATCGCTGTTGAAATCATCCGTTACATAAGCTCTGTTCATTTGCTGTATCTCTTGGATCTGTTCTCTCAAACCAAGTTTAACAGCCAAAGATTTGAGCTTTGCAAGCGTTCCCGGTAGGTAGCTGTGACCGTGCCATAGGTAACGATTTTTACCAGCCTTAGAAGCCATCTCTAAACTTTCTAATACATTTATTATATCGTAAATTCTTCTTTTCTCTGTACCCAATGCTTTGGCTGTGATATCTAGCGATATTTCTTGCCGTAAGTTTCCTGCTTTCTGCGAGAGAGGATAGAGGCCTAAAAATCTGCGAATGGTAGGAAAATGAAACATTTTAGTTTATTGAGCATGAGCGACGAAACAATATGTTAAAAATTCACGAGACTCAAGTTTATTTTATTTCTATCATTTCTGACGCTGCATATTATTTCTACTTACTTTTTGCATAATAAACCAAGAGATTTCTCCTTCCTAGGTAAGGATTTGACTGAATCAGTGTCAGCCGCCTCTTTCAAAGGAGTGACATTTTTTTTATTTATTATTTCAGACTGATCTTTCTCTTGTCGAGGAGCGCTTTTTAAATTAGAAGCTAAAGTAGTGAGGAGCCTCAAATTAGCAGTCGGAGAAACCGGCTCGAGCTTAACATTGCTGAGTTCACGAAGTACTCTACGATCCGGTGATATTCTAGCCGTGGATTCCATAGCCACAAAATTCACGGGTTAAAGTTTCAAATTATTCATCAAACGATTTTTTATCTTTGGTTTGGATTTATTTTTTTGTGATAGATAGAAAGCCAAGTTCGTTATTTATTTAGGTTTAATACCGGGACGGTGATAACCTTAAAATAATATTCCAGGTATTTATTTTGTTGATTTTTAATTGCGGTTTTCACGAGTTTATTATACTACACACTCGGAGGTTTTGCGCAAGGATTATTGCCTATGAATTGAATTATTATACTGCAGGGTTGAATAGTTTCAAATTGCTTAATCGATTTTCTACGTATTTATCAAGCTTTGTTAGCATAAACATCTCACACCTTGCCGCTTTTCACGCTTTTAACCCTTTTGACTTGCTCCTCGTCGTCACGTCGGTCCGGCATGGAGCTACTTTTTGTCTGTCCAGTTCCACGTTCCTTATTTTGGCGCGAATGAGGTCGGCGCGAGAGACTTCGCGCTATTTGAACCGCGCCATGAGCAGGGTCATGAAAAAACGACATCCAGCCTTACCTAAATTTTGATAATGTTATTACACCCCTAATGTTGTGAAAGCCGTTGAGAGAAACCCGTAAGACCATCAGGAGCTTAGGCTTCACAGTTTTAGGTATGTATATACTATTAATCTGACGTTGGTTATAACGTAAGATCGTAAAAAAACCACGGAAAATACATATTTAATCGATTCTTTGATGAACTTTTTCGACAAAGAAAAATCTTGATTTCCCACGAAGATGGTACGATGCGATGCATTTCGAGAATGAAAATTTTTCTTCGTCGAAAAATTTCATTAAAAATTGCGTAAGGATGCTTGTTGCGTGATGCTTTCGCGTTTGCATGTTATAGTTATAAATCTGTGAACAACTCTAGCAGTGTGATCCAATAGCATTGCCCGAAGGTTCGAGACGCTTCTTATTTGAGTGTCGGGTGCAGTTCGAGTTCGGTTTGAAATTCGGGTTGAGGATTGGGAAACAGTTGTTACGAAGAAAGCTTATATTGAATTTGACGGGAAATCCAATAGTTTCATCCAAATTATAATATGAATATCCAATAAATAAATGTGATTTGTATTTATATATATGGCACATCAAAGGCAGAGGCATCTGCTGGTAGGATATGATACTTTTTCTGGGTGTGCTTCTTCACTGGTGTTGGTATGAGTAGGTTCCCCTATATCGACCGCGATTAAAATGGCGTCTCTTCAGGTTTCACGCTACCTAACTGCCTTAGCTTACTTCATCGGTATTACAGATATTTTGGCTATCCTTGCTAGCTAGGCTAACAACAAGTGTTCCAAAGATAGATTTAAGTTAGTGGTGTGATTTTCAAGTGAGGTGTTCGTAAATAAGAACACTTACCATCGAGGCCAGATAGAAATTCAATCGTAATTCGTGTTATGAAAGCAGTAGTCGATTCCGACATTAAAAAATTGACAGTCGAGTGACGGTAAGAAATTTAAGACGTCCTATTAAAACAATTTATAACTTTTTGCCTTCACAAAAGTCAATAGGAATGATATCATTTTTCGCGTAAATTTATGTTTGATGGTATACAAGTGAAAGGAATTTATTATTGGTATTCCGTGACTGAAAATACTGTATTCGAACAAAATCTTCATATTTTGAAAGTTTGAAAAAAAGAATACTGGGCGATCGTGTTTTTGTTTGGTAAAAGGACGCCGGGTAAAAAAGTTGACTATCGTGTAACAAGTGTGAAGTGAGTCTCTGTTATGAAGATTCGACGGTTGTATTCTTCGCAACGTTTAAAAGTAGGATGTGATATTTTCTGTCTAAATAATTCATATTCAGAATCAGAGAACAGCCGTTAATGTGAGAAATATGGTGAAAATAGTTTATCAGTAAAATTTCGCGACCTTTTAATGTAAATTTGGATTTAATTTTATTATTTTAGCTATATACAACAGAACTGTCGTAAAATAGATCATGGCGACAGTGTTTTTTTTTCACTCCCGGCGTGCTTCTAATTGTGAAGGTAGCAAATATTAGTTTCTCAAGAAAGCTTATACATTTAAGTGAATACGACTGACAATGAGTGTATCAGTGAATAGTATTATTGCGTAATAGTAAGCGCAATGTCAAATATAAATATATTAACATAAAATGACAAAGAAATTGAGCTAGGAGGCCCGTTCACTGGGATGATAATGGGATTTTCAATCAACTGCTAATCGCCAGGTATTGTTTTTGTATTCTTTCGTTGACAATTATTCGTGAAGGCGTTAACTAATCTGCGCTGAAAGGGACGCTGGGTAAAAAAAATTGACAATCATTGTGAAGTAACCGTCTAGAATAAACAATCGATAATCGCGCCCCTCGCTACGAATCTGTCGGGACTCGAGGAATTATTTCACGAGTAGAATCATATTTCAAGGCTTAACAAGAACTACCGTTGATACGATTGATAGCGTGAAAATAGTTGATTATAAAATTTGTACTTGTTGAAATTCATGGTTCGAATGCCATCGATCTCGGCATTCGTATCGAATGAAATTCGATTCGGTGAAAATACATCCCGGCCATCTTTTTTTTCAACGATTCGCGCCGTCATTTGTTTTTCACCGTTACGATAAAATCTTGACTTGAATGTAAGTACTTGGCAATCGAATTAGTTTTCGGTGCAAAATTGGAACAATTTGCATCGGGATTAAACGAAATAAATCATAAGGTATACTGAAAACGGTATACTATTCGATAATTAGTTAATAAGTTTCGCAATTATTAGTACTGTTGATTCTTCATGCATATTTTAAGAACATTTAAAAACTTTTGTTATTATCATAATAAAGTCAATTAAATGTGCTTGAAATTTTGCAGATATAATATATATAACACTGCAGATCCTCTGAAGCGTTACTTCGATCAACCGCAGTTTGGAGTACCATGATGGAAATAAAATCTCGCAGTGGAATGGGATGAAAGGTACATATATCACTAACAGTATAATGAGTATTTACTCAATTGCATGTTTTCTGGAACTTGATTATTCCAGATGCCATAATTCTCCAATACATTTTGTTCATTTTTATTACAATTTTGAAAGATATGACAATTTTCCTCCCTTCTATCTTGCATATATAGCAATGCTTTGCCAATAATTTTTTCGTTGTTGGTATGGTTGTTGGTTTTCCACAGTTACATATGTAAAGTTGGCCCCCCACTTTGAAAAATAATATTTTTCACCATTGCACACGATTGTACCCCAAATGTACCCAATTGTACCGCATTTGCTTTTGATTGTACTCTCAAGGGTCAGCGTGCGCAGAAGGGGTCGAAAATGATGAGCCCCCCATTTTAAGTAAATAGAAATTTCTATACAGCATTCGAATATGCATGAATTGTACCACATTTCGAATTCCTGAAAATATTTCGGGAAAAAAATTAGACGCATTTTTGGAGAATGAAAATTCGAATTTTCGCAAAATAATCCGAAAATAATCCGAAAATATAGCGGGGGCTGTTCACACGATATTCCTCGTTGATTGTACCGCCCTTAGTAGCGACCGTACCCCTCTAAAATAGGGGGCACATCATCCAGAATCCAATTTATAAAATTGATTAATACGAGATCACCACTTTATTTTCCATTCTATAATATAAAATATTAAATTTTGCACTCTTCTGTTTGCACTGCATTGGAGAAAACATTTACAATCAGACTAGGATGTTTAATCTGTTCTTTCCTCACGTCGTACTAACTGTTGAGGATATTTATGTTGGTGAAAATCCGATTTCAAAATGTTATTTAAATTTTAATTACTAACTCCGTCGGGCGGGATGTGGGATCCATTAGTGTGTCTGATACTTTTGATTCCACAGATAGTTCAGGTGAATACAGTAAGAAAAAGTCTTTGAGGGATAAGATAACGAACAAGTATTCAGTGTGAAACTTGTAGCTTTGCGAGAAACAGACATACATTTTTTCGCTAGGTATAATGTAGCACTTGAAATTATTTTCAAAAACTTCATTAATTCGAAACATCGATTAGTATATATTGACATGAAAATTAAGGACATTTCATATTATAAGTATTTGAGACAGTATAAAACCACGCTATAAGAGGTAAGTTATCCAAAGCTGTATTTTATATGCCTTCTTCCGAATTGAGAATCTCCTATTCCGAGAGATTTTCTTCTTCACCGTCATTTGACCAGCTTATAGGAATAGTAATAATGTTGACAATAATACTATGTTCAAAAGAGACACGAGAAATAGCTTTCGTGCGTGGAGCTGCATTAGTATCATAACCATTTAGGCCGATTTTCGCGATTCAAACTTTCTTCGCCGTACATGAACTCAATGACACACTGAAAGTAAAATAATGAATGAGAAATGTTAATTGACTAATAATTATTACGTTCAGAGGATCCTCTCAATTGTGATTTAAGCTCGCAGCCAATACTCATATAGAAATTATTCGTTATGATGAATTTCACATGTACCTATATACTGGCCGTCTGTCCGGCGCTACTACGACAATTGGCCGTTTTCATTGGTGCCGATATAACGGCAACGATATAACGACGAATATAGCAATCAAAATGTTTATCGTGAATTTAGCCATTGTACTGCGGGTTCTCGTCTGGGATGTTAAAATAAAAAATAGGGAGTTGAGAAAATTGCATTTCCAAACTGATCTTATCAGCCGTCATTAGGTATTGTTCGAACGTTTGATATCCATACACTAAAAAGCCGTTTTCTGGTTAGTTGGTAGGTTGGTATATAAACTTGCAGAGCTAGCATCTTGGGGGTTCGATTTCTACTAAATTCGCCACATGAATTTTGACCTATTTATAGGAGACCCTGGCCCCGGATAGCAGTCGGACGTCGTATAAGTTAATTAAGACCTAGCACGGTGTAACTAATCGCGAATATAGCTCCGTTTCTTAATTCATCATTCACGATTCAGACGGAAAATCAATTAATTCGAATTCGAATCAATTACACAATTTTAATGCAATGTTTCAGTATTCAGAAAATTACGTTTATGTCTGCTTTTACGGATATTAAAATATTACCAAACAATATACGAAATCATTTTTATGATGTGGTTTCGCGAATTTGCGTTATTAAATCTTTTTTTCTAGCCACGTATACCTATGTATGCATACTATGCACCTATAGAATTACAGGACTGGTTTCCTGTGGGATTAATTCAAAGTAGTTTCGCTGTCCAACTTTCACCTATCTATAAAATGTCCAGGCAGGTATACAGTGAGTCGTATAAGAGCCGGGTTATAAGTTATTTAGATCTTTACGCCGTGTGGCTAATTGTGAATAGTTCCTCACTTTCTCAATCTATTGCTCGCAAGAGTCAGGACTCATTACGAGAACATCGATTCGTTGTAACGTGAATCAACTACATAATTCATTCACGACGATGCCTACATTTATTTTCATATTCAAAAATCAAGTAATCTTCAGTGAAGTCATTGTTGAAAGAATTCATTCCGAGGATACACACGTTATATTTTCTTAGACCAAGTGACAACCAGGACGAAATTCTTTCATATAGGATTGACTGCGAGTGGAAAAGTTTCTCAGCATACCACGAATGTAGCAAAGAAATTGACTGTTCAATCAGTTATATTCCACGACATTCATTGATGTTCACATATATTGCGTGTAACATTAGGTCGCTCCAATGTCTAACCAAACTTGCAGTATCGCTCAATTGGTACCATTTCCGCGTATAAGTCTTACAATCAGTATAACGTACATCGTATCCCGTATTTCATATTTTTGGCACACGTCCGAGAATTCTATACGGAGAATGTCGGTAATTTTGCTCCGTTGTAGAAAATTAGATATCATATTGTAGCTATAGATATATACATCTGTAGCTCTAATATAATACGTTATATGGGTACGTATTATTTTTATTCGCTGAGTTCTGATGGCTAACGAGACATTGATACACCGTCTCCTCCATCCCGGCATCGGCTTTGCAGGTTCAACCGGTAACTTTTCTGTGCTCGAGTTCAACCTAGCAATGAGGAGCGGGGGGCTTGAATTTTCGTAATTCGACGTTAGTATGTGCGGGCGGTCGCGTACGTGGGCGAGCGTCGGGACGCCCCTTGACGCCGGAATGTCCTTCAGCCCGCAAAAAGTACTACAAGATAAAGGGGAGGGGGAGTAGGAAAAAAACTAATATCATTCCGGGATCCCAGGTATAAAGTTTTCGCGAACAACTTTGAATATTGTTACTTGTTGGACCGCGAGAAATATACGTCGCAGTGTCCCTCGTCGTGGCACGGCTCCTTTTTTTTCTTCTTCTTTACGAGTCTGAAAATACCATTGGAACCTTATATTCACGAGCCTAGGACTTCGAATTCGTTTCTTCGACTTGGGATCTGTGAAAAATCGGATGTCATTGAAAATTGAAGAGAAACATTAACTGCAGGAATACCCGGAGACATTATCGCGAAGTTTGACCTTCTGTAGACTGCAATTTTTGCAGAATAAAATACAAGAAATTCTCTCAGTTTCACCACCAGTTTGCCGAATAAGGCTTGTAAAATGTAACGCGGGTATATAGGTAGATATCTTCCCCGTTCTACGACTCAAATAATACTGTTTCTGCACCAATTCGGATAGAAGTTCGCGCTATCCGGCCTTACGAGGTTCAGGTAATTACGTACCTTGGCTTGCTACGTATTTCGAGGTGAACGAGATGGGTAGGCGGGTACTAGGCCTTCCTCCGTCTGTGCAATTACGTATGTACATACGTATTGGGAGATTACCTTCACAAAACCATCGGCAGCTGTATCTTACGCGAACTTATTGCCTTCTCACGGGTTTCTCAGTAATTTTAGAATAAGGAATTAATTTAATTCTCCATTATCCCGGGACGTATTTGAATTTATATTCAAAGACGAGAAGATTATTCACTGTCGACAATACCCGGTGTCCCATTTTCCGTATGATTAAGTGTCTGAAAAAAATGTTGAGTCCAAATTATGTAAATGCATGTATAGTTTCTTAATAAACTATGATTTACGGTTTTTGGTGTAAAACTAATTTGAACACGAAAGACAATTATCGAATATACCAAAGTATGGAAAATCACGTAGGTACAGGATGGAATTGTCGCCGGTTGGCTAAGAGAACAGAGAAAATGTGTACCAACTACCGTAGTGAAAACGGATGGCACGTGCTCGGCGCGACATGAGATTCAGGATTTGATTAAAAAATTTCACTGCAACTTACTTTCCTAGCGACAGCGAAGCATTTGTCGGCGAAAGAAACCAAGGTATCAGAAATAATAAGTGCCATTTTTATATTTCGCCTCGAATATTGCACATTCGTCAACATTTATTGCAGTAAAATGTAATAATCGATAAACTTTATACCAATGAAACAAATTGAAAAAAGAACCGGGTAATGATAAAGTCTCGAAGAGTTAAAGATAGTAATAACAATAAAAGAGAGAAGAAAAAAAAACGAAATGGTGTATTCCGATGGTCGGTGCAGACAATGGTCAACGGTTGGATAGAGAATGGAGACCATAAGCAAAAGCACGCAATATTATAGGGACGGTGAAACTCTTTCGTAGAGTTGGCAGCTCGCAGGACCCTCTGGGCTGGCGTTTGGCCAGTAGCAGTCACAGTTATACGAGGATTAGCTTACGATATGTAATTACCTCGACTTCCAACCTCCAAGCGGCAAGCTCCAACGCCTAGCCACCGTCCCAGGGTGACGCGTCGCGCCGCTCTTTATCGCGGTGAAAAGCTCACGCGCGTGACCTCGTCGGTTGCCCCCGCTCCGAGCCATTAGCGGACTTAGTATAACAGTCAAGTTTCTAGAAACTGGCAAGTTTTGTAGGTATAAGAAGAGATCCCTGAGCTTTTGCGGTTGCTTTGACGAGATCGGTAAGCCACGAAGTCTGGTATAGGTAAATATGGGTAAATTCAATCGCTGAAACTTTCGTAGGATAATATGGTTTCAGCTTTGTGAAATAATTCAAACGTAGTATAATCTAGCAGATATATTCACAGCTCTAAGTTCAATGTTTGAAGTTGTTCGGAGACTGAAATAAAAAATAGACCGGCCGCGGCGTCTGCACAGAATCAAATGAAATTTTAATCGACAAATTCCTCCGCAAGGAAATGCCGCATGCCATGTCATCGTAATTTTATATATTGTACGAATCGTGAACGTGAACGGGGGAAAAAATCAGAAAGGGGGAAAAAATGTTATAAAGTTCGTTGTTACTTATTACTATAGGTAGGTATAGGTATACACGGAAAGCCATATCGCGCTTGGTTCCCGAACATAAAGTAAAATGGATGAAAAGAAATTGAAAAAGAGTTTCATGTCAGAGGAAAGAGGACGCTTGCGGACGTATCTTTTTCCCGAGTGACTTTCCGTCTGCTCTGTATAGTTATAGCATAGTATAGACGTACGGCATCCATCGAACGAACCGAAGGCTTGAATCGCTCGTTGCAATAACGCTTTGTCCTACTTTTACCAAGCAACGTTTAGTTTTCGTTTAGACTTTAGATCGTGCTCATGTCAGTGAAGTCGAGTACCGAGCGAGCTTGATCCTAGCTTGCACAAAGTTGCGCTTCAATACGGAGGGATTCCTCTTTCATCGAACTTTCTCTGGGGACCTCGAAACGATGTGAGCATAACAATTATCGAATGAAAAAAAAAACATAAACAACAATGAAAGATGATCGGCGCGGTCTAAAGTCATTTAATCGCCGACGCACTACATTTCTGACTTCTGTAAAGTAGTGGAATTTTCACGAGGCCACCTCATCGTTTAATTCTGGTAGTAAGTGATACGACCGCCGTGCTGGTCAGACAGTCTAGTCAGTATCTTAGTCTGGCAGGCTAGGGGGTCGCGCGTGACGTTACGACTCGGAGCCAGTTGAAACAGCGTATCAGCTAGACAGCCCGTGCTCGTAGAATGGTATTAGCGACGGTGTCGCATTCGTCCACGGTGAGCAACATTCCAGAATATGTACACTTACGAATTCGAGGCGTTTATAATTCTGAATATCGTTAAACCGCAGAAAACATTTCGTTTTATGAATAAAGTTATATTATATTGATAGACTTTTATACACAAAAAGAATTTTTTGACGGTCAGGGGGTGGGGTGGGGGGGGGGGGGGGGGGTCTCGGATATCGAAACGTCGAAAATTGTGCTATAAGTAATACTACGGTATTGTATTCCCGCAGACTTCTGTGAAAAAAAACACCTATTGTTAGCCATTGTTATGAATGTATAAATTGATTCATGGAGGTTTCATGAAATCATGAAGCGCGTTGAAATTTCGTTTGGTAATTACAGCCGCTGTCAATATAGGTAACGATTCACGATTGATGGGTAGGTAATATAATATTGCGCATATTATAATGATCACATGCGATAGATATATCACGTATCATTATCGGAATATTATGTACGTATCTGCAGGAATCGATTAGAACTCCGTGCGCTATTCAATGGTGGACTTGTATAGTATTAGAGTACATAATATCGGACGTTATTAGGTAATACTTCACCGCAGCAGCTGTATTAAAAAGCTCTATTGAATATCGAACGAAACCTCGTCGAGTTTAATTCTGATGCTTTGATGAATTTACCGCGCGTAACGGGGTGTACGGTGTCATATGAATACGCACGTTCGCTCTGCGAGGGGGCATTCACGATAAGAGAACACTTTTATCCACGTAACTAGAATTCGTTTTCCGGCTGGCTTTTTTTCTTCTTTCTTTTTTCTTTTTTCTTTTTACCACGTTTGAGGGAAAAAATTGTTCGGAGCTCTAATTGCATCTCCTCCTATGAATATACGTCGCCTTTATATCCTCTATTGCATAGATCGCACTTTTTCTACCCATTATGTTTAACTGCAAGACTTGAATAATTGCATCGAAGAATGTATTTTGCCACGAGGCTCCTTACGTTTTAATATACATATTGCAACGGAATCTGTACACAACGGGACAATACGTCCATTGTGAAAATGAGGTCGGGCGAATAGCAAGGCAAGGCAAGGCAAGGCATGAAGAGAAACGAGGCAAACGCGATGATATGAAAATATTGTTGAGGATGAGTCATTGATCTGCCAAAAAGTTGCAATAAAAACGAGTTTATATTTGAAAAATTTCAAAGTTAACCGCGCGAGATGTTAATCTGGTTTAAGATAAAATTGGCAAGGATATAATTCCATTGGAATTAAGTAGCGCGCCACTTGACAAACTCAATTTCTGAGCTGGAAGAGAGTGGCGAAAATGCGTGAAAAAAAAAGTATAACAAAAAATTAAAAAAACACGTACGTCGGTTATCTGCAGGCTGTGTTTTTGTTTTCACTTTTTTTCCCCCCTCTCTTGAAGCATTTTTTATCAGAGGTGTTCCATCGGGAACTCTATTAACTCTGTGTTTTCAGCTTTTAATTACATTCTCCTTTATTCTCGCGTTACAGATCCGTCAAATGGTCCAAATTGCGAATAAACAAGTTTGCTTTTAATCCCAAAAGAGACGAGTGACCACCGTCACTATAGCGAGGGCACAAGCTCGTACCGCCATCGCCATCGCCATTGTCCTTCGTTATCTCGTTCGGCAACCCATTATTATCCCTGTCTCGTTTTCCGTAACTCATACAACGCAGACTGCCCAGTAGTTTGCTTTAGGCGATGTGCGATTTTTGTTTTTTCAACATTTTTCCCGGGTTTTGTTTCACGTACTTCTATTTTTTTCACTTCTTTTAACTCTAGCCGAGAATCGAACAGCTCGCAGTTGGCTACTCTCGATAAAAGGAAATGCACTCAATAGGTTTCTAGCTTGGGCGTCCAAAAAAATCCAAATTCGTTTCCCGATAAAACACACACGGCAGAAGATCTTATAGGTTGGTGAAGTTAAGTTCCGGTTAAACTTGCGAGAATCTATGGTCTTCAGAACTTTTCTACGTCTTGAGTCTTCTACGTATATATAGCTTTTGGATGTTCTGATTTTCTCGCTTTCTCAAATCGATAGATAGAATTCCAAAGATCCTCGAAAGTGGATTCTCGCGTAATCATCCTCATAAAATATGATCGTGTAGAATAAAACTATCAACGGATATATATATATATTTTTGCAGACCGGAGTTGCGTACGATCCAGCATCGGCACAGAATTATTGTGCATTATGCTATACCTACCGTCAGTATTATTCACCCTTGTTATATCTATACTGCAGCCCGATTTTCTACCAATAGAATATTACGATTATTATCATCGGGATAACAACAAACGATGGTCTGGCGATGGTCTGGTGATGGCTAGACAGGCGCACATTGATAATCGTCGAATACTGCAGAGGGACGACGCGACGGTTATTTCAACGCATCGATAAGCGGATTTAAGTGCAAATGAGGAGAGCTGACAATGCGGCGCGAATCTACCATAGAAATCACCGCGGGGGTCATCGTTATATTGGTTTAGCGTAGATCGATCGATATTCACTATTAATTTCTGACGTTAACTAAGCGACCGTACGTCTGTACAGGTATAAGGTCCGATATGAATATAAATCTATTCGAATAGGTATCAGAAAATTTGGTTTTCGATCCATGATGCTCTCGTTTTTTTTTCTTCTTCAATCTTCCTCTTTTCTGAAGTTAAAAATTGAAAAATAACTTTCATGTGCCGTGATATCGTATCATATAATAATCTGGAGCGGCTGTTCTCTCTCACTCTCTCTCTACTTTTTTTAGACAAAGTTCAATCCTACCCCCGCCGCCAAAGTTTTTCTTATCCCAGATTAATACAAAATACGTGCTGATGAAAAGTAATCAAACTGTGCCGCGCCGCCTGCACTGGCGATGTATACCTAGATAACTCGCATACACGGACGTGTGATTTTAATCTACTACGTGTGTACATATCTATAAGTATGTATGGGGCGTTTTACAACAAACGAACAAATAGAAAGAAAATCTCTCGTTACATGGCGCTCACTGACTTACTCTATCGTACAGCATGTATTCATTGAAGAAAGAAACATAACAGTCACGAATGATGGAGCCGTGAAATCGTGGACAGACTATATTTTGCTTATTTTCGGGCCTAAAAACGTTCCCAGTCGGATACAGAATTTCTGAAGATATTTATGAAAATATTAGTCGCGTCGAAATCTAGAAATTAACAAAAATTTATCACACGAAAATATTTCGCGTTAAAAAGAATTTTAGAGTGTCTTAGAGTCAGAAATGAAGTATTAAAAATTGGTTAAATCGGAGATATGATTTTTCTTATCGTTTCTGGAATTTGTCATGGAATGCCCCGTACGTATGTACGTATGTATAATTTATATACATATCTACCCAGCATGTAAGGTACATACACGTCCCTGTCGCGACGTCAGTAAAATGATAGATGACCTTGCTGAAAGTAATTGGCAAAGTTCAGGGCTGTTTCAGTTGGTAGCTAACATAAGTAAGTCTTGATGCGTAATATTTCGAGCGGGGAATTTTTCTGCTTGAAATAAATGATCATGAACTTGTACTGAAAAAGGGTATCTTTTAATAACAATATTAACGAGCGTGCAATAATTGTTTCCATAACTTCGACATTAAAGTGTATCTACGAGTTGGCTCTGATATATCGAAGGTTCTTTCAAATCAGGTTTAAGATCATAACGTTAACGTAACGAAATCATAAAAAATAATGTATTGGCTGTTTCGACACTGAAACATAGCGAAAGTTTCTATTTCTTCCCCGCGAAAAAAAATCGATAGAAAAATTTCAAGACATAAAATTATACGATGAAAAAAAAGTACAGCCACACGTTGGGCGCCGAAAGAAATTTTGTGCTGCTGCGCTTTTTATTTCATTCTCTAATTTCGTGTCTTACATTTTTTGATATAGATTGTTTTCCGGGGCCAAAAGATTAGGCATACCTACTCGCCACGTTTCCGTTATAGCTATAGCTACGATATTGCTGTGCGCAATTTTGTTGCATCGACGTTACGAACTTGATCCACATTTTTCTAGAGAGTGAGTTGTGAACAAATTTTGCAAACGAAAAACAATTACGATGAAATCACAAGTACGCCAAGAAATTTATTCAATCGTTTCATCGATTCTCTGCGATAATTGAAGAAAAAAACCTCTTCGCTTGAGCTGCCGCTTAGTTGCTTAGTTGCGAGTGACGATTTGTTTCCTCATTGACGTGCCCGCGGTTACAAAAAGAAATAAAAACAAAACAAAACAAAAAAATTCATAAAAAGGCTACGCGCGACTATATGAGGAAAGTTCACCCCGACGTTAGTTTCGATGATAATTAGATATGGACGTGCGATTAATCTCAATATTGAGTCGAAGCGATTCGGAGAGAGGTGAAACTGTCTGACTGCCGGAGTTCGGATAGCTGGATGATGGCTGCCCACGCCTCGTTCACAGCTCTGTGATATAGACATAGATGTGTAACGTATCTATATACATGCGGTGTACAAAAGCGACTTTGAGCGCCAAGGGACTAGCTGGATAGGGCGTCCGACTAATTATCCTGAGCATTCGTCATTGTCAGGCCAAATGTGGCAGCTGGCCCTTTGAATGGCTCTGCCCAGGCGTGCGTCTGCAGGTCATAGCAGCGATTCGTTGCTATATGTTTCCGATGATCCTAGATTCGGGAATTTACACGTTGTTGGATTATCCTTCAAGCCGTTAGTGATCGGGAATTATGGAAGAAAACATTCCTATGGCATTTTAGTCCTTGAGAATTTTCCTATTCCAAGACCCGACTCATTACTTATCTATTTATACTTGAATGCGAATGCGTATTCGTTTGCCTGGGAAGTGCAGCTGTGTCTCTATACTCAATTAAAGATGGGTACCTCCTGCCTTATTCTTCTTCCACTTCTACTCGCAATCATTATTACTATTTCATATTGTTCTCACGTTTGAATGTCGATTTTTGTCTTATCTCTTTCATTAAATGAGGTCACACTATTGTTCATTGAAGCAGAGACTGTGGAAGATTTTTATTCATTTTATCACAGAATGAATTCTGAAGAATCAGTCAGGTCGACTTATCAATATCTGCATGTTTTGAAATGAAGGAAGATTCTTCATTTTTAATCGTGACGCGGTTGAAGCGGTTCGAATTCGTGAGAACCGGCTGTCTGGCTAGTTCCGATGCTCTCGAGACGGATGGCACACACTCCGTATACATCCTTTGACAAACTTTTGGTAAATAGAGAGTCGAAAATTTCCAAGCTAGCTTCGAGGACCATCAGCCAGAAAGTCGAAGAAAATTAATGAGAGTTTTTTTTTTTTTTTTAAAGTAATCAAAAATTTGAAGGATTGTGGTCAGATGACAATGCGAAATAACACAAAAATCTGAAAATATAACTCGCTGGGGGGAAATCGCTCGCATTTATAGGTACACTGGCGCCCTTAGTCTCGAAAGAGCTATTCGCTGTTCAGAATTGTAACTCCTACAGTATATCTTCTAAATTATTCTTGTAGAAAGGTGCAAAGTTCTCGTGGATTCTTTAGCACTTCGCTGATTGTTCTTTTTCCGTTTTATTCTATTTAAGAAAAAAAAGTTTATTTTGTTTTTCGTCCGCACTTGCAGGAAGTAACAGGAAAAACCGCTATTCCAATTTTGTATTTCTTTTTGTTTTCAAATTGTCATAGCTTGGGCGCGGCTAGAGGGATGTTAAAGTGAAGGGTGGCAAAAATGAAAGTTGAAATCTACTCTATACGACAGTCAAAGAGTTTTACTTTCCGATATTCTATGAGTTTAGAAAGCTGTTTTAAAATCCACGACGACGTTAAGTAAGCAGGTAAAGCTTACCAGAAAATGGGAACTGTAATCTGGGTGGAACAAAAAACTTTTGTTTACGTCTTCGAGTGGTTGGTCGGATTTTATCGACTCGACAAAGGAAGGAGTGCCTATTCCGCGAAAGAAAATGAAAATTGCTCGGCTCAACGATAACAGTGGTGGATTGTAATATGATCGGAAAACAAGTCAATAAACCATTAGGTTCGGTTGGCAATTACTCTGGAATTAGGGAACACGGGACGACAAAGACGCGGCATGAAGACGAGGGAGAATGGAGAGGAGTAGGAAGTGGAGGAGGAGGAGAAGAAGCTAAAGAAAGAAAATCGTAAGAAAAGCTTTACGATCATTGGCTTGTTTACTACAGTCAAAAAGTCAATTGGCTCCATCACTTCGAGACGGAATTCGTTGGAATAAAAAATAAGTCTCTTTCTTTATTGAAGAAATGCTGAAAAACAGATTGAAATTTAACTGCTGCCCGTAAGCCGATCGACATTTTTTAATTCGGCAAACTACAATTTAGAATAGTCTCGTTGACCGCCTGCATCCAGGTCTTGGAACAATCAACTTATATTCGTCTTTCGTTTCTGTTTACTCTCATTACAGCATCGAAATGTGAGTAATCGAAGGAAAAACTAATTGGTTCAATGAAAAATCTCAAATGTGAGAATCTGCGAATTTCATTGTTTTTAGCCTACAGTTATTTCTGAACTACAGATATCAGTGGAATCGTTCACGTTCCGTCAGCCAGTCTCGAGTATTCCATGCGGTGTCGGCCGGTCCGTTCGGAAAATAAGTAGAGTATCTCGAGTTTAGTCAGCCAGTCTCGGTTTATTGACGCAGCCAGATTAAGACTGCGGGTACACACATCTGTAGGTATCTGAATTTCGTAAAGAGAATCAGAATGAAATTGAGTAAAGCAGGTTTGACGAAGTGAATGTCCGCAGATGAGGTGAGAGGAGTCGGTTAATAAGGGGGCGGGGGGGGGGGGGGGGGGGGGCAGAAAACGATGGTGCACATAGTTCTTACTTTTAGGGAAAAATTGTCATCTACTTGCACGTATGTGCCTCCACGTCTATAGGTATATATATAGTACGTATACATGTACACGCTGAAGCGCTCGAGTTTGGCAAAATATAGTGGCGAAACTTGTGCGATAAATTACGTTATCTACTTGTTTGCTACGAAACTGTCGCGACGTGTTCTACTTACGAAAAAACAGACGGTGCAGAAACGTATACTACACTATACATATACCTACGGCATATAGGTATAGGTATCGAAGAACAGAAACTTTGAAGTAATTTTAAAATAGTCTAAAGTTTTTTTCTGGATTCTGCAGTTGATTTCTTTCACTGTGTATTCTCATGATTAATCTCGACGTAGTATTAGGTACAAGAATATAGACCAGGGCTCTTCATGAGAGGAAATATTACTGAAACAATCGGATACCTCGCATAATGTTCTCATTATAAATACGAGTAGCTACGACCGCGGAGAAAAGGTCAAAATAGAAATTGAAACATATTTCCTGAAAATATTTGACGTGAGATTTCTTTTTCTTGACAAATAACGCTATACATGATCAAGAACCAAGGAGACACGAACCACGAGATAACTAAGACACGTAGAAGGCATGTCAAGGCTGTATGTCATGCATACCAAATATTCCAAGACTAAATTTCTACCATATATACATATATAATACAGCTGCCGCGCTCCTCAGTTCCTTTTCCACCCTCATCGTACGCGCACGAGGCAATGATTATTATTATTGCAACATTTATTTGCCATTGTGAACCCATTACCTACCCGGGGGTAGGTAGGTATGTGTAATTTCACATATTTTTTTGTTTTTCCTCTCTTTGTGAAGATTATTTTGAATTTTGTCCGAACCGTGAGTCGAACATGGCACTACGCTCAAATTTTCATAAAAATTGGATCAATTGCGGTTTGATGGAGTCGAGTATCGATTTATACTAGAATTCTATCTGTTTATTGTTTTTGCTAATTTCTTCCAAGTCAAGTTACTGAATATCTACAAATTTTTCATCTTTCCGCTTTACCCTACTTTAATACCGAAAATATATTTTTCCATTTTCCATTTCCTCGGCAGAGCTCCGAGATACTTGCGGCATTACTTATACGGGCGTGGAAATAGCGAAGGGTAGTCGTCGTAACTCACAGGCTCCCAGACACTGGTAATACAAGAAGGCTAACCAAAACAAACCGTAGATATCACGCCGGGAAAGACGAGCCCTCAGTCTGATACAAACAAACAAAAAAAAAAAAATACTGATTTGCTAGTAGTCAGATTTCTTAACAACAAACTCGTTGGAGGGTTGTTAGCCACTTTCTTGAATCTCAGTTTGTTATGCCGCAGCCAGTCATTAAATCCGATCGTATAAAATACGTTATTCGAAATTAGCAAAGAGGACAGTGAAGCGAGAGAAGATGAAATGAAAAAAAAAAAAGAATCGGAAACAAAAACGGTGTTGGCAATTGTCTGTTAAATTGGAATTGACTGTGTTACATATTTTCGTTACTGTTTATACAGGTGATTAAATTTTTGAATTCGAGCCCCGAAATTCTGAGGGGGATGTCGCTATGTCACCCTTGAGTGTAATGAAACGGGACATTGTTCAAATTAGCTGTTATATTAAATTTGGCAAATTGCAGGCCATTAGAATTTGTCATTTGGTATAAAATAGACGCCGTGGTATCCGTGAGAAGGTATTGCACTCCGGGTCATTACCGTTTACTAATGATTATTACGAGCTCGAGGTTATTTCTCGTGAATCATACGACGCGACGTTCAGCTGCGGATTGTAGGCGATTCTTTTTATGTTAGTTACAAAATTAATTCATACTCCCCCATCTTGTTTTAAATTTGAGAAAAAAAACGTATAACGAGAAGATATCGCATGCATTCACTCATAGATGTTGTATCTTTTTGTCGAGCGGCATACTTTACGTTTGATTTATCATCCCGAGGCGTTCAATAATCGCCTACGATTTTCCACTTCGTTTGAAGAGAATTTCGTTGCATTAGCATATTTTTTTTGGATTGTAAAAATTGGAGACTGATTCGAAGATTGGTTTATTGCTGATAGCAATTCACGAAGAACGAGAAAAGTAAGTTGAAGTTCAGACTATGGAGTCAAGAATTATCGCATCCGGTTATCGCTGTAATTTGCTCCGCATCTCTCGATTCATGACGATAAAAATTGTACGAGCGTCTGGAATCTTGGCTCGATCTGAATGACCCGCGACCGTGAAAATGTCCGCGAGACTAGACCAATACAATAAATCTGGAATTCGAATCATACCTCAAAACAAAGATCCGAATCTGCTTGCAGTGAATCGTGTCTGGAATATAAATCGTTCTTTCAAACGTTATGAAAATTGGAAAGCGATTTATTTCAAAGGAGCTTTCGAAATTTTTAATCATATTTATATTCCGCAGAAAGCACAGTCCTCTCTCCAAATTTAACCTGTCTCCCGAAGAATAGCTTTTCACGAACCAAAAGCAAATGTGTAATATTCGATTTCGTATGATTATACGTATATGACTTCGTATATCAGCGAGAAAACTCTTTGATATCTTTTTATGTCACGGCGTTTTTAAAGGGAGCTTCTTAGCCCTTCGGAAACGGGTATAATAAATAAGACTGTGACCTAGCCTAAGGCAACTTGCCTACTCCACGCGTTATCGACCTACGAGGGACAAGAATTTCTGATTTCTTGTTCAATCGGAATAGTACGGATTCTCGTTCCATTCCAATCTTGAAAATTGTCTACCTTTGTCTTTCCCACAGCCAAATACCAAAGAACATTCACAACACTGCAGCTGGTATACCAGCTGATTCCTTCTCCACACCGCTATTTACGGTTTTCTCTAGCGAATTATCGTAGTTTACCACCATCGCGTGCTACGCCTGCAAATTATTCGATTACACTTCGTTTCTCCGGGTGTCTCCTCTGCCCTTCTCTTCTCTTCTCTTTCCGTCATCTACTTCTTTTTCTTCTTCTTCCTCTTCCTCTTGCTCTCGTCTGGATTTCTTCGTTTCCCCTTGCTGCTTTATCCTACTTCATTCCGTATCCAGTCTTCTCTTTTTCTCCCTCTTTCCCTCTATCCTCTCTCGGCTCTGCGGAATCCCTCACCGGCGTCGCTTCTCCTCATACTAATTTCTTCCGCCAAATGAAGAGCTACTTAACGCGCTCCAAATCATCAGCTAGATTTGACGGAAAATGGTCCGAGCACAGTCTTCTTCCGGTTTATACAATTTACAATGTTTTCTTGTTGTCCTTAAGTATGGAATAGTTTTACAGAATTGTCTAGTATATGTATATTATTCTGCTTTTATTCTAGTCTCTCTCTCTCTCTTTCTCTCTTCCTAAATCATTATCGATCTATCTATCCATCTCTCTCTCTCTCTCCCTCTCTCTGTCTCTCAGTCGGTATATAATGATTAATTTTATCTGTGACATAAAAAAAAGACTGAAGAAGAAGGAGAAGAAGAGAAAAAAAAAGACAAAGAAAAAAAAAAAATTAAAATTGAAACAACTGGAAAAACTTTTGAACGATATGAATTATCGTCAGCCATCTGTCGGCGCGGGTGGTTTTGAAGAGTTCGTGAAAAATCTGGTACAGTTTTATTATCCGCTACCCTTGGATGGTGGGAAATTTTGTTTTCCCCACTGAAACTTTTTTATACGACTTTTTATAGTACTAGAGAGTAAAGATACAGAAAACGAGGGGTTATGCAAAGTTCCGTAGAGAAAGAAACAAAGTCGTTAAAAATAATAAAAGTAATAAAAATAATAAAAAAAATGGACCACGGGGGTAGCCACGAACCGGGCAGGGGCAGTTCTCGCCTAACCTTTTCAAATAAAAATACCGAATGATTATGCGGAAAGAAAAAAGAGACCGTTCGACGCATAAACTCGTGCTTAATTCATTTTTTTTCTCATTCGTTTTCAATCGTTAAAGGAAAAATACGTAGCGGTGAAATTTTTATCGCGCTCCGCTCGGCAAACGGGCGCAGATACATTTGATTTCGTATAGTAGATTGTTAACCCGAGCCAATTAACCAAAAGTTTTTATATCTCGAGACAGCGAACGATAACCGCGTCTCGGGTATCTACCCTAAATTAGATATCTGGTGTCTAAAGCGGTACATCGTGGTAGCTAATATCTTCCCACCCATATTCCTATCGTATACTGGTATAGTGTAGACGTAGTTCCTGATATTCCATTACAATTTATTGCATATTATAGCTAACAGCTATATAGAGGAAAACTAATTCGTCTGGGGGTGTTAGGGGGCAGCTGAGTCGAGTTTCAACCCTTCAAATAATTGATAGTTATTATTCTTATTATTGTTATTATTATTATCATTCCGATATATTATTATTTAATGTTAATGTCGTAATATTGCTATGGCAAACCAATATAATACGCTTCGTTGATTCTACTAACTACCAAGCGTTGAGTTGGTAACGAAGCTCATTAATATTGCAAAGGTATAAACTGTGACTGGTATAGCCGGAAACTTTCGTAGTTTAA
The DNA here is from genome assembly GCA_963170745.1 of Phymatocera aterrima. Classification (NCBI taxonomy): domain Eukaryota; kingdom Metazoa; phylum Arthropoda; class Insecta; order Hymenoptera; family Tenthredinidae; genus Phymatocera; species Phymatocera aterrima. The sequence continues at coordinate 1,771,042 of OY720668.1, forward strand.
CTCTCGCGGATTCGTAGGTGCAAAATCAAAACTATCGACAAACTTTGTTTCCAATCTATTAAAAATTTCGTATTCCTAGGTACCTATCCATGTAAAATTTAACAGCAAAACAGTCGAGTTATGATAAATCATATTTTCACTATACCCGTATGTATGCAGTGAGTATGAAGATACAATGTGATAGATATATTCTGTCTCATAAAAATATTGTTCATAACCGCCTATGGTGGAAAACGTGAAGATCAATGGACGATATTCGGACAAGATAAGAAAGAAACACGGGTTCGCTGGAAAATGTGCCGAAAGAAAAGAAGAAACATATCCCGTCTAGTCGGTCTTCGGAGAAAGTATAACTATCACTGTACATATACCTACAGTGATCTACAAGGTGCGTAGGTGCGCGATATGGCGCTTCAGATGGATATACAAGAAAAAGTGAAAGTTCTTTGTATCACACAGTTCAGTGAATAAGATTGGTGTTTTTTTTTTGTTTCTTTTTTCTTTTCCTTTGCTTGTTTTCTGTGTCCGATCACGATTTCTGATTTTAAGAACTGTTTTGAACAAGGAGTCGAGATCGGGCAGAGATTTTTAAAGTTGGAGTTAACCTGGTCCCGCACCAGGAGCCTTGGTATTTGCATCACGTATTTCTATTCGAGCCCTCCATCAACGTACCACCCCTAAGGGCTGCGCGGTAGGGTTCTACTCAAACGAAAACTTGCCCAAACAGAGCAAACGTTAAGTCAAGTTCTCCCGGGCAAAGAGCGCGAGGGACACAAACCCGAGGCTCCTATACTCTGTCCGCCTGACTTCCTCTGCGTCCTTGTAGTTGGTTTTTTTTTCGTTTCTCTTCTTATTTTTTGTTTTCTCATCTTCTCTTTACCCTTCGTTTTCGTGGGTCGCCTCGGCGATGTTTGATTCGTGATTAGGTATCCTCGAACCCAATGTGAAAAATTGTGCAAAATGAACTTTTCACATCGTTCAATACTCGTGCGAAACCCGGTTGCATTGATACATCGCTCGATGGTATCGTATAGGTAAATATATAGTATTCGCGAAGCTAACAGAACCATCACTCTAATCCGTGAGCTGTTAAATTGACTTTAAATCTGAAGTAGGTAAGTAGATTTAAGAAATAAAGGAATTTATCTGTCTGCGTGTAATCCTAGAAGCCATTAGCTAGAGTGCTGCTGCATTCGAGTTGTTAAATCTTGGGAAACGGTTCCGTCAATTAAATGAGTAAATTTCTCGTCGGGTCAAATTCGACTGAAAATTATTTTTACGATGATTGTTATATATCTGTTGAAACAGATTTGGATTTGCTTCTCTTAGTGTTTTTTTATCTCCTCTTGCTTTCGTTTCCTCCGTTCACCAATCGATTATCTCGGTCAACGAAGTTCCTCGCTGTACCTATACCTACGCGGATGCGTGGTTCTCAGAGTAACGTTATACCTACCAAAGTTATTTAATAATCCGTTCGCATACCTTGTAACTTTATTCAAGAATCTCAAGCTCACAAAGTTAATAAGTAGGTAGAAGATTTAGAAATACAACGGGAATTTCTGTAGAGATTTTTTTGGTATTTATTCTCTATGAAAAGTTCTACTTCGTTCACCGTGGTACATCGCGATATAATTTTTGCTCATCAATTCACACCAATCAAGGGTCAGCGAGAGCTGTTAATTAGTTTTAGGAACAAATCACGATACGATGTACGGGTTTGAATGATTTTTTTTCTAATGTTGCAACATCCATCTCATCTGAATTGACTTTCAAAAAATAAGAGCAACAGTTCGACTTTCCATTACAGCAACACGCTACGTTAATATTTGAATGGCGAGACTCACGGTTCGTTTGTTATGCAGCTACGATTTTCGCTTGCCGTTTCACAGAATGCAATGCTTCTCTTGAAGCGTTAATCTTTCACAGCGAACAGACATATATAGGTACGAAAACGAAGAAAAGAAAAACTTAACCCTCGCGGTATACTTTCCCGAATTCAGTCAGTTTCTCTATCACACAATTTCGTCCCAGTGTTCTGAATTTGGAAAGCAAATTCGTACCGGTTTCCGTCTAAGCTAGCTGCAGCTAAGTATGCGCCATGCACTATCAAAGTTTTATATGGTCAATGTCATACGAACAGGGTACCTAAAAGTTATGATACCTATAACGCCACGTCGCGTCGTCACGTGCTTAGAGCATTGTCTGCTCGTGATCTAGCCAACACAATATCACGTGTAAAAGCTATAATAATTATTAGGTGTATGTCTTTTGTTTGAGCTCCGGGATTTATAATGAAGCCAGCTTTACACGCTGAAATAACAATTTTCGAAAACTATTTCCCTGCGGCAAAGTTCCTCGTTTTTGCTCCTGCTGTTGTTCCCTGGCTGTGGCTTTGTTTCATTTATTATCTACACCACGGTTTATGTATACCTCTAGTACAACGAACAATCAGCTGTTATTTCACGTCGATTTATACGACCCGTGAATTTATCGTACCGACGGGGGTCCACCACGAGCTCTGGGAATTATAAAATTTGAAAGATTGGAAAAAAAACACACACACAAAAAAGTGTAAAAGTGTAGAATCAAGTGAGAAATGTTTCCGGGCACGTTCTGCTACAGATCGGAAAAAATCAGCTATTTGTCATTACATTGTTAGTCACTTGAAAGAGAGAAAAAAGAAAATAATGTTAAGAGATCAAAGTGACCCAGTGTGGTGACCTATGAACCAAATGTGAAAATATTCACGATTCTCCAGTTTTAAGTGAAAAAATATAAACGGGGATTTAATTCAGCTAAAAGAAACTTTCTTCGATTGTAAAGTTCGAGACGTATATCCTCTCGGGAAGTAGCCGGGCTGGATAATTACTAGATTAGATAACAACTGACATACGGCTATTTCAAGTGAGTTTTTCTTCTTCCCACATTTTTTGACCACCCTAGGCAAAAGGAATCCTGTGAAAAGTTGAGCAACGTAAAATAAAAAATGCCAATCACAGATCAACATACCGAGTAGGAGGCTAATTTCTCTGGTGTTTTTCAAAAGTGTTTTCCACCTGACGATCCACTTGAATTAACATGGGCAATGGTTGTATGAGTTTAGAGTTGTTGCATCAAAGTGTAATAATTTCAAGAGCTGGGCTTAATGAAACCGGGGTCGGAGGGGGGGGGGGGGGGGGGGCATAAGTTTTCTCATGCACTACTGCAGCACTACTACTGCTGCTGTGCAGCAGCAGCACGTGCATTATAGAGATGCAATTTGCGGGCTGAGGTGGGGAAGCAGAATGAAAATTCACCAGGAATGCATTCTACGGCGAGTCTTCTGCGTTCAATGAACTTGCTCACGTGAAAGACTTGGAAGAATACGGAATATCGAGAACATGGCGCAGTAGTCAGTCACTTTCTGATCGACTTACGCGATAGGTGGCCTCTTTTTTGTCTACTTCTTATTTTATTATATACGTAATCCCTAAGTGAGTTCCTTCGCACCTTAGTGCCACGCGACAGGTCGTCGTTGATATCGATTTATTCAAGTCTAGACTCTAGACTTATTTGAAACCTTCGACCCCAGGGTGTAGGTACTATGTGACCACGTCTTATCTTATCCAGATCGTATCTCGAAACTTCATTGCTACAAATTTTGTAGGTAGATACAGAAATGAGTTGGGAAGGGTTCTGTTCTACGTGAAATATAGTACTAACTTATGCAGAGAATTGAAACAAAATGAATGCCAACAATTTTGTCGAAATTTATTTCTCCTGCGTAAATAGCAAAAGATTTTTGGACTCTGAGAAAAACTCTTCACTCGTCTCAATTCCTTACAAAGAATCACTTTATACCCAAGTATCTGTACCTAAGTGTAGCATGTATGTACATAGCTACACGGTTTTTTGTTCGGCAGGACAGCAAATAGATGGGCCAAAGGAGCCAGTAAAAGGTTTCAACTGTAAAAAACTTTCCATACATACCTCTCGGGATTCGGAGAATAAGTTTGCGTAGCTTGATGAAGAAGAAAGAAAAATTCAGTCCATAAATTTTACTAAAATTCGAACGATAAAATTAACATTTTTGTGGAAATATAATATTCAGGGGAACATGAATAAACTGATGAATTACTTTGTGGTGAAATAAATTCGAGTAAAGAGACTACGATTTTTCCACGATTCTTCGAATGCGGGCAAAAAAACGTCTTCTGCAAGTCTCCATCCTTAGAGCTGTCGGTGAAACTGTACAACCAACAAAAACAGAAATGGTAATATTGAGATTTATAAAGTGCAGGAAGATTTTTGGCGTTCCCGATCGTTCAAGATTCATTCCGCAAAGTCCATGAAAGTGAAATCAAGCTGTAGCTGAGAACAAATCCTGGGGTCGCATGAGAATGGGGATACGAAACGTGAAGGGTACCTGTGTACAATAAGGGTAGAAATTGAAGTGGATGTACACCACGGTGGCACAGTGCAGACAAAGAATTGTAAATACAGGGATCAAGTTTAAGGGTTGGTTGATGTTTTGACTGAGAAAAAAAGTCGATGGAGGCTGGAAAAAATGAAAATAAAACCTATACAGGGGTCCACATAATTATAACGAATATAGAGCTAAGCTCGAATATGGGAGGATTGAAAGAGCCGCGGTTGCTCAAGTTGTAATTATTTTTCTAAGTCTGTGCTGCAGAGGCAAGGGTCTCTCAACGAACGCTCGTCGCACCTCGGGGGAATCATCTAGGGCGAATCTCTCACGTAATACAAGTAATCGTTCCCTGTACTCCGCAGGACCCAGTGTCACCTTATGCATACTTTTTTGTTTTTAAAATTTTTTCTACTCCCATCGACTGTTCGGCTCGGTTCGGAAAAGCGTGAAAATCTCGCGTTTGAGCTTCTGAAGTTATATTCTGCAGACGCCAAGCCTCGACACCCCTTTGTCACATCGTACCCTGAAGAACAAAGTGAGCAACTTTCTTTCTTTCATTTCTTCTTTTTCTCACTCACTAGAGTGGGTGCGCGATTTTTTAGAGGGAATAAAACGATTCGCTGATTTTTACCAATATCAATGTATTACGTACAGAACTATAAAGTTATCGTTTCTGGCAATTATATGAAGCTTCGGCAAATTGAGCTTTTCTATCGGAAAAATTGTGATAGATCATGCTAGTTTTCATAATGCCTCGTTTCTTCTCATTCCATAACATTTGAATGAAAAGACCAAAATGGAGCAGACGAAATTAAAATTAAAAAATACTGTGCTAAAAATTTCTGTTTCGGGTTTTCGCGCTTCTGTGGAGTACGAATAAGTTGTTTCATAAAAATAGAGATATTAAACCTTGTTGCAAAATGAACGTAAACGACTTTTATTTTTTACCCAAAATTCTACTGCGCCGGAAGGAAAAGAAATACATATTTTATTCATATTATTTTTCTCTATTTTCGAAAAGTAGGGTCCGAACAGAATAATTCTATGTCTTTATAAATTTTAAGCATTCTACAATACTATCATAATTCTAAACAATCGAAAGATTGGACTCTTGTATATATCGGTGGATATTAAAAATTTTAGCATTTTGAGTCTACGTTGATCAAAGAACAGAAAAATCGGTGCTGGAATTGAGATTTCGAGTATTCAATCCCACGCAGTAGGATGACCTATAATTACATAACTTACGAGATGAAAAGAAAACAAAGAATGAATCACAAAAATATCTACTCCTCAATCGTCTGAACAAAACCCGGCAAGTGCAGAGTTCGGAGTAGTCTAGGTTAGTTATAGGTCAGACGCTGCGGCACACATCGACGCGGCGCGATTCTCGCGCCTTGTCTGACCACACCGGGGTACGTTCTACTCTCACACGACGCGTACCAAAAAGGCGTACGGCATAAAAATGCGTGGAGGATAGGATGTGGGGCGCTAGGATGGCGCAGGGCGCGGGGCTGAAGGTTGAAGCTTACAAGCGTAGCGTAAAGGGGTTCGGGGAGGGGAGGCAGGTGAAGGTGGAGGTAAAGGTAGAGTTCTGAACTGTGCAAGTGAGGTGAAAGAAGCACACGCACCGTGAACAGTACCGGCACTACGGTACCTACACCGCCTCCGCCTCCACCTCCCTGCCTATCTGTACCCTTTACACCTGCAGCTCTGCCGCGTCGCCGTGTAGCGCACATAGAGAGAGCTTCTCCGTTTCGTCGACGACGAGACGCGACGGGACGCGAGGCGACACGACGCAACGTAACGTTACGACGAGAATCGAGAGCTTACGCGCCGACGCGAGAGACTCTGGGTCGCGTACGCCCCGCCAGTTACTCTTCGCGAGCCAAGGAGCGCGCTGGCACTGTATTCCCGAACGCACTCGACGTCCGACGCCTCTCGTACTCTCCGTACAACAACGTAGAATAAATTCTATACTGTATAACGGATATTGAGAAAGAAAAATATAAACGTAATACGCTCTATAAATGAGAAAATAAAGTTTGCCACCTTACACTTTTGGCATTCGTCACAGTAATAGTTATAATAATAATAACAATAACAACAATAATAATAACATTAATAGCAATAATCATTATTGTCATCCGTATCGTCGTCAAATTCGTTTACACTTCTATTCAATCGCATATTTTTCATCTCTTACATCCTCTACAACCCTTTGACCTCGAACGAGTATCATTATACGCGTCGAAAGACAGATAGATAGAGAAAGAAAGAAAGAGAGAGAGAGAGAGAGAGAGAGAGAGAGAAAGAAAGAGAGCTGCTGTTCATCCGTACAGTCGTGATTGACGAATAGAAAGGAGATAATAAAACACGAAAAAAGAGAAAAGGGACAAAAGAATCATCAAATTTCATACGGATATACCGAGAGATCATTATGCCCATTACATTATACTCCAGGTAAAATCCAGGAGCCCCTTTACTCACCTACAGTACCACCTACTATACTACCTTTTGCCTACATTTATGCCGCGTGCGTGATAATACACGATTACATGGTATACGTAGAATATAAATCTTGCACGCAAAAATCACGAGGTTGTTATATTTTTAGTATACCTTATTATACAGCTACTGCTCTGCAACCTGCTGGACACGGTTTTCCATTTCTTTTAATCTTGCGGTGTTACGAAATTAGTAAATTTGTTGATAAATATTATACCTAGAAAGAGATTGAACAAGAAGAAATAGGAGGAGAATTTTGATAAGAGATCGAATAAATCTAGATAGAGAGCAAAATTATTGAGGGTTGACATTTTCCAGACTACCTCCAGAGGTCGTGAAGTAATATGTGAAAGTTTGTTTATTTCGTTTTCTCTCATGAACTGTATAAAGAGGAGAACGACAAGGTCAGATAACAAGGAGAGGAATACATTATATCCGTGTGTTTGATCAGAGGAATAAGAATAAACGGATTATAAAAGTTTGGTGAAATTTTACGGTACTTTAAAATAATTCTGGTGTGATTATTTTCTTTCTTTCGGTTTCTCGTTTTTTCATCTACGATTCGTCTCCGTATCGCGGCGTGAGGGATGAATTAAAATTAAAACAAAAAGAGTATTGTGTGTTTTGTGAATATTATACTGTATGTATGATACCTACATATATTATCATCTTGAACGTGGATCCTTCGGTTTGTATTTTTTAACTTGAAAAGAAGAGAAAACGAAAAAACCTCCGGTGGTTCATCAACGACCCTTCTGAGGAAAGTAGGAAAAATTCATGAGATATAATATTATCTAACCATAACAATAATAATAATAATAATAACAACAACTATATTTTCAATAATTCATACAATAAATTCGTCTCTGTGTGATAAAATATAGTTTGTACATCATCCTACATCCACTGTGAAATTATAAAATTCGACAAACAAAAAATTGCGACTACCGGAAGAACATAACCTAAAATTCTGTGTAGCTTGCACAATTGATAAATCGAAAATTCGGAAGGAAAAAAAAACATAATTGAAAAGAGGTTTTTTTTACTTTCAGTGCGCGCATGTTGACGACGTAATCATAGGCATTATTTCTCCGTTGTAAACTTCGTGTATCAAAGTGACTACCGCAAAGTGTGCCGGTGATAAGACTATTCAGCCATATCCCCGTGACGTCATCGTCAGCATTAATGACAAACGTAATCAGGGAATCGAATTAAGGTTGGTAATCAAGTTCCACAGCTGTCACTGGCGTATCCGATAATTTGGGTTTGTCATTAATAATTTACTTCTCTTGTCATTCATTCAAATGGTTTTGCTTAGAAATAGAGAGAATGCAGAATTTCTCTCAGCTATCCTTTCTCTTTTACATCGAACTTCATGCCGCATCGTGATAATTGATTTTCGATACTCGACTGTTAGCTATATTCGGCCCAATAAATTCGAAGATGAACAATCGCAATATTCTATCAGCCAGAAATTTTGTGTCTATTGTTTTTTGTTTTTTGTTTTTGTTCTTTCGAGTAATTCTTTTCATCGGACCATTTTGCGCAACAGAATCATTGCAAAACATAATTGTGCCTGATGTGGAGGCCAAAAATATCCTCCTAACAATTCGAAAAAAGGCAAAAGCATTGGTATTCCGACAATGGTCTTTTGTACGCGAGACCCCTGCTGCGTATCGTACGTCTTTAATTTAATCAACATTTAACAATGTTTCGCTTATGCACAAGGTGTATATATACAGTTATCAAACTTCTCGATGAAAGAGAAGAAGAGAGAGGAAAAACGAATGGAAGAAACAATTCGATAAAAAGCTTTCTTCTGTATGATGTGGAATACTACCTATACTTGACACAAGGAAATCGAACCGCGAGGTTATCCTTGGAACCGATTGAAAATGAACATTTTTAATTCCCAATCGGTTTTCTCTAATTCATACCAACAATTTGATAACAAAATTATGTATTCTTTCATCCCCTAAATGTAAGGGAATAAGGGATAAGAACTGAAAACGATGAACGCATTTTTCAGCCTTGTAATCATATACGGATACACCACCGCACAATGAGCGCATAGAATAGTTCAGCAAGTAATTGTCCTGTGCTTGCGAACACCTATATACACTACATAGAGTGTCCCGTTAAGCGGAAGGTTTTCACGCGCTGGCAGCATTACGCAGCGTCGTTACGCGCTCGAATAGTTCGTTTCCGCAGGCGTGTAATTCGATTACCATAAGGCGATTGAGCGTCGAAAACGGGAAACATGACGAACAGTAGTGTAAAAGTTGAAAGCCTCCCCATTCCTCTTCCCCCCGTCAGCATTTTTGCTGCAATTCCGCAAAGGAAAAGAGGAAGAAAAAAAGGAAAAAAATATATGACTTTTATGAATACTATATATTTTTGTGCGTACCCGTGTACGTACGTATATACATACATACCATGGCTAGTTGTATATACCTGTTGGAGTCTCCGATATATATATATATATCTCACGTAGGATATCGATGTATACAGAGAAGACTGATAGCGCGTGTGAAGTTTGCCCGTTAATCGTTAGCCGAATTAATTGAATTTGTTGAATCTAAGGAAAAGCTTTATCAATATTTTTCGCCTCCCTTCATCTTCATAGACTTTACGGTAAAAATGTTATCCATTTACTTCTCAAATGATAATTAGCCGTACAAATTAAGTTGGAGAAATTTTCAGGCTGTACAATTACTTCTTTACGCTTTGACAATCCCGGCGAGGCTAGGGCTCCCCATTCCCGTCTCATCGAATAGGTTTTTTTTTCATCGAAAGATTACAGCCTGACAGAAAATTTCTCGAATCAAATTCATCCGGCTAATTATCGTCTGGGCACTAAACAAAATTACGTTATTTTTCCTGTCAGCTCTGTGGCGGAATAAGTAGAAAAAAAAAAGAAGAAAAACCGTCAATCAAGCTCTTCCTTGGCTTTTCTCTCATCCCCTGTAATAAATGTTTTGCACCCCTTGCGGCCACCCCGCGTTACTGTTTTCTTGGGCGCCTGTAAACCGCACGTCGCGATGTGCGCGGGATTTGGTGACGCGGGCGCGGTTGGGTGAAAACTGGTAGACCGCATTCTCTCACCCCGACGAGGTAGAAGGTATAGGTACCGGTACTGGTAGATACATACCTGCGCTCCTCCAATGCTTTTAGCCCATCTTGCGTCGTTCATATGCCTTCGCCACTATCCAATATCCATTAATTTTAATGATCCTCGCCGCTGTGCATAACCGCTCGACACGTTTTACATTCATTGCAGTAAACGTGTACCCTTTTTCAGTTTCGTTTGTTGGGCTTCTTTTTTGTCGTTGTATTTCTTACTTTTTTGGGAAAAGTAACGGAAAAAATGAAGAGAAAAAAAAAGGACTGCACGAAAATATTGTTAAATAGAAAATGAATAAGTTCTTTCTCGTCATTGTTAACATTACATTACACAATATGTATATACATATATATAATAAATTGCGAACGTGGGTCAGGTTATGTAAATCTCGGTAAGGCCGAGGCCATGAAATGACGGTGTGTAGTGCATACAATAAGTCATTGTTGCATCGACGAATATCCTGGACAAAGAGCACCACGTTCACTTTGAACGTGGCCCAAAGTCTGAAGGGTTTATTCATTCGTATACACGTATTTATTTATCCGCGAGTACAGAGAGTAATGGCAGTACGCGACAAAGGGAACGAATGAAAGTGAACAATTCGACCGTTATCGGAGTTGATGGTATAATCATACCAGCTTTTTTTTCCTTTTCATTTTTTTTCCGTTACATTTTGTTGTTGTACTTTTTCTTTCTTTCCGGACAGGAATCAGATTTTGTTCTTTTCCTAAACTATTAACAATATTTTCTAATAATATTGACAGTGTTGATAGCATTCATATCTTCTCTTTCTTCGTTTTCGACCTCTCGCTGATGGCGGCTAGACAATATATTTTAATTTTAAACTTTACAAATTGTCATGCAGGTTTAATCACGAAGGACAGTCATCGGACAGAAGGGAATTAAAGTGTTATAGGCGACAGATATTCAGATACGAAGATTTATACGTACGCGCGCGCCAGTGGACATTCCACTTGGAATTAACAAACCTACCGCTTTAGCTCTGCAGTTATAAATTTGTATTAGGTACAGGGGTGGGAGGTATCGTACCGTTTTAACGTTTAGAATTTCACCGATTCATCTTCTTTGTTTTTTGATAATAATTATCGCCGTTAGACACACGCGCTGTAGAGAAGCGTTCGAAACTCGAGCATACTTATCGCTGTATCGATGAATCTATTACAGATCATATGGGATGTAATAATTACGCAAATTGTGTGGGTTGTACCAATTTTTCGTTTTTTTTTTTTTCACCAAATACGCTCCTGCGTGAACGTTTCTCGGCAAAAGTACGTGTGAATGAAAATTGATTGTAATTTTTTAACCGTGCGTCGGGTAATACGTTTATCTCATATTTCTTCCGAGCTTTTGATCACGGTGCGGATAATCGACGGTTTTAGAATAATCTTGTTCGTCGATGATGATATTATGTTCTGGAAAAATTTAGCACGACGACACACTTGGAATAGATATTCTGACCGAATTTCAAATTCCGTGACTTATCTTCTAGATGTGCTTCGGAACAAAGCAAGTACTCTATAGAGCTGCAGGGGCGCGAAGGTTGAGCTTTAAGCGACCTCGAAAGACTCGGGAGCTTTCCTTTTTTCTTCAGAATAAATTAGAATTATGTAGACTAAAAACGGCCGCGGTTATACTCCCGTGGAATTATTACATATATTGATATATGAATCTTGTAATTATTATTTCAATATCGAATGTCCAGAAAGAAAAAGAGCACGGACAAACAAAAATCATTCACAGTTTTTTCAATTTTGTTTTCATTTTATATATTATATTATATTATTATATTATATTATACTATACTATACATGCACGTTATGTGATATGTTCGTGGCTATAATTCGTAGATCACTAATGTCACTGTACACAAATTGTGGGTTGTCAAACGCAATTCAATTTATGAATACTACAGAGAGGGAGGAAAGAAAATAAGTGAATCCACGTTGAAGATTGATTGTCGAGTTTAATGGCTTGTGGTAGGTATATAGTTTCAGATAGAACGTATCAACATAGGAATGGCAATATTTGTAGCAATCAATGAAGTTTATTTTTTCCACGAATCAATAATGTCAAACAATTTCTATGCCTGATATCAGCGAGTAGGTATATGGGGCTGAATTTCATAACGTTAACGCGATTAGATCGGGAAACATGTTTTCGGCTGTAATCTCTCCGTTAAGAAGAATTTCCGTTCTTTGGCGATTTTGGTAAATCCCAATTTAGGAATCTCCCGATCATGTTACCCTGATTTTATAAACTTTCTAATCTGATGTGAAATTCACGTATTGTAAGACCAGATGTTATCAACCGCTTCATCCAAGGTAGAAGAATTTCGTGTGAAAATTATGGAAATGCATTCCACATTTTATCATTGGGTGCTAATCAAATCACACATTTGGTATGAAATCATTTTAAAATCCGTATTCGATATTTTGCGTGTCTAATCGACACATCTTCGCCCTTATCCGTAATTCTCTTTCATCCATTATTTAGAATGATGAAAATTCGTTCGAAGATTGGTCGGCATAGACTTCCGAGCTGGTCTGTGACCCGCGATGATATTTTATTCACACGAACTTTCGACCGCGTCTTGATCGTACCATTCTTTGTTAGTAAGTCGAACAAATCACGTGGCAAGACAAAACCACTTTCATGCGTGTATTATTATGCTTCTAGTTTTTATCTTTTTTTTGCTACATGTATTTACTTTATACCCTCTTACTTTTCTATATCCTGCACACGGAGTACGGGCAGGGGAAAACATTTACGATATGAAACTCAGCCTCTCGTTTTTACCCATATCTATATCTATACCAATACCCAAAGAAGAATGAAAAGAAGACGCTTCCCATATTCCACTTTTGTTTTCTCAAATAAGTTCTGAAATGGCAAGATTGTTGAAACTGAGAGGATTACCTACCTACGTAACCGAATTGTTTACTTCTATTCTTCAAATAGCAGTATTGCAGAGGAGGAGGAGGAGGTGGAAGAGAAAAAGGAGAGCTTGATTTTCTCAAAAAATGAAAAAGCAATATTTTTATATTTTGCTCTCTTTCTCTTCACTTCCTTCATCTCTTTCCGATTACATTTATCTCATTCCTATATCTTCTCGTCTGCCCTTTTTCGAACGAGCGATTCAATCCGACCCACTGATCTCCATAATACACTGGATATAGGGGATCCCGTCTAAAACTTTTATTCCGAGTTGAAGCGGCGAGGCGGCCATGTTGCTTGTTTGGAGTACATCCGTCAAATTTAGCGGGAAATTCGAACGATGTCGTAAATGAAGCTGCAAATGCATTGTTATCGAAGATTCATCGAGAATATATGAAACATGAAGAGTGGATATTAGAAATCTGTGACCGAAAATTATTCTTATTTGTATTAAGAAATCGTTGTAGTATGCCTAACGAAAATAGCGTCATCGAATGACGAAACTTTTCCTAAATGTATCGAACATATTCCTGGAGTATACAGCTATACTGCAAATGATCAACACTCACATTCAAGTGAATATCAAAATATCATTCGAAATTAGATCTACATAACAGGTGAACGTAACCTCGCGATTGTAATACCTCTATGATACTCACTTGTGCAACGTTGCAGACACCACATTCTTTTCTCCACACAGCTTGCAAACCGAGCATCATGCATGCTTCGGCCCGTATTCTGCAGTCCCTTTCAGCTCGCCTCTGGCCTCAGAGTGACCGTGAGGGCTGAATTCTGCATTCTGATCGGCGCCGTCGCGTCGCGCCGTGTTGGAATTCACGAATGTAGTAGATACTACAAGCAACATGGCGTCAAAGTAGGCACACGCTGCCGATTTCGATACCCTGCAGTCCAGTGTATTATAGAAATCAGTGGCTCGACCCAACCGCTGGGGGATTCTTCTCCGATCAAATTTTCTCTCCATATGATATACCTATATAGTATACTTAGAGCTACACAAATTTGGTCCGCCTTTCCAATCTGACGCTATAAAAAACGCATTGGAAATTCCTTTTTCTTTTTGTTCAAGGTATCTTTCACCTTCTTTCGTTCGCGGATAGAACCGTTGCGTAGTTATTTTTCTTTCGCCGCAGTTGTTCATGCTGCAACGTACGGCAATAGAGAGATTTTCCCGCAGAACGCGAATCGCCAATTTATTCGAGAGTCGCCGAAATCTTCGTGAGGCTGCAGGCTGGTTATAGCTCCTGCTTGCAGGCTGCAGGCGGTATCAGTAATGCGTAGGGCAGCTGTTTCTCACTCAAGATTTATTGTTTTTTATCTTGGCATCGCCGTATAGTATAATACTTATCGTGTGCGTAAAACCAAGCGACTAACGCTTCGGGCCGGGTTTTATACGGCCTTACAACTACAGCCGGCAGCGCAAGATCGATAAGCCAGGATATTAGCGATATTAGCAACCTCTCTCGCATTTTATTACCATTATCATTATACGTGTGTATATATACATATATATATATATATATATATATATATATATGTGTATGAATATATTTTTTGTTCTACTTCGACGTTTTCTATCTACGGTGTTTTCTTTCCTTCCGTTTTTTTTTTTTTTCATCTCTGTTTATGAAATTTATGCTAATTTCGAACTTATACCTCGCGGAATATTCTTCTCGTTAACGAAACAGCTGGCTGAAGAATATAGTATTGTATATGGTATATTTTATGAACAAATTTATACCATACAATAAATAGATAATTCTTTTGCCCCAACTTCTATATACGCGCATATAGTATGTATATTATTCTTCGCGGTGGAGATAGGTACTTGGATAAACACACAATAATTAAGATCTACGTTTCAAATTATCGCTCGGTGATATTATACGGCTACCAAAATGTAGAGGGAAATCTTTGCGGCTAAGACTCAACGATCGCACTTATTCTCGAGGAGAAATTTAGAGCTCGTAAAGCCGCGTAATCGTGCAGGATGAAAGATGTTATATTACTGCACAGGTGATAAAAATATGAAATTAACAGCAACAGATTGCAAGTCGGTTAAGTTCATCGCGCCGTTTTACTTATTTTTCTTTATTTGACTGCGTCAAGAAAAGGAAGAAAAACAAAAAATGCAAAGGACACACCTTGAAACTACAATTACCAATTACAGATGATCATTCGTCTTCGTTGTACTACCGTGCACATGTATGCATACATACATACCGTTAACCGTACAGGTTAGGTATACCGTGCTATCTTATATTCTCCACTCTTTAGGTCATGTTTCGTATTGTTTACCGCATCCGCTTCGTTAATATATTACCTCGACCGAGCCTAACCTAACCTAACCTAACCTAACCTAACTTAACGTAACATACTCTGTGGCAATCCTTGCGAAATGCAAGGGGATGCCTACGAGAGACTTGAACGTGTGGCCGTATGACGTATAGTACAGTCGTTGTTGGCCATAACTCTGACGATGTAGGCCGTAGGTTAAACCGCGGGGCTTGGCTTTACTTTACTTCGCTGCTTTGCTTTGCTTTACTCCGCTTCGCCTTTGCTGTACGGGGTGCCGTTACCGCTGTCGCTGAAGTCGAGGTGCCAGAGGTGGAGGTAGAGGTAGTGGTAGTGGTTGAGGTTGGGGGAGGAAAACACCCGCGCGCGACTTCCTACCGAATGGATCTCCATCGTATACTAAGTACTGCGGCGATAAGCGGAGTAGCCAGCCAGCCAGAGCTAGGCTGCGACTACTTTGCATCAACTCGTGAAGTCAGGTTGTAAAGGGGATATAATAGGTGTGCTGGATATACTGTTCCCATGAAACGATGTTCCGTTTCCGATCCATCTTTCGAATTTTTTTAAATCTCAAGACGTATCTACTCCTCTTCATCAATTATCATTGAACACATTCGTACATAGGAATTAAATTAGAAGTCTCTAATCGGAGTACCTCCGGCGTGGCGGCGCGGGCGTTGAAAATCTGCTGGAACGAAAGCAAATTAAATGTAAAACTACGGGATGAAAAAGAAGAAGATAATTTGAAAAAATGGCAAGGATTAGATCGGAGGAGTTATTTAAATGCGGTGAAAGTGTGTGATGAGAGATACCTAATTATATTTACTTTAGGGCTGCTCACCCCCCCCCCCCCCCCCCCCCCCCCGTAGCTCTATCGCAATTACCAGAAGCTTGAATAAACTTTTACTATTCTGTTCATCATGATAGCAACAATGTATAGTTTTTCTTTTTTTATTACTAGAATCCGAATCTTAGCACGTTCCCCGCCTATCAAACTGGCCAGAGTTCCATCAGTCCCATTGTTTGAACAAAACGAAAGGAAAAATTTGTTTGCGCCCAACGTGGGCGCCCCGTATATGCGTATAATTTTTTCTTTTTCTTTTTTTCTTGCAATTTCATGTCCACGTAAACTTCTTGGGAGAGCAACACATGCGAGTTTCCAGTGATATCAGGAGATTTTCGAAGATTTTTAATTCCATTTGAGACAGATATGGGTCGAACGATTTTTTTGTTGCTCTGTTTACCATTTATGTACATACTTCCTTATCATTCTTGATAACAACGATCGTGTCACAGCACTAATCTGTTGTAATTTTGTTGTAATGTTTGATAAAATTGGTGGATGCTATTTTATACGGGATTTGCTACTCCAGCAAACCTGATTCTACCGTTACAAAGCGCGATTAGCACACAGGTATTTACGCTGCAGTTATTGCTCGCGCGAATTGAATTCATACTATGTATAGGTATATGCCTGTACCTATTCATTTCTATTGGTAAAAAGTTCATCCGGTTACGGAACGGAAAGTTACAGATTAAACAGCCATGAAATCCTATTACAAAAGGCCCTATTGATGATAACAGAGACCGTAAACTTTAGGCTTACGCGTACCCGGTCCCTGTGATTTGTGGTTCCGGTTTGCGCGCTTGTTATCGTTGGCATTATTATTACTATTATTATTATTATCATCATAATCATCATCATCGTTATTGTTATTTTATATTTTTACCCTCGGATGACTTACCGCCGTGCAATGAAACAACGCGTAAAATCTCGTGCAACGACGAAGTTTGTCATAGTAATGGTTCGTGAGGCGCAATTTGACCGGAAAATTTGCTTTTACTTTCGTTTTTTCCTCACACTGTATGGATATCAATTTTCATCTAATTCCAGTCCACGTAATTTTTTCCTCCGCATCGCGACCTTCGAATATATACCTACTCTCTCTCTCTCTCTCTCTCCGTTCTCTATCGATTCTGTGCGTTACAATACGATGACAATAATTTTGTTTTTCAATTTTATGCCTTGATGATAAACAAGAAACGTGATTGATAATCGTGAAAAGTCAGGTCACTATGCTAAAATGGCGAAGGTAATTAGCTAAACCGAAACAAAGTTTAGAATTCATGGCGAGGACGACGGAGGCGGCGGCGGCGGCGGCGGAGCGCGGGAGGCTTTCGTATACGTTCAGACTCGTTCTCGCTAATGGACGGAGTTCAGTTTAGTGAGAAGGTTTTCGGAGGGCCTAAAGAGAGGCGGTACGGAAAAAGTGGCGGGCAGGGGGGAGGCGCGGGACGATGAGGAGCGAAGAGGATAGGAGAGGAGTCGGAATGTATGATATTAATATAAGTTCTGAGAACTCAAGTGGCTTATGACTAAATTGTTCTGACATCCCGTCACACGGTTTACAATCCCCCCGTACATCCCCTCGCCCAGTGTACGTACACACGTCGTTGTCTATTGTGTTGCTCGATGAATCCAATCACTGCATAATTGGCATAAGATGAACACACATGATGCGCTCGAATTGGACATTGTACTACATACGGCAGAGGCTCTGGCCGGTGACTCGACTGTTTGAGAATGGATTATATTATAATGTAGTATAATCATACCTGCAGTATGCCCGCACTGCGCCGATGTATTTAGTATAAGATCGAAATCGATTTTTGGGGTCACTTTTCTACCGTTATACGATACGTCGACGATTATTTTAGATCATTTTGCTCGATTCGACGGTCGGACCGTATACATATACACGAGTGTCCGAATGTATAATTCATGCACCGCGCGAGAAGCAAAAGTTCGGCAAGTTGGGTTGTTGAAAACAAAAATAGTGTAGAATTGTGCAAATTCCAATTCTATAGATCCATTTATGAATTTATGTCTGTACACATTTTTTTTTCTTTCAATTGTGGACTGCTTCGGGAAAAAAAAGGTTATTTGAAAGTTGAACGGATAAATGTGAAATGAGAGGTAGAAAATTTACTGATAATGAATCGGTGAAAATTTACTCATAGTTTTGTAAATAAGAAAAATAATGAAATCTGGTGAACTGAAGACGGATACGAAGTGAGTAGGAGAGAAAAACGAAAACGAAGAAAAGTTCAGCTGCTGAGCTTCTCTTTTTCTTTTTTGTTGTTTTTCGCTTCTTTAACAATGTTTCGTCAATATGCGGCGTCACTCTGTACAGAATATGTGAAAATTTGCGCACGCTTAGGCGAGAGAAAAGGGAAGGGGTCTGGATGGTTGTTTATTTACGAAAAGTTTAACTTTTCGTAACCACAGATAATCCAATTCGCTTGGACCTCGTTATATAAGCGACGCTCGGTAAATCCACTTATATTTCATCAGGGTTTAATTATTTCCGGGGTGGCAACCAGCCACGAACGCGGAAGGTTTACGCAGCGCGGCGGCGAGGTATAAGTTTTTACACGACCGTCTGGCCCCGTTTCTCAACCAAACGCCATCTTGTTATACTTACCCTTGGTCCACCCTCCAACACCCATCCCAAGATAACGGTCCGGAAAATTAAAGATTTATCCGGGCATCTTGAATCGTCTCGACTCCCGAAAAGTTTTGCAATTTAGCTCGACTTTCATGCGCACAGATTCCCTTCCAAGGACCTAATTTTTTTCTCCTTTGCATTGCTTCTATTTCGCACTCTCTTTCTCTCTCTCTCTCTCCGTCTCTTAACTTCTTCCTCTGTCACTCTCCATCTCAATTTCACCTGTTTCCTTTTCTCTTTTTCTTTTTTCTTTTTTCTTTTTACGTTTCTTCTCTTTATCTTTTAAACGTCGATGAAAACGAGATCAAAAAGTATGAACCACCGCACCTCTTCGTACCTCATTAAACTTTCATTCGGTTGATCATCTGAATCAGTATCCAATCAAGTTACCGGAAACACTTTCACTCTGCTCGATTTCATATGTTGAACAATTTTTTGATATTCGGGGCATAGCTTAAGCTTGGACACGTATCGCGCGTATCGAAGGTTTTTTCTCACATTGGCAACTATCTTAGAGAATTTTTCCCAACTCGACTGACTGCCTTGTTTCAGTCGCATTGAAGATTGCGCATTCATGAGTAGGTACCTACCCGGCCGCCGGAGGTTAGTTGAGGTATTCTTTCTCGCCGAATCTACGTTTAGTTACCTATAGTTCATTCCTGCCAAGTTATCCATATTGTAGCAACGCTGGTAATTGTAGCATGCAATCCAGACAGGCTACAGGGTCGTAGCCATCCAACTAGCTGGTATTGCGTTCTCTTCGGCCCTCGTGCACGACCAAGTTATATATTATGTAATTGTAGTGTATAATACATGCGGAGAGTACGCTACTGCGCGTGCATTATGTAGAGCCGTACGTATATATCGCGGTGTACCCAACCACCTTCTGCAAAACCCTCCTTCTCACCAGCCCGCCACTCATCTCGGTGATTTCCCGCTCCTCATCCACGGAATTGCATAAACCAATTAAGCAGACGCAATTAATTATACTCAAATGTTGATAAATTGTTGCATCGTCAAGCAGCTCTGGTGGCGAGGCTGAATTTATGTCTATAAACGCTCGGAGATAGACGTTTTGAAATAAAATTTTGGCAATGTGTAGACCCCGGTGAATTTCCGCAATCATACTGTTTGATATTCGTGGGAATGACGACGAAAACTCATTCCCTGATGATATCGGTGTTCATTGAACTTCGTGAATTTATACATATATATATATATATATATATATATATATATTAGCGTTCTGCGAGTTTGGAATGAGGTGGATTGTCGAAAGTCTAGCAGAGACATAACCACACCATACCGATGCATTGTTGTCTTTATGATTATTGCGCATTCTTTAGGTAACCATCGGTTGAAAGCACGCAGTTAACGGACGTGTTTCATTTTTAATGCTCGTCGTTATTGCTAGACCCGATACTTGCATCCTCGTAGCTGTTGCTAAGTGCGAGCCGAGCTACGCGGCGCACGTGGTATAGCGCAATTGTAATGTTACGAACATCTAGTTCGCAGCTGGAAATGAAGATGGGAGAGTAACTCGGATGCGGTTTTAGCTGGTTAATTCATATCTGCACCGTGTATCTGTGTAATCAAAATTCAAAATCAACTGTTTTTTTACCCCCCTCTCTCTCTCTCTTCATTTTCTTTTCTTTTTCGATAAAATATTCGCAAATGAAATTGACTTTTCACTCCATGTTTGCTGATTGCCAAATTCAAAGGCCTCGATAATTGAATAATTTAGTTCTGTTAGGGGATGGGCGGCTCTCGTCAAAGTGGGATCCCGGTTCCATCCCAATGGGGTAAGACACACCTAGCAGAAATCTCACTAATTTACGTCGTCGTAGTCTTCCTGCCTTCGGTGTTCTTCCGGCTCTCCCATTACGTCCCCCCGCTTACTTCTTAATTGCTGAAAAATTGTTATGCAAATATCAAGGTCCTGTTCATTATTTTTAATTTATTATAAAAAGTTTTGAAAATTCTCTCCCGAGCTCCCTCTTTCTCTCAAGGGTATTTTAGTTGTTAGTAATTACAATGGATTCACTCTCTTCCTTCTTGTATTTTTATCTTTCACCTTTTATCTTTTATCTCATCTGTTCCCCTTTCCATTCGCTTCGCAATGATGTTAAAAATCTTCACGATTCGCGCGTCCCAGTGCGAGATTGCGGAAAATATTTTGTACATTCAGTTGACATACCGGGTGCGACGCGATCATTCGGAGACTTGATCAATTACTCTCGACATAACTTGTGGGGAGTACGGAAATTGTCTAGGCTAGTTTCTATCTTGGGCTCGGGTGTATGAGGGTTGATTATACTTGTAGGTACCTATCTTGTTCTAGATCAAGGCCCAAGTAATCTTCACCCCACACACCGACTAATTCGAGTGGGGTATTATACCTTGAGGTGAATTACAAAATTTGTAAAGATAATTAATTATTTTCATCCTGGGGGCTGGAGGACAGAGAAAGTAAAATAGTTGACTCCGTGAATATCCAATTTTATCAATTTGCCAAATTTACAACTGTCGCGCAGCAGTACCTATACCAAATGAATCCAAATGAACGGAAAGACATTTTTTATAGTAGGAAAATAAGTTAATAATAAGAAAAGGAGAATGAATTTTGTCGTAGATATATATATATAAAACTCGAATCCAGTTGTAATCGCTCTCGGAGATTGGAGAAAGCTGTTATATTACGCAGCTACTCGTCTCAGTCACACTCGATCGGTAACATAAGTCTCACCCTTAAAACGGGGCAGAGAGACAACGATTATTACACGTAATACAGCCACGGGTATAATGGAGAATTAGGTCATGTCAGAAAGTTTTGTATATAAATTAGGGGCTGGGGAACGTCAACCTTTCTCTCACGTCATTACTCCACGCTATTACATAGGTATATAGCGCTATGCATATATAACTAAACTACCCCTGATGATGACTAAAACACCTTTACACGTATGCTGCTGGTGCCCGTGCTGATGCTGATGCTGCTGCTGTTGCTGCTTATCTTGGTTTCCCTAATAGCTCCTTATACAAGGGTGACAAGAAACTCCCATGAGCCTCAGCCTGAACTAGGCGGGTGAAAATGTCTCCGCGTGTCTATTTTCTAAACCAACCCTTCTCTATCTCAACAATAAGTGGATTCAGTGTCGTGTCTTCTCTCTTGCGATTTCACCGATCCAATCCTGCACAGAATCAAAATTGGATGATTCGTGTGTCAGAAAAATTAATCACTCGTTGTTTCTCGTCAAAGATGGTAAATCAATGCAACACGATAACGTTGAGCGGTCAATTTGTCAGAGAAATTTGGAAACTATTAACGAGGGAGGAGCAACAGTATAGCAGCATAGTATAAGCTGCGATGATTTGAATGCAGAAGCAGGGACTCTGTAGAGTTTGCCGTATGTAAAGCCGTGTTTGTGCTATCATTACCGGACGGTTGCTGGGCTTAGCACAGTATTGTGTTTTGTTTACTGTCGTACCGATCCGCAATCATTGTCTCTAATTATTTGACCAATCATCGGTCTCGGCGAAGTTTCAGCGTAAATACTATAACACACTGCGGACAGGTTAATACGTCATCCGGCAATAGTATACTCATATTGCAGAACATTTTCTATTACAAGGTATAGTCGTTGAGGAGCCAGGATTTAGACGGGATATGAAGAAGATATCACAAAATTTTGGTGACCATTCGAAATTTTACGAAGGCAGCGGCCCCGCAGGAATATCTTGTTGCTCTTTAACGAGATGGTGGAGGGGCAATTTCTTGACTCGATGTATTTCTCCTTCATTTTTATTCTCCTTTCTTGTTTCGGCTCCGCACAGTTGTCTCATTACAGAACCCAGGCTGCCCTCTAGCAAGCAAAGTTCGACGTAGTATTGGACAAATGAAAAATAGAAATGTAGGATAGTGAAAATAATACATGAAGAAATTCGAAAGTCCTTTTTCGAGCATCGCGATTGCAGGCTCTCCTTTTCCTCCAACGGTGCAGTACATACGTAGGTATATTCTGCATAATATATCAAGGATTGTTCTGATGGTACTTGAGTATGTCCACGGTAAACATCATCATTCGCGACCTACTTTTCACCGTACTGCAAAATGACGAGAAAAAGATGTTGGTTAGAAAACGCGGACTTCGTATTGTTATGAAAGAAGTGAAAAAAGTGGCCGAAAACCGTGACAGAGGTTGAACGTAGAATTTCATTTAACGGACATCGTGTCCCAAGTTTTTCCTGTCTTTATTATTTCTTTTATTTAGTCTTTCTTCTTTTCTTTGTTCTTATCTTCTTCTTCTTCCTTTCTTTACATTTCTTATTCTAAGCTTCTATAGGTTATTGGTTATGGCAGCTCGGGGAATAGCGAGTAAAATTTTTGTATTCACTCGTTTGCGGATGTGAACTTAAGTTTTCGTCAAAACTTGGCCATGTGTTTCAATTCTTCGTATGCACGCGCCTCGGAATAGAATCGCGTTACTAGGTATATTCTGTAATCGATAGCCCGAAGAGTTTTGAAAACGAAGTGAATGAGTGGATAAAATTCAGAGAACGATAAGAAGAAGTATAGAAAAGAGGTAGAGATCTGTTTGGCGGATGAATTCACCGAAATGTGAAATAGACGATTTGCACAACGACTAAAAACAGGATTAGGGATGAAAAAAAAACGGAGAAAGTACACAAAAAGTCGACCAACTTTGAAATACCCAACTGGGCAGTGGCTCGAAATGAAATTTGCATTATATGGGTAGGAGGTATATAGGTATATCTATCTAGGTCTATGCCAAACACAGACGAATACTTTAGTCCCTTTTCCTCTTCCCTTTCCCTTTCCGTTTCCGTTTCCGTTCACCAAGCAAACCCTATGCCTCAGCGCCGAACGAATATTCTATCCCCGGAAATACTCCCTGTCACTGTCTGTCCCCTTTTCTACATTCGACATTTGAGCTACATGAAGGGACTCGCGGGTCGAATTTCTGTTCCCACTTCCAATACTACTTCTTACGTCAAACGAACGAGAACATTCGTAGAATAATTTATGCGCTTTATAAGTACAAAGTGTATGCTGTCAATTGAAGAATATGTATATATACATTATAGATACCTTCCTCGGAAGTTCACGCGATAAAAAAAGTTGGTTCTGTTGGAATTCTCCCGTCGTCTCGTACGACGTGCCCTTTTCATTTTTGTATTTTGTTGTAACAAGTAGAAATCTAAGGCGTCTAGGTAGGTGGGGGGCACTTTTGAAGCGAGTTTGGTAGACCGGTTGGAGAGGAGGACCATTTGATCGGGACAAAAGCCGGCTTAACAGATTATGCGATTTACCAACTTTCTCTTCACAAAGTATGTATTATATAATATAGAACAATAACAACGATATTTCATTAGGCTTGGTAGCAGTGGGCTCGTGATGCTACAGAAATCGGAGCCCCTCCGAGCAGATGATAATTATACCAGTGAATATTGCAAGAATCAAGCTCTGTTTTATGGATATTGTGAATCCTCTCGCCCGGGGTTCAGATTTTCCAGAAATAAAGTAAGACTAAAAAATCAAAGGCAATGGGAGTGTTGGGTGTCAAGTGACCGAGAGAGAGAGAGAGAGCGAATGAGAAAGGGAGCAAAGTACGGTGAAAGGGTTCTAGGTAGCTAGGTGCCATTCTGGATCATAATGCTTGGTAATAATTTATCTTGAATCCCTACCACTACTCTGTTCCGTTCTTTGAAAGGGGATAGCGCAGCTCCGGTATACCTATTTAGTCTTGGTACACATGAATTATTCTGTTTTACTTTATCCCGTAGGCTGTAGGGAGTGAAGTGTAGCTTATATAGGTAGAGTGTGAAAACGCTTGCTGATCCCATCTTTCGTAGGACAGGGACCGCCAATGATACTTTCGACACCCGTCATGTCATAATCGCATTAGCTAGGGGAAAAGTAAGAGAGCGAAAAGGAGAGAGAGATAGAGAGAAAGAGAGCAATGAATCTAATGTTTGGTGGAACGTCGGCTTTCCACCCTTGTTATCTCACCTGTACTCCCACGTATACCTACGCCATGCTTTCGTTCGAATATAACGGCAAATCGGAACGAAAGTGGATTCGTGCACTTGGTAGCGACCTGCTGATGAAAGAGCTGCGAGAAATGTCATCCGAATTTTCATGCTCCTCTTCTCAGAAAATGAATATTCAAAAAGTTCAAAGTCCCTCCTTCCACGGACGAGTTAAAAAAATTATTCCAAATTTCGGGTCCTTCGCACTCAGTCGTCTCCAATGTATTCGAAAATCGAAGGCATTCGGAAAATCTTTTTTTCTCTGATGAGAATTTCGTCGTTACAGAAGAAAAAGTGCTCATTTACGCAGATTCACGATTTTTTTGGCAAGCACGAATGTTGAACAACTGCGTTAAAATTGAAGCGTTATCCCGGACGTGGAATCAGTGGTTTGGTAAGGGTTTCAGGGTTACGAGATATCGTGGATGACCAACCGCGCGGCACCCGCGTCCATTTCGTAAAGCGTTGTAGGTCATGGGGTTATTCTCGTTATTCGCGTCACACACGACGGGATGACAGAGGAGGAGAGCCTCCCCTCTTCCTCCCCATCTTGGGAATGCCACCGGGCCGGCGTCCTCTTTCCTTGGCTTCTTGTTCCCCGGGGATCTCGTAAACCCACGTCCGTAACAAACCACGTCCAGGACGCCTACCGCTGCCAACAACATCCCGCAGTAACCCAACGAGCGTCCTTATATTCCAAAAACCAAAATTGAGATAGAAGTCTAGGGCGAGAAGTAGAGAATTGGGGGAACTTCGACGCCGAAAGGGACGAGTAGCTTTCAACGTGAGATTCGCAAAAATTGACGAGAACTTTTAACGAAGAATTATACGAATTGCGGTCTAGTGATTGAATAAGAAATGAAAAAAAAGACGCAGAATAACGAACAGACTGTAGCTTTCTTTGTAGCACAAAAAAAAAAAAAAAATGCCTTCACGGAGCAAAAAAAGAAGAGTGTTGAGAAAACTAAAGGTGAAAAAGCGCGGGTTGTTACACGGACGAGTTTCATTGGTCGATAAGCGTTGTGGAGCTTCAAGGACACGCTCTATCACCGGTCTAGGTGCAGCCTACCAGTATAGTTTACTCTCTATTATATCCCGGTGAAATATAAGCCCCCCAATAAATAACAACCCCCTGTATCGAGCCAGGGGCGGAGGACTGAGGACTGAGGGCTGAGGACTGAGGGGTGAGGGATACACGTGTGCCTGCGTGTGTATATTGCTTGTACGTGTATCTAGGCACGTGTATGTACGTATGTATGCACATAGCTATGTATGCACCTATAGCATACTAGCCATCCTTTACCTTCGCTACGTATAACGCGCATCCATTCTCCGCACTAGGTTAATGGGATATCCGCGATACAGCTCCGTTTCGCTGGGATTCAGCTTTATGGTGATAGATTTGTCGATGCATCTGCTTGAGTTTACCGGATCCGGTGCATGTGACCAAATTTTTGTTCATTCCTCTGTTTCTTTTTTTTTGTTTTTGATAATCTTTTGATTGCTCTGCCTATTCTCTCTTCCCGCGGTTATACACTTCCCGGTTGAGTTGACTGAGTAGGTAATCGGGAGAACCGGACTGTTGCAGAGTTGAAATAGAATCGAAACGAAGTCGATTCGAGAACGCGGATCGCTTCCTTATACGAAATCCATGATCTTTTTCTCTAATTTTTATCTCTTGCTTGTGTCAAACTCAATAATCACAATATACGGAATTTACTATCAGAATTTCAATGGATGCTGGCAAACTTCGTTTAATGTATATGTAGGTCGAATCTTGTAACCAAATTCATTGTTTCGTGATAAGACGCCAATTGTGAACTCGTGAATTGAACTTGGTCTGGTATGGGGGACGGCTGACGGTTCGTTGAGAATGCTTTCATCACGGAAGTAAAATGGGGTTGTAGGTAGGTAACGGCGCCGCACATCGTAACTTCTTGATGAAAAGGTATACCTACTACTATTATACCAACTAACCGTTAGTATAATAGTAACGTCTTGTGACCCGTGCAAACTTCTGCGAGATCTACAATTATATCCATTAATTAACCAATTGTAGTTTCGGTTTCGTCAAAGGCCGGTTTCTTCCCGGTCAGGTAAAACGAGCTGGGCAAAGTGGTTTGAGAAGTGAGGTCCAAAGTTTAGAGAATACGTAACTTGAATCATGCAACGACTTCTGATAACTGAATATTCAATCGACATGAGTATGTACATTTCAAGCCGATGCAGTCGAAGATAACCGCGAATTTTGTTCATAGAATAAAGTCATTCAATTTCCATACGGCCTGCATGCAGTTAACTGTTATCGTATACCTAATTGAAGCAGCCACTGAAAACAAAAAAAACCTCCTCGTGGGCATCTAGACGTGTGGTAATTTGTACCTTTCTAGAATACTCATCACAGTGTGGTTCAGGTATAGGTGAAGGTATGGGTATAGGTATAGGTATAGTTACAGGCGCATACATACATAGACGACGCAAGTTTTATATCTGCAACATTTGCCTCCACTTCCGAATTCGGTTCCGGGCTCTCTTCTTTCTTCGTCTCTTTTTCCATCCGTGAAGAAGTAATTCGAGGAAAAGATCATCCGATCTTACTCACGGGGTTGTTTTTCTTCTCCTTTTTTCCCCACCCTGTCCCCCTTTCAACAATTCAGGCTAACAAGTTTCGACTTTTACTTTCTCGTTAGTCAAGTGGGCCAAATGGGAATACGCTTCAATGTATTTTTTTTTTTTTTTTTTTTTTTTTCTCTCTCTCGGTTTCTCTTCTTTTTATATATACGGGTTTTGTCTGACAAAAAGAAATATATAAGGGGTAGGAAATAAAAAGGACGGAGAGAATGATACAAAAGTACAGAGCGGGAATTCTACCCTTCATTTTCTCCCTTCGTTCGGAGAGATTTGATGATTTTTTTTAGAGTAGGTGAAAAATGGAGATTTGTTCTTCGTATGCATTATTGAATCAATCGCGGATACCAGTAGCTACCAATTTTTCCGAACGTGTTCTTTCATTCCTGTTCCCTTCCATCTCTCGAGCGCGCTTTTCACCCCCGCTCCGTTCTCATTCGATAATTATGTAAATTTGATCTTCTTTATTTTCACCCCCTATGATCATAGATCGGGCTTTCATGGCTAACCTCGAACTCATATGATCTCGGTGACGTACTCGATAACCGCGTTTTTCTATTTTCATCAGATAGGTACTGCGCGGCGCGGAGAGGGATTACTGTCCACAATTCCTTCTTCCCCTCGTCAATGCCCTTTCGATCGTATCTTTTTTCATCGTCATTCGTATCATCTACATATTTGATGACGAATTAGAGAATTTTCGTTATCTACTTGTTTTTCTTTATTCTCCTCTTTTCGCATTCGCTGCCAAACACTCGAGCATGGGAGCGTAGATCGGGGTTGAATGAGAGACAGGAAAGGATATAGCTTTTAAACTCGAGCTTGCAAGCAATTTCACTTCAGGAGGCTTGTTCGAGTAGCCGAAACCCTACTGACTGACTGACTGACGATTAGTGAGAAATATATAAATCTCTCAATCCACGTATAAAGAACACTTGTTAGTTTCTTACATCAAAATGCAGATGAAGATTCACAAATTAGGTCGTTCCCTGCTAGAAACCAAAGACCGTCGGTCCAATGGCCGTATAATATATACACATGGATCTGTTTGTATCGGAGGGGACAAACGAATCGGTAATTTATAACGAGATAAACATCATACATCCTCTTCTCCGAGGCGAATAGAACTGTAGGTACACCTATATCATTTTCAGACACAATGCTAAATTTTGCACACGAATTCCTTCGCCTGTGCCCATACGTCCTTTGTACTACGTATAATACAGTTATGTAATATACTATACACACACGTCTGTTGCGCGCACGCTTTGCGACAGTTGCGTAGGTATATATATATATATAATACTGTATAATACTGTATATATATGTATACACCTATATAGTATTTAACTAGAAGCGATAGGACGAGTGTAAAGCCCGTGAGAGAAGCGCTGCTGGTCTATTCTAGCAGAATTGTCTGGCGATGATATCTGCACGGTGATCCAAAACCTAGGAATATGGAACCTCCTCCCTCTTCTTCCTCGCCCTTTTCTCCTTCCACCCTCTCTATTCTGTCCAGCTTCTATATTTCTGGTTATACAAGAATGTACGATTAGCGAATCGATTGATGTAATAACGCAGCGCTTGCCCATCGTCGGGGTATCTATACCTGTACGTTTTGTGATATTATATACGCTGTTGCGTACACGATAACAGTAGTACAAGTTTTGCCACGGCAAATGGATTATCATTCCCACTGTTTTGTGGGCTTGAATATCACATTGAAAAGTAGACTTCTCTATATATGGGCTCCCGGATGCGCGAGAAATAAAAATATCTCCTCCATCCTTTTCTATTTTCTTTGGTTTTTTTCTCTTTCTCTCTTTCGACTTTCAACAAGCTTTCTGAGAACTCATTGTCAGTCGGTTGAAATGTAAGTAAAAGTTTTGGTTAATGGAGGCTCCGGAAAGGCCTCAACGAGCGTTATTTGTAAACAAGTATACTCTACAGACAATTTGTGAGGGCTCATTCCTAACAATCAGCCTACACAGTTCCACCTCCGACAATTAAGTCTGAGACGGTGTATTTATTTATCTATTTATTTCTTCATTTTTCTTTATTTTCATTTTTTCATCTTCCTTCGTTTCTCTCGGTTTCGGGGGTGAGGTGAGAACTGCGAAACGTCTTTCTCTTTTCGCAATTAAATACACGAGACACTGATAAATAGGTTATGAATAAAGAAATAGAGCGTCTAGACGCATTTATGGACCGCCCTGTTCTCCAAACAACCACCAGTAGCAGCGATGGTATCGCGTTACCAAACCCGGGTATATACAACTATATCACGAAGTGTATATTTAAAAATCTGAGCTCGAGATGGGGCTCGGGGTTTTGAGATTGGTTATTTTTTTTCGCGGGGAGCGCGTATGTAAAATCAGCGCGAAATCACGGCGTGTTTAATTTCAACGGCAGGAATTCGGTTCGCATCTCGATTTTCAGGTGACCCTGCCACTGCCACTACCATTTCCACTTCCACTTCGACTTCCACTTCCACTTCCACTTCCAATGCCACACGAAGAGAGATCTGATTCAAATTTACATTTTAATGCAATTTGTTGGCCAAGCCCCCCCCCCCCCCCCCCCCCCGCCGCCTCCCTTCCCCCTCACTTTAATTAGCAGTATACCATAACCAACGCAAATCTCTCGGTTTTAATTAATATTTAGTTATATCTAGTGCTGGCATATCACATACTCATAAGCCTATTTTAATAAATTATTTCAAATCCCAAATATACGTATACGTATCTATATTCATTTATGTACAATGAAATTTGAATTCGACACGCTTTTATCCGGCTATCTTCTAAATTTATTCAACGATAAATTCACTATTTTGTTAACCTATTATAGATATAGGCGCGTTAACAGAGTATATTGTAAATAGCGATCGTTTGTCCCAATAATTCGACACGGTGCTATCGGAACAAAAAAACGAGAAGCCAGGAACAGAAGAAAAAAAAAACTCGATAATATTTACGACCCCCCCCCCCCCCCCCCCCCAGTGGATCTGCATTCTCGTGCGTATTAACAACCGATAAAACAACGCAATGGATACCGAAAAAAGACGAAATTTGAAAAAATGTCAATAAATACTATTTCATTCGGCTGAAGAGACGATATTTCGATATAACGTACTTTGCCCCGCGCAGAACTGAAGTTGGGGTTGAATAGCCATTCTGGTGGGTCTCGAACCCCACCTATCTGTCTATTTTACATTTAATAGGGTGGCGTCGTTTTGAGGAAGGAACGTGAGCATCCCCCGAGCGCATCTTATAAAGCGATGCTCGAGCATAAGGTTGGCGGTAGAGAAAAGGGGTTGGAGTAGAGACAGAGGCAGATATTCGAAGGTATATTGGCTGGTGGCGGATGTGGCATAAACGATTCCCGGATCTAATGAACCGTATATCCACTTACCGCAGTCTCTAGAGTCTAGAGTCTAGAGTGCCTAGAGTCTAACTCTAGCTCTAACTCTAAACCTGTTAAGGAAAATTCGTGAGAGACAAATCCGCGGGGGGGGGGAGAACCGCGGTGTTTCTTGAAACTTGCCGCGTAGTTGACAGTCGGATAAGAAGAAGATATATGTGTTTATACCTGTGAACGGAAATTAGATATTTCGGAAATACCTCTACGGTTTAAATCTTTTTAATGGTCCACGTCGTCGGGATGAGAATCCCAGAGTCTCACGCCACGATCGCGTTGGTATGCTCAGGGCCTCAGGTATACCGGATGTGATTGTTACATACTCGATTAGCTTCGGGCTCCCTTCCAATTCACATGTATTCGTGATATTTGATAAATTGGAGATGAATGGAAAGAAAGTGAAATTCATGCTCCATTTTTATTCAGAAACCATTTGCTACGTCAACAGTGATCTGAATATATGAGGTTATTGATTCTGAGGATTAATTGGAGATATCGGTTTTTGGTTGGTACGTACATGCTGTAGGCAACAGGCGTCTCAACAAAGTGGAGTAATATCACGTTCTAAAATAATCTTCGATACATGTTCAACCATAATTAGCACGCAGTGGATGAAATGAGGGAAAGGAACGCCCTGGAGCGATCAGTTTATACATCTACCTATCATGCACTCGCGCACTCCTGTATGCTACGTACGGAAAGACGCTCAAAGGCTGCTTTTCAGTCAGTCAGTCAACGACAGCCTCTCTTCTCCCTCTCCTTCTCCTTCTCCTTCTCCTTCTCCTTCTCCTTTTCCTTTTCCTTTTCCGTCTCCTTCTCCTTCTCTTTCTCTTTCTCTTTCCATTTCTACTCGTCAAAATATGCATGTCGAAGGTTCCCTTTTAGCCCACGTTCTAGTATAATACATTACCTGCATGTACCTTTCAGGTTTCTTGTTAACGCGGAAACATAGTAGGTATGAGGCAATGCCTCTTTCGCGTGCTATTCAAAGGGCTCCCCTCCGCACTGAATAATTTACTTTCGAAAATGGATTCGATCATGATCCATATTTTCGGTTAGAATAACGCCAATGAATAATTAGGAAACCTGATAATTCTTCCGCTCTATCTCCTGTCTGGTTATTTTTCTTTTCTGGAATTCGTATTATTGTCATTTCGCACAGCAGCCCGGGTGATTTTGTGTATGGTTTGTATCCGAATCCGGGTGAATGCTTTGTACCAAAACTTCCCCGTGTCAAGTCCTCCCGAGTACATATACGAAATTACGTTTTAGGGACGTTATACTGTTTCAAGTTTATACCTCCGCCTAGTTCACCAAGATTGTTGGATTCTCGAAGGTTTGTAGGTACATATAGGTGCCTGCTACTCGAGTTTCAGAAATGTACGTTATTGCTATTATCGTAGATCGCTGATGGCGAATCGGTGAATAGTTTGCCAAGCCTATTCTCGCGGTGACAGAATATCCATGTCCCTCAACGTTAAGTTCAAACTGCCTAACGACGGGCAGCGAGCCGGATCTACTCTATCCGTTGATGATTATAGGTTATAGCAAAAAATGTATACTTTTCTTTATAAATTATCGTTACTTTTTCCATCAAAATTGAGACGCGCTGCGAGCCCTTTGGAGGCCGACTAACATCCAGCGTTCATCGTTTGAAGCAAATTGATCAAGCTGCGTCACTGACGAATTTCCGATTTTTTTTTAGTATTATTTTACCAATCATAATTCTACTAGAAGCGAATCATCCGAAAGAATATGAGAAAATATTATCCTATACGCGAACTTCTATACATTACATGGCGAACAAAATATTCACGCGATTCTTTGTTGGGGTTAGAAAAGAGTTATCGCAGATAAGAGATGATATAGAGTGTGGAAAGAGGATAGCGAAGAAAAACCGGGGAGACTATGAAAAAACTAGTAATTGTTCCGTAAAAGTTTGACCAGAGTACAATATGGGGAAAAAGTTGGATGTGATTACTGCGTGTTATTAGGTACTATTGTTATTCAAGATGTTCATGTACATACGTACCTTCCTTTCAAATTTCGCGACAGGTTCCTTTCGGCATTCTGACACAGAGAGAAAGAGAGAAGAATAGAGAAAAAAAAAAGAAAAAAAAAAAGAAAATGTAAATCCAGCAATATGAAATATTGCGGAACGATATTTCCAACAGTATTTGCATCTGGGTATTCGAAAAATATACCCCGCGCCGTTGTATTTTCTTTCATATTACAAATGGTATTGGGGTTTGAAAATGTTATCGTGGACGACTCGCGACTCGCATACATT
Source organism: Phymatocera aterrima (assembly GCA_963170745.1). Classification (NCBI taxonomy): domain Eukaryota; kingdom Metazoa; phylum Arthropoda; class Insecta; order Hymenoptera; family Tenthredinidae; genus Phymatocera; species Phymatocera aterrima. The sequence goes on from OY720668.1 coordinate 1,804,248, forward strand.
CGCCGCAATCGTTGATCCCATTCTCTTTTCGTTCTTTTCCTTTTTTCCCCCTTTTTTCCGGGAGCTTTTTTTCTACTCATAGATAAGCGGCTCGATTACGTAGAGGCAGTTTGCCCAGCCACCCAGGAATTTATGCTTTTCGTTCTGATTTCTTATACCTTCTTTCCACGTCGAAACATGAAAATATTTCTGACCAAAGTGTAACGTCTGCACACAGTGATGTAACTGGCTCGAATCCTCTATAAAATAAAAGCCTCGTTTCAGAGCTCCATCTTGAACTCATCTGATTCCAATATATTATGCTTCAAACTCATTCTAAGCTCACCCAAGCTGGAGCAGCCTAACAATTTTATTTAAGACAAATAAGCTCCGCCACTCCATCTGCACGATCCTGTATGCGTGTTGGGCACGGGCATTTGTTACGAGGACTGCCCAACACAAGAAAGAAAAAAAAAGCAAAAAAGCAAAAAACCTTTCATGAGGAACAGATTGCATATTGCATATTGCACATTGGATGTCTCCCCCTGCACGCGACTCTATCCTGCAATCAAAGGGGCGAAGAAACAAACCGGAATATCTGAACTACGGTTCATAGAAGCTACCTATCTCATGACTTGTTCGAATATCGAGTTTGGGCCGAGTCCAACCAGCATTTGGAGTCATTGGTCTTGCGACGCGACAATAGCTGGATAGATATTCCTACGAAGTTGGGAATATTACGTAGATACGCATATGCGTACGTGTATTAGTAATATATCTGCGATTCGAGAGGCATGTGTCAACAGACAACCCTTCTACTCCTTACTCTGCCATTCATTTTCAAACTAGGCGAAACCGGGGTTAAGGGGTTATGGGCGCGCGGGGTGCAGTTAGTTATCAGCGGTTGGTTTTGGATATCTGCTATACTGTACCTCCGGAGGGTTTTACTACGCACTAACTCACTCGGCGATAGTTAGCACCCCGGTAATCCAGTAATCCTGCCCGTGACGTCAAAGGCTCAGATAGTGCATGACTCGAATGTGGGCTGGCCTAAGACTTTTCATTTTCCTTCATGTGTGTGTAGCGTCGTTGCAGCACCGAAGAGTGCCTGCAAATAAGGGCGATTTAAATTGCAATTCTATTCTGCGTTTGTTTATTTGTTCAACAGTTTTTAATGAACTTATAATTCGAGGGTTTGGCTGAGCAAACGTGAAAAGTTAACCGAAAGCTCTCTTGAGGATCTTCGGGACTATCCGTGCCCAATTATGGAATAGAAAATTTTGTGCGCTCTCGAAATTTTCCAGCGCTAATGAATTTATAATAATTATTTGGTAATAGGCAAAGGAAAAGAATTCCAAGATGGTAGAAGTATAGACGTGTGATATTTTACTTGGCCCAGCTATCATCGCGATTTCTCGAGCCCCTGGATCTTTAATTGCAGGCGATTATCGGATACGGTTAAGCAGATAAGCCGCCGTAGTACGCGGGCGTCGAGAATTTTTCAAGTTCTACGATTTTGGCTGATTGAAAAATCGTAATTACGATCGTTACAGTTCAATTATACTTCGCCTATCGAAAGCTTCCTCCATCGGATATTATACAGGGTTTAAAAATCAATCGAGTCTATCAATTAGCCGATTACTTACTCACACTGTGGAACAATCAGGCTGAAGTTATCGGAATTGTGAAATATGATATCAGCCGTTCCAACGTTGAAAAGACGTGAAAAATGTTCATTCTGTTGCAATTTCGGGAATCTGTGAAGCAAAAAATGTACGCGAAGATCCGGGGCATAAAGTTCAAAGACAAACTGAATATACCGCGGCAATACTTCGTCTTCGTCGGAAAACAATCGTTTGTCTCCGTTCTGTATTTTGAATTCTGAAACTGGCGCTGCAGAAAATTTGTAAAATTGCATGAAAATCATATGACTCGATTCACCGGATCCTGCGAGGATTGATTCATTTATAATTCGTTATAATTGAAGATAGTTGCAGTATAGTATAACTCCTGCAGGATCGACTGTCTGGTAAGTTTTAAACGGATCAGTGTATAAAATGATATTTTAACGTCGATGAAAACGGTTCGCACAGTATCTCGATACACAGCGGTAACTTTGTAGCTGCTTGATTAGGGGTTGGTACCAATGCCAGTAGGTATAAATTTAATTATTATTCGAGCGAAATTTGGCAAGTCGCTAAAACGCGGCTGCAAGGGACTCTAATTGGAATTAAACGTTTGTTTTCATTCGCTTGAACAAGTCTCCTCTAGCTATCATACATATATCTGCCCAACACTCTAGCTTACACGTACATAGGATCGTCTCGAGAATGGTTGCAACCTATGCCACGGCATGAGTTTCCAATCCAATTAATCTCAAGCGTCTATCGCGTAGCTGTTAGTTTTTAGGTACAGTATCTTCGATCCATTGTACAATAAATCACCAACGAAACTTGTATCGATCCTTTCTTTTACCCACCTCGCAAGGCTTACTACGTGCTTTCCTTTTCCGTCTTAATTATTGCTACTTTTCGTAAGGCTCATTCTCACCCCGAGCGAGCTTGGTACCACATGTGCGACCTCACGGACAAAACAGACTTTGTTCTCGTGGTACGAAATAACGAACACATTTGTTCTTCATTTTTGTTTTCGGGGGTTCTTTTTTCGTTTTTATTGTCAAAGTCAACGAACATTATTTCTCGTAGCTGTGGGCAACCATTATCGCATTGTGAAGTGTTTTTTTTTGTTTCTTTCACATTTTTCGTTACATTTACCATTCGTTGCAATAAGATTTTCCTTTTTTAATTGTACCGGGTACGTCATTAACCTTTCTCATCTTTTATTCATTCAATTATATCGTCAGTCTTTTCCTCCATAGTTTTCGTCGTCCAGGTATCCCTCTTCGTATGTTTCGTAAAAAGAAAAAAACCAAAACTTTGTTTTCGACGAAAATTTTGAAGAAGGATACCCGGACCACGGAAACTATGGAGGAAGAGACTTGGACATCGAAAACTACGACGGGGAATACCTGAGTAGCTAAGCTCTTCCGTTCTTTGGTTCCGATTTCGGAATCTAGACTTTTTCCGAGTGCTCAAATCATTGCTTTCAATATACTATTATATGTATAGGGGGAAAGAAAAGAAAGAAGAACAAGAGGAATTGAATATTCTGCACAGAAATGTTAATGTGTCTGATGTGCGCCAATTATCTATTAGAATGAGAAGTTACGTACTTGTACTTACCAGTAGTACCGGAACGGCTAACCATTCATTCGCTTGATTATCGTGCATAGTAATTTCCGGTTTTAACTCAATTAATCTCACGTCGAATTGCTCCGTGATTCAATCGATATGAAAATATGTTCCGATATAAGCACGACGATTATACACGAGTGCTGCTTGGGTGTGTATAACCTACAAGGCTCATGAATAACCCGAATTACACATTTGTCTTGCCTAATTGAGAAAATATGCACCCACCCTCATATTTGCAAAATGCCGAATTCTCTGTGTATTGTATTATTGTGGTAATGATCTCGGTACGAAAACAGCAAGCGAAAAAATCCGGTGATCTTCTGGATTCTATTTTCATTAAAATATCAAATTTTTGTATTTAACTGTTCCGTGAAATCCGGCGCTAGAATTCACAGGGCAAAATGGAAACTTGCAAAACTGGAGATTCGGATCATCTGTTACTCGATGAAAAGTTGTTTATAATTGGCACAGTGATTATGTGAGTCACGATAGATGTTTCGTTCGTTCATTCATTCAATCATTATTTCATTCATTAGTTCTTGGACGCTTCATTCGGAGCTTGCAGAAGAGAAAAGTATTCTCTCGGTGGTATAACTTGGCATACGATACGCGTAGCTTGCCAGCCATTAGAGAGCCGGTATATTTTCGTCGAGTAGATTCTGGGTGGGTAGGGATATAGAAGATAAAATTAAGATCTGAATAAAGGCAACGTAGGCTAGATCGCGTATCCTCTATCCAATTAGTGCCGGTTCGTTCAATTTTAATTAATTCTTGGATTCAGAGCGATTGGAATCATTAAACTAAACGTCAAACTATATTATAATTATACGGGCTCAGATTTCTTTTGGCAATATTGAAATTTCAGAATTTATTCTAACTATGGGTTCAAATATGTCTTGAAAATAATGATTACGATATAACTGACGTACCCTTTTTCTCTCCCCATTACTTGCCTTAAGAAATGACTTGAAATGCAGTTTGAGATACGTTGAGCGGCAAGATTTTCAACTATTTATTCACAAGCATGTACGGAGAAAGAAGTAGAACGATATTTTGTACAGCTATGTGAGTGTCCTGAAAATACCGATAGATCTATACCAGGACCGCTTTACAGTACACCGCACTATATTAATTTATTTTCGATTTCGAGACGTGCGATCTGGCAGTACACGCGATAATGCTCTTGACAATTCGATATGAAGTTAATAATATTATAATTAGGACCAGAACAGATCCGGCAGAAATAAACGCAACAATGTCCATATCCTGTCGACTGTGCCATGGTACGTCGGCTGTGCTAGAGTGCAGGTGAGGGGCACCTCTATGGCGTATCACATACTCCGTCCACCAAATTACGTTTTCCAGTGGGTCGTGTGGCTTGTCATCGATGATCGAGCGTAGATCCAGCATTCTCTGCTTATAGCTAGAACATGAAATACAGCGAGGAAGGAGGAACATCAGTGTGTCTGAACTTTTCATACAAGATTGATACCCCACGTGGTTCAAATTGAGAAATGTTACCCGGGGTCACTCGCAACAGTTGTGATCGCTTCGTATAATTCGTTCCCATCTACCGCAGAGATTTCCAGTTTCACTGCTACTCCAAGGGACGCCATTTTGTTAACTTGCATCTCTTGATCACCCATAACTGGAAACCCGACCAACGGTACAGCATGAGTTACAGCCTCTTCCGTGCTCTGCAGACCTCCTTGATAGACGAAGACCTTCAAGTTGGGGTGTGCTGAGCGAAGCAACATGAAAACGAGCCTCAATTTCGGTCGAATAATTTGCCACGAGATTTGTTCTTTTCGTCGAATTTATCATTTTACCTAGGACAGCCTGCTGTGGTACCCATTTCATGATGTGAACATTATCTGGTTTGCCGGGGAGGACATCGTCCTCGAACTTCCACAGAACTTTGTAGGGCAATCTTGAGAAAGCAGATATGAATTCACGTCTTGTTTCCTCGGACATCATTGTACTCTTGGCATTCGTTCCGAGACTCATATAAACGAAACCTGCAGTGGCTTCGTCCAAGATTTTTTTCAGGTCCTATGAACAGAGTAAACACCATAAGTAGCTTTTTACTACGATGCATATGATCTTCGAGTAATCTCAGTTCGATTGTTGCAAGAGTTTCAGTATTCTTCAGGATCTCGGTTACCTCGACTTGTACGCGTGATCGTGGAAGTAATATCTTCATTCGAAAGTTATTACCCATGAAAAATGGGTCGAAATTGATTGGAATAATTGATAGCTGAGATGATTTATGGTTTTTACAAGACAACACACGTCCGATGAGAGCATTGTAAATTATATGAATCCTGGAAATGGTAGCATTCGAGGCGAGTTTATTCGGATTAATATATATCTTCTTGAAGGATTTCATATAGGATATACCTGCGGCAAGTCCGATGTTTTCTTTGAAACGTGAAATCCGCCAAATTCAATGATTTTCGAAACTTGCGGCCTAGGATATGAGATCGGTCCTTGCTGATTGACGAAAATCAAACTGACGTTCTTCTCAAATTCGCTGAGATCCGGAGTATCGTTTCCAAAATTTTTTCTCGCAATTGCGTTTTGCGCGGGTAGATATACGCTTTGGTACCAGTACAGATATTTCCAGGTAGCGATGAAGTTTGTCAACCTCTGCCAGAAGGACAGTTTTTCAGTTACGTAGTAATCCAATTCCCAATTACTTTGATGAGATGGCAGTATGGGATTTCCGATTTTATAATGAGTGTTCAGCGTGAGTCCCAACGACGAGATACCTTGAAAAAAAAAGATCAGCTCAATCGTGGCTTTGCGTTTAACTTGGTTCGAAAATACCTGTAATAGAAATACTCTAGTGGCAATAAAAAATATGGCCTCACCTATCATAGGAACATCGAATCGTTTAGCCAAAGGAAAAACGCCTGGCCAGTAAAGCATCTCTACCAACAGCAGGTCAAATGTTACATTGCTCTGAGGTGCGTACAACTTTTTCAAGTCAGGTTGGTTGAGAACTCTGTCGATCGGATTTTCCGAGTACAACCCGTGAGTCGACGTAACAAGGCCAATAGTGGTTAACTTTTTTCGAATCCTTATATAGTTAGGAATCGTGAATGTATGGTAATTGAAACTGATGTCAATCTCTGTGTAGTTCTTCAGAGTTGGATCATTGATCGGATCCGGAGTTACAACTACCAGTTCATGGCCTCGTTTGTTTAAAGCCAGTGTCAGAGCGCGGAAAACCACCTGATGACTTATAGATGGCGTAGGAAATACACCCAGTATTCTATAGCTATTTCCCAGTTGGACTTCACAACCGAAATAGATTACTGCAGCAATAACAACGTGCCGAAACATGATTGCACGCACACTCGGCACTGCGTGATACGAGGCGTACTTTTCGTCACGGCGATTCTCTCGTCGGATCTGTCTCACGCGCTGTAAGAAATGCGGTGTCGAATGATTTACGTTAGGACACTATAACCTTATTCTATGATCAACAACACTGAACGATAGATGAAGAAGGAGTGCCTGTTTATTGATACGTGAATTCTAAGTTTGCTGGTTCTCAACAATATTTCAATTGACTTTTCCTACTGGCACTCGCGAGAGTGTCAGAGGCGGTCGCGATCTAAAAAAACAAGGGATTTCCAATTTCCCTTAATTCTTCATATTCATTAAGTTATTCGTGTTCGAAGTGGATGGACTGAACTTTCTGTGGCGATAGTGGCAGTTTAAAGCATAGTCGTCAACCACCGAATAGAAAGTAGGGAATGAAGTGTCACGGCGAGTAGTAGCTCTCGTTTTATCACCTACAACACTGTGACAATATAAGTCCTTCGCATTCTCAGCTACTGTTCGAACTACCGCTTATAAATTTGGCTTCCCCAGTCTCTCATTTCTCGACTGTTACGTGAGCTGTTCCGAAAAGCAAATTTGAGTATGAAACCTCATCGGTTGATACATTGACAATGAGTCGATGTAGTGTAATCGGCGCATCAGGTATCTCGACGTGAGATCCAAGCTGCAGCGGCAGATATAATAGTTACTATAATATCGTTCCCCAGAGCTCTTGAATAACAATTTTTTTACTCTGGCCTATTATTCTTATCACTTCGTTTATCAGCCGTCGTTGATAGATACCAGTCTCCACGCGTGTCTCAGCATTTGCACGACACAACCACGACTGAAAACGCGGACCGCATTAATTTGAGTTTGGCGCCTGGCTAATCCTGGAGGCTGAACGTTTCGTAGTTTCAAGATACGCGGTCCGTGATGAGCGACCGCTTGCTCGCTGCCGTATTATCGATATCTGGATCCAATCGCGCAATTGGCATTCGCGAGTACATGATCATTGGAAATCCCGACCTCGATAATACCTCGATAATACAAAAAAACGCCCAGTCGCATATTTATTGTCGAGTTCAGGCGGGCGGAGGGGGGGATCGAGCGAAGTAGAAGAAAATAAATTGGCCATCGATCGATTCTCTGGAATCGGGAATAAACTAGTCATACAAAGATCTGCGTTGATCGATTATTCGGAATGTCACACCGATTATGTCCGTAAATTTTTAGCCAAAAATATTGGAATACGTGAAAGTTTTGCAATCGCGAAGATTTTAATTCCGTGAGAAATCGAAAAGTCCGAAAGTCGGTTTTCATTACCTTTCAATAGCCTACGATTGAAATTATGGCGGAAAAATCATTCGAAATAATTATCTATGGAAATCGATTACGTAGGTATTCTGGGCCGCCGTGAAGCATATGATCTGAAAATGATAAACTAACGTATACTCATGTATTGTGAGCGTGCCTTTTACATAACGTTTTTATCTTGAAATTAGTGACAAATATTATCATAGATAATTCCATTCTGTTCTATATCAGTCGGTGCTCATGCGATAATGAATGGCAACTCATGATATACAGCGATCAGCATCTATTGTGCGCATACGAAAACCATGAGGCCGGTTAACCGAAAGTTTCAAATTCTATGTAGATCGAGTTGATTAGCGAACAAAACGTTTCAAATAATCCTTGAAGATCTGGAGAAAGCTCGGAGATATCGGCAAAATGTTTCGTGATGACGAACGAATGTGAAAATATTACAAATATCCTGCTCACGATTTATCACGCTGCGATATTCATTGAAAAAATGGCTGCGTTTCATTATAAAATGCGCAGCTGATTCGAACCTAAGTAAAAAAGCACTTTATGAGAAATTTGGTACTTACATCCGTTCGAGCAGGGACATGCCAACGATCGTGTTCCCGCGATTTTGCAGAAGAGTGCTCGGTGCGAAATATTTATCGGTTAGGTTGTGTTTTTTGCTAGAATAACGTTCGTTCTGGGTTTTATCGGTGTTTCGAAAATTTCAAGGGAGAGCGATTGTTTCTTCAGATAATGACAGTCACTTGCCGTATCTTTACCGCAACCGCGGGCGGGCCACACTTGTCTCTCACGCTCCGCGCCAGCTGACTAAGAGTCAGCTCCGTTGTCGTTCTGTTCAACAATCGAAGGTTTTGAACTAAACATACAGGTGTGGAGGGGGTGGTGTATCCAGTAATCGCGAATCCGTTCGGATCGTTGACTGTTTCTGGCAGATTCGACGCAGGTAACCAATCGAGTTGCAAAAACTCTACAATACTCTATTCGCGCGGCTGTTGTATTCGTTTTCTTTTCTCTAGCTCTGTACGGAGATAAATTTTGGACACGTATCCGTGTGTCCAAAGTCTGGGCAGAGAATAATAGAGCTCCATACGTACGTTGAGGTCATGCTCACAATATTTATTTAGTCGCTGTTATGTATCCCAAATTGTAGATTTGTTGGTTGGAATTAGAATTCTGGAGTATTTGGAGCACCGACGACGAGTCCACATTGAATAATTTGCAATATCCGGTAATACTGTCCGATCTGAAAGTTCGCAGTAATATGCTGGATGTTTAACCGGTAACAGGGACAGGAACATGGCACTGGTTTGAGTATTCATTGTCTTTATTCCCAGCTAGGAAGTATATGTACAATACATACCTACTACTTCTCTATCGAATCGCCGTGTCACGAGCCGAATCAATGAGTGTCACAGGGGATCGAATGGTAGAACCGAATGATTAATCGTAGCCTGTTGAAATAACCATCGATGTATTATTTCCAACCCTCGTTCCTCCTTCCACTTTGCCTTTCTCTCACATTATGATAAAGAGTTTGTTTTCAGCAACAGGTGAAATTCTCTATGAGAATTCTATGATACTTTGAATTTATTATACCGTTCTGTTCTGTGCTGCGATACGACTGTCGTCTAGTTCAAATATTCGCACTCTATCGATCCCAGCAACAGCATGATCGAGAAAATTCATCAATCAAGAAAGTGGAAAAGTTCACAGAGGGAAGATGTAACGAATATACTTCCATATCGTTGAACAATCTAGCATAGTTATAGAAATTGATCGAAGAAAATATTCCTCAATTCAACGATATCATGACGATGGCGTATTTAAACTGGTTTTTTTAACCTCGTGTAACTTGCACCTCGAGAGGTACCTGCAACGCGTGAGAAACGCGGTTTCGTGTAAAAAATAGACGTTCGATTTTTATTCTGGGGCGCGAAATCGGAGCCAATATAACGTGATGATAAAATTGGCCGGAGTTTGACTCGGGAGAATAGATCCAAGTACCACATATCCCGTACCTACTCGCTCTCTAATCGTTTCCGGCTCTCCGTGTAACGTACGTATTACTATACCTGTATGCGGGAATCACTGGCGCTTCACCAATCTGTATGTAGTAGGTACCTACCTACGCCTGGTGTGGCTGGTAGATCGTATGTACTTTGTACCGAATCGCTGCTACGGGTACACGTATTGCAGTATCTACCTAGCTCTGATTTAATACCTGTACTATCTATGTAATCACATAATGATATACTATGTACTATGCTTAATGCTCACATGCTACATGCACTCTCGATTCTTCCCGCCTTGTTGCATCTAGGAAATCCGACACTCCGACGGTCGGATGACTTTACCGTAATTACTTTACCCAGATTCGGGTTGAATTACAAAATTTCCAGTCCGGGGGTGGTTGGTATTTTTGTAGAAAAAGTAGTAGGTACCTTCGCCGAAATCGAGGTTCTATTGCTTGGACGTTAAACGATCCGTTGAAAATGAAAATTGTGTAATCTGATCTTAATCTCGGTGAGATCGTCGTCCGCCTATCGCAGGGTCGGTTCTCCTTCATGTACCAATGGATTCTTCATCGTGTATTCAATTAACTAATAGTATTGGAGAAACTACCCTGAACTGGTGCCCTTCTGTTCCAGCACTAAAGAAATTCTCCCAAGTATCGTGATTTCTAGTTAAATCGTTGCCGTGTGATATTCTCAGGAAATTTCAGCTGCTCAAATCGCGAATAATCGTTCGACAGCATTCGAACTACACCCCTCGACCTTGGAGACGAAGTTCGAAAGATCCGATTCACAAAGAAATTACCTCGTCGTAAGGGCGGGAGGGACGGGGGGGGGGGGGGGGGGGGAGGTTCATTGAGATGAAGTAGCGAAAATTTGAGAAAGAAAATTTGTACATTCGAATTAAATACATTTGCGCGGGGCAAACATCTTTCGGATTGAAAAATTTACAGCTTCTGAAAATGAGGGTGGTTAGTGCGTAACCGTGTAGCAGGCAGACATGTGGGGTACTTTTTTTTCTCGTTTTCAAACCATCTCGTATTCTCCCGGGAGGAACTACGCCGTCCTTTACCGGGCGACCGCCCGTGCTATATATCCGACGTTCCGGTTTTTCCCAAGGGATTTCGTCCCAACGATGTGGGTATGTATATACGTATAGTGTATCTATGTGAAATTGAGAAAAAGGAAAAGGAAAAACAAAACTGTACCATTAAATCAGAAAAGCTTTACTTTCGTTCAAAGAAAGTATCATGTGAGACGCAATCTACAAGCTTTTCGGTTTCGGGGTTTCGGGGAGATGAACCTGAAATCTTTGCAGTGATAATCATAACGCTCTTATTTTTTAATTCGGAGCTTTCGCCATTTCTCAGATTATTGTCTCTCGTCTAATTTTTGTACATACATTTCGGTATGTACATACATATATATATATATATATATTTCGTTTTGTTAAAGAACGTGAAGTACAAAAAGACGGCGATACAGGAGACTAAAGTGTATATAACGGCATGGAACGGGGTCGCGCGCATGGCTACGTCTTGCAGATGTGTCACGTGCAATGATTAGCTATCTGTTACTCAAGCTCAAGACATTTTCACGTCGCTCCAGCAAACTTTAGCTATCCGTCTTTGACGCGGGGAAAAAAAGAGTTTTTCCTTTTAATTCCTATTTTTTGTTTCTTTGTTTGCCTTCTTCTTTTGCTCACGAACTGATAGATAACTCTCATGTATCCGTAGCCGTGCGATATATGCTTAGAATTTTGCCTGAAACAAGAATTACGCGAATTGATGGATGATCTATTTTCCGAACTTCTTCGGCTCATTTTAAAAAAAATGCTCCCGAGACTCAGATCTAACCGATCGGGGGATGTTTTTTTTTTTTTTCCTGTACGGGTATAAAAAGGTATTCCCTTAAGTTTCGCGTGACACTCGCTCGAGAAACGAGCGCTGAGATCGAGGCATACGAAATAATAGATATTTTAGGAAGGAAGATGTATACGAGCGTCTATAAAAAACAAGGCGTAATGCGAAACGGCAAATGGCCGGCGGTTTCAGCGAGCTTTTTTTTTCTCCTCTCTTCTCTCCTCGTTTTCCGCGGGGGTTTTCCGTTTTTTTCTTCCTCCTCTTTACCGAAAATGGAACGGAGATACCTTTTTACCTTAGCTAGCGCGGCGTGGTTCGGTACGCGGCTATTTCAACTTTATTTCAACAGCGCCGTTGGAATTATATATATAGCATATACCCACTGCCATATGTATAAGGTATGCATACAATACGTATGTTTGTACCTATACGTGGTAAAATATCCGCAATATGGTCTCAAGCTCTACTTGATTTGTTCCCGTTCGTCGAAAACTTGGTCCAGGTACTGCACCATCGATCTTCTATTCTGTAATTCTTCGACATCCTGTACATAGCTCTGGGTATACGTATACGGAGCAAAAAGCCTGTGAAAATATTCAACACACGGCCGAACTATGTCATAATTTCATTTCGAAGGGTAGAAACGTTGTAGCCCCTCTTCTTTCAACCCCAACCTTCTCTGTAACCGACAGACTATAAAGTAGGCGTGTTTTATGACTGGCAGATAAAACGATGGTATTTTTATGCCCACTCAGGACATATCACCTCTTTCCGATCCGCTGCATGAACGGATTCTTTCGTTATCAGATTACACTAATTCTCTTTCAGTTACACTTATTATACACGTACGTACACACGCTTGCGAATAGGACCGAAATTAATGATGCTGAGAGATGAAAATGACGACGAGAAACTGTATCAGGTGATGCTTCGACGCCAAAATGTCGCGAAAAATCACGATTTTTTTTGTTTTTTTCTCGCCGTTTCGGAAATCGCTGGGACGAATTTGCCGGAAGATGTAGAACAAGGAATTGGGAAGTAATAAAATTAACGGCGCTACGTTATAGGGGGGCCCGGAGTTCGGCCGTACATTTTTAATTTTCTCATTCCGTGTTTTACATTCCACTGTATATTCCTTCTGCCCGAGGATTTTCGAATTTGTGAAAAAAAAAAAATTTCGATCTTTCGTGACATTTCGTGCTATCATCCTTTCATGATCTTGGACCCGGATTGACGCACGATTCACGCGAGAAGGACAGGATGGGGATGAGGGAAATTAGTTCGCATGTGATAATTGTTATGAGATTCGATACCCAGTTCATGGAAAAGTCAATATTGTGTCAATTTATAGGTTCAATCTTGCGAGGTGCGAATCATTGCGCAGGTTATTTTGCCGCGTGAAATTCAATTTTCAATTTATATCCCATCTAAGCCGGTATACGGAGGTATCTGTATGACGGAAAATACTTCCAATATCTTGAATACGTTATATCGAACACATCGAGTAGGTATATTGAATAGATGTCAAATAGTTGTCGCGTGGTGTTCCTAAAAATATATCGTCGAATATTGTAGTCGTGTGCCATAAGAAGAGATAAATATGTATGTACAAAATACCTGCCACCTATCTATGTATTTCGCGGTCGTATATTTATTGATCTGTATATTCATTCGCTCGGATATAACATGGAGGAAGTTGAAATGTGCAGCGGTTAAATAAGGTTTTCATTCAGTTATATCAAATTCCAGATATGAGAAATGGAATTCAAAGAGTAAAAAAACGAAAAAACGAGAGAAAAAACTTAATAGAAAAAAAAAAATCTCATCGAACGCGATTTTAGGGTGTATGCAGAAATTGAAGTGAAAAAAGCTGGGGAATAATTTGTCTCTCGTGGAGAAATACGTGTATATGGATGAATTTGGCATTAATCATTAACTTTGCATCGCACAGTTTCCTCGTCTGCGATCTACTGCGTAAAATTTTGATATTGTTGGTACAAACGGGAATTTCCCCTGCAAATTTATACGGACGTGAATACACACGTAAGTACCTACGTATTGGGTTAGCTGTGTGCTCCGTTGTAGAGTGCGAGGAACCGGGAAAAAGAATTTGCATACCTTGACACAACACTTTCTCATTATTTGTATTAGGTATATATATATATATATTTCACCTGGAGTAAATGTTATTTGGTTGGTTGCCAGGTCCGTCCGTCTGACTTCGCTGAGGCAACCCGCCGCGCCTCCCTTACGTTATTCAAGTATATTATATTATCTACCCATGCGGCTATGCGCGGTATACACACGTTTAAATGCACGTATGCATGTGCGGCATTACCTCCGGATGCGAGCAATTAGGGTAGCACCTTCGTTTTTCATAGTCTCGTCCGAGCCGACGACCCTCCCACACAAGTAAAGAGAGCAAGACAGAAAGAAAACAAAAAAAAAAAACCATAGAAGTAATAATAATCATGGAAAATAAAAATAGCAGTAACAGCAGCAACAGCGGCGGCGCGGCGGGGAGGAGTACTCCGTGTTTTTAAGCGGAATGTAAAAAGCCAATGCTCCGCGGCGGCGTCTGTGTGGTCTTGGCCATGCGATGAAGACGAGAACGAGAACGCGAAGTAAAGGGGAATGGGGTATGGGGAATGGGGGATGGGTGATGGGGGAGGGAACGGATATACTTACGCGTCGGTGCAGCGAGTTTGTTAGTTCAGAGTGTTTGGATAGAACCAAGTGCCTCGGAAAATAGAAGCAAGAAAGGCTCGTATGTTCGCGCATCCACTCCGGCAGCTGCCCGTTGGTCTCTCACCTCATTTTTCCTACTATATCGCCCCGTCGCGTCATTTTTATTCATCCATAGATATACTTCCCATTCCACGATCCGGGAACTTCGACCATCCGTTATTCGTAGTTGGAATGAAATTCGAAAGATTTTGTCATAAATTGTTCAAGTATCGTCGAATTTCGGGCAAACAGTCTACTTTGTTACATAATTATAATAGTTGTGTTAATTTGTGTGAAAATCTGTCGAGTGTTGTATTATATCGTGGGAAATAATCCAATGAACTGAAAATTATCAATTTCAAATTATTCGACAATCCCCAGTTTCCCGTACCTGTACCTATACGGTGATGTGCGAAATTTCCAACAGTAGTTTTATCCCATGTAATTATCATTCGTACATTATTATCATTTTCGTTTCATATCGGAAAACCGTTTCGGTGGGCAACTATGCCGTATGTAGCTTAAATGGGTTAGTTTTCCCTCCCCTCCCCCCCCCCCCCCATCTTTTGTTTCTTTTTCGATTCTACTTTATTTCAATCGTCTTCTATAATTGAACGGGTCAATTGAATGGGGCAAACGATGCGTCGTATGCACCCAATACCCGCGTATGTATATACATACGAGTATGTAAGCACTACATGCAGGATCGTTAGAATTCTATTTTCGTTGGTAGCACCGAGGCCGGAGCTCCGTTCGTTCAGGGTGTTTCGTTTGAAATCGAAGTACTCGACTTTTGAAAAATATATATGCCCATTTTCCATTTACCACCTCCGTGATCCGGTCGAATTGTCATCAAATTTCTATGTAGAGTCGTGTTGAACATAGCCATTAGTATAGGCATTCCGTTAAATCCCCGCGTGTTCGTTTCAGATCCGTTTTATGCTCTGCTCTAGTGACCATAAAAGTATAGAGGCACGCGTAAACAATGGACGAGGAGGGGAGAAAAGAGAATAGAACGGAAAAGAGGCAGAGAGCTCGTTTTCATACGATTAAACACTTGTTTCTCATTTTTTTAACACCGTACTCTATCTTCTTCTATAGAGTGTAGTAACGTATGTATATACGTCGACATACTTCATCGTTGTGTCGAAAGGCTAACTACAAGGAAAATATAATGAAAAGTACAAAGAAGGTTACGTGATATTGTTCATGAGTATACGCATTAACGTGCATAGATGCGAACACAATCGTTGATGAAGAAAAAATCAACATTCCTCCAATTTCATTATACTATTCCGGGGTATGAAAATTTGGAAATGATTTACGTTCCGGATGACGAATATCTTGGACAATTTTTTTGAGACGCGTATGCACGTATTCCAGGATCGTTTTCGCACAGCTTGAAGTTTTCCGATGCAACAAAAACTAAAGAAATCTCGAGATTTCTTTGTCTTTTTCTTTCCACCAAGTTTTCGCTTTCTTTATTTCGGATTCTCAGCGTCTAGCTATCGTAATCTTTCTCTCTTCCTTCGCGGTATGCGGTATAAAAAGAGCCATGAATCGGATAGGTGGGGTGAGGATTGAGGACTGAGGCTCGATCCTGGAATGGAAACAGGAAAGGGCCCGCGGAAGTGGGTTCGAGCTACCGGTAATGAGCTATTGAGCGTCAAGCGTTGCTTCGCGCAGTCTTGTCAGACACTGCCGAAGGAATTTCTGATTCCGACGCGATCGGAATATATATAAAGGTGCTGGCTGCTCACTGCTCGATGCGAGATGCTGGGGTCTCGATTCTGGTACCTATAACCCTCCAGCAGACCCCAGGGTGACCGACCGCTCGCGTCGCGTCGCGTGCCAAATACCGCAAAAATAATGCACCAAGAACTGGGAAAACGTAGGTATAACCAGTACGTGTCGTCTGACTCTGGAATCCAGTGATTGTCAGTCCTCCTACCTCGATTTCATCTTTTATTGAAATTGACAATATTTTTCAAATTTAATCTATACCTTGGAAAAGTGCTGCAGAGACGGAAGGTGAAGGAAATTCGAAATTAATGGCGGTCGCAATCGCCATACCGCGGACGGGAAAACATTTTTTCCACATTTATCTCAGAGATCATAATCCGCAATGTGATCAACCATTTAGGGCGGCGAATATAGAGTGCAGGTTGATCCGGACGTCTTAAGAGAGCTTAATTCTTATCGGTTCACCCGAAATCCTTTTAGGCTGATCCTTTGAGCCGTAGTCAATCATTAAGGATGTTTCAGTTCCGGCTGGAACTGTTTTCCAAACGGAAGTGGGGGGCTATGTCCGTTGTTTTTTTTTCTTCTTCCTGTGGAATTGAAATTCGCGCGGATGAGAAAATCTGTAGGTTTTGAGTAAAAAACGTTTTTCGTATCTCCGGATCTCATTCGACCGCAATTAATGCCCTATTTGTATTGAATTTCGCCGAAATGATTTGAAACTAATTTATATTACATAATTATACGTCTGTAATTTCGTTCCGGAGTTTAGTGTATAACTAATTTCACTTTGTATCCAAAAACAGTAAATTGGTAAATATTTATTCTGTTAAATAACGTACAAATAAGTCTGTCGAAATGAAACTTCAGTCGATCCCCCATGAAAATTTTCACAATTTTGTTGATATTTCTGGTTGGGTAGCCGATTTTGATTTCCAAGATAAAACGCTCTAAATTATTATGTCAAAGGGAGTAAATTTATGTTCATAGTGTGGGAGAGAGAGCGCCTTGGCGTGCGTACGAGGTCAGAATTTAACGTTTATTTAGGCATATTAAGATGATGAAAGCTCATAGTCAATGTAGTCAATGTTTGACGTGGGACAGTACGACGTGAATAATTGGGTACAGGAGGTCAACAAACTCCGGAACTACGTCTTGTCATAATGTGTAACAACTACGTTTTTCCGAAAACCGAAGGTGTATAAAATCATACTCACGGAACATAAACTGAATCCCAAGAATTCTATTCGACAACGACGGAAATAAACCTCGCCGAACATTATACGACTAAACGGACCGTATGCTGCGCTGGAACTGGCTTAAAGTCGTATAAGATGTGGAATCTTAGAAGTTATCTGAACATCTGTAGCTCGTGTACAACGTACAGGCGTAATCATCACGGCAGACCGGCCAGAAAGATTATTTCGTTGCACAGAAGTTTCGAAGAAGAGTCTCGACACGTATATATACGTATGTATGGACATACGTGTCGTCGCGATGTTAACATGTCTCCAGATAGTAAATGCGAATTTATATACATGCCAACGAAGATGCGCTTGCTTGCTCACTCATTGTCAGTTCTCAGACACTCGAGTCTGCAAAAGATAAACTTTATACTTCACGAAGTGTCCGAATTGTTCGAATTCGCAGTAGATGTAGGAAATCACTCGCAACTGGCGATTTCGGAATTTTCATTTTCCTTTCCCGGGGAGGTTGACTGAAAAAATACCTCCACGATGCGAGTTCGTACCTCACGTGGAGTAAATCTATATTCCAGCTAACCGGATTGCAGCTCGTTAGTTTTCATCCGAAAAGGGGCTTTCAGCCCTCGCGCCCTGACGTACACAGTTTGACAAAAATAAGTCGTCGAATTAATTTGCATTGCTTGATTCGCGACTTGAGAACACTCACTCAGTTCTCGGTTTCTGGGCGTAGATGACTAACTATGTAGATACTTTCAGTAGCTTAAAAGACAATGGTTTTAGGAAACTTTGATCCCAGATTTCCACTGCCATAGCTTATAGACTGCTGCTCTGCGAGCTTTCGCGCTAGGAAAACCTTACGGATTTTCATCGGCGTGAAACCTTCGGCCATTTTTGCCAAGCCAAGTGTCTTATTCCGGCTTAGAGAATCAAAGTTAATCCTGTTTTTTCGCCGTTCGTTCTCTTCTTTTTCACGTATCTACATCCTCGTAGGATCTAATCAGCCGGGTCATAGAGCCTACAGCGTCCACAACGTCACGACTCCCTCAGGAGTCTTTTGGTTATTCTCTAAACGATTTTCGATAAATCACTATACGTATACTAAATATTATAATAAAAACCTGGATGGAATACTAAAGTGCGATCGAACGAACACTCTTGCATTTCTACCTACAATTTATCAATATCATCGGAGTATAACGTTCGTACGTATATTATACCTACGTAGGTATATCCCGGAGCTTGAAGTAATGGAGAGCCCTTCAACAAATCGGCTCGCGCTAACTAGGTCACTGCAGAAAGTTGCGTAGGTAGGTATATAGGTGGTATGCTTCACATATACTTACATCCGCACACAAATATACATACCTAGGTGTAAAATTTGGAGGATGATATTTCACGGGCCAGGCTCGTGATTTTTTCTCCATCACTACCACCGCAACTCGTCGCCGCGCCGTCGCAGATAGTCATCTTTGGACGCGAATAAAAATATCGTGACTTTTTCGCGCCGCACCACCGCGTCCCGTCGCGTCGCGTCGCTGCGTTTCTGTATGCCTCTCCGTCTTTTCCAGCCAGAAGCATGCGCAATTAGCAACGCCGAGTGCCACCCGCAGACGTTGGCGTCTCGCGTATGTCGCAGCTAGGTACACGGAACTTATATTGTTAGTATTGAGACACATTATCCTACGTAACAGGTAAAATAACCGCACGGCATTATCTACCGGCTATATCCCGAGATGGATGATCCGGAAGGGAGATAGTCACGTGGTTCTAATTTCCGTCTATATTACCCACGCAATAAATTCGGCGGATATTAACAAATAATTACAAAAAGAAACAAAAAAAAAGAAGCAATTATGGGGAATGGTAAGATGTGGAAACGTGTATTCCGCCATACGTAGTTCCGCGTGAAAACTCGTTCGAAATAGTATGAAAACCATATTAATTACAAATATTTGTTACGTCAGAATGAAAATATAATTCAAATTCGGATAGTAGGATATATCCAATTAGTTTTTATTTTACAATAACAGTATTTTTCAAACTATTACGATTTTTCGAGCGTGAAATTGAAATTTTCATAGTATATCACCTAGTTTGGTTCTTTTGTATCCTCGGTGTTTTTCTTTTAATCTGATTGCGAGGCGAGGGGGTCCAATTGTAGGTGCGCCGATGTAGCAGAGTTAATGTGTAATATTTTTCTTTCATCCTCATTATACCTCAACTTATTACGTTTATGGGGTAACATATTTAGAACAATGGCAAGCAAAGGTCTGCGAGCAAAGACATCGACGTCGGGGGTATTGTGTGTCTCTAAGTGCCCATCAGGTCCAAGACTTGCCTGCCTGCCGTTGACGTCACACACAATTCAACCCACGGCCATGAACGATAGGCTAACCATTCTACTCGTACTAAATTCCCTTTCATACATTCGGAAACGAATCCACCCCTACATCTTCCCCCGAAAGATCGTGGAACCAACATAAAATGAAAGGGAACCGAAAAAATGATTCTTGTGCCTAATTCGGTTCAGTAGAAGCAATTTTTATTTTTCTATCCTCCGTGGCTGTAAAGCAGATCGAGAAGCGGGCTCAATTCAATCGCCAGTTACCAGTTCCGGTATACCAGCTCGTTCCAGCGGGGCTAGGAGGTAAAGAGAAAGATCGGACCGTGAGAAAAATCATCGTACGCAACAGCCATTCGTCATTCTGTGATGTGCGGTATATTATGGGGGTATGCAGGTATTCGCTACTGTTTCATATTCGCGAACGTAATACGTCCGCATTGTTAGCGAGCGTCGGTCGCCACGTATAGATCCGGTTTGACCCATTGCTAGAATACCTTCGCCACCGGTCGCTGGGATGGGGTTAAGTGTGCTGAGATCTGAACAATTGATCAACCGATGTATAAATTCATTTTTCGTTTTCTTGTGGAACAATTTCCTCATCGCGAGTAGCAGGAAATTTCTTAACTTTTATCAAATTTTCTCTATTTTCTTTGCCTATTTCTGAAGCGTGGCAGGAGAAGGGGGGGGAGGGGGGGGGGGGGCGAATTTGGTAACGAGAATAGTTTACCGTTTGTCGGTCTCGTGTTAAGAAATTTCATATGAATGAATGGAAATCAATTTATTATAGTCGTACGAGGCTGACGTTCGCTGGTGCAGCCTACGTATGGTTTTGGTATATTTTTTATTTGTGACATCTGCTCGGAGGGCTTGATTTTCGAGGTATGTTTAGCGTGCGTGAAATATCCTCTTCCCGCATTAGTGCGGTAAGTTACTCCTCGAACGGTGCTGGAAAGTACTTTCGGCACTATAGTGCGGAAAACGACTCGTCGGCACGAATAACATACGAATATAGGCGATTACTGGCGCGTGTGAGGTCAGCAGGACTCGTCTCGGCTCACACTCTATATACACACTCGTCGAAAATCGCCTACTTTCCGCGCTTCCAACACAATTTACCACGGTTTTTTTTTCTTTTTTTTTTTTTTCTTTTAATATCCTGACGATCCCAGGCGCGAATATATCAGGTAGAAATCGGAGTACCCTGTAATGGCTGCAGGTGAAATACAGCCGGATGAAGGATACGATGGTTTCGAAAAAATGAGAAGAAAAATATAGGAAGAGAAATAAACTAAATTCCCTTCTTTTCGCGGTAGTAAACGTCCGGGTCACGAACTATCGTATATGAGGTGGTCGACGTATTTTATACTCCTCTTTCGGGTCTGGATTAGGTTATTACAGGCAACAGCTCGGGATCACGCACTACACCGCGCGTAGAACGCATCAATGGTTTTTTTTTTTTTTTTTTTTTTTTTTTTCAACTTCTTTTTCCGTTGAGGGAAATGGCGGAGGGAAAAAACCAAAAATAGATCCATAAAAGAAACGAAAGAACATGGAAGTGCAATCTTGCGAGGAGTGGGTAACACCGCGGAACAGGTATATAAGGCGGTTTCTTCGCGCAATTCTTACTCGACGTTTCGTCGTTTTTCGTTTATCAAATAGACGCGCGAGGACCGGATTTCACGAGGCTAAAGAATACCTCGGTACACGCGTAGCGTACAAGAGAGAGGTATTTTCTTGTTTCACACACTCTGCATTCGATTACGCGGTACCAACGCGTGTAGCTGTACCTACAGGTAATTGATTTTGGTTTGTCAAACCGTTTTTAATTATAAATCTAATTGTGAATCGTTCAGATTCCGCAACCCTCTTACAATTTATCCGCGAAGGAAATCCGATCCACGATGCGAATTGGGGTAGTTAATAAATTACTGCAGCGGAGATAAATATCTCGTTCGGCTTAAGTCGAATCGAATTCAGATTGAAATGCTATTTCCATCCAGGGGGTTTGACGGGTGCGTTGGGTTTCTCACCACTTTCCTCACGATTATTCTAATCCGCTGTTAAACTCGCATTGCGCGATGACCGCAGTATTTCATTTATTTATTTGTTTTGTTTTGTTTTTTGTTTTTTTGTTTTTTTGTACGAATGAACAACAACTGATTGTTCCATAACCAAGAATGAGAACGAATAAATTGAAAAGATTCGTGTTACTTTTAGAAAATGAAAGGCCATCCAAACGACGGGGACAAAAACCACGGTTTAGGGCATACGGATGTGTATGTAATGTATGAAACTCCTGGGGTAAGTGACCCGGTACAAACGAACAATGGAATCTTTGAAATTTTTCGAGTCGCACCGGGTCCGCGGGGCCGGGGGTTGGGGGTTGGGGGTTGGGTTCGTATAATATAAAAAGCGAACGTAATATAAGTGAGTGGGTTTTTCTTTTTCTCTTAACCTCACTTTCTTCCTTCAATTTTTATTTTATTTCATTTCATTTCTTTTCCTCCTTTTTTTCTTTCTTTCTTCTTCTTCTTATTATTATTCTTCCGCACAAGGTAGTACTCTTGGCTCCGGGCGGCTCGCCGCTCTTCAGGTACCGCGGTACCTGTACGCGTCTGGATGTAGAGACGGCCGCGGCGGTAACGGTGAAGCCTTGACTCGCGATATGAGAAAATGAGAAGAAGAAGAAGTAAGAAACGAAAAAATAGTATAAAAAAGAAAAGAAGAAAAAAAAAAACGACAGAGAAAGAAGCACCAGGCCGAATTAGTTTTGTGGTTTCGTAGGGATTTGAGAGAGATTTCGTTCCGCCCGGTTCCTGCGTTCCTCTCTGCGAGCTGGTTGGTACGAGCTTTTTCGCCGCCACCATCCGCGCTGTCGTATACGTACTACGTAGGTATATATACATCGTATATCGCATACCCACCGTTATATTTGTTCTCTCTCACTTTCGCGGTCATAACTCACAATACCCACTAGGCCACGTGTTTCATTCTTTTCGCCACCTTCACTATACATACATATGTACTGGAGATATATATATATATATATATATATGTATTCTGTCTGCGAGGAGCGAGAACCACCACCCATTCCCATCCCTCCCCTTAAACCCCTAACTTTGCTTCCAAGGGCGTCCTTTTTTCTCTCCCTTGTGGTTAACCTCACGCGCCACCCCTGGGTTAAGGGTGAGGAAAACACGGAGTTGGTCAGCGCGACGCAACGGGGTTAGCATAGCTCGGGTACCAATGGAGGGAGGGAGGGAGGGATGGATTCGAACGGCCGCGGCCGACGCGATGGTCGGCTCATGGGTAAAGTGGCGGAGGTTGTCGAGGCTCCGGAGGTTCTGGAATGGGACGGAATGAGTCGGAAGCTCGCGCCGCGCCGCGCCGCGCTACGCCGCACGGTTACGGGTAGGAGAAAAATCCGAAAGGGGTTTGCCGGAAGAAACCAAGTGGAAATTACTGCGGCGCACGGACATGCTTATGTCGGACAGATTGGAGATCTCACTACTGTAGCAGCGAACACCGAATTCCTGTACCCTCTTCACCCTCTTCTTCGTTTCCTTTTCTTTTTTTTTTTTCTTCTTCCTCTGCTGCGGAATTCGTTAATTGAACTATATCTTCAAATTAAGATTGATCATGATATGCTATAGTGCTGATTAAACAGCTGTCGCGCCGCACTGGGACGCGAAGTCTGGAATCGACATTCAGGAAAGACGAATTCAGAGGCAGCCCGAGTCCGGTCGTTGTCTTTCCGGTTTCTTTTTCGCCCCGAAAAAAGATTAGATATCAAAAGGCAATGTTAATCGGAAGATCGATGGATAAATGCGAGGGGCAAGAGAGGAAGAGGGAACGGAAGCGCAGGAACTCGAAGTGGAAGTGAAAAATACTTTCTGTCAAATTCAGTCACCATTTCCCTACGTGCGTGTGCAGCAGTAGTGAAATATATGTTCATACACAGGTTCATAGATATATAGATGTATTCCGTATGTGTATATATATATATATATACACGCATACATCTATCTACGTATATTGGCTGGGAAATCAACATTCATGGTAGACGGGTGGCTACACGATGCACAGCCGAATGAATTTCGATTTCCACGAGTGGATGCAGAGGAGTGTGAGAACGGGGCCAGTAGATAGTGCGGTGGGGGGTGGTCGAGTACAAATGAAACAGGTTTATTTCTAGAGGTTTTTTTCATGGTTTTTTTTGTTGCTTTTTGCTTTTTTCCTTCTTTCTTTCCTTTTTTTTTTTTTTGTTTTTTTGTTTGTTTGTTTAATAAACGGAGGGGTTGTTCGAGAATAACAGTCCGCGCATTCTCTATATATACCTCCCTGTACCCGTATATGGTAATGTGTGTATCGCGTAGGTAGAGAGAGAGAGAGAGAGAGAGAGAGAGAAAAGGAAACGAATCAACGAGCATCCAAGTTGACAAAAGTTCTAATTACGCATAGATCCCGCTGGACGTAAATTTTTATATTGATAAACAGTTGTACGTGTAGGTATACGTATCAACGGATATAATTATTACAGGTATAATACATATATAATGTATTTAACGTGTACCTACTGATTGAAATGTGAGCTATGTGTGTAAAGTGTTCAAATATATAGGTACGAATTCGAAATTCGAAATTGAATAATTAAAAATATATATACACGCATACTGCCGGTGATGCCAAACACCGCGTTTGTTTGATTCATGATTATTAATAGGTGATTTTCGAAGACCCCAGATTGCATTGGTAGGTGGGTATGCGTTGAGTATTGGGTCAGGTCGGTTTCATTATTACGTGGACGTCAGTGAATTCAGAGCTCGCGGCGTTATGTAATTTTATAGTTTCCTTGACTCTTATCCCAATCCTTTTTCTTTTCTCGGTTTTCTTTTCTTCTCTCCGCGTCAATGCTGACAGCTCCCTCTCCACTCTCCGCGATACGTGTATATGTATCTATCTTTTATATGGACGCTCAAATAGAACCAACATTCTACCCACCTACCCATGACATCGCACGGTGACGATGGTGGCGATGGCTGCTCGTTTCATTTCATCATTTTTCATACCGTACAATACTATATACTATACTATACTATACTATACTATACCGCAAGCAAAACACATCCGGGGCTAAATATTTTCTTATTCACTTGCGTTTGCCCCCGTTGTATATTTTTGCTTGAGCAACATTATGTCCCCGATGAGTAAAGCCACGATAATGGAATTTTAATACCGTGGCTGTCTACCCACTCGCGTACAGTATAGCACTGTACCTAGTATCTATAGAGCTGCGTATTTTTCTAATCGAACCAGAAATGAAATCGATATACACTTAGAACCGTCCCATTCATTACGCTGACACGGGCTATATACCTCTGTATAGAGATAAATGAAATATTAGAATAGTGTGGGCGCTTCGCGCACCCCAAATCAACAATATTTTTATTCAGGTGCATAAAATTACTCAACAATCTATCGGCCCTCTCAGTTTCGTGTGGGAATTGAAATTTTGTATACCTAATCTCACCGTTTCGCTGAAATATCTCGCGTGTGTGTAGGCCTAGGAAATTTTCCGTACATGCGAGATCTTTCATGATTTCAAGCTCGACCTGAAACAGAAGGCAGACAGAGGTTTTGCCATCCGAATATTACCTCGTAAGATCCTTCTTCCGATTCCCCTCGAATCCAAATGTTACTCACAAATTTATCCTGGAATTCTTACGAACATGAATTTACACACGAAGTCTGTAATTTTTGTTTGTCCGCTCATGCGTAGTGACTAATTACTAATCTAATTTATTTTTGATCTTTACGAAAAAGAAGCGGGAACATTGCCCGTTAATGACTATACGAATTTATTACTTCTATCAGTTCTTGTCCCCTCGGTACACTCCCTCCCTCGCTCGCTTCGCGTTATTTTCGCGCCCAGAGATTTTAATAATGTGTCCAAACTTGGGGTAATTTCGTTGAGCAAGGGTTAATACAGCGACGTCCCGCGTCCGTGTAATGCAGTTGAAACAGAGAAAAGGGAATCTTTCAATTTTCTGATTAACCATCACTATCGTTATCATTATTATTATTATTATTATTATTTTCCACTATAACTTCATCACAGCATTTATTGCGGGGAATATTTTTTTGGAATTCCCTCGGAGCTACGTGTAAGAATTCATCATCCGCATATCTACATACATTGATATCTAATTTCTTTCCTATTTTTGTTTGTTCCAGGTAAGAGATGTAACAACTCCTGTCACAGTACCTGTTCGGATGACCGAAAACGTAAGATAATGTCGAATACTCGTAAAATCTGATTCGTTATTCAGGACTTGAATTCTATTATTCAGAACGTTGAAGTGTACCTACTATACAGATTCGTTTATAATCGATGGATTTCTTTCCATCTTTCTATAGCCTACTGCAATTGTACTTCGAGTGATATTGCCCCGAGGAGCAACTGTTTATCGGTTTTCCTTGATCTAAATCAGAAAATTTAGACAAAAAATCCGTTCTCCTGACTGTTCGATATTTCAAATTTTTATAAAGAATCTTTCCGCTACTCTGATTCGTCTGCGGTAGAGACCGCAGGTATGCATACGTGGGAGAGTGAGGCTGACTTGGATCGAGAAAGCAGGCCCTCAGCCGTAATCCAACTTACTTTGGCAGCTCTTCTTTTGCATTCATTTGATTTATTCGCGGGGTTTTCGAAGGAATTCCCCCGCATCCTTGAGTAAATTTCAAATCGTCGCCGTTGCGACTCCCCGAAAGTATAATTTCGAGTTTTCCTAAGTTTTCGATAGCCACCACCGTCGTCCATAAATCCTTTATCTTATATTCGAATCGTTCGTTGAAACGACAGCGGTTTATATACGTAACGCACACAATGTTTCACAATCAGTTGATACTAGAAATCACATATATACGCAATTTGCGATCGTTTTTCAAGTTCCCCCTTTCCTCGGTTTTTCGTTCTTTTTTCTCATCTACAGTTTTTGGCCCTCGTTATATACGTCCGCGCATTGTTTCGTCGTTACAGTTGTTTATTTTTCATGCCCAACCTCGTTCGGTGGGAGTAAAACTTGATTCATTTATCACTATCCATTACCCTCAACCCTTGGATGTCGGGTACAAAAGTGTCCCTGTTTTCCTACCCCCTCGAGGGGAAAAAGCAGTTTCGTTTTATATCACTGGCTATAATCGTTCGGGGCGTCTGCACTATGCCAACTAAGTCCGCCCTCGTACTGCTATACTCTTTTAGCTCTTTCGACCTGTGCGGACACAATATTATCGCGGTGTTTCGCTATCTCACATTTCTTCGTTATCCTGGGTATTCTCGTACCATCCGCTTTAAAAGGAGTCCGAAATCAAAATGACAGGGAAAATGCAAGCATAGAAATACTTGCTGACGAAGTTAGAAGAAGAGAGAAAGAAAGAACGTAAACGAAAAATAGAATCTTCAGGTGAACGCGGGAGCTATCGTGCCTTCAGAAAATCGTGATCGAGCAATATATCACGCGTCATTTTGGTAAAGCAATCTGCTACCACGGTGTCACATGTAGCTTGATATTTGAGTCGAAAGTTTTTGCCCCTTTTTCTTCTTATACGTCAGAACTTTATTTGCCAGAAGAACTGACTTCGGTGTTGTATATAACTTGAACATAAAGTCGATAAAAATTGACAATTTTATCTCAGGTTCAAGATACCTGTCGAGTGATTCGAGTCTCTAAATTTTCCTAATTCTATCTCCGCCTAATACAAACGCTTTCTATTCATGTTCCACTTTTGCTGACTTATCTTTACCATTTTTCATCATACGACGAATTATATCTGTTTTCTTCTTGTGCTCCCGCCCTCGCAATGATTCAGGCGGATCGTGTTGGCATATCGAACGAGGGTCTTCATAAACGGGCTGTTATCTCGCGTATCTCTCTATTATATGCGGTCCTTCTTTTTGTCCCGATCCTCGTGATATGAAAAGATTCGAACAGAAAACGGGGGATGAAGCGTGTCCACGGTCATCTCTCGGGAACATTAATTTTCTAGATGAAAAAATGAGGAAGCCGCTTAAATAAACAGATAAGATCAAAAGACTCGCGGTGAATGCAAACGTCGTTTCAATCGAGTCTGCGGGCTGACAGCTGCTGCAGTCTCAATAGAAACGACATCGGTTAGGATGAAATCGGCAAGTCCAGTTGTCATTTCATCAAAGAGGATAACCGGGAAGAAATATGAAAAGAAAATTTCACAACAAATGCACAAGCCTCCGCCTTTCATTGCAACATCAAACTATCGATGATTAACTACCCCATTCGCTTCTATCCTTGATTAATTTATTAATTTTCATACATCAACCCCACCTCCGCCGTGCTACTTTATCAACGGTTACACATTATGCATACTACCCTGTATATCTATAATATTACTTGAACGTTCACTCGTCCGGCTCTACATCTGGATCTACGTAGGCGTATATATGTGGTATACATATAACTATAACTACAACTACGCGCGTAACTAACGAGCATTCATCGTTCGAATACTCACGAGGCTGCAGTTCCAAACATTAGCAATTAATTCAAACTGTATGTAGAGAGATGCATGTACACGACGATCGATCCACAGTCACGGGATTCGATTTGCTATCAGTACGACCAACCAGCCCGCTCAACCCGCTCAGCCGCCTAACCAACCTTCTATTTTCTACCCTCGGGGGGCATCCTGCGGATGAAAATGTTGGTGTATGCGCTATATGTGCTACACTACATTCTATGCGCGTACAACAGTACGCGACACGTATCGCGCCGCGTATACGTACGCAATGTGCATACGTATACGTATCTCTACACGGATACTGCAATGTCGACACGACAAGGATATCTGCGTGCAGGATGTGACGTCCGCGTCGCGTCGGGGCGCCTATCATAACAAATGACTGCGGAGTATGACCGCGCGCCTCTGACGCAGAGAATTGGGATCTAACTATATTCTGTTATATCTACCTACGTGGGGATACTTGATATACAGAAGCAGACCCCCTGCCGGACATTTTCTTTGCCATATAAAGGTATATCGAAGAGAAAAGAGATTGACGAATACTCGACCTTGCTCACAGAAGAGCGTGATCCACGTATGTACCATAATGGAGGAAAAAATATCTTCCCCCAATTTCATCCTGCTTTCAATCCACGACGAGCAAAAGACACGGCAAACTGAACGAAGATACCAATTTCTGTATGAAATTTCGGAAAAACGCGTAAAGATAGATTTTCAATAACCGGTAATTGAGGCTTCGCCATTATTATTATTATTGTCATGTTCAGATAGGAGAACATTTGTGCTTCTTTCGAGTCATGATATAGGTCACTGTTCGCCTCGTCCATACCGTTGAAGAGGTGAACTTGGAGAAGTATAGGAAGAGAAGTGACACCCTCGCAAGCACCGAGGGGAGAACTTTGAGGCACATGGATGAGATGGTCCAGTTCGTTCCGGAGACGTGTCTCCAGTCCGAGATAGCTACCGTTCAGGCATAATCGTAACATTCTATAATACGTGCCTGGCACACTTCCGCCTGCTCGTCCTGGAGGAAAACCACCGGGAGAAGGGATCCTCTTTTCCATCCCATACTATCTAGCTCTTTCGTAGAGTCGTTTACCACCCACGCAAACCTGGAACGTGAGGATGAAATTCGAACAATCATTTACGCTATCCACGAACTATATTCGCGAGCGAATGCCCGTTCCGGACATTCGCATTCACTCTCCCTTGCTCCGCATGACCGTTCCTTTGATATTTTTACTTCCGAAGAATGATTTTCCAGTCGAAGCGTGATAAAAATTTCCATTTTTTTTCTTGTCAAATGTTTTCTGGTCACCAATCGTTATACTCGCCGCCCTCGTCTCTCTCTCTTTCTTTTTTTTATCTTCTTCCGCTTCGTCTTGCTTCTTCTTTGCTTCGGAGATCCGGATTCAACATTCACAAATGTTATACGGTCGTTTTTAATCGGGCCGGTGTCTCATCAGCAGGCATATTTTTTAAGCGTACGTATAGCTCGTCGAGTGTATAGATTTGAATTGATGAAATATATACGTATGTATGTATAGGTATATTTTTGGGATGTAAGAGTTACGCAAATATCCCTATGGACGAGCGAGTCGAACGTCACGTCCTTTTCCTCGAGGGGAAGTTTTTTATTTTCCTCCTTTCCCCTTTTTTTTCAAATTTTCTTGCTGAAATCACATGAAAACAAGTGTCGTATTGTGGAGTAAGATATAAGCTCAATTATTGGTGAAAATCTTGGGATGAGATCGCATACGGCTTCGTCCGTCGCAGATTGCGTCGCGTTTAAAAATTCAAAAAATATACGGATCTACAACATATTCCCGTTAAATTTCAATGAAATTCGAAAAATTGTTTTACCCGAACCTTGAATTAGTTCCTATTATTACGAGCAAACATGCACATCCGCCGCGCCCATGTGTACGTACATTATACGTGTGCGCACACCAATGTATCTCGCGCTGCGGTCTCGTCGTTAACTGACACATGTCTCACTACTTTAGCCACATGCGATGATAGGGATTAACACACGACGTCAGGTAGGACAGGGCGCGGGGATTAGGCAGACGAAAACGAGGGAAGAGGAGCAAGGACGCTTCTAGCCGGTTCGGAACTTGGTGCAAGCTCACGTATACATACCTATAAATTCAGGTGTTGTAACCTGTGGAGGCAAAATTATAGCTTGTAATTATTTCGAGGTGAAAAATATTGGAATTTGCGATGAAAGTATGTGAGTAGCTCTTCGGGCCGAACTGTACATTCGGAATGCTCTAACTTTGAAGGAAATATCATATTAATTATCATTGAAAGACGGCTTTCATCCGGCAGAAGTAAAGTTTTGGCATTGTCAGTTGATTATTTAACGACTCCGAGAGATCTGCAATTTGTTACGAGGGTTCTAGGGTATCGTTTCGCTCATACTCTCCTGCATGGAATTTCAATATCTCTAAACAAGAGATACCCGCTGATTTATTTCGGCGATAAAGTTCTTCAGGTTGTGTCTGCAGGAGGCGGAATGATTTTTCGTAATCTACAATCTAGAAAAGCCGTGAGTATAGCCGAAGAAGAGGAGAGTTTGGTAGGTAGATGGATGGATGGGGTTGGTTGGTGGGGGACGAAGGTAGGTAGGTAGGTACGAGCCGGGAAATGGAAGGTTGCCGACATGGCGGATAAATTTCCTGAACAGGAGATTACTCCAATAGCAGTTCCATTGTTCCCGTTGTTATTGATAACTTCACTCCACTTCACTCCACTTCACTTGACTAAACCAAACCATCGCACGGTATATCCTATCCAATCTGACGGCATCGCATCGCATCGCATCGCACAGCTTTCACGTTCCTCGAGGCGAGCAGCGGGTATAATAACTTGCTAGAATTGCAGTTTTCGGTTTTTTCGATCTATATATGTATTTATCTCAATCTACTGCTATTACACGCCCTTGTAGGTGGATCGGAAGTGATCCATACATTCCAACATCTCAAGAGATTTGACAAATGTACAATTTTCTTACAAGGTATTCTTATAGCGGCTAAAACTTAATCACTGTGTTTAGTTCATATCGATCGGTGATGCGCCGGTTCATCGACCGTTATATATCACATCCATCGTGTCTTCTGTGCGAGGCTATTCGTTCGCCTAATGGACACGGTTTAGTCAATTCTACCCTTCGACCGTTGGTACATCTCCTTGTGCAAAGGACAATGACGAGGTTTGTTCAAGTGTCGTCTTTCATCACATCTCGTCAGCTTATCTCTAGAGACATTCCTATAAAGTATGTATTCTCAGGCCCACCAACAATTGAACATGTCAACCTGGATCACCACCGAACTTATTTGGGAATTGTCGAAGTGACGGAAAAACGAAAGAAATTGCTATCTTCCTATCAATCATTGTTAATATAGGAGCGGTGGGGGGAGGGGGGGGGGGCGGAAACCTTGCTAATTGATTTAAAAAAAAATACACAAAATTTTCTAAGAAGTTTAAATTTTCTTATTGATTTATTCGAACTGCTCGAACCTCATGCTATGAGTAAATGTTGGCAGGTACATTGTTTTTGCTAGTTTGTCCTCGATCGGCTTTATGGATGCAGTTCAGCGAGCATTTGGTCGTGTGAAAAGATGGAGTTTTCGCTGTATCAGCGAAAAGGTATGTTCTTGATAGACAAACGCCTGTCCACCACTCAACTCGACTCAACTCAACTCAACCGGAGCCAAAGTAGACGCAGTCTGGAAAGCCGTGAAACTCTCTCTCTCTCTCTCTCTCTCTTTTCTCTTCTCTTCGCTTCTCTCCCACATTCTGTCTCAAATTGAATATTGGCAGGCAAGGCAAGGCAAGGCAAGCCAAGGCAAGGTGAGGCGAGGCGATTGCGATCGAACGAACGAGAGGCACTCCGTCTTCCGAGGTTCGGTGGGACTAGAATTGAGGGTGGCACAGTGGTGTTATACGCGCGAAAAAGAACCCCTTGCTCCATACTCTGCCAAAGATTCGTTTGATCCTTTCGAAAAAGTTGGGCATCGTCAGGACTCGAATCCAGACCTATGTAGGCTTTTTTCGTGGCAGGTTAAAAGTGTGCAGAATCGGAAGTGTGCTCTTTTCGCTTTGGCGTTACGAAGTATTTCATTTCGGAGTAGATACAACCCCACCTGCTTCATACTCGCGGTTAACTCTTGACGCATTAATATGATGATTATGATGATTCGTCGTCGATCGCGTTTATTACGCGTTCAAATACAAAGCGGTTGGGCAGACTCGCGGGTGGAAGAAAATTGATAAAAAGTTCATTATTAGATGTATTTTTGGTTTTTTTGTCTATCAGAGAGAAAGAGGAAAAATTTAATCGATGGTCGT
Source organism: Phymatocera aterrima (assembly GCA_963170745.1). Lineage (NCBI taxonomy): Eukaryota > Metazoa > Arthropoda > Insecta > Hymenoptera > Tenthredinidae > Phymatocera > Phymatocera aterrima. The sequence goes on from OY720668.1 coordinate 1,836,942, forward strand.
TAATTTTTTGCAGCTTTTTTACGTGGAGCTATGAGAATTAGCGTTAACGTCGCCGCGTTGTACTTTGTTGCCGATTGTTTTAGATTTTCGAAATATCTTCAGTTTCGTGTTCTAACTTCCAAAGCTTGACACTTCGGTTCCTAATGATCGCGCAAGAAATTACTCGAGGCTTTTTATTCGCGATATTTAAAGGATGATCATGCATCTTAATTGGACCTGTAACAATCGCAGAGTTTATAACACGCATTGAATATTTTCAACCCTTATATTTCAGCTCCTCCCTTACCGAACTCAATTAGCTTGATTACCAGCCACCCTTGTATACCAGTTATTTGCACGCGTTACGGTCAAACGGTATTGTTTTATATTCTAACGTTGAGGAAATTTCGGCAATTTTTTACCATTCGACAAATGCGCAGACGTTTAATGGCCGCAATTTGAATCTGAAACACATTTGAAAAACTTTTTATAACCAACGAACTCAAGCCACCCTCCGACCGTGAGTTGGAAATGTATCCAACTATCATTCGTGGTTTTTTACATATTCATCGCTCTTTTTTACATTCCAGTCGAAGTATCGTATTTTTGAAAATTTCTTCTTTCTACAAATCGATTGAGTATTCGCAAAGGCGCATTATAGCGAGTATTAACTTTGATTTCAACCCGGTGATATATGAGACTGCATTTATTCTGAGGAGGTAATTTCACGCTTGAAATGCGCTCTATCTTCAAAGAATTCTAATTACTTGTTAGTTTCATAAAGCCTAGAATTCTAATTACACTGTTTTAATCACGCGTTGCGGTGTACCTGCGCCCTGCACCTTGCAGCTCGCACGCTACTGCCTCTTCCTTTCGAACAATATGTCTTATGCACGAAATGATCAAATTCTACAGTCAATAGCTTGGAGTTCGTATTTGCGCGGAGACAATAATTAGAGAAGCTATTACCTAATTACCCTCAGAAATTCATATTACACGAACACATGTCACTCAGGATTTAAAATTTGTCACCCACATTCTGTCGTATTTTTTGTCGAGAAAAGACCCCCCCCCCCCCCCCCTCCGAAAAACAAAATGAAATGGGCAACACAGTTTTATTCAAATATTTCATTTGCCTCGACTACATTTTTTGGGCTTCAAACGTCTGGCTCTCGTTCTATCTATTCTCACTCGCGTCTTTGTATCGATTTTCCCCAGCTGTAAATTTTCAAGCTCCAACAATATACTCAAACATACCTGTATCATGGAGGGCGAAAAGGGACGTGAGTGGTCGATTGTTAAGAGATGAGTGGTCCTAGTCGTAACAAACAGTCGCTCTTATCCATCCGCCGCCCAAAGTGTGAGTGATCCACACCTCGACGAACAACTGCATTTTTATTAACCCTCTCCCCCCCTCCCCCCGCAGTACACAGACTCTCGGAGAATCGCTCATGACTCTCTCTGCGTAGACTCTGACCTGAATTAATTCCGGGCTTTTTTTTTTTTTTTTTTTTTTTTTTTGTATTTTGCCCGTGTTTTTCGCCCTGTTATATTTTCTAGAGCTATCGAAACGTAAAGGCGGGTGGTAGATGATTACAAGTTAGATACGTGTCAGATACCATGAGCGGAAATCATCCGCTAATAGAAATGCCTTCGCGAAAAGATTTTCAGTTTAAGAACAAAATGTGTAATTCCACGATAATTTGTTTTAACTAGTCTGCCTCTGGCGTCAGACAGCTTATGATATCTACGTGACTACAGATAATTTACGGGTACGTCTTTATAACATAATATCGGTATAAAATTAAAGCTCGAATATTTCGCGGAAGAGAAAGTTACACAAGGTACTGTGATGAGACGACTTTTCATCCTCGAGGCTATATTTTGATTCAAATTTCATTGACTTTGAAGTTTGCCTGGAAGGAAATATAATTACGATATTTCGGAGATGAAGTTGTTGGGAGATTTGAGGTGAGGTACTCGCAGGTACCTATACTCGTATATTTTGAAAGAATAGAGAGCTAGTCTAGACTCCAGACTACTTCGGCCCATCGAACTTTTGTTCAACGGCATTTAACCTCCGGCTATATTATTCTGTATCTATGATTATACATCGTGGCATGATAATTCTAGATATCTGTGTATACATACATAGGTATAATCGATCGGTTGGCTTGAATGTAATTGCATTATGGAAGTATAAGCGTCTTGTCATCCTTGACGTTGGCGTCGGACGTCGTCGCGGGGATTTCCAAAATGGCGAAGAAAACAATCAAGATTTCTCATCAACGAAAAATTTCAGCGGATAATAATTCTCCTGATTTTGTCGCGTCAACGTTATGGACTTCATAAGGCCTCATTAATACGAGTACGTACCTCCGGTCACTCACTCAGCGGAAAACGAAGAAGAGGAAATCATTTTTGCCCGCGTAACCCCAATTACGATTTCACGTATAAATTATGTATAAATTATGCGACCTCTTCAACTCCATCCAGTCGTCACAATTCGAGCTTGAAATTAAATTTTTTTCCAAATTTCATTCCTTAACCAGGAGAAGTAATTTTTCAATTATTTTACGTTAAATTGGTTAAATCTCCGATGTATGTAGGTATATGCATGCATTCACGTACGTACATGAACAAATTTCATAGTTCCGGAAGAAATCTTACTGAATATGGGGTATGTATAAATTTGATGGTCCAGAGGTGAAATTTTCCGTCCGCGTTATATCTCACCACACAAAATAAATAATCCACTACTGGGGATGTTTGAACTCGATAAGAAATTCGCAATGCATCCGAGCTTGAGGTCGTGTGGTAGGTAGTTTCCTATCTAGGGAATGAAAACTTCTCAGACTTTTTACGGAAAACCCTTTACGCCATGCTCCGCCTTTGGAGGCATTTCATTGTGCATTTCTAGGCAGGTATTGGATGTAGCTATTTTGTTATTGATTCCTTCCTTTGCCTCTCTCCCTTTTCGATACGCCTTTATTACGGTATGATAACGTTTTCGCGGAGGGATGAAAGTCAATGGGATAAAGAAATTATATTCCACATTGACAACGAAACTGCAGTAGCTACTCCGTAAGGTTCTAGTAGGGTCGAATAGGTGCGGTTTTTTTCTAATCGATGGGTTAAGTTATTCGGGAATTTGGCATTTTATAAATTGTCGAAAGTTTTCACTTTACGCTGAGCGAAATTTTAGCTCGACGTAGCTTATATTTATCGCCAATGCTAATGCGCCCCCCGCAGTGCTCTACGTGCCTTCCAGCGCTCGTCGGCGTGTGGCTTTTGTAAAAGTTTATTCCAACTTCCTGCATTGCTCAGACTTCTGCAGTTTACTCCGTTTCGAAATTACTTTGCCTTTTTAAGTTTATGCTACTGACCACAATCTCAGCCACAAAGTCTAGCTAGTTCATAGTACCGACAACTTGCAGGGAGCAGTGATCTCCTCGAAATAAAATAGGCATCCGACAGCAATGAATAGAAACGTAAAGAAACGAAAAGAAACGAAAAGAAACGGATAAACGAAACGGAGAGACGCGGTTAATCGGCTTCTCATCCCCTGAACAGCCGTTTCTGCAAAATCGGTGTGGTAATCGAATGAATATCGTTGAGACCGGAAACGAAAATTGAAATTCGAATTCAAATTCAAATTCAAATCGACCGTAAATTCTGATCGGTCATACCCAACGGTCACTCCGCGCCACGGGCTTAGCCCGAAATTCCCTGGCATTCGTTTTTACGGTACATCAGCAAAAACTAGGAGGCGAGTGCCTGCACGCGGCGACGAAGGGCGACGTGGTACAATGGTTTGACATATCGCCCTGTCATCGCCATCGCCTTGGTCCCCCGGCTCTCCGGCCCCAACGGACCGTCCTCCTACCCTGGTCCAGTCTTGTCTGGCCTTGTCGGCAAAGTCGTTTTACGGTGGTGCGAGCGTCGTTTTACTAACTTATCAACTTTTCTCACCTTTCGAAAGTCGACCTACCCCTGAACCCCGTTACTTTGCTTTTGGCAAAGTATTTCCAGTATTGGTTTTCTGTTTTTTCCCCCTTCATTCGTTACTTTGTCGCTATCTATGGTCATCGTCGTTACCTCAATGGTTGCCGGTTTTTCAACGAATATTGTCAATGATCACGTAAAATTTATTGAACAAATTTTATCCCCCATTTTTCCAATGAATTATTTGAACACCGATTCGAGTCTATTTAATACAAGATTGCTTGCAGACTTTGCCCTCTTCGTATAACCTTTTAATCCTGACCCTCGAGGTTCGCCTAGACGATATCTCTTGCGTTAACCTTCTCCTTCTCCAGTCTACACGATCCCCGGAACCCCACCCCCGTACCTGCCCACTAGCGTGTTTCTCTCTCCACTAAATTTGATCAGGAATTTTACGAATGGGGACATAAAAATGTGGGGAAAAATATTGTGTTTGGAAAAATCGCGGTGTAGGCTTTAATTGGGGGTTTTTTTTTTTTTTCTCTTAACTTTCTTCCATTCTCTTGCCCTTTTCTTGTGAAATTCCAGAGCCCGGTTGTAGGTCGAATACATCGCAATTGGAAACCATTAAAAGGGTCCATTAGAAAGGAATAGTTAGAAAAGGTTTAATGGCGTGTGAGAAAACAGCTGCCGGGTGAGACCCTTCTCATCTTACTCCTTTTCACCTTTTTTTTCTCCGTTTTCTCCTCTTTCCTCTTTTTCATCTCTCTATTTTATCTCTTTTGGGTTATCTGCTATTACTTGTCAACCCATGTAGGCCATTTTTATTACGCACGGGAATTAGGGCTGCCTCTTCTTGTTTATTCGGTGAACTGAATCGGACGAAATCATTCGACCGGAATAAGTACATCGCGGGTCGTCCCGAAGGGCATTCGATTCATCGAAAAAGCTTTACCAAGCATGTTTGCGCGATGCGGGGACTCGTCATTTATCTTCAAAATGACCATCTATCTTAATTTATCGCAGATTTCATAATATCTCACGTCATTTTTCGCGAAATCTGAATTTCCGCTTCTCAATCTGCTACGAAATTCTATCGTAGTTCAAAATTGATGCAACCCGTGAGCGCTCGCGAAGAAAAACGAACCGGCTTTTCGATATTCCGCAGACCTTGCCGGCTATATTCGTTTCGTTCTTACTTACGGGGTTTCCTGTGTTTTTCTTCCAATTCCCAGTTCGATTTCACGCGACCTGAGCCAGCTTAAAACTTCCGAGATATTCTTCTCTCTATCTCTTCCATCTTGCGTGATAATTGGCACGTCTTTTCGAAAGATATATTTATCCGATTCTGATTTAGGTACGAGGGGACTCGAGATCAATACACACACACGCGCGCGCACATATATATATATATATTTATTATATTTCTCTAATAACTTTCTTTCGGAATCTCTGAAATTTCTTTCATATTACTTTCAGCTGCAGCTTATATCCTTCAGGGAGGGGGCCTTCCCTAACGTACAGACATACATTTTATAGAAATTGTTCTCTCTGTGCGGTTAGCAAATATTGAAGAGTCACGGTGTTGATCCTACGTCACGGGAAATCACACTCTCGGGATTTCAGATCGAAAATGGCTTTTTCGCAAAAAGAAAAAGGCGGGAACAGCTAAGTCTTATCATTAGGTACACTCTTCATGGTTCAAACTTTGAGCTAAACTTATAAATGGGTTTAATAATGAAAATAATATAATTCGAGGGCGTATTAGTATGCGGAAGGTAAACCTTGATCGATGGGTATCGATAGTTTACTTTTCTTCGCTGTGTAGGTCAAATCGTTCGTGTTGATGAAGTCGTAGCCGTTATTTTCTAACCAATTAAGAACGTGTTTTGTACCAGCGTCTGGAGCTCTGCGAAAGATCGTAGAGGTAGATGGAGGAGCAGAAGTAGAAGCAGAAGTAGAGGTAGGTACCAGAATGGAATTCAGTCTTATTAACGCGCGTTTCATATTCATGACTAGACAAGTGCCATTAGCGAGTCGATTTCGGCCACGCGGAAAATCATCCGAGTTGAAACTCTCGTCTTGCCCCCTTCTCACTCTCCAACTCTCTCCCTCTCTCCCGCTCTCTATATTTCCCTTTCTATTTTCCTTAGTTGCCTAGAATGCCGGAGCCATCGGTAAAGGCTCTGGGAGATAGTTTGCTATTGAGAGATTTCGTTGAATCCCGGCGGAGCGGAGGAGAAGCCAAATAAACAAGAGATCGGAAGTTGAGATCAGAATTCAAATTAACGCGAAGTGTACATAGTGCAGTACGTTCATATGCACGTCTATTATTGTAGTTATTATCATAATTATGCATGCACCTATTTGTCCTCGTAAAAGCCAGTGCAGGGGATACGATCTAACGAGGAACGGAACCACCCCGTCAGTTTCTATAATTAACTGGCTGTAAAATAATATTGCCAAAGCTTCGTCGAATACAATTGCGAACGAGATTGTGAACTAGTTGGAAATTTCTACGATTGAAAATCATTTTCAACGGTATTTAGCGCCGATTGATATAGCTGTATGTGTATGCCGAATGATTGAGAGACACATCGATGCAGGTCAATGCTCAACCGATATCCAACTGCCAGGATGCCTTGTTGGCGATCGGTAGTCCACATAGGCAAAATTAAATTTATACTCTGAAAATGGTTCATCGTCATTCGTTGCTTGTTCATTGGTTCGATTTTTTATCCTGCGGGATATGTGCCTGTATGACTTTTGTCTTCTCCTTTCTGTAATCAAAATCAGTAACCCCGCGCCGCGCCGCCCAGACGAAATTTCTCGATGGAGAAACTTTCCGTCCATTGTCGTTTTTCTCTCTTCGCTTCTCATATACGTTCGCTTTTTGGGAATGACGCAAATCGATGCGCGGACAACAACGATGCACGAGAAAAGGAAGAAGAAGAAGAAGAAGAAGAAAAAAAAAACCTCATTGATATACAGAAACTGAGATTAGGTAGAGGTAGAGGTGGATTAACTTTGAAAGTGGGCAACAACTTCGAGATGTGGAACAAACTCCTTTATTTATTACCGTATCAGACTGTTTCGGTGTGCAACGTGAACTTACTATACTATATTATACTATACCATACTATACGGGGCCGGAGAACTTTGCTTTGCTTTGCTCTCCTTTGCTTTGTAGAGGTTCGGTAGAACGAGCTTTTCGAAACTTTTCAAATCCCTCCGCGACGGAAGATTTTGCAACTTCATTAACGACGGAGAGATGTTATTTTTTAGGGGTTGTTAATTTTTTTTCTTCTTCCCTTGACCGCGTGCCAAATATATCCTGAACATGGAGATTTGAAATTGTTCGTATGAGCGACGAAATTTTCACCGACAAATCGACAGGGAAAAATGAAACCGAACTTACAGCGGTATTATATCGATAGGAAATACAATTCGATCGTAGAATAGGTCAAACAATTTACTCAATCGTGGGTGATTCTTCGGGCCTATGGAGAAAAGAATGATGTGATTTGGTAGCCTAAGTGCAAGACCAGGCGAATTTTCGCTTTCGTGTAAATACTGGGGCTGTTCGATCAATTGAAATTTTCGACAAATTGTGCTTCCGATTATTCGATCGGTGGTAAAACTCCGGTGGAATATACATAGCTGGTATTTGCGGTATATATTTATAAATTCATCGAACACAGCCTTGTGAAATAACAAATCGTGAAAGGTGCTTGCCGGATAAAAGGTAAAACGTGAAGCTTCGCTAATTTACCTTTCGTCCAATCGAACGAGATAATTTTAAGGCGGGAGTAATTTTGAAATGGAATTAGTAAGATGAACAGCCGTCAGACTGCTACCACGCGCTTCGAACGTTAGGCTAGAATTACAATGCCAGATTTCGGCAATCGGCAATAAAGGTCCTCTTTGAGTCCTCGCAGAACTAACTCTCTCTCTCTCTCTCTCTCTCTCTCTCTCTCTTCGGTCTTCCTCCTCGTCCTCCACCTCCTCGTCCTTCTCCTATTCACCCCCCGGGGGAACTCAATTAATCTACATACAGATACGCGGGACTGTTTAAATTAAACGTATGCAAGCTAGGAGATGTTTGCTTCGAGTGTTCAAGATGGATAGTTACTTTTCTTCTCTTATCGTCTCTCATCACCATTATTTACTCAACTTTACTCCACCTCGCTCTACTTCATTTTATATTCCTCTTCATATTGATGGTCGTCCGCGCGCCGCACAAGCTCTGATGCATCTGTCTGCACTGGATGCGGTACACGCTAACAGTATAGTACAGCTATGAGACTTGAGAGAATCGGGAAAGTTGTCGTGGGCTCGCTAGCTGCTTCTTCCACCTAGTTTACTAAAAATAGGCAAAGAATATATATACTCGGGATACTCAATCACATTAAAAAGTTTCAAGAAAACCTGCAATCTCATATAATATTCAGTATTAATCCTGCAGCAAACTCCAGACTTGCGCGTACCCATATACGCTGCGTTGGTTGCACGACATACCCACGCTAACTTTCAGCATCTCTCTTCTCGGTTTGCTGTTGTTTTCTCATTATTTCTTTATCTCTGCCAGGACTTGTAGGTAATCCCTCGAGTAAAATTTCTCGGCGGTTCGAAGAGAACCATGAGCAAGGAATGAAATCGTGAGAATGGAAATACAGTCGGAAAATAAATACTGTGATTTTTTTCACACGCAATCAAAAAAAAAATGTTATTTTGCCACTCGAACGCCCCTGCGGAACCTCGCCTACGAGGCTCAATTCAATCCGGTTAAAAACTGTTACTCGATCAAGTGCACCGGCGAACCAGAGTGCGAGAGAGTAGTCGCTTGTCCGAATCGGTTAAGGGAAAGTTTTCAAAGTTTGCCCGACTGCAGCTGCCCGGAAGCACTTTTTCTCATACTCTATGCTCACAGGTTTTCCTCTGGACCTGTTCATCCTACTGCTGCAATGCACGAGGAGGATGATTTTGTTTTTCGTTGAACGCCTTGGGAGGTTTACTGTACATCCATTTCCAGCGTTATCCCCATCGGCGCTCTAGTTCGCTAGAGGAATTGAATTATTTGTTGAGGTAAAGTTGGGCTGCCCCTCTTCCCTCCGTCGTTTCTCCACCACCCACCCGTGATACATGACGAACTTTTCCGGTAGCGTCAGCGGCGGTCACTCATAGTCATTGTAGAAACACCACTGGCTGCATATCCCCCCCCCCCCCCCCCCCCCCAATCGATCATACAAGCTCGTTTTATAAATCGTAGGACTATATAAGTTCTTCAAAAACCTTGTGTCAACTTGGCACACCCACTTTGCGTCCTTCTTGATCACAGTATGCACCTGGACACCCAATGTTATTTTTCCTTTCTTTCTCTCTTTTCGTTTTGGAATTCGTTTAAAATTTTTCTCCTCACGGATGCGAGTTGGAGACTTTTTCGAATTTGTGAGTAAGAACATTTCGAGATGAGTACTCAAGTGGATTACGTTTTGTTGGTAAAATTCCCAGAGGATGGAAGGTACATACGTTGTCTACTTTATGCCCTGCCTGATACCTTCTATACCTTTCCTGTTCACGAGAGCAAGAATATATTCCGTTTTAAAAAAAAATGTGCTAGAATTACCCCCTCTTCCCGCCCTCCGCTCCGAGCAGAGAGCTTCGCTATAAGCCTTACATCTAAGTTCGTTGTTGCGTGCACGGCGATGGCTGAAGTGCAAAGGGCAGGGAACTCCGAGAACTGAGGGCTCAAGCCCGAGGGTTCAAGATTGAGGGTGCAACCCTTACATTTTTACACCCGAGAAATCTGGGTGCATTTTACTGTGCCAGTAGATCCCAGTATACTTTGTGCAAGGAATGCTGTTGCACATCATTGATTGCGTTGCGTAACATGGCGTCATAATATTCCCCTATTTTTTGTCGTTTAACCCGAGCATCTTTGACCCTTGAAGAAAGCAGTACCTACATGGAAGAACATTTGGAGAAATTGATGAGCTTGATTTCCGGTGGAGAGATTTTTTGAAGAAATTCTGTAGAGTCGAGATTCATAAAAAAGACAATAAGGGGCTGGTTCAAGGGAAATAAGGAAAACGCTCGAGGGCTGAAGTTCGGATATTGAGGTTACGTTGTGGCATGTCCGAACAATAACAGCCAGACCGCATTCTGGATTAAAATGTTTCATTGAGATATGCCGCAAGGGATTTTGCGGGGATTGGTTGGAGTAAGGCAAATGTTTAGTACGAGTTTATTGAAAAATGAAACATAACATACACTTTGGCAGGTCAAGTACCTCGCAGTGAACCACCCCATAGTTTCCTCTCGTCCAGGCTTGGCTTTTTGTATATTTTATTGTGATTATTTTCTCCGATTTTCACAAATCTCTGTGACAGAGACAGAGGGAGTGGAAGGAAACAAGGCAACGAAAATCAAAGTCCTTGACATTCACGAGGTGAACCACCTCTGCAGGCTGTTTCACTTCTACTCATCCTCGACAAGATGCTCCGAGAGATTTTTCTCGGTGACACATATGGACAACAATCTACAGAGTGAGCTCAAAGGCTTCACCAAGTATAGATATATAACCGTGACATTTGGTATTGCGTGCTCGTGCGATCGTTTTAAAGTCATCAAAGGACGAATCTATAATCGAAACTCTTCATCATAGTTATTGTCAAGAGTTTGGACCGCTGCTTCCACTTACCATTAACCCTCTGCTTCACTCTCGCAAAATGATCGTGACCATCAGACTGACTCTAAGGTTCGGATTCAGACCTGTAGTCGTAATGAAAATGGCCAAGTCATTGATGATCAATGAAAAATGTCCGACGGAAGGATAATGGAGGTCGAGCGAGCTTCTGCTAGCACTGACCAAAAAATACCGAACCTCAAGTTCTCCTGGAAGAGGAACGTAGTGGGCAAGCGCCGTGTCAGTGCCAAGACCATCATCAACCCTCTCTCACCGCTCGAAGACCCTGGACAATCTGGAGCGATTCTTTAGGCAGAGAACAGCACGCCGGACGCCGAACGCCGGACGCCGGACTGTCCAGACAATCCTTCACTCTGTGGGGGTTATTTTTTAGAAGATTTGCCTATCTGGTTGGGCTGACCGTGGTACCCTACGTTCTTGGCCAGGTCCCCGCCCCAGAGTTACCCTCAATATGTTGGCTGTCGTGCGCAATGGTCCGCTAAATTCGCTGCCATTAGATTATTTCATCCCCGAAATATTGTGTTACCACTCTTGCGTACGAATTCCGTCTCCTCTCCCTTCTTCTCCTTATCCGTCTCCCTCTTCGTCCTCTTTTTTCTCTGTTGTTGGACAGAGTGATGGCCTGGCCTACGGAATGCGTGCACCACCAGCAACCGTCTCTAGCCTCTTTTCCTTCTCGAACACACTCTCAAAGAACGTAAGAGGAATTCTAACGGAGAGTGCTGGTGATTGATATGGTAAATATTTGCCAGCTGGAGACGGAAGGGCCGATCTTGAAAGGCACTCAGAAGTGATACGCGAAGCGCTAAGTGAATTAATCAGTTGGTTCGCCCGAGATACGATACCTTATACCGGCTCCCTCTAAAAATACACCCCTCTCCCGTCTCGTCTTAGAAGAAACTATGAGATTGAGGGTATGTTTAACTCAGGATCAATACCAATTATGAATCAAGTAGGATTCTCGACTTACGATTTCACCAATTCAATCAACTTTTATAATTTATATCGTTTCCGAACTCGAGGTACCGACCCCGAGCCCGAGTCCGAAGGCCGGCAAACCACGTTCATTATTTATCTTCAGGTCGCCATCGCACGAAGCGATTCTCTATGATTAATCATCCGAGTAGCGTTTTAACCTTGAATGAAAATTTGAAAGGTCTTCAACAAGTTTTTTGACTCTGTTAACCTTGAGATATATGAAACTTGAATAAAAATTACAAGACTCTTGTTCTCCTCGAGAACATACTACCTTGAAAACTTGACAGGGCAAGGGTGTCTTTTAGTCAGTGTAAGGGCAGCGAGACCAACAAGGCTCAGTTCCAGGCGGGTATTTCCTTCGATACTTTACTGACGGCGTCTCAAAATAACCGCGCGTCCCCACGACTATTGATTCAAGCCTGCGTGTGGGTGAGGGTTGAGGTTGCCGAGAGGTACAGGGGAGAAGAGAGAGAGAGAGAGAGGAGGAAAAAGGAAAGAGAACACAGGGCAGAGGAAAGTGGGGAGGGAGAGGCCGCGGGTAGAAAGGACTTGGGAGGAGAGAGATGTACCGAAGAACAACGTCGCGGATAGGGAAAAGAGGAAGATAGAATTTTAGACGGAATAGCGTGGGATGAACAGAGGGCATTTCATGTCCGAGTATCGGAGGACAGAGATGTCATCTTGATCGTATCCTTTGGGTGGAAGGAAGCTGAAATAGGGGTGGAGAAGGACAGAGGGAAAAAAAAGAGACAGGGAAAGATGTTTGGTTTGATGTTTGCGAAAATTGATTCGATACGATGTCCGTCGGCAGAAAGAGGAAGAAAAAGGAGAACTGGAGGAGGGGGGAAAAAAAATGAAAGGGTGATATTTTTCGTCAGAGGATTGCTTCTACCGTTCGCAGAAAATTTGCTTCCATTTCTTATTCCTTTTTACGGTTATCATTGAAATACGATCCGGGATATTCCTATTTCTCTTCCTATACCCACACGTTTTCTCATTACTTGTTCCTACTTTTCTGTTTTATATGTTATTTTTCACATTCCTCCAACCCCTGCTATACCAACTCCGTCTATCGAACAATATCTTAATCACGTTCTACGCATACTGCATACAGCCATGTAGTATGCAATGTTTTTATATAGGTGTATATAATCGTCGTCGATGTATCGACGATAAAAATTCTCTTCCGTCTCTATCCCTATATTATTGTGACTGTTGAAAAACTAAACCATATCTTTCCATATCTACGACTCGTTGAATTCCTTTTCCATACGCCTATAGCACATCCATCTCTAAGCGCTATTTCCCGTTGTGTAAAGACCCGGTGGACTTGATGAAAAACCGATTGGCCTCAAAGAGCCAGTAATTTGGCGCGCTGTAATAAAAGGCGGAGAGATGTTCTTCGGTGCGCGATAGGTATAATAATCAGTAGCTGCTGACCATAGGACGGTCGGCCGATGGCTAGCGTGAGAGCATGCATTATCATTATTGGTTGATACTACCTTCTAGCATGCAACTATCGTTCTACTATCTTCGGTATATTGGCAGTGTGTATTGTGACCGTCAACAAAGTGGAATAGCGCTTGGATTGTTATGTATATTGCGAGTTAATATCCACCCACCTACCTATACCTACATATACCTTCCTGGATACTCGGGACTACGAAAATATATCATATCGATTTCTACCCGGATACGGATCAGCTGAATTCGTATTCAAGCATCTTTGCCAACATAACTATCTAACTTCCTCTGTCGGGGTGACGAAAATTCGAAAATAAATATATATAGTTATACTCGTTTTTCAAAGACCATTAGGTATATGGGTATGTACTGATGTAACAAGCTCCGGAGCCGGTGGAGTCCAGCTGTGCATAATTCGAATATTTTAATATCATACGTTTGGTTAGGCGAGGGGGTATAGTCGTAATAAAATCGGGGGATGGTGAATATTGTATGCAGTCAAATGTCAAATAGTAGATAGTATATGGAAATCGCAGATGAAAATGATGCATCGTTGTTGGACAATTGTACAAAATGTAGGAATCGCATGGAATATGTATCGTTCGCGGGATTCTATGCGTTAAATAAGTTATAAGACAATGACAAAGGCGGGGGGTGTAGTGTATAATTAGTTAACAAAGCTGTTGTGAAATACACCGCGTGTACATACACGCACAATTGTTACGGGTACTTGGAGTGAAAATTTCTCACGGGATATTTTATCCAAATGATTCTCTCCGATTATAGGTAATGCTAGCTACTCGTAAAATTACGGTTGTTGCCGCTTGTTTTCGTGGTGATTTGAGCCTGTGAGACAGGTGGAACGAAAAGGGGGTTAGTGCGGTTGATTACCAGCCATGGGATCGTCGGGGGGGGGGGGGGGGGGGGGGGATTTGCCTGTGCTGTGGCGAACACAAGCCTTGGATGGTGATGCAATTACCGGAGTGGTTCGGGGCGAGATGGGACTAGCGAGTTGCGCGTCGTTAGCCTCGACGTTCGCGTTCGCGTTAGCGTTAGCGTTAGCGTTCTACGGATGTTGGAAATCTCAGGGAAAGGTCCTCGACAACGACGACGACGACGACGACGACGACGATGACGACAAGGTTTTCTTGGATGGCGGATTGACGGGGCAGAAAGGGGCGGGGGATTAAAAGCGGAGGAGGGTAAGAAAAATGAGACGAGCAGAAAAAGAAGAAAAAGAAGAAGAAAAAAATCAAAAAATACCAAGAGTAATAAATAACGAGCAATGAGCTTTTAAATCAGTGAACCGAATCCATTACTTTTTTTCACGCTGTTAGATTCCGGGGTTCGATACGGTCGTGGTAGTCTGTAATTGCTGCGGGGTGCAGGCTGCCAAGTCAAGTCAAGAGATTTTCTCTTTCCTTTCCACCGTTTCAAATCAAGTGTCATTTCACTGAGTACCGAATAATTTCTTTCCTTCCTCATCCGTCGTCGTTCATAACTTGAATATCTTATTCCTGTTTTTTTGGTCTTCGAATCTTTTAATCTGCCGGTGTATTTTGATTCTAACAAAATCCTTCACCAAGGATGAGGTCGCTACGGAGGACGGGGGGTTTTTTTTTTCGATCAGTCAAACTCTTGACACGGTGAATTTTTCGTGTCTGAAATTTGTCGGAAAAATTTAAGTCCGCCTGATGGATCATCGGATGAAAGACCGATGTTACGTCGGTCAGGCTTCTTATTAAAATATATCCGGAATTTGACGAATCGTGTCCTAATCGTGAGAGTTTCTCTCTTCCGTTTGCTTTTTTTCATCGAGGTCTGGAGGTGGGTACTGCCCACGACTAATGAAAAGTTCAGCTTTCTGTAAACAGCAATGTCAACGAGTCTCGGAATTCTCTAATTTCGAATATCTTTAGCGGTAGGCAAGTACCTACTCGAGCGATTTAAGGATTAATTCGGCTAATTATTAACTGCACACGTGAAATTACCTACGGCAAGCGGACTTTGGAGCATAATGTAAACGGGGTGGCGTAGAGAGCACTGTACGTAAATGTTATACCCCCCCCCCCCCCCCCTGCCTCCCTCTTCCAGCCTCCTCCTCTTGCACAGCTTTTTCTTTATTTCTTTCTCCGTTCGGCGCGAATTACTTCTCATTTTCTCTCTCTTTCATAGTTTTCGTTTTCTTTCTTCATTTCGTACTTTTTTTTTCTTCCTCTTTAAACTTTCCAGTTCCACCGGAGCTGAGCCTCGACTCCGCGTCCGACTTAACTCTCTTCACGTCGTTCTAGCATCCTTCAATGTTTCCGTTTGCGTGGTGCTTGAATTCTTCACACTAGTACAACGACGGACTACTCCTCGCATTCGACACTGAACCTTTTTCGTGTGTATAATTACTTTAAAAAAAACTTACTACCAACCTCGTATATGCACCCCGGGGTTTCGGATATGGCAGTGCTGCAGAAGCAAAGCGAGCGAAGATTCCTAAGTTCCGAATGCACGAGGGGATCGGGTACCTAACACATATATTACACCAGATATCTCATTCTCTCTGAAATACTACGCCCGGGCAAAGAGACAGAGAGAGAGAGAGAGAGCCGCTATGGCGAATCAGATGGCGCAAGTTCTACCGTTGATCCGGTTACTAACTTCCATCCAGCTACTGCCGCGCGGCTCAACTGTTCCTCCAGGTATACCCCAGAGTTTAGCTGGCTTCGAGGGGGAATACAGCCCTCGTGGTACATTTACACCGTGAATAGATCTGCACAAACGTATACCGTACCTTGTGTGTAAAATGAACGTTAGGGTTTCATTGCAATTTGGCAAACGTCTGATTTAATATTATGCCCACGTCAGATGTGGCGTGAGATGGGATATAATAATGTATGTACGTAGGTACGTGCGGTTTGAACGAATTCTTGAATCTAATACCCCTGCAGGTACCTACTTATAAAACTGATCGATAAAAGTATAATGATATTACGTAGAAAATCGCGGGCATCCGGCGGTTTTTTTTCCATCCTCCCCCGCCCCAGGGATGTATTACGCAGAGAAACTTCTTCGTCACCGATTTTACTTTGGCGATTTCTCTTCGTTTTCTTCGCAGCTTCCGCGACTTCCGTTTACTCTGACTGTATCTAGCTATAGTGTTAGAGAATATACGAGGCGAGTAGCAAGGCGCGAGTCTTCTTTATACACGAGCTTTGCTATCGTAGAGCCTCAGGGGTCCAGCAGCTTTCTAGCTGCTTTTTTCTATCCCCTTCTTTCTTCCATGTAGTATCAAAGCTCCGACGTTCAGCCGGGTCAAGTGTCGTAGCCGTAATTTCCTCGCATTCGTTTTTCACTCCCAGTCTCTCATACCGAAAACAATTGTTGCTTGCTTTTTCAAATCCCCGAGCACATTCTTGCTTCTCGAACGAGAGAAAGAGTCAGAGAAAAAATACAAATGTGATTCTAAATGATTTCAAAATTCAGTCTCTCCTATTTTTCCCTCATTTTGTTGCTCTTCCCAACGAATTTTCACGTGATCCTGAATACCTGAACAATCTGAAGCAGGAGCTCGTTTATAGGGTTAAATTGTAACGTAGAATGGCATGGCTCACGATCAACATCGTCATGAATCGAGCATGAAGCATAGAGCATTGCCGGAGCTAGCCTAACCTGAGCTAGTTTTAACGTTAATCTAAAGGCAGTTTCCGGAAATATCCTGCACCCTGGTGGCTATCTCGCTTTCGAGCTGATGGCTGGCAGTGAACTAATGGTGAGCCGGGGCCGAGGGCGTGGTGGCAGGCGATCCTATCGTGAAGGACGCGGCACTTCGGACCTCGGGGCGAAGACGCGACGACGAGAGCCTCGTAACCGACGGTCAAGTCGATAATTGACTCTCTCTTTCTCTTCTGTTACGTCGCGTCGCGTGGCACCATTCGTTACGTTACGAGTCTTTAATACAGGTGCTACAATGTAGTTCCGATACGATTTTTCTCTCGCTTTCTTTATTTTCCGCGGCCTGGCAAAACGGTTTTTCCAAAATTTCTGATAGCGACAAACAACTCATCAAGCGGTTTTTTAATTCTTCCGTCGTTATGAAATATCGCAATACGAATGACGGCGGTGGATCCACGTTTCTACACGGATGCTCGAGCTCCGATCTTCAAATGAAGGAAGGTTGCGGAAGCTGAGACTTGATTTTAAGTCGAGTAGCTAGAACAGGGTTTTGTTTAGGTGAAGTAAAGTAATTGAGTAGCTGGAGCAAGCGACTCCATGGGAATTTGGTTTTTCAGTTGAAGGTATGCGCCGCCGAGTTTGCTTTGTAATAAACAGAAGGCAGGGGGTACCTGTACCTATCTACCCCATCTTCCCGCGCTTTTGTACGTATAATAATTCTTTGTTTGATAAAGGGGTTTCGCTGTGTATTATAGTGGTATGTATATATATATAATTTATTATAACGCTTGAGAAGGCGTATTAATTTTTGTGTTATTGTCATTATATTCGCTGACGGCACGCTACCCAGCCTGTAGGTATAATATAATAGAATGAAAGCACTTGGAGGAGGATTGTACCGTCCTCTATTTCCATTTCCTTTATAATATTAGAGAGAGAGAGAGAGAGACAGAGGAGGAGCTGGAGACCCTTAAGCTATCGCGCGGACTAACCGAGGCGGCATAAGTGGGATGAAAAAAATAAAACAAGTAGGAGAGAACAAAAAAATCAAATAAAATATGAGGAATAAAGATAAGAAGATAAGAAAGCGAGAGAGACTTTACCGAAGAGAATAGATAGGAATGAATGAACGACGACGACGACGACGACGACGACGACGACGACGACGACGACGACGACGACGACGACGACGACGACGACGACGACGACGAATGAAAGGAAAAAGGGGAAGAAGACGCAGAAGGAGAGGAAAAAAGGGAAAGACAAATCATTCCCTGAAATGGACGAACAAAAACGTGAAATTAGCAAGATAGAATTCAACCGGTGTATATTGTCCAGTACCAAATAGGAAGACAGTTTCTTCCCCCCCCCCCCCCCCCCCCCTAATAGGCTAATAACTGCTTCTATCTATCTATTCATCTATCCCTCTCTCTTTCTCATTTACGAACTCATACCACTCTGAAATAACGAGTTAATTATATTTTTGTCTATTGTTACTTTGGCGATTGTGATTTCCTTTGAGATTCTCTTGCTCCACAAAAATAGCCGGGTACCGTCCATCCTTTCATTACGATACGTTTACTCAGTTTTGTCACAGGGTTTTTAGCCACTTGTGAATCATGAAGCGCAAAACGATGCGATTTTCGAAATAGAATGAAAATCTATTCAAATCTCGTATTCAAGAATCAATTACAGAAGTTTGAATCGCAAAATGTGATACTGCGGACAGAAAATGAATTTTGAAACGAGCGGAATACGTACGCTGAAATTAAAAATGTCTCACCTTGAAAATTGTTAGCTTTTGAAACCGAGCTTTGAGAGCTGCAAATTTTCCGACGCACGTGCGTATATTAAATTTCATCAAATTTAAGCTGGCCTTTGAAACCGAATTGAGGTTAGAGTGGAACGAAGTTGGTATAGAATATCCTTTGAGATTCACCTAACTCCTTGTCAGCTAGTCTAGACTTTCCGCAAACTGATCCAATTACTGTTCCAAAATCGTTTATAACAACAGGGGAAAGTAAAAAAAAAAAAAAAAAAACTTGGATATGAAAAACTCAAGACTATCGTTGTACACGACGCTTAAAAGCAACGAGTTTTCTCTTCTTTATTACCTTCCCGGTGCCGGTTTCTTCCCTCGCTTGAAGTACCCTATCCTCCAAGGACAGCAAATTCATTTGCGAAAATGTCGCCTTTAAGTAAACAGTTTTCATTAATTTAACCGTCTCACTTTTCCGCCGGTTGCTTCCGGCTCCTTGTGCTTTTCCCTTTTCGTAAAAAAAATGTATATTCTCGTAGGTTGGATAACAGTAACCTAAATTCCGTTGCACGATTGGCTAGAATCATCGAATCGTGATATCATCAATGACGACGTACCACTCGATGGAATAATACTCCAAGCGACGTTCTTCTGTGCATGAAAATTCTTCGCATAGAAATTTCAGAGTAAGGATAACCTGCCTGCGGTGCGTTAGGGATGTATTTTGCTTCTACCAGGAAATATGAAAGAGTTTTAAAAAGCTTTCAGTTTGAACGCTTACGCCACAGGAAAAGCGTGAGAGCGTTAGTTTAAAAATGCAAACTCGATGCTCTCTATGATCGATGCTGGTCGTAAAAATTTTTATATTGCTCGCCGCGCGATCTCCTAACAAGTTATCCGCATCTTGTCTCTTTGGCTTTTAGTTTACAAAACGCGCGTTTACCATTATTCAATTTATACATTACCGAATCGCATTTACGTGCATGAAATATGTCCATGCATGTAGTATAATGGAATGCGATTAGAGTTACATCTGCAGAGGCGTGGTGGAGTTTAATTAAATGAACGCGTGCTCCCAAAGACAAACGAAACGTAATGCAATTTTGTCGAATTAAGTTATTAACCCGTTTCGTGCTGCGGCTTAATCCAATTCACATTTTCACCGGCTTGACACCGAGGAAAAGAAGAAGAAGAAGAGAGAAAAAAAAAGCAAAGACTGTCAAAAAGAGAAATGAAAAAAGAGGCTGTGAGGATAATAAATAATTCCAAGATTCGCGGATAATATTTTACAGGCTCCAGATAGATTTCTCCCGCACTATAGGTATGCATACATAAAGTATAGGACACAGGACATAACTACTCGCAAGTTTCGGACGTATAGGGAAGAGTGGAAAGTAGCAAATACATTCTAGACTAGACCGTAGCGAAGGTTGCCATGCCCGGGTCGACCTGGAGGATCGTACATTGTCTGTATGATCAGGTAATGTTGAATATATAGATGAGGCGGGGTGACTGCATGGCAATAAATATCGGTAATCGATATCCCTGCACGCCTCATTGGCCCGAAAACCCGCCGCGGGCATAGAAAAACCGTGGCGGTTTCTTCCTCTCAGCTTTCCAACCTGAAAAGTATATAGTTCCCGAATTTTTGTTCGCCATTCAAAATGCTTTATATACAGTTGAAAGATTGCTTTGAGGTGCGGAATCTGGAAGCTCTGTTTCTGATAGGCGGATTAACAAATGGATTTCATTTGTAGAATTGATATAATTGAATGAAAAGATACTGAAAAGTACGACGAACGTGGAAATGAAAAGGCGAGAAAGAGGGAGGGGGGGGGGGGGGGGGGGGACAAACAATGAATAAAGATAAAAAATTCGGCTCATTGATCATTGAAACTGTAAATACGGAAATGAAACGTTTGTCAATAATTTCCGTATCCAGTTGATGAGTTAGAAAATGGATTCCAAACATATTGAGCTTTTCTCTTTTTTCTGCATTCAATTCTCTCGATAACTGCGGTGTAAATTGTAACCGAGAATAATGAATGATGCATACATTGTAGAGAAACGTGCCGCGTATTATTTGCAATTAAAATTTGTCACTTTGATAGAGAATTTGAAATTTGGCTATTCGTCTGATCGAATATCTGTATGTTTAATTTTCCTTCTTTATATCCTTTTTTCTATCATTCGATACACCTGCGATAGTAATAAGGGAAGAGGCGGAGAAACGTACTATGTGGAAAATTTCCTGGCACGAGACACGTGCTGTAGCTCATCGTCGGGTAATCAATTATCACCGATTCATTTGATTGATTGCTTTCAGTATCGATTCTGACAAATCCCACAAAATCCGGATTATTTTCATTCATATACCCGGGGGCGGAACCACGCGGTGGATGGTAGACGGAAGTTTTTCAGTTTATTATATCGAGATGAGATTTAATCCTCGAACCAGTTAGCTATCCGGCTTTAATAAGGCTCTTTCGAAAATGATACCTTACGCAGGAGCTACCTGCATTAGACACGTTGCTCGAATTTTGCTCGTTTTCATATTCCGTTGTATGGTTTTCGGATTATGATCGATAATTGTTTCCCAATAGTGGCAAACGTGCTCTGATGTCTGCCTTGGCGACACAGCCTCACCCGGTTTTGACTAATTGCGAAGAATTATATCACGGCAAACGCCAAAGTCTTGGAACAATGGAAAATTCTCAAAAGTATGATGATTTTGTGCCGCAAGCTAAGATATATTTTCCACATTATATTCTCTAGCTGCTCGGTGGAAAACGGGTGAAGAAAATAAGAGTGGATAAAAAATGATGAATAAATTTAGTAACAAAATGTAATCGTATGTACACGAATCATTTTCTATCCGAATTCTTCATTGGTTGGCCTCAAGCTCGCGCGAGATAGGCGGCATCGTCGCAGTTTCGATGTATAGTAAAGTAAAGTTGCCAGGCATGTACCAATTAGTAGCTATCCACTCGTCCAAACTATAACGGTTCAAAGGTACCGTGAATTAACGAAAAACCAGGCTCGTCGGGGTAAAGTATTTCTTTTTATCCGCTTCCGAGCCGAAGAATATACCAGGATTTTTTTGGTGCCCCGTAGCAATTTTTATAAGAGAATATCGCATCACGCTCTTTGCATCTGATTGTGAGGCTTGGATTAAATTGTGGATAACTATAGAGTGAGGCGGAGATCTGAATCCAGCCGCGGCAGAGGAAACAGAACGAGGACTCGGCTCATGTTTGTTGGTGCCCGGTTCACCATCTTATCATCTCACCATTCTACCATTCTCTCTCCCTCCCTCTTCAAACACACGCGAAAACCCGGAAAACGGGGTGAGTTTGGCGCGGAGAAAACGAAGGTGAAACGGTACGTGGGTAGTGTAAATTCGTGAAAATTTAAAGACTCGCTGCGTAGTGGGGTGAATTATGGGTCGGCCTTTTTTACGGTGGGATACCAAAAGTCGTACAGCGAATTCGCATCCGCTGACGCGTATAGGTATATACCGGAATTCCCAAAACTACCATGCAGCTTCGCGTTGCGGTGTATTTTACGGATTAACGCTTCCGGTTCCGTTTTTTCTTTTTCAGTATCAATTTTTGTATTCCTTTGTAAATCGTAACCGATACGAATATCGCTGTTCAATACTTTCATCGCGAAGACGACCAGAGAGTCTGATATTTGTTCAGGATTTGTTCGATTTTTAGTACTTTTTCCGAAAACTGCAGGAGGGAGATTATCTATCGATAATAATAAAAAATAAGAAAAGCAAATAACCAAAAGGATACGCGTACGGGCAAAAGTATCTTGATGCAGATGAGTATACAGTAAATGTAGGCACAGATATGAATATAAATACATGGGAAAAGTATGCGTCGCGCTACGCATGCTATAGCTAATATCTCTTTGTAAATAAATACAACGAAGTACTGCAGATATATATGTTTTGAGATATGCATACATACAATAACTGTATACGTAGTAATATGTTTTTAGAGCTGATAGGTGGGTACTGTGTGATATATTTACTTAATGAATGTTCCAAACGGCGGGAAATTTAAATTAAATTTATTCAACGAAAAGAGAGTAGACGTACTGCGGGAGGGGGGAGGGGGGAGGGGCTTGAGAAGGAGTGCGAGGTTTATGTGTTAAAAACAAAACATAAGCGAAAAATAAAATAAACGAAAAACCGGAAAAATAATGAAACTGTGTGAAGGACAGAGGAGAAATAACGAAAATGAAGAACAACAGGCAAATAGAGAGAAAGCTGAAAAGGGAGAAAAAGGAAGAGCAAACAAAAGATACTAGAAAACGAAAAGCAAGCGCGAGGGAGAATAAACTGCGCAGTTGAGTAGATACCTATAGCTACATGTTTTTTATTTTCTACTTTTCATTCTTTGTTTTTTCGTTTTTGTCTTTTTATTTCAACGACAGAAATGTGTCAAACGTTGTACCGTCCTTCCTATTTGGTCATCCAGGTCACCGCCGCGCCGTATGCGGTTTTCAGTATGTATCTGTAGCTAAAATTTATTTCACATAGAGAACGTTATACTGCCAGGACGACGAAATAAATTAATGCCGCAGTTCACTTCAGAGCACGCATTTTTACGACGTTAATAGCCAATAATTCTTCGACTCCTTTACGCAACACGTTATATAAACTATAACATATACGCACTCGAGTGTTTCGTTGTCCGGAACAATCAGCCATCGCTTTCCTCCCTCAAGTATCCTATCTACTCGTTCCTCAAATGCCTGACCATCTGTAGAAAGACATTTGTGAAAAACGAATTGCGAGGATTAAGCTACTTTGAGATTTCATTCGGGTTTAATGGTATATTTTTCACACTTTCCCACGTGACTCTCAAGTACTGCAAATCGAAGAATTCAAATTGCAACGTTGTTTTACATTATCTTTCCCTCCGACTCGTTCGTGTATTCGAATTTTGAGAATCTATAAACCTTAGGGGATTTTTTGATCGAAAAAATTGATCTTCATTTCGAGATACAGGCACGCAGCGTATAAAGCCTCTCGCATTTTTCCTCGTAAGATACAAGTATTATATTGCGTGATGTGAATTCTTTTCTGCTCTTTTTCCATAGTAGCTGAGATTTGAAAACGGCAAACAAAAGTTTATGACTTGAAAATAAGCGCATGACAAAGAACTCGATGCGTGGAAAACGATACTGTCAGACCCGGTAATACTTCCATTTGTCCTGATTATTTCCTCGCTACATAACTCCGGCACCTGTACACCTCCATCTTTATACTTTTTCGCTCTCGTCTCAACACTACTAAATTCTTCTTCTCTCTTTTCTTCTTTTCTTTTCTCCTCTCCTCCTGCTTTCTTTTCTCTCGACAGTGTCGTACTTCTATATACGCGAAGGTATATAAATATTCCTTTTTCTCCTATATACCTATATTTTTTATACTATGCGCTGTGCACCGGAGAGAAAAGAGAAACGAGGGTTTATCTCACGTATGAAGTTACAACCCGCTGTTGCAAATGGCCAATCTCAGCCTCACTAATACCAGGCCAGTATCAGCCAGTCCCCGTAGTGTGTCACTGTTATATCTTAAATCAGATACCTAACCTTGAATTTTTCATTCCCTTTTCTTCACGGATACCAACAACAGGCCCTGCTCACTTCTCGCGAGAGTTGAGCACTCGATCTTTTGGTCCTTTGGAAAACATTGAAGAAGAAGAAGAAGAAGAAGAAAAAAGTATCTGAAATGATTGAGTAGAGTGCAACAGTTTAAGGAGAAAGGAAACCAAACTCCAGACTCAAAGAAAACCTGTAGTATGAGGCACAACTTGGCAGCAGCATTTCTTTAACTCTCTGATCATTTCAAGATTAGTTTGCTCGAAGTGAGCGATTTACCTTCTTGGTCAAATTTCACCAAAAGTACTTCCCATTTCACCCGGAATTCGGACCGTTCAAAATTAGATCTTTCAATTCTGAATCGGAATTAAAATATCAAATGTTCCACGATGTCAGCGTGAACTTTCACGTATACAATCGTTGCGCTGCATCGAACAGTCTTGGGACGGTCAGTTGCCGCGCAAATGTAAAATACAAGTGAACATGTCTGCATGAGCTAGCTGTAAATCATTCACTCTCATATTCCCTAATAGATTCCATGAACTCGAACTTCTATTTCCACGCATTTTTTCCCGTCCTTTTCTTCAAGATATTGTGATTTCGCGAAGCACAGGGCCTTTCGAAATGCATTTGCATCAGGAAACGTGTGTTCGGTATGAGCTGTGTAGATCCGGGGGATCCACTGGCATAAATATATTAACTTGTAAGGGTTTCCCTGTCACTCGGTGTTATTTATGGTTCTAATATTAGCCACTCTGGCAGGTAGTATTCCACGTACAAAGTGGGTAGGTTGGTAGGAAGGTGTACGGGAGTGAGCAGGGAAAATTATCCGAAGCTTATTAAAGGCGTGTCTTCTTTCTTGTGATTAATTAGCCTGGGCTTATCTTATCTTTCACTTATATCGTGGAAGCTTTTTCGCCGGTATTAAAGTCTTCGAGGTTGTCTGAAATAGGGGATGAGAATCTAGACTCTCGCTCCGCTCCTCCTCTCCTTTCCCATTCTCATCCTCATCCCTTTACTAGTACCCGAGGGAAACCCGCGCGTGGCCGAAACTTTTCGCAGGGCTTTGGGTTAAGCCGTCTTTGAACAATTTTTGTCCGAGTTAGGTTTAGAGGCCCTGGAACTGTTCGTTGATTGTTCCAACGAACCGAGCCAAACGCTAGTTGAGATTTTCTAAAACTTTTTCAACCCCAACGTTACGTGTAACGTACGTACGGTATCGTATCAACGGGATCATGGCTTTAAATAACGTAACAGAAAATTCAACCCGGATAAGAAATTACTCCGTAGGAAAACTGCGAGCGGCGATAAACGTACCCGGGAAGCGTAGTCATCAGTCGTGCAGATTTCAAAATCTCTGTAAAATTCTTGCCTCAGCTTGACAGACAAGCTCCATTCCCAACGTCGACGTCCGACGCGCGCTTCACCCTCCAACTTTCTCTTTCCTCTGTAGCTTCGTCAGCGGCATCCAACCCCCCGAGGCCTCTAATCCTATCAGGTAATGAGCAGAAATGAACTCTACCCCGCCCCCTCCGTATCTGAAAAATTCGTGCTACGCGAAATTCAATTTTTGAGAAGTGAAAATTTTTCAACTCGCGTGAGGGAATTAATCTACCAAACAATTTCTTTCCTGTCAGTCTCACTCAGCTGTCACGCAAATAATTTTACAGCTGTGCGACAAGCTGAAAAATAAATGTTTCTCCTTTCTTTCTTTCTTTCTTTCTTTCTATTTTTCGTTTTCTCTTTCGTTTGAAATATTATACCTGACGGTTTGGTAGTTGAACTCTAAAGGACAATTAAGTAATTGTAACGAATATTTTCGTTCGAATACATTTCTTCCATGCTTGTGACGAAATGTTTCAGCCACCTTTTTTTCTTCTCTTCCTTCCCATCTGCCCCCCTTCCGGTAAGGATTAGGTCGAATAACGCTCGACGGTGGAATTCGGAACGAAAATACAGGCGGGTCTTAATTTTGTATTATTCCAAAATATTTATAGCTCTCAAAAGCAGCCCTTATTTTATGAATTACGATTGTATATTATTCGGGATAAGCTGCGGTCACCCCTCGGCCGTAACTCCCTCTTACATTGGAATACAAGTAGTAGCTACGGCGGTCAATTTTATCCCGATTTATAGATACCGGAGCGTTTTCTAGTCGGGATACGAATTTTTGTTGATTGAAAAATGAAACCGCAGTATTGCAATAGCGGAAATGGCGCTGAGGTATATCGTGGAAATACGAGATGAGAGCTTTCTGTTGATTTTTTTCTCTCTCTCTCTCTTTTCCGCTGCTTTTTGTTCCTTTTTTCTTTTTTAACTTTTTTTTCGAGGTCCAGCGCCTCGTTTGTCCTCATCATTCTTTCTCCCGGTTTTTATTCCCTCTCTACCTCGTTTCCCTCTGCCACGCCGGCCTACCTCCCATCTCATATTTGCCTGTAGGTTATACTCACCTACCTACCATCTCGCACAATCTACGAATAAAACTGATATTTACTCGGCTGTGAAATTGATTTACATCCTCGCTTTAATCATTCTTCTGTCCTCTGCTTTCATGCAGCACCAGTCACTTTCTGCGAACAAGATTTTCCTCTCCTTTTTTCTACCTTAGTCCCTTTATTTCTCCCAGTGAGTGAGAGATGTGTTTTTTTTTTTTTCTCTCTCTCTCTCTTCCATTTTATCCTCGACCTTTCACCGGGAATTTCAATTAATACTTTCTAAATGACGCAGCCGTAACTTCGGATCCAAATGTTTGCAATCATGACGAGATCCCCTGTGTCGTTAACCGAGGTCTGACGATTGTGGAATTTCCGATACCCTGGAAACGAGGAGAAGAATTGAAAAATCTAGATGTCTCTTCTCTCTTCGCACGTATTCATTTTTTCACTTTGTTTCGCATTATCGCAGTTTTTCACCGTTCACAGGGTACAGCGTGATGCGTATTGCTTTTTTGCTCCTTTTCTCCTCCATTTCTCGCGTGTACGAATCAAAGGTGTTTGGTATAATGCGACAGTGGAATATATCAAGTAATACTCCAAGTCAAAGTCGATGATTTTTACCGCACGGTGCACAATGCGAGTTGATTAGAGGAAGATGAAAGGTTCGCTTGCTTTTTGACCTCTCATTCGTTATGTCAGGCCTGGTGACGATCCCCAGGAGAAATTAAACCTACGTATATACATGTGCATAAAAACGTATAAAAGGAAGAAAATATAATGGAGTCGAGTTTTCCCGGTGATCTTTTCCTCCCTGTTTAATATCCGCCACGCAAGCACACGGAATTTATAGCGTATTATTTCTCATTTTATCATCGTGCATTTGCATTTGTGCACATATCGTAGCCTGTCTCCGATCTCTTTTCTCCATACCTACCTAGAACAGATATCAATAAATAATTTTATCACTTTTGGCTGTTTGTAACACCTCGATATCCGGTGTCTTTCGAAATCCGATTTAATGTCGTGGTAACGCAGAGGAAGAACACTCACGGACACACACGTGGCGAGCCGGTGAATATCACACTGTATATTTCTTCACGTGCTCAGTTTGAGAGAGACCGTCTCCGAATTGACCGAGACTACTTGACATTTCGTTTGCCATAAGGAGAAAGAGAGGGATCCAACATATTTCAGAGACACTTCTTCGAAAAGTCATTTCTATCATGCTGTGCCTGAATTTTGTTATATTATATTCATACGCGTGTGTGTAGGGGTGTATAGTATTAGGGGGTTGGCGCACGTAATCTCCAAGGCATACGTCAAGTCCCTTGCTACTGAAGATGAGAAAGACACAAAACCCGCGCGATCAAGTATCGAAGAAAATTGACTGTACAGAATTCGTCAAATTGTGACATCCAGGAAATTGAATTTCCAGAAACGAGGCTTATGATTATCCGAAAATTTGGAATTTGTTCAACAGTATACGAAAAGAGGAGAAAAATACTCTCAATTCCGGGCGGAAGTGAAATGCATATAACGGGGGTTTTTTTTTTCTTTCTCTCAAGGTGCGATTGATACTCGAGCAGTTTTTTTGTCAATCGCTAATTCATAGCGATCGGGTGATACGTTTGAATAGAATTTTTGAAAAACATTTGCCAGTAAAGCTCGTTACTTCGTATTCGTACACGGAGAGAAACAGAGATCTGACGATTGAAACCCCTCGCTAGAGATTTCATAAGCAGATTTTCGTTTTGCGATTCGAATCCATGGACCTGTTTTGACCGTTACGTATACCTAATCCGCTTACGTTGAGCCACGAACAATATGCTGAATATTGATCCAGGTTATATCCACCTCGAATTATCTACCCTACCAAAAGAGAATTGCATTTGGAATGCCTCCGCCGAAGGGGAACTGGTATAGTATCGTATCTAGGTCTGCGGATTCGCGGGGAAAAGGAACATGCGCTAAAAATAAGGGATCTTCGATAAATTCACTCGAAATTGTTGCAGAGTTTAATTCACAGCTCGTAAAATCGATAATACATTTTTTGTCCTACTCTTTTTTTTCATCCCCCCGCCTCTTTTTCTTCTTCTCGCAGCTTTTCTTAAACTCAGTGAAATATTCATGGCGCGAACAAGCCGAGAAATTCACGGCGCGTGAAAAATTTGTATTCTGGCCTGGTGGATTCGTTCGACAAAAGAAGTTCGAGTCAGCGCCGATTATACTACACCTGTGTAAAGTATGGCAACGTGTAGTGCATGTCCTCATGTACATGTATATGTATACGGGGAGAAATGAGAAAAGATGTGGAAGTGGAAGTGGAAGTGGAAGTGGAAGTGGAAGTGGAAGTAGGAAGTGGAAGTAGGAGTGAAAGAGTCTGTGGCAACCTTCGGTCTAGTATGAGAATAAATTGAATACGATCTCTATCGCAAACAGAAAGATATCGTGAAATAAAATGCCATAACATAGCCAGCGTTACGGAGTAGATGGGTAGATGTGGGTAGGTTGGTGCCTCGGCGGGCGGCGGAGGGCGGAGGGTGAGTTCTAGTCAGATGTAGGTACAGAGAATCCCCGTTGCTCCCATTTTTCCCCTCGAACCCGGAGAGCCCAGCCCCCACTCGCCCCCCGTGTATCTAATGCCCCCAGATTATGAGAAATGCGTACGTTGGAATATGCTTTTAATTTCAACTCGCGCTAATGAATATACCGCTCTTTATTACGCGTGTATACCTCTACCTATGCCTACACATATACGCATACACACGCACGCGTACACATACACATACATATGGAAAAACTTCATCCCCGACTTCGAGCTTTCCTGTAGGCATACGCGCATCCATGTACATATACATACATTTTTGCACCGCACTACACATGGATATGATGTATGATGAGCGTGTTATAAATACGCAAGAATGTATATATTTCTGTGTATAGTATGTATATATATATATATATATATTTCTGGGTGGAAAAATGTTAGAAATATACCGTATGTATACGCCGCGTGTGTATAACGTACGTACATACCTACCTATGTAGTAGGTACATACTATAGCAGGGGATGTACTACCTATGATTCGTTTTAATTCAACTTCTTCGCATATCTCCCGGTTACACCTATATCCGCGGCCTACTCTGCATCAGCTTATCTAATGGAAAGTTATATTTACCGGTTGGTATTAAATTCCTGATACTTTTTCACGCTGAATATAAAGAAATAGTTTTTTTGTTTGTTTGTTTGTTTTTAATAAAACAAGATGAAATGGGAACAGAAAAGGGATGGTTCGCGGATAATGCTCCGGCTTTCTCTCAGTACAGAATCATCCCCCGCGAAGATACCTATATCGTATTTTTTGTAAAAATATCGGAACTGTTAAGAGCGCGTCGCGGCGCGCTCGAGTAACGACTTCTTCGGCTGCACACGGATCGAACTCGAAATCCTGAAAAATCTCGTAATCTTCGTAACTTGTTTTTGAAATTTTATTCTTAGACAAACTCGCGAGAACAACTGCACATCCGAGCTCTTTTGGCGAGATCATGAGATTTATCAGGATTTCGAGTTCGATTTGAAACTGAGGGACAATGAAATCCTCGATACTCTAGAACATCATATCGCAGATCATGCCAGAGAGGAATTTTTACAATATACCTACTGTATAGTATATTCAGTCAGATATAACGCAGGTTGTATAAGAATAATGAAAATCGAGATGTTAATGAGAAAACGAGGAAAAAGAGTGAAAAGAAAAAGGAGAATTTCGTATGCTTTTGGATCACGAATCTCTCCGATCCGTTTGTCCTTCTCTTGTGTTTGATGTCTTGCCATCTTTTATTTTACACATTGTCACCGAACGCCGAGCCAGGCTCTTGCCAGGCACTTTGAGGCAAATATATATTATATATAACCACTTTTCGTACGGTATGAAGTAGGTAGGTATTATACAGGCGATAACAGAGGCACGAATCATTGGGTGTATATTGAGTGTACAACGAAATGAAGAAAAGTGACAAAAGTGAAATACCTACATATTGAGAATGAAACTGCACCGACAACAAACTGCAGCGGGAAGGTTGAAATAAGTGCAACGATTAACGTTGTCAAACCGAAGCAACAATATTTCACATTTCACGGCTAGCGAGAGGAACACCGTACTTCAAGCAACTGTCAATTCGCGGATGTGTAGTACGGCATGATCGAATTCACAATGTGCACCATAATTGCAATCTCCCGTCTCTCGTACACACTATATACCTACCTACTAACGACCGGTAGAAATAGAGGAAAAAAATGTATGCGCGCTCAACGCTCACGCGTGTAATATACACAGGTATATCTGAATTTGTAGAGCTCAAATTGAAACGTATAGGTATGCCCGCGGAGTTTATTTGATACTTGAGTTTCAGCGAAAACGAATCCTGAATAATTAAATCGCGTAGTTACAGAGTCTCGCATTCGCTAGCGCAGTCTCACCGTTGCCATTTGACTCTTGCGGTGGTGTCAGGCCTGTCGGCCTGCGGTAGTTGCACCTCATTACCTGCCCCTCCCCAGGTGACACCGTTCCATCCCTTGCCCCACCCTCGTCGGGTCGTGCGTAGCCACCTCGTCTGCCACACCCTGGATATTACAGAATTACTATACACGCTCGCCACTCCGGTATTGTGTGCATTTGGTACATGCATTGGCATTTACCTGCAACCGCCAAGTTCCAATATTAGTACGGATGTGGCGGTGGAAATTGCGCGGATAATCACCATGAAATTTGTCTATTTGGTCGCGGAGAGAAAAATTGTTCGAAACCGTGTTCACGAGTAAATCCATTGTCTTGACGGAAGACAGACACGACATCCGTACGCGGATGTGTTGGAATTTCGTAAGTCGTAGCGATACCTTCTCGTGCCCGAATTTGCAGAAAATGGAAATTCAAACACTTACATATGTACGCGGAGAGAATTCCATAGGAAAATTTACGATAATTTCATAGCGATCGTGGAATATACTTGAGTATGAGGTTCTGTTCAATACAGTTTTGGAAGCGTTCATACAATTCTGACGAGGCGAACCACAAATATAGCTTCTCTCTGTATTTGTATAGGACAGAGCCTCATACTCCAGTATATTCCTCGATTGCTATGAAATTATCGTGAAATTTCTCATAAAATCATCACCGTGTATAAAACGATTGATTGCTTTATCACGTGGTTTTGCTGCACGTTGATTTCACATTTCTCGAACTCTCACTGTCCGCGATTGATGGAAATCGGATGAAAAACTGATTTTCGTTGTTCCTTTCTTTCGGGTTTTAACTTTTAACGACTACTGCGTGTTTCAACTTCAGATCACTTTTTGTATGGCTTTGAGATCTCGTGATATACTCGATTAGCTTTAGTCCAAATAGATCTTTGATCACAGAGGGTCTGCACGGGTCGTGCACTTGGACCGAATTCAAGATCAACAATTGTCTTTCTGGTACACAGACACGTGTATAACTGTGCTAACTGCAAATGATAACGAAGGACTGACAGAGTCACGTATTGTGGGGCAGAAACGGAGATATACAGTGAGAAAGAGAAAAAAGTAAGGGGACGAAGCCCATTTTGCGAAAATGTCGTCCTGTTATGTGTTTTGGTACTTGTCGATTGCGGAGGATAGACCGCGGCGTTTCAGCGGCGAGATGACGTGAACTGTTAGAATCAGAAAGAGGAGAAGCTGGTGACGGAGAGGATGGAGACTGAACGGAGAGAAAGAGAATCGAAGGAATTTCTACCATGAAACAGAGAGAACTTGTTTACTTAAGCCTATTAAACCTTGGGGGGAGAATCGTTTGAATGAATTCGAAACGTTCGACAAATCCCTTTCAGAGCAGTGTCCTATAATTACGAGATGTTTGTAACCAGAGGACAGACGGTGAAAGAGATGTGTCGCCTCGTTGAGTTCACTTGGCAAGAGGTTTTCAGCCCTCCTGCTGCGAAAACCTCGAACGGTAAATATTAAAGCTCTAACTGGACTCGTGGTAGGAAATGAACTGGAAATTACGTTCCTAGAGAGACTCCCCTATTGATTTATCTTCTGTTGCTGGAAAAAAAAGGGAATAAAGACCAACGAAAAAGGGAAAGAATCCATTGAGTAAAACTCGCTCGAATTATAAAAATCAGCTAAAGTTCTGTGAAGCATCTCATGATAATCTTGCGGTCGAAGTGGGGCCAGTGATTTCTCACGTTGTTCAACGTTATAGATATAGATCATGTATTTCTCTCATATAGATTTATCGAAGACTGCTCGTTATTTATCCTTCATCGAACGAATATAACTAACTAGGCGGAATATTCCGAGGGGATAAGCTCGGTTATGATTT
Source organism: Phymatocera aterrima (assembly GCA_963170745.1). Lineage (NCBI taxonomy): Eukaryota > Metazoa > Arthropoda > Insecta > Hymenoptera > Tenthredinidae > Phymatocera > Phymatocera aterrima. Next base: position 1,869,849 of record OY720668.1, read on the forward strand.
TTTAATGATTTTTTTTTCTCTCTCGAATAATCTCTTCTCTCGCATCGGTAGAAATCTCCGATAAATGCCATTTTAAATCTGATGGATTATTATTTTTCCTCGTTAGTGCCCTCCGCGCCGTCAGATGTTGTAGGCGGGCGTCAGTTGAAATCTGACCCTGTTTCTCCAAATTGAAATCGTTTTTATCCAATCCAATCGGAACGGAAGCTCACATAAGAAAACGATATATATTTCTTTCACTGTGAAAATCTCTTCTTTTCCATGAAATCATCGTCTTGCTCATCATCCAAGTCTGTTAATGATTCGCCGCTTGGTTATACCATGAAAAGATTGCAGTCTCCTCTTTCTATTCATCGTACACGATATTCTTGTATATCGTGACTGCAGATTCGAAAGCACGTCTTCGGCTCCGGGGTATAAGTTCAGGCTCCAACATTCCTTGGGCTCCTAGATATTCCTGATGATCTTTGGTTTTTTCTTTTTTTTTTTTTTTGTCTCGAACAAGGTAATGAAAATCCTCTCGTTCGTTATTCTTGCGGTTACTCAAAGATCATCAAGCGCCGCTACACACAATTAGGAGAAAATAAAAGAAGAACACGAAGAAGAGGACGAAGAAAAGGAAAAAGGAAAAGAAAAAGAAAAAGGAAAAGGAAAAGAAGGATCAAGTTCCCCGAAGTTCGACGATGAGAGCAGACTTTCGCTAAAAAGTAAGTGATCCGATCCAGAAGGCGCGCTGCTGAAATAAGAAGAAGACGAGGAAGGAAAAGAAGAAGAAAATACAACCTGAAAATAGATACGTACGCGGAAATCTGGATGGATCACATACCTACATCGAAGTAGCAATTCGAAACTCGGTTCACGGAGAATGTCGGCCCACCATCGATCAGCCTCTACCCTTGTCCCCACGTCGGTACCAAATCTTAATTAAACATTTTGGATTGGATTTTCTGGATGCCCTCTCTCTCTCTCTCTCTCTCTTTCTCTCTATCCGGCTCTCTCACTTTTTCTCATTTGTCGGTGCCGCCGAGTACATGTTTGGGCTATTGATTCCCATCCCGACGCAATCAGAAAGATCGATTTAGTTTAGGTAGTATGGAATCGTGATTTGCGGTTGTGCTAACGATTCGTTATAGGATATACACGGCGAAATCTTTCTCATCTGATGTACAAGAAAGGATCGAGTTGCGGGAAAGAGAACGACCAGAAGAATACATAAATCGACAAAAACGAGGTTAATAATCAACCACGGCCGATAATTACCCGATCTCACCGAATTCAAACATCCCCATGCTGATGCTGATGTATAAAAATGCGTGAAAATGCTGTTCCTCATTGCTCTCCTATTTTCTCTCTCGCTCGCTCCTCCTCCGTTGGACGTTCTCCTTGCCATCGATTCCGAGTCGAGGTGTGCGCGGGTCTTGGAAGGCAGAAGGAGATGGAGATGGAATTGCGATGGGGTGAGAGGAGGTTGAAGGGTGCTACGCCACTAATGTCTCCTCGTACTAACTACCTTCTTATCCTTCTTCTATCCCGACGGACTTGAGAGAATTGTCGACGAGTTGAGAATAAAATGGCTTTAAAGTCAAGAGAATTTCTTTTAATTCATTCCCGTCGCATACATACCGATATTATTTGTTGCGAAATTTGCTGGAGTAAATTTTGTTTTTCTTTCCATCAAATTTGGTATCTCATCTTCTCGTCTCCCACAAATATCTGCTGTTATACGATAGAGCTGGTAAGAAATAAAACCGAAGAAAAGAAAAAAGAGGAAACTTTTTGATAAAGAAACTAACGACGCGATACAAAGATCGTGGGAGAAATAATATAACGAGAATTCGGATCGATGAGAAAATCAGCTCTGCTTCGATTCACGTTCGCAAGAAATCCGTTCCCATTGAACATATCGTGAAAAGTCGAGGCTGACAGAGCGTAGCCTCCTGACGGCTACCTCAGAGAATTCGAATTCTTACCGCACGTGTCTGATTGTGTGACGTATCAAACGTACGAAGAAAAATCCATGAGAGTATGTACTACGATTGTATATAGATATTCTCATACTATCTGTGTATACGTATTGGAATATGCGACGTCTGGAAGTCTCTAATGATAAAGAATGTCTCCGTTATGCTCGCCCTCCGATATTTTTCAACGTGAAAAATAAACCCCCGCGTAATAGAATTCTCAAGTGACTTTCAAAAATTATTATACTTGCTGCCTACTGTACACGTAGAAGGAAAAATTGAAACGGGAAAATGGTGTGGAGAAAATATCGGTTAGGTTGGTGGGTTACGTGGCTCAATGATGCCATTACCTGGCATTTGAACAGGAAAGTTACGAACGCGGACTCGGACGATTTTTCTCAAACTGAGTGATGAACTTTACCGAATTGAATGGAAGAGATTCGATTGTACTCCGCGGTTGTGCCTCTCTGTAGATTTATTACTTCTACAGAGAATGGCGAGACCGAAAAAAATTGGGAGGAAAATACGTCATACGTGTACGAGTACAGAAATAATGATTTACGGAGAGAAAAAAAGAAAGCGAAACGGAAATCCAGGGCACGGTGCGTGAAGTCGAGGTAACGCGGCTACAAATCGCCCTGCAGATTAAACCGTACGTTAAACTCTGATACACGGGTTAGCTGCTAATCATAGTTCCGCACGCACGTGAACTTATATGCTTATAGGGTAAAGTACGTCAACTCACGAATTTAACTACGCGAATGATCAGCACGGGCCGTTTAAACTGCAGATAACTCGCTCGCGATAACAAAAATACTTTGTTTTCTTTTTCTCATTTCTCTGGATCGCGTGTAATTTCTGTTTCTCCGGTACCAGACTCACACAGCGAAGAATACAGAGGATTTTTCTTCAGAGGCTGGGGGCATTAATTGGAATTCTTTTTTTCGTTGGTAATCAGACGATTTTGTCGTTTTTCGATACTTCGTACAACCCTGTACAGCGTGCGGAAAGGGGATGAAATGATATAGTCTAGAGAAAAGAAGAGGAGAGATTGGATCGGATTGGATTGCTTATTATTACCATACAGCTGGGATGATTAACCGTAATGTATGAGTATAAATATAATAATGTGATATAGGTGCAGGGTATCGCGAATTCGGAAAGACAGAAAAAACCTTTGTAGCCAAAAGCTGCGCGTAATTCTCATCCCTGTAAATATTCAACGCGATAGTCGGTGGAGCAGTTATTTATCATAGTCAAATTCAAATTAATTCGAATTTTGTGTATCGTAATCAATTCGCTGCTACTATATAACAGCCAAGTGGCTTGGTAAGGGGGGAGCTGTAGCATTATCACTTGTCGCCGAGGGGGTGGCGCGCAGCCCAATGTCCAACAGATAGATAGATAGATAGATATGTAGATAGATGGATAGATACACAAACCGTTACCGATCCAGTATACGTAATAAACGGTGCATTCTGGGTAACAGTTAATCAGATTCAAGTTTAGAGTGCCTCTGGGAACACGAGAGGCAAACTAACGGACGGATCATGGATCAACAAATAAACTGTGTAATGCCCCGATCTCTCGGAGCGAATTCCCTTTCGATTGTATCACGCTGCGAAAAACGGGAATGTGGGTACAATTTGCTTTCCTGTTTTTCATTTTTTATTTATTTATTTTTTTTTGTCCCCCCTCCCAATCTTTTTTCCTCGGTAGAGGGTCGACGCGTGAAAAGTATTCGCCGACGAGCCTGAAGCATTCAATTCCCGAGTGTTTTGTCATCCTGCTTCTATTAAGATTGCAAAAATTTCCATCGAATAATCCCTGTTCAATTAGCAGACACGGAGGGACGGTGCTTGTTTTATTGTCGTATAACTCGTTATATCAGCGCACGTCGGATGCGCCTATGTATCATGCCATGCATGCATACATACATTGTACATCCATAATCGTCTACGGAAGTTTATTCCGAGATGTAAAAGGGCTGAGGATCATTACACACGGTGTATAGAGACGTGGGTCAAGCACTAGCTACAGATTCGAATAGATATAAATGCCGCATTAAGAGCTGCAGGTTATTCAGATCATACTGCACGTTTGCGAAGGTTGAAGATCTCTTTGAATTCGAAAATGGATCGCATAATGCCGAGATCTTGTGAATCGGAATATGTTTTAATTTGCTCTAATTTTTGTTGTTTTTTTTTCTGCATTTAGTACAGCCGCTTTTCATGAGCTTCTTTCACCTTGGCTACGCAGAGCCAGTTTGATATTTCATATCGTGGTTATCGATTCCGTTGTTTCGTTACTTTTTATTTTTGTTATCAAGCCTTCCGATTCGTTCCCGTGTCAATATCATAATACGGATAGCTCTCGTTCGGGAATAATTGATGCACAATTCTCTGACCCCGATGCAGAATATGAAAGAAACTTCAACGAACTCAAAATTACGGTTGAAAATATATACAAGAAAACAAAATTTCGTCGACGGGGTACAACGTTCGAGCTTTATCGTAAATTCTTCCGGGATTGTAATATATCTTTGCGTATTTTTTCTAAATCATTCCTCATTTTCGGACATCTGTTTCAATCGAATGATACGGTCACACTCAGTCACTTCATATACTAACTCAACGATTCTGATTCATCGATCGATAGATCGAAACTTTTTCAATAACATATCTTTTCACGAAGTATAATTTATCGCATTTCGCATGCGCGGCCGTTGATTCCTTGCGGAGGGACTCAAGGTTTTCGACCACCCAGACAGAAGTTGTAGGTAGAAAAACACGAATTCCAAGATGATTATCAGGTGTGAAGGTATCTAACTCTGCCCGCGTTATCAGTAATTATACCCTTTATGGATCGTAATATGCCTGATAGGAGGCGTGCTGGGTTGTGCTGGTTCCAAGTTGGGGGTTGGGGGCTGGGGTTTCGCTCGGGTTAGAGCCGGGTCAGGCACAACTAAGAGACGTATACTCGTTTCTTGGGGTAGTAAAAGGCTAGGGCACCCTGACACGCAATTCGACCGAAAACTTACTCTGCCAAGGGTTCGTCCTATCCGGTGAAAACCTTCGCTCGGTGTATACGTTGACTACACGGTATACGTACGTCGCGTCGCTCGGTACTTTGAGAATGCTTTCCTTCCATTTGACCGACGTTCTTCTGTACCGGCCTTTTAGCGAGAGATTTTTCTCTTTTTCTTCCCATGATTTTGCGGAGGTGATGTGTTACATCCATTAAATACATATATTTCTAGGCGATCTGACCTACACTGTACGAAAATCTCTGATTCAAGTGTATAGCTACTAGATTATGGAATCCTATATTTCTTTGGATTTTGGTTGAAAAGCTTTCTGCGTTTTTGATTTCTTCCGCTCTTCTTGAAGATTTGGGATGCGCGCCGAACCGTTAAATTCGTGCATACGAGATCTACACCTGTATATACGTATGTCTCAATAATTATGTCCGCCCAGTTTGTGCGGTGAAAATTCTCGCATCTCAATCAAGCCTGATAACTTTCGATTGATCAACATACCGGTGTTAGTAACGCTTCGTCAAACACGCTTCGAATATATAACATACTAGAAATATCTGGATATTCAGTGATATTTGTACCGCAGTTGCTGGTATACGTACACGCGTGTACATAGTTAACAGCTGTACATAGTACGTTGAACAGGAAAATCGAGGCTCGAGTGCTGCAGTCGCTGGGTATACGTATATACGCGCGCATACACACTCCTACTGTTATACCGGAACGGTATAACAGTCGTGGTTTCATGTTCTCTCTTTTTTATTCGTCATTATTATTAATTTGAAACAATTTGTTCATGTAATGAAAAAATGCCAATTGAGTTACACACATAGCTGGTACCGAGCGAAGCGGAAATTTATATTTTCAATTTATCGCGGAATAAAATACTCCCCGCGGTGGGTGAGCCATGATCGCGAGCCAGGAAGAAAATGGAAAAGAAAAAACTGAACGAATGATTAATTTCACTAATTCAGATTTACAGGCCAACCTCATAACCTGAGGATTCTTTTACTGCAAAAATGTGATAAAAATGTTCAAATTATATTCGCGATTCGGAAATATACGACTGTAATGGATATAAAGAAAACCGAGGAACGCAAAGAGGAAAACGAATAACGTATCAATGAATGATTCCATCCAATAAAATTACCTACAGGATACCGGATACTCGCTTCTCTGGCTATATGACTAGGCCAAATATGAAGAACAAAAGCAGGATTTCGTATAACATTCTACCGCGAAGGGACTCGTCGCTCCATGGCATGGTCCGGTATAATATTCAGAGTAAATCGGTGTGCGAGCGTTTCGCTCAATTAGCCGGCACACGCGGATGACAACGAATGGAAAGAGGGGATGGCGGTGAATGACGGAAACTGTGATATTAAAATGAAAACGACGCGGCGTTCAACTGAATCTGGTGAAAAGGGATTCTCCCTCTTTTTGACACCGAGCCGGAAACATGTTTCGATTTCATATTTTCCAATGTATACCTATATATACCTAGGTGCACGAAAATCTTGGGAATTATTCCGGAATTATACCGACTCATCCCGAAACTGTGTCGTGGCCGTAGACGTGCGTCAAACTACGCGCGTTAGGCGTACAGTGACGCACGCAAAAACTGAATTTCATAGCTATAAATCACGATAAGAACGGAAATATGAAAACATGCTATTTAATAATATATATCCGACCAACACGTCGACACGGTTCCCTGTCCCTCGCCTGTCGTCCATGACGTAGCACTCGTCGTGGAGTTTCGCGAGGCGATGATATAACTCATTATATGCATTGAAGAAGTAAAAGCGGAAGAAAAGTAGAAAAGTGGAGAAGAAGGAAGGAAGGAAAAACCAAATGACGAGAAAGAATGGGAAACAGAAATCGATGGGAACATGTACGATAATCGAAGAAATAAATTTCGAGTTAATTGACTGAATTTTAAACGAAGAAATAATTGCTACCTGCATCGAATCGCCCCTGCGTGAATGTATAGTATAGGTATAGTAGAGTGTAGTAGACGTATGATAATTATACGGTAAACAAAAGTTACGTTACATATGAGCGACGACTGACGACCTCGGCGCGACGTGACGCTGACGCGGATATAAGGGTGAAAATATTCTCGCGTGACGTCAAAATTATTAGCCAATAGCCCCTCCCTTCTCGGTCGCGTGATGAAAATTAAAAACCTTAGGATTTTTCAATTTCTTCCCACCGATTTAATACGCTATGGTTATAGCTGTGTGTACAGGATTGGTCTCTGCGCCGTGTCTTCTTGTCGTACAGCTTAGCTCTCTCGAAAGCTTACAGCCCGTGAAATCATCGATATCGCTGTATTGTTATCTTCCATCCTCCTTTTTTCTCATCCATTCGCGTTTGGAGCTCTTACCTGCACCAATTTAGAATAGGAAGTTTGTCATTCGTGACAGATAATTACTGCCACCTTAACGGATGCCCTCGTTAGCGGGATATAAATTTCCATTATCCAATTTCTCAATCTTCTAGCTCGTCTTCGTCTCATCCGTAATTTAACCAATTTTTCGATTTTCATCCTGACTTCTTCCGATGGAACTATCTCTCATGAAATTTAATATAATAAGATGATGATAACTTATCGCAGATGATCCGGGCGTGTTTCAAGATTAATTTGTTAATAACGTAGCTGGGTGAAAAAGCAGCAGCAGCAGCAGCAGGTATGCCGTGGGGCGTCCATTTATAAAATTGTCAGCCAGGCCAGTGTAACAAACCGGAATTTTGCGCAATTGTAAAATAGCCGGTATTACCACGCCTCTCTACTTCCATGTTCTCGCTTTCGCCTTCTACCGAGGATTACCACGTGGGCTACAGAATGCCTGCCGGAGGGGTGGTGAGGTTCTGCAGCATGGCTGGACAGTTTTGTATTGTCTTACTAGGTAATTGTAGGAGGCAACTCTTAGCCCGTAATAATCAAGCCGGAAGGGTTTCAGCCTGCTAACGACGGCTTAGTTTCGCTTTCAACAACTCTACAATAAAGCGTCTCATGAGGTAATATATCTATAGTCGCGTGGATAGGCCTGTAATGTATGTATTCATGTATTTATACCTGTATCTGCGGTGTGTATGTACAAGAGCTTAAACGTGGATAGTCCTACTCGAAATATATGGTACAGTATATAGAGAAAGGTAAACGTCAAGTAATAATCACTACTGCTATTTATGTTTACGAGTATATCGTGTTTCAGTTCAATAAGAGAAATATAGATCGTTATATAGTCCGTCCAAGGATAGATAGTATCACTTTCAATACCATTCAATATAATACAAAAGAATACCTATAACCCGCCATGCTAGCGAGTTCGTGAAAGCTTCGGGCACGTAATAGGGATTTGGAAATGGCGCAAGAGGGAGAAAAGCAAAGTGGGCGAATAAGGATAAGGAAGAGAGAGAGGGCGGGGAGGTCGGTCTCTTCGTAGTCGCATTTATACGATCTTCAGGGATACGCAGCTAATCAAATCCAGGCCGTCGCGTCGCGTCGCACGTCGCTTCCGAATTCATTTTATTTTACGAGCAGCTTTGTATTCATTCAATTTGTGGATATTTAATGGAGTGTGCATTTCTTCGGTATACCTATATATATATATGTATGTATATATAGGCACCTCTTTTTTCTTTATTCCGAGCATAAACTATTCATCTCTTCGGAGGATATAAAATACATCCAAATTTGAGACACTTTTATGCCTCCGGAATACTCCAATCAATATTTCAGGTGCTCGTTAAAGCCTGGGTTCCGTTTTTTATTCACAATTCTCTGAAGGCTGAAGCTACTTAAACGGGGATCTGTGACAATGTCCGCCGAATGAAAATCTCGCCAAAGTAGGCAAAGGCACCAGCTGCGTGTTACGTCCGGTATCTCTCCAATTACGGATCGTACCGCTTGATATTTGCTAAGCAAAATCTGTCTAATGACGCTCCAAAATCAGCGATTCCAAGTCACGATCCTATTACACACCAACCAATTTTCGTCCCCACCCGAAAGAGGGCGGGTGACATAGGGCTGTGAGAATGAAAAAATGTATGAAAAATATGTAAAATGGGATGAAATCAATTCTGCATTGTCGGAATAGTAAGCCGATTCCGAGCGGACAACGAGCTCAAATTGAGTAATACTTAGGGAGTATACGCGCGGTTGTTGAAAATTTTCTATTCTATTTAGGCGGTGATCTATGTTGCACGCAATTTCTAAGTCTTCCTGATTAGAAAGTTTTGAATTATTGATCCAGAACGGAAACACCTTCGAAAATCCCGATAATCACTGTCAGGGGTAAACGCGACCGTGATAATGGTCCATGAATCAATCCGGCAACATTACGTTACACTTTGGCGTGCAGCATAAGGCCTGTTTTCCGCGTCAAAGCTCTCTCGTTTGCCCCAGATACGAGACAAATCTCTCTCGCTCATTTTACTCGTCCAAAAGCCTGACACACTCACACACACCGGTGTGCGATGTTACTGAAAATATATGTATCACTCGTACGACGAGGGGAGATTGTTTCCACTCTTGGAAGAGAGCTTCTTTTCTTTTTGTATCAGCATGCATACTGTGCGACGAGTTGTTCCAGACCTAGATTGAAACTTGCACATGACACGATCCTCGAAATTCTCTCAAAACACGCCACTTCATTTGTTGAACCGAAATTAAACGTCCCACTTGCGGATACGACAGACAGAAAAACAAAAGAGATGACAAATTATTGATCAAAGTTCGAAACTTGAATGGAAAGTGCATGCAGCGGTGACAAAATCTTCTATTTTCCGCAGTAATCGCGTAATGTGAAATAAAATTCTCGTAAAATTGAAACGAAAATATATTCTCAAACAATGAGAAAGCTCAGATGAGTGTACAGGTTGGGTTTCGTGCGAAGGATATTTGTAACAGGAGGAGCCACAGGCGAACCGGAAGTTTGGACAATGCCAGGCTTTATTGCTGAGATACGGATTTTATTGATGGGGAATAGACAAGGCGTGCTTATGAGATATTTATTGGCTCTTTTAGATGGTAAAACTCACTTTTACGGTAGTCTGCCTTCTCCGGCCCTCGTGGATTTTCATATAATATCGGCATTCATTTCTGCTGTAGCAGCTATTCCCCGCTACTATACGCCCCCATCTAAAGCCTGCATAATTCTTAAGTCAACATCTCTCTCGTAAAAAGTGAGTCCCTCGGTTTTTATCCTCTGCAGGAAAGAAGAAGCTCATCATTTGCATTTCAACGAGATTCCTAGTTCTCATAGAATTACTAAAAACGCAAGTCGTTCTCCTTTCCCCCGTCTCTATTTTCTTTTTTTTCCCTCTTATTTAGTTTTCTCATCAACTGTGCAAACGATTATTCTAATCTGCCAAGAAAGTGGGATACTTATAATTCCATCCCGTCGATCCGTTGAATAACTTTTCAACGAGGAGACCGATTTCAATGAGTTTCTAGTACACGGATATCCGGAATAATTTGTTGAACCTTTGTCGAATTTATGAAAAATCGGTTCAAGGGTTAGCGAAGAAAGAGGAAAAACGTGTTTTTGAATAAATTTCAATATCTTCGCAAACGTTGGCGAAGGTACAACGAATTCTCGCTCCTCGAGGCACGTAGTTCCTCCGGATCCCCAAACACCGAGAACCCTGAAAATTATCTGTAATTCTCAGTGAAGATGCGTTTTAGTTTTGCTTTCGTAAGTCGTATATATTTCGTAATCCGAGAAATAAAACTCTGCGGTCACGAGCTTCTCTAGACTAGCTTTAAGAACGAAGATTTTGTTTTTTTCCAAACACATTTGGAGTTCTGATTACATCGGGGTTCCAGGCAGGTTTTCCTCATTGCCTTATCATTTTTAAAATGCTACATTTTTTTTTCTTCTTTCCTCAATCTTCCAGTTCTATCTCCCGCACATTTTAACCCTCCCGAGCCTAGAGGTTACCTGCATTGGAACTTACTTACCCACAGATCTCCATCTTACCCTTCTCTTTACTGCTCGTATATTTAATTCTTTGGGGAGCTACGCCTGCAGCGTGACATTTTTATCTACGCGCGGTCTCGGGTGCCTCTCAGCTATCTCTCTCTCTCTCTCTCTCTCTCTTCGACCACGACTTTTCTTTACCATTCATTACTTCACCGTACTGAAACAAAGTTTCTTCAATCTGCCGCGAGCTCAGTTTTATTGGTAAAAATTTACAGCCTTCAAACTTTCCGACTCTAAATACAAATGAAATATATAATCATTATTTTGTCAATCGGTGCAAACGCACTTTCAGTATCCGGATCGTATGTGAAACTTGCGGTGTGAATGAGCCTTTACTAGGTCATATATACGCCCTGGTTTAGCCTGAGAGTAAAAATATTGCGCCTCGCGTCGTTTCTCTACATTCTACAAGATAATTGAATGCATTACGTATATCCGCAAGCACGCAACCGATTCTAAACTTTGATACCTTGGATGGATATATAAGGTTTTCTCCACTGAGTATTTTATAGGATAGGCATGGCAGGATATCCGAGGTTTTGAATTCATTGTACCTACTTTAGTTCAAAGTCGGAATGATGATAAATTGAAAAATTCACACAATTATCCCACGTAGTAAATGCTCGTGGAAATTTTTTATCAAATTAGTGCATGTCGAGTGGATAATGACCACCGATCCAATATTTTATGATATTTTACGTAATAAGTGTCGTAAATTTATTTCACGTCGATTAACCATTGGCTATTTATATTCGCACCTATTACGTAGATTTATCGAATGTAAAATTATCGTTTTAGTCGGTGCAGAAGCTTGCAATTTCAAATAATGCCTGACGTTCATAATGCACATCCGACACGCGCTAGCCAGTGGATGTAATATCATGGAAGAGAAATTTGCTCACATTATTTCTCGTGTAAATACTCTGTACTGAATGGAAAAGTTTCGTTAGAAAACTCGATAAACAATTCACCATCCTAGTTTTATCAGATCGATGACTATTGATCAGACAATTACTTGAACCCCAGTTTTCAGTTCTTTCGATAAAATGAAGAAAATACGCCAAAAATAACCCCCCACCCTCCAATCACATACGAAGAACGACAAAATTAAACCAGCCATTAGCGCTACTCGCTATTTAAAAATAGCACAGCGTACATCGAGTAGCACCGCAGAGTGACTAACCCGAGCGCAGGTATATTTCACAAATGAAAGTATGAAAAATGTTGTTTCGCACCGAAAAGAGAAGAGAAGGGAAGAGAGTAAAGAGTAAAGAGTAAAGAGAAAAATGGGAGTGGAAAAAAAATGTCCTTCTAGAACCGCGGCGTAAAATCTACTGCAGAAGAGTTTCGCTGGGTCGAAATATGGGAATAGCATTCAAGAGTTGGTTTACGTAAATCTGTCTGCCCCGTCAGTGCAGGGTGTATATATAGCTATACAGTAAACATAAGTAACCCCCGCTATCTTCCATCTCGCTCAAGATATTTACTACCAAGGAAAATGCAGTTCTGTGACATTTGCCTAAATCCACTCGCTTAATTATGTTTGTAGATGATGCCTTGCTTATACAGGTATACCTACCTCTCTACCTGTATCTAAATAAGACGTTTATCCATCGTCTCTGATTGTGCATCCGGATAAACGACGATGAGTAAGCTGTCAAAGATTTGACGGCATTATTTCATCCGCAAATGTATAGCTGAAAAGATGAAGTTTGCTATATTGGAACGTGACTGTAATATAAGAAAGGAGTGAGCTACTGCAAGAGAGTTGAGTTCATCTTTGACTTTGCAGGCAAAGCGATTTTGCAAGTCAAATGTGTTTTTCTAACACACACATTCACCGGGCGAATACCGATAGTCCTTCGTGAAAAGTTGCGCCGGTTCAACTATTTTACTTCTCCTTATTCGACTCGGAGTAGTCCAGACGTCGTAAAACACGGTGAACAATTACCCACCCAGCTTAGGAAGGTTTAGGTTACGAAACGTCGCACAAGCTCACCAGACGCAGCTACGAAGGTATACGTAGGCGTGTGTGGCACCTACGTCTATGGCATAGCGCTGTACGGTTCTATTACCACTCAAATTCCAGTGTAAATATCGATAATAGCTACTCGGGCTGCGAAGGAGTGGCACGCCATTAAAAAGTATTAAAGGCATTAAAAAGCATTAAAAAGCTCTAAAACCCCCCGCGCTAACACGTTACAACGTTGAGGCCCTGGAACGATGTGCGGCATAAATGCGGGAAGGCAACTTTGCCGGTGTCGAACGTAACGGAGGTGTTTGTTGGCACGTTCAAAGGAGACCGCAGAAACCATAGAATCGTGCCAACGCACAAATTCCCATCGAATCGAACGCGCTTCTACAAAATTAACGGCTTTACTCTCCCGGGAATGGAAACATATTCCTCTTATCGATCTATGCTCCCAGAGCTCTCACCGACCTGCAACACTCCCTCCATGTAAAGATGGAAGATAGAGAGAGAGGGAGTGAGAGAGAGAGAGAGAGAAAGAGAGAGAAAGGGTTGGGAAATTTGTTATTTTCCTGCTTGTCTTCGCAGTTTTGTCCGCAGCTACGTTTCCCTTTTTTTGGGCGGGCTTAGAAAATTTCGACGGTTTGAAACCAATCAATGGCATCAAGTGAGTCCTTCGAGTATAGAGATTCGGAGTGGATATCGTGGCGGGCTCTTCTGTAATCAGGATAAAAGAATAACCTGCGATAACGTCAGGTTATAAGCTATATGAATGAGAGATATCGTCGTTTTTTGGTCCCCAATCTATGCGCCTTCCTCGTGTGTCTCGGTGATCATTTCAATGTGGAGAAAACGAAGCGAGGCAACAGAGGCGGCGGTTGGATCGGCTGGGGGGCCAAAGGGGGAACCGTAGCAAGAGATTTTAGGGGTATAACGTACGTATATACGTAGTACACGCATATACCACGATCATATCGTGGAAAGCGGAGCTTGCAAGTTCTACCGGTAATATCAGAGCTGTATAAATATTTACAGTCCCAACAGTAGGTAGTAGGCAGTCGGAAGGAGGTTTTTGGGCGGCGTAAGTAACGGGGCGGAGATGCTGGGCAAACACACATTATTTGTAGATATTTTAAACTCATTCACGTGCGACGCGGCACGAGTTTGCAATTGGAGTTAATATACATGTATATTGTTACGAAAGTAGCTAGTAAACGAGTTCTACGACACCGCGAGATGAATGTGGGCGCAAGATATGAAAAGTATCAGTGAATTCGGTACGTCTTAAAAAAAAGATGCACGTTTCGGCGTCGGAGCAACCGAAGTGCTCAGTTATCTAACATGGCGTTCATTTTTCGAACAAAGTCGTTCAATCAACATTCAGAGAGAACTAATAAGAACTCTTCAAACATAAGGCATGTTTTATGACACACAATACACAACGAGTGTCTACGCGACAATTACTTTTTGTTCATATCTCGTTACCTCTGTGCAAATATGCGTAGGGTATGTGAGTATACGAGGTACGCGTAGGTACCTACCTATACGTGAAAATCAGCCATGTGTACGTAACTACACAACATGTACGTGAGATGGGCTTGAGAATCTCATCCGCATAAAGTGCCGAGTATAACTATATACGGCGAGCGAGACTGAAGCTTGTGGAAGAAATGATTCAATTCGAGAAACAATCTGAGAGAGGGGGCTGGGATGTATCGAAGGCCGAACACAACGCGCCTCAGACTTTCGACCTTCTTTATTCCGGTTTTTAATTTTGTCTTTTTCAATCTTTCCTCATCTCGCACCGGATCACGCCCGTTCACGAAAGCAATTATTATTTAAACCCGATCTTAGAACGGATCTACTTCTTCGTTGGAAATATAATCGTCACGTTCCCATCCGACAAAGAAGCGCCCTTTGTTCTACCGGGAGATGAGTATATTTTCCCTTTTTTACCCCCCCGCTCGCCTTCCTCCACGTCAGTTCAAGATTTTTGTTTCCAAAGATCCTCATCCGTCCCGTTTCTATAGTTATCGCTAATGGAACAATTCAGTCCGAGCGTTTTACGATTTCAGAGTTTTGGTATAATTATGCCGGAAGCCTGAAAAGTCTATCTACGTTTTGCTCCGTAGAGTTGAGGGGCAGGCTGGTATAGGTAGGATATATAATTACAAGGTAAATTCGTTGTACGATCATATCCGGGCTTATTAATTTAATAATATACGACTTCTCTTATTTGTTCCGCGGAAGGTACATACCCCTGGCTCTCGGGGTTGATTCCGCAGGGTCAGAAATATCCTACGTATTATATTATTTAGTTATTTTATTGTTCGGGAAGGAGGGCTGGCCGGCTCGGGGGGCAGTTCAGGTATTCGTGTTTCATTGAAACTGACGGGATCTAATTAGCGTTCAATGAGATTGAGAATGAGAGAGAATAGTTCTGCGAGCAGGATACAGCCATAGCGCTCTGAAACGTTCTCTTTAATTTTTGAATGGAGGTTAGGTACTATATAACATTGGCACGCGGTGTTCTCAGCTTTAAACGTAGAGCGTATCACTCGCGTCTATACATACATTAGTTAAAGATCGGTACATATCCTATTCAATTCTTCCTTCAATTCTTTCTTCTACATACAGGTACTCAACGACTCCAGATCACTGTAACGACTATTTCAATTGTCTAGTATAGTTCAAAGATGACCAATTAATTGCAAATATTGATGCAGAATAATCATTCCTTCACTAGAATAATTATTGAAAGGTATAGATTGCTATCCGGGACATTGATGAAGCAAAAATGTATAGCGATCGAACAAATAATCGATAATTCGATCATCGGTGGAGGTTCTGAATCATTGAACGCGCCGGTGAGTAATTCGTCACGTGAACATTAATTGGAATAAATCGTGGGCTCGGAATCAATTATTTATGCATAGTCGATTGGGAAAGAATCGTCGATACATTGAAGATCGTGATTTTCTTCTATTTATTCCTTCTGTTCGTTCGTTTAAACGGAATCCCGGGGTTCTGCCAAATCTCTGAAGAAAAATGCCCGTGATAAGGGTGCTTTCAATATGCTACCTTGCCATAGAGAGGAACGCGTATGTGTGTGGTGCATACGTGTATTACACGGGTGCGTTTGCGACGGGTGATAAGATGACATCCTGCTACGGAATGGGGTAACCCAGGCAAAGATAACAGCTAAAAAATATATAGTACCCGAGTCGCAGTGGAGAGGGATGGATAAGCTTTTGGAAATCGGTGAAAGATTTGTTGGTTTTGTTTCTCCGGCAGTCGCGGGGCGTAGGGTTATGAAAGAGAAAAAGCTTTTCTAATTGTTGAGTAATTTTCATAAATATTTATAAGGAAAAGAGGAGTACTTGATGTTGGTAGGTGGTAGGTTGGTAGGTAGGTAGGGGCATATACTTACACAGGAATAAAATAAAGTTTTCAATTTAAAACTTGAACGCTCTACAACTTGCAGTACGCGGCTGACTTTACCTGAACCCCCAGGTACCTCGGGCCTTCAACTTTTTGGCTTCTTTTCATTTCCCCCTTCACTGAAATATCGAATTTACTTTCTGTGATGTCGTACCTAACCTCTTCGCGGAGGGCTAGGACTTACACTTTGGAATTCGGTATCTCGTCTCATGATCAACGACGTAACGAATATCGAAGCTTTCGAAATCAAACGGCGACGGCGTTGTGCTGCAATTTATAGAAGATATCTTCCCTTCAATCCATTAGCAAAACAGGCCACGCAATTTCGTAGCTATAACGCTAAAGCAGGAAATACCTTTAAGACCAGTTTTTCCAACGAGTCACGCGTACTTTCTAACATAACAGCGGTCGCGGGGTGTTCCTCGTGGCACCCTCGGAACCGGGAGGCTTTGAATCCTCGAAGCCCCGGAACCATGGAGACCACGAAGCCTTGAATCCCGCATGAATTAAACTAAAAGCTCAGCCAGCCAGCCAACCGATACTGCAGCTCTCGGTTTTGCTAGAGAGAAAATTAAAATGTTTATGAATAAAATATCAAGAGGTATCGATTATATCTTGACTGTGTCAGGGGATCAGGGATGATGTGGGGCTGCAGAGTGTGAGGCGATGGAGGGAGTTGAAGCGATCTAAGCGACCTAAGCGACCTCAGTCTTTCCCACCAGCAGTGCCGTCTAGTGAAAGCTGCTCAGGGATGTTCGATGGTGCTTTTCAACTTTTTTCTCTCTTTCTTCTTTCATTCTTTTCTTTCGTAGAGCTTTCAAGTTCCTACATCGACCCTTCAAGTACCCCACACGCTCCTCGGGGATGGAGCCGGTAATTTTGCGAGCAAGAGGAAAATAGATGAACACAAAGAGTCAATTTTGAACACAACTTGTGTCTCTTGTCTCGTTTGAGAGAAGAAATAAGTGAAGAAAATAAATAAATTAATAGAAATGATCGACTTTAGGGATAATATTCACCAAAATCGCGTACTTTATACAATTCAACCGTGGAATGGCTGTATATAAATTATGCAATTGGAATCGGTGAGGAAACAACGGGGAGTATGAAGTAGAGGCACGTCGTATTCGCGGGGAAGAATATTTTCCGAAAATACCAATCCCTCGAGATCTAGGGTATCCCTCGTTGCGCGTGCAGCAGCATTTCTCGGGTTGGGTGGCGCCCTAATTTGCGAGTTGATCTATTTCATCATCCTTCGGTGTGGCGTGGGGGCCGCTAGAGGGGTTAAGAAAACCTGAGAGAAAGGCTGGGAGGTAAGCTGAGCGAGCAAAACTAGACACGGAATTTGATTCACCATTTGAAGCTATCGATCAGAAGATGATAATAGGAGTCCCTCTTTGTCACAAGCTTCTCCACGTTTGCTTCGTCTCTTCTTCTGTTTGAACTCAAGAATCCATCAAGAGAATCCACTTCACTAGCTATATTCAGCGAGGGAAGAGATGGCGAGTATCCATTTTATTTTTACTCCAACACTAAACTGGATCTTCGCATAGGTATATTCTTACGGAGAGAAGATAATACCTGAAGTAGTGCCTATACGCTACCGGCTACAGCCTTAGCAAAGTGCCGTTTCCTTCCTCGAACGAGCCTTCTCCGCCGGGCTAAAGGCTCAAATAAATAGTCAACGATATCTTTATATTTAAAGTAAGTCCTGACGTGGATAGCTTTCTCAGAGCTAACGTGCACCAGGGACCAATTCTATTCCGCATATGTGCTTATAGCCCGAGAAAACTCACTTCAAAACGAAGATGGTAGGTACTAACTCGTGGATGTTAAGACTCAGGTAGACGTAGGTCGAGTAAATTGCATTTTAATATCTCGTCGAGTTTTGTCAAGCTGCGTGCAGAATTGTATTTTTACCCTTGACTTCGCTTGTTATCATAACTCGTAATAAATTTCATATTTTGTTACGACAGAGGTAAAATTTTCGCAACAGAATCCCCTCGTCACTTCCGGTAAGCAAATCGAAAATAACTTCGTGCTTGAGGGGCGACGATCCTGAAACTCGGAAGCTTGTATTTTGTTGATATTTGAAATTTGCTTTCGATCTTGGTAGTACTGTTCAGAATGTCAATTTTCACCTGGCTTTTCTCTCAACCAAGACGCATCATAATCATAAGAACGTCTTCGAATTAATCGGAAGTGGGTGGATCCCCAAAGGCGTTGATTTTCTAGCTTCACTATTTGACAAAGGTCCGATGCGCGGGCACTCGATTGCCCGGAGGCTCGTCGACGGAAGTTGAGAGTGGTCCGGGGGAGCGATAGAAATGGTCTTCGGGATGGTCGAGGACGGCTGTCTTGGGAGAAATGAGTTCCGAGTTTGAGTTTCGGTCTGAAAGCATTTGGCGCGACAAAGGTTAACGTAGACCGTGGGTCGTTGGTCAATGAGCAAGCTTGAACCCCGTGACTTGAATTCAAATTGACTTCTTATCGCTTTGGAATTCCACTCCATTTTTGTTCGTTCCTTTGTTTCTCATTATTACTCTCCTATCCCCGGTATCACGGTGAATCCGACGATCTGACACGATTCATACCCAGCGGTTTTTTTCCCGAAATTGTTGAACCAATGATCTCAATACGAATTTATGAATGAAAATTGAATTTTTCTTAAAATCTATAAGCGAACGATGTGTAATTATCAGTCGAGTTCAGTTATTTCGCTTACTAACGAGTCGCGTCGTTACAGATGCGGGAATTTAGTAACGTTCATAATTACAAAGTCCTTAAACTTCCCGCGAAACACGTTACCGTACACACAGTACACGGTAAGGTTGCTTCATCAATAGTTTTGAAGCATAGTATATGATCTTCACGGAGCCGATTCTCTCTGATATGGGTTGCGGTAATGAAAAATTCACAGGCCTCTGCACAACTATATTACTCTTGAAGAAATCTTGATCAGGCGGATCGAATTCTCTCCAAGTGATTATCGAGATTGTAATTCGCATTCTTGTATGCGCTAATTGGTAATAAATGAAAATTACTCAACGATCTTCAATTAGTATATACTCAAAATTCGAGGGCGTGATCTCAACAATAACGTCGACAGTCGGGGGAGTAGGGTGCTCGTTGAAATATAATTAAATGATCGAAACGTTGATGAGATTTGGCAGAGGTCCGTCCCCGATATTTCAAGTTCCTAATACTGCAGAGACGAATTGAATATTAACAGAATGGCTTCACGTGATGAAAATATTCGTAAAAATTCACCATCCCTACCTTTCCTGATGTATTCCCCGTTATTATTCCTCATTGGCTTTATTCTGAGTCTATACAATCCAACTCAAGCACAAAGAATTCAAATACAGTATCTGGAAATCTTGAATGATTCCATCCATTCGCATTACCCATCATCTATTTTATTCCGCGGATCAACGCAACGGCGAAAGGGTTAAAACTAGGAAACATTGTGTATCGTCTTCGCGTATCTATAGCTTTGAGGCGGAAACCGTTGTAAATAATTCAGATAGGGACCCTTGGAAGTTAGCGGAAGGCGAGGAGGTCTTCGGTCCATAGATTTTCACCAAGTAGCAAGAGCGGGGCACCAGCTGACCTGCATGTCCGTTTGACCTGATTTCTGTTCAAACTTACCTCGCACCCTTCGCTCCACGTTTTCGTTCCGGCGGCGTTCTCTACCGCGTTTAACTATCTCTTCGCAAGCCTTCAGCTCCCCCCGTCGCAGGGATGCCCAACTTTAAATTAATCGTCTACATTTGTTGCGAAATTAATTACAGTCAAGTTATATTGTTTCCTACGACTCCGCGTGTGCCCCTGGTGGCTGGCACTGAGCAGGAACTGTGGAGTTTCTGGAGCTAACAGGGCCCAACAAACAGAGACCCGGTAGATGAAACTTAGTTTGTCCTGAGAGAAAGGAGCGCCGAGAGGAGAAAATGTAACGAGATATAAAGAGGATGTTCACCAGCCACGATTGTATGAGTATTTGTTTGTACAAACAGAAAAAAAAAGAGAAGAAAAATATCAAACGATTCTTCGTAACCGTAGGACGATGGGATATGGCAATTATTTCAAAAGCCACAGAAACGGCGGAAACAAATACATGCACACTTTTGGCATGAACATAATTTCGGTAACTTCTTCATTTCCAATGATTTCAACAATTTTTCATCCAGCCACAATCCGTTGACGTAAAAATGAAGCCATGTCCGTAGATTCTTGATATCGTGAAAGCAAGGGATGCAAACATAGCCCCAATAACTTCTATCTCAATCCCAGAGTCATAGAGATACTGTAACGGTTTGTATATCGTGAAGCGGCGGCGCGGAGGAGCAGGAGGGCCGGTATAGATACCACGTAATATACCTACATACGCGGAGAAGCATACCAGGTCAAGTATTTTCACGGATCAACGGATTGCTGAATTTCGGTGCATTCATTCGGTGCGGATCGTTCGCAGCGTCTGCATATCCACATCTGTGGTTTCTGGCAGCGTGCATGACGTGTGGAAGGTATTTGCTGCAGGTAATCGGACGAAGGCGTTGCGGGGATTAGACAGCGCGATATGAAGCGAACTGCTTGCATTTTTCTCTTCTTCTCAAATCTCACGGAATGCTGGATACACTCGTGTTACGATCAACACAGAGAAAAGTGACGGCTGTAAGGAACGAAACAAAACAACGTGAAAAACGATAGAAAGTAAGTCTTGGTGATGGAATAAGCTGCAGGATGTTTTCACCAAGGTAAAGAGATTCGACCGACGTAAGCAGGACGTGAAGAAACGAGATCAAGACGCGGACGGTCGAAGAAATGAGATTCCGAACTCTTCTCAGCCGAGTTTATTCCTCACGTCTAAGCCATGACGAGGTAAAAAGACCGAAAATATGGAGGATCAAGTAAGGCGTTGGAGGGACCGGGGGCGGGGGGGGGGGGGGGGGGGGGGGGGGGGGATCGGGTGGCTAGGTTTTGGCTGGAAAAAGGACGGCTGAGTCCGGTTGAAGGGCACGTTTTCAAGCGGATGAATATCGAACGACAGGTCGACGCGCGTGCGATTTAAAAGCACGCGCTAAATCTGCAATTCAATGGTGTATGGTATATATATACCTACCGTTCAACTTTCGTCGTGTTCTTTCCCCTCGGGTCGCTAAAACTCGCAGATGTTTTCGGCATTTTTATTTCCCTGGGAAAAAATATCGCTCCCGCTTTTGTCGCGTTAACGTAAATACGTTACGTCGATAGGTAGATTATATTTTTGCGTATAACGCTGCATCGGGTGGATGCTGCTCCTTGCTCAAGGACACAAACACGGCAAAGAGTTTTGCACGCGCATATAACAAGGTTATACCCACGTCCGGATCCGCCAGGATACAACGATAATCCTCTTACCTACGGCAAGGGAGGCGCGGATATAACCGCCTTTCAGAGAAACCTCGAGGTATAACATTTTGAAAATTTTTTACCCAAACTTCCCTCTCAATGCTCGTGATATGTGCGATATGGTGGGTACCGTTCTCGAGGCAGTTTCTTTTTTCACATTCCTTTTTTTTTCGCCGGAAAAATCCGCAAAATCACATTCTTCTGCTTTTGTTTTATCCCATTCCTTCTTTTCACCTCTCGGGTTATCTCCCGGATAAGAGATGTAATGAAAGTAGAATTTTTTTTTTGATTTTTGAGACCGGAGAGATCGTGCTCGGGTGAATATTCTTTTAAACGATCAATTTTCCGTTAGAGCTACTTGAAAATTTCACCACGGGACTCTTCATATGTAGGGACCGCGAATTCGCGTTATTCGTTAGAATACAACGACGGAATGTATGGGATTCGAGAAAAATTTGTACATGAATTCTCCAGCTCGTTTTTTCTCTCCGCTGAGAAAGTACTCCGCACGAGTATGTGTTTATAAGTTTTTCCAGACTTTGTAGCCTAGGTACGTTGCGAGGAAGTTGCGATGAAAGTACTACTAGTCACATAGGTAGAAGCGAGGATGAGAGATGACTACGGCATGACATAGCAAACTGCGAATTGAATATTTATATTTCTATTCCGGAGTTGAATAGGCACCGAGCCTCCCTCCTCTCTCTCTCTCTCTCTCTCTCTCTCTCTCTCTCTCTCTCTCTCTCTCTCTCTCTCTCTCTCTCTCTCTCTCTCTCTCTCTCTCTCTCTCTCTCTCTCTCTCTCTCTCTCTCTCTCTCTCTCTCTCTCTCTCTCTCTCTCTCTCTCTCTCTCTCTCTTTCTCACTCTGGCTTCTCGGTTCACGCTTCATCTCCGTGAATGTAAACTGCAGCAGGCTGGCGGGAAACGAGCGAGGAGAAATGGTGATGTTTAAATTCGCAGCGCCAGCGAGTGTTGCGCGGTATAATTACGGCTTACAATTAAGAGGCTTAGATGAGATGTGGCGATTTGACTACATGCCACGTTTCAGGATCTAGGAAGCCGAGATAGTACAGACTTACGGAGGAGTGATAAATTCGATTCAGCAATATTTTCGTTTCCTATTTTCATTATTCATTTTCGATTTAGTGGAAGAAACCCGGAAAGTTTGATAGATAGATGAAAAATTCTTGACTGAAAATTCTCATGGAGCTTCTCTACTGGAAGCTGTAACATATTTTTCATCTAATTTCTTCTCGACTCGCTCCGTCAACCTCCTTCACGTTCCTTGGCCTGGTACTCGATGACTGGAGCTTGCGCTGGGTTACAATTTCGTGCTAGAAGTCTAATAGCGTTCCACCACGGTAGATATTGACGGTTGAGTCGCCTTTTCCCATCTACTCCGTCCAACCGTCTACCCGTCTACCTAAACTCCTACCTTTACTACTTATTTTCTTCCTTTTTCGTCTCATTCTCTCATCCTACTTCGGGGCCCCCGAACGTTCACGCTCGCATCCTTGCAGCCAGCCTCCGCTCTCTGGGCGCACACAAATATTTAATCCGAAAGAAAATTGACGCGTAAACGCGCACCCAGCCTCTGGAATTAGATGAAAAATTCAAGGTTCGGGGAGAAGAAGAAGACGAAGAAGAAGAAGAAGAAGAAGAAGAAGAAGAAGAAGAAGAAGAAAAAAAAACGAAAAGGAGAAAGAGACAAACACCGCTGGAAGCCGAGTATGAGAAAAGCAGAAGGGAAAACCGGAGAGCCAGAAACGCGAGTTCAATGAGAGAATGGTTGAGACGAGTAGGTATAGGTATACCCTGAGACCTCTGGTCCTCGGAGAGGTCTCAGTTGGCGTAAAATTCTCATTTGGGAGCTTCATTCCTGAGCGTATTGTGCGAAATAAATTTTCGACACTTGTTTCACAATTTGACAATCTTGAAATCCATCGCAAATTGTGAAGTCAACGCGTCGCCCTTCGTCCCCTGGGAATTTTTTTCGACGCTCGATGTCTACGTGCATATATTTGCATCTGTTTTTTGAACCAGTACATAAGAAATGAACTGCGACAGAAATAACCATTTCGTTAGAATGCTCAACCGACGATGCCACTGACTTATCTCATCCGCAATTTATTGCAAACTGTGTTGTTTCTTCGGTCTCTATCCTGCACTCCGCAGTGTTCATATACATCTACGTATCGTAACTGTACTCGGTGCAGTAGAAGAGCTATCGCGGGAGACCGAGAGAAGAAGATAATGTTCACTGGAGGCAACAAAGCGTTTCTCTGGACCCGAATATCCCCTGGGACTAGGCTGAGGAGGTGGGATAGGTTAGCTCGGGTCACGACGGCGCGACGTCCTTCGCATTTCAACAGCTCATACCCTTTCGCGTACTCTGCGGTTACCTACCAGTTAACTAAACTATAAGATATGCGGATTAGGACATGCTTATCAACGCCATTATTCCTTAGCCGAGAAAATCTTACCGCTCGGTGACTAAAAACCGGGAGAGTTTTAGCTGAGAGATATACGATCCCGGATTAGAGGGATCTGTAGCCCCTTTCGGGACGTTAGAAAAATGATAATGTTCGCCAAATTTCTTTATTCCGGTTTACTCATTGAGCCGGAAAAAAGAAATGAATAATGAGGACTAAATAGTCAATCATGTCACGTTTCACAGTGCGGGAAAATATGATCTACAAATTTTTGAAAAACCAATATTGATCAGGCTTCTGTACAAAAAGTCTGTGAAATTTTCTCAGGGAAGACGGATATGAAGTCGCGACACGTTTCACTTTCCAATTTCACGCTTTTACGGAGCCAGCAATTTTATTTGTAAAATAGATTACTTTTTCTTTGTAAAATGAAGATCGAGCTTTTTTCCTTCCGAAGGGTATAGCCATAATTTTTTTGGTTTCCTCAAGTGATCGTGATTATACAGAGTTTATGCCATTTCGAAAATGAAATTCTGCTTTTTTTCAAGCTCGTGGGTTAAACATGTTTTCGTGAATTGAAATTTTGCCTCGTAATGTTTCACCCGCGAAACTATTTGCAAGCTTTTCGCCGGAGATATTCCCATCGTAAAATATCTTCTTGGGACTAGCCGTGTGCAGTATGGTTGGTGGACATTATTTAGAATTTTTTTTAATGCCTCGCCGCTTTTAGTGTCAAAACGTAAACCGGTCTACTTCGCGTGACAGAGTCACGAAGGGGAAGAAAAATATAGTGACGTGAAACTAGGAGCTTGGAGCTCTGAATTCCCGACTTTAAATCCATTGAATGGAATAGCAGGACTAGCTAGGGACTAGCGATGACGTTATCCTATAAATCTAGTCTCGGCGGTGGCACCGGCGTCGCGTCGTTGGAGAAAACTGGGCCGCCCGCTATCAATGCACCCGGGCGGAATCGCTGCGGAACTGTATGCAGCCTGGAAATCATTCCACTACCTCCTCCAATCTCACCACCAAAATACCAAAATGCTACACACACGCTACCTCCTATTTTCGCTTTACAATGCCACCGCGACTGTCTATTCAATAGGATTGCGGCAAGAATTGGCGAAGGCATCTTCTTCTTCATTTTCTTCTTCTTCTTTTACCTCTTTCTACGATCATCGTGGAAATCCTACTCGCTGAAGATTACGAGTACGAAACACAAGAAGAAAAAAGCGCATAGGGTTTTCGCGAGATTTGAAAATTGTTTCTGTGAAAGGAAAAAGTAGAGTAAATTCGATATGGACGCGACAAGTTGTAGTTCGTTTTTCCTCCGTCTCTCTGTTTTTTTCATCTTTTCCATTCTTGATGATTAGGTAAGCTCGCGCCCGGGAATGGATTCTGAATACCTATAGAATTCACGATTTCACGATTTGGCCAGAATTTCACAGAGCTTATGAACTGAGCCAGCGTTTCCAACCGAGAGTATTCTCTGAAACGATAATTTATTCCTGCAGCTAGTGTGTCCAATTAACGAAGTGGACGTACTCTCCCTTGAAATGGACAATTTCCCTAAGTGGATGCGGCATACAGGCGCATATATGTATACAGATGTGTATATATATATATATATACATGAATATATGTATAGGTACACACACGCTTGCATTCATGCGTTACGCTACAGTAGTCGAGGATATAACGGCGACCTACTAATAACGTTCTAACCACGTTGCAATATTCTGATTGATTCAACAAATCTATTAATAGCTAGGTGCCATACGATTTCCGTTCCAACCGGACATAAAATTCAGCTCTGTCCAGGTTGTAGTTTACCGCCAGACTATTTTTCTTTCTTCGTTCTCAGGTATTTTTCTGTTCCAATTCTTCGTGAACAATGAACGGATCGATATTACAGTTTCATGTATACGTCATGGTCGTGCAAGAAATGTCAGGAAATAGATCAACGAGACATTATCTGCTCCTCTCGTACACGTACAATCTTCTAGTATATATATATATATATATATATATATATATATATTATATATACACTCACACACACACACACACGACACCTATACGTAACCGTAGCCTCGTGCGTTTGGATGTAGCCGAAATGCTGGGACAAACTCCGCTCCGAGAACAACAAACCAATCTGCCCCTGGAAAGTTTCGCTAGCTACCGATCCAACGTTAACATAGAGCGACTGTGTATAGAAACGCTCCATGCCTTCGTTGAATACGGTGTACGTATAGCTGTGTGTATATGAAGTAAATTTATACCCGTGGCCTAAGTACGTACGTGAATACCATCTATGGATCTACTCCGCCGAGCGGAAATGACACGGTTCTACTCAGCGACCTTTGACCCCCGGTTCAATTCGGAGGGATGGATTATCCAGCGTGTGGAATATCTTGGGAATCGTTAATGAATTCTCCGGCACAGAAACATGTGATCAAATCGTACAATGTACAAATGATGGGGTCTACAGTTGGTGTGATTTTTCCAATATACCGTGTCATCATTGAGAATAATTGTGTCGCAATTTCGTCCCAGTAGGTATAACCGCGAGGTGTTTCGGTTTCGCGTGGAAAAACGTAACAGAATTTCTTGGATAAGACGGGGACGTTGCGCCGCGCCGGTGGAGGTAGGTTAGGCATTTTTATTTCCGTTGATTTATGCCTCAGAGACGCGACAGCTTTGAGATATATGCAGTAGGCGTGTAGAACTGTACACACGCGCGGACACGCGGGTATGTACTTGAGGCGTGTCTAGTTGTTTGCAAAAATGAAAAAAATAAATAAATAAATAAAAAAGTGAAAAAGCGAAGGAAATAGAAGAAGAGAAGGAAAGAAAAGTAAAGAAATAGGGCGGGAGAAAATGGAACACCGATAGTTTTGCGTTGGGATCGGCGCTGCAACCCCGAAGGACATAATTCACCGGCTACGCATCCTTGATATATGGATGGTCGCGTCGAACGGACAGAAGTTCTGAGACCTTACCGTTCTCCTCCTCAGCCGCAAACAGAAACAAACCGACGATTTATGGCAAGCCACCGCAGCTTGTTTCAAGAGCCCACCCCGATTCATAATGCACGCGCGAGGGGAGAGTCGCGAATTATGTTTCCGCAAAGAATCTTTTATCTCTCAACAAAATTTCGAAGCTCGGTGAACGAGCGCGTCCTCCGTACTGATATCCTTCTCGTCGAATTGTTTCGCTTCTGGCAATTTTTTTTCGTGTTCCTCTCTTGTGATTGTTCTTTCGTTGTCTTGTATGCCAAAAACTCATTGAGCTTTCAAGTCTTTGATCAAAAGTTTGAATCATTTATTAATATCGCTGTTTATCTCTCTCTAAAGTTCCTTCCTCTTTCTTGTCTCCATTTCTACTTTTGTTTCCCGTCGTAGCATCGGCTGGTGTTTGAAAATTTTAATGGTGAACAAAAAGGAAGAACAATATTCAACGATGAATAAATTCAATTCCGCTTTCAGTCCAGAAAAAAACTATTATATTTTCACGAGAGATCAAACTTTCCAATCGCTTAACTTTTTCCATCAGAGCTTCTGCTCTACAGCGACACGGTCAATCAGCTTCAATACAAACAACCATGGGGTAAAGTTTCGCTAAAAGGATTTTATAATTTTCCTCGGTAGGTATATTGGTGTGAAGTTGAACGCAAGAACGAATAAAAATCCGAACTTTCTTCACACTTTCACACCGGCGCGGCGCGCCGCAAAGACCTCACGAATTGGCGAATTACAATTAACTCGATAAATTCGTTTGTTTATTGGATATGGAGAATAAACAGGAGGAAAATGTCCTTTGCGGAGAGAGGAGGATGATTTTAGATGAGTTTCGGTAACTCCTATCGATCAGGATCGTAAATAACCGAAATTGGCGAGGTGCAAAACATTGCATAGCAGCTTCTGGGACAGTGGATGTGCAAATACTGGAAAGAGGGTGATACATTGTTTCAGGGAAAGTGATAATATGTTATATTCGCGCGGAATTGAGAAATGCATTGGATCCAGCAGCGAGTCAATAAGCATTTTCTTCTCTGGTAGTTTGTTTCTGTGAGTAAATCATTTCGCTCACTTTCGGTGGCTTATTTATCTTTCGAAGGACGCAGCGTGCGGTTCGCCCAAATATTACGCAACGCGCTTCCAAATGACTGTTGCAAAAGCTTTCGAGTCAATTTCATTTCGTGACGACATAACGACGACGACTCATAGTTTATTCAAATTATGAATCAGGATCTATATTCTGACTTTCGATTAATAAACGCCCGTTCGAGTTCGCGATGTAATTTCGATTCCCGATTCACTTCGGCATTGCGTAAAACTTTGTTGAATATTGTAATTGACGTACGTATGTATAGGAATCGAACTCTCGGTAGGCGATTTGTTCTTTATGTTAGAAATGATATCGTCACGTCGTGAAGGTACTCATAATTTATTAGGTCAGGTTAATATGCCCCGTATACCAAGCTCTGGCACCGGTGTGGTTCCAAAATGGGAAACACGACGGTCATTTGTTCCGCATTCATTAGTTTCGAGCGACGAGCAGAGGCGGGAGGTCGCCCCTGGAATTCGTTATACAACTTTTGGACGACGAGGGTTGGCTTGAGGATGGCGACTGGAAAGTGGGCGTTCGGTGGAAAAATTTTAGCTAACAAATTGTGCTTTAGCTAAATCAGAGTCTAATTTTGTCGAGGGAGATTTGCGACTCGCTTGAGATGTATCAATACTCGAAACAAAAGAAATTACGCCGTCGCGGCGTCGTCACGAGATTTTTACCGAAGAAATGTGAAAAAAGAAGAAGGAAATTTATTAATAATCACAGTTCGGTAAAGTACAAACTCAAGTGTTCTCGACCGTGTGTTGACAATTTCAATAATATCTCGGAAGCTTCGGGGCAAATATTGAACACTTCGAGCAGTCATAGCCGCGCGTATGAACAACATACGAGGTAATAACATAACCGGCAACGTCACCTCCATTATCTTGCATAGTCGACTAAAGTGAAGCCAATGCAATCCTAATTACCCTGGACCAGGATTTGGCAATCTAAATGGCGATCTAAATCACCCAATCAGTGGTCGTCATTGCTACCCACGTGATTAACTATAACAGTATAGCACGCGGCTTGGTATGGCAGTGTAGAAAGCTCTGATACCTAACCTGTGATAGCTTGTGTAACGGGAATCAACCCATGGTGCCACGGCAGCTGGCTAACCCCATAGCGAACGTAATTGATCTGGTGTTTAGCGGAGCGATAATTTCCATCCGAATTTCCTATATAGTTTTATCGTTTCCACGTCCATATTAAATCGAGTATTATACTCACTATGACCGGGGTTACATTATTTCCCTATCAATGATAACATTTGTTCTTTTTTCTCTGTTTCAGGTAAGCGTGGTCGATAATGGCCGGACTGTAGAGAGAAAAAAAACCGAGGTTGAATAATTCATCGAAAGGATAATCGAACTGTCGAGGCGGAGTATTCCGACTCATTTCTATACGGTATAATTTGCAACGGATCAACTCGCAGACTAACAGGTAGATCAAACACATCTCTGTTATTAGTACTCGTATTTGCATACTTCAAAGACTACGCGGCGCGGCGGTAGGAACGTAGGTAATACGCGAGGAACCTCCCTTCCCCATTCTGTGGTGGAAAAGCGTTATAAAAAGAAATATTTGCAAATCGATTTCGGTCGCAAAGGAAAACCGATACGCCAAAGAGAAAAGAAAAAAAAAAAAACAAACACAAAAACCATCGAATTTGTTGGAAAGCGGCGAAAGAAAAGTTTTTGGAAAAGAATCAACAATCAAAAAATTCGTTACGGACATAGATTTTGAGAAAATCCAACTAATTTTCTAACGAATGGCGATACTAGATTCTTGTAAACTGTCTAGTTTCAAGTACGCGTACACGCGCTCTCGTCGGATCTGGAATTATTTTATAAGCGAGGTCCATGGTCGGAATGAGTGGTCGCGGAAACGTTTACGATGTCCGAAGTCCGCGGTCGGTGCATTAGCTTGTATGGCGGAATGAAGACGCGACAAGGGTTCTTTGATCGAGGAAGGATGAAAGAAGAAAAACCGATTGGATTGCTGCCCCCCGGCAATCCTATGTAGTTTAACGGTGCATCGATGCATTGGAAGCTTGTTTCGCATTGAGTTTATATCGCGAGGCTGGAGAGTGACTGAGGCGAGGTCCCTCTCTGGGTAATTGTCTGTAAATGATAGATCGCCGGGGGCGTACGGCGGACGGTACCTGCTACCGCCGAGGCGAGGATCAAGTGACAATTACCACAGCTCTGCTCCTCCCTTCTTGGACAATGACGTACGCGCTCTCTCGCTCGACATCTTGTTCCACCGGGAAACTCGATACATATACATATTCCTGTCGCTTTGTAAGAGACTATTTGTTTTGACACAAGATTATTATTAACTAAAGGGTCAACGAATTATGCGCGAAACTTATGCTGAATTTCATAGAAAAATATGAATCATTCATTTATGTTATTTTGCTAAGTGTATATGAAAGTATTAATTTGTATAATTTGTAACAACGATGATGAGGACAATGCGACAGGATCATTTTTTGGTTCTCGTCAGTTGAGTTTGTGCTCCGATAGTCAATCTTCTCGGGTGTACATGAGAAATACATTGACGTAACCGTTAAATTTGATCTGATTCAACGTTAATATATGATAGTAGATGTTCTAGAACACGTCTATTCAGTTAGACCTTTTTTCCAATACTGAATTGTCTCCTTATTACCGTATAAGCGGGGGTTTGGCTCATCCTAATTTCCTCACATTTTCTTATTTCTTTCGTATTATACTTCTAGCGCGCTATTTAAATGCTCACAGCTTTACTGACATGCCGCGTGATAGGTTCACAGATCTCCGCGTGTAACGACGTCAACTGATTTCAAAATCTTGAAAAATATTCTGATTCAGGAAAATTGGAAATTTCATGTAACAAAAGAAGCCCGATATATTATCGAGGCAAACAATTGATCGGGGACAAAAAGTTACAGGCAAAAAAAAATGCCAGTCGCAGCTAATCAATTTCGTTGAAAGTTAATCAACTCGAGTGGTTCGTCGTTTTGCGAGCGAATGGACCCGGACGGTCCGAACAGCCTGGGGTACAACGATATTTTTTTCCATTTTCTGTCGGAGGATTTTCCGTTACCGTCGAGAAGAATTATTTGACCCAGGTTATACCTACGCCACGGCCGGGCCGGGCCGGGCTACCCTCGTATGCCTTCCATCCCACTCGCCCATCCACCCCTGGACTAGGACATCCTAGGCATTCATTTTTATACAATAACTTTTTTCTACAATTTTTTCACTCTCCTCTACGGGTAGGTTTTTCTATGCTTTTTTCATCCCCAGCTATTGATATATCAGCCACCATTCAATCAAGGCATCTTGTTTTAAGCCAGGCTACAAACCTCTACCCTAAGCGCCAATCATGTCGACCCAACTTGATCGATGGTGTCGATTCACCGTAAAAGGATACCTGCCTACCTCCCCCCATCTTTTCCTTGCCTATCCTATCCTATCCTATCCTATCCTATCCTATCTTCCTATCTTTGGATCGCTCGAGGATCACTGGATCGAGAAATTGTGATAAGATCGTAGAATTCTATTCGTCGTTCCTCGAACTAGGCCTCAAGCCTCGATCCCGATTTCCGGTTTATCAATTATATCGGCTCTCGTACCATTAGAGCCTCGCTGCAACTTAGTTCCGCATTTCTTTCCTTCCCAATGTTTCTCTGAAATCTGTGTATCGGAAATATTGAGCATACCAAATTGTACCCTTGCAGGAACACTTGGTCACTCAATGACCAAGATGTAAAAAATTGGCAATCGCATCTAAGAGCAAATACGACCAAGTTATAGGGAATTAATTTCAGCAGGGCCTTCAATGCCGTTTGCAAGCGAGAGAGGAAATCATCAACTGTAATAGAGGCGACCCAGATAGACTGGGCGCGGGTAGGTAGACGGTATAGCGCGCAGGCTACGCTACGAACCGTGAATTTTGGATGGTGGATAGAGAGTGCAACGGATGAGACCAGCGGGAGTGCTTTGTAGCGGGAACTGGTGCAGCGCGATCCTCCCTGCTCTAGCAGCTCTCCTCCATTGTCTGGATTCTACACGACTTTGGCTGACCACAGCCTGGTTACCACTACTCGGCTAGTACAATGTGTATAGTGACTGAGAACCGCGCTTTCGAGGTTATTATTGCCTTGGGGGTATATCTCCGCGTTTTCGTGCATTCTTTCATTGCCCAGGTATAGAATTATAGGATGGAAGAGTTGGCCAACTCTTTGACTACCTCGCCAGGTGATTTACGTACGTGTGTTGTTGTTTCCTTCTTTTTTTTTTCTTTTTTTTTTCTTTTTCTTTTCTGCATTATGTTTTGATTCTATTCTCTTTCCTGATCGTCAAGTACGTGCAATATATAAGTCTTGGGTGGATATTAAGTCTTACGATTAGTTTGTACATGGTTATAATCTGTTCTGTAACACGTAGAAACTTGACTCTGAAAACTAAGTCCGGGGTACTTCGAGCTAAGCTGTTATACGCAGAAGTGTTATACCCGGGAAGGTATACCGTCAGAGTAAGTATGTATAGGTGTGACTCTCTAACGTATGCCTCGGATACATGTTTCGTTTATAAAATGAGCTCCTTGTTTGTTCGGATTCACAGCAGTGAAATATCCAGCTATATTCATTTTGTGCTGTATTCATTTTGTAACTAACGATCCGCTTCTCTTCAGTGATTGCAGAATAATACGATACCTATTCTATGATCCGGGAATGAATATTTTCAGTTCCCTTCACCTTGGTTGGTTGTATTTCATTTTTAAAACTCATTCGCTTTGTTTTTTCCGCTCTTTTCATCAGTTCTCCCAACTCTGTTTCGGAATTCAAAATATTTCCTGATTGCAGATCGAGTGTATTGTCATTATTTTCGTTTTGCTTTTGACGTTGTGTTTCTCGTTTTTCTTCATCACATTCCACCTTCTCGATTTCAAAGCTCACGGAACGTGGGATGCATTTCTCCACTTGAATTTACATGATTTGCTGGGAATTCATTGGAAGCCAGACACTTCACTTGTCGGGATATTAGACAGCCAGCTAATCTATAGCTGCAAGTATACGCGGGTTACACAGACACCGATTTCACTTTGGTTTAGAATTAGACAGCAAACGTTAGGCTTCGGACTTACTAGTTTCAACTACAGGCTGCAGAAACTAGAAACAAGCTTTGCTTGATTGGGTGGGTTGACACCGTGATCCGTCATTTGCAGGCAATTACGCGTAATGGCTTGGCAGCCGCGCCGTACGCGAAGTCTGTGTCTACTAGTCTAGATTCTAGAGTATCGTACAGGGCGCTGCGCGGGTTTATCCCCTACACCCGAGACCTCTCGCTGTCATATTTTCGGCCGAATACGCGGCAGCTGAACTTGAGGAATGGAAATTCTGGCATTAGAGTAGATTGCATAGCGAAATGCATTGAACTCGACACGTTATTCGTATAATTGAAAAGATCAGGATCGATTCAGACTCGATCTCCGATAAGTTCTGAATCAGGATCGGATCCCGTTTTTTGAATCAAATATCATACCACGTTCTTCCTCTCGGAACTCGGAACACCGCGATCTTGGAACAGTGGAAAACTTGAAACCGAAGTACCTTTACCAAGGTAAAGACCTCGTCACTTGAAATCGAGTAATCAATGCTCCAGTTATATCGCTTTGTTCCCACGCATAATTGAATTATACATATAACAGGGTATACCTATTCCTCTACTTCTGTCTGGTAACAACATTTGATTTTCTCACCTTGACTTACGTTGGATACACACACACACACACATTTTCGCCTACCATCGTTTGCTTAAAAGTTATATCAACTCCAGCAATCCGATTAACCAGTCGGAGACTATATACGTATAACTTCGGATGGGGAGTCAAACAATGACCGGTAATTGTTACGTGACATTGTATCTCCTAGTGCGTAGAGAGAATAGTCTCCGTTTGAAAATAATCTTCAGAAAAGACGTCGCTTTTAACGCGTTAACCATAGTACCCATGTAATATACATGAGTGCCACTTTCCTCTCGGTCTCGGATATTGGCAGAACACTTTCCTCCGAGAATTTGCTCGTCCTTATACAGATTATTTGTAAATATGGATATGGATGCAGCAGCACGTGTCGTAGAGACTGCTGGGCGCTTACATGGGACGTTGTATGTAACGTTGAAGGAGTTTAGAGAACGGCGAAGGGGGGTTGTTGGGGGATCGAGGGTGTGAAAACCACGGCGTGGATGCTTTACTTTGTAAACAGCTCGCTGGATGTTTTCATGCTTGATGAGAGTTCGTGGTATAGCGCGGCTTACATCTCTGTGGCGTCATCGCCTCGTCAATGGAGCTTTTAATCCACGAGGAATTCTAATCCGTCAAAAGTATGTCAAATCCTTCAACGTGGAAACAGATTTTTTCCCCAATGTACGTGACATCGTGAAAGTAGGAGGTAGAAGTCGGATTTTATTGAATTTTCTCATTGATTTTTTTCGGAAAATAATCATCGCTCTGCTTTTTTCGATCTTTTGTTGCCTCGTTACCAGCAGACTGCGCGGAATCTTCGTGCTATTCGGATAAAATGTCACTTTCTGACGCTCCGGTAGGCGAATCAAAGGACAGAATGTTTTGGGTTTTGGAACTCGTGTCATACAGTTGAGCGTCCGCCTTACCTCTATTGGCGGAACTTCCTTCGAAAGTACTAACCAATAAAAGGGAAATAAGAAAGCGGTAAAAGGTTTAGTAAAAGTGAAATGTGTGTAGGCAGCTAGGAGGAAGATCGACAATCAAGAATTCGAGTCGTCTGTGAAATAAAAGGAAATGGAAAAGGCTGCTGCTACCTATATAAAGCTTTGCCCCAGTTGTACGAAACTTGTTAAAGTGGTTTTAATTTTCCTCCTTCTGGCCATAAAATGTAATGCTATACTCTCGGCGTTATTGCATTGTGTATTAATGCCTCTCTTTTTTCTCCGTAATACTACCTATATTGCCATCTTACCAGCTCCAACCTCCAAGACTGCACTTTTTCTATTTTCAGAAAAAAATCTCCCCATAAACGAATATAAAAGGAGAATATAGTGATAAAGCGTCTAATAACGTTCGCGGTTCGAGGCTAATTGTAAGAAAAACATCGATTCAATGAATGTCATAATCTCTCGGTACTCTTCTGCAATCTACCTATAATCTCATGTCCATTATTTTATGGGAAAAATTCGGCGATCGGAGTTGTTGGCTCAGGTCTATACATAATTCTCCATTCTTGCTAGATTCCTACAGTGACTCCGGCGTTATTGGCGTTTCTGGGATTGTTTCATAGACCAAAAAGTTTTCAGCTCGACGCCATTTCCATGTACGGACACGAGTGCGCAGGAGGCGAGTTCACTTGCTGACAGGTCCGTTACTGTTGCCAAACTTCCGGACTAGCCTTCCTGCCCGTTTCTACAGCCTCCGGCTTGCACCCGCCAGCATCCCCAGCGGTATCTACCCCTAGCTTCGAGAGTAGTCCATTAGGCTTTGTCTTTCAAGCACACAGTGTGTGTCGCGAGGTAGAGAAAGAAAAAGAGAGAGAGAGAGAGAGAGAGAGAGAGAGAGAGAGAGAGAGAGAGAGAGAGAGAGAGAGAGAGAGAGAGAGAGAGAGAGAGAGAGAGAGAGAGAGAGAGAGAGAGAGAGAGAGAGAGAGAGAGAGAGAGAGAGAGAGAGAGAGAGAGAGAGAGAGAGAGAGAGAGAGAGAGAGAGAGAGAGAGAGAGAGAGATAGATAGATAGATAGATTCGTTTATTAAATGCCAAGGTCGACAACTGACCGTATGGCAAGCGAGTACAAAATGATACAAAAATTCTCACACAGAAACAGAAGAGATGAACAAAAAATTAAAAACTTAGAATTCAAGAACTTAGAACACAACCCAGAGGAAGACAAATGAATAATGAAAGACATAAAAGAGCAATTTAAACAGAATAAAAGCTAAAACAAATAAATAACTAAAATAGTTAAAATAATTAAAATAGAAAAATAGAAAAATTGAAAAATAGAAAAATAGAAAAATAGAAAAATAGAAAAATAGAAAAGTAGAAAAATAATAGTAATATAAAAATATAAAAATATAATAATATAATATAATATAATCATAAAACAAAAAGTTAGATTACAAATAGATAAAATAAAAGTAGGGTAAAAATAACGTAAAATAAAGTAAAATAACATCAAAGACCAACGCTCACAGACGGGGCCCTGGAACGGCAGCAAGACTACTGCGCTCGCGTAATTGAAGATGCTCGCGCAACCTGAGCTTAAACAGTTCCAACGAGGAGGCGGTCCTAATACGTAAAGGAAGACTATCCCAAAGGTATACCGCAGAGACTGTAAATGAATTTCGATAGGTCTCAGTCCGGAACGGCGCAAGGTAAAAGCGTGATAACTGGTCAGAATCAGCAAGCCGCAGCGAATGACGAACAGCAGAATCCGGCTCCCGGAACAAAACGCGAAGATTGGCAGGCAACGAGGTTAGCAAGACTCGATAGAAAAGTAACAAAAGCGAAAACACACGACGATCTGCAACAGACAGCCAACCCAGCTTTACGCGATAAGGAGTAATGTGCACATCGCGTCGAAGACCAAAGACGAACCGGATTCCACTATTCATCAAACGCTGCAACTTAATATTCAGATAATCCGTCGGATCGTGGTAGACAACACTGCAATACTCAATATGTGGGAGGACAAGGGCTGAAACAAGCATCGCCCTTACTCCCCACGAAAAGCAATTAAAGTGGGCTTTCAGTTTATGCAACGTCATATGGACTTTACGCGATACCTGGGCGACATGAGCATTCCAAGAGAGATCAGAGGCCAGAAAAACTCCCAAGTTTCGGACACAGTCCACAAAAGGCACAACCAAGTTGTTAATGACAATTGGCGGCAAGTTTAGAGCCCTCAATTTGTGGACATAAGCAGAGCTTCCAAGAATGATAGCCTTAGTCTTGCCAACGTTTAAACTAAGGCCGTTATCAGCAGCCCAGCCCGCGACAGCAACTGCATCTTTATTCAAAAGATTCAAAGCAGCTAGTATACCTGCCACCGGAACATGAAGGTATATCTGAAGATCATCTGCGAAAATCACATGCTTCGTGTAGGACAAAACCCGCCCTATATCGTTGATGAACATAAGAAAAAGAAGAGGACCAAGGACCGAGCCCTGGGGGACTCCGGAATGATTTTCTAAAAAGGAAGAGGAAGAGGAACCACCTACTTTATCCTGCACAGATTGGGTTCTACCAGTTAAATAAGAGTGAAACCACGAAACTACTGCATTTGAGAAACCAAAACGCACCAGCTTAATAAGAAGCAGGCGATGATTAATGCTATCAAAGGCTTTACTAAAATCAAATAAAAGCAAGACAGTTACACACCTATCATCAACAGCCTTTTTGACATCCTCAATCACCCCCAACAACGCGGTCTGGGTGCTATGACCCCTGCGAAACCCAGCCTGAGCAGGATCCAACAAGTCATTTGACTCTAGGTAAGCGACAATCTGATCCGCCACGATCCGTTCAAACACTTTCGAAAGATGCGAAAGATTGGCCACCGGACGAGTATCCGAGGCAGAAGCCGGAGGATGGCACTTGCTAAGCGGGACGATAAAAGCTTTTTTCCAGACATTAGGAAAAACACCCGACCGCAATGAAAAATTGAGCAAATCAACTAGGGCAGGCAAGAGAGCCGGCAATACATTTTTAAGGTGGTAAAGCTGCACACCATCCGGACTCCTACCTCGCGACTTCAGAACATAAGACGAAAGCGCTGACAGCAATTTGCACGGATCTACAGGCGTAAAAGAAAACCGGGATTGGACAAAAGGAGGCTCTGACAAAACAAAGGAAAGCTCTTCAAAGGAGCACGCGGGGTGGGCATTGGTAATAGATGCATAATAAGAATTAAGCTCATGCGCAGAGAAACAACACAGAGGCGAAGCCGGAGTTACGCGTATCAACCTAAGACGCCTCAACTCCGACCAAACACTAGAGGCATCAGGCGCACTACGCAGGCGATCCCTGACAAAATTAATTCTCTCGAGAGAGAGAGAGAGAGAGAGAGAGAGAGAGAGAGAGAGAGAGAGAGAGAGAGAGAGAGAGAGAGAGAGAGAGAGAGAGAGAGAGAGAGAGGAACACAGTAAGCGAGCTAGTGAGTAAGGGAAAAAGAGAGAAAGAGCAAGGCCCCGGCTTTGAACAAGTCCGCAAACCTCAACTCCTTTAGACCACGCGATGTCACCGAGCTAAAGCCTCCCCTCTGACAACCCGCGAAAGGTTTCACTCCACTTCCTGGACCCCCCGATGGTCTTCCGTAGACCCTGCGTGACCAAGCAACGACCTACCCTGGTCATTCGACACTCGCGTCTGGTTGCATGTCTATCAGGAAAATGTATCCTTGGTGAAATTCCGTAAGTTGTTGTGTGACGATTCACCTTGCAACGTGAGTGAGAAATTCTGGTCACAGTTAATTTCGTTGTTCTCTCTTCCTTGTTTCGTCGTCTGCATGAAATTCATTGGTTCGGTCTACAGGGAACTTGGGCTTCACGAAATTCTGGATGGTTGACCGGGGGTGGAGAAGTCGGCAGAGTCCAGTGATCAACATTTAATTATTTATGCCGAAGAATATCCACGGTGAAATTCAACACTGGAATGATTCGTAACGAATGCTTAGACCCGCGATTTTCTCGACTATGAATGGCAGACATGCAAATATTAATTCCAGTTGGGAAATAAAAATTGAACAACTTTCTAACTATTGGGGCGGGGGGGCCGGGCCCTTGATTTTACTATACACCAGGATTTTCAAAGCATGTAATTTTCTCGAAATAAACTATACAGACGAGGTTGCGGAGGGTAGAAGCGAGGTGTCGTATCGAGTCGCCTCGTGTCGCCTAGCCTCGCGTCGGTATTGTAAAAGAGGACAAATTACGAACGCGTGGGCACCACACACCTGTCACCGAAACATGCTGGCCAGCGGAAGGTAGGTACGGCAGCATACGAGAGCGTCGACGGAAATATTAAAGTTTTCTCGTTTTTCGTTTTGTTTTGTTTTGCTGTGTTTTGTTTTATTTGAACGTTTTCTTTTTTCTCGCCTTACTCCCGAACGTTTTGTAGCATGGCTCCCTTCACCAGGTGACGCTTTAGGTATCGCTTTCAATTTACGTGCGGCGATGAGAACCAGGAAGTCATTTTTTGTACAGAGACAATGCGTCAACCGCACACGCGCAAATATATATTGGCGAATGGGTTCATTACAAAGGCAAATACGTTATAAGAGAGGAGAAACAAAAACACAGAGTAAACACGTAGCACAGAAATAAAGAACCGCTTTCGTTTTGGCCCCATATTCTACAAAATTGGATCAATTGACTTCCGTGGTGGGGGAAGAAAAATCTTTCTCCAACTACAGAAATTACGGGATGAAAACATTGTATAGCCTCGGAAAAGCAATTTTGTTACTCTGCAAATTGAGTCTACGAATTATTATCTTCAACTGATATGAAATTCGTGGAGATTGGATGTGGATCCGGATTCAATGGACAAGTGTATAGCATTGGCGAGGGGGATATTCCCTTCTATTTCCCATGTTCCAACCCCCTCATCTCAGCATACTGTGCTGCTTCTGTGTCTCAAACACAGAGGCAACAGAGGCTAATGAAGATGTTTGTCAATACTGGCTACGTAACCGGGCCCCCAGCCCTGTCTGCCCGAAGCACTGGAGCTCTGAACCTCCGGAGTAACCGAGGATGTGCCATTGCCCGGTCTGTGCCTCTCTGTATCGGATAGGTCTGCCAGCATCTCTCGAGTACTCAATGGAGCCTCCCGCGTGTACCCAGATAGGTAACTCAGGCAGGTTAGGTGGATAGATAGGTAGGTAGGTAGGTAGGTAGGTAGATAGGTAGGTACATCATTGCAGCCAATATTGAGTTATAACCCGATTCTGTTACGCGCCAAATTAAATCTCGCTACGTTGCCTTTCCAGTGCTTGTGACGTTGATGAGCGAGAAACTGTTCTCGTCTTGTTTCCAGCAGTTAAAATCTCTGTGAGTATGGTTGGATCTAATTATATTTACGTTGTTTTTTCCCCCTCACATTGATTATAATATAATATCAGTGATAAGTTTTGAACTTTGAGCAATTCTCTCGAGAGCATTTCCCATGCACTTTTGTTAATAACTTGCGAGCACGGATGATTATAAAGAGATAACCGAGAGGAACTTCTGATGTTAATATTGATTGAGCTTTACCAACGGTTTTCGTCGGGGGAGCTTTTTTTTATACGGAGCTTCGAAGAGGGAAGCTCAGATGGGAATTGTGAGGAATATATGTACAGTTTCATTTAGTAAAACGGATTACTTCCTGAGCAGATCCTGTGCGTTACGTGTGCACACCTTGACACAAAACTTGTGTATACGCGTGGCGGAAAGTAGGGGCCAGTGGAGGGTACATTATTACCACGTGTAAAACCCTTGAAGCGTAACATTTGAGCAGGTAGAAAGGCCGTTCCCAAATGAGACATGAATACAAAAGGGTCTTGCATTGCTCCTAACTTTAAGCTCAAGCGAACAACTCGCGGTGACAACAAAGCTTTGTGGAAAATATCTGCCCGGAAGTAGTTTAAGGGCGAACACACCAGGCGGCAACTCAGAGAGGACAGGATGAAGCCGAGCCTAGGGAACTTGAGAAGTATAGAACAGAACAAAAGACGCTCCTACTCTGGATCTGGATCTTTAATCTACATCCAAGAGGCCGCGAGGAGTTGTGTCAGGATTTGTCTCGCCTCTCAACTTCAAAGTCGTTCACAACATGTACACACGGTGGAAGTTTCTCAGCTGCTTATTAAAGTGCATCCATACGTCGTAATGTTTGCGATTGCGGTGGCGTTCGTAATAACTACGACACTCCCGCCGTCGTTTCTCATATTGCAAAGTGATTCGCGTCATAATTCAATGGATATTTACTCGAGCTTAGAACGCTGCTTCATAGCAACGCTGGAAGGAAGTGGGTCCGGAAATTCGAGATTTAAGGTGTTCGAGGTGTTCAGGTCATGTTGGATTTCTCCTTCGGCTTCATGTCAGCTACGTCAGAATTTTATTTTAGTACTTTTATAACTGCCCAGCGCTTTACTCGGCGGTGTATATAGGTGCTGCATACGGACCACGCCTGTCATCTCGAAGAATCTTAAGGACTTTCCCTCTTGTTTGAAAAATCTGATACGTCTATAAGAAAAATATGGACAGG
Source organism: Phymatocera aterrima (assembly GCA_963170745.1). Taxonomy (NCBI): domain Eukaryota; kingdom Metazoa; phylum Arthropoda; class Insecta; order Hymenoptera; family Tenthredinidae; genus Phymatocera; species Phymatocera aterrima. The sequence continues at coordinate 1,911,444 of OY720668.1, forward strand.
GAGAGTAGGTCCGCTCGTAGGTTTGCGAGGGATACCGAATTCGGAGGTTATGGATTCATCAAGTTCAAGTATGCGTAACGAAAAATTAATGAAATTGTATACCTCCGGTCTTTTTCGCCTGATTATCCTATCTCCGATATCCAAAATTACCTCCGTGGTCCGCCATTCAATTTATATACATGCGATGAAGGTAATTATATGCATTGACTCGTCCAGCGGAATGTATTACTATATCAAGACGCCCTAATGAATTACGAACTGCCCGTGGAGCGATATTCTTTCATTTCCATGTTGAGAAAATATTTTCACTCGGGTAATTGTTATTATTTTAGAAAACACGAGACTTGCGGCGACGCGACGCAGTGAACGTCCCTTGAAATTTTCTCCCGGTATAGAAAATCGAAGCAATATGTATATTTTATATAATATTTATAGGTAAACTTTCTTCTGTACTAGTTCATCAACACTCGGGTCTACGGTAGACTTTCCCATTTTCTTCGTCTTTTAGAGGAATTAGTACAGTGGTCAGCATATGAACGTTTAACGGAAAAAGTTGTACACATAAAACAACACGAGGTCGTGTCACAGGGCAGCCAAAGTGACAGCAAAAATCAATACTGCCCCATTCCAAAAGTAACCCCCGGACACAGTTTTCCACCAGGTATAAAAGTGTAGGTAGCATCACAGTCGGTGGACAATACAACCTGAAATTCATAAATAATCGCTACGAGGTCGCTCGTTAATCATACGCATCCTGACACATTTTGTTTCAATGATAATCAAGCGGCTTGGATCCTGAATGGAGGGTGTCCCTGCTGAGAGAATGAGTAAAGGCGCGGGGATAAAGTTGAAGAGAATGTGGGTGGGATATCAAAGAAGGCTTAATCTGGTCCGCGGTTTCGTTTCTCATCAATGAGACATTCATTGGACAGCTTTCGGAGTGAAGGGTATTTAGAAATGACATACATACATCTCCCGGCAGGGTTTCTTCCCAAGGGAATGTATTAAAGCTTGAAAAATTGAAGTGGTGGGTCGATTGGACGCCAAATATCATTCGGGTCACTGTTATATTCAGGCGCGTTAATATTTCAACGTTTCTTCACCCGAATCGTCAAGTTTCGTCATACGTATACGCTGTATATTTTCGGGCTTCAAAGAATTAAATTTAGAGTTTCCTTCTCTCTGACGAACGCCACTAAAATATCGGGGATACGGAGTATCACTCCGAAAACTGGAACACCGAAGAAACGGATGCGAAAAGAACCGGGTGGCGGAGCGCGAGAAAGAGACGAGAGAGAGGGAAAGACTGCGAGAGAAAAGAATGATAGAAATTCCGGAAAAGAAGCTCAATAGAAACAGTGAAATAAATATAAGCAGTAAAGCAGTGTGTCGTTGTTTGGATAGCTTTGTAGTGTAGAACCTCGCCTTGTTACCGCAGTAGTTTACTTAAAGGAACTAGGAAAGGACGCGGCCGATCATCAATTTGAAAGTTTCCTAAGTAAAGTTTATTCCGCGACTATAGGTGGATATAGCAAAGAGGTCGTCGACTATCTCAAAGTTGTTAGGAAACCTCGTTCACGATGGTCAGCGAACACATTCTGCGGTGCAAAATACACCGCCGCGCCCGCGCCGTGTACAGAGAGGCTAAGGTGAAACGACGTACGGGAAAATTAGGGATGCCAGCAGTATAGCATGGCGAAAAGGAAGAGGGAAAAGGAAAGAGGGAAGAGGAAGACGAGTATTCAATTTCACGACAAGGTTACGTCCCCCATATATATACCTTTTCCGTCAAGGCGTGGATACACCATGTCGAGAAAGGTCGACGTGGGTTACTGTCTTCCATTGTCTCGAGTGTGTTTTCATGAGATCCCTAAATATTTAAGCACCTGAGGAAAGCGAAAGGTTACAAAAAGCTCTACAATACTAAACCCGACGTTTCTCAGCCGGATGGTTTCTCTCGCTGTTACATGAAATCCCTTCCCTCTCACGGGTATATCTCTGGTGGTAAATATTTTTACAGGTATGATAAAGAATTTTGAATAATTGTTATTCTACATCACGAAGAATCCTCTCATAAAATCCGGAAATTGGATTCTACTCTTGCGAATATATCTACCAGCGAAATATCGTTGGGGTATAGACGCAAGTCCCGTACTTACCTGGCTGGTATGGTAAACGTTGGGCCATACAAGCGCGCGTACCTGTCTCTATCAGAAAGCTTGCGAACAATCACCGGTGGAATCCGATCGTCTAGTCTGCATAGTTGTATCAGTTGGATCGCTTTAGGCTATGGGCTGAATGGGGTTGGAGAAACGCGGAGAAATTCGAACTCTGTGCCGGTCCTGAGAGTGAGAATGAGAGAGAAGAGAGATGGGAGCCAGATCGGGTTTACTACGTGTATGTATAGGAAAGAGTAGGGGCTAGATACAATTAAACAGCAGCCACAGCTAATGGCGCGTAGAAGTAGATGTTGCGGTTATACGGAGGGGTTCACGATTTCAGGCCTAGCCTTCCAAGTTATTTCGAGGATAGGTTTCATCCCTCCTCCGCTTCAAAGAGAACGGGGGATTTTCCGCGGTGCAGGATAACTCGACAGATCAGGGACCCATTCACTGGACTTTCTATCTTTCTCTCTCATTCTCTCTCTCTCTCTCTCTCTCTCTCTCTCTCCATGTATATGTAATACGGGAAACGTTTCTTCCGCCACGTTAACATGAAAGGAAAAATTGACAGATGACCGTACATTCGGATATCATTTCGGGCTTCATTCCTTGATCATTTTTCCTTTTCATACATGCAGTAAAATTATGGCAGTTCCAATGCGAATCATTCGAAATTGATTATTTTCGACCAAATACCCCTGAAGTTAATTTATTTGGCTGCTGAGCGTGTTGTTGACTATATAAGTGAATTAATTAGCCCTCTTGCCGTGCCGTAAAGCTGTGTATGAAAATCAACCCGTTGTATAGTATGTATATATAGACAAAGTGTGAAACGTTAGCAAACTTAACATGCTACGTTATATTAATTAGGCTGCGCGTAGTTCAAGTCCAAAACAAGGCAAGATGTTTGCGCGGTACTCACCGGAGCGAGATGAGACAGTCCAGGGTTCGGCGGGAGAGAGGTAGCGGAGGGGGTTGCGCTGGGACATGTGTTTTCGTGTATTTTATTCGCTAGGTTCACAGTTTAAATTTAACTACCGCCTAATTATACGGTACTTTATAACCGGCCATACCAACTAATTACTTCAAGTAATTTTGAGTAGGAACAGTATAAGGACCTAAGCCTCGCGCTATAATTACTCTACTAACCACTGGCTGTGCAAATTGAGCCGAACTTGACCTTGGAGGGAATGAATCGTACGAAATTTCCCGTAATATATTCAGCTCGTCCTCCTCCGAAGAGATAAGAAGCCGATGAACGGAGAAAGGGCGAGGATGAAAAAAGGGGAGCGGATCTCTGACCCCACTTCATGATTTTTTCCGAATCGTCGCACGTATTCGTTACCGGCCAAACCGGCCAATCGTTCAGGGTCGTAGTCAAGGATTTGTGTCTCTTTTTTCTTCCACTCTTGTTCCGCATCGATGCGGTTGACACTGAGCCGCCCTCTGTACCATGATCCATCGATTCGTCGACCCGGAAATAAATGCATGAGGAAAAAAAAAGGTTAAACTATTTCCTTTCACTACGTAGAGGAAAATTATAATCCCACGACATAAACTGTCTGAACGCTGGATAGATTATTGCACGGTTTCTATATTGAACGGCAATAAATAAGCTCCGATACATTGTGGACAGAATGGGCCCATAGATCGTGTGAAATAATGAATGAGCTGATGTCAATTCTGGATATTTGTTGCCCAAAATATTCCCGTTTGCCAACAAACTCGGGGCGGGGGAGGGGATGATAGTGGCTTGTTAGAGCTGGATGTCCCTCGGGTTCGTTAGGTTCTTGGTAGCTGGCCGTGACACAGCCGACCAGTTAGCTACGCGGCCGTTATAAGACTCGGGTCAATTTGTACATGTCAGGAAATTGTGGCGAGAGAAAAGAGCAAGAAAATATATATATCAGACGATATATTCTTTCACGAGCATCCGTACGGATACATGCATCTATTCTTCATATACGTGATGCACTCACTGTATCCCCTACGACGTAGAGGCTGTCCGTTTGTCGTCAGACGCATCGCTCCGGCGTTTATTCTATTTACACAAATCACCAGTCGGGCAAGCCGGAGTGTCCCCATTTCGAACAGATTGATTGTTCTGCTCATCTAATTGGCGTTGAAATGTCAAGCGGAAAGTGTAAACTCAATGAAATTCTACACGTCGCACCGCGTAAAGGGAAACGAAAGTATGTGAAAAAAAGCTACTCAGAGTATGAATGAGTATCTTTCCCTGCATATTTTCCTTCAAAGGATTCTTCCTGCTAGTTTCTCCATCTCATTCCTGTTTCGAAAAAGCCAAGGAAAAACAAAAACAAAAAAAAAAAACCCCCAAGAACCTTCATTGTTGTGTTTCTCGGAGAGGAATCAGTCCGTGTGATTCGCACGGGGGAAAGTTTATGTATAAACAGATGCTCAGTGTGCGGTGTATAGTACTTACATACACGGTCTATACGTACCTAAAGCCGCAACTGCAACTGCACATGCACTGTACTGCGGGCGGAGTAGAGTTTCTTTTGCGTATATATTTTAGTCAACATGCCGGGCATTACACGCTTGGCAAAATTCTCTCTTGGATATATGCAATTTTCGAGCGTGCCGTAGCCGAAGGTATAAGGTACTAGGTACCTATCTCGCAGTAGTGCTTGGTACTCGGGCTGCGTCAACTGCAAGCGAACCGCAGTATAGGTAAATTCGAACTGGTTTTACGCGAATATCTTGGAAATGAAAGAGAGGGAAAAAAGTAAAGGAATGAAATGAGAACGAAGACACACACTCGCGAACACGCGTGCGAATATGAGAAATGTGTAGGTGGACGTGAAATCTGCTCCAAGCAGAGGGAAGAAACCAGTTTCGAATTCTAATTCGAAATCCGATTGACTTGCGCGAAATTTCTCCAGCTGTTTCTTGCGTACGTACCTATATAGTACCTATAGTGTCTTCTCTCTTCCGTCAAATCGCAGACGTAATTACAGATTCTTACACCCAGAAAAATGTTTGGTTCGCCTAAACGAAATTTGGTTGTTTCAACAAAAATCGTTTCTTATTATACGGTCGACAAAATATTTTGTTCACATGACCAACGAATTTTGTCATCACGTTTTGCTAACGCAACAAATTCAATTTTGTTGTTCGCACCACTGCAGCAATAGTATTGTTAACGAAACGGCTACTTCCGGTTGTAACCAAAAGTTCTATATAGTCGTTGGCGAAATGCTTCTTCTATTCATTAATTTATTGATTATTGAAAATAACATTGGAAATACGAAAGTATGAAATGAATGTATGCTAAACATGCTATAAAATATCCTCCAGAAAAGGAACGAGATAGGTGAGTGAGCCTTTCTTCACTGTAATAAGCGTCCATAACCTATAAACACACGTTTATTGCACAAAGCTGCGTCCGGTATACAATGTTACGGTTGTATGGAAACGTGATCAATCTCTTTTGCACCATCACCACCCGCACTTAATCAGACATTCGCGAGTTTAACTATCCATTTTATGAATAATTCGATGAAATCCAGTTACAAGTAATGACGCGTATCCTGTACGAAACCCGGCAGCGCTATGGGAAACAGGATTACGCTGTGTCCCTGCGCATGCGCGTTGGACGGGAGAATGAATTTAGTATACCCAACCAAAGTTTGTTTCGGCGTACGAAACTTTTGGCTCGCAGAGTACATGCGGCAAACCGAATCGTTCATGGAATAGAAAATAATCAAGAAAATTATTTGGTACTGATAACAGAAAAAGAATAAAAGCGAATTTGTTTAGCTCAATAATCATTTTGGCGGTGTCATATCCGAAGTTTGGTTCAGTTACCCAAAAAATGGGTAACAAAATTATTTTGTTGCTTACGCCAAACTATATTTCTAGGTGTACTCTCAGCCGTCGTGCGATAATTGAAGTTCCGCGCATTTTCAACAAGATTCCCAAAGATTGACAACAAATATAATTCCACCAGATGAAACTGAGGATAACTTTGTTAATAATTGTTAGCTGAAGAAAGGCACGTGAGTAGTTGTACTTCGGGCATATTCGCAGCTAAAACGGACATACCGTGAAACAAAAAGGTGTATGACCTCGTCAGAATGATAATTCAGAATTTGAAATCGCAAAGAACGCGAGCTCGGTAGAGTAGCGTTGGGATTTCATTTGTTGGCGATAAGTATAAAGGGCTGAAAGAAAAACTACCCGTGTCTAGAATAATCTAGCGCAGGATGAGATTCACTTTGAAGGTAATTTCCGAAGTTCGTGAAACAAGACGTTGTATTTTCATGTTAAGACGATAGGTCGGAGGTAATTCCTGGCGGGATTTCGTGTTGCTGATATTTACTCGCAACTAACTGCCAGTCTTAGCTGCGGAATTTATCTTCCGCATATCTGATTACACGCTGCACGTATACATACCACTTACGCGCGTATGCACGAAGTATGCCGGGGTAGCCGTAGCTGCTGCTGCTTTGTTGCTACTGCTGCTACTGTTGCTCTATTCTTGTCGTATAATCGTGGCGTTCGTTTACTTATGAACGGAGAATAATATTTCTGTACTGTTAAGCTTTATATCGGAGGATATATTCTTGCCAGAGTTAGGCGCCAGTTGATAAATAATAGACTATACACTGCTGCCCGGATACTAGGAAAGTTTTTCAACGATTTTATATAACACTGTATGTACATATTCACCTAGAAAAGACAATAAAATCGGAAAAAGTTTTCTCCCTATAAATTCTCATCTCAAGCTCCTACGAATCTCAGGTAAACTCATAACTCGCCTCGATGCAGCGGGATGCACCGATGAAACTTTAGTCGTGATTGTGAGTTGGAGGAGAGGGAATTTCTTGAGAAATTTTGATAGTATTAATGAAAATAGATTTAGCAAAGGAAGAAAGAAAGAAATGAAAGAACAGCTTATCCCGGTAAAATTCGATCAAACTCAATCGCAATGCATTTCGAAATTGCTAAATAATAGGAAACTTCTTCTCGTTTACCCTAATAATTAACCCTCACAACCCGTGGATGTTAGTTTCAATTATTAACGAGGGCATCTGTCGCCCGACATAGTCTATCAATAAATCAAACAGACGTTTATGGACTTTGCGAATCTACGCAGAAGGGCGGATAACCTGAAATCGGAGTATGGAGGAGGCTCTGGAGGCTAGAAAGCTAAGGATTGGATCTTGATTGGGGGCTCGGGACTTTGAGACGCGGGCATCTAGGGTCAGCCCACAGGCTGCGGAAGTAGCTGAGCTGAGTGAGCCTAGGAACCGTTATTAATTCGAGACACGAATTATTCCGGGCAGCTACGGGTTCCCTCCCACCGATTTTCCTACAGCTATACCGTAGAAATTAGAGTTTGTAATTACTTTCCTCTCCGGCAGTTGGTGAGTCATCGCACAACGCGTATAGGAGCTGTGCGTTAACGATTATCCGACAAATCTGGCCAACGTGGTCTACCTCAATCGGAATGATGAAATATTCTGAAATCAACGTCGATCTGTTCGACAGAATATTGTGTCGTATGCATGCTAATATAACTATTGCGAAAATAGAGAGAAAGAAAGGAGACGGGAAGAGGGAAAGCAAAGAAAAAATAGTTGAACAGAAACGGAAACTTGCGTCATCGATCAAATCCTTGCCTTTCTCCTCGCGACATCCGGGCACCCGAAGCCGACAGACCTAGCGCGATACGTGGTACGTATATTCGTAGATCGTACTAGTAGCAACCCCCGGGGGTGTATCGGAATTCGGAAGTATAGAAAGCGGCGGAAGTATACTGCGGCGGGGGTGCGCGCGTGCGTCTATGGGGATAGCGGATACAGAGGCATAGAGCGTCGAGCCGAGGGGTGCAAAGCTTAGCAAGAACGTAATCTATGACTGCAAGGTTTTTATAGGTTAAGGCATGAATCACTGCGGTGGCATTTTTAACAACACTGGTTGATAATAAATTACCTAAGAAGGCGATGCGGTGCGATGGCGGTTGACGTGGGAAAGTTATCTGCATTAATATATTCTTGGCTCCAAGTTCTTTTTAATGCAGTTTGAAAATGAGAGAGTAGAGAATGAGTACGTGTATATTTATCCGTGAAAAAGGGAATAATATGAGGATTCGTTGTGTCCGCTATAGCCTCGGGCTAAAACGTTTGGAAACCTGATATTCCGTACCCATGGATACACGGATTGGTTAGCGCGGAGCTGGAATATTATTGGAACACTATACATCAGTAGTAGCGCGGTCGAGTTATAATGAAGTTATTCACGCCTCTAGGCATAATTTCAGACACGCTTCGATGATAGTTGGCATCCATTATTTGGCAGCCGACGTGAGTTCGGCTTTGCTTTGCCTCGTGTGATCGTTATTTCCAGTACTATTCAGATATTATTTGAAGCCGTGAAAGGTACCTACGATTGTGTAATTACTCCGCGTAATTAGTTCCTCGTTTCTCTTATTCCGGGGTCAATTGTCTTCGCTCTTTTGCCCAATTTCTGAACCGAAATTGGAAATTCCGAAAATTTTCAAGCTTCAATGACAACGAAATTCCAAATTGCACTACATTTTCAACGAAATGTTTCATGCTCAAGAACAAATAGTATTATACTATGTGACTCAACTGTCAATCCGAATAATCGATCGCGTCGGGGTGAACTGTTTGCGTACAATGTCCGTCATTTTGGTGATCTGATAAAAGGCGTGGGTACAAGAACAAACGCGGAATCGTGCGTTGTTTGACAGCGATAAACAGAAGCTTTTTTCGTTCTTTCTAAAAACTAGATGAATCGATGGATGTTGGGCTGGCAAATATCCTGTCATTTAGAAAACTGGCGTTCTAGTCGTGAATGTTTTCGACTTCCGTGCTGGTAACCTAATCTGGGCAATTTTACCAGTTCGTGTAGTAATCGGTTCCGTAGGATTTCGTTTATTAATGTACCCGGTGTCGGAAATTGTTCAATTTCACTGCGTGAATAATTTTTTTTAGAAGCTTAAACAGCTTTCGGAAAGCAGCATGTGTTCTTAATTTGTGGAATTTATATTCTGCGGTCCGATACTTGAACTAATAAAGTAAAGGGATATTGTACGTTTGAAAAATTTGCCGGTGGAATATATTTTCGAAAAAAACTCATCCTCGCCCTCGGCGCAGGCACAGCCCTCAGCAGTGGCAAATTTCCTCGTAAATATCGGTATTAAAAAAAATTAACAAGCTAGCCAATAAAAGATGGTAGTTTTATCTCCAGGAAAAGGAATAACCGTTAAAGCAGCACCGTCCCGGTCGTCGTCGACGTCGTCGTTTATGGAACATTTGTTTTAATCCGTAATATCGGAAACGATTCAAAGAACAATAACCAATATCGAGAATATATCCGTAACGTCAGCTGGACCTGAGCTGCTGCAATCCCTTATTAGTCCGACGTCCTAATCCACGTGCCTTCTTTTTATTTCATGCAAACGTTCGATTCTCATTGTATTAAAACGGAAATTTATCTGGCGAAAATTGCAACGTTTTCAACTAACGGTGAAGTTCATTTCCATATTTTCTTACACTAGCTTCTTATTCCGCAATCAATCTCTCCCAGTTTTCGCATTGCATGCGCCTCTCTTGTTCTTCGACGATCCTCAGATCCACAGCATTTCAGCCAAAGCTCTCTTGCCTCCACTTTATCTCCCTACAGGCCAACGCGATCGCTGGAAAAAGTCATAAAGTTTCTAATCAGACTTCAATCGCAATGAGGGACGTACGGGGTATCAAATCTCCTCTATTCTCACGTCTAGTCTATCCTGCACGGAAGTAAACCGAGAGGGCTTTCTTTCCTCGTATCGTACTTCTCCTCTGGTGAACGGATGCCGATGACTGCAGAAGGATCGACGAGGTGCCAGCCCCAAACCTGCGGGAGGAGACGAATCTGAGAGCCGACGCCACCGCCAACGCCTATGTCACTTAATCTCTCAGTGATGCTTTCCTAAGGCGCCTATCTGAACTTGTTACTTTCCAGTCCACGGGCAAAGACCTTCTCTCCGTTTTAATTTTCTTTTCTTTCGATTTATATCGGGTATCGGAGCTTCTCCTTCAGTTTAGAATAGAGCATCACTTGGTTGGTTTTTTTTTTTTCGAAAATAGCTGGATGAAAGTTGGAAAGCAAAAATGTTACTATCGGTTATCAGCCAGGCAGGTACTTGGTGGAGCGTAGATTTTCAAATTGCCCCTCGCGCGGTGTAGTCTTTCGTGACAAGGAGAGGAAGAGTCGAGGATATGCAAATTGCATCATTAACCAGAGAACAAAGCTCGATGGGCGTCACATCCGCGTCTATAACGGGGCGGTTAGCGGATGGATAAATTACAAAATGTTATTAGCGGCAGCAATCATTTTACTCCTCATATTTCACGTTCTTATTTTTCTCATTATTTCTATCCCTTCTTTCTATCTCCCTTTCTCTCGTTTTATTATTTTTCCATTTTGTTAGACCTTGTACCAAGCTGCCTACCTTGACGGTGAATTTTATTCTTAACTCGATCGCTTTGCACAAATAATATACGTACAGATATACCTCGTACACTCGCCGAATGCCGCGTATCTCAACCGCGGTGGTATAAGCTTTTCATTTATCATTCTCCAGCCTGACAACTGCATCCCGCTCTGGCGACTTTGAATATATTAAAGTAAATTCTGAAGAAAATTGTCATAACAGGAAATATGATTTAATAACGATCATTATACGGAATATTCAAAATTATCTGTACTCCCGTTGGAAAACTTGAGCGCAAGCAGGTTACCAGGAGGAAAGCAGCTCGGTGCGGGAATCGAGGTTGCGAATATATAGAAACGCGTTTGCACGCGACGAAAATTAGCACCGAGGCAATTACTCACCGCGGTTATGCCATAACAATTACTTTATAATCGGATAAGCAAAAACCAACACCACGCTATCGTAATTATATGATTGTCAGTTCTTATTACGTACTGCGGAGATTATCACTTGAAATCTTTTATTTTATTCTATAACCTGCACGATGCGGTGGATCGATAGGTATCCGATATTTTCCTCTCTATGTCCGGTTTTTCCATTTTTTCTTTCACCTGAATTCTGAATTAACGGGTTATGTAACCGTCGATCGAGTTCGGGGCGAATTTCTGTTCGCAAAAGCTACGAGCTTACCGACGAAACGAATTTATGGTTTTATTTTAGCAGTAGCTGCAGGTAGTAGACGGTAACGACAGACAGTGGAGGAAATTAAAAGAAGTGAATCGATAACTGTATGTCGAAACTAGTAGTAGCTGAAAGGACTGAATACGTGATTCAGACGAGCAAAGTAAATTTGATTCGGTAGGTTGGTAGGAGCGGTGGGAGGTTGGCATTATACGTGAATACCACTACCAACGGCCACAGCAACTCTCATGCTCAAGGTTATACATTTGTTTCCGATTCATTTGTCGACTCGTTCTGCGGAAGACGCGCCGCTGCGTTTGACAGCCCGATTAGAATAACCAGGAAGTCTAATTTAGAAGAGGTAGCCACGGGCTCCCTTTGTCTTCTACATTCATTCATTCGCGCATTCATTCATCCGTTCGCTCATTCATCCATTCATCCATTCGTTCGTTCGTTCGTTCATTCGTGCATTCATTCGTCCGATTATTCCATACTTCGGTATAGGCACATATATTTTCTCGACATTCCATTTCGCCCGAGCGAGTAGCGTTTCAACTTCGATTAATTTGTGAAAATAGTTCATTCGGGGCGGCGAACTACCTGGACCGGAAGTGGAGACGCGAGAACCAACGGACGAGAGGAAATTACGTTGCACCCGTTCTAGAGACTCGGGATTAATGATTTCATCTCTCACTTGATTGTGCAACTATATACATACCTGTGTCCTTATTCTATCATTCAGTTCGTATACCTACCATAAAGCTATACGAGCATGATTTCACGTGCAGTCGTAGTTCTCCAAATATTCTCGACTCGGACTAAAACTTGCGTGTAGTTATGGCCGTACCTTATATCTACCTCCCTACAGTTTGTACCTAATAATAAACGTACAAGAGAGTATGTGACGTCAGTTTCAAACCCCCAACTACGTAAGCGTACATAGTATTACACCCCGTGGAATTGATGCCCTCGCCGTACGGCCGAGGGATGTAGGCGTCGTGGGGGGTTGCCTTTGACAGGTTCTCAACTCCTCGACGAATCGGTAATTTTCTGAAGCAAACCAAACTCTCCACGTCAAATTGTTGTTCTGTGCCTTTTTATTTCCGTATCATTCTTTATCAACGGGTGCAGATAGGTGAAAATTTTGCCCTGGAATGAATTCGCACGTGAACTTGCGCGTGTAATGCCACGGGAATTTAGTAATATTGTTATGTAATTCAGAAAATTGTAGGGGGAAATGAAAATTGACATTTTTGCGATGTATCTGGAGAATTGTGTATCAATAGATAAAGAATTTTATTACCGAAACGAATGAAGAATTCATCGATTCTCACGGATCTTCTCTTTATTATATAGAATATGGCGGAGGGCCGGAGAGCGTGCGAAAACGGTGAGCCATTTATCATTGAGGGAGAAAAGTTTCCCTCCTTTTGCGACAAAAACGAAACAAATAGTCTCCGTTTGCTCCGCGTGAGAGAAAGATTAGGTACGTCTTCTTCACGTGGATTTGGCAAAACTGAAGGGCGAGACAAAACTGTGAGTGAAAGAAAACTCGGCCTGTGATCTTTCCACGTGATGCAGGTTCTCCGTTTCTTCCGTTCAGTATAGAAACGTACAGATCCTCTTAATCAACTTGGATATTGTCACTTGTCTTCAGTATACAATGATCACCAGGAATGAATGAACCGCTTTTGGATTATATGGGCAAAGAACTAACCAATGAAAGATCGTTCACGGTGAGAAAAATCCAAACGTGTCGGAGACGAGGGAAATATAAGAGAGACAAAAATACCGCGAACGCGATAGGGCGACGAGACTGCAAGGGAAAAAACTAACCCCAAAATATTAAAGCTCACCGTTCCTAGCGACGCCATTTTGGTAGTTAAACGTAAGGCACTAAAACGGCATAAGACAGATGAGTGGCCCAAATGGTTGGACGAACTGTTTCCGCTGGTTAGCTCGAGCATTTTACGAGAATTTTTATGAGCCAGATTTTAGCCGGACGATTCGAAAAACCTGTCGTATTACATAGTCACGTTTTATATTTCTCCGAGTTGATATAGGTATAGGAATAGCTGTATGCGGGGCAAACATCCCGCGGAAGGCCGGCTCCGGAAAAAAAAAAACGATAAGAACTTCTTTTTACTCGGAGAACAGAATTGAGGCAAGAAAAATAAATAGCTAAATTCACGTCCTCCTTATCTTATACAAACTTCTGACTAATTCTTCTGCAATTTATTCAACCCCCGCAAAGTCCCCCTGAATACACCGAAAAGAAGTTTCTTCTTTTTGACTTCTATGATTTACCTCACGAAAGAAAGAAAGAAAGAAAGACCTAATCAACTTCTCTGACTGATGATCGCGAAGATCAGCCCAAAAAGAATCAAATACATGAAAAAATTCCATTTTTTCCGCCCCTCTAATGCATAGAATACACTAAAATCGGGGGGGATAGAGGCAACACCAGATGTAGATAGGCGATAGGTATAAGTAGGTGCGACCTATTTTGCATCGCCGTTATTCACCGGGTGGGAGAGGGCGACGTCCTTCTCTTTTATTATCCGCTTTTGCTTTCGAGACGCGAAAGAACCGCCCTCTAGATTTCCCATTCAAGTTGGCACGTTACTTCGAAACCCATAAGTCACTTGGTGCTGCCAAGCCGAGAAGTTAGGTATAGCGAACTCTTCTCAGATCCAAAGATCCTGCATGTGGGGGCCCAGATCTTCGGAGAGAGAATCAGACTGAAACGTAGTAATATAAAGGTCTTCAAATATTCGGCAAGTAATTGAATTGCAATCGGTTTCCCGAAGCGGCAGGCGAAACGACTATTCTTCCGACTATCGCGATCGGGTGGATCGCAGGGAAATGGTGAGAGCACTCGGTGGTGCGTACATGGCGAAAGTAAGTACGAGTTGGGAAGGATAAATTGTTGAACCAAATTATATTATCTCTGTTTTTCGGTGCTACCGCGGCGTCTTTCTAATCCAGAGCAAAGCGACGACTTATATTAAGTTAGAAAAACTCGCTGAACGGAATGATTTGTGTCCCGGCGTGATGTTTACTTGACATACTTTAATATTCGTTCACCTGTTATTATTCCGCTCCTTTTTTACCTCGGTCCAAAACGCGTTTTACTCATCGTCGGCGACGTGGCGCTCGCCGGCGCGGCGCGGCGCGGCGCGCGGATAGACGCTGAGTTTCCAGAAACTTTTACATGTAATTCCCCCAAAATTACTTCTAAATTAAAAGAATGCTTTACCGAATTAAATTCTCTAAACTTGAGTAAATTCTCGTTTGCGTAATTGTGAACAAAGTCGCCACTCGACTTATTCCCCCGTACCCCACTTTTCCCATCTTTTGCTAAGTCGACGGTGGCCCCCGCGTTCATCCGGCTCCCCCGGTGAGCAAACTTCTTGATTTATTTTGCCGAATTTAACCTTGATTGTATTGCCTTATAAAATGGAATACATTAACCGTCATCCAACGTTTCTTCCGTCGAAAGTATCTGATTTTTTCCGCAACCTCCACGTTACTAAGGCAGACAGATATTCTTAGATAGCCGGAGTACGCGCAACGCATCTCTCTGGAGGCACCGACTAAACTTGACAACGTTAAAAACTGCCTTCCATTATTAGAAATTCAAATTTTTGTTCTTCTCCTTTTTGTTTTACCACGATTATCCAACTTTTTTGTTTCTCGTCTCTTCGTTCCAATATAAAATCCGCGAGATTTTTTCCACCGAAGAAAAAGGACGAAGGTTGCGATCAGCATATCAAAGTGTCGGATAGTTGCTCCGATAAAAAAATGCCAAATACTGTCAGACACTGTTTTTTTTTTTGCGTATATTTCAGGTCCAGCATCGCGTTTGCGATTGCGATTATAAATACTGCATAAATATTCACGATCATAGGGATGCATAAATGTAAGAATCCTTGTTTATGTTAAAAATTCACACGCCGTAGTGCCGATGGGCTCGTATGAAATTTGAATAATATTTTCATAACTAACGAATCTATTTATCAAACTACATTCGCAAATGGAATATGAGTAGGTACAGGGTATGAAAATAATGAAGTAATCAGGATTACATTGCCTTTCTGTTTTCTATGTTTTTACTTTTACGTTTCAACCATTGCATTCCCGTGATAATCGCGAGCTCTACGAACGTGGCGAACTAAATATGAGCCTTTCTATCACAAAGCCCGGGTATTATTTGCCTAATGAAATATTTCTGGGAAAATCCTTCCGAAATCTCTGAATCTAACGCAAACATTATCTCCGCATTAAATCTATCATTCCTGAACAACACATTTTCACCTTTTTTTCCCTCCTCCCCGATAATTCATCTCACGATATTTTTCCGTTGCACTTCGGTGCAGACTTTGCATTGCAAAGTTTTACGACGCGACACGATGTCTCGCTACTTTGTCCAATGAGAATAGAACAGATGCATTAAAGATCATTTTCATTTCTGTTTCAGAACGATCACTGACTTCTCCAGCCTCAATTACAAAAGGTGAGTTATATTCGTTCTCTCATTTTCTCGTATCATTGTCCTATCACGCAACGATCAGACCCTAGCTCGTCATATTAGCCCAATTTACATTGCGCATCTAGTTGTTAACGGTTACTCTAATATCGATTCATCGTCGTTTCACATTAAGGTTGAATTACAAGGCATAATTAGCAATACTATACTCAAGTGTTAAATCCATATTTCGGCTGGCTTTGGGGCTGGTGGTACAACGGAAGCTTAAAACATGCAGTAATGCCCGTTAATACCCAACCATGCATTACATATACTATAACTGCATGACCAGTTAGCTCCGGGTACTCACATTCACATCCACGTCACGAAGCCCGAGCTTATTAGTACGATTGAACGCGATCGTTCTAGTACACACTCACTTGGCTACAACATACTCACAATGAGCGTGGCATTTCGTGGGGAAAAACTGACCGTCTGGTGAAATAAATTCGTTGGCGTTCAAAGAACACGACGCAGAGTATTTTGAATGTTTTCGATTGAACGAAAATAATGTGTACCTACGTGAACTCGAGAGATTCAAAAGTTTTGTTTGAAGAAGGACTGAAAAGCACTTCAAAGCTTTTGAACAGGATTTCTTCCAATGAATCAGACTCAACTCTTCACTCGTGGGATTGACGAATCGGATCCGAAAAGAGACCAGGTTCTATTTTCATTTCTACGTCGACTGTAAAGAACGGATGCACCTTGCACTCTGATCTGGTAATGAAACTTCTTGGGGGTAAAAATATTCGTGTATTGTGTATTCAAGAAGGTTTCCTTAGTTTATAGCCCCAGATGAAAACGAGAAAGGAGGAGAGGTGAAATGAATCATGTTTTACGGTGCTCATAAGTCATATCACAGTTCTGTCCCTCTCCTAGCTTCAGGGCTTTCCATATTTCTGTGTGCGGTGCGGGCGCCTGTCCGCTCTAAAGTCTAAAGAACCCCACCACCCACGTGGCTCTTGTGAAACACGTGTGTTTTCCTGGCCTGGATCGGCGAAGTTTATTGCTTTAATCCTGCGAACACCCGAGGGAAGCGTGGACGTAGCTATGTATACATGTACCAACCTACATATCTTCCTACCTTTCTACTTGGAATAAGGAAAACGACAATATGAGGCCCCGTTGGTTCGCTAATTAAGATTTTCCCGTTTTTTCACACGGGATTTGCGTGTCCGAACACTGGAATAATTCGGGTAATTGTCTTTCGAAGTAGAAATATCATTCGAATATTCCGCCAAGCGTTTTCATTCTGGCAAATTTACTGAAACCGCAGAACAGTGGAACTCCATCGTGACAGATCGTTCCCCAGGTCGTTAGAACGAAGATCCTGTACAGACTTCTGAATGGTCACGAGGATATTTCTTGGCCGGAGACATTTGTTGTTTTGTTTTCAATTCTCGACAACCAGACGATGAAAAGTCTGTCACAAAAATGTATTGGAAGTTTTATTCCGAAATTTTGACAGTGTATGTAGCGAGCATTATTCGATAGTCTGTAAGAAACTTGTATAGGAGAAAATGGGACAGAATGGGATCCCGAAGCACAAAGAACACCCCAAAAGAATTTACCAATTTTCGTGAGACACGGGAGAATGTATTCCCTGTGAATATAACTGACGAGCTCCCCAGGTCTCCCGTGTTAGTAAAATCGAAAACCAGACTGATTCAGGAAATTACAAAACAAACAGAAATTAACATGCTCCCATCGCCTCTGAAATTCTCGAACTTGCGTGTGTTGGTGTTCGTAAAGCTCGGCCGCGCATTATAAATTGCGTTGACGCGTTGCGTCGACGTTCGAGCACAATACAGCTCAACCCCCGGTGGCGAATCTGAAATTGACCCCTAGCCAACTAGTAGGTTGGTATGGAGGTGGCTAGGTAAGGTGAAGCGGCGAAACCCCAGTGTTTATCTTGAGCAGTGAGCTCTTTTGTGCTTGCTTGACTCACCTCCCAGTGACGTCCGGCGTCACGGAACCCGTTCGCGTGTTTATATTCAGTGGCCCGTGGAACTAGGTGAGCTAGCTGTTGTTCTGCGTGTTTTTTTTTTTGCTGTTTGCTGTTTGTGTGCGACCTTGCAAATATTATGCCTGCCTACCTATCTCTGTAATTGGAGGAAATTTCGTCTAACGAGGAGGGTACAATGCTGTCCGGGATTCTTCTATTTTATTGGTTTTTTTGTGTCCACTCGTTTTTCCAAATTGGGCAGACACGTTGCGTGTCACAAACTGTCGATAAGAACGAAGAGAAAAAATGTAACCGTATTTTTTGACATCGATTCGGCCTTTTTGGCGCGTTTTTTCGTTTAGTTCACGTACGGTTTAATTAAAACCCCCTTTGTGTTTCAAACGTCGAGCACCGTCGTCGTCGCGCATTGAGCAAAGCCGATAAGCTACTTTGTGCGAGCCGAACCATGTATCGGACGTATTTACAGCCTCGTGTGATGAGCAATGCTGCATCTATAGATCGTCATCGCTTTTACACATGCTTGTCAACATGCCGAAAACACCCGCGCGCTATCCAAAACCGTATGAAGCGTGATGAGGGCAGAAAACATGTAAATTTACCAATTCCTAACAAATTGACGAAATTCGTTGTTCGTTTCTCTTTTTCTTCGTTCGTTTGTAACAACGATTCCGCGCCGTTTGAAAATCTGTTTCCAACGTTGAAACGATTCGTCATCTCACGAATACCAATAACGATAAAGAAAGAATAGAAGAAAAGTACAAATTTTCGAATCACGCGAATAGCAGGCACCACAAATTTTCATTCTGTTTTTCGGTTGTGTTTCGCAATCAACGATATGTCGTGGATATACGATTTTCCTGACTTTTCCGCTCACCCGTAATCCTCTTTCCTGCACCGCAATGATGTCATGGGGTTTCGGATCACGTTCGGAGCGGAGTGACCAGACTCGGCACTTTGCCAAATTTCCCTACAATACATCTGTACCGGAGGCGAAACGGCGTTATCGAGCGATTTATATCAGTGTTTTGTGAAATTTGTGGTCTCGGCTTGCTGCTAGTGGCAATGGGGGTGGAGCTGAAAGTACTAAAACCTATCCCTCGGGGGATGATGGGGTTCGTGTTTGCTCAACGGTCAAAGGTGCGACCCAAACGTATAATATAAGTAGATAGGAGTTTAACACGGTTTTTTTAAATTTATTTTTGTCGCGGTCCTCCTTTCGCACTTGTACTTTACCTCCGCGTCTTTTTTCCTTTTTACTTCCTTTCCTCAAATTCTCGTGCACTCGTTTTTAATACAATTTTAATTGTATCGCGAAATCATTCGCTCACAATCAGCTGGGCGCTTTTTTCCCTTATTCCAAAATATCTTTAACCAATAAAATTGGAACGCGTTTACTCGCGGCTGTTCTGTAAGACTTATGAGGGATCAGCAGGCCATTTTATACGCATTAAGGGGTGCGCGACTACCAGCCACCGAAGAGTCGAGGGCTTGGGCTGAATACTGAGGGTCGAGGTCGCGGGTGGCTGCAAGTGATAGCTAAGCGATTCGCCAAGTTTCGAGTTCAGAAAAGGGTTCGTTATTTGGTATCTAAATTCCACGTTGTCAAGGGGTGCAAAACAAAGACGTTGATTATGACTTCAAGAATTGACGCAGGGCCGACGTGATCATTATCCAATCATTACGGAAGAACTGAGACTCTGAACTGAAACGTGAAAAGTCACACCGTGATTTTTATCGGGGAACAAATCTCTTCTGTTTCTGGTCGATCTCGATAAGCGCGAAGACGAAAATTTTCAGTTTTCAGATATTTCGAGAGTTTTCTTTACGCTTTGAAACGATTGCGAGCGCAGTTCTACGATATCGTCCTGTTCCACCTATATCGATGGGAGAAAAATTTGTAAAAAATGTTGAGCACGTGCCCGCTTTGGATCTCTTGGTAAATCCTGGTATTAAGGAGTTGAGCTTTTAGCCCCTCTTTCCACTCTCTTTTCATCCTCTCCCCCCTCGAGAGATTTCCAGCGCTTCCGCTCTAGTTACGAGCTTTGCGCTGTTCAGCTACTATCCGCAATTCTGCGAAAATAGATTGGCAAACGTTGCCAGCCGAGAGCATTGCTCGTTTTTTTATCGTTGGCTCAAAGGCGCGTTGGGTTCGTCCGGGGCCCGCAGTAGTAGGAACAAATGTTTCGGCAAATCGACGCGACCTTTCGATAGCGGGGCGCGCGGCGTGACCGAGTCACCACTTACCTTCAGACGGTCAAACGACGTACTGTGAGGTTATCCGAAAGCATAAAATCGTTACGTTTCGAATGTCCTATATATGTGGATGAAAACGTTGGTAATCTTCCTCGCAGGAAAATAAGAAGTCACCGTCGCGTAGAGAATTCCAGCGGATGAATATAATGTACCGAGATATGAACAAGAGAACGCGTTCTTCCCTAATTTATATAGTATACGTAAAAGCGACTACGTTGTGCTCCTCGCTACGCCTGGAGTGACACAACTTAAACTCGAAACTTAATTTTACATGACTGTATTCTGTGCGAGATTCTCGCGCATTTAGTATTCCGTCATGAAGTTGGAGTACAAGGTGAATGCCTGCCTAAGGGAAGAAGAAATTATCCAAGCTGCCCTCCCCCTCGATGTTCCAGATGCACAGGCTGAATCAGACGCTCTGAAAGTCACCGCGATCTCATGTAAAACGTGTTGCAATGCAATGCGTCTGGCTACTCGCGTGCGTTTAGAATGAGATGAAGATTCAGTATGCAGTACGGTTTGTAGATCAAATCTTGATGTAAACGGGTCGAAATTTAGCCAACATGTTTTGTTAACAATCTAGAAATTTCGAAAAAGTTGATATGCTGGTCAGTTTTCGTTTTCAGACAATCCTTCGATTCATTTTCTTCAGGTTTAATTTATTCTTTTGCCAATTTTACGCCGTCGAAAAGCTCTGAGCTTTTTCGCTCGATGAAACAGCTGTGTCTGTATATTCCGAATCTCTATTAATCCCCGCGGACGTGTATTTAGCCGTTTCGTGTTCCTCCATGCTGTGGCTATCAGTAAACGAGTTTGCGGCGGTGGTCGAGTTGGTGGGTCAACGATGACCGATAGTCCATCGCTGAATTATAACCGGGAAACCTGTTCCGTTCGTTGATAAGGGAAGAGCAACGAACGTCTCCCGAATTGGACAGAGGCGAGACGCGAAGATATCGAAGCTGTGAGACATAAATGGTAACAGCAGTAAAACAAAATATAAAAGGCTGAAGCGGTAATAAATGTCTGAAACTTTGAAGATTTTCTACGCCAAAAAGATATGAATAATAGAATAACGGAAAGGTTCTCACGATTTTTCGTGGGTTTGAAAAAAATTTACATCACAATCGAATTAACAGAGTAGGAAGTTTGAGATATCCCCAGAATTCCGGAGAGCACAGAATCATCTGACATTCTCTACTTTAACAAATTATCTTATAAATTCAGGTCGGCACGAAACCTCGACGTGGAAATGCCAAAACTCTCCCTGCAATCTGTTAGTCGCGTTTACGTATTTAGATGCCTCTAATTAGCAGCGCTGCACAGCGCAGCGTTTCGTCATCGGTACCCACTAGGCACTGCGACTGCAAACAAGTCACAAAGAAGTTGTAACAGGGGGAGACTGCAGCCGTTTTAACATCGGAACTGAGTACAAACTTGAGCCGCAATAGGTTCAACAATGTCTTAATTATTTGTTGAGGTAATGAACGCGGGCATCGAACTAGAAGTAATATACCTACCGGAAAAGCTCGTCTTCATTTCTACGTTGAATGCATACCTCTTGAAATTTAAGTGCAGTTTAACAGCCATCGGAGAAAATCTCGTTTCAGTTGTACACTTAGTTATTTTCAGAATTCTTCCGGGCGGCAGAACCTTCCTCGGAGGAAGATTTCTCTGTCCGGATCCCACGATTTCCATCAGTGTTTCCCTAAAGATAACATAAAATTTTCAGATTACGCGAATAAATGAAATAAAAAAGCTCAACGGCGAGAGGGAGGGGGTGCAGTTTTATTGTTATCTCTTGCATGTAGGAGCATGTAGGTATCCGATATTTATGAAAAACTACAAAATCTTATTAAAGTGAGCAAAGGGCGGGTGAGCAGGTGTTTTGAAATTCAAATTTGACTTTTTATGCTCGAGCTAGCGAGCCCGATTCGAATTGCCTTTTCTCGTATAACCCCGGGGCACGAGAAGACAAGGCATCTCTACCATCCACATTTCCTGAACGCACTCCTACGCATTTCGGGTTTCTAATAAAAATTGTTATCTCAACTTTATTCAAATGAATGTACATGCATATCGCCCGAACTTTCATTATTATTTATCATATTACAAGAATTCTTCACCCGGTTCTATCTCCGCTCGAGCAATCTATACTCTGTTAGCCTTTACTTTCTTTTCTTTCTCTTTTTCCTTCTTCTCTGTTTTTTCGGTCAACTGGCAACGATTATACTTACCCATGTACAACTGATGAGGGACCTCGCGCTCACGTAACCTCGAGTATAATACTCACGTACGTGCATACGTAATGTATCCGAGTGTGTTATGTATATACGTACAAGCATGCATCCTCGCAATGCTCTCTCTCCATTCGTTCAAGCGCGCTTCATTTGTCACGAGAACCATCAAGGAGAAAAGACAGCGGTAGTAGCTAGGTACAGCCGCAAGTTCCTTTGTACCGAAAACTTTCCTGACATTTTCAGACGGTAGATAGCGCGTTCAACGCGGACGATGCACGCGAGGAATTCGCACATACATGCATACTGGGTGGGCAAAAGAAGAAACAACAGGCCGGTTTCGAAAAGCGAATGACATCCAAACGCATCGAACAATCCAGGCGATCCGTCATTTTCCCATAAACTGTGAAAACGAACCTCTCAATTGGCTTCTCTTTAAATCAGCAAAATCTCTACACGTTGCTGAGAACCGAGCGTTTGAGAAACGCCTTCTCGACGTATCGCCGGAGGTATGAAAAAAAAAGTAAACTGGAGCAGCGTACGACTGATTTTCCAGGCTTACGAGAAATTTCCAGGGGTTGTGCAGTAGACATTCCTGTATACATATTCTAATTCCAATCATCGAAGTAGCTCCTGTATGAGACCCGTAGCAACAACTTCTTTTTTCTGCCTTTCACCGTTCTCCGACGATCCCAATTGTTTTTAATCGTCAATCGAACCGATATCTAAATGTTCCCTAGTCACAGTAAATTCTACTGAATAACCCTCCGAATTTCGATTAAACTTGGAAATTGAGTTGAACATTACTTGACATTACCGTTTTTCATCGTGGTAACGTCCCTTCGAAGACTCATGTTCCGAACGTATGTTTCTCAGCAACCAGTAGAGCTTTCCTGCGATTTCGGAACGCCGAATGGAAGTCTTATTACACTTCTAGTTCGCGCGAACTCCGAGATCGCCATAATCGATGAACGCATTCAGATTTTATCAATGTTATCTGCAAACTGGTCGGATTTTTTTATATCCACCCTGTATATACGCCGAAACCTTATTCCACTCCATGGGAAGGATGTATAGGGTTGTAAATATAGAAACGGGGAAGTATGTGGCGCAGGTAGTGGCGGATTGCACGCGAGGACTCCGTTTCTTTTCTAGACTACTGCAAGCCTCTCCTCCTTCCATACCGGATTCTTTAGGGAATCTCGGCTCACTTACGACGTGGGAGTTTGAACAAGGGGTGTGGTGTGGTGTGGTATGCTTCGACGTGCGGCGTGGGCGTACGCCGTACGCCGTACGCCTTACACCGCACGGTGTGGTCTCTGGATAGCACCAGAGAACAAAGAGCGGTATAAGCTGAAATAATTGGCAATTACAAAACCGAGCGAGATATTAACTTTATCTTCTCCCAAGGCGAGGCGTTACACTTTCACGTTATTGCTCCGAGAGACTTTTCCTCATGCTCTTTCACCCACCCCGCAGATCTTACTTTGTCTTTCCTCCTTTCATCCTTCTCTCGTTTTTACTACTCGCTCTTTCCAGTTTATTTCATTTTCATTTCTGCTTTTTTCTTTCACTTGGGGGTGTATTCTTTTTCTTTTTCTTTTGTTTTTTTTTTTTTCGTTTTTTTTTCTGTTCTTCCACTCCCCCTCGCAGCTTTCATTCACTCACTTTGTACCCACCAGTTTTCGGCCACCGTTCGGCGAGCTACGCAACTCTCTCATTCTCTGAAGCCTCACTTGTTATAAGAACTGGAAATTCACCGTGTGAAATGGAAAGTTAATGAATCTTTGGCGCCCCTCAAAACGTCGAATATATATGTCACATACAATATTTAAAGCCAAAGTTTTGTTGATGCAATAAAATTCAATGCATATGAAGCAGTGGCTATGCATTCAATTGTCTCACGCGGCTCAAGCTCTCTACTTCCATACTGCGGATATATTATGATTGTAGTTTCACACGTATACACCGCGTGTACGATGAATACCTAAACTATACCTGCCGTACGAATGTGCGGCTGTATTAACGCGTCGTACAGAACGCCACGCGACGGACGCCATGTGTTATCAAGCTCACCAGGACGAGGACGCCTGCCTGGGTTGCCTACTATACCAGATCGGATTGCACGGTGATTGCGATCCAATCAAGAATTATCCGATTTGCCGAGCGGAGGATGAGAGGTGGTTGTGGAGCCGGAGTCGGAGGTGGAAGTGGCGGCGGAGGCGGAGGAGGAGGAGGAGGCGGAGGAGGTACTGGGACTAGAAGTATAAGCTTCCACCATTTCCGATCTCGTTCGATGATACCGTTACTTTGAAAATCTACCGTTCGTTAATTAGTTATCGACCTTGATTACACTCGGAATCGGAGTAGACTCTCAGTCCTCTTCTCTGCGAGAGATGCTGCACATTTTTTCATCGACTCGACCAGCTGTGATTCGTATCACGGACACAGATTCACTTTCACACTATTTTATGAGCCAAAGAAAAAGATTCTACGGCCAGGTAAACAGCAATAATTCGGCTCAATGCATTTCACGTACCGGTGAGTATTTTTCATCTGTATAATTATCCCAAGATTCCTATCGTTTAATTAGTCCATTCCTGATATCCAGTGGGAGTGATGCGCGTGCGTCGATACCGGATTTTCATCAATTGTATGTTCAGATTTTTGTGGGCGAAAATCTAAATTTAAGCTTTCGAATTCTCGTGATTCCGGCAGATATCTCGTTGGATAAAAAGGAAGGTATAGAGCAGTCGGCTTTAGGCTATCGTAATTTCACGTTCGAGGACAAAATTCTATTTCGCTTATGATGAAAACTCGTCGCTCTGGCCTACGTAGTCGTGTTTCTACGTCGGTCGCCTCGATTTCATCGTTTCAACGTCTGGTATTGAGATGTTGAATTTCTCCCTATTTCACTTTTCCTCTTTCCGCCTTTTTTCCACTTTCTGTCTTCCCCACTCCCGACCAAGGACTTGACTTCCGGCAGCCTCCCGTTGAGATTAAATCATAACGTATTTATTAAACGACTGATTTAAAATTTAAGAAATATTGAATTCCCGTGAGGCACCAACTTCCCACTACAAACGCAAGGGATTCGTCACTTCCCGCTACAGCTCACTCTCTCGTAAACGTTGAAAATTGAATTTTACCTTCGCGAATTGGAGAAAAGTAATATTTGCCCCGTAAAGCTCAAGAAGACGGTGGATAAACTCTCGACGAAATACGTGTTTCATTCTCGGTTTTCTTTGTTCACCTTCACCCATATGTCAGCCGATCAATCTGTGAAGTTATCGCTAATATTTTATGGCCCAAAAAGTAAACGGAACATTTTGTTGAGTTATGTGTGTAAGAAAACGAGAAAAAATGAGAAAAAATAAAAAGAAACAAGTCAGTATAGCATGATTAACATTCAGAACATTTCCAAAGTTCCTGTTTCGAATAAAAAGTATCTGTTTTAATCTCTTTATCGGTAATACTCTATTTCCTTGCCAGACACGTTTGTATTAATTATAGAGTAATTAATCAGAATTAAATTGACTCAGACTTCCCTGAGGAGGGGCCGGCCGTTGCCAGCCCATCTTGACAGACCCATCTTGGCCTCGAGGGCTCCAGCTATCCTCATCTCTTCCATTTTCTTCGTCCTCCTCAGCCAATTGCAATGTCAATATTTAAGAAGATGGTAATTCGCTTAAAATTCTAGTCAAGATTAATGCGAACCAGTATTATTATATACGAGTATATCCCGAATTGAAAAACGCTCAAGTTGAACGGATATTGTTTTTTCCCGTATCGCATGAAATTTTCCAATAGATATGTAATGATCTCCCAACGACTCTCCGGCTTATCACTTAGCTGACAGATTTTTCCCGAAGAGTATATCGTTATTGTACCTCTGGTCACGTACAGTACTAATAACCAGATGTTAACACGTCAGCAGATTCGCAAAACCCTGAAAGTAGGTGGGATAGCTGTATCGGCGTGATTAGATCGGTGATAAAAAGTGATATAAGACAGTAGTAGGTACGGCGGTTGTGGCGTCGCAGTGTCCGATAGGAATTCTTTTACGATTTTCTTCGGAATAGAGCGAGAGAAGGGAAAAGAGAGCAAGAGAGGGAAACGGAGAGGGGGTGAGATTGAGAAGGACGCGTTTGCTGGCGTGGTCTGGATGTCAATGAAGAGAAGGAAGAGAGCTTTGTGAGAATTCCCCGTTAGAATTCCAGCGAAGAAACGTGTCCAAACGTTATCACCAAGTGGCTTTAGCTACCAGGTTCCTCTCACTCGAGCTTGCGTCTTGTACAAGACTCTATAAAACGAAATTAAGTATCTAACCTCCGTACCTACGTGTCTTCTATATAAATTTTCTATACTAACAAGGTGGAGAAGCTCGCGGGACTGAACTTGCCAAAGTTTTATTCCATATATATTGCTTTCAAAATTGGCTTTACGCATGTCTATTTTATTCCTCCGCTCCTATATTATCTATACGCCGCGCCCGTCTCATCGGCTGCCTCAATTCTCGTGTATTATTTTTCACATATACGAGAAAGCCACCAGTCAAATTATCACCGACCCACATAACATACCGCTTCTGCTCCCCGTCCAGTATATACGTATCTACGGAACGGCTAAGTTTCACAAATCGCTGGGACTGGGTCGAGGTATTGCTGGGTTCGCTTCGGTCACGGTACTGTAGCGAGGATGACGGCGGAGCGGAGGGTGAACAATTATGCAGGAGCGTCCAATTACGGGTAACGGCCAAGCAGGCCCCCCAGGAGTCGGTCCTGCTATCTACGTCCCCCTTCACCGAGGCGATCCTCAGACCACGCCGTCATACCGTCGTCCTGACTCTCGAATCTCGACTCCTCTGTTCACTATTCCCCGCTCTATACGTTCCCTGTTTTCAGCACTCCCAGCTCTCGGCTTTCGGTTTCATGTTCTCCGTTCTCCGTTCTCCGTTCTCCGTTCTCCGTTCTTCAGTCTCCTTTACCTCCACCAACCGACGGAGCAAAGCCAATGGGATTTGTGACTGCAATTTCTCGTAAAAAGAACCTTGCCCAGAGCTAATGTGCTGGCCGCTAGCCAGTTTCTTGTGACTAGACGGAGAGTTGAGAGCAGCCAAAAGAATTCACAGTTACACCTAGCCCTCCAGCCATCATGATTCTCGCTGTACTATATGTAGGCGTTTTTAGTGTGCGTAGACTTACGTACGAGTACCAAAGCTTCAAAGAATTCTTTTTATCCCCATTCAATTACGTCAATTTTTTTCTCTTCTTCACTCTTTCATGCCTAAACGACTTTGTGAGATTTCAAAACGCTAAAACCCTTTCACAAGATACAGCATCGATATCGTTTCGTCCTTTTAATTTCATTGAATCAATTACATCCTTTAAACTTCATCAGATTTTTGTGCTAAAAATGGAGTAGCTCGATCGGTATGAATGAAATTCCGTAAGAGTATATTGGCGTTTCATAGAAAGGCTCCGTCGTCTCTCGACGATCATTTCTCGTTTCGGGTTCAGATTGCGTCGAAAAACACAGATTGGAAACAAAAAACAAAAAAAAACAAAAAAACCAGACCATAAAACTAACATTTTGATAACTTGGCTTGTGATTAAAGGAATTTGTCGGCGATACTCGATACGTCGTAGTTCGGGGATTCGAAAGATGTGATTATATGCTACAAAAAATCCAAATCTCATGAAGATTTAACACGCTGTGTTGAATATCAATAATGCTGCATAACTTGGCGCTCGAGTGAATTTCAATGACAATTTTTATCAAGCAATATAGGTTTACTCCGAAGCTGCATGAAATTCTTTGCTTTTTGGCACGAATTTGTATATTGCACGTACTCTTACATAAGAATTTCTCATATATTTATAAACCTCCGCTGACGTTTTGGTATCAAGATATCTGGGGAGAGACAGCGGCGTAGAAAAAGAGGTTACGAATGAAAGTTGAAAATGGGGGGAGGGGGCAAGGGGGAATAAATCCCGTCACATTCAAATTTGTCACATCACCAGTTCGATTTAGCTGGCCGCAATCGCTGCCTGGGATAGTGGTGGTTCAGATTGCCTACTCAAGAACCCGCTGTACATGGGGAATGTGCAACTTCAATCAAGCGCGAATAGTTGACCCACTATCGCAACGTCGTAAACTTCTCTCGCACGGGATTTGCGCTTTCTACTCGATTCTTGAGAACAATGGAAGGGTGAAGAGTGGAAAAGGGGGAAAGGGGGAAAGGGGAAGGGGGAAGGGGGAACCACGAACCAGGGGGGCTAGGGAAACTGGGAAGCGGGAAGCTGCAAAGAGAGAGAAAGCGAGAATGAGGGACGGAAATGGGAGAGAAGAGGAATAGGAATAGGAAAACGAAGGTACCTTAACCTATATCTATACATATTTATAGGCGGCTCTATATACCGCTCTATACTTTGTTTTCTGACATTCCAACGGTTTGAATCCACTGCCCGTACGCCAAGTCTAATCCATATCCCCATAGCAGGGATGAAATTTACTACTTTAATAACACGCCCTGACCTCCGTCCTCCCGCATCCCCGCCGGTTTCTGGCTACTGCAGGTACTACCTTCGCCGTCTGGCAGGAACGGAACGATTTCGAGAATTCGGGTCAACCTACAAACCGGTGTAGGTATATATTACATACCGAGTCACAGCTACCTTACATGAAAGTACAACTCCCCCTCGACCCGGTCCCGATAGAGCGAAATTCGTTCCGCGGATCGGCGTTAAATTTTGTCTTTGAATAAAATTCGATAAATTCAATAATCGATGCTGCAACGAATGTCTCGCTCGATCCGTTATGCTTCGGGAGAAGATACAAGTGTGCTTGGTCTTCTCTGAATCGGGATGAAGTGAGATATTGTCGATACTCGATGTACCTGCGGGGGATGCGTTCTGCATTTAGGTTTTAAATCTCGTACCCGGTGGGTATCGGCGCGTTTCATGCAGGCGAGGCATTGATATATACTTTCGAAAGCTGACGAAAGCCGTTTCTGACTCGATTCGACATGCCGGAAAGAATTTCTCGTGGAAAGAAACCTGAGTGAAGGATACAGGGGGACGAATAGAAGAGCAAAAAGAATGCGAGGAACGAAAAAACGTCACATATTGAATCCTTTTGCAGCTTCTTATTCGTTTCAACAAATTCCTAACCTTGGCCTGCAGGCAAGGGAGACTGGCGCATAACAATGCTCAAAATTTCTTACGGAATGTGAAAATAACGGAGATATAACGCCAGATACGAACTACGAAGAGATGCATGTCGCGGCTCGTAGATATCTTCCTATATCATCGTCTATATTGAGAGGCAGTCGGTCATATTTTTGAAAAATGCACCAGAGAGATATGCCTGAGTGAAAATATTATGTGAGACGGAACGTAGAAAGACAATTTTCCATCGAATCCAAAGAAGAAATTTTTTTATTCGACAAGTTATTCCGCGTATAATCACCACCCCCAACTGCTACTTTGACGCTAATAAGCTCACGTTCCGTCCAATCGACGGGAGTGGTTCGGGTGAGAGTTTGAATATTTAATCGACTTCAAGAGACGAAAAACCGAGAGGCGAGGCAAGGTAAGGTGAGGAAATGTTGTTTCTGTACAGTTGAAGGTCCTCGAAGGTCTCGTCCTGTGACAATATTGATAATATCTCGAAGGAGTGGTACTCGGCAGGTGCTTAATTATTTCTTTTAAAAATTCCCTCGCCATCGTGATACCGAGGGAGGAAACACTCGAGATCTCGCGATCGTCGAAAGATTCAATATTGCAGATGTGAAATGTAAAATTGATTGAAAGAGCGATATTCTCCAATCGCATCGTACAATTTACCAGTATGTCCACTTGGTTCTTTTTTCCCTCTCATTTTCCCCGTTAGCCTACCGTACTCACTCTCTTTCGAATGAAAAGATGTAGAAAAAGTTTCGAAGTAATAGCGAAATAATAATGGCCAGTGGATATCGAGGGCAGATAAATTCAGCGTTCTTTATTTCTCCGTTGGAATTTTTTCGCCCGTTATATCCTACGGGTCCAAGTATCCAAGTCGACGAAGTTTCCTTTATCTATCCTTGTCACGGCCTTTAACGAATTAAGGCAAAAATAAATCAAAGGAGTCCCTTCACCCCATTGTTCTTTCCCACCGACATTCGTATCAATCACATTAATGATGGGGTGCCTTTCATTAGCGTCTCCGAATTAAGAGTACCTATCCAACCAAACAATAAGAAAACAATTCATCGAGAAAAACAGCCTCGTCTGTCCGTTCAACCCTCTTCGCTCTTCGTTCATGCCCTCCGCCTTCAATGACTACATTTCAAAAAACCTCCGACGACAAACTGGCTTCTGGACTCCAGAGAATCTCCCAGATGAATTCCCTATGGGATTCGCCGACCCCCCCGTACGAAACTTTCACTCGCTCAAAAGAAGTTCGCAGATTTTTTTTTCTTTATTCTGCCGTTTTTGTTTCTCTTTGTTTGTTTGCAGTCGTTTCATTTCATTTCTTGTTTCCTGCTCGGTTCCGTTCAACGAAATTAATCAATTTATCCATATTTCTGTCAGGTAAAAACATGTTTCCGCATTGAACATTGAAAATTTATCGTCTGTGTATTTTTGTTTTTCTGTTTTTTGGTTTTTTGTTTTTGTTTTTTTAACTCACGATTCGCAGCGGAGCATATTTGTTATTCGAAACTCGTAAACTACTCGATTGTCGATGTCTGTATGAGCGTAGAGTTATTCGATGATTGTGAGTGGTAAATGCTTCAAATTGTGGCCCTGAATTTTGACGAGTTTTAGCAACAACGCAACCCAACGGTGGGATAGCCTTTCATACGTTGTCAATGCTGACGCAGTAATTGCCCAAGCCGTGACTCAGTTTTGTTGAATAATCGAGGTGCTTCGTGGATGAAAAATGGTGGAAAAATTTCATCGGCCTCTGCACTATTCATCGCTCTCATTTTTTACTCGCAATGTGTTCTCCGGGTCTTGAAATTATAACCCGAGGTAAAACTTCGTAGCAAAGCCTCCGCAATGGATCCGACTAACTGGACATACCGAGTTCGTACATTGCTCGAGTTCAATATCAAATCTTAGTGACACTTTGCGTTACATACTCCATTTTATCCCGAGCATTACCACTGATTGAAAATACGCTTTGTCAACCACGAGCTAGAGTCTGGAGTCTAGAGTCTAGACTATCGTTCCTCTGTATCCTTTCCTTCCGTCTTTCATATCGTCTCTATCACTTCGCCGCTTGATAACATCGATTACTTACCGTAACTGAACGAAGATACTTACTGTGACAGGTCTACCTCAACTCCCAGAAGACGATGCAGCCTGTCGCTTACCTCTAGTTGCGTAGCTGTAGGATGTAACATAGTTCTTCAATTCTCGTGAAGCAATCAGTACGATTTCAGAGTGAAATATTTCGATAGAATGTCCGTCTGGTTAGAGGGAGAGAGAGAGAGGCCGCGTACAGCGGACAGTTTAGAAAGGTGGGAAATTGAATTGACAAAAATAAATTAAAAAAATTGGTACGGACAACGAGTCGGTTGTATGAAATTTCAAAACAGTCATTTTGTTCGCGAAGCGAATGGACTGCTGTTTGCCACGCTCAGGTCCTACATGGATGCTCAACTGTACGCTATACTATTCCGATCCTCAAACCACTTCACCGCGAACGTTAACTGTTATGGTTTCGTCAAATTGACCACATTTATGCCCTCTGTCTATCACACGCGTGAAAACCCCGTGCGGCCGGCTCGTGGTTCATGCGTCAAATACAATGCGACATTTTGGTCTAGACCGTTATCTGTGTGATAATTAATTTCATTTCAAATTGAACGGTACATGGAACTAGATGAAAAATACAAGTGATATTAAACAATTAGTTTTGCAACTCCCCGCGTTACTGTTTGTGAGTTATAGGTAACTGAAAGTTAAAAAAAAATGTTAATGTTCCCCAAAAATTCCAAAATTGCGTCGTGTGCGATCAAATTTGTTCCCGACGATAACTTTAGCTTCAATGAACGGATTTCAACTTTTGATAGATCGAACGATATCGATTTGCACGACTTAGAACTGATCGAATTTTGAATTCGGTCGTTCTATCATTTTTCGAATAGCTGTTAAGATAGAATTTCGATTTTTTGGGGGAATTCAACGAAGACACCTGCTTTGCCGAGGAGCAATTCGGTAAATGGGATCATGGATCAGTGTAGTAGAATCTTGAAGGAAACTCTTCCGAGGCAAGCTGAAGCGCGAGGATAAGGTAGATGTCCGATACGCCGAGGATAAGGATCGCGCGCGCGCACGCACGGGGGTTGATATTGCAGAAGGGATGTTAACGCTACACTGTCGGTAAAGCAGGAATCACAGAAGCTCTCGAAGAGTAGCCGATTGAGTTTAGGGGTTGTCACTGGTACCGAGGAAGGGCAGCCGAGCGACAGCTGGGACGGAAAATAGAAGTTGCGTCGATTATCGCGAGGAGTGAACATTTCATATTCATTTATTGTTTTCGCATTTGCCATGAAAATCATACTCGCTCTCATTTTCAAGTTTTCAACAAGAAATTCTACAAGAGTCCGAATTTTCGAAAATCCTGCTTCAAAGCATTCTTCTTCTCTCGATAAGCTATTTTTTCTCCCAATATCCATCATCCCCTCACGGATGAAGTGTCTCGTGCCTTCCGGCTTCTGCGAAAGGTGGCACTGTCTGAAAAACGACTGACTTTTCAGGGGAAACTCTCACTATACAATTACACATACCTTCGCGCTTAGTGAGCCGATTTTAGCGGATCGTAAATCGATTGCAAAGATGATCAAAATCCAGAGATGGGTTGTGCTCCGATGTTTTATCGTACGAGAATGTTTACGCGATGGATATTGCACTATACATACACTGACCTGCAATATCCAATAGATAGTGGTCGGAATCGTATGTTCTGTGGGAGAAAAAATCGTCTATAAGCTCTGGCACTTACGTTAGCGGGATACTGTTCAATGTAGCCGTTATACGAGGCAATATCTTATACCTCTATCGTTATCAGTTTATTCAGTTGATTAACTTTATGTTCCGCCAGCTCCTGCTCCGGTTGCGCTGGTACTTACGTACGTCGACCATCCCCCCCAACCCCGCGTAATATACCTGCTCAAGATTCGGTCTCCCTCTTCTCCGGATCAATCGCGTATCTCGAAGTAATGGCTATTGTCGACGCTGTGCAGCTTCCATACCTTCTCTCCTCTCCTTCTCTCTTTCATTTACTTGGCACTCGCAGTACCGATTCATGTAGGTAATCGTAAATGATATTATGCCCACTGAGATCGGCGTGCAGCTATTTTTTCGTACCGAATAATGGAGAGCAACATTTTCCGGTTTTCGATACTTGTTCAAAACGATCAATCAAATGCAGATCTAACGATCGATCGATTTGCAGCACGGATAAGAAACGATGATCAATGAAAAACCGAAGGAAGGAGATTGGATTTCCTTTGATGCAGGTAGAATTACTCGCAGACGTGCCGGGAATAAGGGAAGCTTCGATTCTTTGTTTTTCATTCACTTTTTTCTCCAAAGACTATCGAAGTGATTAAAAACTTGATCCACCAGTGTCTCGCATAGTCCTTTGCCGCCATGACGTAAACGCGGACAATACGGTCGAGTAATTCTCAGGATGAGAGTACGAAAGAAGATGACGAAGAAGTAGAAAAAGTGAAAGAGACAAAAAAATAAAAACAAAACAACCGTATAAGTATAAGACGAAAGGGAATAGAAGGAGATGGAGGAAAATAGAAAGGGCCAACCAACGATAGTGTCGGATTACTCGTCCCATTGTGGAGTGCAGACACGAGAAAGAGGAAGTTATTAGAAATACCTATCGAACGAGTACAATGCCATTTCTTTGGTATATATAGTCGATAAATAGCGGACGTAAGAGGAGCTCCGCCCGAGTTCGGAAGTGTAGGTGAAGGCGCACGCATTCATACAACGCTATTTGCCACGGATACAACTTTTGTGCGGCGTTTGTATCGCGAGTCACCTGTTCAAACGGTTGAGAACAAATAACGGGCTTTCGCAACAGTTGAGTCATAATTATTATGCCGCGGGAATATCGACGACGAACGAGTGAAAATAGAAGAAAATAAAAGAGATCCTCGAATTTTTAGAACTGCGGATAACAGTTCCTCTCACGAAATTGATTTTCCACTTCGAAATGAATCCTTCATACTTCGCCTTGAAATGAATCCGATATTTTATAAGAAATGAGATTATTATGCCTCGGATAAATCCGGGCAACGCAACGCTTTGTTCTCAGACCTGTCTTGATACAGCTGTTCTAATTGCTAAGCTAGGACTCGCATTTTGTCAAAATCAACGACAACCGGTTTTATACTTATATTATTAAGGCTTACTCGTGGTAGATCGAAGACTCTCAAAGAACATGCAATTATTGTACCCAAGTTTTTAATAAATCTGTTGTGTCGTTATGAGTTCACTTATCACCGGAGTGTCCGAAGATATAGTTTGCGTGACATACACTGTTCAATGCACAGTTCACGAAACCGCCACCACCTCCTAGAGTCGCGTCACATGTCGGGGCCTATCTCCCCGTAGTCTTGACACAGGAGCTAGCAGTCCATATAGGTACCTACATACCTACATAGTCGAAGAATGTATCTATGATTCTTTTAGTTATTACAATTATTATTCTGAAATTGATACTTGATATCTTGACTGACTATAAGTACCTGTTAACTCTGTGACCTGATCACCTGTCGGCTACGTAACCAAAACTTTTCATGAAAAGTGTTTGAACGGAAAACACGTATCAGTACACACAACACACACATGCATCTTCACGTGAAAATTATCGTACGAGCTATATTTCTTTTGACCTTTTTTCTCCAAGCATGCGATTCAGAGAGAGAAATAATCTCGACGAAATGTAATTTTGAGTCCACCATGACATAGAATTTGACGCTATTTCGACAGTTTCTATAAACTAAACTGAAAACAATTCGCCCAACTACACTCGCCGGGGTTTCTCTGCTCTCTGCAAGCATTTCACTCGATTTCTCTCACTTTTTCTTCTTTTTTCATTATTACCATCCCGCTCTTTCTGTCCACTGCCATTGCGCCGTTTTCTTCGGTTCTCTCTCTCTCTCTCTCTCAATCTCTCGCTCTCTCCCTCTCTTTTCCTTCCTTCCTGCGGATTCCTATTTCTTGGTTCTCAATCTCTACCGGTCGGACACCTTCGGACGGTCGTTTGGTGAATCGGAGAGAGGTTCGTTCTTTTAATACTTTTTCAGTCTGTTCGTCGAGCGAGAAAAAAAATGTCTCACAGATGATCGTCCACCAGAAGCCATTCCTAAAATTTCCTCGCCCCGTAGTCCGCACTATTTCAGACACAATGATTTCTATGGCAAATTTTATACTTATAGGCAACCGTTCGAAGAGGTTCGCATTTATGATTGAGTC
Organism: Phymatocera aterrima; assembly: GCA_963170745.1. NCBI lineage: Eukaryota > Metazoa > Arthropoda > Insecta > Hymenoptera > Tenthredinidae > Phymatocera > Phymatocera aterrima. The sequence goes on from OY720668.1 coordinate 1,947,222, forward strand.
GTGTAAATAATTTATTTACACGCTCCCCAATAATTTGAGTGACGCGACGGCGGCGGCGGCGGCGTGCAGCTATCTTCCAGAAACTGATCACAGATCCAATTACAGGCGAAACTATTCCTCGTGACGTCGCGGACTCCCTTTTGCCAACCCCTTACCGCCTGCAGCAGTCTATATCGGCTACCAATTATCTCCCACCCCCCTTTCCCTCGCCTTAAGAAACTCGCCCTCTCGGCCTTCCGCTCGATCGCCGATATCACCTCTTTTTTTTCCTTTCCTCCTCTTTATTTTTGTTTACTTCTCCATTTTCTTACCGTCGCGCTTCGAGCTTTGGGGGTTCACTTCTCCGCCGTCTTTGGGGAATTTCTTCGCTCGAAATGTCAACCACCGACCCACGTGCCCCAATAAATAATGTGTTCTACATCGGATGAATTAGATTTCGTTCGATAGTATTGGAAGAAAAAGTGTCCATCAGCTTCATTTGTTCCCCGACGCGTCGCCTGTCTTGTATTTCTCGTTTTTCGCTACACTATTATACTTTGTTTCTCGCAAATTATGAGAGTTATGTACATAATTTCTTTCTGTTTTCCATTATTTCTGACCTTCTACGAACGATTAAAACTTTTTCTACAACATTTTTTCACGTCCACCTACCTCTATTCTTCCATGTTTTCGTCTGTACAAGCTTAGTTCGATTCTCGTGGCTGCTAGTTTTACACCACGGAGAAACAGATTTATAGGAATTCAGAGAGAAAGGGGTTGGGGGATCAGGGGATGGCCGAAGACATTGAAGCGTATAAGGCAGCAAGCATCTTTGCGAGGCAATGGTACGCGACATGGAACTTATTAAAAAGTCATATCATTCAGACGTCTAGCCTGCTGGAGTTGGAGCTGGATTATATAGGTAGGTACATACCGGGAGTAACACAATATTTCAATGTTTGTTGGCGGGGCATAAAATCTTCATAAAAATCTGTCCATTTGTCGTTTGCCGTTACCGTAACTCTCTGCACTTTTGAAACAATGAAAATATCTCCCAAGATATATCCGCCCTTATAGCCATACGCGACGCGACCCTCAAGTATCGTTCTATGCATCATTATATTCTGAAAACATACAATTTGGCTCTGAATTTATGTAGCAAATAAAAATAGAGACAAATTTATGGATAACACGATTTTATAGAAATACTCCGCAGCTGTCAGAGACTCCGCGCGCGGCCGAAGTGTCTATCGACAGTTTTTGCTAATGTCACTTTTGATTCTTGAATCGGAAAAAAAACACCGCTCTTCATTCTACGTGCTTTTTACTCCGTCCGCAGTGCCAGCAAGCGCAGATATCGTACCGCCCGCCACAGTCGTTTGTAATTAAACTCTTCTAACGTCACTTCAAGAGGATATACATCATCAGAGATACATCCGTAATGGAAGAATAGCTGTAAGCCGTTTATTTATCAATTCCTTTGAGCAGCGGCTATGGAGAATGGTAGGCTGGTTTCCGCTAATGCGTATCAGGTCAGACTACACACGCCACGCGGTAATCACCCCTCGCCAACTTTTAATTACTAATGTCAGTCTTTCAGGATGTTACTTCACGTTACGACGTTAATTGTTCTCTGCCAGTGACGTAGTCCGGGCTCAATAAATGATTTCCAATAATTATAACGAGTATACCTAGTGACCGGTTTTACCGGCATGGAACCGCCCCTCGTGCACCGCCTGCGCCGCGCCGTCCGTCCGCATTGGAAATATATTCCTTGCAAGGGTATATACGTATGGTATATACATACATAGGCAGCTAATGAAAGATGTTTAAAAATCCATCGACAAGCGGAGGGCCTTCAAATTTACGCGCAGCTGTTTTTTTCACGGAGTATCATGATTTTTCTTTTCTTTTTTTATTTTTTTGTTCCCTGTTTCGTTCGTTTTCTAGTTTACGCTTCCATCCATCTTTCTGTTGTCACATTTTTCATCAAATTTCGTTCGTGATTAATAACATTTGGTGGTGAAAATTTGACAAAATTATTCATATCCTACGTATATGTAAACATTGATCGACGTCATTGTTCATTACGTCGTCGTGGATATAATATTTCCAGCTGAAATTCATGCGAGCGAGCTCGCCTAGCTGGTACCGAATAGATATTTTTGATTGAAAAATTCGGTCACCGGTTCTGTGAGCTGTGATTTTGAATCAGGATAAAAATTAATTAATTTTCCAACGTGCTAATCAAATACAAGCTCCGCGATGATGTACAGTTCATTATGAATATTATTAATTATTTGTACATTATTTCGAAATCGAGATCGTTATTTTTTTACTTCGATTCACAGAACGATGATGCGTGTTCGAATAACCTATTTCCCGTACAAATTGATTCGAAAAATGAATGAATAATTGGATGAAAATTTGCTTTTTTTCGTTCACATCTTCGATTAATCATTTTTCAATGCATATATTATCACATTTTCAGTGCAAATGCGTCCCCCATTTTTGAAACGTTGCAGGTATTTTCGTAGAATGATTTTTACTCCCATCAGTCGAACATTTTCAAGGTATAATGAAATTTCCGATATCTTCGTTCAGTTGAGAGAATCCCTTCGAAGACATTGATTTGAGGGCGTAAAATCTGGGAGGGGTGAGTCAATTGTTCGATTGAGGAACACGCGTGATTAACTGTAATATACCAACCGGTATCGCGGAGTCTGTTAAAATCACGAAACTTCTAATAACTGTAATTTGATGAAGCGACCTTTTCGTGCATAAAAAATTACCCCTATTCATACGTACACGCCTTCAACTCTACGTGCTTTGACACACTGAATCAGAGGTTTGACTTATTGCTGTGCTGAATGACTGCGATTAAGAGAGTAAATTTTACGCCATCCATTCCCCATTCCTCATCCCCCGTCCCTCATCCCCTCTCTGAATCTCAACGTATACACATCTATCTGTCTCTGCTGAATTGGACTGATTGTATTCTCATGTAAAACACGCTACCCCCAATAACGGAGGCCTCGTGGAGCTCGGGGTTGAAGTATTCCCAACGTAGGTATTACAAACGACACCATCAAAAATTGCCAATTAGATGCAAGTCCTTTTCTCGACCTCTCGTGGATCTATTCGACGGTATTTCATTTTTCGTGGGCGTAACTTTGCTCCGATATACTTATTCATGGATTGAATCAGGAGCGAGGAGAACAAAAATGAAGGGTGAAGAACTTGTTGGGGGATGGAGAGCACCGGCATGCCGAGACACGCCGTCGCTTAGGTATAAGATTTTGAAAATTGTTGAGGGTATCGTATTACGGAACAATTATTATTTAATTACCGTTAAAGGCGTGGGCTACGTGCGTCGGGTGAGATTGGATTCGGATAGCTCTTCTCGAGGGCTAATAAGATTCAGGCCTTAATCAATCTGGCGCCGTGCAATTAACGCGTCGTTTTGACGGGCGAACAGCGTTAGGCGAACGCGGAGCCGGGCGCGTCTCTCCTGACGTGGACTTCTTTAATCAGTCACTGCCGGGGGTAGGCGCGCGAGGTGAACGGAGGCGAATATAAGGGAACCAGAGGCTAGGGCTACGGTATACCTAGCTCCGCTACGCCAAATGAATCACGCGACTGAATCTGACGGGTGATTTTTTAGCGATTGCAAATCTTCTCCGCCTCCGCCGCCGATCATATTGTATATATACCGTGGGCTTCGCCCCTGCGCGCTTCGCGCCTCGCACCCGTTCTGGTTTTCGATGTGTGAATGTGTGAATTCGAATGTGAATCGCGATCCGGAGCAAAGCATCACGTGGTTTGCAGTCAATTGGTAAATGGTAACCGACGATCACGTAGAAGCTATACCGCAGCTGGGGTTCCGATCCAAAATAGAAAATTGGACACAACAAAATGGATAGCAGATTGTGTTTTCAAATCTTCTTGTATTATTTCTATTGATAGGCCGTATTTCAATTCCTCTTTGAAGCGTCGAAGAACTTTTTCCAATCACATACGTATGTGCTGCTGGTAGGAGAGATATTTTGCTGCCATTCAAGGAGCTTTTTGCTCTAATATTTCCAGCCGTCCGAGCATATCTGGATATGCTGTGTGTGACGGTAATTCTCACACGGGGGATTTTCAACTTCTCAACACTGCACGTAATACAGTCCGCATCACATATTCGCGCGAGTGAATACGGACGATCGGGATCGGTATTTTCATTGATTCACTTGGTTTTTTTTTTTTTTGCAATTTCTCGCATCTCGACGTTGGCGATGTCACAGAAACCTAAGAGTTGTACAGATTGAAAGAATTATCAACGGTCGATCGATATCGTAATCTGGAGATTTTGTACCGAGTCTCTGTAGATTGCCAAGTGCATCATAGAGGTGGATTACTTCCGAACGAAACGCCCGAGTCGCCTGCCAAATAAATAAATAGTTCGATAAAGTATCTTATATGTACTTTCGCCAGAGTTGAACTGTGATGCAACAAAGAAGATTAATATGATCGCCGTGCCATATAGTTGGACATTCTTATTCATTATCGTCGATTGTTGATAATATATTTTTGACAAATTGCATTTTATATCGCATACGACTCTGTCTCTCCCCTCGCTCTGCGGATATACCTACGTACGCGCTGTGATTCTTTACTCATCCCTAATTTTAAGACCCTAGGTAACAATCTTACGCTTCTATACTTTCCGCCTATCCACCCTTCGGGAAAATTGCTTTCAATATTTCACCATGAAAGAGAAAAGCTCCTCAACCCCTCGCAGAACTTTGAATATGAATTTCGAAACATAAAATACGTGCGTAAGTGAATTGAGAATGATTTCAAGGCTTTTCATCGATAATACTCACATCCGGGAGAATCCCTATACGCCAAAATTCAATCAAAATTTTAACTCCATTGCCTAGATTATCATTTCTAGTGTTAATCGTAGCGAAACTCGACGGTTTTACAGTCGAGGTAAAATCCGCAAATTAGTATAATTCACGGCAAACGGGCTGTTGGCGGGAGTATAGGGAGCAAAGGGGAAAGGGGAAAGGGGAAATGGGAAATGGGAAATGGGAAACACGTCGTCAATGTGCAAGCTGCAGCAATATGATTATGGCAAACGTATTATGACGCGCATAGCTCATTGCAGCCGGATTCATTCGCCTACTGTTCACTCGCCTATGAGAGCGTTATTCTCTCGTTCACTATATGTTATAGTTTGTGGTACAAACACGCGAAACTAGACACAATAGTGCCGAATAATATCGTGTATGAAAACGAACGGGGATTTGAATCAACGAATTATTTCAATCAACATGACAGAACAGCGCGCCGCGGTAGTCTGGGATCCACGAGCGCTATGCTATTCATCATACACATTATTGGCGTATGATTATATCTTGACAAATCCAAAAACAGTACCTACTTTGAAAATGACGTGCAGTTTATCATTCACAACAGGTCTGAAGCCCCGAGAGTGGGAAAAATCTCATCGGTGAAGAAATAGGTACACCTTATTTATCGATTTCGTAGTCGCTACGGTGTCATTATCGTAATATTGAGAAAGCCCCGGGTAGAGAACTCTGATGTTTGAAACAAAAAACGAACAAAAATAGAGGAAAAAAAATTAAAAGTAAAAGAAACTAGAAATGTTGTATCAAGGCAGCGATTCCAGCGGGAAATACTTAATTTGTGAAAAAAACCAAAGAAAGAAAATAAAACAAGGTGGTAAAAAAAATTATCACCACGAGACGAGACAGCGCCGGGGTAGAGGCGACGCTCAAGCATAAGAAACCGGCTGCAGGAGCTGGAACGTCGTTAATAAATCTAGGGTAATTAGAAAGAATGTCTCTCTCTCTCTCTCTCTCTCTCTTTTCACTCTGGGAAAAGTGCCGGGCGTCAGAGAACTGTGCCCCCCCCCCCCCCCCCCCGTCTCCGCCCTCACCCGACCTCCCCTTTGGCGTATCTTGTTAAATTTTTATATTACCGGCATTGTGAGCTTATAATGCTAATTATTCATAATAAGCGAAACACGAACCTCCGTCTCTCTTCATCTTTCGTTCCCTCCGCCATGCGTTTTCATGCCGTCTTGAAAATATCACTTTGAGTTACTCAAATTGCTCCGTCTTATCCCCACGCCACGTGACTTATTCTGCAGTGTTACATAGTGATGTGAAAGATATTTTTTTCTTCCATCGTTCTCAAGGAACATGATAATGTAACGTTGACTTGATTTTGTGTCTTCTTCATTTTCTTCATAGTCATCGTTTTGCTGTAATTTCTCTGCAGGAAACACTTGAACAATTGTCATCGCGAATTATTACGCGCAGATAACTTACTCGTCAACATCTGATAGTGTGGCATACTATAACTGCGACGAGACGACTATGTTTGCGTCACGAAACTTTCTCGATACGCGCAGCTAATTAGAGAAACTGTAAACATAATTATCTTGAGTCTGGTTGGAGTTATAACTTGCTTCGTCAGAATGCGAACCAGCTGTCATCGTATACGTGTAGATATACTATAAAAAAAAAAGAAACGAAGATCAAAATTCAGAAGACGCGTCAGGCGCTGCTCTTAAAACGTAATCGAGCAGCTCCACGGAATCGAGATGCGAGGTATGAAAAATGTAAGGAAAGACGTAACCGAGCAGCGGGTTAACAGGAAATTTGGTATAATTCGTGTTTTGTAGAGCTAAAAACGCGCAGCTTTCTGGCATAAAATAATATGTCGCGAGTTTTCAGCTTCGGAGGGAAACTGGGTGAAACTGAGAAAACTTTATTCGGATGAGATATAAATTTCAGAACGCAATTGTTTTCGCGCCCGACGCGACGTGTTGGCTAACTATAGTATACCGCCTAGCCTAGGCTGGGAGAAAAACGGAGAAGTTTGTTTTTCCCGTAGGATTTTCTAGCCGGGGGTGGGGGGTGTAAATCAAGCTGCAATTCAACCGCTACGCGTCGACTCGTTCTCATCCTGTCCGGCGAACTCGCGATTCGCACAAGCTCTGTATAAGTGAATAACAATAATGATCAGGCAGCTCCCGATCGTCTTCTTCTATCTCCGCGATCTCTCCTCCCTCACAAACACATCTACGCATCTACGCATGCAGATAGTTTCGGCGACCGGAAACAAGGGCAGATGTAATTAGGATGAGTTGTGACGCCACGCCGCGCCGCGCCACGACGCACGCGGACGACTCTGCCCCAGCGCCTTAATTGGTATAACCGCCGCGCCGTATACAAGTAAGCTTCGCATACCTATATGCGTGATGGCCGTGAGGGGACCCGACGCGGACGGATGGTCATAAGCTTAATTGTTCCAGTTGCACGCTCGAACGAGGTTGTGTAACGAGATTTTGATTTCCGGGTGGGAGGCTATCACGTCGTCGCTGTTATAATTAATAATGGACGTTTCTCTTTTCATTTTTTGTTTTGCTTGCTTTTTTTTTCATTTTTTTTCTTTTTTTCCTTCTCACAGGAAGTAAAAGTTGACCTCTGTGACGAGACGTGCTTCGAATATTTCTGAGCTCGCGATGTATAATTTTCATCTCGCCCTTGTATAGAAACATACGTAGGTAGGCAGAGTCGGGAGTTATCACCGAGGCGTAAAGCTCGAGGGCTGAAATCATTGCAGTAGAAAAACCAAGTAAAAAAGAAGGAGGAATCGGAAGGCAGTGGCAGTAACAGAAGCAGAGAGAACTAACTCATCAGGGTGAAAGTCTGGTAGACTGAGAAACAGTCGCTAAAAGTAGGGTGAAGCCGTTACGGGTAATGGCAAAAATTAACCCACCCAACTAACCCCCGAAGGCCCCTGACATCACTGCGCCAGACCAGCTCCTTGCCACGCGTTTAATTCCGTTAACACAGTTTTAAAGCAGCCCTCCGAGGGGTTCTTTCCCATTTAGGGATGGTCCTGGACATTATTCTGGAATTTTGAATTAAGTTTTGTCGTTAGCGGTTTCATTTTGTTAATACCCTTTTTCTTCCATTCTTTTCTTCTTTCTTTCTTCCTTTCTTCCTTTCTTCCTTTCTTGCTTCCCGGAGTTCTTGCAAGCGTTATCATTTTTGAAATGCATTATTTCTTTTTAATGCACTGAAATTCCGCGAGCTCGTACTATTTGAATTACATGAGCGCTATATAATTTGTCCACATCCTAAACGGTGGTGATTTCCGCGTCCTAGCATCTCTCCACCTTTCTATATATATACGGATGACGAATCTATATCGAAGCCACGATCCATTGCCAGTTAACTTCAATTTACATTCTATTCCCTCAGCTTCATCCAGTTATCGAAAGAAACCGACCTTTTTTTTCTCATTCTTCTTATTAAGTGTCTTGAGTACCTTGAAATTGTCTTTCAAGCCGTAATTGCCTTCTTTCTTTGTTACCGACGAAGCTCTCCGCGATCAGGCAGAGAGTATCGATCGGAACCGCGGGTGAAAAAATTTAGAGATTTTTTTATCCAAAACCAATGACAGGAGCCATTCGCCGAGCGAAAGGAAGATAGACATATTTTTCCCATCTCGTTCCTAAATCGGTTCTTTGGATTCCTGACGAAGGTCGGAAACCCTTCTTCAACTCGCTCCTATCCCGTGAGGGGTGGTGCTACATGATTCCGTCGTCGGGATGACGGTTGGCATCTCCACCAAGCTTCTTCGCCGATGATGGTCTTCCAGTTTCTTCGTGCTTGTGGGCGTTGAATGCGCCGCTGACGTCATTAGCAGCGACACCGCGAGACGGTTTAATCTAGTTATTCTAAGCACAGTATATTCCCAAGGCTAGGTAGCACCTGCCTCGTAGGTCCCGTGGAAACCGGGGAATCGGGAAACAGGGGACAGCGCGAGGGGGTCTGAACCGCGGAACTCGCTTTTAATGAAACCCTTCGCAAGTCTCTGGAGAACTTTCTCTATCTTACGTTTCCTCTAATTGATACATCGCCGGGCTTACCCCATTTAATATCATTACGCCTTGACTAGCCGGCTCAACTCATCATCTCGGCCCTACATTTATTCCGTGTAAATTCCCGGCGAATTGGGCTAATTAACGAACATCAAGGTGCGACTTTAGGGTTATCGATGATTATATCAACTCCCTCGTTGTCCTCCGTAGCTGTAGCTGTAGCTGTATTCAGTTTATTTATTAACGAGGAATCAGCTGGTTTCGCCACCTTCAACCAGCGAGGCACCATATATTCGGCGCCAATTAAACTACAAACGAAGTTAGAAGTTACCACGTGTCACACACGGTGGCTCGAGACTCTTCTTACCGCGACGCCCGGCTCCGACGCCTAGACGGCGAGACGCGTCGCGGCGCACCACGAGCCGATTCAAACTATTTTCGAAGCATTTAGCCCGATGAATTATCGTAGAAGGATTGAGAAGAATGTTCTGCGCGAGCATGAATCCGAGCAGATGATGATATTCTGGTTATAATATTTTGTTCGAAGATGCAAATTTACGGGGTTCGAAGGGGTGAAAAAAGAAATCAGGAATTTCTGGTTGGTCAGGAAAATGACGGATAAATTGATTCTCTAACGCCGCGCCGCACCAAGTTACGTATTTTCGTAGCCACAAATAAGGGGCTTCGAATGTCGGGTTAGAATCAGATAGAAACATGAAATTGTAACGACGTTTGACGAAGCGGGGGAAGTCGCGGCTAATTATTAAGTCTAATTCCACCTTTTAATAAGATATATTCACAATTAGAAGTAACCAGGTTACCCGTTTTGCGTTTCCCGTTTCATAGCCGCTTACCGCTTATACAGCGTGATGAAGCCGATCCGACGACTTGACGTACAATAACTGAAATTGAGTTTCGCCCGTTGTATACCATTGTTCAAGAGTAATGTCTCGTTTAAATTACCTCGTATCGCTCGGTCGGAACAATATCATTATTCCAGGAGAGTTTCCAACCTTATCAACTTACAAACGCTCGAGCGAAACACAATTTTCAAATGAAACACTTGATCGTTATGCTTGATCGTATTCAAATTGTTTATTCTCTCGCCGTTTTTTCTTTTACTTTATTCCCAGAGAAATTTTCTTACGGCTAAAGGATCTTCCTCTTCTTTTATGACAAAACAATATCGTGGCCTGTGTACCTTTTCTAAAAGCCTTTCTGTCCCTATTTCTGCACATATAGTGTACCCAACCTTCCGGCCTTCGTCTCACCAGCTCCCATCCCATCTGCATTCCTAGTCCCAACGAGCCGCAAAGGAATTCCAATTTTAAACAAAAGTTTCTTGACGGCGGCAACGTCTACTCTCTCTTCCGCTCTCTCGCCCCCTGGTTTTCTCTCTACCCTCGACACAACGTCGCGGATTCTCCCAGCGCGTTCATGCATACATATACGGACGACGAACCCTCCTCCGTCCGCCTCCTGTGTCCTCCACACCTTATCCGTAGCTCGCGTGAGTCGTGATAGTAGAACTCGGATTTCAGAGAGCTAAGAAAAAGCTTCGGGGTATAGGGAAGAGGTGGAGTTAAAAGGTACAAGAAGGTATACTGCAGCGGGGAAGGAACCCCAGCTCAAACAAGGTTTAAACGTCATTGGCAGCAGTGAAATCGGTGTTACCAACAAAATGAAGGAACGGCAGTTCCCGTTTCTCCTGACACGTTTCTCTCCGTCGGCTATAGCGCCTTTATATTTGCCGTAGATATTGTATTTTTCTGCTTAACTCATTGAAAAAATAGGGTGAAAAATCTTTCTAGTCCGCGGGGTGGGGAAAACGGTCCGAAGTAGGCAGATAGAATGGGAGAAATACGTGAGTAAGTGCGATATTGCACGAGTGCCGAGCCCCCTTCTGTCCCCCTGCGTACCTAGATATCCTTCGGCAAACAACAGCGAACGAGTGCAGCTGCAGCAGGCGTATCCTGCTGTCGTCGACTCCGAGGCATATCAGCCTGCGTCTGGTGCAATATCGATAAAACAGTGATCCCCTATTCGTGCCCGGAGCCAGGAGTCTAGGATTCGTTCGAGCATTGAACACCGTTTACGTAACGGGAATCTGTTTACTTGGAATTTACTTACAGCCTCGTGATCCCGACTGTTGTACAACGGCGTTGTTAAAAACTTGCTGAGATCGCGCGAGGGAGGGCAAAGAAATCAAAGAAAAACAGTCCAAGATCAAGCCCGCAACGTATTATTAAAACGAAAACTGTATATTTCAACTCGAAATCGAACAGCAATTGTTATACCTCGTTGTTTCTCCTCCTCGTTGAGCTTCCAGATGTTCCTCTGAAACAGATACGCTCTGATTTCGGCGGTAACTTTCCATCGCAGTCTTAGCTTGGCGTGGATTTACTTGCCATAGAGCGGTATAGGTACGAGTCGACTTGAAATTCGAGATCAAAGTAGGGATTCATGCATCGCTGAGAGGCGGCCATGGGTAAAGAGTAGATACCAATGCCTACGCCGCGCCAACGTGTGTCGCAGGTACATACCTAATTCCTTACACAACGTCGGCGTGTGTACCTACTGTGTGTATACACAGACGTAGGCATGCAGGTATATTCGGGCAGAGCTGAGCCCAAAGCAGTAATTGTAACGCCGGTGAACTTAGGGCTCAAATACTGTGGTGCAAAATTCACAATCTAATCCAACTAAGCAAATTACTCCCCAAGTTCTTGGGTGACAACGCACTGTCCCCCGTTTCACATCCCCCCGTCTCTTTCGCTAGTCTTGCCTCGGTGCGATCCTACCCTGCATTCCGGAAACTTAGATCAAAGGGAAACCTGCAGGACGCTCCCTAGACGGTAATATCTCACTTTCGCCTTGATCGCGTGCCATTCGAAGAAACATAAAGTTAACACCCCTTCGGGGGCGATGGACGCGAATTTACAGTCATAAAAGATAGGCGAAATATATTATTTCACGCGAGTTCGGACCTTCGAATTATTCCCCATTGATTAAATCTGGTTAACGGATGCTGTTGTTTTTCTTGGTTCTTCGCTTCATTTTTTCCCCCGTTTTTTCGCCGGTCCTAGCCATTCAAAATGTCAATTAGTCTCGGAATCGTGAAATGAAAAGTATGTACGTACGAATCGGTTAGTGTGTGCGAATAGAATCAGTTGAAATAGAATGCAAATGAAGGGAATGTTTAACGAGCGGACCAAGCGACTTCCTGTTCAAATTGGTGACGTTTTAAAAGCAAACCTACGTTCATTTAGAATTGTAGATACTCAAGTATTGATTGTGGCCGTCAATATCGGATCTGACGGACGCGAACGTCGGAGGAATTTATAACCATCAAAAAGAAATTCTGCTCCTATCTATCACAGCCGTCGATCACGATCCTTCGTGACTCTATTCGCTTTTAATGAATCAAATTAATTCAAGATTTGCCGAAGATTAGAAGCGCCTTATTTTTCAATTTGGGGTGTCACCTCGGATTCGTCTCGTACCGGAAACTCGGGAACTCGGTTTCCATCGGAATAGGCGAAGACCGGTAGGAGGCTCGAGGCAAAACCACATCTGTTGATTATCTGGTCTGTAAACACGGGTGCATTGTTATTGATTGGACCAACAATCTGCTGCCGCCACCGCCACCGTCGCCTCGGCGGCAAGCACCCCGTTACCCGTGTACCCGTACCTGTATTGACGCGATATAGCCTCGCCTTGCATAATGAATGGCCGGCTAATGACCCTACAGCGCTTGCGGAAACCACAGCAAGAGGATGGCGGACCGGGCGAAGCACTTCCGGCATCAAACATGCACGGAGCTTCCGCTCGGCCAAGGCTTTTATAAAGGTGGAGCCAGCTCCCGAGTATTGTATTAATTAATTTAAATACTCGACGCTCACAGCTCGGCATAAACTGAACCCAATCGGCCGCTCATTAGTATCTCTATCTCGCGAAGGATAATGATAATAATCATAATATTTCTTTTCATTTTTGTTTCAGTGCCCAAAACTACGCGGACATCGACGAACGCCTTCTGACAACCGCCCTGACGCGTCACTGTGAGTACAAATACATATTTTTGGTTAGGTCATTTCCTGCGGCGGAATTATGGTGTCGATGCGTTGAGTTCACGAGAGTAGGTATACATCGTCCGGCTGGTCTGATTGCGAAACCATGGGGGGATATTATTTTATCGTAGTCTCGTAGAGAGAGGAGAGAACTGTGAGATGCGAAGAAATAGACGACGAAGAGGCCGGAGGAGAAGGAGAGAAAAAAAGTCCGGGGTAACTTTTTATATGAGAGAGTATACCGGCGGGAGTTGATACGCTGGGTAATAATTGGCGGTAAAAATTGGCTTCGACCGGATCTCCGAAGTCAAGTAGTGTAGTAGCGAATCCCGTCAGCGAACGGTAAACATTCATTTTGACTACCCAACGGAGATGACCTTCTCCCAAGACGCATCCTCGAACTCTCAGGCACGCAACCTCGGTCCTCCGAGTCGTTCAAACTTCGAGGTTCCCAGCTTCGGGAGGTTGAGGGGTGAAACTCTTGCGCGAACTTATATAACGCACGGCTCCAAATCTTTGCCAATATAACTCGCAACTTTTTATGGGGTAATATATTGATGCTTGTTCATTATTAATCCAACCAAAAACCCTCCTTCTCCTCCGGCCTGCTTCTCTCAAGCGGAATGCCTCTACCCGGAGGAGAGGAAGGTCGAGATATGAGAGGAAAAAGAGAAAAATTACAAGGAAAACAAGAAGAAGACCTAAAACTTTCGGGAAACTTTTCTTTTCCCAACCCGCAGAGATGCAATAATGATTCTAAGCTTCTTACATTTTGGATGGTTTTTACCAGCTGAAAACGACCAGGTGACGTTGACCAGCCTGCTAAAGGACTTAGACAACTTACCTACTTTCCTCCGCAGGCTGTAAGAAGCTTTGCGCAACATCTCTGCTGACAACTGCGTTATAGAGACATCTCATCGTGGCGATTTTCTATCTCACTAAAGTGTGTTTTTTTCCCCCCCGTTTCTCTACGTCTGATTTTCAGGAGTTGATTCGACATCTTCGACCAGCTCTAGTTGCCTCTTACCTCTGCAGCGCAGATCTTAGGTACCGTAAGTTTGCCTCAGACGACATCTACTTTGTGGATGCATACTTGGGACAAAGGGAATTCATTCATGTTTATATTTTGTTATTATCTTCTATCACTTTTCATTATCTGCGCGCCCCCGCTTCGAGGGAATTGCGTTTAATGGATAAAAAAGCTCTCCTTCAACTTTGCTTGACGCTGCACATGGATTTTCTCCGGAACGAGGGATCCAACGTCCGTGGACCACAAACTATCTACCTGCAAAATCCACGTTCATAGACTCCTAAATTATCTCCCATAGGAGTCGTCGAAGACACGCTCCCTCACGGTCACGTGCAACTCGTGTTACCCGCCTAAATCACCTGGGAAAAGCGGTCTGACCCTTCGTTCTCGAAGTCAAGATGTAGAGGAATAGCAGTGTTTGTATTCCGTGGGACTTTGTATACGATTCGAAGCGAATATTCATCGGAATACAGTATCCCGTGAACAAGAAATTAATTATGCTCCAAGGATGGATGAAAAATAGCTAAGAGCAGAGTCAAACGTGAAAATGCAGAATTATTGGAAGAAAGATGAACTCTGTAACAATTGGTTCGCAAAACCCGTGGATCCGCACGTGCTGCAGCACTCCGTCACGTTGCAGAGTTCATTGATAATGGATGGACCCGAGCCCAGGGACAAGAGGACATTGAGGAGTCGAGGAATCGATGATTGTATAACAAGGTAAAAACGCTGGCCCCACCGGTTGCGCAATCGAGTCAATAATTCATGGTCTCTTGGGGATGAAGAATTATGCTGCAATTCACGAACCCAGCAAAAAAGCCCCATGGTCGCAACAATCACCGTTGTATCAAGAATCATAATGATTACTGGAATGGAATTTCACCGTCTAGGCTCATGCCTTGGCGTAAGTTGTCCAAGAAGACCACGCAACCTGAATAACCGATAGAAACATACCTTTGAAGATGAAAGATAAGAGACGTTAGGTGCAGGTTAGGGTAGGGGAAAAACTTTTCTATCAACTTTTTGCTGCGCCGCGCCGTATATTTGCCCAGGCAATATTGTTCGCTGATTACGGAATGCCGTAATTGCGTGTGGGCCGTTTCGTGCCATGCCCTAATCGAGTGACAGCGGTACTTGGTTGAAAGAGTGTCATTGATCGTAGTGCAAGCCCCAAACTCCAAGTCCTAAATCTCGACAAACAAAAACCAATCGTATTCCGGCACTTGTTGGTATCCGGATCGTAACCGGATCTGTGATCCCAGGTTTTCCAACATCCCCCGATCCCTATACAAGACTGACACGCGATCGTCTCGGCTCGTCACGTCGCAAATAACGAAGATTCCACTCCCTCCGGAGATCCAGGTCTGATGGTTTGATCATCGAGACGATCAGACGATCAGACTTGGCTCATATCACGTTACTTCATTTCACTTGTTTACACCATTCACCCTATTTGCAGTACTGCAGGGAAAAAAGATCATTTCTCTTAACAGAAGAACTGCATTTCGTCTCGCTCTTATTTATTGGAATCGGTCCTAGCCTCCATCCGAACCACGTCGCGTGTTCTACTGCACTATTCATTGATTTGAAATGGAATTTGTGGAAAAATTATGCGAACCATAATTTGGATTGAACGATTAGCTCATGGGCACGTGGATCGAAGAGTCGTGAATGCCAGACTGACTGCATTAGCAGTCCATGAAAATTTTATTAGACGCATGTAGCCTGCCAACATTCTCAAGTTATCTGTCTACTCATGACATCCGGAAGGGTGAAATGCTTCAGCTGTATGAATAATCAAACAAAATGATTCCATAACGAGACTAGAAGGCAGTGACCTCTAGGTAGCATTTACAATATTAAACCGATGCGAGAACTTCGGCGTGAAAGTTCCTTATTGTCAGTTTGACGAATCCTTTTTTTCTACAGTTCAGACTGAGAAATCTTTCAACCGGAGTCTAGAGTTCTAGTATATACAGACTCGCAGCTAT
This sequence comes from Phymatocera aterrima, assembly GCA_963170745.1. NCBI lineage: Eukaryota > Metazoa > Arthropoda > Insecta > Hymenoptera > Tenthredinidae > Phymatocera > Phymatocera aterrima. Next base: position 1,963,206 of record OY720668.1, read on the forward strand.
TCAATCGAATGTAGAAAAAAAAGCATCGAAGGTATCGATCATTTTGAGGTCTCGTACAAACTCTGACAGAATTTTTACAGTCGCGTCGCCTGCAGTGGTGGCTCTGGTGGATCGTATGGATCGGCATGAACAAAACTCGTTGCACGAAAAGACGTCTGAAAGTCGAATGTCGTGACGTAGCATCCGGCTTACATCGTCGTTAAGCTTACGTCCCCCTGGTAATGTCGTAGCGCGAACCGTCTTTCACGACTCAAGTATGGCGGATTTAACGGCCATTTGGCAAATGAAGACGAAACTGCCACGCAGATTACTGTAGGCGAGAAGGCCGGTCTCTTTCTCCGAGTAGAGCGAACCCTGGTTCCTTCTAACAGTTGAAGGAAGATGCAGAGAATGGACGGCGATGGAAAAAGGGCGCTGCCACCCCGGTGGCCAATAAAGATTCGAGGATACTCGTCAAGAGTGCTACCAAAAACTTACGCACTACGGAGCCGCGAAAGATTCGGTTTCGTTTTTTCATTCTCTTCTCCTTTGTCGTCTGCAACCGAAGCCATGACTATTGGTTCGGACGGCAATATAAATCGAATATGTGCGGTATAAAATTCATTCGAATAAGTATAAAATATCGCGATCGATTTCGATGTTGATTTTGTTTAATATCGGAAATGCAAATTGTCCGGTATATATTCACTGTGCGAAATCTACGGTAATAAGTACACAGCGGTATAGTTGTTGGTTGCGTTGGTAGAGCACGGATCCGAGCAGGGAAGGTTGATTTTATAGAATTTTGAAACGAAGCACTATGTTAACAAGAGCCCATTTGTTTGCGGCACGTATATATAATACGCGTACTGGTCTGGCAACACGTTTTACATATGTATACAATACGCACACACACATTTATGGACGCGGGCTCAAGTTTTGGCTATATGTAGGGAATTTAAATCCATATAGTATACCTACTTACGGGAGGGTCGGTTGAATTTGTGAACGGCACTGCCGTGGATTTTAGGGGATTTTGTAGAAGAAGAATGATAAATTAATGGCCTCTAGGTTAGACGAACCCGTTTTCAATATGTATAGCTCTAACGTTTTTGTTAGGCAAATTTTATGCGCTCACCTGACCAGCTCGACTTTCTATAACGCGAGGATAATCGAACTTGAAATACCATTATAAATTGACTAGTGGAGCCGAGAGGTTAATTGGTAACGCGAGCCATAGGCGTTGGGGTCAGGCTTCAGAGTTCCGTATAACGAAATCGTTGCGCGCATTTAATTTCCAATTACAATGAAATTGACGTGTTCCTCACAAACAGGAATCACAAGTGGCAGCTCTTGGGATTGCGTGGTATGGATGGATGTACAACCTTCCTACTAGCATTGAAAGCGCGTATCCCAATCCCGTATAATATGTCGGTGCTTGAAGCGAGGAAAACTAGTTTTCAACACTTTCGAACCGTTTATTTGATTTCAATTTAACTAATTCTAATCTTTGATCGGTCGTTTCCTCGCTTCCTACCGGCACAGCTAGCAGAGCATGGAAATGTGGAAACGGCGAAACTATCTCCTTTGTAGTCAATTAAACGTCTCTCTGTTTTCCCCCGCGACGATTCTCGTTCGACCTGGTTCACTCGAGTGCCCCCGGGAGTGCCTCCGGGAGGGCAATAACAAACGTAGAGCGCAATGTACCCCGGCGCGACCAAATCGATGACTTATTCTCGAGCACGCGAACGAGCCGGTGAAACATGTGGCGGAGAGAGAGGAATGGTAGGACGCCGGGATCGCGAGAAGAGTCGAGACAACAGGTCACCCCCTGGGTGATAATACTCCCGTGCACCACGCCATTAGTATACCTAGCGTCCCTGGGTACCCAACTGCCTACCGAACACAGGTTAGTCCGTCGGTCCACTTAATTTCAATTGAATTTTAAGCCAGCTAGATCAAGCCATACAATATTGAATAGCTTTCGGGATTAAGACCGATTTTGTTTGCGCCTCTTATCCCAAGTTCCCATTGTTACGCCTTCACCGAGGAGTAACATTTCCTGGTTAACGTCGACAACCATGTCTCGTTCATAATCTCTAAACTTCTATATCCCTATTTCTGGATCAACGCAGGATTCTCTCACAGTGTTAACGATCGAGTCTCTTATTTCTATCTTGTGACACGTTCGTCACGACGCAATTTCCCTTCGTACATTCGACGACATCAATTCTGTACAGGCCCATCACCCGCTTACCGCAGTTGAGTCGCATGCTCAATTGAGAGATTGATTCAAACACATAAAATGGATCAACAGCGTGAATTCTTCCGATACATCGAGTTCAGAATCATTATAGCTCGATCCTCATGGAATGGAAAAGAATTTCAATATCCTCCCCAAAAGCGGTGCCACTCCCCTTCCCTCGCAATACGGTTCAGTCCACAGGAAGTACTGAACGGCTACTTGTTACTCCGCGACACGATAATGCTAGCGAGATGGATACGCTCCGTGGAAATCCTGTCTCGAATAGGTCAGATCAAGATAATAACGAAATCAATGTTCGGGCATGCATAGCGATAGTCCTGTGAATCAATGGAGGCTAATATCACGCTTATGCAAATGCCCATGGCGGTTGCATCGCCAAGGCAAGCGATATATGGTGACTGTAATATTTTGTCCGTGACACAGTGTCGAAAGCTGCGGGTGAAAATTGAGGACAGGAAAAAGTACTGGAGGTATCATTTCCATATAAACTCGAGACTTTGTCATGGGAAAGAATGTTTCCACCATGAACGCGATGTATAATTACGAGATCCGCACGTTTAGATACTCTCTACAACTGCTTTTCGACAAGATATTGTCTCCCAAACATACAACAATTATTTGGCTTACGCGAAGCATCAGAAGCAATTTCACCTCACCAGCCGACCGTATATCACTGCGATTACTTTGACAACGCATATGCCGGTCACGGGGAATTCCGATGAATCGATAAACATACCTCGTTACGACGCGACGCCTGCCCGCCTAGCCTGTCCGACACCCGTCCGCGTCTAGGCTCAGGCATGGATAAAGGTGGATATATATGCGTGCGAAACTATATTACTATAGGCCAGGCTAGCTCAGGCTTGGTGAGAATCGAGGAGGGAAGGTTGAGGGCGTGCGGTGCGGATGTGGCAGGGAATGTGTATTCACCTGGTGACTGCAGTGGTGGTGCGTGAGGCTGTAGCGAGTGAAGGGCGACTTATTACGTCCCTAGAATTACCATATAAATTATCACGTGATGAACCCGCAGAGGGCGAGCCAGCCACTCTCCAAGCCTTTGTCGAGGTTTCCCGTTGTAGTTAATCGGCTGCGCTATTTAATTGGTATTTTCATGTAACTCGAGATGCTTCGGGTAGTTTGTGTCGTTTATACTTCATATATGCTGTTTTGAAAAAGGTTCCCGAACACAGATTTGACTTTTCAGAGAATCGAGCGCGTTTTGCCAGCAGAAATTCGGCTGGATTCATTCATATTCGAAGCCGCAAATAAATCAACCGCAAACAGAGGAGGAGCGCGATGGAACCGGAAAGTGGAAGCATATACAGGGGACTTCGTTTCAAAGTTTTGTCTCTCCCCGATTACAGGAAGCGTGCCCGCGCTCGGATAAAGTGGATATCACTAAAATTACGTTTACCTTATTCCTTCATATTTTTCTGTCGTAAGATTGAACGAACGACTTTCTCGAAAGTATAACGTGTCCACCTACCTACCTACACTATTATCATTCGTATCTTCACAGCGGATTCTACAGGACGATTTTCACTCAAAAATAATAAGAATATGATCCTACAACTTGCCAAGAGCGAGTGACGTTATCCCAGAAAATAATTCCTTTCGTTGCCAAGATCATCTCGGTCTCGTGATGCGTTATGGTCAGTTAATTTCATCTGAGGTATGAAAATCCTCATTCGGCTTCTCGAGAATCCAAAGTAATCTGTGTTGGAAAGTTTTCTATGAACACGCGAACGTCATTCTTGTCACCTGAATCAGCAAAGCTGTAATTTTGCGCGATTATTTTATTGGCTAATTCTGAAGGTTTTTCGAAAATCTAACGTGAGAGCCCCATTCCCGTGGTTTCTTTTTCTCGCCCGCAAAAATGGCTAAAGTTGATCATTGCCAGGAGTGAGTCAGACACAGTTTGTCAACAATATGCATCCCGTACGCAAACCCTCGCGGCTACGAGTAAGGCTCTATACTTCGAAGTTTCTGATGCCCAAAACTAGTTGGGAAATCTCGTGGAAATTCAGCTTCTAGCAGCAGCCTGCAGAGCAATACATACGCAACCTGAAACAGCGAAGCGGCCGAAGGCCAAAGGGCCAATGCCAATTCCGAACTCACCATTACAGCAGGTTACACCGAAGTCTAGAGTTAGTCTGTACGGGCCGTCCGCGTCGCGTCGCTTCGCGTCAGTAAGCCTCTACATTGTGGTCGCGTTTGAAGCTCGACAATGAGATCGACGGTGAGCTTATAAAATATGAAATAAGTTTCTAACTACATTTTCATAAGATCAGACTGGAAACACCGATACGTGCGTCTCAGAAATGTCTCGTTTCTTCTTTTAGTACTGCATAATCCAGCAGTATCAAGGATATCCATCGATTTATCCGGAAATGAAAGACGTTCGCTCCCTTTTTTCGTTAAGAATTGTACCTGCGGATGTTCTTACGCTGTATACATATTTTGAATATTTAATAACCCCTCGTGCTGTATCGGGGGTAGTATTTTAGTGTTGACTGCCGAGTGGTAGGGTACCTTTATTCTTAGTTCCTTCTCTTTTTCCTTGCTACTGTGCTGGCTGCTCGTGACCTGGCCGCCTCCACCTCCTCCTCCTCCGCTTCCTCCTCCTCCTCCACTTCCTACTCTATAAGGAAGACTATGAATATTCAAGAGCCTTTCCCAAGCCATATCTTTATACGCAACCACTCTCTATGTTTCATGCATTCTTATGTCCTTCTTACGTCCTACTCGTGGCTGGATAGCCCTAGCATGGGATGAGACTTTCAACAATTTTGTTACGGTCTTACCTTCATTACAAGCTATTTAAAAGCCCGTCTATTCACGACGCGCATATAATCCCTATCGAGGTAGGTATTTTTACGATCACGAGAGATCGCCCGAGGAGGAGGAGGAGGAAGACAGTCAAGTGCAGCGCGAGATTTTCTAGAAAACGTTTTTTCTTCCTTCTTTTCTTCCTTTCTTTTTGCCTCATTTTTGTTTCCTTCTTCCCCCTCTAATTCTCTTAAAATCGAGACAATACGCTCTAGAATTTACGCGATGGCGGTTTCTCCGCGAACGGCAGCACCTACCCCGAACTACTTATACCTACCCCTCGCTTCCCTGCACCGAGCTGAGGTAATTTATAAAGAATTTACCTAAGCCCATTTGTTTTATTTCGAAAACTTCAAGCACGAACTGGGATAGTTTAATTTTCTCACAAAGGATTCTCCGACGAATAAAGCGGGTAAATTAAGTCACGGTGAATTAGTAGGTGGTGGTAGTAAGTAAATTCTGTTTCTTCGACCCTCGAGTTGTTCCCGTGTAGTTTTCATCCCCTCTTGACCCTCTCGCATTCTATCCCTGCAGCTGCAAGTGTAACGCTGTTACTCCAAAGCATTTCTATGAGGTAGTTTCATATCGGAGTAAGTCTCCGCCGTTCAAACTCACCTCTCTGTCTTACTCTGTCTCTCTATTTTGCCTTCTATATTCAACCAGAGAGGTTGAGAGAGATCTATTTTCAATTTGTAACATAACCCGAGGTTGCATGGGCAAACCGTTTGATATTGAGTCTCTCGCGGAAATAGTTCTATGAAACATCTTGACAATAATCTACACTTGCTACGTATGTCTGGATAAAACGTAGGCAGATTTCACAAATCTGTGATTTTCATCTTGAATATAACCAGCTGCTGCTGATGCTGCTGCTGCTGTACCTACAGTGGCAAATGCCAATAGCTTCTACAAGCTATCCGATTCTCCGACAAAACGTTTTTCGCATTACCTGCTTCGCTCGATTCCGTATAATAATCGATATGCGTTCCGGGTCGGACTACCTTCGTACCCCATGTATGACCTAAAACTACCAAGTATAATGTAAAAACAACCCTCTAGGCTTAATGAAACTTCATAAAATGAGAGGAGTTTTATCTCGTGGAACTGCAGGATGCGCGCTGCTAATTCCGCTACACTGCACCGACCAAAACTTTTAGAGTCACATTTTGTAGCTTTGCTAGAGTTTTCAACGTCAGCTTCAGCTCCGGCTCGGCTCTACTTCTAGCTCTTTTACGACGTCTGCCGTTTCAAAGTCTAGCAGCGTACGTGCAAGATTAAACCAGGCCTAAGCTCCGCCTGTATACAGATATGTAGCATATCAGTAGAGCATGCTACATGGAATACATGAGAAATTGTAGGTACACCGCGTACAATTTAATCCATCAAAAATGTCTCCTCGTTTTTACTACACGTTGTAACCTAATATAACACGAGTTCCTCGACTCTATTGGTGCTTAATAAAGTGATACTAAACTCACGTGACGCGACTGTTCACCAAGAGATATCATATTGCTGAGTACATCATGGTGTAGAAATTCGATCAGAAAGAGTGCATCGCAAACGTTATTCGGGTGAAAACGGAGGGAATGGGACTAGAAGACAGGTTAAAGATTGATCCATCGCTACTACCACTGCTGCCTCAAAAAAGACCAAGGAGGAGATGAGGTTTGGGACGTCAATGATCAGGACGTTGCAGAGGTCGCGAAAGGCGAAGGAATGAGAAGCGGAAGGGGCAGGCGGAGGGATCGGTGGACAGTAATTGATTAGAGAGGATATTGGCCCTCTCGAGGTATCGTCTGCTCTATGAAACACTACAATAGTCTTGCCGGCTCCGAGGCCTAATAATAGCTAGCGAGCATCTTCGTGGGGGGGGGGGGGTCAGAATTCGGAAGGCGAAGTACGGCGACGAGAGAATAGAGATGGAAGCGAAGAGGAAGGAAAGGGAAGGTGAACCCCGAGCGGGAGTATCCCTCAGTCCGTAGTAGACGTCCCTCTTCGAGTATCTCTCGATCGAGTGAACTGGTAACAAAGAGGGATTGGAATTTCATTACAAATAGAAACTTGTAACATTGAACGTACAGGGACTCCGCGTGCAAGTGCTTCATTCGTCCAAATATCGAGATGTACTACCTGTAGATTTATGAAAAACCCAATGGTACTTTATTTTCTTTAATTTTTCATATTTCGTTGGGTTCGAATGCAATTTTTAGGGCATTCTTCTCGAAGTTGCATGGAGCACTGCCCCTTCATTTTCGGGGGGAAAAGGCGTTTGTCCTTTGGTCTTAATATTTGTCCAAATAAGATGAGGCAATTCCCTCGCGTTGCGTTCAACACTGCGGTACTATCCATCACTCGGTTCAACCCCGACGACAAGCGAGCCTAGTAGGTATATCGTCGGTCTGTATCTACCCTGTACCGAGGCCAAAAACTTGCTACTAGAACGAGCCTTGGTTAGACTTTGGTCTCTGGAATCTGGGGCCGAGATTTTATAGAATCAAATTGGCTCAATTTATAATTCGTGAAATGTTTCTCGCGTAAGAATGACGCTGACATTTCAGTTCCGCACCGGAAGAGGAATGAAAATATAAACCTGAGAATACCAGACCTTGACGGAATAGAATAAAACTATTCGCCTCTTCCGCTTTCTATATTCATAACTGACGCAGTGATTTAAAAATTTCAAAAATTACCGATCGATCCTCTCCTGTTTTTAAGCACCAAAGCGAAGTGCAGCCCTTGACCTCGCAGTGCGGCAAGGACGTACTCTGCTCAAGGGCCGACCGGATGTAAATGGTGAAGAAAAACGAGGAAAATCAGATACCTGCACTTGAAATATATATGTCAAACAAAACCAGAGTGCGAAGTAGCCAATTTGCTGATTCATACTGTCGCAGAGGGATTCAGTCGTTGCATTTCACGTTTTCGGCACTAAGCGGAGTACCTACCACGAGTGCTCACGACGATTGCAAGTGCACAAATTTATTTTATAATGAGATAATTACATCGAGAATCCGAGTTTCTTGGGCGTACGAAGACTTGCGAATAATTCTCCAGGCCCTGAAAATTTGCCTCCACAAACTTCTCACTTCCTTCTTTTTTTTTCTGTACTCGCGTGTAATGTTACATAACATATCTCCAACTGCAGGGATGTAATTTCTAAAACACGCGACATCATTTCCGGTCACCTACGGAGCCGGAAGTCGTATAGGGACGCGTTTAGATGGGAGAGTGTACGTGTGGCGGGTGAATTTAGTACCGGAAATTGGCGTTTTCCTTTTTTCCTTGACGATAAGACGTCGTTTCAGTCGAATTCTTCGTTTTCGATTTCTCGATCTTTTCTTCTCGTTTATTATCCTGTGGTCCCTCTCACTCCGGTTGAACATAAGTTGCCGTATTTGATGGTAATCAATGCATTCTCATTGACATTACCTGTGTTTAGAAGTAAACCACCTGGTTTCATACACTTTCGAGTGCATGTGGATATATTTCTTGTTATTAGGGAAGAATTTCAATTCTTTGTTGATGGTTTTTCATTCAGTTTACTTGGACGTAGGAGTATACGAAGGAGAATTAATTCCGAATAGGATTGTATGAAATTATAAGAAAAATACAGCGCGGCGGGTAGGTTTTCACTCGGTTTGTGGAATTATAAAACGGTATTATACGAGAGACATACCATAAATGTGAGACTTATGTATTTCGAATCGATACCTACCAAGTTCTGTTTCAACGGGACCTTATTCTCATCCCTTCGAGCAATTGAAAGCTTTCGTATTTCACTTTCATTTAATTAAATTTTTACTTAATATTTGCCGAACAAATTCCCCGACCAATTTCACCGGCTGCCCATGTCGTCGGTGGTAAACATTATCGTATTTGTTTTCTTTAATTGAATTGGTCTAAGGTTCGCCATGTTTTTTGTATAATAATGAATTTTGTTTCCTTTTTCGATTAACAATTTCCAATTTCCAATTTTCAATTTTTTCTCTCTTCATTTTCTTCATCGTTCGCGTTCTTATAGTCAAGGCAATTCTGCAAGCTTCATATAAATTCGGAACATCTACCTCGAAGAAGATTGATATAAGGATCGGATCGATAGAGTGAGGAGCCTAGGGGCGACGTTTATTAAAAAAAACAAAATTGAGAATAATTTAGATTGAGGACAGAGGGAATGGAAGACTATAGGGAAAAATGAAAATTCCAAAAGAATCACGAAAGTGAAATCACTCAGAGTGTTGACTTTCATACTTTAATCTTTTTTATGATGAAATGAATCCATCTCTCGCATGATTTATATTCGATTATGTTTGAATACAACTTAAGAAAGATCATTTCCAATCTCTCAACGAAAAGCTGAGAATATTATTCCATCAGTTAGACAGACAAATTTTCATCCCCTTTCCAATTACGATGTATATAAATAACTTGGGGACTGACCATTTGTTACACATTTGTGGTTACATCGACCCTTAAATCATTATACCATTAAGAAATAGATACAAGTTCTTCCGGTTTCGGTTTCATTCGGGAGCTAACGACTTTCCCCAAAAGAATAACTTATAACCCTGACGAAATATCGACTTCCTGCTTCCCTTATCTATTTTGAATACCGATAAAACTTTCACGACCTAATCGTTATTCCGTTAATCATCATCCACGAATGGGGTTCGGGTGATAATACCGTATCGGAAAAAGATATTGTGTATTAGAGGAAGTACCTTGGGGTATTTCTTTCCATAAGGAGTCGAAAACAATGTGGGAATTCATCATCGTATTGCAATGGAAAAATCGGTTCAAATTTGTATCTTCGGTAGAAAAATACCTGTAACAATAACTGAAGTCAATCGATTTCTCATTGTGAATTTGCATTGTGAGTACCGCTAACGTTGACCGAACGTTCGCCTCTTTCAAAAGTCGAAAAACAGCGGAAAGGACATTTTTATTACGGGGAAAACTCGGTGATTTGTATTCCTTTTCCTTCTCAATGTCGTTCCATGATTTCTCGTTTTTCTTTTGGCTGGAAACACGTAACCCCAATCTTTATGGCTACACATAAATAATGAATTATGAAAAAATTTCACATATCTTCATTCTATTACAGATGCCCCAGTGATGGAGGGCGAAGGCACTTTGGGCCGGGGGCACGCGAACGGGGGCCGCGGACTGCGCCGGCAGCGGTCCCTGGAGTGGCGCGAACGGCGCGGTTACGGGGGTGCACCATCGAGTAGCGACGAAGAGGATAACTCCCGACATGGCGTCGGAGGAACAGCTTCAACCGGTACCCGAGGCGCTCGGAGTCCTGGCCAGGTTTTCGCGTCTCTCCTCGCCCAGCAATACAACAGTAGGTGTAGTTCGTTGTTCGTTTTTTTCTACATAAATTTCATCATCGTGAGATACAGCTTTTTATAGGATATCATTCATTTCCCTTTCAAATTGGGTGAGGCGAGAGCGTACATAAAATAATATGAAATAAAATAAACAGTTGATAGTCGACGTTGCTCGTTGGGTGGTTACCACCTCCCGCACCTTTAATTGTGGCATTACGGCGTAAATGCCTCAGTTAGAGGTAATCGCGTGGAAGGAAATAAAAGGTTCCTTTTCATTTGACCCGATTTTTCCCCACCCTCGTTCCCCGCGAGTCTGCGACCGCCTCGGGCTGAAGCTCGGGGAGATTTCTAACCGACAAAACACCATCGCTGGATTGAAGAAGATGGAAAATGAAAGATAAAAGCCTTTTATGTCAAAGCTACTGGGAAATTCTCTGCATAGTCGGGTGAAAGCCACTTGGCACAATGAGGCATTCAGAGGAGTAAAAATATCAACGAATGGAAAGAAGAAAAAAAAAAAAGTGAAGGGAAAAAAGAACAAGATGGCTGGAAATTAAAAGCTCAAAATTCATATAAAAATTAATACCCCTCTCCTCTCTTTCTTCTTCTCTCTCTCCGTCTGTATATATATGTACTATACATATCTATACATACCTATATACCGAATGACAAAATCTCTTTATATACCATTTGAATATTTCACTGGGCACATTTTTTCTTCGTCTCATTTAAAATGGCCGCTTTAAATCCTCACCTCGCACTCGCTCCCACGCTTTCATTCTCGTCAACCGTCAATTAGATTCTTTCAACGCGAGCGGCTATTCGGATAAAATTTACAATTCTATGATAAATCGAGAGACTTTATCGACGGATATACCAACGACCACCGATCAACACCCAACAAGATGTAATCAAAATTTTACTAGCTCTTTTATACGTGCTTTTCTGGGTACAAAGCTTGCGAACCGCTGTATAATAAATAGCGTGCGATGTCGTGTGTTGTTTGAGCTATCGAATATAAATAATAACATGAATAAGTTGACGACAGTTGAACCAATTCGACAGCCGATTAGGGAGAATTAGTCATTAGATCTTAGCCCTCTCCGAGAAATGATAAATTTTGCTTCGATTGATTTGGATTGGCCGTCTACACGAATCGGTATCGGTCGCAAATCATAATTGGATGTCCTCGAGGAGCCTAAATTCTCCCCATCTCACGTCATCCGGAATCTGATACTTATAGGTATACGTAGGTGTAGCTGCGAATTCATCTATAAGCCTGCAGCGGCATCGCCCTTGGTCAAACCTTTCCATCAATCCTTAGAATCAACTGCAACCTGCAGCTCAATTTCAATCAATCAATGTCATTCGATTTTTCTCAATCTAACACGAAGTGGCTTGTGCGGAAGTACCGGTCTTTTAACAAATTTGTTACTCTGGATCAAATTACTTCGCATTCCTTCTTCACGTAGGATGAGTCGGGAGAAAAAAGAAAAACTGTAAAATTGAAAAGACAAATCAAATTGGAACGATGTCGTGACTTTGAGAATAGAAATCATCAATTCCATTCCCGTTTTGTTTGTTTGGTACTACTGCACAATTGTTCATTTCATGACGTTTTTGTTCACTTTTTTTTCATTTTCTATTCTCTCTACGATCGTGAAAACGGCGAGCCGATTGCTTATAGGTATAACGATACTTCTGAAACAGAACTCTTTTTCTCTTTCTCATTCTCACCCGCCGCGCCGTACGGAGCTCCAGTCTTCCAGCAATAACGTGAGTTTTTCAGACTCGTCCATCATATTCCATCAAACACTTAGAAGCTTTGCAGCCTTTCCCCCGAACCTCCTCGATCTCTCATTCCCCTCAAGTTCTTCGGACTTGAGACTCGATCCGAACTCGCAACTGGCTATAACCGTCCCGAGGCGTGGATTAACTATTTCCAAAATTAGTTTCACCCTCTCCAGATGTACAGGGGAAACGTATGAGTGTATCCTCCCTCCGTATGATCGGCGATACGATGTGATTTCAAGATCTCACTTAGTGCAGGTAGTATTGCTAATTTCGAGATATCAAAAGGCAAAGAAGAACAAAAGGCATATCTTCTTTTTATTCCTAATTATCCTTTTCATTCGGATGGAGTAAAGCGCCTCCGGGCACTTGTCGAAATAACTCTGACCTCGTCGATCTCAAGGACGTACCTATAACGTTGATCAAATACGAACCGGTAAACCGAACCCTCATTTAGTTAACAACGGTTATCTTCTCATAACTTCGTGCAGTAGTGAGTAGACTCCTCCTGTATCGATCGGCCGAGCATCATCGAGATGAGATAGTCGAGTATCAGAGTGGATCGATGATTTCATCGTTAATGACATGAAATTAGATTTTATTCATTGATAGCTAAACCGATTCGTCCGGCTTTTCAATTTCAACCGAAGAGCGAACACCGCCAATGATTTCTGGGCATCTATACATCCTCGCGATGCTCTTCCCCCCTGAGGGTACAGCAGGGCTTGCGAGGTGAGTAAGTGTGCATAATACTTATCCCCGCAATGTGTTCAAGCCCTAGAGATGTGCGAAGGAGGTAAAGAGGAGGGCTTCGGAGAGCAGGGCTAGGAAAGTTTCAGTACCGCTTAAGGTTCGCTGATTTCTTTGAAAGAGCCCGTTCATGGATGCAAAACGGTATCATCAATTACGCGTAACACCTACAGGCTCGATTCCCGCTGGTAGCATTGAAATATTTCACTGGATTAGAGGAAAAAAAGTAAGCTTAATGATAAATGAGCCTAGTTAGATATAACATCGCTTTCCCTATACTCCACCGATTCAGGGAATATATATACGCACAGTTTTTTTTTTTTTTATCTTCAATTTATGTTTGTTTTTTTCGAAAACGGAACCGATTTCATCGAGTTTCTTCATTCTTTCGTCGCCGTAGAGCGTGTGATACAAAAAGAAAAAAGAAAAGAGGAATATTGTTTCTTCTGTTTTTGAGATCGACGGGAAAAGAAGAACACTTCGTATGTTCTCGCGCCATCGACGCGATTACGTGACGCGTTGTCGGAGGTGTCGAGTGGACGAGGAGGCGGATGAGGTTGAGGTTGAACGCTGGACCAGCGGTAATCGACGACCAGTGAATTGGAACAAATGCAGACAGACGCGCGGCGAGGGTAGCCGAAGGGTTGGTTGTTTGGTTCGCTGCTTGGTACCCTCGGAGGGTACGATGGATATAGAGGAATATAACATAACCGTGGGGGCAGGGGGATGAATCTCCCTTGTGTTCCACAGCCCGCCCCGCCCGGACGCGCAGTACTGTACGGTATTAATTGAGTCCCTCGTTCGTCCCTCTTTTGACCGTCGCAATATTTCACTGGCTATGTACAGCGTATGTATCATCCAGAAGAGAATCTATACCTACTTGCCGAGCCTCGAGTCTGCAACTTTCGCGATTGCAGGCTGTACATGGGCTCCGGTTGTCGTTAATGGGATTTCTGATGGTTGGTGTCTGGTATCTGGGTATCTGGGTGTCTGGGTGTCTGGGTGTCTGGTGTACGGTATCTGGTATCCGGTGTCTGACGTCTACCTTGGATCATTCTCTCGTGTAGGAAAAATGGCGGGGGTGTCGGAGGACGGGAGGATGGGAATTGGGGTGAGGAATCGGCAAAGAAGTATCTAGAAATGTTTGAACAGTCGAAATATGCAGTTCACCGAAAGCCTGTCCGCTCCACCGCAAGGTGGTGCAGGGTGCAGAGATTTCATTTTTCCTGCCAATTAGAGAATAAATTCATCGAACGTAACTCAATGCCGAGAAATAATGATCGCCGGCGTAAAATATGTATTCCCTGGACGAATTAATCGCCTAAATTTTCGGTCAGTTTTCCGAGGGGCAGGGGGGCAAAGAATTTGTCTCGTCGTGGCGGGTATATGAAGGTGAAATGAATTTCTAGCGGCTACGGCCACTATACGCGGCTGACTGAAATAATGAAATGTATTAATCACACCGTGGAGACAACGCGGCAAAATATATACACAACCGCCTCCGGACAAGCGCGTGATTCATCAGCGGGAACTGTCGACAAACGGGACGTTTTATATATTACATACCTCTACTCTTAACTACGAATGCCTTACACGGGGCACTCGGTGCATTACGCGTAATTAACTCACGAACCATTGGCAATTGCCAGAGCAACGGGTCGTAGAATGAAATTCAGTGCATCGGCAACGGGAACGTTGATTCTCACGATATTCGCGTCATTTTTTCATAGAATTCGGCAAGACTTCCTCCTCCGAAACTTACCGAAAAAAATTGAGCAATCGTATCGCAGTATAGAAATGGCTCTTGTGAATTTTCACTCCTGTATCCGCCCACAGACATATGTTGTATCCCCACTCGTATTCTCACTTTCTCATGCGAGGAGTTCGCACCGATACATTTACAGAGTGTATTGCATGACAGCTATTAATCTCCGTCTGGTCAGTCATCAATACGCTGACGGGAGATGGCGTGCGAGTTTGTTGAGGGGTTCGGTTAGTTTTGGGGAAAACAGAAGTGGACATAATATTCTCAGGTCATTTCATCCATGACGTTTTATGTCACGCTCCGATGCCCTTCGGTCGATAAAATATTGCCCACCGCAAATCCTGCGGTAGAGTAGGCAAAACCGCGACGGCTTTTCTTCGGCCATGGTTTATTTCGCAAAAAAATAAGAGCCTTCGAATTACCACCACTCCTGAATACGCAGAAAAAAGAAACTGCAATTCGACTGCTGAAGACTGCTATAAGTGATTGATTCTGAAAAGATTCATCAACGAAATTTCACGATAAATTGTTGTCGTTGTTGTTTTCTTCTTTGTTTTTTTATTACGATGAAAAATGCGAGGTAAAAATCTTCAAGTTTGAATTTCGTCTATTCGATGAAACGCTTTTCATGCACAATCGAGTTTGTCGCGTCTGCCGGAAGCGTTGAGCATGAGATTCAGATTATTTTCTATACCTACCAGAAGTAGGTATACAAGAAGTTTCAATTGGCAACTTCCTGCACCGATCGTTGGACAAGAGAGAAAAATAAAAAAAAAAGGCGGGAAAGAAAGAGAGAGAGAGAAAGAGAGAGAGAGAGGGAAATACTCCTGCAGGATGCAGCGTCGTTTGTAAATTCTTGAAGCGAGAGCCACTTAACCCTCTTTCTGCAAGTAAACTGCTCTCAGACGTATCGCTCGCTAACAAATTCGATTTCGATGCATTCAGAGCGCGCCTGACCGTCCGGGCATCGACCGACGCGTAGCGGACGTCGATAAAATTGTTGCCACGCGCACGGTGGGCTGAAGTGAGGAAAGCCGAGGCGCGGCGAGGTGAGGCGAGGGTGAGCGTCTCTAGAGCACAAGAGATCAGCGATGATGAATACACGCGGCGCGGTGAACTTTACGTCGCGGAAGATGGCTTATCGTATTTGTAACCGACAAAGGCGAAAGGACGCCCCGCAGAGCTGCTCAGATTTAGTCGGAACCGCCTGTCCCAGTATCTGCAAGTTTTGCACGTGCCTTTCAGCACGTGACCAGCTCACTTGTTTGGCAACGGATGTTGAGCTACTGTGCGGAGAGATACGGAGGCATGTCGAACTGTAACGAATTCCCTTTCTTCGTTTCTCCGTTTCTTCTCTTTTTCTTATTCTCCGAAAGGGAATTGTAGAACGGGGAAAAAAATATCCCGCGAACTTTACTCGTGAGTTTTTGTAACAACGAATTGAAATGTTTTCGCTACTCAACCCTCCGGCCAAATGATGTTGAGAATATCAGGAAATTTCAGAAATTATCAATTCCGTGTTATACACTTTCCTGGAGGCTTTTTTCAGCTGATGGTAAAAGTGAGGAGAGGAGTGCGAGGTTTTGAAAAGCTACGGGGGAAAATAAGAAGAGTATTACGACAGGCAAAGCGAGCTTGTACGAGATCTGACATCTCGGTAATGCTTTTTTGAGAAGGGCATTAAACGCGAGGAAATTACATCTCCATGAAAATCGGTATGTGAAATAGGGCACGTGACTCTCCTCGTGTCGCAAATATTCTTGCCGAAGTAGTTGTCAGGCGAGCTTTAATAACGGATCATTTACTTCTCAATAACAATTGATAACACGCAAAAGTTTCGCTCTTTAGTCACGAATTGCGGCAAGTCATTGTTCAACACCAAACAGCTATGAACGAACGCCGGACGCTAGCAAGATTGAGAAAAATACGGTTTCCAAAACCAGCGATATCACAAAAGTAGAAAATGTTAGCTCGAGGAGGTCTCTTCAGATAATCCAAAAAGTTTAGCCGTCCCGATCTCGACTAAGAATTCGCTAAAAGCCGCTGTGGCGGCTTTCGCGACGTCACTCAAAAGCACGGGATCAGCTTGCGTCGCTAATGGCGAGGTATTACCTCGTAAACTCTATGCACGAGAAATCTTCCGAGGACTGGAGAAGAAGGGCGGAGGGGGGATTTGGGCAAGCCGGAAAATGAATTCGTAATGAGCGGTAAAAGTTGGGCACCGGGGCTTGGTAAAAACTCATTTTACAAATTACTAAGCTCTCCGCGTAGATCTCGGCCGTCGTTATTTTCAACTTCAATGGACTCTAGGCGAGAAGCATATAGCTACGGTAGGGCGTTTAAAATTCATCATATAACAGAAGAACACCATATTCTGATAATCCTCAGGCTGAAAATCCTCACGGTGAGATTCGCGGAATGTTTCACCAGTCATACTTTCCACCAGACTTCTAGGTCACGTGGAAGATTTCATGTCTCTGTGCAAAATCCACTTTTCAGAGCGTTCGCGTCTTCGGTATTGTGGAAACGCGCTTATACACACACCATCACATAATCGCGCAAACTTGTCGTCGACCACATCCCTCTGCTCGTACTACCATCTCGCAAATCTTGACATACAACGGCGGATAAAAACTCCGGTACAACGCATTAGAGGAGTAGATCAAGAAGCATCAAAGTAGCAACCTGAAAGTCCCACAGTCAGTGGACTCATCGACTTTCTCATGCGAAAGCAGAGGCCCGCCCGCTTCATTCTTTCCCTATGCTATCTAACTTACGATTTCGATATGTATCCGTGCCCGGAATTTCAACACGAATGATTCATACAATAATTCTTTCAAATTTTCCCAAAAAATTATCCGGTCGGAATCGATCATACAAATATACACAGGGCGGAGTACAGCAGTCTACGCTCACGCAATACCTGGACCCCGTTAGTTCTCTGGCTTAATCAGAGACAACCGGGGGGAACCAACCACAGCCGTTGTACCGTGCATCCGATGCGCGTTGTGTCCATTATATCAGTCCTGGTGCAGGGTGCAAGATAGGGCTGCTTGGTCAGGCCTATAGGCAACCGTAACTCCGATACATACCCAGATTCAGGCAGGTTTACTCTAGCCACAACACGGGCCTGAGCGCGGCTAAGTGCGTCCGCACGTTAATATATCATTCATAAATAGCGACCACATCTAGTTTGCTGTTGCTAATGCTTCTGCAGCAGTCAGCCGCGGTTTTCGTTAGAGAGTTACGTTAGAGTTTTATTCCAAGCTTCGAGTCATGGGAAATTCTTGGTGTTTTTTTTTCAAAATTTTTACGTCTTCAGAGGTGTGGTAGATAATCGCATACGCGGGAAGTCATCAACTTCGCGCGCACGCGGGCACGCCATCAGAAATTTACTGAAAAAAGCTCATGGAACGCTACTCCTGAAGCTCTTCCGCTGACTAATATTTTATATGACCAGGGTTACTCCTATAGCTGAATTACTAACTGCAACTAGTAATGCAAGCGAGCCGCGGGGTACGGCAACTAATCATAGGGTCTGGTCAACTTGGCGTCATTGCGTCGCCCTACGTCCCACTTTGTTCCGTTCACTAGACACGGCTGCCTGTCTGCCTGCCTGCCTGCACGTTATCAATTTACCGGCTTACCTTTCCAGTTTGCAGAGACTTGCACGGGGTTGATATACATCATATAAACTGAATTCCTACCCTCTGGTAGGTATACATACCATATGTATAGCCGAGTCGCATTAGCCAATTATTTGTTAACAAACTTCCAAGAGCCTTTTACCACGATTATTATACGTCGCGTAGAATTATGCTCGAACTTTTTGTTTCTTCGCTTTTCCCACTCGCGTATCGAATTGCTTCTCAAAATTCATGTAAAGAAATCTCGAGGTGTCAGTGCGGAGAACGGGGTTTACGGTCATAACAGACGAGTGGCTAGATCAAAGCTGCTAATTTTCGAGAGAAACGTTTCAACGTTCGGTGTCGCTTTGTCGAGGGACAATTACCGCTCTGTATGTATGCACAGGTGGTACGTATGTACGTGTGCTTGCACCTATGCCCAACCTATTCACAAAGGACCCGGACAAGTATCGTTGTACTCCAGTCCGATATTCAATGTTCACCGTTCATTGTTCACTGTTCACTGTCCATCGCCCAACGAACAGAATGGCATACGACTACCTGCTCCACGTAATCACAGAGACGCGAACACGTCAGGTCGACTAAACTTGGCCTCAGCCATTTAACGCTTTATCAATCGAATCGAATTGGATGAAATCGAATCGAATAGAGTCGAGTCGAGTTCTCGTCCGCAGTTCGACGGATATTTGCACGTCTAAAGCGACGACTGGCAGCCTCTGAGCTTCTCTGTACCTGTAATAAGAGTCTGTCTATGAAATAGCTCAAATTTTTTATCCAACTATTCATGACTGATGTTAGAAATTTTATAACCGTTTTATGGAGTCGAAATTTAGACTCCGTCGCGTGATAATGATAAAGATAAGAGAACGGACCCGGCCGGGCCGCCCGGGCGTAGATAAATTGTGAATTATTTTGTCGGCTCAGGTTCTTATCCTGCTTACTTCACCTCCTATTCCAGATGCGGCGATGGTATTTTTGAATTTTTCCTCTTCTCCCCCGGCACTTATCTTTCATGGAGGGTGGTAGGGTAGCAGCCGTATCTAGAGAATGAGGCTTTCAAAGCGTTGCTAGTCCTTTTTAAAATGGAACGGTCACTAATAATTTTCATAACCTAAAACGGCCGATTTACCCTCGACTTAATATTCGGGACTATAACCGTTAAGCCTGGATGTGCTACGCGCTAGGATCTTATCCGACAATCTCACTCCCTCTCTCTCTTTCTCTCTCTATCTGTACGTCTCTCTTCCTCTTCCGTCAAACGGATGTACGTTCCCTATACCCATCCGACGACCCTCGCGACGAACAGACTTCCGTCTTCGTACCAGATCCTCTATACATATCTTCCCTCCGTAGGAATGAACAAGCTTACCTCGTCGGCCTCAATCTCTTTAACAGTCTCGCTTACCATTTCAGAAAAGCCTGTATGTTAATTGCACGGCTAAAATTCATCCCAGAGAAATCAAGACCTTCGATCATCAAAATTGTTATAATAATCATCATCGCGAGGATAATTACACTCGGAGATAAAATAATTACGTAAAGTGCTTCGGAGAGTCCAAATTTCGTATTCTATCGTGAAAAATGAAAAGCGACGGGAGACTTTATTGGCCGAGGAAACGAGCCTCAGAGTCCTACGAGGTTCTGTTTGAGCCGTGTGTGCTCGAGAGCTATAAGGCTTCATGATATATCGCTGTGAAAATACTGTTCAGAAGTTAAGTGCCTGTTATTAGCGATCTGTGTAGCTTGTTCCGCGCGTAATTGCACACCATCGTGTGACGTGAATATACGCGTCTTCAAACATCCATATTACATATTTGTGTATAGGATGCTACATATCTCTATGTACTCACCTCGCATCTATTTAATATGTATGTTCAGTTCCTTCGCGGCCCTGAGAGCTCGAGGGTGCAAAAGCTAGCTGACAGATCCACTGAAAGCTACTCGTAATTTTCAGTGTGTTCGTTCGAAATAGGTTTAATGGGGAGAATAGGGTTCACGTTGAAGCCAACCTAAGCTGCTGACGAAATTACGAAGTCACAAATATTTACTCGTGCCATTGATTGTGTACGGCTGTTCATTGATTGGTATGAAAACACCGTATGAACATTTTATTCAACATTTTGAAGGAAAGCAACTAAGAGTCGAATTTCTATGCGATAGATAGCTACTGCGATGTACTGTGCAGGTATGTAGTTTTCAGACGAATAATTCTCCCGTATTATTTTGTTCATTTCATCGCAGGGATGAAGCTACGTCTCGTTATCAAGTTGCCTGAAAAGTTTCCCGTATATCATAACATAACATAACATAACATAACATAATGCAGCCTCGATTGTTTCGCCAGTGGCTTAAAATACGAACTAAAAAATGCCGCCTGCCCCGAGAGTAATTTCATTAATTAAGTTTATTCCGACACAGTGCCGTAGGGGTGCTGCGTGTTTAGGCTAACCAAGTCCAACAAGGGATCGGAGAGGTGAACCTTGCGCTGGCTGTATTCGCAAAACTCGTTGAAAATTATTACTGTTATATTCATCCGTAAACTAAACATTTAATTTTATCTGCGTGAAAAATTGAACCCTATCGTTGAGTGTGAGAGAAAATTTCATTTATTGTAATCAATATTGCATATTCCTGCACTCTTCTTGCCTCCATTTCACCGGATTCACGTCACTTGGATTACTCTTCAGCCACGACAATGCGGCGTTCGGTCCTTTTCGTTTCAAGTTTTAGTCGGAAAGTGTAGGCGGAAATGCGACTTACGTGAGTACAGTGCGGCGTCGCTCGCGCCCCTTTTCATTCTCTATGTGTATGTAATGCCTTATGCGTTATACACCGGTTGTATAACTCATACGAAAGAGGACCGCGGTCACTCAATAATGTAGTTCTCGAGGTAGCTGGCCTGAGGCTCGTCGACGTACCTACGTCAGAAACCTGAGTTTCTGTCTAGGTATAGGTATATGTGGGAGAGAGAGAGAGAGAGAGTAAGTCGCGATTAATATTTGACGGGAGGGACGGGGCGGACTTCGGGGGTACAAAGTGGGCAGAGGCTGACCACCGCAAAAGCGTTGTACGAAGGTATAGAGAGACGCGATATGGAAGAGGGACGGAGAGTCGGAGGCTAGGGGCTGGGGAACCAAGGTTTCATTGTCCGGTCCGTTAATTATTCGCGAAGGAAATTAATGCCCTCCTTGAAATAATTTATATAGCCTACCGAGGAACGACTGCATGGCTAGCCGGGACCAAACCGAATTATTCAGTTTCACGTTTCTCATAACTCTACAAATTGTGTTACCTTAAACCCACCCATCTCTACCTACGTGCGTATAACTTCGACTTTGAACTCTACTTTACGCGTAGTCCGACATGGATGGCATGCGGTAGGTATGTGTAATATATCGTGCTGCAAGCTCGTTTCGCTCACGAACACGCCTTGGCAAGGAGGGCGTTACCGCGGTTAATTGATTCACGCGATGTTATGATCGCGTAAAGAGATCGTTCGCTCGGCTCAAACGTGTTTATGATCTTCGAGTTTTTCTGTTTCCTATTTTTTTTTTCCTTTTATCTTTTCACTTCTCCGCAATTTCTTTCCCCTCTTCCTCTGGAGCTATCCTCTGACCTCTGTTTTCTTATTCACGCCTTTTCCTTTCTTCTTCTCACTTTGGATAAACGTGTGGGACGTTCGGCGGACGCGGGACATTTGTTAGTTTTCGGAGTGGCTTCATCAATATTGCATTATAATGGACAGGTACGAATGGGTACAATTTGTTCACGTCCAGAAATCGATCAGGAAAATCCATCTTGCTCGCTCGGAGTGTGATTGAAACAGTACTTCGTTCGGTTGTTTCGGTGCTTCAATTTTCCCCTGATTCCCGTGCCTACAGACATCTTTGCTGTATAGTATAAACTCGTGGACAGGTGTTGCCGCGTGGATATCGTGCCGCACGGCTCGTCAGTTCATTCGCATAATGAATATGCGTACGTGCACAACAACAGAACGAAGCTATCGACGCGTCAACGTTTCACGTTGACATTGTTAATAAAAAACGTGCTCACACATTGAAAATGAAAACATGTATAGGTACACAAAAATATTCAAATTTCGATACCTACATTGATCGTGTTGGAATAAAAATTTTGCAAAATTAGTGTCCCGTATGAAATTTATTCGATGTATAAACGACTAATTTATATGCAGGAACGCGCGCCCAAAGGAATAATTATATACCGAATGATGAAATTCAAATCGTATGAGAAATTCCCGAGATTTTAGCGAAACAAAGAAAATAGAATTCTGAAAAATTTGGTCTCTCTTTCATCTCGAATTTCGTAAAAGCGTGCAGATTTCGTAATCTCCAACGCTGCATGGATAGACCGCAGAGAAAAAGATTATTGAACTCGAGTCTATAGACTGTTTATATATCTCCGTATACAGGTACATTATAGAGAGGTAATAAAAAGCTAAAGAGTTTCCTTCGCAATTTTTTTCCTCTCTCGATTATTTTCTTTTACTTTGTGGAAGAGTGATTTTGTTTCCTAAGTAGCCATATCGGAAGTCATAGATTCTACGATTCCTACGTTTGTTGGTAATGCGAAAAGTTTTTGCGTCGCCTAGAACTGCATCAAATGTATTCGTTACTTTGTGAACTAACAGGAGGGCGACGCCGAGCCCGGCTACTACGAATATCGAGACTGGTATAGCTGCGTATACGATGGAAATCAGCAACAGCGACAGCGAAAACGGCGAAAACGAAAGCGAAATGTTTTCATTTTTCTATTTCTCAACTTCCGCCACCCCCGTCCGTCTCTCTTTCCGTTTTTACTCTCGCTCCACTTTTATTTACTGGCCACACTTTCGCCTCGCCCTCGAAACAGTTCTTTCTCGTTTCGAGGTTATATTTTCGCGGCGCGGTCTCGTTCAGATGTAAATTTGATATTTGTATTTACATGCGGTACTAATTGGGTGAAAATGAACGTAGAAATCAAATTGTTCCCCCATGAAATAGCGCGGTAACTTGGAATACAATATTTTCCGATCGTATTATTGTTACTGTTATTATTCTGTACAAAATAACTACGCGTCTGGTATACGAGGGAATTCGTTCTATCAATTTTTCGGATACAATTTCAAAATTTATTTGACACATCCGTGGAAGAGCCGCTAATCAATTTCAAAATTCTTTCACATCGAATTCTCCGTTTTTTCTTCGCATTCTCTCTGACCTTTATCGGGTCACGCGACGGTCTCCGGCTCGTGCGAGTTCGTTCTCAAGATTTAAAAGAAAAACAGAGAATCAACTCGTTACTAAGAAATAATGGGGAGCAATGAACTCGGCGGGATTCACTCCAGATGGGGGAAAATCTGAAAGAAATCTTTGTCGCGCAGCCCCGGCACGCAAACCGGAGGATTACACGGCCATATTTATTGTTTCCGAATGTCTCGGGTTATTGCCGAAAACCCCCGATGTCCACCGCAATCCCAACTGTATTTTATTACAATTTCTTACCGCTTCCCTCGTCATCTTTTCGTACTATGGGGTGACCCTAATCAAGTTGAAGATATAGTATTCCTTTTTTATTCTACTCCCGAAGCTACAAATACTCATGCCCTGAAAATACAACTGCGGTACACGTCGCTGTCTTCATCGCACGGCAAAGAATTAGAATCGAACCTAAAAATGCAATGACTTTTATTTGGGTGGCAAATTTTTCGTGAAAATATTTCCCGGACCTTTCCCAACGCGTTCTCTGCAGTTACGTATTCAATGAAGGTACACAAAGTACCAAGGAATGCAACAAATTTGAGAGTTTAACGCCGCGTTTCGGTGTCCCGTGTTTCCCAGTACTTTGGTCAACTTACTCACGTTGCATAGCTTCGATCTTTCCTCCAACTTTGTGGACGCGGTTTTGCAATACATGAAAAAAATGAATGAAAATGACAAATAAAACCTTGCGGATATCATGAAAAACCGCACCCCCGCAATAACAAACAGAAAATAATATCGAAATGAAGATCTTACTGGCTTTGGCGTAGTCGTCGGAGGCGCGGGGTCGAGGGGCAGATGAGAATATACACCAAGTCGTCGTTGGGGTTCGAATACTTTTCTCATAACTTTGTTATCCGACCAGGAAATAATTGCACCTCGTATGCAGCACCTCCGCAGCTTATACTCGTACCATTTTATGATCATAGGGGGTGTTCTTCCGTTATCCTGCTCCTTTTTCTCCGTCCACAGTTTATTACGGTGAACTATGATTTTTCACGAGTTTCTCGTCTATCGGGTGCTAATATGCTTTCGCATTTAGAAATCACGCAATACCTACACCGCTCTCTCGGCCTCTCGGAGAGAAATGATCAGTTCTCATGCAATTACTCGTCGAAACTTCTCTGCGATATTTATTCAACGAGTCTTACGAGCTTTCGGAGCTGCTAATTATAAGCTGCAAACAAAATCAAATCACGTACATTCTCCAGTTCATTAGGACCTCGTCAAGTTCGGGTACCTTTTGACTTAACGGAAAGTCAAAGGGGACCGTGACTGGGCGCAGTGTGGAGAGTAAAGCTATAGGTTCCTTCGTGCGGTGAACTTGTCGAGTGAACAAACTCATATCAAGCTATAACGTTCGCTTGTCTCCCGGGGGGTTTAAAATGGTAATTCCTTCGGCGGCAGCGGGGAGAGCTGGTTTGGTCCTGCCCCTGTCCCTGCCACTGCTCCCGACCTCGACCCCACGCTGGTATCCGACTCGAGACCAGGACCTGGAGGATCAACCCTACATGCCAGCCCATTCCATTCCCGTGGCAATGTTGCCAGTGACAGGAACCGTGTTTCTGATCCGACATTTAATTTGCGTCGCCTACGCCGGTAGTCACTCCCGCCTCTTCACCGCGCCTCCTAAAAATTGCTTTTTTCCTTTTAACTCGCACGGGCTGACCCCCGCGCCACGTTCCTGTTTGACAGCCGTAGGAAGTCGGTCCAAAGAGAACGAGAGACGAGGGAAAGAAATAGGAAAAACCGCGAGATCGCCTGTCCTACGATTAATTAATATCAAATTCTAGTGCACCGGAGGAACTCGATGATCAGACGACAGCTAGCCGGGAAAAACGGGAAAAACGGGAAAACGGGAAAACGGTGAAAGGGGACACGGGAATAAAAGTAATATGAGAACCATCAGCAATATCGAAATAGGTAAAATATTGTTCTATGTTTCGTCCAATGAGAGATATGTCGTAAGCATATTGTAAAGTGGAGCTCCTTGGAATAGATAATTGGAAAAGTTGAAAAATGTTTCTAAATTTTTAATTTATGTAAGTCAAGAAAAACGGGAAATGTCTCTTCTTTCTCTTGATCTTCTTTGCCTGTTGGCTATCCCGTGAAAGTTACCCCCTGCGACTCAATTTTCTGGAAATGTAACAAAAACATTTTTCCGCCCCGGGCTTCTATCGCGATACCGTGTATACACCGTTTTCCTCCCTCCCGCCGTCTTCTGCCTTGGTATTCTCTATCGATATAACGAAACTGTTCTCGTTAGAGGTTGTTTTCCTGAATGGAGCAACGGCTCATTAAGACACAACAATCGTATACACGCATGGAAGGAGGCTGGTGATCGTTCACTCTGAAGAACTTGCCGGAGGATGCGAAAGAGGATTCTTTTCAACAGAAGGAAGACATTTTTCACCTGTTGAAAGTTCCAATTGCTCGATTCTTTTGTCGAGCGATTTATAACCGAAGGTAGTGACCTACGTTGTCGTGAGAAACTTCTGCGAGTAGTTTCCTGAATAATACACGATTGACAATTTCTAGAAGATTCGGATAGTTCGATTCCGACAGCAGTTAGAATGGAATGAAGCGGAATCAAAGACTTCGTGGTCGTTGATCGAATGCTCGTGGCTGTTCAGTTTTTCGAATTTTTGAAGAAAACTTTGAGACGCAATTCCAACCTTTTCGGCATCGTATTATTTCTATAGTTATCAGATTTTCGACGTAATTTAATGTAATCCTAGGGCCTTGATGTTGTCTTTACTTGGAAAAGAGATGAACTTCTCGTTTTGCTCACCTTCGAAGGCTTGGATTAAAAGTTTCGATCCAACGGACCAGAGTGAAAGAGTAAGTCATATATTTACTCGGCGGAAGAGAAGAGGACCAGAAGTAACCACAGCTTAATTTAATTATAACTTATGCAGGGAGCTTTAGAATTTCAGAATTCCAAAGTAGTAGGCAGCGGGTCAAAATTGCGTTTTCCCTTATTCCAAGATATCATAGTGGAAAATGTAGACAATTCTACGAAGAAAATCCCCCTCTCAGTTATCGCGACGGCGGTACTCCCCTGATTCATATTTTCATCATAAATTTTTGAAACCCAACTTTTGCACGCAAGTGGCGAATTCAAAGATTTTTTATTCGGAAAGATGAACTTCCCGATTTTGTTGTCTTTGCTTCCGGCAGGTATGGAACGATCTCATGAAATCCGCGAGAAAAATTTCGTCCCTTGTCGATTGAATTTTCATTTCTTCCATTCCGATATTTGAAAAACGAAAAATACTCGGTATCGAAACTTCGCGAGGGCTTCTCAGAGCATGTACAC
The DNA here is from genome assembly GCA_963170745.1 of Phymatocera aterrima. NCBI lineage: Eukaryota > Metazoa > Arthropoda > Insecta > Hymenoptera > Tenthredinidae > Phymatocera > Phymatocera aterrima. The sequence goes on from OY720668.1 coordinate 1,990,140, forward strand.
GTCGCGGCGGTGTCGTTTGGATGATGAAAAAAAAGCGAAAAGAAAAGAGGAAAAGAAGTAAAAGAAGTGTATCGTGTCCCTTGAAAAGTTTGAGGAGAAACGATACATACCTACCGAGACATTCGAATCCATATGGATTTGAAAATCCAATATATAAAGGTGGAATGAGGGAGGATGGCCATAACACAATTACTACGCAGGGTTCGGTTGATGCGGGGCTTCAGGTTTGCTCCTGCGGGCCGTGTATCCCTGTAGTCCTCGGTGCCTGGGGTGGCAAGATTGAATATGAAAGTTTAATGCCAGTAATATCAGCGCTACTGGCCCCTCCTCTACCTACTCTACTCTGGACTATGCTACTCTCAGACATTTCAGCTTTCTCGTTGGCTGCCTTCACGTATCTCATATCACAAGAGAGCCTAGCCTCGCCTCGCCTCGCCTCGCCTCGCCTCGCCTCATCTCGCCTCATCTCGCCTCACCTCGCCTCGCCAAGCAACCCCAGTAACTATGAACATGTTGCGTATAAATTTATATATATATGAACTCACCTATCGCTGTGTTCGTATATACATGTGAATGATGATGATAGTGGTATAGTAATAATACGAGAGGTATAAAAGTTCGCGGAGCTGAAAACCTTAGGCTTGGTGGATTTCGCTAGGAAGAAGGAAATTTACTTCATCGAATGAATATATATGTATATATATATATATATATATATGTATATATATTCCCTGAAGATTGCGGTTTTTGATTTCCTTGAAAAATTTCTGGATTTTGATTTGGGTTTGACGCAGATTTCCGTTCAAATTTATACCATTTCATGCGTGAAATTTCACTTTCGGCCTTCGGCTAGCTACCGCGAGGGTAGATTCAGGCTTGAAGAAATTGAATATATCTATATGTATATAATATATAGATACGCATTGCTTATCACGGTTGATTGAAAGCTTCGGTTATTTTTCACGACGTTGATGTAGAATCTACTTCGTCGATGATGTTTTTGGGTTTAGAAGGCGAAAGTAAAGAGGAAAAAAAGTACCGCGTACAGGCGCCATTGCGAGGATTCGATTAAATATCGTGAAGTTTGATTAATCACGGCGTGTCTCTGCTGCAGGCCGAGAGTTTATCCGATATCTGATGAATAAAACCAGCAGACTTTGGTTGAGTAATTTTTCTTATTAATTGGCATATAATTCCCGGCTACAAGGAGGCGCGTTCTAATTTTCTGTTAAATTTCCCTTTGCCACGGAGCGGGGAAACGAAAGCGAGGAGGAGAGGAAGAAGAGACAATGGGGCGAAACCTAAAGACTGGGGAAACGCGAAACTGCGGGTATAGAGAGAGGGTGAGATCAGAAGGGTTAGAGAGGATTGGATCTTGTCTTTAATTAATGAGGAAAGTTTTACAAATAGCCGAGAGGCATCGTCGCTAAACGCCTTAGCAAGCCCCGGTAAAATCCTTTCCGGAAGCGAAATATTTTCGTCCGGAAGAAAAATTCATAATTGACAACTCGTCTGTCCTACAAACTTCTCTTTCCGCCACTATGTTCACACGTGAACTTCAACGCACGAAGAAAAACCGAGGAACGAAGAAAGAGAGATTTTATAATATTCTACTCCACCAATTTCTTGCTACGAAGTAAAAAAAGAATCTATTTATTCTTCTTGACCCAATCAATCCTGCGACCGTTTCCGTTTTTCTATTCGACATGCCTACCAACACATAAAGGTAAGGGATCGATGCTCGCGCCGTAAAGACCAGACGAGATAGCTATCAGTTGTCACTCAGTGAGCGCGGAAGTACGTTCTGCGAAACGACGTCGCTCAGAAAGAGAGAGAGTCATGGACCTGGTGACCGGGGGCTAACCTAGCACTCGACTCCTGGATTTGATCACACTTATTTCCACGGTAGAGATTCCCAGCCGTATCGTATAGGGTTTAGGTTGGGTCACTCTTCTATCTCTGTCCGAATGTTCTTACCGTGAATTTAGCCATCATCCGCAGGTCTGCTGTCTCAGGTCTAGCTCCGCGAATTCTCGAAGGAAACTCATGTCGTAGCTACCGGATATTGTACAAATGTGTCCAGTTGGAGCGAAGAGGAGGAAAAAATTTCATGATAAATATATACATATTCAAACAGATATTTTGGAGATTAGTCTAAGTTCCGGGTATGTTATCGCTGTTCCAGGTGCCGGAGATCGCTCGTATCGCACGGGGTCAGACACTGAGGGGGCAGCTACGACGGATAACCCGACGACCCCGTTCCCGACACCGCCACCGACCTTGACCCCCAACCATCGGCAAGCCTCTCCGTTTCCTTTAGAAAGCACAAACTCGCGTCGACATCACTATAATGGAACTGCCCTGCCGGATAGATCGCGTAATGGGAACGGTAGGATGATAGGATTTGTTTAATCCCAGTTCACTTTCTTCTGCAGACACAAGTTACAGTTCACCTCCCTGTTTCATCCTGTTCTATATTGCATGGGAACTCATTGTGATTTTTGTCAGTAATATTCCTAACCTGGAATGAAATTTCATTCAAAGCGGGGGGACCCCACTTCTATTCATATGCATAAGTGAAGCATCTTGCTTCTTGAGAAGCCAAAGTGCTTCCCTGCTCTTGTATTAGAGAGTTTTCGAAGTTTTCAATCCGGATTATTCCAGACGGTTTACGTCATGCATGATACTCGGAGCTTACGTCACCTGCAAGGGTGCAGCTCCGTGTGCAAACAAATTCACTCGCTTAACGCTTCAATTATATTACTATAAGGGCAGCGAAATTCAAGCTCATGCATATAATCTATCGTCATACCAGTTTAGTTGCTTCACCTAGGGCCGTACTCGTACTCGTTGATTGTTTCTTTTAAATGAAAAGAATGATGAAAATCATCTTATTTCTGCTCATCTCGTTTCACAGGTGAGACCGTCTACGCCGCGCCAACAAAAAAAAATAGTACCGCCGGCGGTACTCTGGGTAGACGTAATCGGCGAGGACACGCTAGTGCTCTCAGCAGCAGCTCAACAGCGAGCAGCGATAGATCCGAAACCGTCTTCCCAGACGAACATTCACGCATGCACCTGAATAACGGTAAGTCGTCATTTTTCAAAATTTCTCTTGTAATTTTCTCCTATTTGGAAGCTTTGATCATCCTCGCGAGACCATTGTCTATCGCTTTCTTCCGCCTATCATGAAGTATCATCAACGCGTAGGGTACCATTGCCACATTTCAATGAACACTTTCATCCCCTTAGACGAGAAGAGGCGAAATTATCTAATGGACACTGCGGGCTAGTGAAAAAGCAGCGTACCTAAATTCTGAAACTGGGATAAAAGTTAGTTCTCCTCTCTCTCTCTCTCTCTCTCTTTACGGCGTTGTTGTCCACCGAGCGGCCATACTGGTTTGCCTCGCGAGTAGGTAACTGAGTTACCAGTTACCGCGGTCAGGCTAGTTAACGGAGCTCATTGCAAAGTTAGCTGGTGCCAGTCCATTGTTTTGGAACGCCGAGAGTATTTAGGCCTCCGTTCTCACCTCTCCTCTCTTTACCACTGTGTCTGTCACTCACTCCATACCTCAAACATATCTCTCCCCGATGCTCTCTCTTTCTCTCTCTCTCTCTCTCTCTCTCTTTCTCTATCCCGCACAATCTGGTCCTGCCGCAGCTTTCGCGGTCCCTGAAGGTAACGCAGTTTTGAACCACGGGATGAACAAGTTACCGAGAGGTTCCGCCACACATTGAACCCCTTTCTCCCCCCCCCCCCCCCACTCTCTCTCTCTCTCTCTCTCTGTCTCTTTCTCCTGGTTAGCTAACTTTTAAACGTATTTGACTAGATCTCGTTTGCCGACACCTCTGCATCAGACATTCTGAACGAGAAAAGCTTCGACGGTATACATTTGAGCAGCTTGTAGTTTCGGAGACGAATCGAACGAGCCAGGGGATTCGAGTCTGAATCATATTGTTAAATCGAAATGTATTTATTGCTTCGAGAGAAATGTGAGAGCCGGGTACGTTTACATGGCGACGATAACGCGACACCGTCGCACGGGGTTAAGCTTAATCGGAAGGTAAAAGACAATTGAACTCGACAGGATCCTGTTTCCAGTAATTGTTAGAATCGCATGACCAACCTGCCCAGCCCAAGCTCGGTTCAATCTCTAACGAAGGGATACCGAGCGTCTATTAGCAAATGGCTTTAGCTGCTCACAGACAAAGCTTACCTACGTTAACCTCATGTCCTTCGTTTAGAGGCTAGAGGCTAGAGGCTAGAAGCTAAAGGACCCAACGGAATCAGATTAGACGTGGAGAACAGGGACGTTATGTAAGTAAGTAGCAGGTACCTAGATACGGGCTGACGGTTCGTACTGGATGCGGTCATCCGATGTGTTATACCTTCGTGAAATCAATTTCTGTCCGACGATCCGTGTCTCGTGTTCTCGCAATAAATTCGGCTCACGCCAGTGCAGTCCTTGGGAAATAAACGAGATGAATTCGCGGATGGTCCTTGCAGTTATCGATAGTAACTTTGCATACGGGACCATCTATTCTTTGCCTTGAGACATACTTTCCAGAAGAATAGAAAAATGTCAACCTTGCTTTCAGTACACAATCGTGATCTTCTTCGGTTCTTTGATTTTTTGTCTTGTTTTTTTTTTCTTCTCACGTCAGTTGATTCCGTGACTCTGATTTTCAGAAACTTCGGTTTACCTGAATTGAAATAGTACATCTTTTCGATCATGGAACTTTCTAGCGCCTTTTTCGAACACCTGACGTAGGACGCGAAGTAGTTTTTCTGTTTCAGAATCTCACACCTCTAGTCTTGATGAATCACCTTTAAATCTTAATCGCTCGCACACGAAAATTGTGCGTGTGAAAATAAATTCAAACGTTTTGGTACAACATTTTTGATTGCTCTAACGAAATGAAGATTATTATGTTTCATTTTTCAAGAAATATTGAACCTGTATCGGTGTACGGATGATATCTTTATTCCTTCGTATCTCCCGATAAAATTTACCGCGCCGCGTCTGTCACGGAACATTGAAGAAATGTTAGATTATTCAGATCCGTGTTCCAGATTTGGTACAATCGTGGAAAATAAAATTCAAACATTTCTGTCTCTTTCCTCTGACTTTTGACCAGACTCGCACATTCTCAATGATAGGATTCGGTGGATGAGAGTGATGAGTTGAACTCAGACTGGTATTATTGATACGAATGTCTTTTTAGATTACCGTCGGTTCGCGTAATCATCGCTCGGTCAATTACCGAAACGAATAAGAACTCTTGTTGATCCGTGGCCGCCTACGGTTCATCACAGATTGTTGTCGCTCTTGAAGAGCCGACCTTTGAGGTTAGTGAGAAAAATTTCTCCTCGAATATCAAGGTCGATTTCAAGACGAATTCAACGATCGCCGAAGCTGATATTCAGTCCGCAACTTTCAAAGCTTCACGGTTTTTTTTTTTCACGAAAAATCGTGGCGAGCTCGGGAAACGCAGACCGGATCGCGAAGGCTTACCCGTCTCCTGAATTGGTCTTCGAAATACAATTCTATCGGGCGCGGGGAACGATTCTCATTCCTGAGTCAAATAGCATAAAATTCACCCTTCCTCGAACGATAATTGATATAAATTACGTCCGGCCGAATGAATGGGACGTCACTCACGTTCGAAATGTCTAATATTTGCATAAATATGTATCTCACGGCGCACGAGGGTACTCCTCACCCGCGTTTCATCGAGTTAACGGATCCGCTAGAGACTAACTGCGTCAAGTCACTGTCCACCTCGCAAACCTCAACGGTACATTTCGGCGTCTCTGACCAAGCCTCGTATCTAACTACCTACCTACCTCTAGCTCGCTACTGACAACGTTGAGACAAACAGACGGACCGAGGGAGTCGGTTGCGAGGTGTCAGTCGGATGCCGCCGTCACCACCCTTAATTGGCTCCGTGATTACGGACTTCCGACTCACCGAGCTCCCTGTGCACCCCGGACGTCATTGCGGGGCGTGTAAGCTCGCCTGGTAAATCAAGTTCGCACGAGAACGCGAGAGAATTGGCGTGAAACATTTTCCCTCCCTCTTATTCTCTATCTCCCTCTCTCAGGCCTTTTTTCCTCCCGGCGCGGGTGGCTCTCTCTGGTATATTGCGACGGCGAAGGGGTGGCGGCAGAGGGTGATGGAGGAGTGCGTACCCGCGTATGCGTGAGAGTACGTGTAGCGGCCACTTGGGCGCCCCCGCGCTTCGATTAAGCTGACTTTTATTCAATTATCATACTCGAAGTATGGCGAGAGAGAGAGAGAGAGAGAGAATGGGAGAGAAAGAACGCTTGAAAAGCGACTATGGCTTTTCCATACAACATATTTCGTACTTTATGCAATTTTCAGGGACCGGATACCGCGTCAAAATGTCAGGGAACATAAAATGCTTGGACGACGTAGCTGCGGAGTTTAGTTGGTTTTTTTACGACGCCGAAAAATCTCGTTTCGCTCCTCTCTCTCTCTGAATTTTCTTTCTCGATTCTCCGGTGAAAAAAAAAAAGAAAAAGAAGAAAGAATCTAGCCCTTTTTTCATTCATTCTTCGTTTCTCTCTTCGTTTCTTTCCTTTGCTATGTACCGGAAAACTGGTGTCCGCTATTTAATAACCAATATTTCCGATCGTCGGACGATCCAGGCGGCTCTGGTTCAATAACGGATACGGATATATTGTATTTCGACAGTAAAGTTGTCGAAACCACATACCTGCCCACCCCCACCTGCCCCACAAAACCGACGCGGGTGGCAATGACAGAATCGCAGCCCCCGTTTTCATGCCACGATTTAATTAAACAATTGCTGTACAAATTATAATCGACTGCGTGTACAGCTGTATTACCGCTCTCATAGTTGTTCAGAGGTTTTATTACCCTCGGAATTTTATCAATTTACATGGCAAAAGCGAGCCACCGGTTATTTCTGACGCGTCTTTCCCAAGTAATCACAAAATCGTCGTAGTTCATTGGCTCACGGTAGTACATCGTCACACACACATATATATACCTAATCATCTGTCATATTTCAAGCTCTGCTATAAATGCTTCTCTTCGCACACTTTTTCAAGCATGCTTTTCTCGTTCAATCGGCTGTTGGAAATCCATTCGGAACAAAAATCATCTGCTTCACGTTTTCATTCGAACCGAATTTTCACCGGCGATTTTCATTCATGCAAGTACCGCATCCGTAGTTGATATATCTATACCTCTATTTAATGTAGGTATATAATCCATGCGAGTCTACGAGAGCACTGCAAAGCACCCGAAACCAAAAAGCACTAACAATTTTTTCCTTTTTGCACATTAACTTTGCACAGGTCTGTCGAGGCCTTCTTATTTCACTGGTACGTATTCAGAGCAAGAAGTAGTCCGCACTTTGAACATTGCTGTCTTCATATTTTGTTGTTAATTGTGTATACCATAATAGTTGTACTCATTGTGGCATTTCGGATGTGAATGACTATGAGACTATAACTGTCGAAGTGCGGTGTCCGTCGTTTGCGAAAAATGCAATTTTCCTCATATTTATAATCCACAAGCACGAATCCTGGATCGTCGAAAATACGAATTTCCAGTTTTCGATGAAAAATATGAGCCGAAATTGCATTCATTTCGCCGATAGCCGATATTATATTTCGTCATTTCGTTCCGTTAACATCACGAACATCCGCCCCGCAAGTAACAAGTTTCAGGACGTTGCGTTCTTTGAAATTGCTCCATCTAGATGGACGTACAAACACATTGAACAATATACATATACCTCTCGGTATACATACACACCACGCGCACGCTCGTTTTGTCACATACTCTGGTTAGTCTCCGCGCGTATAGATACATACGTGTATAAATATACGAGTACAGGAATGTACTACACACGTATCCGCCGCGGGTAGCCACGTAGGGATAGGGATCTGTTCGTGACACGGTTCGTTCACTATTCTATCAATTACTGAAGCTCCAATAATGACGTTAAACTAATGGCCGTTGAAATGGAAACAATAGAACGCCCGGGCGCGTTGTTCTATTTTATTTCCGATCGTTTATTTTTCACTCATTTCTCTACGGAATCGAACCTTTTTTCATCCAATACATAAATTTTACCCGGTTCTATAGGTAGCGCGAGCGGTACCAGTGGGTACACGGCGTTAGCCACTATAGCAGATGATACCGTTACGGATTATCGAATGACACCGGGAGTAGGTACCAAATCGAAAAATAATAAAACTAATCCCCTCGCGAAAGGATTATCTTTCTCCAGCGGGGATGGATCCTTCATCCGGAGACGGTTAGGTATTTCATTTGAGTTCTGTTTTTCACTTTGCTACGCTTCGCCTGTATATCTCTTCCGTTCTTCGTTCTTGGTTTTCACTCTACAGAACCGTATAACCTCTTATCTCCATTGTACCTACGGTGAATCGATTTGCAAAATGAGGAACGCGAAACTTTGCGTGAAGTATAACCGTAGGCTGGTTATAGTTTCGCGGGCACGAGGTGCCTCCACCCCTGTACACGGGGGCACGTTTATTGGTCTATACCAGATCGTAGGTAACACTGATTTACAATAATGTCCACTGTAATAATGTTAACGGCTACTAATGGTTACACACGACCTTAATTATCCAACCAGACCAAACTATCGCCTATGCCCATACATATCGTTGCCTAATTAAATCTATATGTACACTGTCCGGTATGGGTACAGTTATGCATACCTATGTACCTATGTACGTATGTACGTATACCTGTATATCTATACATACACGATATGTACTCATTTTGTTGGTTCTCTCGCATCAGTGTATGCATCTATATGCACGCGCATGCCTACCTGTGCATGCAGCGTATGCAACATATACCACGAACTACAAGCAGAAACAGTCCGGCGAAACTTTTGTTCACTCTTTTATAAGTTTTAGAACAGATTCATAGAGTTGCATGAGGTCGGTGTGTGGGAAAAAATAATAATCAAGTTTAGGGCTAAATTGTGTAGCGGTAGTAGGAAACCGGAAGACTGCTGCGTGTCTGTAGTCACCTGTAAGTACTATGTATCAACTGTATCGATGCTCGGTTATGCTAATTTTCATTTTGCACGTCAGGATTCGGATATGCATAGGTACGTGCGTACCTAGGACACACCTAAATACGTGTTTTTCGAGAAATTCTTAACTTCCTTAGCATATTTATGTCCCGACATCGTGGCATGTCTCGCTTTAGAAACGGTTATTATCGATCCCCCGTATACGTATTTATGTTTTACGATGTTAATGGGGCACTAAATTTCACCGTTACTATCGAATGACGTTGGATTTTATTAAGATTTTACGCTTCACGGTATCACATCGCACGCCGTAGTTGGTAGTTGCAGAACGAAAGAGTCGCCGTACCTACACGCCTGCAGGATCCAACCCTCCGTATCAGCTCATACGCCGTGGTTCGTGTAACTAACCCCCGGATTTTTGTTTCACGATTAAATCGAACAAGTATTTAGTACGGAAATTGGAAATCCGAGGATCGCTTACAATTTGAGCGGTTCGTGAAAATAACGGCGCATTATCCCGATCAAACAATTTCCGAACAAATTAGAACCTGAACAACTAGAGAGAGCTTCCTTTTTCACGATGTATGGTCATTTTTGTCACCGCGTAACGCGGACTAGACGCGTTCACCTTGCATATTGTCATTTCGCAAATTATTTGTTGACGTTGACAAGTCGGCGGGGCGCGGCGCACACGGTGATGTATTCGTCCAAGAAAGTTATTGCGGACTAATGCAAGGGACGTATAATAACTGACCCAGCTAGCTAGTCGGCAAATGCACGAGGAAGCAATCCAACCGTCGGAAATCGTATGGGTGACGTACTCCGTCGACGATATTGCGGTGTTACAGTTCTACCTTCGTATTATAGACATAATATACGTAATATCATTTTGCCAGCTGAAGATGTACAGCGCGGCGGGGCGGTTACGCGATAGATACGTACCTGTGTATATACGGCGCGGCGGGTCGATCATACGCATGTACCGCTGTGCAAGTGCAGATAATTACCTATCCTCTGAATCCAGATGCGTATTATAGAACCCAGTGAAAATAACAGTATATCCACTCGGGAAAATACGCCGGTATCGCTGAATTATTTATCATTCGTTGCAATTGCAATACGTAGTTCATTGCGCAGACGCTTCGATGCATGACAGTTGCTGCTACAGTTCTTAATTTTATTCGCATTGCGTTCTCCGGTAGTTTCGATCAATGTTCACCCATCGTCGTATCGTTCGAAATAATTCGCAATACCCACACCGAATATATCTAGATATTGGTTGCAGATATGAAACGAAACTTATCACTGTGATAGGAAAACGGAGACGACGTCTCTCGCTAATCTCTTCGTCTTTATCCTCATTTTTACGCTTCTCTTGCTCGGAGCTCATCCAGCGGATGAGATAGGGGATGAAAATAGAAAAAATGTTGTTTCTGTTTCTTCCGCCGAACACCCTGATACAAATAAATGCATAGATTTATATGTGAATCGCTTAAAACCGGCGCCGGTTTATGCTCATCGTCGCGGCGCGCGCGGCCTTGCGGGTAGTAGAATAACTGCTCAAGTTGTTACATACGTATATGTAGTAGGTATAGTATAAGTATAGCGGGTCCGCTGCACGATAAACCTAGCTTACGATATACGTTCGCATACTCAGCATTTCTAACTGACAGAAAACATGGCAGCGCGACAAAACAACAGAAAACAGCATACACGCATACACGCATACATGTATATACATATATACATATATATATATACATCGCGATGCAAGTATATACCGCGCGACGACCGCGACGCCGACGCTAACGCCGCCCGGCGCGGCGTAGACGCCGACCCATTGCACGCGAACACTTGGAAATTCAGAGCGTTAAATTCCCGCTCCTTCCCGCCCCCGTGTAAGTAATACAAAAGAAGTTATGGTTGCCTGTGCAGACACCGGTGGTGATTCCCCGCCAGAACCGGCACCGCCAGAAGTCCCACCCCGGGGTCCTTCCCTTCACGCTACCCACACGCTACGCGCTCAACAGGCCCGAAATGGTTGCCCTCCAAATTCTACTGCCGGATATGCCATTCCACCGGACCAAGTTCAGTCAGAAAATTATCAAGGTAAGTTGAAAATGAAAAAAACACACAAAAAGAAAACTTTTTTGTAGGAAGATATTGCAGATACGCTCGCATGAAGTTTCTGGGTCGAGGGTAACGTAACAACGACCATTGCAAAGTATACCTGTCTTCTTACTAACCTGATAAATATCATTCTCGATATAGAATCGAGACGGGCGAACTCGTGAAAGGTTGATGTAATCGTAAAGCAGCGTAAAACACTCGCGATAGTTTTCATCCAACAGACGATCCGAATGTCCCAACTCACGCCCCCGCCCCTGACTCCCGTTCTGGGCCCCTCCGATACATTAAATGAAAGTTTGCGCACCGTTAACGCGATATGGCTTATCGAAAATGCATTGCAATAGATTTAGTGTGAGCACACAGAGCTCGTACCTGCCACGGGGCTGCAGATGCACACGTGCACATGCCTACCCTCTCTGCCTCAACTCACCAGCCCCCCTAAATGATTGCAATAAAATTCGGTTGATCCTGGCCAGCAGGAGCTGGAGCAGGAACAGCAGAATGCGGACTGTCTCTGTCTTTCAGCCGATTTTCATGGTAAATGAGAAGAGGAGAAAAATAGAGAACAACGAAAATTCGATGCCCGTGTGCAGTAGTTTGAACCCAGTGAAGCACTCGTTATAATTAAAACAGGATATTTGATAGTTGAAATGAAACACGGAAATTCGATTAGCTTGAACCCTCGGAAGTTATTAGGCGCTTTTTAATTAGATAGAAAATAGTTGAGACGATGTCAGCTCCGGGGATAACAAGCTCGACAAATATTGACACAATGCGAAATTGAAAAAAGCAGTATCATTCTCTCGAATCCCACTTCGGATATTGTATAATAATGATTATTGTATCGATGAACTGGTCAATCAATGAATTTCATGTTCACTGCCAAGGATTGAGCACGTATCAATTTAACAAAACAGTGTAAAAGCCGCAGGATACTCGAGGGAAAAAGCTATTTGAGTATTTTAGTACGTGTAGTATACGCGCCCTCCTGCCCGCCTTGCCTACAGGGAGGAGGATACAGTTTGAATTTATCGTGACCGAGAAATTCGCTGTTGATTTCCACTTCAATCGGATCGTTATTCCCCGGTACAATTGATAGCCAGACCAAACTGAAACCTACTAATGCAACGGCAAGTGGATAGGAGGAATATGTATATAGTATGCAAGTAAACATCGAACCTGCCACAGTGTGTGTATGTATATATATATATATATATATATATATATATATATATATATATATATATATGCGGAACAAATTAACGGAGGCGTTAATGCAAAATCCTGCCTCCAACTCCATTAGTTTTGAACAGATTTTCGCTGACCTCCGTCACCACGTGTATATGCATAATAAAACCAACGACATGCATACATACTCGTACGTATAGTATACGCGCGGCGTATTCCATCTCCAGCCTATCTACTCTGCCGAAAAAATGCATTTTTCCATTATTACGTTATCCGTTTCTGTTTTTTTCCTTTTCCTTTTCGACTGCCGTCCATGCTCATGCTCGTCATGCATTTTACATCGGAGCAAACTTACCACTGTATCCCAATCTCTGGGTACGACGTAGGAAATGATGCCTTAATTTGAACAAATCGGCGTGAATACAAAATGTGGATATTCGAACTGTTACGTGTCTGATCAGAGCTGATAATTCAAAGAACACCAGTGATCAGGTTTTCAATACCTTTTCGTCTTTGCTGTATTCCCAAATTTGTATCGCTCGTTGGTATTATTGTATTATCGTCCGATTTCGTTTCATTTTTACTTGAAATTAGTTTCTTTTTCATATTTGTCAGAAATCTTAGATATCCTAGAGCTCGGAAACCGTATCGAAAGCTGAATTTCGGGTTGAAATTTAGTTTGAGGGGGTGCAGATTTTATTGTGCCGATGTTCGGCGGGATGCCAACGTCTACTTGGTGGGTACCAGTCCGAAATTCTACCCCCAGTTTTACCTGCACGGTGAGATTTTCAAGGAATCCAAATCACTCGTAATTATAACAGCCAGGTATGTTACCCCACGGTATCAAAGTTACATTTAGACCCTGATAGTCCTTCGCTGGAATGCACACAATGCGAGGATTAATTAAACTGGCCCGTAGCTATTTGTCGCTCAACTGTTACAGAATGTGACGGGAAATTCACTTGTTTTCAAAACTCATGGATCAGTTTTCAAATACGTATCTCGAAAATATACGCATAATTCGCGGGATTCCTATCACGACCGGCGCGGAGGGCGGTCGCCTCGTGCAAGCTCAAATATTACTCCCAAGAAATTTGAAACAACGAGATTTTTCGAATCTCACGCAAAGTCCGTACGAGCCCATGATTCTATCCGTAGGCTTTGCCGCTCGGTATTCCTTTGAGGTAGACAATGTTCGTGCTGCATCGGTGCGCATGCAGAACTATAAAAAAACGATATACTCACCGAATACTTTCTCGTATTAGCATTTAAGTGAGAAGTTTATTCTTTCCGTGAACCTGAATGGAGCAAGTGCGAGATTAAGACGAGCTTAGATAGGTTTTTTTTAAATATTCCTTGGTGCCTGCCTACCCAGCTTAACCAAAGACGAGTGGAGTCAAGGGGTCAATGTCTCAGGGCCGGCGGCGGGGGCGGTGGAGTAGGGGGGGGGGGGGGGGGGGCGAGTCGTTGTCGGAAAATTTAAAGGCAACCGCGAGTGTTGCATAAGAAAATTGAAGCGACGATACCCGAGAGAGAAACTTGGAACGAAGACTAAGCCGACTGGGTGGTAGGTGGGTGTAATCCAGAGTTCTAGACGGTACTTAAGTGATATGTATATATTTTTGCATAACCGCAAATTAGACGTAATCACTGTTACCCCCGTGGGAGGGGAGGAAACGACAAGTAGCGAGGCAACGCGAGTTTCTCGAAAATTCCCACAGAATTTGTCTAACATTTTGTAATAACTCGCACGATTCACCGAACAATGAACTCAGCCGTTAAAATACACGTGAGAGGGTCGTTCATTTGTAGATTCAACGCCTCAAAGCCTCCCACGTCGATGGTCCTTTCTGCCAAGACTTCCGGAGTCGTCAAACATCGTAATTTAATAAAAATAAATTCTACCGTATAATGACGACCGCGGTTTCATGATCAGGAGAGGAATGGACGTTCATTCAGGGAATACACGTTTTCCCTCTTTCCACTCCCCGCTCTCGTAATTGTGCGAGTCTCAAATCACTTGAGATTTTACTTTTCCAACATGAACGCGAGCTAATTATATATATATCGTGTCTGCTTCTCGTGAGACTTCCAGAGATTGACTGCAACATAATTTCAGAATTCGTTTTCTCAATGTTTTTTCCGTTTGAATCGCTTATTATCTGACTAAATAATTGGTCGAGCTCTCTGGTCGGTATTTCTTTTACCTTGTTTTCTGATGTTTTGTATGAAAACAAAAAAGAATCCTAGGTAAGAAACTCTCTTGGAACCTACTTCAGCGACTTTTGAAAGCAACATAATTTGAAGTAGTAGCCGAGTGTCTTTGAGTCATACGGCGCGCGTCTTCTCTTTGACTCTTTCATTTGCATGGAAGTAGGGAAAATGTGTCCTCTGTGACTGTTTTAAACAAAAATGTTACCAGAATTACGATGACGACGAAGGTACGTACATATGGCATCCACCTATCTCCCGGCGTGGAAATCCACTCGAATTTATACTAATGACGTTTCAAATTCGTTCCTAAAAAACTTTGGCAATTTTCAACCAAAATTTTGCCTCTTTTTTGCAAAAAAAAAGCCAAAGAATCAAGAACAAAAGCACGAGAACAAAAACTCACGACGCCGGTACATATATGCTATACGTTACGCCCATAATTAGGGAAGAAAAATCAAAGTCAAATAAAAAATTGTTGTAATTTAAGAAAAATAAAAAATTTCCAGACGTCAACTTTGCCACGGAGACATATATATATATACGTATAACTAAGCATGCGCGTACGTAGCTACCCAGAGGCCTGGGGTGGGTCTGAATAATAATACCGTTAATGTAGGCCAACTTTCTAGTTACAAACTTCCCCTACATCAACTCAAACCTCGTAGTTTCCAACTTGTTCCCCAAACGAAGCCGTTATAGAACAGCACTATGTATCTGGATATGCACGGGTATAACTATAGATGTATACCCGAGATTTGCTTACGAGAAGGAGAATGAAAAAAGTAGAGAGGAAAAACGACTTCGTACCCTAATTGTTGGATTTTCTTGGATATGATTGAAATTTAAAAAGTTATATTCGCGTCTGGGAAAAGTTGTTGAAAGTGGAAGAAATGGAGAGAAAAAAGAGAAACAAAAAAAACAAAAAAACAAACGAACAAACACCGAAAAAGAGAAGAAAACAGAAAAACAAGTGAATAAAAATTGTACGATCCTAAGTTGTCTAGAGGTGGAGGGATAATTTTCATAAAAATACATACATACATATTTCAAGTCAAAGGTGAAATTACGTTTGCGAACATTTTTTGGTAGGACAAATTTTAGGTCCGTGCACGCGGATGCGATATAATTTGTGGTAATTGGTCAATTAATATGATAACGTTAGTCGGGGCGGTAAAGACTTGGTGAAAAAAATTAGGGGGGCGGGGAGGGGGGCTATGGTTCCAGAAGGTCGTTGGTCGGTTGGAATCTTTGCGAAAACCACTTGGTTTCTCAGGGGTGTCGTAAGACGCTAAATACGGTTCCTAGTATGCGAACATGGGACCACGGGCGCGCGGTGGCAACGGCAAAACAATTACAATGGAAAGTAACGGCGGACAAAAGAGGCTGGAATAATGGTCCAATCACATTACCTCCTTCTCTGTGCAACTTCTCTTCTATTTCTATACATTTTCTGGCCCTACAAACAAGGAGGGAATGTTCTCGCGCGCGTATACTGTGTATGTATGTATGTACGTAGGAAAAAGGCTATGAAATTTCTGTCCATTATTCAAGACCGCATATGACCTCTCGATTCCAGAGAGAGATCCTAGAAAAGGAGCTTTCGGAAACTATAGCATTTCTCTCTTTTTCTTTTCCTTCTCGTTTTCTTATTTTTTTTTTTTGTTCTTTGTTCTTTTTCTTTTTCTTATACGCCCTTACGAGACTGTGATTTCGAGAAACAAAAGACTTTCTTATTAATTCTCGTCACGTTCTCTCTATCGTTTTGCCTTGATACGGTACTCTAACCAAGCTTAAACGCCGAGGTCGAGCTACCTACCTACCATCGGCTGTGAAAATGATAAAAGAAAATTGTACTTTATATGAAACGCCGCTGAAAATCCAGCCCGAACGAATGAAAAAATAGGAACGCAGAGTATAGATATCGATAAAATTTTGTTGAAAATTTGTTATCTAACTGTGAATTTTCAACCGGGTGACCTATTGTTAATTCTACCATTCTAAAGATTCAATGAGACATCTTCTACTGCTAAGAGGTATAAACATCTTGGTCGACGAATGTTCGCCACGATGAGAACAAAACGAAATGAAAAATTTGGAGAGATATTTTTTGTAACACCTTCTCCCAAAGTTTGATTTTTGGAGCATGTTTAGCGTGCGCAAATTCTCATATTCCCGTGCTGGTGCGGAAAGTTACTCTCACGTACAGCGCGCGACCGTACTTTCCGAGCTAGTGCGGAAAATGAATCCCATCGACAGAATTTACACGAGTTTTATTTGGTTCGTATGCTTCTCAAATCAGACTTCCCTTCGCAGGAATTACAAAGGATATGGTGTCACGAGTGCGAATCGGTGATTTCGGGCTCGTGTGAGGTTAGCAGCACTCGCCTCGGCTCATACTGCATCGACCCTCGTCGGAAATCGCCTACCTCCCGCACTTGTAACACAATATACCTGCTATATTTCGTTAACTTTTCGAATCTGTCGTAATCATATTTTATACATGTCAACGAGATTCCGGTGAGGGTAATTTTCCGATCACATTGAACTACGACGAAATTGTTTTTCGACCGGTTCCTGCAGACGTACGTTTTGCACCGAAAGTTTATCCGTAATTACGAAACGGGGGACATAGACACAGAATCGTGGAGATAGTATTGTCCGTCGAAAAGAGGTTATCGCGGGCAATTTAAGAAGCAATTAGATAAGTGGAACCGCCCGCCTCGCACTCCCTCTCGCTGGCCTCTGATTCGATAAATGCGTCGCACCGGTTAGGTTGGGAGATTTTCTTCCCCACTTCTGCAGACCGTAGCCTCGGCCACAGGGAATTGAAAGAGGCTCGATGGGTCGACGGTCATCTCTCAACCAATTAAAATTTCCCATCAACGCCGAAGCCGCGGTGAATTATTTATTTATTTTGTTTCTTCTCTTCTTCTCGCCATGATGAATTGACGGTGTGCGTGCGCGAGACCCCGGGTCTCTGATCCTGATTTTCTTTCGTATTTTACAAATTTCCACCTCGAAACATGACACAATGTTCATTGCCGCAACACAATCGTCGCAATTGAACAAGAAGCTGCACTTGAGATAGCCCAGGGGAGAGTTCGAGGCGTTTATAGATCGAGGAGATTGAGGCAAATCCTTGGAAGATGGACCGTGTCGTTCCAGAGCAGTTGTAAGATCGCGGCATGGCGGAGGGGTTCCGCGGTCAGAGTGAAAATCGTTCCTGCCACGCGTAGGGCGCTCGCTTTAGGGCGATTCCCTTTTCCAATTTACTTGGCCTGCACACTGCGGGCTGCCCGGAAATCCTCTGTTCGTTTACCAGAGTAAATATGCTCCCTGTGAAGTGCAGTGCAGTGGGCTCAAGTTATATACCGCATTCTCTGCACCCCCGGGCTCTAGTCAAGACATCTTCCGGACATCCTTCCTAAATGCTTAATCCACTTCGTTGCTAATGCTAGGTAATTAATATACGGGGCAATACCCTGCAGCAGCGTCGAGGGCTGACGGTCAGCGCCATACAGTGGGGTGGCCGGACCTCGTTCTTTCTCGCTTAATAAATATCCGATAAATTGGATTAAGTAGAGGGTAGAAAAGTCTGGAGCCTCTATAGCTGCACAGCTCGTCAGTATCCTCGACCGTATTGCACATTTAATGCACATTAAATAATTCTTATTCTCATAATACGATGCGGGTGAGAAAGAGAAAGAGATATTTTTCAAAAATCGCATATATCCGGAAGCTTTTCTGATGAAAAACCCAGAAAAACCAATACATCGGTAAAAATGAAATGTGAGAACATACAAATGAGAAAATGAAATCCTTGCCGCTAGGTATAGTGTTGAAGCTATGATTCTAGTTCAAATCGGAATTAATAAACACTTTGCAAAGAAATCTAAAATCTCGGTAAAATTTTCCACGTCTCATGATCGACCAGCTTCGAGCTCTCTAGATACCCTCGCGAACCTCTACCTCTACCACTACCTCTGCGCTAGCTTCTCTTTCGTCGTCCGGCCCTCGAATCCACCCACTTTTTCACAATACAGCTCCAATTTGGAACTGGCTTCAAAGCGCCTTTGACCCGCGAGTACAGAAGTGACCTACGGATGCATACAAACAAGCTCTGTACTTTGGAAAATACGCTCGGCACACGGGGGCTAGTAGAACTCGCTAGTACCTATCCGCGCTCCATATATAACCAGCACAGATACCTGCTATGTGTGTATATACTGGTATATACAGGTACAGCGTACAGTTTGTTTCTGATACAGATTCAGCGAGAGACGACGGTTACATAGACACGTATAGCTGCGCTCCACATTGCATATCTATATATCCATATATCTATATATATATATAACGTTGGAACAAACTTGCATCAAGTATATATATATACGGTGCGACACACATTAGGCAGACTAATCCCTGGAATATAGTATGTAGAAACTGCGCAAGAGTTTCTCGTGATTTCTATCGTTGTAGTTGTACTGGTGGCGGTGGTACCGCTGATTACCTCATCCCCATTTTAACCGCCCCTCCCCCTCCCCCTTTTATCCCTTCGCCTTTCTCAACCCGGAAGACTGAAACCCGGGAGAGCTGGTCGACATTGCGGATATGTGATAATGTGAGCGTGCGAGCCTGTGTGTGAAATGTGAAAATGTTTTTGTATATTCCGTGTAATACGCGGAGGGAGAGCGAGAGAGATAGAGAAAGAGAGAGAGAGGCAGAGAAGGAGGGAGAGGGAAACAGGCATTTCGGTTACTTCGGTTTAAACATGAAGATAAGGATTTTCTAGGTGCACTGGCAGGAAGCGCAGTTCTCTTTGACATCTGAGCGCGAAGGGGGGAGGAGTAGTGAATAAGGAGAAGGCTATCCGCTATCCTGTTAGAATTGGATCCAATTTCCGAGTTGTCACCTGCTTGGCTAACGTGAAATTCTCGAAATAAGTGGTAGATGAAACTCCGACGTTTGATCCGCCGCCATTAAACACATCCTTTCCATTTTTCATCCCCCGAAAAAGTTGCAGCCGAAGTAATAACGGGAACTTTAATGACTACTGCGACATGAACACAAAGGAGAAGTACACTGTCGCAGTTTTTGGGATCCATCGGTGCGGACCAAAGGACCGCGCGACCTGCCTCTTCATTTGATGGTATGTCACGGAAAAGTATATAGAGAACGGGCCCACATTTCGGGAAAATCTTTTGTGAGGCTTGGCCGCGGTCTTGCAAGTCGCGCGATGCGTTAGTCTCAATAAATCTGTCGCCACCCTCTCACCCTGAAACTGAACCCGGGATAGGGAGTATGTATACTCGCTCGCTTCCTCCTCTGCGCAGCCGACAGACCCTTCCCTCCCGATTGCGGTAGGAACCGGCATAACTCAAACTGTCCTCGGTGGGCCAACCGAGGTTTGGATTTAACGGGAGATCTTATCGCTGAGACAACAATAGTACCGGGAGTTGAAATGCTTATCATTCGTCCCACCTTTAGCTACCGAGAATTTATAAGCTCAAAGGATAGTACTGCACTGTGTTCGCGACCCGGAATTACCTCGCCTGACCTAAAATGCATTGCGGCAGAGGAGACGCGAGGTTTATTTCTTTCCATGAGCGTGGCGAAGAGGATTTGACGAAAAATTTGAGCAAATTCGGGATGTGAAATACGGGAAATCTTTGGACTACGCTTCAAGTCCTCCTGGGAATACTTGTGACTAATTTTTCCCGGTTGTTGACGAGTGGTTGTGGCGGTCCTTCGTAAAGACCATAGGCCTTGGGCAAACAAGTGAATTTCAGATAATCGCGGTGACTTGTGGGACCGAAAACAATCCTGATAGACGTTACGACGCTCGGGGAAGAACCGCACCCTGGCAAGCTACTAACGAGATCAAAAGATTCCGCCTTTAGTTATAAGCGGATCGACGGTTTTTGTTTAATTAGGTAAGCCGCGATCTCGCGATAATGCGTGATGCCGTTTTTCGTAATTCTTGTATCGCATGATCCTCAGCTCTCAATGTTTATCAAGGTTCCCGAGCAAAATTGCGTCACATTACTTTCTACATCGTGGCAATTTTCTCTCTCGTTGTAGACAAGGAAAAAATCAAATTATACCATTGAAAGCTGGAGTATTTTTGCCATTTTTATGATAACCAACTATGCTCTCGCTTCTCGCGATATTCAAAAGGCGAGAAAATTTCAGCACAGTTCCTAGCTACTCCGCAGCGTTATCCATCCACTCCTGCCTCGAACGATGACGAATTAGTTTTGAGAGATGTAGCCGCGAGCGGATTGATAAATAGCCGAAAATATGCCGCACCACTGCGGAAGAGGCGAGTAGAAGCGAAAATCTAAGGGTGAGAGTGACAGCGAGTGTATGCCTGGAATATGCGGTGTTGTTGTACACTGTACAGTCTACCTACTCACGAAGCAGCAATCATCAGCAAGAAGTTGTTTGTCATGTGATTAATTTGAGATTAGTGATGGGGATGCAACAATGGCGCCCCGCGATATCCCGAACATACCGGTAAATTCTACAAGGAAAAAGGGCCTCGCCCTAGATGCGTCTAATGCTTACCCGCGTTCATTGGTGAAAGAAACACCAGAATGAACTTAAGAGCCGTCCTTTTATCGGAGGAGAAAAATTTCCTCACTAGTTGTTTGTCCGGTTACATTTGTCAGCCTTTCCCAATAGCTTCTCAGCTTCCGGCACCCGAAGGCCCAGGAATAGATTCCCGAAAATTTGTACGTGTGCATGAAATGATATAAAAATTGGCAAGATTCCGACTTCTCGTTGAAAAGCCTCTTGCAACAGGATCACGCAACGCGACGGTTTGATTGTAAAACTCGAAGCTTCTGGCCGATTTCACTTTATAGCTATGGAACTTGTAATAGAACTATCACGCCGACGATAGCCTTATATTGGTTGCTTTTATGGAGGAGTTCTCTTCTCCCCGTTCTTTTTTCCCACTTTCTTTCCTCCTCTTTTCCGCCTTTTACTCTCCCCCGTCCTCCTCGCCTCTTCACAGTTTTATTCCCACGTTTTATTCCTGTGTTTTACTTCACTTCTGCTGTTCGACCCCCACCGCACGTATATGCGATGAGGCGAATAGTGTCCTGAATACTTTTCTTATCCCATTCATTCGTAACGTTTGTTTCATTTCTTCCGTCCTCTTCTGTTTTCTACGTTGTTTCACGATTTTTCAATCTGTTCTTTCCTATAAATTGTAATATTCAGTCCCTTCCGCTATAGTTGGGTACATAATAACCTGTGCCAAAGCAAACTACGTATTTATTTATACTATGTACACGTATGTAGTATGTATGTACCTACATACTCGTATCACTTCTCGGCGGAGAGATAATATATCGTGTTCCCGTACTACGGTTCGTTACGTAAATTTTCCGTAACAACGAAGCGACTTAAAACTTTGCAATTAATTGTTAAACTGAAAATTTCTCCCCTTCTGAACCATCTCCTCAATCCATAAATATTCATCTTGCAAATAATTCAACCCGCTCCACCACCATGCTACGTCTAGTCATCGTTTATCGGTCCAAGAACTCCAAGACTACCTACTTTATGATACAGTTTTTGTTTGCCAATCTTGGAAACACAATTTACTGCTCCGGAATCATTTACTCGGCAAACAAAATTCATTCACTTCAATAATTTGCTTAAAACAATAACTCCGAGCATTGTCGTGGTTCTTGTTAACATTTCGCGTTATTCGTAAGTTTTCTACTCAAAATCAACCGCGCCCGGTTTCGATCGATTCCAAAATAACGCAATCATGTATCGAAAAAAGAGGAAACATTGATACCGCCTGACGTTTGTGATGTATAACGCGTCATTCGTATAAAAACCAGTTTAAAACGGCAATAAACATCATTTCTCTCCAAACCACACCGTCACATGCAATTATTGGTCCTACAGCCGCGTATATATGACGTTGGGAATAATTTCATGCCGCTAACTCCGTTACACAGACCGCGTACAATTTGTCAGTTTAATATCAGTCTGACAATCGTTTACGTGAAAATGAACGTACACGTTTTTCGAAAAATAATTAGCGTCGAAACGCATAAAATGTGATGGAAATTTTCTCGTGATGCAGATCGACGTACTATTCACAGAATTACTCACAAAATTCTATTTCATGTCGGCATTGATAAGGGAGAGGAAGAAACCCGGTCCGCGGAAGAGGGCGGATAATTAGTAGAAATATCCGAAGCATTGGCGCGCTGAAAATACGTATCATGTCTATACGACTATAGTTATAAAGAGGAAAGGAGGGGACGAGGATCGTCTGGGTAAAGATGATTTCTATTTCCTATACCTATAGTCTGGGGCTGTTAACCCTCGGACGGGTCTTGCGGTGGTTCTGTACCATAACGTGGACTCAGTTCTTGTGGAATTTCGAGATCCGACGCTATGTTAGGAATCCAAGCTATTGTTATTGCTGGTATAATTTGCCGATTGCTCCCTCACGTTTACGATACCAAATTTTTTGTGCACCTACTGTATTATATACTCGAGACTATCGCGGTTTTCACTCTGTGAACATTTTCTTTCTCGTTTGAAACTGTTACCGAACACGGAGATCCATGAGAAAAGGGAGAAAGAAAAAATAGCTGAGAATAAAGATGAGGCGAAGAAGTATCGTGGAAACGTAATCACTTTGATCATCTACCTTGGGGATATATTGCGGACGCCAACCTCAGAGCGGAGTAACGTTCCAGAGATTCCGAAGATTCAAGGCTATATTTTTGGAATCCAGGGCTATTGTTATATCCGTCGTTATAATCCGGTCTATGCTCCCGAAGACTTCCGATATTGAATAGACTAGAGCATAAAAAGGGGAATAAAAATATAAATAAAAGAACGGGAAGGAGTGGGAGTGGGAGTGGGAGTGGGAGAAGGAGGACCGAAGCTTGCGAGGAGAGAAATACATAGCGAAACAAGGCAAGACGTTGATATAAAAGTGAGAGAAAATTACTCTGCAGAACGGGATTCCGTTCGGTTGGTATTTTTAAAGTTTAATGGCCACAGCGCGGTGCACGGCCCGAGGAGACCGAGAACATGCGACCGTAGAAGGAAACAATGTGAAATAAGAGAAAGAAAAAGAAGAATACACACCGAAGGAAGTTTGGAAGAAGGCCGTAGAGCCGCCGGGGAGGAACGGGCTTTCAAGTATTCATAAGTTAATCAAAAACCGAAGGCGAAATACCAGACCCTGGCGCATCTCGGTTCGATCTCGCAAAGTTCAACCGCCGTGAAGAGAAATCTGATGTATAGAAGGAATACAAAGAATAAGAAAAGAAATAGAACGACCGATCCGGGAATAGCTGTAGGTTCATCCTGCCCCGCGAAGATTTTCATCTTGTTTTAATTTTTTCAAAGATATGAGAACCGGAATCTTAGCCAACGGGGGATTATCACCAAAGCTCCTCGATAATCCCTCGCTGCGTACAGAGAGGAAGAGATATCACGATACTATATAACGCGTCTGCATTCTGCATGGAATAGAGCAAAATGACGAAGAAAATGAAAAAATACGTCCCCTCTTTCTCGCCGTGTGAATTTTTCCCCCGAATCAACGAGCAAATCTTTACTTACATCTCAGGAAATCCGCAGACGAGTCTATTCACGCGAGATACCGCATCTGAGAAACATTGCTGTTGCTGTCGCTGCTGCTGAGCTAACACCGCGCTGCCGTTCCATGGCTACTCTTAGCTGAGATTATCCTAGCAGTATAGGATAAAGCCTTTATTTTCCTTTTTCAATCGACCATTCATCCTCCTGCAAACCCGTTACTTATCGCTCTGCAGTCTTTTCATTTCCTCGCATTGGTTCCCTGTAGTATACATTTTTTTATAGTAAAATTTCGAATTGTGTAAATCGGTTCTGAAGATATAATTGGTACGAAATTTTTGCCGCAAGCACGATATGCCGTAGTGAGATTTGGAATCCGATTGAATTGCGTGCTCCTGAGGATCAAGTGGCACCAAGGTGATTTGATTAGGGGTGAATCTGGGTAATCGTTTCATCGATATGAAACTTCGAGGGAGAGGGATGGGAGGTACGCGGTGCGTGCGATCAGCATCATCACTGGCTGCAGACTAGTTCTTCTCGTTCCCATGAGGCGATCTAACGAGCCTGCAACAGGATTTGTACGAAACACGATACCCACCCACCTACTTGGAAACGATGTAACAAACTTGCTACTCCGAACACGAAGAAAGATAATACACGGGGCTGTACCGCGTGCGGCGAGCTTAGGGACAGGGAGGCTGGCCTGCTGCCTCCTGCCTCCTTCCTCCTCCCTCAATCCTCCTCCTTTAAGCCTCCTCGCCGTACCCTTCAAAGTCCTATTAGCCCAGATATTGCTTCGCGAGCTGCGAAAGTAATAATTTATTTCACCGTGCGGCCAGACCCGTGGGGTTCCGGCTGTATCTCCGTCTGCCGCGCTCATTGTAGCGCAAAAATAACCCAGTGTATGATGCATGAGCGAGGGGAGACGCAGGACACACGAGTTTCCAACCCTTGTAGGTAGCAGGGGTCGCCAAGGGCGCCGACCAGCCTTCCATTTTACCGTACAAGCCCGACTTCGGGTGGCATCACTCGGGGAAAATGCTAACTCCCAATCTCTCGCTGTGATTCTCTACTTCTTCTTCTTCCTCATTTTTCTCCTCCTTTCATTTTCTCTTATCGTTCTTTGCCAATAAATTTTGTTACTTATCCATGATATGATTTGTATGACAACGGTTCATGTTTAAAAAAATCGAATAACCCGTCTAGAAACTTCTGCTCGGCGCGGTATACGACCAGTCGTGTATAAAATTGGTATAGCATTATTCCCGTCTTGTATAACGATATAAGTTCGCTTTTGCGATGGTATTTTTTTAACTTTTTGCTCATAAGATAAAATGTATACTTTATTCTCTCGCGTATTCTTCGCCCTCGTTCGCCACCGCCTACCCCATCCGCGTACGGCGTATACCAATATCATGTACATACATATACCTACCTACAGCATCCACTTGGAGTATAACGAGACATCAGACATACCTAGAACGAGCAGAACGTATAACTCGACTCGCGACACTTAGTTGCTTTTCTCTGTGTCTAGGAGGCATCACTGCACCTTCGATATCTATTAAAAATTTCGTACCAACATCTGCCCCACTCCTATTCCCCCCGGCTCGTACCTCCGCGCCGTTATTTCGCTGCTTTCGCTGCTACTGCTCGCGTAACACGAGCGAGGAACACGTCAAATCGCGAGGAACGACTATGTGAGCGAAGGCGCGGCGTGTGCGCGTTAGTAGGTTTGCTCAATATCCGACAATTTTCGTTTATTGGAAACGCCTCTTTCAGATAGATTGGACGCGGAGGAAAGTTAATTTCCTTGTGGAATACCAGAAAAATCACTACCACTACGGGAAAATATTTCGGCCTGGAACGTTGGCCTGGATTTATTTCTTTTCTTTCCACTTTTTTCTGTACGTTTTTCATCTCTTTTCACACGTGGCTCGAGAACTCCGATATATTTCATTTACGAATCAGTTACTCTCCTGCGCAGGAATGAGGCCACGTAGAATGTGCATACAATCTCTTGCCATCAGAAAATTCGTCTGTCTACCTCACGTCTGAATGAAATCTCCATCGTTCCACGATTCATTCTACAAATAATGGAGAAACAATATTTCCAAATCTGCGGACTCGTTGTACCCATGAATTTCAAGCAATTTTCATGAGACTATCGTGCTTGTAACTGAAACCTGTTAATCGTATGACCACGATAATTCCATCGGCGGAAAGCTGCAGACGAATCTACGCGGGAGAAGGGCGGAGGAGGAGGAGGAGGAAGGGCGGGTGGAGATGAGTAATCTCGGATAACTTTGCGGGATCTGACCTGGGGTGGGAAATTTTGGCAAATGAAATTTTTATTCGAAATATAAAAGTTTAAAACTCAACCCCTCCGGATTGTAATAAATAGCCTATAAATTTCATTCGCCGCGGTGTCGCTTATGACTCACGTACATACCTACATACGTAGGGAGCACGGGAGGAGCTTTATGGACAAATTAAAATCGCTATGGTGAAATTAACGATTCCCTTGATGGGAACGAACGCCAATAAAACAACAGGGTCGTACCTACATACTGCACAAAATGGACCGCCATGCTGCCGACCGCAAGATTTCGCTCCGCGCTGTTTTCAACCGCACGCGCGTGCGTTCTGATCTCGCAAAAATCAGGGGAGCGATCTACCAGCGAACGGAAATAACTAGTAAATGTTAATCGACGCGTTTCGAAGCTGAAGAAAACGCGAAAGAGAAAAAAAAAGAACAGAAACAAAACTACGAATTCTTTCATTTTATGTTTCACCTTTTTCACTTTTTTTCCATCTCCACGTTAGAATATACGACCACACGTGACAATTTTTCGTTTCACATTGAACCTCGGCGTTTCTCACCTTGATTCCGCTGACGCAGGATAAGGCGCACAGTGGGTAGCCGAGTTTAGTGGACAGTGAGTAGGCGGGGGAGGAGTGACAACCCTTCCACGACATAAATCTCTCGTGTATTAAAAATAATTGTGTTAAGCTACTACGCCCGAGGGTTTGCCGGGTCGTGAACCACGTGGGGTAGGTAGGTAGGTGGGTGGGAAGAGACTGAGTGTGAGGATGTTTTACGCCGATCCCTCCATACACGAGCCGCTCTACCCATCTCCGCGGCAGAGAGGCTTCTTTATTGTTGCACCGTTAAATCTTCCGCGAGAGCTTCCACACCGCGAGCGGCCGAACCTAGACACAATGGGTTCATGATCTGTGACACCGCGTTCAGACCACTCACCAGAATCAAGAGAGCTGCCAATAAACTCTCTACTTTATGTGTGATAACGGCTGAACAACACATAACGGTATCAGAGACACAAAGACGCGAAGCTCCGCCTTTCTTATTGGATAACCAATTACCAGCTACGTGCCTCACAGGATCTCGGGAACATTACACTTTTCAAGAGATCCTTGGCTCCGGGATTCACCTATATTTCGTACTTTCAAGGAGACGAGAAATACGTATTACTGATTTATAAACGAGATTCGTTATCGATATTTCGGTGGTTCCCCAATGTGACCTCGGGACTTCGAATCATCGAAAATTTTCATTGAAATAACTTTCGCTATACACGCAGTTTCTCATCATCTCTTCAAAAGTTGAAAAATTTTGCTGTCCGAAATTTGGTGTCGACAAAAATTCGGGTCCAACGTCTCCGATATTTGGCTGTTGGCGCGGTATTTTGGAGGTCGAAGCCTTGAGCGTTTTTTTGAGGATCATCGTCGAAGTAGGTTTACTACAGAAGGCAGTATTTTACAATTTTGCAAATTTTATCTCATTATCCGTTCTTTACACGTGGTCTTCGATATCCTCACGATTACCGTCGAGCGTGTGGATTTTCATTCACTTTCATTTTCATTTTCATTTTCATATTCAGCTTTTAGAAATAATCGTGAGGTGTAAGAGGGGTTGTTTTTAACCTACAACCTATAACATCGCCGTGAAGTTGGCGCCTCCTGCGGAGGTTCTGTCAACCATTATTATTGACCGTCCTCACTCACCCCTTTTAACATTCCACGGGGTCTCCGCTCTCATTCTACCTCTAACTCTCACTCTCAATCTATGTCTTTCTTTCTAGTCCCACTCTCTCTCTCTCTCTCTCTCTCTCTCTCGCGCATTTCCACGTGGGAGAAAAAGAGAGAAAGAGAAAGAACGAGAGGAGCGAAGAGGAGAGGAGGGCTCTTTGGCTCTGAGGCCTAGGGCAGTAGGTTGTTATATATATATACATATAATTACGCACTAACACGCACTCGGGCTACAATGTGTACGGAGGATTCGCGAAGCGGGATTAAAACGCTTACCTTTATGGCAAAGTTTACGTCCATGTTGGTTACGTGATGGCTCTGACGGAGAAGGGCTCTTTGAAAAATACCAGGATCACGGCAAGGGGTCGTTGTAATTTCATCGGACGTTAAGCATGTACAAAAATTAAAAAAGGAAAGAAAAAAAAAACAGGATATATGGATATAGCATAAGGGGAGAAACGAAGGAAGACAATTTACTCTTCGCCTACATAGGCGCTGACAATTAGCTCAATTCACTGCATCATTTTCTGTTGTAAGTTCTATGATCAGACTGCAGTGACAAGTTTATGTCAGTTTCCTTTCTTTCTTTTTCTTCTCTGACCTTTCTCCTCATTTTTTATATATATGGCTGTATGAGGAACCCCACGGGCGATTTATATGTTAAGTGGGTTGTGAAGTGTGTGTCTGAAAATATTTCGACAAGCACTTGGTACCAGGGTATAAAGTGGAAGACAGAAGAAGAACCGGGTAGGAAAGATAAGACATTGAGATGAAAGATGGATTCTCAGCCGACAAGAATGTATATTGTACAAGATACGCAAGAGAATCCTACTTGAGTTTAATGTGAAAATTGAAAAATTGCTACGAAAAGGGAATTGGGGAAATCGAAAAACCCGAGCGCTTGAACATCTCGAAATGAATTATAGTCGCGACATGTACATATTCCGATAATTTTCATGCTATGTAGGTAAATTCTGGAATACCACAAGTCATGATAAATTTCTCACGAAATTGGTCAGAAAATTTTTGTCAAATGCATATGTGACCCTCCCCCCCCCCCCCCCCCCCCCCCCCGAAGTCTTTTCTCCCATTCTCGCCATCCCCGCAGCGAATCGCTTTCTACCTACGTTCGTACGTCACTGTCATTTGATATGGTCTGCGAGCGTTGAAAATGGTAAAGATCGAAGAATAACATAAAGTGTAGGTAGTTTGGTTTGGGGGAGGGACCTATATACCCTGTATAGAAGGAATCCTTATGCATTTCTGTGAAAACAGGTCATTGAATTTCATGAAATCTCAGATCAACCAGCACGTGAATGTCTTTTCGGTACCTACTGGCAATCAATTACAGAAAAGGTCTCTCCGGGTATATATCGCGATGTTATTTTAGGACGACTGACGGACTGAAACTTGCGGCGAGATTCGACCACGTAACAAACTAGATTGAAATTGAAAAAAACTTGAAAAACAAAAGAACCAGCATTATTTTCCCCGGTTTTAATAAATCCTGGATAATCCATCCACCAATGGATTACACGTATTCCGTCTAGCAGCGTGCATACGGGGATAATTCGCGTCCCTGTTAAGTTAGGCAAAGTAAGTTCAGCTCGCGATTAAGATACGCCAGTCTTGCTTACCCGGTTCTCACAATCAGTAATATTGGGTGGATTAGGAAGCTGCGTCATCACTTGGCACTTCACCGTTCACAGTCGTATGCTCCGCGAGTCTGCGCTACACGACACAATGGGATTAATCGCGGGTAGGCGCTATTCGCGAATCGAATTGTAATTGTAAATCTAGTTAAATAATGAATAGGGCAAGTGGAGGCGTTTCGGCATACTAAGCAGAAGCAGAAGGGTTGCCACCTACCGGGCGCGCCACCACCATCCCGCGTTCCCGCTAATGGTTGTCTAAGTAACCTGATACCCGCCGCGGCAACAATTCTCTCCCGGGCTCTCCCAGCGCAAACTGTCGACCGTGAAAGGGCGAAGGAGAGAAACTGAGAGACCTGAGAGAGAGAGAGAGAGAGAGAGGACGTGCGAGCTCGAACCTTACCGATACGAAAAGGGTTTGTAATTGGTAGGTACGGTGGCTGGTTAAATGCCTCCTAATGACTTTGACACACGTCTTTTCTCAAGCCTTTCGCGTCATCAGATTATTTCGCTCGATATATATCTACTATACCGAGGAATCGATCATGGAGAGCAAAACTTTTACTTCCATTAAAAAATGGTTGCCAATTTCGCAGGTACGTATGCATCGTCATGGAACCCGTTTTCGAAAAGAGTTAAAGATTAACTTCAAATACTCTGCTGATTCAACGGATTCTCAAATCTCTTGTATAATTCAAGCGAAGAAGGCGGGGGCATTTGCGTGAAAAAACGATACAGAAATGGAGGAGTGGAAACGGTCAGTGAAAAGGCGCGCGGAGGTGAAGGAATGGGAATAAGATATGAGCTAGTTGTGCTAGAAAAGTTGAAACATTTGATTCACCGGTATATTTTCTGAGAACCGGGCGCAAGGCAGGAGCAAAATAGATAGGGCGAGTAGTTGGAGAGGGTGTATATCCTTCAAATTACATTCAGCGCCAAATATATCATGCAGAGTCGGTGGCGAGGGGCTGGAAATAGGGATGAGGATGGAACTCGGTATGGGGATGAAACCGGGGCTTGGATCCCGCCGTGAAGCTCCGCGGAGAGTCCACCCTCCACCCTCCACCCTCCGTCCCTCACCTTCTTCCCTCCTATGATTAATACGACGATGTTGCGAGGATTGAACCAATTTGCGTAACATTGGACGAACTGGATCTGGCAGGGCTCAGATGGCACTTGGAATAGTTTTGCCGTGAAATATTCATCTAGGATTCATTTGGAGTAAGACGAAGACACGTGCCAGCGTGGACATTCCCTGGCACCGAGCTTCATTTCAATCTGTTTCGCACTTTTGATTCTTATTGTCTAATTCGTTCTGAAATAATGATGATACTCTCGCAACCCTCGCCGCCGAAATGAATTATACTTTTCGGTCGTTTAGTTTTACCGCGCAATACGATCCATCCCATCAAGAAGCACGCGGTTGTACAAATTTCTGACAAGATTAAGCCTCGTCACTAGCTATATAGCAGTCAATTAAAAATTCAGCTGGTGCCAGAGATTAAGAATCACTCATGTTTCTCCCTTCATCCGCTCCTCTGCACGACAACACCGCGGGGAGCCCAAGCCTTCAAGGATGGAACGAAAAAGTTGAAGAAACGAAAGTGAAAAATGTAAAAAAAAATGTAAACGGTAGAACGTTCACACCCCAAGATTGCATCCCCTTCTTTTACCCCAACGTGTTGGAGGATGCTTTTTAGGAAATAATTACTTTTAATTAGATTCTGCTGGGCCGGGAAACACCCCGTACCTCGCACCCCGCACCCCGTACCCCGTACCCCGCACCTCGTCCTGCATCTCCATCTCCATCTCCCGCGCGTCTACTCAAAGATTTAAGAATCGTCAAAACTTTTCGAATGAATCACTAAGTCAAAACTCATAGGTCGTTGTCCCCGTAATTTAAACTTATTTTGAACCCCCTCCGCGAAAATCTGCCGCACTGTTCGAGGACGAGAGGGTCGACCGCAGAAGAGAAAAGTTCTTTCTCAATTATATCTCATATGTTGGAAAAACTTGTCGTGGATTCGGGTTTTTCAAGCTATCGGTAGGATCGTGCCCGGAACACTTTTTTCAAAAGTATAAAACTAAAAGTTTATTCGGATACGACGGTTTGCCTATGGATTAACGAACACGTCCGTGTTCGCTCCGCGAATTGAGGAAAATAATAGAATAATAGAGACTATAACATGTTGGGCAAAATAGAGGAAGAGAGAGTGAAAGAGAGATCCGGGGCTCACCAGACTGATTCAAATTTTCGAACAGAAAACTTTAAATTGGATGTGCCGGCTAGATAATATTTGGGGCGGAAAGTTTAAATTACTGTGGCAGGTAATAGGTTTGTTGATTACGATTATTACCCAGCGGTATTAGACTCTTCGTAAATGCAGCCCTGGCCCTCGCAATCATCTATAAGTCTATACGATTATCGATCACAGTTTTACCACCCACAACCCCCTCGCGCTATCCTCGGAACGGTATATGCTCAGAGGGGGGAAAAAAATATAAGTCCACGGCCTACAAAAGGGACAAAGCTGTTACCCCATTGTTTCACGAGTCTTTTAGATCCGGGAGTGGCTGCCTGCTTTCCCTTCAACGGCTCAAAGACTAAACGATTTTTAACGGGCGATGAAAAATCTTTTGAATTACTATCACGCAGAGTCCCCATACCCACTGACGCCTTTCACACATTCTTCATAAAAGTGGATAGAAAAAAGAGTGAAATGCGAGAAAAACAAACGAACGAATATTTGAAAAAGGGAGGAAAATTTTGTCAGGTAATAGGTAACATTCTGAATGGCCTGAAAAGTTCAGTCTCGTCATTTTTATCGTAGTTCACTTCACTATTTCCCCTGAGCGTAATCTCAATCGTATAAAAATTCTGCAATATTTTCAATCAGCCACACGGAAATCGTCAAATAATTTCACCACTTTTTGCGACTGCCTTCGTCCACAACGGCTACAGGACGTTGGCGAAGACTTTGAGCAGCCCCTCCGTCCACATTCTTGCGATAATATGTGTGAAATTGGAAGGGTGCATTTTTAGCTCGTCATTACGAGATTGCATTCCGCGGATAGTATCCATCGTCAAGTGCTTGCATCGCACCGCTACAGGAATGGAAACAACATTTTGAAACAGTTGTATTCCAATGTAGTATCTCGCAGCGATTGATTGAAATTGAGCTCACTTCATCCACTCAGTGCTCGCTTCCACGCATATATATCTGTATCGCATTCCATCGATAAATTGTCTCTCTATTTATCAACAGAAGAAGAATAGGAAGAATGATGAGACTATCTGATAAATCTCTCATCGTTAGAAGAGAGAACATTTGTGTAATAAAAATAAGAATGAAAAAATTCATCCGTCGAGAAATTTTTCGCTCTTTTCCGTGACCTTTTACTGCGCCTATGTATAGTCGCCGTGCCCCCCCCCCCCCTTCCCCACCTTTCTCGCCCCCGCCTAACCTCCCCCAAAGTTCGCGGGGCTCAGGTTTGGCGCTGTATGGTTTGACCCGGCCGTGGCAACGCGTGGTAATTTGCACCGCGTCAATTGTACCCGTGGGAGTCTTTCTCTTTTCCCAAATTTCTTCTACTTTTCCTCCCCATTGTCTCATACGCTCGCATATACATACACGTAGGGGTACGTACTACGTCTGTATTATACAGGGGTATGATACACATTGGGGCGTAAAGTGTGGTGCAGGCCATAAAATTTCTCTCCCTCTCTCTTCCTTTTCCTTTTATATGGTTGATTTTATTTGAAAAAACTGTGGAATACGTCAAATCCTACGCTCTCTCCCTCTTCGTACAAGTTTTTTGGTAATGATAAGTACATTGTACTACGATAGGTGCGACTTATGTGCGTCTCAGCCTGGTGCCAGTTGATTTGCCAAGTTTCTTCTCACTTCGCAGTTTGGCGCTTATAGCTATTTTCTCACCACTCAGTAGATGCTCGGTCGGTCCGGTACTGTGACACCGACGAATCTGCATACTTCGCATATAGGTCACGATCGTATCGTGATATACGTCTCGATCGTGATCGTTAACAGATCGCTGTCATATCGTTGGATACACAGGTACAGTGAGGGACAGATAAAGTTGAAATAACATAGTGATTACGTCTCACGACGACATCGATTTTTCACATCCCTTAATTCCAGCATTGAAATTCCATTGATCTCTGACCCGTAATAAATCCTCGAATGATACCATTGATGCCATTCACCTCGACAGGACTTGCTCGATGCATTTCACTTATTAAAGATGGCGCCTGATCTCAGGTGGGACGGGAAAGTTAGCGGCAAGATGCGGCGGGGTGGGGCGGGGTGATAGTGGGTACAAAAGAGAAAAGAGAGATAATGGCCAAGGGTCAGCAGCGCTACTCGATACACGATTCTCTGCACGGTCGATACTCAGGTATTACATAATATATCCTTATCCAATATGTGTAGGTACTACGTCCAAATGACAGCTTGCGTAACTTGAGGTGACAGGTAATATACGATGTAATCGGACATAATTCGTAAGCCCGGTTCAGTTCGATAAGAAAAAAGGAATATCTGATGGCCTCGGGGGGGGGGGGGGGGGGGGGGGGGATTGTGGATTGCCAACGAACAATTGCGTCCTCTACCCTTATATTTGTGAAATCGAAATTGGAAGGAAACACGATCCGCAGCAACGCTAATCCTCCTGTACGAAGGGAAGCCCGTTTATTGAACTGACAGTTTCAAATCGTATATTATTCCATTCGGTGAGAAAGAGAGGGAAACCCCGTAGGCGGGAACGGCGGGACGGGGTGAAAAACCCCTCTGTTGTGTACCTTGGTATTCCAGCAAGGCCACGACCCCATCTCCAAAGGTATATCAACCATTTTTAATCTAAATTCTACCCCCGGCGATGCCGCAAAACTGTCTCTCTCTCTTTCTCCTTCACTTTCTCAATTTTTCTTTCTTTTCATTTCTTCGCCCGTAGCTTTCGACCGAATACATTCCTCGCTTTGATCGTTGCTCGACGGTAGGCATACGTATGGCACCGACTCACCGATACTATCAACATTACTTATTGTTAAGCTCTCCGATCAAGCTCATGTAGATATAGCGCGGCTACTGTCAATTGAATCAAATTTCTCATTTGTTCAATCCCGTCGAGTAGGTGCTTACCTCAAACCTCGCATATTTCTGTTCTCGCATGCCTGTAATGGAAAAGTGGGATGAAACCGTGGGCGTGCACGATTGTCCTCATTCGATTGATAAACAGAGACGGGTGTAAATGCTGTAGTTGAAGCGTAGGTGTGGCGAAGGATGCTCAGCTTGTCAGAAGACAAAGTGTCGAAGGGCCGAACGTATAAAATATTCGTTATGACAACTTGATGCTAGAAACAATTAGCCCAAAAAATGTCCCACAAATACGATATTCGTTGTTGTTTGAACGAAAAATTTACAAAAAAATTGTTGTTCTCTGTTTCAGGTAATGTGTGAATAACTCGAGACAGTTTCTTCTATTAGCCGTGAGTAACACGAATGCCATACATCTATACCTCATATCAGATTCTGCTGTCTCATATTTCAGTCCTTTAGTCGTGCCTAATAAATCGCTGCTGGATCCAAAATGCGACTTACGTTGTTCCTAATTCTAATATGTATACGAGTATATGTATCACATTGACTAACGTTGACACCATCGAGGAAACCAGAAACCGTGAGTAGCCCTCACATGGCTCGAGAATTTACCGGTCGCCAGGGTCTCAGTATTAGTTGGGCAACCGTGTCCAAAGGCCCGTCCGGAGAGCAATGCCATTCGGATATTATAGCCGCATGACAATAGATGACCGGCAATGGCTTTATGTACCATTGCAGAAGCCGAAGCCATCATCCAAAGCTCCGCTTTGATGAGGCTCCAAATTCCAAAGGTGAATATTGACGTCGCGAGAGGCGGCCGTCAGTTATACATGCCTGTGCAGAAACCGTGACAGTAGAATTTCACGCGGCGACATCGCAGTATAACCTACCTAGGAATATGCAATACAATTGATATATTCGCGATTTGTGGAAGATAGAGAAACAGACAACGATGATCAAATCCGCCCGCGATGGATTTTGAGCTGAATTTGGATACATTATCTTTGTCATTTTCATTATCATCATTCAACGACGAAGCTACGTGGTTGGCCAGTTTTCAAACAACTGCATCCACACAACAGTAACTCGTACAACGTGTTTTCACACACGATGAAATATATTCCGACGTACAGAACATTGTTCGATTGATAAAATCGGATCGAATATCGAATAAGGAGACACTCGGTTGCCGTATCGTGCTTATGTATACGTCAGAGTGTATTTTCACCAACCACGTTTCGACGGAGAGCAATTTGAATAACGCGGTAAAGCCGTTAAACTTTTTGTTTTGTGGTTTGGGAATTTCCCGTACCCACCCCCGTCTTCTTTCACCGCGACGCGACGGGCTCTAGGGTTCGTAAACTTGTTTCGGAAAACAAAATAAGATCTACGCCCGTGCTTCTGCCTGCGGTAGAGTCCTTCCCCCTTTCCCTCGTCTGATTGGTGTTAGGGTCCATCGATCAGAAAGCAAAAGCCGAAAAGCAGAAGTACGTACGTACCTTTTGATATCAATGTTCCTGCACGGATGATACCGAAATACAAGAAAAATTAAAATTGAAAAAAAACAAAAAAACACCGTAATTTTTATGCACTGAAAGGCTGTTCTAAAACAATTTTCCTCGGAGACCTAATCTACCGACAACAGAGTGAGAAATCTAATTAATTATAAACCGGAGCTGATTACATACCAGGCTGATGAACAATTTCACAGCATTCAACGCTCATTCGACAAATACCCGAGAAATTTCACCTCGGCGAATGCACGAGTGCTCGTTGAGTAGATATTATCATCGCTGGTAATACTGCGGGTGTAAAACTTGCGGGTCGCCTTGAGGGGTTGTGGTAGACAGGGTGGCGCATGGCGCATGGCACATGGCACTTGGCACTTGGCAAGTGCTATTATACGTACGATGCATAGTGACCACCGATAACGTTTACGCGAGCTGCTAGACGTAGATGCGTAGAGTAATTAAACTTGTCAGAGGCTTGCGATCAGGCTGTAATAGCCTGCACACTAGACTCCCTGTTTCGCACCGATAATGTCCGACAGTTTGCTCTACAGTCTATTCTATACTCTATCTATACTCCGTGGCAAGTCCAGGCACAGGTAGCTGTAGTTCCCTACCAAGCCAGGGCCGGGCACGAGACATGAGTAAAGTCTTGCCGAGGAGCAGGAGGAGAAGGGCGAGAAGGGGGCGAAGGGGGCGAAGGGGGAAGAGGTAGTAACTTCGCGAGTAAATGCAGCGAGTGGGTTGACGCCTCGGGGAAACGTGCCGCAAGGTTTACCTCCCCGAAGCCACTCTGCGTTAAGAACTGCACCGCAATATGTGCAGCAGTTACATACATAATACCGAAGTTTCTAGCACAGTCAGAGTTATAATTGTCAGGCAAACTACGCATACCCATGATTGCTTGTATCACGATTTCAGATAGGTATGGTAGCAATCGCAACGAACGCCTTGCCCCGTTCATTCTATGGATTCGATCAGTAAAGATCTTCAGGTTGAATCGTTGATTATTTGCCAGACTTTATTCAATCTCTGAACGCATCAATATTTTCAATTTGTTCAACTTCGGAAGGAAGAAATGAAGTCTTTTTCCCATTCTCTAGTTTCGGAATATTTCGTTTAAAAACTGCTCGTGGTAGGTAGTTTTTTTTATTTCTGGTCTCCCCGTTCGGTCACCCCATCATTTTCATTTCTGCCGAACGATCAAATATAAATTCTTGAACGAAAGCTGAAATTTTTCAGCTCATTGCGCGTAGAAATGATTATGGTATCCTCTACCTATAACTCTGGTATATAAAAATTGGGAATATACATCCGCGGTTTGTAAACTCCCGGACGTAAAATGAATTGGAATCCATCGGTGAATTTTTCCTCCTTTTTTTTCTTTATTTTATTTTTCCGACCATAAAGCTCGGCTCGATTCGGCTCGACTGCCGGGACCACGGCGGGGGGGGGGGGGGGGGGGG
The DNA here is from genome assembly GCA_963170745.1 of Phymatocera aterrima. Taxonomy (NCBI): domain Eukaryota; kingdom Metazoa; phylum Arthropoda; class Insecta; order Hymenoptera; family Tenthredinidae; genus Phymatocera; species Phymatocera aterrima. Next base: position 2,028,119 of record OY720668.1, read on the forward strand.
GGGGGAATAACCAGACCGCATTGACGTCGAATCGGATGATTGCGAAAGCTGACCGGATACCCCAAGGGCATCGACTACCAACCTTGTATCTGTGGAAGTTGAAGATCTCTCTTTATTGTTGCTATTTAGGATTAGCCAGGCCGGATATTGAAGCGTGGGAATCGGGGGATGATTGGAGCTTTGGAGATACCTACCGATAGAATCACTCGAGGTCATACAACGCGGGAATTTATGAAATAAGTTTGTGAAAACAATACAAATATACCTAATAATAATAATATACTAATACGATTTGCAATCGAATAAATAGAGCAAAACTCTTCGTGCAGAATAACCGAAGTTGAACTAATTGACGGAGCAATCGAAGGTCAATTATCGCGTTCGAGCGATCAGAATTCGGATGGGGGGAATATTGACGGATGATAAAAATCCTGCTCTACTTTCTCTATGAGATTTCTTGAGGATTTCCATATCTCATTTGGTTTTCGTTCCTGTTTCTTCGTTCAGTTGCGTTTCATGAATGAACCCGATGAGAATACGCATTTTAATATCTGAAACACGGGCTGATTCAAACGAGGCAATATTATCTACCTAGTAGGCGTATGCGTGCTATGTTTCCCAGCAAAATTAGAGGGAAACTCCAAACAACCCGGTGCCACCCTCCCTATTTCACCCCTTTCACCCCTCGCGGCAGAGCAACACCGCGGCGTCGCGACGACCCTTCATTTCTCTCGTTATGTACGGGGACCGGTAACGCGATCCGAACTCTAATGAAAGGCCTATCTTCCCAGGACTGTTCAACATTTTGCTTTGTCCACCCCGCAAACCAGTTCGCCTCGTTGTCAGTACTTCGGGATACTATCCGGGCGTTGGACCTGCAAGTCGTAAGCCGGAACATACTTTTCCTCCTCAGCTTCCGGTGGCTGTACATTTTTTCGCTTTTCCTTTTTCGTTTTCCTTTTTTCTTCCTCTTTTTTCCGTCCCACCCCTTCTTCTCGCTGTTCCTTCTCACCGGAGGGACTTCTGTTTGATTTACTCATTTATTTATTCACCTACATTCATTTACCCAAGTATTTATCAAAGTTTCTTTTTTCCCTTTCTGTTTTTTACCCCGGTTTTTTTCCGTTAGCTATTTTCATTTCACACTTGGCACTCGCCAACGGTTTGGAGGTGGTGGTAACGTGTTTTTATCAGTCAACCGAGTTCGGATACGAGGACGGATTTCCGTGTCGTTATGCGTTATCCTTGCGTTATACCAGTGCTCGGGTGGTTTGTTGCCAGTTATAAACTCTCCGGTGTTCAGAGAGATAGATAACTACCGTCTGCCTCGATCACTTGCATAGCTCGCGAAAATTTCCATCTCCCTTCTATCCTTTTTCGTTCTATTTTCTTTTCACTGTTTTCCTCCAGCTACGCGATTATCGAATTATGCGATGGGAACGAATTTCAACGTTTCAATATAATGTCCGTGCGAGCGATGAGAATCGCGTGTGAGGTCTTTCAGAACCTACGAATTCCGAATTCATCACATTTCCGTAGATCATTGAATAGGCGAGAATTTCTTTGTTTGTTCACGTTTGGATAGCAGATTAGCTGGTGACGGCGAAATTTTTGGGAGTAATCGAAACGCGACGAATCACGAAATGTAAATGAAACGCCGTACGCTTGAATTCTCCCGCTAATTTTTACCGCGTCGTATAAATAAGGGTTACGATTTATTGGTGTTTACGTTAGATAATATGCAAAATAGGTAACTGAGCAAGCAAGGAATCTGAATATCATCCGACCGGCTCGTTCTTTGCCAATGTTGGGCGTCTACCGCCAGCCAGGAAGGTAGAAGCACACTTGGTACTGTATATTGTACTTCGAGCCACGCGTCGCATCGCATTGCCTGCCAGAGGTTCGCGGCGAGATTCGGTTCCTTTCTAGTCGTGTAATTAATTCGTTTGATTTATATCACCAAAGGACCTGAATGCTAATTTCTATTTACTTATTAGCAGTGCATACGAAGTAGCTTGGTTATATTGTTTTCCTCTGCGCACGGTTACGGAGAACACCCTTCGGTTCTACTCACTACGCGCCATTCCTCCCTTCATTTGCAATACCACCCGGAAAACCACCCTCGCGGAGAAGATCGATAATTAAAACTTTGAAGACACTGACAATGAGATGCTCTTTTTGCAACCTCGGAAGATCCCAATCAGATTTCATTCCACGGAATATAATAAAGGGAAACGAAAGAGGAAGCGCCCTTCAAGACGCGGGACGGTTGCCTTATTTCCTCACTGCTATGACATTCTCGCAAACGATAGTACACGCCTCGAGCCTCAGACTTATTGCGAAAGAAATGATCACGATCGTCCAAGATCGGAGTTCAGCTTCGGTGCAAACTAATACTCATATCATGCAGACGTCGATACACATATGAAGTGCCAGAGCTCGAGCTGGTACCATTACACGGGTTTATGGGGGTGTACTAACATCGAGGCGAGAAATCCAAAGGTTTTGCCGACCACGGGGATTTCCTACTACCTTCGTCCGCCCTGCATCGCTGTGTGGCAATATTAGGACGTGTACGTGTCTTGGGACGAATAAGGGCGGGAATTTCATCCGACTCTAGTATCCCGTGGTTGGTAGTTAATAATTGCAATGTATCAACGCCATTTAAAACTACGAAAGGGTGCGCAGTATATCATTGAAAGTATTTCACGTGCATGCGTGTCTACAAATTTATCTACCTATACACGGACACTTTACTTTCGTAATTATAAATTTCTGTCGGGTATAATACAAGGGCGTGTATAGGTATATGGGCCGGCAATAAGCGGAAGAAAAATTGGAAAGGGGGGGGGGGGGAGTAGGTGTGAAGTCGATTAATTCCGGTTATACAACTGACTCCGCCACTGGGGATGGGAAATGGGGAACGGGGAAGGAGGAAAGGGGCCAGCGGCTAATATCGCAAGGCAGATATCATCCCGGTTTGCGCAAACTAAACCCCACTGAGCGTATAGTAATCTCCGCCCACGTAAACTCACATATTACTAGCTTTATCTTCGCATTAACAGGCAGGCACTAAAAGTAAACAGCGCGACGGTACCAAAGTGCTGAGCCCAAAGAACGCCCCGCGGAAGATCTCGCGTGTGTGTATACTACATACGCACCTACGATACAGTGCATTTTATATTTAGTTATGACGGAAGAGTACAAATATGCATCGGAATCACGCGGCAATAGTCGATCGTTAACCTATATTCAAACATTTTTCATTCGGTTGCTTCGAGTATAATAATAAGATCTTTCGAAGAGTATCGGGATGCTATCTCCGATCGTTCGGTCACGAAGAAGATAGCATAACTTGTAATTGATCTGCTATCTTTCTGCCCCAATTTTCCCTATCGATGACTCTTCTTTCGTGATTATTAGAACTGAAATCGAATAAGAGGTGATGGCCACTTTTTTAATTCCAGTTTTTGGTGGTTCTATTTCACGGGTTGGATCAACTTTCGAGTGTTCTTCAGTTTCATTACTCCCTGAACGAGGGCATTCTTGTTTTCGCAATTTTTACGAATAAATAATAATTAATTCTCAAAGTTCTATCGTTACACTCCGAGAAGTTATGATAACAACACAACAAATCGTGAGGATTCTAGAGAGGAAAGAGGATTACAAGCCTGCTAAGTATATCAGTAGCTGAAATGGTGTTCAGAATTAATCAGGTGAAATTTTCCGAAACAAAGTATAGGCGTACACGAAGTTTCTGGAGAGAACGTAGAAAACTTACGGTCTAAACAGAAAACCGAAAATAATATCCTTATCTAGTTTAAAATATACGAACAAGGAGAAGTCATTCGGTAATAAAAGTTTGAACTCTCAGAGCGTCCGTGCCGGTACAGTGCCCGCGTTCGCGCTCGCGCTCGCGCTCACCGCGCCGCGCCGTACGTAGAAACTTTCTAGTCTCGGTGAAAAGTAAAGTTTGTCGAAACGAGAACTCAACACATGGAGGGAGGGAAAACCGGTTATCAAAGATATACCGGAAACTGAAAATATCGAATTTGACCACCATCTTCGATGCTTTTTTGAACTCGCTGATCACACATCGCTATACCACGCGGATAAAAATAATTTACTCACACCTCCGCTTCTTCATGCGGGGAGCTTTGACCGAACTGCAAATGGCAAATGACGTGCCGGGTCTGTGGCGAGGTTAATTAAAGTGTGTCAACGAGTACTTCGCCATCAGCATCCCCGGTGACCCTTTATCTAATACTCTTGTGTGTGTGCTGCTGGATGCTGCAAACAACCTCCGGCACCCGGCGTCATTTACACTTCTGTTTTTATCTCTCCCCGCGTCTCTGAACTATCAAACTTGAGTATGGAGCATTTAAACACAACTGTCAAGATTAACCCTGTGCTTTTTCATCTCCCTAAACGAGAAAGAAAAAGTCATTCGTGAAATTCAGCCGTACAACATAGCCGAGCGGTAACTTCACCCGGTCCATGATAATTGAGCTCTTCGCTCTCGTACATATCATATGGAAGAACACTCATGATTGGATCGTTGGAATAAAAAAATCAAGCCAAAGTACCGAGACTCGATCTATGGAATCCTCCGAAACGAGCTTAGCCCCCGTTTTCCTAGGTTTGCCGTATAACCGCGTACACGGTACGTAATAGACGCACATATAGGTAGACAGCGGCGTTGTCGAGGGTGGGAAAAAGAGGGGCCGAAGGGTGGGAGGTGCTATGGAAGTTCGGTATATTGGTTCAAGCTTCGCGTACTCAGCCCTCATGAATATGCCGTAGCAGGCACGATCCGGAGGCAAACCTTTGGCCGAGGGGCTTGATGTGTTCTCACGCCGTTGTACAAGAGAGGCAAAGCGAAGAGAGTGACCCCTAAAATGACCTCTGGCTGATATAAACCCTGAAATTTTGTCTTTGCTACATACCGGCGATGGGACGAGGCATGCCTGTAGAATCTTCGAGCTTTCCTGTATACTAGGTGGGCAGTGACTGTCACATATTCTACCCGGTTTATTAGCTTACTATTTTCTCTCTTCTATTTTTCGTGCCGAATATCGAGTGTACCCGTACCTAGACTCAATGAAAATTTCTCCAATTCTATATCACATTTGTATGCATATGTATTCTATCCCCGTAGTATTTTCATACTCGGAGGAAACAGAATGGTCTCCAGCTCCAGTTACACGCCGACGTTTACTCGGCGAGAATCGAGATGGAATCTGATCTGTAGAAACGTGCGTCTACTTACTAGCTAATTACCAGTAATATCGAGTCCTCGAGACACTTCAAATGAGAATAATAAGGCCCGCAGATTAACGCGTCTACGGTTACGGTTTCATGAAAACGCTTTTGAATTAGGCATGACTCCGGTTTACCTCTGGGATTTCTAGATGGAATTGGGTATTTCGCGACACACCTACCGGTACAAATTATACCAATCTGCTTCATGCCGCTTCAAATGAAACGGATACTGTTATAATAATCTTGAAATATCGTAGAGTTTTAAGTATACGTATGAGCAATGATTCCACACTGATTCCCCCGATGGAAGAATTCTCTCGAAATACACGGAAGGAAGCGCCTGGCCAGCCTGAACTCTCGGCAAGGAATCGCATTACAATTTCGGGCCCGCGCGTCCAGCCGTAGGCCATCATCGATAGAAGGCAAAACCGTGTCGGTTTTATTTCTTTTTTTTTTTTTTCTTTCGCCCTTTCTTCGTTTTTCCCTCGTCTTCCTCATACTATGCTATACTGTACAGAAAACGAACAGAACAGACCGTCCGGAACTCAATGAAAACTTGGCGAATTTTATTTGCCGAGGGTATGAGACAGGCCGCTCTTCCTTTCCTTTCCTATCCTCCTCTTTCTTCTCGTTTCCTCTCCTATGCCCTCTTTCCAATCGAATTTAACGTAGCAAACTCACGCACCGCGAGTCCTTCCAACTTCTGGCCGGAGGGAGTGTGCCGTTGTACTGCTACGTTCATTCAACAGAACCAATTTCCTCCATACATGTCCCCCGTATAAGTGATGCGTGTATATACTACCACGATCTCCGGCACACTGATCTAAACATTTCGCTAGATTCGTTAGAAGATCAGACTCCGTTGTAACAGCGTTGGATAGAAAGAATGAAAACAGAAATCAAAGAATCTCAAAGAATTTCGAAATGTTACAATTATTCGTGCCATGAATTGCTCCGTCGAAATCTGTATCACCCGGCATATATTCGGTACGAGTATACCGCTGCATCCGAAGAGAATGAAGGAACCACGACAACTTGGCGTACGTCCGACGACCATCAAAAATAGAGAGCAATAAAGAGGTAGTGAGTGGAGCGGTGAGTTCAGAGTCAAGGAGTACACGTGGTAATTTGAGACAGTCAAAGATCGTAATTTGTCTCACAAGTCGTACTAGGTAGGTATCCTCAGTTAACAGTGTTCGGAGCCAATATGTCCCAACGTAAATTCAATGCTTCAAAGTTGCCGCCGCCATCTCTTGACGTCTAATTACTTCTACGACCGTGACAACCATCGGCACGCCGCTACTATGCGTGCGTTACTACTTACTCGAAATAATTCGACACGCCGGGGCAATAACGGTACTACCAATTAATAATGATAATCAGGACTGGAAACTGATTCTAGAACATCTCCTCGAACCTCTGTTTCTTTCCCGTTTCCATAAAGTACGAAAGGAAAGAAGGAACACTTTCCTCAAAACTAGCTGTCCTCATCAAAATCTACCTTCAGGCTTTTCGTAGTGATTATCCAAGTTACATGCGCGTGCAATACACGCAGTGCCTCGTCTTGGCTTGTCTCGTCTCGTTCCCTCTATCTCCCTGGTTTTAGCTTCCAGCTCCCAGTTCCTGGCTACATCCTTATCCCAGATACCGTATCTCTCCCCGTTCCTGTTATAATCCTCGATTAATGTAGTTTCGAGCAAAGCTTGCTGTATGTACACGGTTACTATATGGTTCCGTACGGAACGCGGTGTACAGGTGAGGTCGCCGACTCCGGAAACACACATCATAGAAACACATGGGATCAGTTGTGTGATTTGTATATCGGATTCCTGCGGTTCAGTAGCCCCCTATTTTGGCCGTACCTACTGAATGCTTGAAATACGGTTGAATTTCAGCTAAAATCGTGTCGAGCAGATTATAATACGTAAGGCATGATGCTGCGTAGCTCTCCGCAACCGCAACGCTCACGCCGTTATTATACCCATTATGGTTTAGAATGAGTAAATCCAATTTGTCATCGTTATAAGGCGATAAATCGTCTCCCGGATTAGCCGCTTGCCACTCGCATCAACACGTGGTAGTCGGATGATGAATCTAGATTGCGAAACTCTAATTCGGGACTCGCGATGATCTTAGGGAATGCCGCGTTCCCTCCCAGGTGCCTACTACGTCGAAAGTGAGAATATGGTTCCGATCAGTTCCCACCGTATCTTTTCTCTCGTTTTTCCCTCGGAACTTCAAGTAAATACATACCTAGTTCATTATTACCAGATAAATTTACGATACATGATATCGAACAATAAATTTTCCATGCATATACAACGTTTGAAATCGCTATAGATATCCTCTCGGGTAGATACCTACATACGTACTTCATAAATGAGCGAGTAGTAGGTATAGATACGTCATACAAGTGGGAAATACTGGAGAAGAAAAATAAAGTATCAACTTTGTTAATGAGCAATTTGTACCAAACTACTAGACCCAAATCTTTAGGCGGCGCCATCGCCGTGCGTCGTCCACGGAGTAAAGAAAAATTTATACCGACGTAATTACCAAAACTTTTCATGCGTTTGGGATTATATGCCCTGGGGTGTATTACACCTACAATTCACGGATATTATGTTACTTTATGTCCCACTAGCTCATATATGTAACGTTCGGAACAAATCGATGCGATACGCGGGTACGACGCGCCGTGGCGTGGCGTGGCGTGGTATGACCATCATCAGTTTAAAGAGGAGGAACGCACTACCGACGTTTTCTCTCTCTCTCTATCTCCCGCTTCTCCATATAATTGAGCTCCGGCCTATCCCGTTCTCTCCCATGTATTTTTTCTCCTCTCCTCTTTGGCTCCCTCCTGTCCTTCTCATTCCGCTTCTCTCCTGATCCCCCGTTAAAGACACGATCTCCCATGGCTCGCAGGTTTTTCGTCCACGTTCTGAATTCGAATTCGAATTCGGATTTTCCAAGCCCGCAGCCTCGACGCGTCGTGTCTTTTTGTGCGCTCACGTGCCACCCGCAATGCGATCTAGGGTTGACCGGATTGAATCGGTCAGGATAAGGGTTGCGGTTTGTAGAACCAAAGTTTGACCTCCAAGTAGACTTCCCGGTTTCTCCTTTCTCTCTCTTTCTCTGTTGCTCCGTTGCTCCGTTTCTCTCTATCTCACGCTCTCTGATTCCTTCTAAATAACAAACCCGCGTTCCAGAGACGCGGGTCAGTCAGTCCGCAAAGGGTGGCACGGGAGGAGGTCGCCAGAGAAATTGAACGGGGGCAAATAACCCGCTGATTAACCGAATGCCGGTATTGGTGCGACAAACCCGGCTTGTCTCTCCTTCTCTATCCACCAGCCAGGTTTCCCTCGGGGTAAAAACTTCCGGGTAGCTGTTTCATCCAAATGGTTTGAAAAGGTCAAACCAGATATTAATGTACAGGGTGATCCGGTTCAACCAACGGACAGTTGTAGAATATATTTCACGTGAAAATCTAGGACCGGAGTCTTTTCGGCCGAAATTCGCAGCACAGACAGTTTTCAAGATTTAGGAGATTCATAATCACCAATCATCGAGCTCAGACGTGGCGCGAGTGCTACTTGACTTGGACATGTTTGAGCCCGAGAATTGGTCATTTTATATCGCATGTGCCTCGGGTTAGTTTTTGCAAAGAATCTTCAGTCCTACATATTCACGCAGAATCTGTTCATCTATTTCTCAACTTTGAAGTGGTTCAACCGAATCACCATAGTCTGCGGACGAAAATACCATAAGAACTTGATCTTCCTTGTTCTGATCATATTGTGAGATTGTTTATTTTTCTTCCGAACTAGCTCTTCCGCTTCTACGAAAAATAATTGTGTTCCTGATGTTCAGATTATCAAAATTTCATTCGAAAATTGCCGTTCGGTTGTTCGGATACGAGAGGCGAGATCCTCCCGGAGACACTGGTACTGCATGGTGCAAAAAAGAATCGGTCCGAAGATCCGCCGGGTCTTAGTGTAATCGGAAAAGCTGGCAGACGGTGCTCCCCAGACTTGCACGTCTATTTCAGTTTCACAACGAATGGGCAAATTGCTTTTTGAAAGCTCGCTATTCCTGGTCACTCTGCTATTTTCCTACGTTCCGATGTAGGTAGGCAAGCTTCTCCATTCTGCAGTAATTCGGATTCATAAATCGATCGTTCGTCAGACAGGAATTTCGATACGGTAATCGCGATAAGACGCGATTTTTGGATTTTTGATTCACAACCGGATCAGAAGCCGGTGTCCCGCGATTCGATGACTCGAACGAAAGAATTGTGACTCAAGTTCGTTTTACTTGCACGCATTAGCGCGTGTCTAGCTACTCCACTTAATTATCGATCTGTTCCACTCGACTAATTATTTCTCCGTGACCGATCCCCCGGTCTCTTCCCTCTCTGCAAGGGATAGGTTTTAACCCACAGCGAATCGCTGCGGGGAGAATCGGGATCATCCTAACTTAACCTAACCACATTTAGGCCAGATGGCCATCGGTTCCGATTACACGGGAGGATTGTCTACGCAGCTACGTTGGATGTATTATTTTAAACGCATCAAGGTATTACAATGCCGGCGCTCATCCTTCGTGGATCTCGCACGTAATGCACTACTGCAAAAGTTAAGCAGACCCATCTGCCGCCGCTGATCGACCAACCAAAGATGAGCTACTTGCAGTTCACCTCTGTCCCATGTAACCTGCTGCTCTGCGCGTGATATGATCCGCTCGAGATATCGCAGCCGCGTTGACGCGATCGAGTCTGGTCAACCGAAACACGGCACGTACGTAGGCACACCGAGTTAAGTGACAATTTAGATCAGCTGATACGAAGGGGGAAACCTCGGGATGGCTGGTTTTCGCTGATAAGGATCCTCGGTGTTACATTATGCCATAGCTTGGAAAACGTGGTCGTGATAATACGATTACGAGCTATCATCATAGAATTAGTAATTTTTCGATTGAGAGACACTCGTGAGGGGTGAAAAGAGAAACGGAGGGAAGAAACGTGCGGATGGTCGTCGTGTATATTCTGTAAATGCGAATTCGATCGTTTGTTCTGTGCATGTAAATACATGTGCCAAACTGAAACTGAAAGTGGCTTCCGATTATACCTGGGATATGGATAAAACAGAAATGGTCCTACGCCGGAATGAAATTGGATTAACGAAAGAACAAATACATTTTTTCACGTTCGTAGACTATACCTATGGATACTCGAGGTACATCCGAGCGGGACTGACTGCCTGTTACGCACGAAGTGTTCCAATCAAACGCACATATTGGTTCCGAGATGAAACTTTGTACCGCGACGATATTGCGTTCGGCATTAAACAAATAATTTTTTTTTGAGTTTCCCTCTTTTTTGTTTGTTTGTTTGTTTGTTTGTTTGTCAATCCTCCCCAGTTTTTCGCAACTAGCTAGACTCACTGCTCCGAACTATGACCGAAAATTCGCTAACGATTCTACGAATCCAGCGTAACAGATAACGGAAATCGCAGTGTTGCATATTAACACGTTTTACAGAGAGCCCGTAATCCATGTGTCCCTAGCTTGATGTAATTCCACTAGGAGGAGCTTTTTCTGATCCTGAAGCGGTTTTCGTCTCACAAGTTAGGTTCATTCAAATTACACGTTAACGCTTTGAAGTTTAATTACCGGGCACTTTGTCTTTCGTAATTTCTGATATTATTTGCTTCCGGAACCTGAAAGATGCGTGATACTGTACCCGGGCGTATGTTAATTGTACATACGTACGAGAGTTAGATGCATGGCTACGTAATTTCTAATAGCGAGCTGAAGGATGTGGACGGGTTTGGTGGTAGCGAAGGGGTTAAAGAGGCCAGGAGTCTGGGGGACGTATAGAGGGTAGTATTTTGGACGAGGAACTAATTTTCCGCTCATTTCGTTAATTGTAACTTTAGGCACTTTGTGTAATAACAAGAAAACATGCGATAACGGGCTCATCTCCTGAAAACCTAATTACATTTAAAGGGAGCAACTTACTTACTGGAAAATTGTGCTCCTCCGCTTCTCTCTGTAGGTATGTAGATAAATAGCGAAAACAGCCGAGGCCGCGTACATCAAAATCGATGATATACTAATTATACGTTATCATCGTCATCATCATTATTATATCACACCTAGTTTCAGTTCTGCAACGCTTCAATCGATATTTGTCCACATCGCACGTACGTTTCTGCTATCTCATACGTCATAAAAATGTCCAAATCTAACGTAAAGCGAAAAGCACGATAATTACTACCCCGCAGTGTAGCCGAAATTTGGTACGATTTATGTATCACGTATACTGTGCTACAGGATGAAATACAGAGACGCGATATTGTTAATCAGGACTCGATTGACGGATCAAATGATAGCTGAATGCGTGAAATTAGCGGGATCGTACTCCAACACAGCGATAATTGGACGTGGTTCCGCCGTGCGTGGCTGGCTACTCTATATGCTGTGTGTATGTTTGGTGCCGAACGCGTGTCAAATGCGTGTGGTAAACCTGCTTCGAACCATCATCTACGTACGTTTCACCATCACAAAGGGTTAAACGCGCGTGCCAACGTCCACGCTCGTGGTTTCATACGCATGGAACACGAATGTACGTGAATTCACTCATTAGCCATTACTGTAGCTAAAGCCAGAACCAACGGCATAGGTACCTACACTTGCATATTGTAGTTTCAAGCTTAGAATTTAGCCGGTCCAATGCAATTGTGATTTCGAATAGCGACGTAAATCTTCGTTCTAGGCTAATTGGCGATTCATTTTTATCTTCCGATACATTTTATCGTCAATGAGATATCGAAAGTAATTTTTGAAGACGAACGGGATGAAATATTTTTGCGATTACGGATGTAACACGCCGTGCATAATAATTCGAACGTGTGAAATGTAATTTTCTGTGCACATGAGCCTTGCTATCTGAGAATATGACCTGAACCGTTGCGCAAGCTTATCATATACCTAGCTGCTGATATTCGAAGACAGGTTTTGGTGCCATCGTGCCATGCACGTGCCGGCTCCTAGTACCCGATAAAACGGTCCATTTGTAGGAAAAGGATATATCCTCACGCTAGAGGAAATCGATCATGCCCGCTCACGCGAGCCTAACTTTCTCACGCTATCAAAAGTTTCGTTAGCTGTAAAACATATTGCAAAAAGAAGGGAAATAAAGAAAAATCAATAGTATCTCGCAGATGAATTCTCTTTCCGCCTAAGCAGGCACATAATTATATAATACTATGAGCAATTCCCTCCATGTCTTATGTATATTCTCAGGATATTGCGGTTCTTCGTTTCATCAGCGTTCTTCTCCTCTTTCTCCAAAGATCGGGCCGTGCCTTTGGTAGCTTGGAGTAATGAAATTGAAGTTGCCTTGCATTTGTGAGACTTGACAGCAATATTCTGCAATTATAAGTCACAGGCCATACAGTGACGTTGAATAAATTGCAAATAAGAACCACCGCTATATCGTAGCAAGGGAAAGGATGAATAGCCACCGCCGGCGCGCGGCAGAACCCTCAAGATCTTGGGGAGCAGGTACGCGGTACGGATATACCGTCAGAGAAACAGAGAAAAATAGGAAAACCAGAAAAGGAAATAGAAAGAGCTTGCGAAGACGAGGTCGAGGGATAGAGAGACCCTTCAACTTCCAGTTTAACTTCACGATATGAAAATCTAGCCGCAGTTTTCTTTGAACATTTGTATACTCAGCGTTTAGGTACTTCTACTCCGACCTACGTAGACGTACGTACCTACATGTACCCATGACTTGCGCACACGAAATTCCTGTGCAAGTTTACCGCGAAGGTCACCTGGCCAGCTAATTTCTAACTGACTGCAAACGGGTCGCTGCTGGTTGCTATCGTTAATTGAGCATGATCAAGGGACGTAATGTTTTCAAATTACCTTGAAATAACTCTAATTCAATCCTTTGATGTTGGCAAAGCTCGGGGAAAACAGTTCAGGTTTCTCTAACGCGATTCGCCCTCCTTTCTCATTTCACAGTTCTGCAAAGTGCCGGTTTCAGTTTGTCAAGAGAAACAGGCGAAAGAGGCAAAAAACTAAACACAACTGGGAGGAAAAACAGAAAATCCGTCTTTCTCTTTCTGCATTGGAACTACTCAATTATGAAGAATTACAGTAGATGTATGAATTCGAAATACGCGATATAGGAGGAGAGTACAAGTAGGTATATATTCCGAAATTCTGAAATAACCGATACGCAAAATCTACGAAGACTCCTGTTTTAGGTATAGGTCCACCGAGGTACGTATAGCGTCACTGATTTCAGAAGCATAACTGTATGCCGGGAATATTTCCGGGCTCTATACCTGACTCCGATGTATGTAGGCTAGCTGTTAATTCATTCCACAGCTCCGGGTCCTCGTGCCGCGTTGGCCAATAAAACAATTTCATTAGCCGCGTGCTTAATTGATGAATATTCTTAACCCCTTTCACGGGCCGCGTATGTAGCTACAGATACGTAGCCACGCGTAGGCGAGGACACGTAGCTTGAAATTCTGTCCGAAAGCGAGAGAGGAAGGCGAGTGAGTGTGGTGGCGACTGATTAACACTTCAGTAAAAGCGAAGTTGCATACGCGTTTGTGTGCGCGTTTGTATGTGTGCAACGTGAACTCAGTCGACTATAATATAACCCGCGCAATGTGCAGAGTATTTTTCGTGCAACAGGCTGAGGGGCAAAGAGAACCGTTCCTCCTCCATGGTCGAATGACGTAAGATTAATCCACTTTAACTATTCTGTCATGGGAATTATTCAGCGTGAAAAGAACGCCTGCTATGCTTCAGTCACGTCCGTCGCGATGCATCGCGACGCGACGCGACGCTGCGGTACCGCAAATGAATTTTTTCTCCCTACCTCCTTCCCTTCCTATTTTGTCGTTTCGTTCGTTTTTTACTCTGCTGCAGGTTTTCCGCTTTTTCTCCGCTTCGCGGAGGAAGAAAAATTCACTCCGGCTAATTGTATATTATTATGCATGTATGTATACGTGACATATAGATAGAATACCGTTGATTATTAATTAATCATGTAATTACTTGATATGAACTCGTAGAGAAAGAACATTCTCGCTGGTCAGCCTCGTGTGAAACAAAAGTACATGTAATTTTCATATCTTTTGCGAAGATAAGGAGAAATCGTGTAACGTTCGAACGATTGTCGAAACTTCGAGATGGTACGGAGTTATGGTCGCTCTACATAGATCGCAATTATTTGTATTCAAAAGGCAACCTCCCTTTTCGTCCACGTAAACGCGTGTCCGGGGTTATTTCATGCACGAAATATATGTTAGCGTTCCCCCAAACGCGGAATAAATCGGCCTTAAGCGCGGTATCACCAGCGCGGCGTGGCGTGCCAACGCTATCGCGTAGTGTCTCTCCTCCGTCAGTTCCCCGTCCTCTTATTCTCCCCACTTGAAATTCTGTCCTCGATGGATCCTCAAATCTTAATTTTAGTCTTTTCATCTTTTCATTTTTCCTCGTTCCTCGAGCTTATTGCGCTCTCATTTTTGCATAATCCGCGTATCACATACCTACTTTTGTAAGAAATTATTTTCAGCGATCAATGAATTTCACCCTCGGCGGAAAGTGTATACGTAATTAATTCAGAGGAAGACTACAGAAGTAAAGATTTTTCGACTTGACAGACGAAAGTTGCCGAAAAAATCTGGTCTTTTGATATTGACAAAAAGCGTGTTCAACGACAAATGATTATTGAACAGATTCGAACCGGCGCGGCGCAGATCGGTTCGGCTCGAGTTGCCATTAAGATCGGGTAACATTTTTACCCTCTCAAATTTCTACTCTCATTTAGTTATAGTCAAGTGACTAACGCTCACGGGGGTAACCCGATCCGACAGCCCATAATCTCTTCCGTACCGTGTACACCTACCACCACGTGTTACCAGGTGCAACCGCGCTTACGTCATCCCCTGCGATGCTATCCATACGCTGGATCGCAGCCACCCCCACCATCTCCCACCATCTCCCGTTTAAAAACGTCATGCATGATAAATGCAGTGTACATAGAGATACTATGTCGACCAGCGCGATAGTTAAAAATACATTCGCTGCGCTGATCCAAAATTCACTATTAACCCAACGCGAATTCTCAATCGCCGGAAACAGCAGAGTAAGCTATAATGTAATCCAGTGATAGTAACGTATGTAAATATAAATTACATATACCTAGGACTAGTGACGAGTATTCGTGCAGTGGGGGATGCATGTTCTACGCGGAGAGTACTTCGGAGCGTGACGATATAGCGGTGTGAGTGAACAACAGACTAGACGGGCTCGGGGTAAAACTGTACGGACTGCATACACCCGAACGAGGGCAGGCTAGGCGTATCGAAATCGGTAATGGAAGTTGGCATTGTTTTAGATTGCAGGGTGTACGCGGGGCGGACTGCGCTACTATGGCTCTATATGTAACATACAATACATAAATAGGGGCCATACGATCAGTTTGCCCAGGACCCGCACTCACTTGCTCAAATAATACGACTATCGTGTATAATGTATTTATTTATTAGCGCTGACGATGATCCACGATGACGGAACCTCCTAATGGACGGACACGACGCATTCGTCTGGATTCAAGTACTATCGACAGATGGTCCCCGTCTCACCTCGCATTACCTGCAGTCTATGAAATTGTACTGCATTAATTTTCGGGTTTTAGAAGCGATCGAACGTCCACTTCGTGAGAGGGAAAAGAAGTGGGCGTTTTATTTGGTTTTTACAGTTTTAAACTGCAGATGCGAGTGCCCTCGGTATGGATGTGATGTGATTAAGCCGACAGTCAGAAGAGAGGATGCATGCAAGAGCGGTCATTTTTGTGGTATGGCTTTTGTGGTATAATTAATGATTCGCTAGAAAGACAAGCCTGGCTTGGCGTTTAATCACGATAAGATAAAATAGCTGATCCCGACTTATGCCGAGTCGGATGGGTTGGCTGGTTTCTGCATGAGCGATGATGGTCGTATTTCCTGAGCATTTGTCATATCTCTTCCATCTTTCATATAAATATGAACCTGGATGTAGTATATATGGATGTATCTATGTATGTACTTACTGAGGTACACTATCAACGATTCTCCGTCATTCTCTCATGTTTCTTGCGTCCTATTCGCTTTCCTCTTACCGCTTCGCCCACGGAGAGTAGAAGAACGTATCGTTTGAAATCCGCGGCCTACACAACCAAGAAATACACTTTGTGCTCACCATCGCCTCGTCGTCGTCGTCGTCGTCTTTCCGACGTTTTGATGAGCCAGGATTTGGCTGGGGTCCAGAGTCCCTGACTACCGGTGCAAACGCCACTCGACTTTCATCTCTCTATCCCCTGCCCCCCGCGACTGCGTGCAAGTTCGGCCCATCACACCAGCCTACGGCGGATTTCCGTTCCCTCTCGACCCTCGACCCTCAGTCCTCGGTCCT
This sequence comes from Phymatocera aterrima, assembly GCA_963170745.1. NCBI lineage: Eukaryota > Metazoa > Arthropoda > Insecta > Hymenoptera > Tenthredinidae > Phymatocera > Phymatocera aterrima. The sequence goes on from OY720668.1 coordinate 2,044,865, forward strand.
CCCCCCCCGTCCCCGTCCCCCCGTTCCCTTTTAATTTTCTTCTACCGCGAGGTACTTTTCTTCCGTCCTCCTTCTTCATCCTCGTGAACCATCCTCATGGGACTATTTTCGCCCTTATACGTCCGCAGCTGATCCCTGCGCTACTACGTATCACGTATATAATTAACCGAAAGAAAAAGTCTTCCAATTCTCATAAGCTTTAATTACATTTATCGAGCTTATTTGATGATGGAAGACGGACGGTAAAAAGCTCTCGCGCGACGGGCCGCTGATTAGAAACTCGCGAAACTCGACGAAATATCACCACGTGGTGATAATTGGTCTCTTGCAAAATTACCTCGCGGTATCGTTTTTCACACGCCCTGCGAACAACACCCGCGCATACTATATGTATCGCGACTCAATCAGTTTCTCAACGGGGTTTTCGGGCGGAAGAAGGGGGGAGTTTTGTGTCGGAGACCCCCGCGTGCAAGTGGGCTTTCTCAATATGCCAAAACCATTTTTCACCGCGCATTAGCATCGGGACGCGTGTCGGGTTCATTTGTCAACCCCTATACACCGGTAGGTGGGAGGTTTATACGTTATAACGTTATTACGTATCCATACGGAGACCCAGTCGCCCGCTCCCGCTCCCGCGTCTTGGCGATAAATACGTAAGTATTATAACTCTATCCAACGCGAAGCCGATACCGTATGACGAACAAAGTGTCGACTATGGAATATGGACTAGTGTATACGGTACAGTAGGTCCAGCACGCGCACAGCACGGCGCGGCGCGGCGTTGGCGGTACGAATGAGGAGTAAGAATTGATCGCCGGAACCATGCTGTTTTATATAAACAAGGGGTACCTACAGCCCACGAGCCACGTGCAGGACCTCGCCTTCGCTTTCTGCCTTTTCTCCGACTCTCGTTCACAATCGGCTTCGCTCCTGATGTCTGGACTCGGTAATGGTCCGAAGGAAGGTATTGAAACACGCCAAGAACCGGAGGGGGTCCTGGCGCGAGGGATATTAGCTTCTCATACAACTCGCCCACGTTTCGGTTCAGGATTAACGTGAGAATAAAAAACGGCGTCGGGATTGAGCTCGGAATTATTAAATGTCACTGCGCTTCCACACACACATATCTAGTTGCCTACTCTGCACCTATCAGTTTCTGGGATATCTTCTGCGGAATGAGCGAGGAGTGATAATTGAGACGCGTTAGTAGTAGGTATATGATATCGGGGGTGGAGTGAGCAGGGGGAAATCCCTTTTGATTCCCAAGATAAACTGCATCCTCAGCAGTTATTTTCGCGCGTCATCGAACGTTCTTGGGGTGGTAATCCAAATCCTTTGAAAATCTGAAACTAGATCTAAATCGGGGTGATTTTATCGGCATGTTTGTCCGCCTCTCGCGCGCGTCCTTCCGGCCGGAGGAGCTACAGTTTTTCTCTGTCGCTTTAGCTCTTCCTCTCTTTCTCTCTTTTCGCGATGAGAATTACGAAGGGACGATTATCAAGGAATTTATCTAATATATTCGACACAGCCTGATAAAGTATCCGATGAATTATGGGGATGAGATCGGGATGAACGGACGCGGACGAAACCCTCTACGGTCGAATGCATGGGGGAATTTTCGAGGGGCTGTTCCGATGCGCGAGGCACTGGTCACGTGGCGCGGTCTGCCGATGCGGTGAAATTTATTACCCCCAAAGAGTGAAAATCATTTTTGAAGTCTGATGGTCAGGTTCGTCGATCCTGAATTAGATACGTTTTGCCATTATGTTTCACTCCTCTTTTTCCCTTCTCTATTAGAAATTTGCATCGTTTGTGAAATGACTTGATAGAAACCGCCGGAAAATGTTAAAATAGAGTAGAACGATGGAAATGGTTGAAGGTCCCAATAAAATACAATCGGCAATCGTTTTACCTTTAATTCAGACGAACGTATACGGGGTACAGGTGAAATTGCATTGTCTTAGAGCCGAATACGAGCGAGTTTAATTGCAATTAGTTGATTTTGACTCAGTAATTTTCCGTGACGCCGTAAAGTCGCTGAACGTATGTTGTTCAATTGGTATAATACGGATCGTAAATTTTGATTAACTTTAACCGTCTTTGATCCGTACGAGAATTAAAAGCATATGTCGCAGTGAAGCGAATTGTAGAAAATTGCTTGATCCCCATCTCTTTGCTCCTCCCGCATTTTCGCTTTCGCTTTCTCTTTCTATTTCTCTTCATCCCTCTTCGCTCGCGTCCCCCACGTGTCACATTCGTTTTTACAGGCTCATGCATTTATATGGGATAGTAAGGTACATATATGTACAGATATATATATATACGTATGTATTATATGAATGTATCATCCTACCTATGTATCCTACCTCTCTTCTGCACTGTACCTTCTTAGATGCTGTCGTGTGGCGTAATACCTACTAATGGAAGCATACAGTAACCAGATATAACGAAACGTTGCACATTGACAAGGCCCGGGATTTGTCTGACTGATGATGACTAGATATAATAGATAGATATACACAGATAGATAAGAGATCGGAGCTGTACGCTTGAGAGAGCTCGCATTATAGCGACTCCTATTTGTCGCATCAATTAGGATTTGTCAGAAAAATATATCATTGGGGGTCGTTTGATGCGCAAGTTTATATCCTTCGTTTGATCTCCAATGACAATGGTAAATGGTGAATGGTGAATGGTGAATGGTGAATCCTCCCCCCTGTGAAACAGTTTTGAATTTTATGTCTCCATGGCGAAAACATTTGTCAGAGGGGAAGGATTATGGGGATGATATGCTCCGGTTTGGAAAAATTTCCAATTCTGTTTATACAATTTGAAAGCAGAAAGGCGCGGCGGGGGCAAAGTGTCGCGAAACACGCGCGCGACTCTATTCATATTCATCTTTTTCTTCGTCTCTGTATTCTTCGGGATGAAGAAAAAGAGGCAGAGAAAACGAGGGGATTTATTTGTTGCAAAATATGTGTACCTACCTATCTACATACAATCGTATCCGTTATTTGCGAACGTCTTAAAGTATGAATCAAGCTGAAGTGGACTCAAGTCGGGGTAACTTATTGCCAACTTATTGCTACTCGAAAATTTTCCAAACGCTCTACTCATGGTGAAACAAATCGGAACTCCTTTCTTCCCTCTGCCTCCACGCCGCACAAAGTATCGATAGGTATGTTGGTACATGCATACGATAAAAAAGTTTTATCTATGTGATATTGTTCTCGTGATCTGTGCGGCATATAATAATAACAACAATAATAATAATAATAATAATACGTATAAAAGCAAACCTCAGTTCCGAGCGGATTTTTATTCCCTACGAATTTACAAACGCTACCTGTTGTATACACGTATATCCTGCCGCACGAAGTTCATGCCTATAACCTGGCGCAAAAGTTTTCCCGTACATCGCAATTGAACAAATGAAATATTTATAAAATGGAATAAACTCGCTTGTAGGTATAACAGACGTAGGAGAAATTTTCCGCACCGGCGACGACGTACCGATGCATGATTCGATCATAAAAATTGACCATATAGTATATTGCCCAGACGCAGGTATGAATATTTCATTTCTGACTTGGATAATAGAAATATTACATCGAACGGAGAATGAAAATTGAAATTAGCTGAATGGCACGAGGAATTAGACTGCACATAATTGCTCGTATCTAGTTAAGAGCTTGTATACCTATATGCATAGTTTCTCCGGGTGCGGGAAAGTGATAATTTCAGAACGGTGAAACGGTGTCCACTGGCGTTTGCCCATTCGAAAGTTGAAATATGGATGTAAATGTAAAACTGTACAGTGATGAACCAGACCGGAAACCCATTTCATTCATATTCATCCGTCGTTGCCCGTATTGACGCGACGTAGCGTATGTGAAATTCCTTCTTCCATCGCACGGTCACATTTAATGGAGAACAAAATGTACAACGAGAAAACGGTGCGTTTCAAACTAGAGCGGAATTCATTCCGATGCTTATCGCAAAGTCGAAAACCACCGTCTAGTAGCTCCGCTGGCTAGAGCCTAGAATGATATTTTACGAGAGAGTGCATCTCCAGCAGAAATTAGCACCGCGACATACGATTACTGTCCGATGAAACACGTCGTTCGCTCGGATGGATTTCAGGTGACTGAAAAAAAAAAAAAAAATGGCGAAGAAAAAGAACAGAGAAACTTGACCATTAAATAGTTAGACAATTCGTTATCATTAATGGCGTTATACATTTCCTCTGACAATTTCTCCGTTCTCCGCGTCTTCCAAAGTTTATCGTGACTAATTGGCAGGTAATAAGAAGTTTACCGAGGTAGAGAGAATCAGGAGAACTCCTTGAGGCTCGCACAGCGGTGGATAGTTAAAAATAATACTTTACTTTGCAGAAGTTGCAGCTGTGATTAAGCTGCAACTTGACACGCAGTTCTATACACAGAGGAGCGGGTGTTCAACTCGGACCGCATATAATCGACAAATTGAACGCGAGCGACAAAAGTTTGGCCTTCCATACTAGCTGGTTATTCGTATACATGTAGTTGGCGCGTTCAACAGCTGGAGAGAAAAAGTTTTGCTGGAAAAAGCGATAAGAAAGAAAGAACCTCCTTGCTCCTTGCTTTCTCTATCTTTATCCCCATCTCTGTTCTTTCTCCGGTTCTCTCTCGCACTCTCTCTCTCTCTCTCTCTCTCTCTCTCTCTCTCTCTTCCTCTCTATCTCTGTTTTCTCCTGACCCGCTCTGAAACTCTTTATTTGACTTCGGAATTAGCTGCTTTAATGCGGTTCAAGAATAGAAAGAATACGAAGCCCGGAGGTGGCCTCTGATCGTGCCTTGTTTAGAAATCGGGCTCTTATACTACGCTAGGTAACTTATTCCCCACGTTCCGGTAATTGGATTAGAGCGAATTACGATCCTTGCTTAAGAATCGGAGGGTGTCCGGTGTCCCCCTCACCTCGGCCAACTTATTTCCTTCATTCAAATCGCCGCCACGCCTTCTCCACCTCTACCTAGCGAAAGAATCAATTTCCCGCAGGAATCTTTTCATTTCACGTACTTCGAGGAATATTTTCATTTTAAGGTGGAGCATAAACTCGGTTGAGCTAAGTGCTCCAGATCATTCTGGCATGAATCTGACGCCAAGATAATTCTCCTCCATATTTTCTTCTCGATGTAGAACGGTATTGTACGGTGGTGTACATTGTGGCCAGTGACAATCGCGTGATGGGGCTATTATAGCGGTGCAGAAGTAATTCTGTACCTAATACTGATCAAATGAAGCGTGAATTTCCAGTCTAGGAATAGACATCGGCGTACATACATACGTATAGATAGGTGCGGTAGTACCTCACGCCGAATAGATCGAACGGTATTCTCTGCAGCTCGATTTACGCCAATAAAATACTATAATTAGAAACACAGTTTGCAATTAAGATCAAGATTGCTCTACCAAAGGAACTTGCAAATTCTCTTCCTCTCGAATCTCCAATGAGATTGAGAGGAAGAGAGACAGAGAGACAGAGAGACTGATCGTGAGTGAGAGAGATGATCGAACAGCTACAATTAATCATGTCATAAAACCCGAATGGAAGTAACGGCTGATAGGCGATTTCAATCATGGTCAAAAATCATATTCTCTTTTTCATTCTATCCTTATTTCGCCATCGTTATTCCGCGCATCTCTGTCATAGCGCAGACTTTTCTTGAGATTGCTCAGGCAGCGAGTTCTCCACTATACTAGAGTGGGAACATCGTTGTCAGTAGGTAGGCGGCAGAGGGTTGAGGGCCAGGGTTACGTCGAGGTTCCTCTCTTGGGTAAGAATAAAAATGAATTCGTAATTTCTAATTCGGTTCAGGTTGGAGGTTGGACTGCGATTTAAAATATTCAAGGTTTCGCTTATAACAGGATCCCGAATTTTTGCGGACAAAATTCGGGAATGAAAGTCACCGGGAGGAGTAGGTATAGGTACTCGTATAGGTATGTAGCTGCACGCTTCGAATTGAAAGGCGAAAAAATCGAACGCCTCTTCGGTCAAATCGGCGATTGAACATTCCGAATCTGATCGTGCAAACGTAACCTAGATTCGAACTTCGACTCGAATTGCATCAAACCATTTATCTCGGTGTGTTAATTTCTTTGATTTTTTCCTTTTTTCCTTCGCTTTCTCTGCGTTATCCAATTCATGGAGGTATGTATATTTCGTCATTGGCATAAATTCGCGTATAACCGGCAACCGCTCGACTGAACCCGGATGTGCTGATTGGAACTGACCGATAAGAATGAAAATAACTATTCGCCTAAAACATATAACCGTATGAACGTAAAACATTCGAATCCGACGCGAATACGGAATGGAGCACATTATACCGCGTGCTTGCTTCCGTTTCAGTTTACCGGGAGAGCTGATTCTGTGCCCAAGATTTATACGCCCGTTTTCAACCGAAATAAACATGGTACTACAGTCGACGGGAATAAAAAGATAAAATAGAGGAGTCTAATCATCGACCGCGGCTAATACTCTGCTTGTTTAACTTCCACTATTAGTGGCAAAGAGAGAGAGAGAGAGAGAGAGAGAGAGAGAGAGAAGTTGGGAGGACTACTCGGCTCGAGGGCGGACTTGACTCATATGTCTACACGGAGTAAACATCATTAGCGCGTCAATTAAATACTATTATACCTATGCAGGCGAGTTTACGAACGCGGAGGTCAATTTGACCCAAAAGGAGTAAAAACAATGGTACCTATATGTGTGTAAAACGAACCGCCGCAACTGTCGCGTACGAGATCCAAATGGCTCGAATTATATCTCCGAGTATTTTCAAGGCGTGGGAAAATCTATCCGAGTTTCTTGTAGCCGAGGTGTACCAGAGTATACCAGAGCATAGACTAGCTCGAATGGGAGGGAACACTCCTATTCATCTTCTTTCCGCACTCCGCCGTAGAACAATAATAATCGCTTTCTATATCTGAGCCTCAAACTGAAGCTGCGAAATGTCTTTCGTAGGAATTATCGTATTATAAAAATTATTTAGGCGATGCAGTTTACGCGGATGTGTAAATCGGTATTGCAGACTTCCGAATTATCACAAATATCTCACGATTTTCAAGTTCCTGAATGTAAAGGACGACATATTCTTACGGCAGGTATCGTTCTCCTTTTTCTATAAGAAACGCGGGAATCGTGAGACGATTGGGATAATTTGAAAAACTACAACCGAAACCGCATGCATGGATTCATATAGTGCAGAGAAACGTTTGATTATACGTACTCGAATTCCAAACGATATATTATTTCGATTTATCCCTGTTGACGCGTTTAAAATTTTTCTCCTTGACAATGCAGGCAATTGTGAACTTCATATTGCGTTGACGAACTTTCGTTCCTCGACCTATAGCAACTATACGAGTGTGGAGCTGGATATACGAGTGAGTATTATACCTATCGCCCGGCGACCCGGTTAGGTGGAGGGAATATTATCAGCAAACGACAGACTGCAGGCTGAACCGTTTTTGAAGCAAAACGAAACCAAAAGTAAATGAACAAACAAACAACTGAATAAAAATTGTCAATCCGGTTCTGCAGCGTGAGCGCAAAAGACTCTTAAAATTGCACCGGAATCGGTTAGCTCCATGGGGATGCGGGACGCAGAATTGAGCGTCCAGTCCAGCGGCGCGTACCAATTCCATACTGTGAAAATCTAATTAGTCCGATTAGCCTTGAACGTGTTATACCGCGGTAGTGCGTTGCTAACGGCACTTTCATACAATACACGTTTCCAATTACCACGGAGTTGAAAAAAAAAGAAAGAAACGAAAAAGAAAAAGGAAAAGAGAACGGGGGAAAAGAAAACGAACAGAAAAAACATAGAAGAGAAAATAAAAAAATTTAAAAAGCTTGGAAAAAAGCATCGAAAAAACAAAAAAGAACAGCTGTTGACCCGGAGAATCGCTTTTCTACGGTTTAATAGCAGAGGCACTGTACTACGTAGCTCTCGTGTGGTCGCGGGGAAGCATCGCATCCCATCGGCGCGGCGCGGCGCGGCACGGCGCTTGGCTTTAAACCAGGTCATCTAGAAAAAGAAGAAAAATATATACCTATACCTCTACCCTACCTACCTACCCTCCCATCCGGCTAACAAGATGCTATAGAATATTTAACCCATCGGATTTTTGTTTTTCTTCTTCTCCTTTTTTGTTTTTCCTTTTTTCACCTATATTCCCGAGATTCATTCAGGCTTTTCCTTTGCTCGAAGAAAACAAAGCGTCGGCGTTCGCGGTACTGATTGCGCGGGCCCATTGTAAGCTGCTGTTTCGTGTATATATATACCTGAATATGAATGATTATCGAACGATCACCGCGGATATATCTCTGATACGAAAATTGTAAGCCTGTTGAAGGGAGGAGTTTGCAATCTGCAAAAAGAGAGAGAGAATGAGGAAGATTCTTGCTATAAATGATAGCTCGTACGTACAAAGATTGTTGTTATATCCAAAGATTTTTATTTCTATTTCTTATGTGAGGGACGCAAGCTCGGCGAACGATACTGCTTGCAATTCATGTTTTTTCTCCTATAGCAGGTAAACGTATAATATCATATAAGGGCGTCTTAATCTCGCGTGACTCGGCCTAGCCGGACATGAAAGAGATTCCATCCGACACCTGAGGACGCTTGTACCTCTAATATTGCGTAAAATATTATAATTACGGTTAGGTGCTCCAGATTTCATAACTAGATAATCTTCATGTGCTTCTCTTTTGCTACCGCGCAGGCGCAGAAAGCACGAAATGATATGGAATTAGATTGGTTGGCAGAAAAAGAAGCAGAATTTTGTGAAAATTGTTAATTTTTTTCTTTTTTTTTTTTCTTTTTGGTGAAAATGAAATTAAAATTGATTATCGTTAGTGATGAATCGATGAATTCCAAGGTTTCACCAATAATTTTATAAGACAACAAATTATCGCCGAGTATAACTTGTCTTTTCACTATTTTTCATACCTATACCTTTTTATCAGATTTTTCGTTGAAGAGTACAAGCAGGCGATAGGTGCAAAGCGTAATTGGACTGATCCGTATTAATGGAATTGGATATTTGGGGAGTTTTCCTTTTTTCTCTTCATCGCATACTACCGACCTCGAGCTTTGACTAGGAACGTATTATGGCGCCCTCGACTCATCGCATCGTCTCAGCTCGATGACCTTCCTCTCCTCTCCACTCCTCTCTTTTTTCACTTCTCTTTTTCCTCGTCTCCCGAAAACGGGAAGGCTCGAGTGAGAAAGTCCTGCAGGACGCGGACTGGGGCGAAAAAATACGCGAAGCCCAGCTAAGTTTTTACGCTTGCTCAGCGAACAAGTTAATCATTCTGGACGAGACCAAGAAAGCAGGAGGCTGAAGAGGGGCGAGAGGGGGAGAAAATCTTATAGGAAAAGCTTTAAATAACGCGTCTGAATAACGCGTTCTGCTTCACGTTCCAACTCCACCTTGTATATGTAATACCTAAAACCTACTACCACTGCAGGGTCCCAAAAATGAAGTTGGTCCGTGTAATTCTCTGGGCACAACCCACCTGAAACCATTTTAACCTAACTCTAACCTCAGGGAGTCCTGTGAAATTACTCTTTTTGCATCGACGAGACGCGGCCAAGTCACCCCTCCTCACTTTTTCCCCATTTCTTATACCAACGAGCTAAGTAAGTCTTTCTCAAGTTTTTGCGATCCCAATTCCAAAATATAAGACACGCACGCTGCAGATTTCGCGACCATGCGCCGCGACGAAAATTTCACCCTCGATTATTATTCAGAGAACGAAAACCATTCGGAAAATTCAATGAATTCCATCGTTCCCTTTATCTCGAACGTTACAAATTAGTGAAAAAGCTGTGATTTTCATCAATCAATCTTCTATTTTATTGACTCGCGTGTGTATGGATACCACATGCCTACACGCACGCACAGCTTCTGCTAACGTAATTCACCATGTAAACTTTGCCACCGCGGTATCAAATTTGGCATGCATTGACGAACACAATCGTATACCGATACATGAAAATCAAGCCGATTTAATTATCTTTCCCGATAGCGGAATCAAACAAGTTCAATATTTTTGCAGATCAAATGAATTATGTGGGTCCACTTGATCACACTCCGTAACAGGCCTTTTTTTCGTTTCATTTATCCATTTTTTTCATATTTCGCTGTCCTCTGCCTGCTGTAGATCAGCCTGTAACGATTTTGATAACGATTTTCGATCCAATAACGTAGAAATTCATGAAAGCGTTATAGATACTACATCTCCCACATTTGCCAGCCGCGTTATAGCTCGCTGGTGAACCGATCGGCCGAGCGGAATGACTTGATGAAAATCGATATATCGACGCTGGTCATTCGTCAGGTAGCAAAATATAAAACCCATGCAGGTAGAATATCGCACACTGTAGAATATAGATCGTCAGATGCCGCTTCTGTTTTCAATTTAATCTATCATTTCGCATTGCTGGTGCAATTTTTCCGGTGTATCGATGTAGGTACTCGTATGTATATATATACGCACGTAGGTGTACTCACGCGCGGATGTCCGTGGAAGATAAATTTCACATTATACGTTCGGACTGATTGCGGTATTGTTCTTTCTTCTCTTTATGCGAATTTCACTCTCTGCAACAATTTCACGGATTTTTCAATCAATCCAAGATGGCGGTTACAGATCTATGATCTCTCGGAAGAAAGAAGATAAATACTATAAAACTTAATTTTGTGGAGAATACGATAATATGTACGATCGTCGATGGGATTCAATATCCTTCCTTCAATTTTTCCCTCTATTTCTCTGTCCACGTGCGACGATAAAATGTATATTGGTATATAAATACCGGTGTATAGGCAGATGAAGTGAAGCCGTTCAAAGTTTGTAGAAAATAAACTGCAAGGATAGACGGAACGATATACACTTGACTGCAGTATGAAGCGTGAGCCTGATATCCATCTTTTATGACGGCATTCGGATTCAATTTGCTACTCAATATAAAGCGAAACTCGAGCGTCCCGGCTGGGCCGATTTGAAGTCGTAGAAACTGACGTACCTAGGTACGTTGGTACAGGCATACCAGATCCCCGTCGCCCCCCGCGCAAAGATGTTGAGAACTATTTCATCCTTAGAATATCTTGTCAATATACAATACTATAGTATGGAGTGAACGATGAACACATATTCGACGCGACGCGACGAAGCGTATAAAAATGCCATCCGGTCGTAGAATTGAAAATTCTAGTAATTCCACCAGTACGACAAAAATTTCATGGTGCTCGGGGTCACTGAATGTGGTGAAAAAAATTGCCAAAGATAAGGAGAAAGAGGTCCTGCGATGAAAGAGAAAAAGAGAATGAGAGGGGCGGCCAGAAGTAAAAATTTCGCATTTCAACTGAATATCGAAAATCCTGTATGAAGAAGGAAAAGAAGAAATGGGAAAAAATGTAATGTAAATGAATAAAAGTAATTTTCTGAATCTTATATCACGCCTCACATACCAGCACGTTTCCCTGAGGCTACAATCTAAATCTGAGTAATTAAATGAGAAAATATTACGCGAAGCAGAGAGAGAGAGAGAGAGAGAGAGAGAGAGAGAGAGAGAGAGAGAGAGAGAGAGAGAGCGCAACGGTTCTCACCCTCCGTCAATTTTCTACCTCTCTATGAGATTTAGTTTATCGTGGAACCGCAATACAAACCACTTACGCGGCTTCCTCCGCGAAATGCGTGGGCATTAAAAGTGAAGGGGAAGTTTCCTATGCCTGCAGGCAAAATGCATGACGGGTGCGCTATCTTATACAGTAAACTTTAATGCTTGAATTCAGAATGACAATTAGACGGAAACTTGATTAAAACGTGGACTTAAATTTCCTCACAATCATTATCAGCTGTTTCGGAATGAATTTCTCGTTGACGAGACAGAAGGAGAAAGAGAGAGAGGAAACGAGTAAATAGAAGAGTGATTAAATCGCTGCAAACAAACGAAGAGATAAAATTAAGGTTAGGTACTTAAGCCATCACGTTTTTCAATTCCGAGCTCAGTCAGTCTTTCGCTCGTGGAAACCTCGCTTCGTGCCGAGAGGCAGGTAGGTACAGTCCGGCATTAGGAAACGAGGCGGTGTTTTCGTCTGGTAAAACTCATCTCCTCGCGGGGTCAAACGATCTCGGTCTGCAGGTCTCTGATCGATAGATCGACTGCGGGTTCGTCGCGGTCGGAAGCAACGATGTAGGAGATAGCAGGTATAAGGTAGTCAACCTACAACGCGCACTTTTACCCGAACGATCTTCTTCTAGGCACCTCTATTTGATCAAACGCTTCACGAATTGAGGTGGGGTAAAAGTCTAAGAGAATAGACCGCAGAGACACTACTGAGAAACGGAAGAAGTAGTGACAAAGTTCCTACCCTCGCCTCGTCCCTCCTCCGTTTCCTTCTCTACTTTTTACTCCCGTTCCTTCCTCCGTCCACATCGCAACGCCGAGCTTTCAAGGCGACGAGTTTTGGAATCGACGCTCGAGGTGCGATGCAAGTCGGCTTTTTATGTTCGTTTTTACGGATATTGCTCCGAGGGCTAAACTAGAATTATACTACACGGTTATTCCACCGGATTCTGGATTCGCGAGAGAAATAAAAAATCTAGGAATAGATGAAAATCGAACCGCAGTAGCCGCTTATCGTTTGCTCCCCGGCGAACTTCAATCAATTTTTGTTTTCTCCCACGGTCCAACTGTCCTTAAACTAAACTGCGAATCTCTACAACCCGCAATCTCTGGAGCGGTCCATTTTCCTTCGTCTAACAAATTCTTCACCCTCGGCTCACACTGTGAGGCGAACCACGCTACGCATCAATGCCTACGTACGTGTACGTGGTGGTTTCTGTTTAGAGGGGAAGCCCTGGTTTTCTGCAACTGAGAAATTGAAAAAAAGAAAGGAGTCTGGGGAAATGCTCGTCAAACACCTCGTAGCACGTTTCCCTGGTCGCAGAAACATATGTACTCGTAAATGACGAAAAAGAAAAAACGATTCTGGAATTGAAGCTTAAGCTTTTCAAAAGCGTACTCGAAACTCGTGAAACATAGGTATACCCCGAAACATTTTCACCGTCATACTTGTTTCAACGGCGCGCGAGTACTCACACCTTAGCATTGTACTCGGCGGTGCACCTTTAGCCTTCAGCCTTCAGCCTTCAGCCTTCAGCGAGAGAGAAGATTACATCGCATCGGCTCAAACAACAAAATATTCATGTTTCCTTCTTCGCCCTGCCGAACAATAACCATTGTAAGGCAAACGGCGCATAATGTTTCTCGATATTACTATTTTTTCCCTTCTTCTTCTTCTTCTTCTTCTTCTTCTTCATACCCCAGGGTCTCGTTCGAGGACGCGATATCCCTTTCGCGAATGCAAATTTATAACAACGCAGAGATCCGCTGGAACGCTCCCTCACACCGGTTCCGAGTGATCATTTTGAAAAGACGAAAAACTGATGATCCAAAATTCGTCGATTTTTCAAAATCCTACTACTGTAAATAAGTTTATTTTTTATTTCATTGCTTTTTTTGCCCTTCTAACAACCTACAAACGCCGCATATCTTTCCTCATACTTATCGTGAAATCAAAAAAGACTCGAAATGCTTACGCTCCCTGCACGAAGATTCTCTGGATATGGAACAGAAAGAAAGAACGGAAGGAACGACGCGCTTTACCACTCGGAGAAGAGAAGTCTCGACGCGAGAACCGCGTGCGTGTGTATTGATCCCACTCGGGGTGGTTAAGAGAAGGCTAAGGGGAGACTGCGAGGGGTTACCGGCCAGGACAAGCTCACCAGAGTCGAGTAGGCAATGTTATGTCATTTCTTGGGCCGTGCATGTTTGCGCGGATATTTTTCCACCCTTATTTTATACCTGGCCCGGCTGCATGGGGGCTATGAAGAAACGCGGATCCGCAGAGGGAGGAAACAGGCCGAGATTTCTCCCACATCGCAGTAACACAGCCTGAAATGTCAAAACAGAAAACATCTCTCCGCGCGTCAACAATAATCTTGAGGCAAGGAATTAGCAATAAATTTGATAGATTTCTGTATATTGGTAGCCTATTTCCCATTTCAAGATTAGTGTACACATATACAGTATAACGGATAGCGAATTTGAGACCGAGTCAGCATTCGAGGCAAATTAAACTAGTTGCCTGTCGCTGGGGATAAATACGCGAGTACAGCAAGTTACGTCGCAGTTCTACTTCTGCTCAGAGCCGTAGATAATATCTAAGCGATAGTTTCATAGCTCGGAAACTAGAATGTTCCAGGTATTCGTGTTAAATTCGTACTTTGAAATTATGAAGTACGATATGCTGTTGTTGCTGCCAGATACATGCCGATGTACAGAAGAAGTACACATCGCAATTATCTCTCAGAAGCTGGCCTTTCTCTTTGTATCAGCTATTTCGCAGGCTGTGAATTGACATACCAGGTACAGGTTGCTCCTCGCGCCTATCTATAGAAAGGTACAGATTAACGCCGACGCGAAATCCTCAATCCGTTCCATTGATTGGAATTGCTATTCCGAAGTGCTTGAATCCGGACGTATAGCCGCGGTGCCCCGCTACGGCAACGCCGAGTTTCTTCATTAAACGCAACGAGTGGCAATTAAAATAAAAAGAGCGCTGGATTTTCAAACTTGGATACAGTGTACCTACTTTTCACTCTTCTTTCAACCGACCATGCAGTTTGCTGGAAGATTGAAACGTACGCTGATACCTATTCATGAAAAAGGTAATTCGAAAACGCATCGTATTGAAAATCGTTCTCACTCATTTCTCCAAATAAATCAGATGGAAAGCTCTTCGAGCTTTGTAGGTATACGCCGCCTCATGGCGTCGCGGAATTCATCGCCACAAAGTCATCGGATGTTCATTTTCTATCTCCTGATTCTTATTTTGATGCCCTTTTCCTTCTTCGTATATTCGAAGCCATTATCCGTCTGAAAGTTTTGTAGAATTGATTTTTCACCGGTATTTCCCACGCTTAAGACGAAAGTCTCATGAGATTTCCTTTCGCGATCCCTCGCCCTGCGAGAAACTGAGTTATTGTAATTGCGTGCAATATTGCACCCGCTACCGTTTCGCTGCCGCACAATGCGACCGTTTTCTTGTTTACCGGATGACGCTCATCCAAGAGATTTTGTCTGCGTTCTCCCCCTCGTAGAGGAGTTTCGTGAGTTACTGATCATGAACCACCGCAGAGCCACAATATTGTGGCTTCAAGCTTCCGGAATATGATTAGGGTTGCATTAGGGAATGTCACACAACTATGTAGGTGGTTTATGTTTCCAACTTGTATATCCGCGCGGGGGGTGAAAAAACGTGGAAGAAATTCAAAGACCAAATGGTCTGTGACAAAAGTATGGATACCCGATAAGGAATTAACGTCAAATAAATTACACAAGGTTAATCAAAGTTTTCCCAAAAGAATCGGTATAATCTACTACCTGCAAGAAATTTCGAGGGCTCGAAATTGGATGAAGATATTTCCGATCAATAGCACAAACTTTGGCCACTTGCTTTTTCTTTCGTTTCTCTTATTTCACCAAAAAAGAGAGAATAACTTTTCATCGATTCTCAAATTAGGGATCGCGGTACGCGTGTAAGGTAACCTCACTGTTTTTTCCAACGAGGCTTCATGAAAAAGAAGAAGTTCTTATCGAATAAAATGAGAGACGGAGAGCAGATAGTCACTTGCATCTTACAAGTATCATACAAGTTCAAGTAGGTAATGCTCCTGTTGTTCGAACAAATTTGAATAATACTCACTTGGTAACAGATTTTAGAAAGAGTTTCATTATTTTTCCTCTACTGACGGTAATCCGTGTCCCACCGGGAGATACGTTTTGTGTTGACTGCCGTTTCCTCCTTTTTTTCACCCCCGAGTTTACCTCTTCGTAAATTCGCGAGTGCCTCGTCTGCGGGGTGTGGGCTGTTTTTTTCTTCATTTTGAATATTTTGTTGTTTTTTGTTGTTGTTGGTTGTATTTTTTTTTTTTTAACGTTACTCTTCGGGAATAAGAGCAAGTTTTATCGTTTTCCGCAATTTATGTTTATCCACGCGTATATGGGGTATCTAAGTATAAAATCGCGAACGCGTTTTCACTCGCCATAAAATTGGTAAGCAAAAAATACACGTAATACAGGTTGTTGGAAATTGATACTTTAGAAGACTCGATTTATACTTGACTGAAAAAAATTCCATCAAGGGATTTCATACCCTTTTCCTTGCTTTGGAAACAGAGTGTGAGAATAGCATGAATGTATGCAGTATAGTGCGCGCCTACACCAGCTTGTTTCTAAGGTCAGGTGAAACCGCCTTAATCTCAAGTAACCAAGATACTTAGTACGCCAAGTGCGTACCTTGGGTAGAGTCAAGCGCTATCCAAGTAACGAGTCTCAGCTCTAGGCTCAGGGCTTTCGTAGGGACGCTCTTCAGGACGGAGGTATAACCGAGGGCCTAACCTATAGAGTATAGTCTATAGTACCAATTACGAGATGGGGGAGGGGGAGGGGAAAGGGAAAGGGGAAGAGCAAGGAGAAAAGGGCAGAGGGAAGGTGGTGGGAGGAGCTCGGCGATTTTGTGAGAGATAAGATAGCCCGGCCGTCCGAATATTAACGAGGATTTTCGTTATCGCTCAAGTTCTCAAATCTCGTGTTAAGTTTGTAGGTTGGTACTATGAAAGGTTTGTATGAGAGGGTTGAGCAGGTGCGTGCCCGGTAAAGCGCTGCAAGGATTTTCACGCTCTTATCTTACCTGAAAATGTCGCATCGCGTCACCAGGCGGTATATAAGTGACTTTGAGCTTTCGCGTGAGGCCTAGGGCTCCGTCCGGTGTTGAGCTTTTGCGTATAACAGACCGGGACCTGCTTGACCGTGAAGGTGAAGGACCGTAGTAGCCCGTGAAATCACTTGCCCCCTGTGAACAGGAATTTCCACCTTCTTCTGCCTCGCTGAATAATGAATTCCTCGACGGCTCCTTCGCCTGCCGAAGTAGCCATCTAATTAATTCGGGATTCCGCACAGTAGCCCGACCAAATTTATGTCAGGCATAAAAGAAATCCTATTTTTCGGTCTGCAAAGGGGAAACATTATTTCGTTTGATGGTAATTATTGGTATTCCGAAACGCCACGTGATATAAGGTTGCCCGGTGAAACTGAGGGATCTGTTTTTCCCCCGCAGCGGGGATGCGGTGACGCGGTGCGTGGCACGCGGTGCTTTCTCGAAAATGATCAGCAGCATATGCGACAGTGGAGATCAGAAGTTGGCTGCAGTTCTAGGGAATCGTCCCTATTCTCATCGCCCCGAGGGTATGCTTTGCGCCCCGAAACTCTCCCAGTCATTGCGGACGACCCTAGTTCCGAGCGAGGCGTCATTGCATTCATCATCCACACACCATCTAAAATCCTCTCAATTTTCAGGGTAAATTACGTCAGATATACCCGAATTAACCTCATCATCACGTTCGGTAATCTGCCAGCTGGTAATTCTTTCGCCGAATGGAATGCACCGTTTTTCCTAGTTCCAGGACCACGGAAAGTCTTAAATATCATGGCGAAACGAGTCATAAGGGTAACGGTTTCTCCTTGACGAACGAAAAATTGAAACGACATGAATTCGTTCGGTGATATCGTTGCGGAAAGTATTTGCCGGGTCAATCACATCGCAGGAAAAGTTCAGCGTTAACGCGTTACCGGGGTTACAAAGGGATTCCGGGACTGGGGGGAAAGCAGTTCGCGAATTTTTCTGGTCCCGTACTCAATTTTCAGCGATTCATCAATTCATGATCTTGTTAGCGAGGTATTGTCAAGCGTTGGTCCTGGCGCTCCCGTGGCGGTGCTTGAGCGGCGCCCACGGGAGCAACGGGGACGTCGGCGTCGCGTTGGGACCATGGAACATCGATGTGCGCGGAGTCGGTGGTAGGTACCGTCGGAAAACCTAGTCCTCGTAGGTATTGTCGTGCATTTCGTCGGGCATATAATAATGGCTGTACGTCCTTTGTCGCTAATATCCTTTCCCATTCTCTTTCTCTCTCTCTCTCTCTCTCTCTTTCTTTCTCTTTCTCGTTTCTCTTCTCTCAGCAGCAACGCGCTGTGTCGGTGTCAGTCTCTGTCACTTGAAATTCGTATAACGCGAAGTTCCGACTCCCGCGGCTCTGCCTCGCGCTTATTTCTCCACCTGATTCCTATCATCCCGTAGAAACCTGCTCAGCCAAATATTCTCAATGATTTTCACACTCTCACCAAGTGTCTAGGTTGTGCTCGACGCAACCCCTTAGAACGAAGCTATTCTGGTTAAAGATAACACTCGTCCGATAAAGAGGTCCTCCGTCTTCCCAATTCTACAAGGACCTTGAAAGTCTTGGGGTACCTACTACTTCACCAAATGGGAAGTGCTCGCTCGGGGCGCGTGGCCTAAATTTATCTCTGAATGTAGCCGCGTTTCAAAAGTTTCGAAACATCGCACAGGAGTCTTGGAATTGCGGAACACAGATATCTTAGCAAGGTTATCCGGTTTCTGCTTGATCTTTGGAAACATTCTATAAAGACTACGAACGAGAAGTTTCGCTTTTCATATGCGAGCTCATGAATTGGCAAGGCTGACATGAATTTTCAACGTAATTTGAACCGAGACAGACAGCTCGACGGGATCCGCTTGTCTCTTATTTTCGAGTCAGAGGTCCTTTCGCGCAGCTTTTCACCTCGTGAGATTCTTCCTTGATCATCACGTGGCCCGCTGGTTGTCGGTAGGTAGCTCAACGAGAGAAGAGTTTCATGTGCCATGACGAGGTACACAACTGGGCCAATCGATACCCAGCGTTCTCCGGGGGCGGGGGTGGCGTCGAGGTTACTCTTCCAAGCTCCGTCGCGGCGCTGTCGACTCTTCGGCGTCGCGTGAAACGGCGGGAGTTGATACGGGCTGCGCAGGTTCGCCCAGTGCGCGACGTTTGTGTTAGGATATGTTCCGTATCGCGGAGGTTCCCCGAACGGTTTTCGCCGAATATTATTAACCCGTTTATAACTGAATTTTGAGAAGCGATTTACAGCCGGCGAGAATTTTGTGGTTTCGAAGCTCGGAAAACTTCCCCTGGGGCCATGCCTCCTACCCTGGAAGTCTTTATTCCTCTCCCTCTCTCTCGTTTTTAGATCTCATGCGAATCTTCTCCCTCGCTTCTTCCCCCAAAACTATGGTCTCGAAAACAATCGACTTTGTTTACGTCGGATAATCTTCGCCATTTTTGTGAATACGGTTTTCTCGTGACTCATCCACGTTCGTTATCCTGCGTGGAGAATCGTTGCACTCCGTGAGGATCCTGCGTAACCTTGGTAATCCGTGGTGAATTCCATTTCCCGGTTTTTATCTCCACCAGTGATTATCCTCTCTGTGAATTTCAACTGCTGTCATTGAACCCGAGCCTCAGTCAACGATGTGCAGATTCGATCCTGATTACGATTCCAACTGATATACAGTAGTATACGCAGACATGCGGTAGTAGCTACATGTAAATATTGTTGAAAGTGAGAGTGGTGCGCAAGACGTAGTGAAGTGTGTGGCGAATTACTTTTCTGAGATATTGGTCGTTCCGGTCACGACAGAGATTTTAGACCGGTGACTAAATTGCCTGCAGGTGATTGCAGTGAAGTCAAACAAAAGATACGATAATAATTCTGTAACGATGCATCACTATTACACCCAGGAAGACATTGACCGTGTCGGTAAGTTTCGCAAGTAAGAAAGTTTTGTTTTTACACGTAAAACGTGAATTCCCCTTTCAAACTCAACTCACGCACGCACGCCTCCTCCCTCATGTGTGCTTGGTTCAGATCTACAGGTCGCGTTTCCGCAGGAGCACCTGGCCAAGAATTGAACCCTGTTTAATAATAAAGGGCATCGCATAAATTGGAATTCGATTTTAACTTGCCACTCGAGATTCCCATCGATATACACCCTTGTCTATACACGGCGATATTGAAACCCCCACTTCAAGCTGGTACTCGTGGTTCAAGCTGATGAGTTATTGGAAATTAGGGTTCAGGTTGGGGTGGAATTAGCGATAATCAAAATTTGAGTTCACAGGAATTGGAGGGCAGCGAGCTGCCCGAAGAAATATGCAAAAATAATAATCTCTTATGATAAATTGTTGCTATGAAGATTCGACGATTTCGAATGATGAGCTACCGTTTTTGTCCTCAATATTTTTCTCGTAATCGAGGCAACAGTAGTGTATGTCGGAGGGATGTATTTTTCTGCGCAACCCTTTCAGCGTAGGTATATTTAAAATTCAGAGTTTGGTATTTTCGAAAAATATTACCGGACCCTTTGATCTCCGTGAATGTCTGTCCCCTACTAGCAGAAAATTTGCAGCACCGCGCGCGTTGTAAAAATTGCTTTCGGTAGATACTTTTTTGTCGTTCAATTTTTCTTCGTTTTTTTTTTTCTGCGTTCGCGGGTGAAACTCCATTCTCGCCACGCATACAACACAGCAACCATTCCATTAGGTATATAAATTTTACGGATGCACTTAGTCGTGGAGTCGCATAGCGCGAAAACCTCGCGCCTGTATCCAGAAGACAGCGTTTCTGCCTGACGTCACATTGGAAAATATCTCAGGCTTTATATATATACTACTGCAATTTTGTATTCCTTGTCAAGAGAAATGAACGCGCATGATTATATTATCGGTAAACATGTCTGACGGAAATTTATTTCACTGTAAATTTGATATTTTTTACATAATTTTTTGCTCTCTGGTCGGGGTAAATGTGATAACATAATAACGAAAATTAAATTGGGGCAACGTCGCTGAGAATATTCCGTATTCCATATCCCATAACCATACCAATGCCGCTTCGCTCATCCCCCAAAAGTTTCATAGCCGTAGGCCATAAGGTTATACTACTGTATATACCGCGAGCTCGAAATATGGGAAATAACAGAGTTGCTGTACATGGTTTCGAATCATGTGTAGATATCATCCCTGCGGATCTGACAACTCATTCCAACCTCCACGTCCCACGTAACCTGCTGTTATTATCGCTTTGACCCCCCAACCCAGGTCAAACAACGCGGTTACGATCTTGCCGCGTAAAATATATTTAAACCCGAAATGAGAAATGGTCGAAGGAAGCTCTGTATTTTGGTGAATCGTGGAAAACCGAGTTGGACTCGGATTGAACGAGACTTTCATCGTTCCGCGATAATCAGCGTCGTAGTTTCGACAATTTCCCGAATTATTTATTTCATTATTTCTCTAGTCTTCGTGGGAGTGAAATTTCTCTTGAACACGTAGCCCGATAGCGGTCAGAATCGGTAAATATGCATATCATAAGCTTCGTACGTCTGCGCAATATGAGATAGCTAGAGGCCGAGAAAACGAACCCCCCTTATTCGCGGTACCTCGTGTCTCAAATTGCATTCATCCCCTGTGCCTAAACTGAACTAACCTAACCTAACCTAACATTGCAACCCTCGGGCAATAAACCGGCTTAATTGCAGATGCGTTGGTACCTTTCGACAAACAGTGATTCGCTTGTGCGCCCAACGAACGTGTCGCAGGACTATCAAGCAGAATGTATTTAAGAGAGAGAGAAAGAGGGAGAGAGGGAAAAACAGAAAGAGCTGGAGAGTGGGACGTTGCTGCAGGGATGAAGGGGTTTGTACAAATCCGCTGCCCCCCCCCCCCCAAGTTCGTTTGGGCAAACGACAAGTCTGACGAACGGACAGAGACAGATAGACAGACACGTGGCTCGTTCTAATTTGCTTACACGAGCTATACGCTCGACGAAAATACGAAGCAGCAAATGGTTTGCTTTGTTTTAACTATACAATGCTTCATACTCAACGGAGTGGTTTTGCAGCTACCCGTGGCTTTCTTTATTGTGTTTCCGGTTCCATTCGCGCGATTTTATACGTACATTCGTCTCGCTGTTAACTCGACCATATTTCGTAATTAGTTCACGTCACTTTCGCCGTGAACAAGAGTGATGATCGGTACCCTTTACTTTTTATTCGTCTGGAATCCGATCGTCAAACTTTTTCGCTACCAGGTTACGACAAACCTTGGCGTTTGCCAGGTTGAGGAACTCGGAAAATTGCGTTAAGCTGTCCAGTCCCCCGTAACCGAGTGTACCTACTGCCGAAACGGTTTGACGAATTTGCTTCTATTGTCATGTTCAGATCTTGAGAAGATATCAAAATTTCAATCGTCGCTCTGAGGTTGAGGGGAGTTTACTCATCAAAGTTTCAGATTCCTCAAAAGTCGTTCTGACAATTTCATTCAAAATCTCTATCTGACGGGGGTCATACCTTATACGAATGACGGCACGGTGACCGTTCTCTCAAGAAATACTCTTTCGGACGTAGAGAGAGCTGCTTCATGACCACTACCGAACCACTACGAAAGACAGAATGGGAAAGTATTGTTTTCATGTAAATTGATCCGAGGAAGCTACGGTAAACGGTATTTCGAAATCGTTTTTTAATGACATTCTAAATTCGGTATGGATAGGCATTGGTTATAAACGGGTTCACGGCAATAGTTAAGTGATATCATGGCGTGCCAGGGGGTCGGCGCGAGATCGGTGAAAGGAGATGAGCTTCGACGAAGGGGAATTACCTGATATTGGAGTGTAAATTTCGGATAAATCTGAATTGCGCGTAGGAATTCAAATATCTTACTTGTTTCGGGAAGACGAGACGAGGGGGCCAGGATCTTCAGTCTCGTATCCATCGTTGAAGGGAAAGGGGGTGGTCGGGCACACGAGAAGGTGAACCTCGCGTATATTAAATCGGTTGAATTTGCAAGATATTGGAACGTGTCCCGTTGCGCAACGTCGAGCCGCGCGCGCGTCCCGACTGAAATGAGGAAAACGAAAAAACGATTTTATTAGCCTTCGGACAAGTTTAAGTCCGGAAGAACGACAAAAAAGGAAAAATTTCGACCCCGCCCTGGCAATATCGAAACCTCATCTTCCGGGGAAAGAGTGGAACTCAATATCTGCCAACAATTTCGGAATTTGCCTTTTCAGTAGCACAAGAAAGAGAAACAGAGAGGGAAAAACTGCGATCTTCGCGAGTTTTTGCCTGCACCGATATTCTTTTCGATTTTTTCGGTTTTTTGTTTTTCATGTTTTTCCAAGAGCTGGATGTACGGGAATTCCCCCGTGTTATCGCGTTACCGTTCGTGCTCTATCACTGCACCCGGCAGGCAAAGAGTTGGCGGGCGCGAGCTAGGTGCCCTATAAATTGTGAATTTATTGTAATCTGGGGACCAAAGCGGCCTCCGACGGTCTCTACACCCCATGCACGAATTGCAGAATGCCGATCCGTGTTACATTCGTTAAAAATTTACATCGGGAGGCTCGTGCCTACGAAAGGCTCGGCGACAGGACGCGACGCGACGCGACACGACAAAATTCTTTTCGCGACAAAAGTTGTGCGTATTATGGACTTTGAAAGACACAATACGTTTTCATCCCCAATTCTTTTATCGGCCGTGAAAACGATCGCACGGAATGTCTTATGCGAGCGTGGTCTTGCCATTATTATTATTATTATCATTATTCCCATTTCCTCCTTCGCTTCTCTTCGCAAGCTTCAACTTTTATCTCCTCTTTTTCGTCTCATTCTTTTCCCCTTTACTTCCCTTACTCTCGAATTTTTTTCCATTTCTTTTTTTTTTTTTTCCTTGTTTCTTCTTCTTTTATGACCTTTATCCTCATCCTGCGCATTTGGTTTTCCATAAAATTCGATGATCGATGTACACCAACGTTTGGTTTCTGTCTCTGCTTCACCGTTTGGGCGAAAAAGAATTGCCTCATACGCGACACAAATATATGATCCGATATTAGATACGGATATTTGGATATCGGTGGAAAAACCCCTTGGATTATGCACCGCAGCGGCGTATATATTGAGCTCAACGAATCCGAATGCACAGTCGAAATTATACCAAACGATCGAAAATTCGCGGCAATATTTTTCATCGGCTGACTTCGCACGTGATCTCAGATAGTCTGAAACATGTTTGGTACGCGATTGTGTATCTCGATTTTCTTTGTTCACGTAAATCAATCAACGCTATGCAATTAGATTTTTTGCCAACTACTGTAAATACGACCAGTTATGAGTTCGATCGGTGGATTTGGAAGAAAAATTCATCAACTTTCATAGACTGACGATTTTTACGAAATCATTTCATTTTTCTGAAGATTCGAGCTTCGGGCACAATTCAGCGCGAAAAATTCGCTAACCCGTTTGTTCAATAGTATCTGCACAGGTATATACGTCTATTTACAGGTTATCGGTATCGTCATTGTCGTTTCTTGTCTTATTTTTACTATTTTTCTACCTTCTTGCGTATTTTCTGACAATAACGACGTCGTCATTACAGAGACGAGCAAGAACTCTGTCGGAGATAGGTATAACGCGGAGTATGCCGACGCGGACGGGCTGTAAGAAAATATGGTCACTGGTATAACGCTGCGGTGCACCACCGAAGATCGTAAAAGGTTACTGCCTCAAAATGTGGTTCTTCGTCCCATTTGAGCTTTGCTATAAACGATTTTTCACCTTTTAAGACAAAAAAAAAGAAAAAAACGAAGAATGGAAATACATAAACAGATGAGAACTGGACAATTCTTCGCTACGTATCCCAGCCGCAGTTACGAATGGAAAGAGAAATTTTCGCCTATACGTTGCATGATCGGTTTTCGAAAATGAATAAAAGAAAAAACGGATAAATATAAGAAAAAAATTAGCAGAAAACTGTAGAACCGGAAATTTATCTCCACGTGATTGATTTAAAACTTTTTGAAAAATCTCGACGCTCCTTCTTTCCGTGGATTATAACTGTCAAGTTACGGTCTCAAAGTGTAACTCTCAGCAAATAGGTTTTTTCTTTCGTTATCGTAGGTAGGTAGGTGGGTTAACCTATCTACCAGTGATTGGAAATTAGCTTGAAAGTAATTACTCGTTGAAGCTTCCTTCCCGGGCTGCAGGTCTTCACCGTTTGAAATGAAATTAAAAAAATGGAAAATAGAAATCTTTGTAAAAAGTCGTCACTCGGTATATACCGTGACGTGAAGCTGAGGATGGTTAAATTGAAAATTTACCACGCGTCAAATATTCTACTAGATGCTCTGTGACCCGGCGGGTAACTCTTATTAACGAGAACAATTTTATACAAAATTGAGTTTTTCCTCACTCGTTCTTCGTGATCACGTTCGTTGCCTCGTGATTATCTTTACAAATAATATACAGTTTTAAGTTTCTGGTATTTGTAATTTCTCGTTTATGCGCCAATTCTTTTCTCTCCCGCTTACGAAGTCGCAACGGAAATGGAGATACCGTCGATGTTTTCTCTCTTTTTTTGTCTTCGAGCTACAAAAAAATATGATAGCAAACGAATAAATTTAAAGTAGGCTCGAATTTGGATGGCGGCCAGGAGCCAGCAAACTCCAGCAGTTCGAGTTGATGAAGAGAACGGGAGTAGTTCCGGCGCTGCGGTAAGGGAACCTAGTTAAACTCACGCCACTTCTATTTGCGGTTTGTTCTTAATGGCACGAGCGTGGGTTCCGCGTCGGAGAAGTCCACCGCGGTTTCCACCGCATACGTAGAAGTGTCCGTAGGCTTTGGGACGACCGGCGCGATGCCTCGCGTCGAGAGCTCGCGCAATTTAAAAAAGCTTAGTAGAAACGGCGCACCCTGGTTAACTAAACTTACCTCACTTTACTTTGGGGGCCTAGATCATACCTTTCGCAACGCTGCTGGATCTACCGTCAGCTCTATTTCTTACTTCCTTATGCCGCCCCGCAAAAGGCGAACCGCGTATATATCCGTTGTTTGTTTCATTTTGAAAATCGAAAAATCGAGTATGTAATTCTCGTTATCGGATCGTAGAAAAAGCGGAACAAAAAATGGAGAGCTTTTCGATCTGTGCACCCGATGCGACGAAACTGTGGAAAAAAAATGAAACGAAAAAGGAGATAAACTCGTCCGGACCAAAATCATCCCCTAAAAGCACTCGAAAATATCCATTGAAGCGAGGCAGATGAGACAAGAGAATTCGTTGGAGTGTCAACGAGGAACGTGGCCACGTTATCCCTCTCTCCGGCAGGCGTACCCCGGGCTTCGGGAGGCCCTGGTGCTTCGCTGGAATATCTCTAGGGTCGATCGGGTACGAGCCCACCGCACTCGGTAATGAATGTTTATTAGAGACGAAATCTACCGCGAGATCAGGGGATGACTCAGAAGCAGATCGATAAACTGATCCGAGGGAGGAAATATAATATAATCTCTGAACTTTGAAATGCATATTATTTATTCATGAGTAAATTTCAGCGAATGATTATACAACGTTGATGCATGCGTGTACGAATCATTACCTATTGGGGTCACACCCAAGTTGAAGAATAAAAGCGGGACATGCATCAGCGGAGTAGATTTTCGTGAAAACTTTTCATGCGTTAGTAATCATTGACGAAAAGATTTGAAAAATCATTCAAACTTAGAAAAGTAAAAATGTTTCGTGTTTCGTTTCACGACGAGTCCGGTATGTCGACTCGACCTACATCCCTCTGTTGAGAATATCGGTAATTTGTTTCACTCGTTCTGGAGGATCGGTAGTACGGGGTACCTACGTCGCGCGGTGTGTTTCGTAAAGTAGGTTCAATTCCATTAATTTTGTGGCAAGCCAATTTATTCTTGTAGTTACTATGTGCCCGTGAAAACGTATCTACCTACCTATCTATCTATCTACCTGCCGTACGGAAACCCTATGGCTGACGTAAAACATTGACAATTAAAAGTTGAATTAGATCCGTGAACTATAAATCGTCGTCGTAGTCATCGTCGTCCTCGGTTCGCAGTTTATATTTTCAACAGTATAACTTATACGCGCGGTATATGTTGACGATGGCTTTATTCATTTCTTCAGTTCCCTATCGCGCCCCATCCTTTTTATCTCATTGTTCTATCTTCTCTGTATTTCTTTTCTCTTCTCTCTCTCTCTCTCTCTTCAATTTCCCAGGTTAGGTTCACCCCGAAGATCTTGTTTTTCTATCTAATTTTTTTTTTGTTCCGCCTTTGTTCACGTTGTCTACGTTTTTGTTATCGACGAAGCGAGTTACGCCGCCCGCCGCGCCGCACCGCGCCGCGCCGTGACACCCGCCTTTCCGCAATCTCCTCGGCAATGGCATGCGCACTAAGTTGATTCAAATTACGTTTGACATTTGACACGAGGGAATATAAGATAATTTGGTTGGTCTTAGATTTCCAATGGGAATAAAAGGTTCTGTACAGCGGATGCGGTTTTTAACGAGGTGAAGAGAAACAAATAGGAGCAGAGATGGAAGAAAAACCGAGGAACAAGAAAAAAAGAGATAGCGCGAGAAAGAGAGCAAGAGGAAGGGAGAAGGGAAAACCAGCCGAATAAAAAGAAATGAGGAAATAACAAAGATATCTCTAGAGAAAAAGAGCCTCAGGTATACCTCGGCCGAATTCGAGCTTTCCCAACAATCCTGAACTACAACAGTATCCCGGGATTATCTCCGGGGATTAAATTTACTCTTAAATGATCCTCGCTCTGATTACATCTGCAAGAAATAATCCCTTCGGAGGAGAAACTGAGCAATGTCGTTACCCGCAATAACAATAATCATAATAATACAATTAAACAATCAGAAAGCAGAAAGAACGAAAAGAGACGAAACGTATCGATTCTCGTCGTATGAAAGGAGAGATATTGGTCATTAATTTTTCCCGAATTGCGATTTGAAAACCGTCGACCGTTCGGTCTATTCCGCATTTAGGGATACGCGAGAGTAAAAAAATGTGTAAAACAATGAAGAAGAGAGGAAAAGTAAAAGCTCGCGAGCGACCGCGACGTACCGCGACGTCGATAGATCAAAGTCCCCTCGAGAAATCTTCCCGATAAAAAGTAGGAGTGGTTTTCGGCTAATAGTTCTTCGGGCAGAGAATATCGTATTATCGGTAAATCGCAATGAATTCCTTCTACTTTTTCGAATCCGTGACTTTTATCTTCGGGGAAGAACATGTTTATGGTCTGGGTCGAGGGTCATCGCGACATTTTATGCTGCTTGGTTTGGTCGAACACTGTGACTGTCAACCCCTCGACGGGGGTGGAAAACAAATAGCAATCGCGCTATAAAGGCGATACCCGCGACTGGCGGTAATCCGACACAGGGCATATTGAGCAGGTCTCCTCCCTCGTGGACGGACGGGGCTGGCCAGGGGTTTACCGGTTTCGAAGCAGCGTAGGGAGAAGGGGCGACCGTATTAACGATAATGACAAACCAGTCCAT
This sequence comes from Phymatocera aterrima, assembly GCA_963170745.1. Lineage (NCBI taxonomy): Eukaryota > Metazoa > Arthropoda > Insecta > Hymenoptera > Tenthredinidae > Phymatocera > Phymatocera aterrima. The sequence continues at coordinate 2,073,247 of OY720668.1, forward strand.
GAGTCCATGAGTGGTGATCGCCGATCAGGATTCACCGACACGCGCTTCGTAGATTACTAACTCCACGCGCCACCAACACCCATTCTCCAATACGTTCGGTTCTGTCCACCAAATTTTCGGACCCACAGGATCGTGTAGCTTTTGATTAAGCCGTTTGAGAAATATGTCCGTCTACGTTCGACGTCGATTACTCTCGCTCCCTTCGAACTACGGTTGTATTTCCAGCCGTGGAAACCCTTCCGGAGGCGATGGAGAAAATTTGTACCCTTCGACGAGTGCGTAAAACGATTCCGGAATCGACTCCGAATAATCGTCTTCCGGGTTTTCGAGACTCGGTTTGCGTTCCTTCCTTCATATTCCTCCTCTCGTCGTCAACAGATCGGTAAATGAGGGTAAAAAATCAACTAACAAAGGCGTGCGCCAAAGTGGTGTGGAGAAAAGCACACAACTTCTGATCGCCGCGCCGCGCCGTCTATTACGGGGCGGGTCAAGTTGTAATTCAGAAACGTTGAATTGTCCGTTTGTTTGTGATCCATTAGTCAAAGTTTTCTTTGGCCACGCTCGGTGACTTTCAAAGCTCGGACTTTCTCCGGTGAGTAATCTCATCCTAGGGCTAAAACTTTCACCGCCACCTTGGCTACTCTAGTGTAGAAATGCGGAGTCTATCGCTATCTGCTGCTCCAATACCTCCAAAAACTTTGTTCTCCCGCCAGCGATCTCTTGGCTCGTGATCTGTTGTCTCGTGGCTGAAAAGCCTGCGCGGGAAAAAATAAGTAAATAAAAAGAATATAAAGGATAAAAAGCTAAGAAAAAGAGGGAAGGGAAACTTGGAAAGCTATTAGAAAGCTCCTAGAACTAGATTCCCACACTACGCCTCAACCTTCCTTCCTCCTTCCCCTTTCATTCCCTACGTACGCTTTACGAACTATAACGAAAGGAACGTACACGATCTTGAAATGAAGACATGAGAAGTACCTCTCGCAGCTGATATACAATTGAGTCACTAAATTCTCCGCTAATCAGTTCGCAGTGTCTTCAATCTTGAATGGGGACCATTTTTGCACCTAGCGATATTCGCCACCCCGGTCCTGGGTCCATTTTAGAGAAATTTCCGAACCAATAAACCCGATCAATTCGGAGGAATGAAAGAGAATGCAATAGAACACTCACCTTGACCTCGCTAGCCACGTTGTCTTTACTTTCTTTCCCCAGTTACCATGCCAATTGACTTTTTTAAACGAAAACTTGCGGATATCCCCGAATTTCGATTGTACGTCCCGTGCTTTCACGAGCGAAGTGTCGGTATAGACGGCTGAGCCTGTGACTTTCCTCCCACTCTTGGGGGCTCCCTTCACCGATAAAAAATGATTAAAGCGACACCGGAAGACCGGAGCTCGTCGAAAAACACAGAGCCAGCGTCTATCCCCCGTGAAATACAGTTTCCATAACGGGCTCGCGGGTGCGGACGTAAATACCGTTGGCTGCGGTGACTGGCCCGACCCCGGTTCTCGTATCCTGCTCTTCGCCGCCTCTCATTATCGTTTTTATTTGTTTTTATTACCAGCGATGACCGACGGTGGTAATCCCAGCCGCGCCCTAGTCGGTATGCGTCTGATCACCACGATATTTCATGAATAACAACAACAACGAAGTGGAATAAAATATAAATTGTCGTTCTATTCTCTACAACCCTCCGCAGATAGGTATACCTTTCCGTTACGGCATCGTGCGGCATGAGCCAACGATTGCGATTGGCTTCCGTGTACTCAAAGTCAAACGATTTATCGATCTTCAGTTCATTACGGGAAGCAGACGCACCAGCCGAATCGGTCTTCGAAATGATTCCTGAAATCTCCCCTTTCGCGCGGCGAAATGTGATTTTGAAAAATCACTTGCAGAACTCACACGGGAGAAAGAGGCGAGCTTATATAACTGTATTTTGTATCACCATTTTCGTGCTCTGTATCGTCATGAGGGAGATTTTCGTTATTAATCTCAATTAACGGAAACACGGATGTATGTCTCTCTCTTTTTGGAATTGAGAAAATGAGAAACCGTTTTTATTATGTTCGGGCGTAGTTGAGTTTCGAAAAGCTCATCTCACCGTGTGTTTATTTTGGAGTAAGAGAATGATACAGAAAGAAGAAACGAGAGTGGAAAGAAAAACGAGAGGGTATTTCATAGGTAGGAATCTCTCATCAGAATTGAAATGGGGCAGTAGTAGTGTCTGACCTCGGGCCAACGTGGGTTTGATCCGTGTTTATTTATTTTTCTCTAATGGTCGTCCTGCGAAAACAGCTCAGAGCAATTCGCCGATGTTCCTTTTCCTTCGTTTCACCTCAGTTCCGCGCTCTTTAACCTTCCCTCCCAAGTTTTCTTCGAACGAATACTCTCCTCTCCTCTCCTCTCCTCTCGTCTTCTCCCATCCCTTCTCTCCTTCACAACTCACGGACTACCGCGGAGATATAGTCATTTCCAAATGACACAAAAACGGGCCGAGCAAAACTTCTGAATAAAACTTGCCTCCGGGAGCAAACAACGAGGAAACCTTTCGCGGATAATACTAGAACCTAAAAATCTAAAGAAATACTCGGCAAATGTGCGAACGAAACCCTTCATATTGCGACATTTTTTAACATCACGCGTCAGCTCCTTATAGTTCTATATAGTTCGATATTGGATTGTAGGTGAAAGTTTCAGTGTCCGGACCCCACGAGAAGAAAAAGAATGGAATGGAATGAAGTGAAATTCCTGTGACTGGATAAGTGAAAAGAGTGTAGTTGCGGAGACAATTACTATTACATATACTGCAAACAGCAAGAAAGCTTTTTTCACCGACTTGTTGAATAATTAAAAAAAGGTGTAACACCGTGAAGTCCATCGTAAAGTTTTAGTTTTAGTTTAGCTTAATTTCCGTTATTGTCATAATTTAAATTCTCTTCACTTTAAAGTCTAGCCGTTAACGTGCTAGAAAGAATATATAGATAGAATTCTCGAAGTATAAAGTGTGATTGCATCTCTTTTAACGAGGTAGAGCTTCGCTCTAGCGATATAACGGATGAAAAAAATTTCAATTCATCCATTATATTCGCCCGTTTATGAGCAAAGTAAAATATATGGAGATTTTTCAAATTATATTCACCGGGAGCGGGGGGTGGTCGGTCACAGCAGAAGCGTGTCTGAGTACCGTGAGCATCTGATAATAATTTCCGGTTGCCGGTACTACAAGTCAACCCGTGACTTTGAACTTATCGATGTTTTTAATTGGAAACGAACTTTGTCAAGGGTCTTCTTGAAAGCTGACGAAAGTTCCACCTCAAAGTTTTCTTAGTATACCCACCTACCTATACCGGAATCCGGAGGTAATTGAATGCCTCAAAATTAAAAGGCCTTCCCCGGTGACAAAAAGAGATTTTCAAGGAAATTAAACAAACCAACCTTTGCTTGTTTTTTCAAAGTTTTCCCTTCTCTCCCTCTCCCTCCCGCTCTTCCTCTTTTCTCTAGCTTGGTCTTTTGAAGAGCCTCCAATGTTGCCGAGGAAGAGAGAAAAAAGGGATACAAAGAAGAGGGCGCGATGTTCATTGTTTCTCGAGGTATACAGGGATTGTTCGCACGCGTGTAGAAACATATAGCCTCTATTTGCCAAACGGAATAAAATTGGTACACGTATAAACATACAGATACCTATACATGTATGTGCGAAAGCGCGAGAGAATGATTTATAACGACTCAGTTCTTCGTCACGAATTCCCTAATGGATTTAAAATGTAAATAAGTAGTGTGTACGTCTGAAATCGCGATGTTCCCTTCTGGGAAATGTATTGCGAGGGATAAATTGCAACGCTTTCCCACTTGCCCCGTCGGATCTGCATCTAAGAAGAGTTCGTATAATTTTTGTATCAACCAACCCGGAGGATTTACTGCCACCCACCCACGCCGCCACGTCTTGAAAAACCAAGACTAAGGCCTATTTCTTGTATTATATTTTCAACCAGCAAGTTCTGGAGCTCAATTTACGCGAAATTAAACGCTGACAATTCTGAGGTATACGAGTACTCGTTAGATTCAAACTTCTCGAGTAGAAATGCGAAGATATTCCGGAATTTCGTCCCGTGAAAACAAGCCTCTCTGCCGAGAGATTTAAATTCATGATCTCCTCACAAATATATGTATTCTATTTTATGTATATTTATTCCCCCATGACGTGCGTCTTGTAAATCTGCGCTCTCCCGCGAACAAATCATAGGCCACTACGCCAAATGTTTTCTATTATTTAAGAGCAAGGCACGAGCGAGTGGCACTGTATTACCTTGGTTAAGGTTTCCTCCCCCGAGGAGCGGGCCAAACTGAGTGAGGGAAACTTGGAACGAGGGAAAGAAAGAGACCGAAAACCGAGCGAGATACGACTCGCTGGTTCGAAGAGGGAGTAGGGATGATACTACCGTGAGACTTGGGACTCGGGACTTTGACTCACTCGGTCCAGTGGGCCGCCGACTCTCTCAAGTAGTCTTTGGTCGACAGTCTGACTTCTGGCTCGGACTGCCCGAAGAATGAAGCTCGAAATATTAAATTTCACGATAGAACGGATGGCGATGAAGCATGAATTCAGAAATGCTCATGTATATATATACCGTAGGTACATCAGTATTGAAATATATATTCCAGAATTTTCAGCTTAGAGCATGAGACTGGAAGAAGATTTCATTGACAAAAGTTGACGACTAGAAAACCAGATTTTCGGGGTTGAAGTAACCGGGAAATGAGAGAATACTGAGTTTTCTGACCGCCTCATACCAATGTTTCCACTTGTCACGGTAAAAGCCCACCAATTTTTCAGAAACGCGAACGACGGCACGTACCGCATATCTCGGAGTGGAGGAGAATAGGCAGACAGACGAGGGATTATACTTAACGACAGAGTAGCGGGTACATAACATTTAGTTTATTCCGTAAGACTTGGTTTCCATATCAAGATTCGAGTGCATTCGGTTATAAAGGGAACATTCTTACCAGCAGGACGGCGGGGGGGGGGGGGGGGGGGGGGGGGGGGGGATTGAGAGAAATAAGAAGCCAGCATGAAAAGAAGACTAAGACGATTTTCAACCAAACACGTATCGTACACGTAGTGCTACTGTACGCCAGAAAGAAGAAAAAGTAAAAGGACAAACGGAGAGAGAGAAAGACTGCAAGCCCACATCGAAAAGCTCCGATACACTTTGGCCATAATGACGTTGCGTCTCGTCGCGCCTCCATAGCCCCGTGGCAACGGTGTACAAAACAAACAGGGGCGTAAGTAATTGCTGAGCAACGAAAACCTATCAAATTGTACCGTGAGGATTTACCCTAAATTCCGTTGAATTTTCCCCCCTGCGAAGTCTTCTTGACTCTCCATCTCGTTCTCTCACGATCCCCTTGCTTATTCTTTCTCTTTCATTGCCTCGAGAGCGAGAGCTTCGCGGGCGTCTCGACGCGTTCCATAGACGGACGTTGAAAACGAGGATCTTATACTTACCTCTACCGCCTTTCGGTTTCGGTATCCACGTGCCTGCAAGCCTAACAAATCCACCTCGATACCCTGCTGCCAAGTCGGGCAAACAGAGCCAATATTTTCCTTGCCAATACGTACACATCTACATACCTTCCTACGGAGGCACCGAGAGCGAAGGAAACTCTTGGGACGCGGTTCGTTGTTCGCCGAAATAGGAAAACTCGAGGACGGATAGGAAGACGAAATTTAATTCAGCCACAGCCGATTCGGTATATCACTTTTTATCCGTCGAGTGTGGATATCTACTCATTTCCCACTGCCATGCTCTTTCCTACTGCAATATATATTGATATTTATCCCTCGACACATCTTTCGCACGCCGTTTCTACATCTGGACATGCCCCTAGTATAGGTATGATTATTACCAAATTTTATTAGAATTCTCTCCCTATTTATCGATTATCTCAGACATCGTGGTTTCGCGGCTCGAAGAATGTGCAAAATGAAGACTACGGGATTTTCACGTGCAGGAATTATGGTTCTCGAACCTGCTTCTCGATCGGCCGAAGAAAGCGGGGAATAGATCAAATTGATTGTCGTTGTCATTCCTATACACAATTATGTAGCCGCGAGACACTGACTGAATTTTTCCCCCCCCAGTCTACCAGTATTGTGAAATTGAAGAAAGTGAAATACTCCTCCGTTCTCTTCACTTTTTTAACGGTCATACATCTCACGACGTTCTGTGAGGTGCATTTTTATACCTCGAGGGGTTTCCCGCTGCGGATAGAAAAGTCCTGGGGCATCTGTCTTCGGGGTCCTCGAGGAGGTTGAAAAAAGGTTTCCTAAATCTCGAAGAAAGACAAATCGTAGGTTGGCTAGAGAAAACAGACGGACGGTTGTATACTCTTGTTTTTGGGTTTCGGATCCCGCCTAACACGCGTTCGGAACGAAACACCTGTATACAACCCAACTCACACTCCCGCGACTGGAACTGTCTCTGTATCTACGAGTAGAATCTGGTATCTCGCCTCGCGTAATACCAGACGTGTGAGAATTAACGCATCCAAAAGTTTCTATAAACCGGTATCTAATTAAACTAAATTCCAGTACCTACACGCATACTTGAGTACCAGTATCATCGTTATCATTATTATTTTTCTCCACTACACTCCGTTTACTCTCCGCGTTATATTTATCACCGCGGAACCAAATACGCCGTAAACTAACCGCCAACGGACATCACCTAGCCTCCGGTATCCTCTATCCACACCCACCCGATTTCGTCGATGTTTATCTGAACGAACCGACAAAGGAATACCTACCGTTCATTCCAGAGGTATAACTTCGTATCAATTTCTATCGACGATTACTGGAGAAATAAAAAGAAAGAAGAACTGTCCACCGGGCGACGACACGGTAAACCGATCTGCCGATCGCCAGATTTCCGCTTCTCTTTCTCTATTTTTTTCTTCTACAAAATCAACGAGAATACGAGATGTGGATCTAGAAACATGCTACTCACCGAGCGAGAGTGCTCGAACAGAATTCACCTTCGCACTGAACAACCGAATCGAGGAAGTAACAGGAAATGACGTTAATGAAAAACGGAAAGACAGAGCCCACGGATAGCAGGGGTGGGTAATGAGCGGACTATACTTGTACTCCGCGGGGCGCAGTGAGGGCTGAAAGAAAGAAGAGGAAAAGATAAAGTCGGAATTATCGTTAAAGATTCATGAACAAGTCACTTCATTCCGTTGGGCAACTCACGTACGACTAGAATATGCATGGAACCAGAGGTAGAAACTCTCTCCCCGCGTATTCCGTACAGCGTAGGGGTGAGTCACGGAAAGGTGTATTCAAGCAAACCGTGTGTTGAGCCGTGAGGAGAAGGGAAGGGGGTCGAAAGAACACCGATTAATTATTAATTAGACGGTTCGGATGTATGTACTACTGTTTCCTGGGTAAATAATCGCCACGTTCCGAAAGACAGAGATTAATTGGACCACGTTCGAACCAAGATGACTATCTTCTCTGATTCTATAATAGCATACCTAATTTTATTTCATCAGTTTCCAACCCCAATTAATTTGCTTCCTTCCCAATTACTTCCGGAATTTCCCATCCCCTTTTTCAGTATTCATATGAATTCAGTTCTAGATACATATATGTATTTGAAAAATTTTTTGTTGACCTTTTTTCATCCTAGTCGTCGTTTTCGGGGATGAGCGACTGCCTGGGCTCACTCTGATTCATTAAAATCAGTTGCTATAAGTATATTTTCGTCTATGTATAGTTCGCACGATGCCTATTATATTCTAGATTCAAGTATCGGTAAACGGCTAACGAGAACTTGGAGCGCTACGGCGCGGACGACGCGGGACGCTGCACCGCGGCAACGTTGGCCGTGGAGCCACCAGTATATTCATTTCTCTCATTAGTCAGATATAATTATCTTTCACTCACCGTATACACACTGGCTTAACAATTTACCAGTTTACCAGTTTACCGGTTTACCGGTTTCCCGGTTTCCGTGAGGCAAAAGCACTTGTATTTCTACCCGGGTCGTGTTACCTGCTCCGCTAATTAGACGCAAGCTACGCAGAGGTAGCCCCCCACTCGCCAGACCATACGACCTTCTCCAAATAGTTTCTCTGTCAAGGGGATAAAATATGTAGATATAAACTTTCGCGAAGTATCCCGGGGTGGTACATGATACACAAACATCGTATCGCGATGTTTGGGGAAAGAAAGAAGGAAAGAAAGAGAAACAAAAATTCACATCACTTTTCCCGAACGCTCTCCTCCGACTCTTCATCCTCGAAAATCGAACGACTCGAAGCTTCTTGAGATGGAAGATGAGGAATTTCGAATTCCCTAGCGTTGATATAAATTCATGAAATAGCGAAATCGATAACGAAATTTTGAATTTCTTTTCTTTCAGAATACCTGATGTCTGGAAGTCCACGAAGCTATCCGGCCCGTTCACCGGGAGTCGCTTCAACGCCAACTCTTACCAGGTGAGTCCTGTATGCCTGTATAATAGTGGAATATCCGGATATAGTATATATACCTGCGCATACCTGCGCCTGTGCCTACGTTAGTTCGGTATATACATATATAGATATATATGTATATTGCTACGATGCGATGGTGCAATGCCCTAGCCAAGCTTGCTCGATCGTGAGCCGTGAGCGGACATCAATATGCAGGATTCCAGAATTTCTGCGTCTACTGTTTGCGACTTGCCTTTGTCGACAAAGGGAATCCGACGTCATGTCAGTTCAAACGAGCTACCAATGCATCCAGCTATGCTGGCATTCAGGTATCCGTACGGTGGAGATAATTTCAATTAAACAGTATGATTTATTCAGAGACACGTCGGCCGAGGGTATTGAAGAAGTGAAAAAACGAACCAGGAATATCATTCCGCGGATATTTGTCTGCGGAAATATACTTTCGTACAGAAATGTGATTTATTATCAATATTCTGTTTCGTATTGTTCCTCCTCTCTTCGCTATCTTGCTTTTCATTCATATAATTGCTTGATTCGCTTTCTACTTTCGGCGGAGAATTGGGAATCCAGATACGTAGGAGCTCGACGAGGGGATTATTATATGTGGGTCGAGTAAAGATATGCGTAGTATAAAATAGAAGCCGTTCCGATTAAGTATTTTCACAGTATATCCATTTAACTTGCTGTACGCGGTCCTCAACATGGAGATCTCGACTACGCCTTTTCACTTGAGGACATCGATTCGCAGCGTACTCGCGACGAATTAAGCGCCTACTATACCTACACACGTAACTGGTATTCATTATTTTGACGTGAGTAGTTTTTCGATGAGTTTAGCTCACGATCAACGGGCAATATCATATGAATACTCGATTTATTATATACGGCAAGCGAGAAAGTAGGACACAAACGATCTACAAACTTCGAGTGGAAGTGCCAATGACTGTTTAGCATCAGCGCGCAGTGAATTATGGGACGAGTTTTACGTACATACATAACGATTTTTGATGAATCTTCATCATTTCGCCACCGAAAGACGATAGATGTATAGAACCGCGAATTCGCGGCTTCAGGTGGAGATATCATCGCGTGTATATCATGATAATGGAAAGTGACTGAAAACGATAGATCATGGAAAATATTGGATTATAATACCATGTTCTTTCGAGTTTATAGCGATATGAAGTTTACGCGAAACTGAGAAAATTAATCTCTTCTAAGTTTAGCGTTGCTCAAAGTCTTTTGATCCTCAAACTTCCCGTTCCCGTCGAGACAAAGACGTTGGTAATTTACCTACGTTCTTGGCTCGTAGCTCCAGCAACGCGGTTCTTAGACATTAAGTATTGCATGATGAAAATTGAATTTTTTGGGTATCCTTTTTTTTTTTGTTTTTGTTTTTATCGTTTCAAAGGAACGCGAGTTTGGAATCGATTCATTTTCACCTCGGAAAGTTTCTATTTTTTCTTAATTTTTGTTCTTTTCATTGCTCTCTTCCTTTCTTTTTATCTCACGCGCAGAGCTCCGCCTCCTCAGCCTTCCCTTTCCCTAACTCACCCCCTGAAACATGGCTTTAAAGTTGATCATCTCACTCCCCCCGCCCCGCGATTTCCCCTCTTCAACGCAGTTGTAAACTGCTTTGAATCCCACAGAATTAGGAACGTCGTTAGGTATATATACGACGTACTTTCCTCGTGTAACCCCTAAAACGGGCAACGATTCGAGACTCAACCGGTAAACTTCGCTAGATCGAAGACGCGACTCACGATGTTTGTTTTAGAGCCAAATCTCCAGATTCAAAGGACCTTCAAAATTATAGGTTTATCTCATCGTCTCCCGATACTATACCTCATACTTTCCATCGTTCCTCCCTTACTGGCTCCCGTTCTGTACTCATTGTCAGCATACGTACCGCGTGCGCTTGAGAATTTTGCCAATTTTCCAATCGCAATACATGTATTATATTCTACGTCGCGGTTCACGACGTAATGTAAAATAGATATATCTACATCGAGGAGCGTGCGTTTGTCGTTATTTTAAACAGGATTGCCTTGAAGTGAGTATCGCTTTGTTCGCCAATGGACCAAACGAAGCCATAAGATGCAACAAAGCCGTCCTACGAGTCCGGACATTGAAGAATATATAAAGTCGCTGGCCTAAGGCTCATGTTAGTGCGGTTATATAGGCTCTAGTGTAACATTTAACGAGCCAATCTAGAACGGTTTGTAGCTCAGACATAAGGAAGCACAGTAAAAGGGGCTGAGATCGTTTAATATTGCCTCCGTACGATAGAATAACGAAAAGTAGCACCCTTTATACTCCTACGGTTATTCCCTCGTTTCTGCTCGGCTTTCATCAGCCGTAATACAACCAGAGCTCACCGTGTGTCGCAGCGAAATCACGTGTCACAGGAAATCTAACCTCCGTGTCGCATAAAATTTTAGTCCACGGAATTCCGCTCGGGGAGAAATAACTGCTCGACTATAGTGCACGAGATATGACGTATCCTTTTCGTTGAATATTTTCTTCTTCCGTGTGATGTTCAGTCAGATGATGCCTGTTCGAACGTATCTTATGCTTATACCGACAACCGGTGATCCTGGACTGATCGGATGAAGAAATAATACTATAAAGGAGTAAATTGTGCACATAGAAAACGTGGAAAGAACTGGCGATATATTTGCCTACGCGGAGAGGCAAGAGCCCCTGGAGAATCGGACCTTGTGTTATCTCGACTCGCTGAACCATGAACAAATCGAATGTCTTACCCTTCTCTGGAAAGGTTCTTCGCCGTTAACCGGCTCCCCGCACGAATTTCGAATCAATATTTAAATTCCTTATTCCTTACTCGTTACTCCTTCTTCCTTGAGAAGGATACACCTAGACAGGCGGCGGAGTATCGATTCTATCGTTAGCTTTTGTCTAAGCAAAAATTGACTTGATCGAGACTTGAGACGGTTTTGGTACTTAGACAACCATTCTCACGGGCAACGATGCTATTCTTCCTCGTTCGTTCGTTCGTGAAAAGAAAGGAAAAATCTTTGCTTCTGGCGAGATTCGCGGAGAGGGCGTGAGTGTTGGCGAACGAAATACAATAGACTGAAGATGGACATCTATCAAGTAACCCATCTTCAGGATGTTCACCCCAATTCTTTGTCTCGGAGAAACGATCCCTGCTCTATTATAACGGCGCCGGACGTAGAGCGCGGAAGAACGCTTTCCGCGTATTACGAAAGAGGAATAGTAACGAGCATCTTCGCGCGGGTAGCTTGGGTCGGTTAACGAGGTCAGAAAAACACACCGCGTGTCATTATAGGTTCTCTCCGTACACATGTGTATCGAATTCGTACCTGGCTTTGTTCGGGCACCAAAATAATCTCGAATACATGTCTGGGAATCTCGATTTATCGACGATCCTGCATGTTGGATTCTCGAGCACAACGTGGCGGCTCACCGTCTCCTCGCCACTTCACATCCGACGAGAAAACTGTCTGTCTGCATTGAATTGCGAAGTGTTTGCTTGTTGCTTGTTGCTGGCGATGTGCGATAACAAATTCACGCTTTTACTTTATACCTTGGAGATAGATATTCCTACCGGCGCGGCGGGGGCGTTAACGTTACGTGTACGCCTCTGTGTGTATAACGTAGGTAGGTGTATACATGCATCGTGGAATTGCGACTACTGATCAAAAGGTACATCGTTTTGCGAAGAAGAACTCGAGCTCGGAGAAGGCGCGACGTCTGATTTCGTTCATTGCTTTTGATTACAAGTACATATTTCTATAGCTATACCACTCCAAGTTATGTCTTAAGTCTAAATCAAGCTGAGAGTTCAGTCTCGTGCTGGATCGAAAGGTACGAATGTTGCCGCTCCGGTTCATCCCTGCCCTCTTCTATCCCTCTCGAGCACCCCCTTTCATCTCTCTTTCTCTCTAGGATTCTCTTCGATAAAGGAGAAACACAAGTTTGCTCACCGGGTATAGTAAAGTAAAACGCTTCGGGTTTTCTTTTCTTTTATTTATTTTGTTTTTTATTTTTTCCGGCGGAAAGGGGAACCTTCCGCTTTCGGCAAAGAACACTTCCTGTTTTCCGGGACCCGGAAATTAACAAGGATGTTACTTACCTACTTCCGAAGGATCTTGTTACCAATACCTACTACCTTGACTTTTAAAAACTTTACAATAGCGAACGATAGCTAATTGTAAGAATCGTATGACAAAGTTATAGAATTGTTTTCAACCGGTACGTAACCTTGAATTAAAATCACACCGTCGTTGGACATGATATCTCGTTTGTCACAGAGCGTAAACGGATCTTTTTCACCGCGGACGACGTGGTTGAAGAGAAAAATAGTGAAAAAGAGAGATGATGAGGAAAAGAGACATGGAAAAGAGCGAGACAACTTCCGTTGTAAAAGTTTCCAGAATCTAAATCAATCGGTTCGAGAAAGACGCTGAGACGGAAGTAAGAGTAGGAGAGCTTTTTACTTGCCAGGATTATAGGAAAGAGCAGACAACAGTGACGACCGTCTCATATTAGTAGTAGTGGCGATGGTTGTGTAAGTACAGAGAGCTACTCCCCCTCGGCACACAGAAACTCCGGGTAACTCTGGTGGAACAGGGATGGTACCGATGTGGAACCGAGAGGCAGACGAGATGCCCTGCCTGAAGATGTTCCAATTCAAATGAGTTCAACTTTTAAAATATTTAGAATGTTGAACAGGCTTCGGGGTGGGAGCCGAACTTCTTCTTCTTCTTTTTCTTCTTCTTCTTCTTCTTCTTCTTCTTCTTCTTCTTCTTCTTCTTCTTCTTCTTCTCATTCGCAAGTCTTCGACGTGGCTGTCAGTAAAAACGTGGGAAAAGGGGTCTCGAATTAGCTCTATCTTATTTTCCCGCACACTTCCGCCATCGCGTCGGTGCCTTTCATCCATTTCAACACAATTCTACCCGTCGTTGATCTGTCGGTACTCATTGAACTAGAAACCGGTAATTTACACCATGCTGATCTCCAGATGCATCGTAATAAGAAGAGCTAATCCACGTCCACGTCTTAAGGGTAGATCGTCCTACTCGTTAGTTACCTGCCCCATGATCAGGATGAAGGTTATGCCGTCTCATTCGATGATGAGACAATCATATTTCCAAATTAAAAAATGAGGCCAGAAATAATATTGAACAAAATGCACAGCATGGTGCAGGAAATTGAAGAACGGATTCGCGTCTTTCCAACCTTTCGGCTTTTCCTTTCGCCGCGTGGGCCACCGGTCGGACGAGGCGTAAGCTCCAGAATCACAGGGGGCAAATAATCATCAATTTTATTTCGTTGAATCTGAAACTCATCTAAAGTTGAATGGCAGGTAGGTATCTATAATGTGACTCGACGCGCCGCGACGCACGTATCAAAGGGGAAATAGAGAGTAGTTTTGTATTTGTGAAAACAGCGGGTCAGCCAGACGGAAGATACCTACGCTCTGGTCGCCAGGCAACCGTCGCTCGTCGATGAACTATACAAGTCCAGAGGAAGAAACATGCTCTAGGCTCTGCCACTGCCTCGTCGGCCACTGCAAGTAAAGGTCTCCTCCCCCATTCTTCGCTCTTCGCTCTTCGCTTCATACTTCACTCCGTTTTCTCTCTTCGTTTGCCTCACTCACCTTAACTTTCCGCCCTTTTTCCTCGTTCGGTTTTTCTACTCCCGACAATCTTACATCCCCCGTCGCCCGGTTCAAGTATCGCGATCTCCTACGCCACCGAGAGCGCTGGTCTACCGATGACCACCGTCGACGAAACAGTTCCGTTTCAGTATTTCTTGTTTCGCTTTGACTTCGGAGGACTATACTCGGTCCACTAGGCTAAATTTGATTGAATCCGGCTCCATTAATTATAGCAAGGAAGTGAAAAAACGTTAATTTCCTTTTTTTCAATTCACGTGATTTGCAATTCTCTTGGATACTCGTAACGGTTCGTCTTTCGGCTGTAGTCGCGTATCCCTGCCGTCCTGCTGTCCTAGCAGAAGCTTTTCTTTAAAGTGAGTTTCACAGTCCTGGTGGCAATGCCACTTGCTCCCTTTGTCTGAGCCACATCGCGGGGAACTATTTAAATTAATCAACAGAGAATGATGCAGCTAGGGAGAGCTTGAGAGAAAGAGAGAGAGAGAGAAACAGAAAGAGAAAGAGGCTTTAAGCCAGCCTGACGTCTTAATCCTTGTTTCAATTTGCACCGTTCCTACCAGGTTCTATGCCTTTGACTTCAGTCTATCCTGCGGGTGGCAGTATCCCGTCTTTCCATCTCTTGTTCTCACACATTCTCATCGTCACATACACCTGTGGGAAAACCTGCTTTCAAATCATCACCTTTTCATCTTACCTTTCTCTCAAAGCTCAATTACATTTCTTACATCTTGCTGGGAAAAGCTCTCATATTCATTTCCCGAGAATGACGAATTCCAATTATTGTTATAATCGGCATGATTATGTCATCTTCGCCATACCAGTAGAGACAGCTTGGCAAAAGACATATTCCCTAGGTTATAAATCCCGGGCGCTATTTCTGACCGTTCAAATTTATCGAGTAACTTCCAAAGCTGTCAGACTCGACAACTTCGCTTTTCTCTTCCGCCAGAGAGATTATTTAAATTTGATCCTGGGTCGTCGTCTCGTACGATATACCATTTCGTATATCTAAGCTCCCTTTCCCAACTTTCAAATAAGTTGTTGCACACTGTACCTACCCGCCGACGAGCCGTCTAGGCGGAAAACCCAAGATCTTCCCAACTCCCCGTACTTGTGCTATATTCTATAAGCTCCACTTTGTTTCAGCGGGTACCGTCAATTATCCTTACAGTTTATATAAACCGGTTTGTTTTCTTTCTTTGCATTTCGCAATATAATACTTACCGGTAAGAATCTCGGAGTAGGAAAATCTCCAAGACTAAAAGAAAAGAGGAAAATAGGGAGGGAGAGGAAAAGGAAGAGGAAAAGGAAAAGGAAAAGGAAAAGGAAAGGGAAAAGGAAAAGGAAGAAAAAAGGTTAATAAAACGTTGTTCTTATCAGCTACAAAAGAGCTTACGAACCGCAAGTTTGGCTTTATTTCGTTAGATTTATGAAAGTTCGCGCTTGTAATACAGAACCCAGGTTATAGTTCTGCCATAAACCACAACGGGGGAAAAACGAAGAGAGGGAAAAGAGAGGGCACAGCAAAAGAAGCGAGAGAGTCTCATCGAGAGGGAGAAAAGTGTGCGTATATACATTCTCTCTCCTCTTTTCCCTTGGCCTCGCTGCCGCTCACTATACTGCTGCACCAGCTTCTCTCTGGTTAACTTCAGCCCCTCGCCCCCTGCCCCCTGCCCCCTGCCCCGCTTTCTGGCCGCCGAACTCAACGGCGGTCGCTCCATAACGGTGAAACTTTCAAATATAAGCTAAATCCCTCATATATCACCACCTTATTGTAAAATATCGTCAATACGCGATAAACTTAACATGAAAGCCCTGAGCGCCGAGCAAACGAGCCCCAGGGCTAGCTAGCAAGAGAATGTTCGCGTAGGATCGATTGCTTAAAATTTTATGTCGACCCCGATAACTTACATCCAGTGAGGTGCGTATTTGATAAGTTTTACAAATCAGCATTTTATGTAGGTACAGGTACGATTTTCATTCAGACCACTAACTTCCGATCGGAGAAAATTTTCGGCCAAATCGATTTGAAAAATTCTTCGCGTGGATATACGAAAGCGATAGAACTATGGGATAGGAGTGAATGTGCAAGGAGAAGAATATAAGTGAAAATTCTCTACCTTCGTACGGCGCGAGATCACGCGGACATCGAAAAGTTTTTGTTAAATTAACTTCTTCGCAGACAGGAAGAGAGAGTGCGAGCGAGCGAGCGAGACGTAGCAGGTATTTTTAACTAAATCTCTGCACACCGCTTTAAAATTCCATCAATTATGCAGCCGTCCTACCTCTTCGCCCTGCACGGCCTACTACGACGAACCCCCAACGAGTATACATACACGCACCTATACATAACTATCAACTACATAGATTTATGTATCTGCCATACAATGTATGAACGGAGAAAGAAAGAGGAAAAATAAATGAAAACCTCGTGTTAATCTGGAGCAGGAGTCACTCTTGCAGACAGAATGTCGAGAAGGCCTTCGCCTCGGCTGACGAACGGAATGAATCAGAGAAAAGCGAAATGAACCGTTCCTCTTTTCCTACCTTTTTTTTTTTTTTTTTTCGTCATATGGTCTGCCGTTTGAGTAACGAATTTATTAAATTAGTTAATTAGTAAGATAATTCAGTGATTTTGAAACCAAGCTCGCAGGCATTAATCTGTTGCGGATAATATCGCGCTGTACATCGTGATCATTAATAATTCTAATTCATATTGTAATCATAGCTCGTTTGGAAGGCACTTTACGAGCGAACGATTTATATTGCTGGTGTGCAGCATGAAGGCGCAAACCTTGTTTCAGGCGTAGTATTACGCTGCCGCGTATCCGCGTACCCGCGTCGCGCGGCTTGAAATAACAGTTTCAGCAAATCCAACATCGAGCTAACCGAACTACAGCACACTGTTCGCAAAAAAATGAATATTAACAGGTTCACGTGCATCCTCCTATCACGAAATTTTTTACGTCCATACGAACCGCGTCGAATTGCATCCTGATTTTATCCACCAAAATATGGACTCCGTCTCTGGATTAGAGTAATTAAATCATTCATTTTCACTCGATGTCACGAAGAGATGTACCTACTATACTTTTTGTTGTATTTCTCTGGTTCTCGTATTCCGCTGATTCTGCCACCCCGATAAAGAAAGCGTAAAGTATCCGCCCCCTCATTCACGATGGTTGGATCTCTCATTATTTCAAAGAAATTTCCACCAGAATATATTATGTATTATGCAAAATCTATAATCAGCTGCGAAATGAAATGCCACGCAACCCTTGAGATATCGACATTTTTATCTCGAGCACCCCTTACTTTTATGAATACAGCTTTCCAACGTCTTCAATTATGGTTTCAACCATTTTCTTCGTTACTTCTCGAAGGATCTGCGTCCCTCTTTTTCTAGTGTCGTAAAATTTCCATCACTCCGCTAGGCGCTCTCCAAAAAAATTCATAGTAAGGTACTCGAACGGATCTGCGTTAAATTTGCACTAACCAAACTCGGACGAATTGAACTGAATTGGATTTGAAATGAATATAGGATATATTAAACAATTGTGCGACAGATGTAAATTCATGTCTCACGTGTCTGGATTGAATTGTATTTTTCGTTTCTGTCTATACGCCACGCCGGTATGTGTTACACATTGTCTGAAGGAATGAAATTACTCCGACGAATCTCACGCTTTCGAAGACTCAAATTTCACCCACGTTACTCCCTTCGCAACGATTTCTTGCCCGACGATTCAATAGCAATCCTATTTGCCTCCAGCCTACGAACCCGCCTGTAGCTCTGCTCTGCTTTGCTTCACTCTGCCAATCTGATAAAAATGCACGACGACTCCATAATGTGCCAACCTGACACGACGCTGTAAAAAGCAATTTACTCTGGTTCCAAACTGTTCCATCCCACTCGTCAACCCAATTAGGATGCCATTTAAAGACGCATGAAATCCTCATCGTTTCACATTGTCGAATGCTTTGTTGCCTATTGTAGAATGCCGTGAGTCCTCAATAGCATCCTACGACAAATCGAATGATCATCGCGCTTATTCCACAGATAGAAACATTACAGACTAATATTTCAGATGGAAATTGATGAGATAAAATGGAGCATATAGCAGATGTACTTTCATTCTGAATTTTCTTTCGCCACTTTCCTTCTATCGTTGTCATTTTTGGATCTTCGTGTTTTCTCGTTATTCTTACGACGAAGGAAGACAATGATGACCAATGACGGCGATAGCGCGGGCGTATATAATCAGATTTTTATTGCTAGGCACCGTCTCGGTGTAGTATGTATATGTATGTACAATACGCACGATACAAACCCGAGACGTTGGAAAACGTTTTCGTATAATTTAACAGAATTGCAAAGTTTATTTCACGCACTAAAAACTTCAGCTCTGACCGCGTCTCGACTGGTAGTACCTATATTTGAACAATTTGAAGGAGCTCGGTTCTCTTCGAGCAGAGTTGATAAAAGAAAAACAACAGATAGTAGTACGAAACGAGACGCAGCGAGAGATACGATGAAGTAGGAGAAAATAAATAAGAGCGGATATAATCTACCCTCCGCGGCACAAAGACGAGGAGCCGAAGTAATTTTCATTATTTTCGTCATTTCATTATTTTCGTCAACCTTCCGCAAGCCTACATCGCACACATCCCTACTTACGTATATATTTACGTTACATTGTGTGGGTTTAATGTGATTTTCTATAGGTTTGATACGATCTCCAATATTCTCTTATACCTACTTTAAGCTCGACGAATAGTTCAACTTCGCCATGTCTGAGAGACACCGGAAACAGGAGACGATAGTTTCAGTAGAGGGCGAACGCGACGCCGCCGTAGTACCTACCCAATTGGATTATGAAAAAGTATAAAAATTTACTCCAGTCATGAAATTCTTCACCCTCGTACGGATGCTTTTGTTGTGATTAAACTTTTTCCCAAACTTTTCAATAGCATGGCTATTTCGCTGACACGGTATTGCCGTTTTTTTTTCTTTCTCAACCCCGCGGAATTATGCTCCTCAAACGCTGCGGGTTTAACAAATTTTCGCTCACATTTTTTCTGCAATCTATTTTCCCAAATATTTGTTCAAGGATTTGTGTTTTCTATAAAAAAATTCATATATTTCACGGTACAAGTACTGTACTGTATTGAGTTGCGCGTTGAATAGTACCTACCTCGTAGGCATAAGCTACGTGCGAACAAAATACTCTGGAAAGGAAAATTCGAAGAATTTATAAAATGTGATCGTAAACCAAATCCCAGTCGAGAAAGAAACGGAGGAAAAAAGAGGCTTGAGACGGAGGAGGAAAAAGAAGGAATAAAAAATAGGTGAAAGCCTACTGCGGAGAGCGAGAAAGAAAAGTGTAGAACGTGCGATGAACGAAGCTTTGGCCAATTATCATTCCTCGACCAATTTAAATAAAACATTCTCCAACTGTGCTCCTCTGCTCTTCGACTACCGCCCGTTGCTCGCAAGTGGTGACAAACGTTTAACAACTTACACGTGTGCAGCACAGTGCTGGGCCTCCGTTCGTGTGAACGGTATAATAACCTATGTGAGAAATGTATACATAGAAAACGAATAGGATGCCGAATCTTGCGATACGCCCCGAAAAACTACTCGCCGGCAATTCCTGATCCGCGCGAAAAGAGAGCAAATATATGGGAGAGAAAAGTTGCGGAGGGTGGAGAGGGATCGAAACCTTGAATTTAGACAAATGGTTGCGGTTCCGGAGCATGACCAAATAGTTTTTTTGTTCCTTAAGGAGGAGGGTGGCGCGGTTTGTTTGTTTGCTTAGTCACTTTCGTTTTGTGTTCTCTGTTTCCTTTCCACCCTGGGCAATGGAAATTGTATCAGGCATGTTATCAGTGAGGTTAAGAATCGCGAGTACCTGTACCGTGTATATAGTAGAGTAGTATGAAAAGCGCTTTCGGCAGCTGATATACATATGTACTATGTACTACTATGTACAGTAGGTATATATATAACGTGACGGAATTGGAGACAATCTTAGAGAGTAGGAAGGCGAGTTAATTTCTGAAGCGTTTTTACACCCGCGCGTCCAGTTTACAACGTTGGCTCAACACTCTGGAATATTAAAGCCCTTAATTACGAAGCGGCGGCATGGCATGGCTGTGGCCGCGGCTGCGGCGCGGTGGCGTCAGTGGCGGCAACGTGCCCAACGTCAAAAATAATTCACCCCATTTACACGGACCTGGACCATAAATGTTTACGATCTCATGGACAGGAGTTCGGGGTCGCGGGAGAACGAGATTCGCCGCGTCGTTCACCCTCCTCTGCCACACCCTCCCCTTGCCGCGAGGAGAACAAGAAGAATAGATATAGAAGAAGACAAAATTGTGATGGGCGCGGGTGGAGGGGGCGGAGGGGGTGGAGAGAGGGTGCAGGAAAATAGGTGGCGCTAGGACACACGAAGCTTTCTCCCCGCCGCGCCAGCGAGAAGCCCCTTGAGATCCGGCATCCCCCGTTCTAGGTTCTACTACTACTACTACTACTACTAATACTGCGGCATCTATCCGCCTACTTGCTGCAGAGGCAACTCGTTCGGGCGTAGGTGCACCGAGGATTATTTTAAGACGCACTCGACGCCGCGAGATAAGAGGGACCCACCCCCTCCGCACCGAAGCTCGCTCCTGGTGTGATCTCTGTTTAACTGTCGGGGCGTGCCTGATAATTTGACGTATCTCAATATTTATCGTCATATTTCTTCTTCTCCGCGTGATTAAGCGAAGAAGAGAAAGAGAGAGAGAGAAAGGGCAAAGAACGGGGGAAGACGAGGGGAAAATGATGGTAGTGTGACAGAGCAATTACCCATTTATAACTCTTCTACGAACTCTGGCAGGCTCCCTCGACTCCGGACGTATATATGAATGTCCGTTTTATTTTTACACAAGGTTACATTGGCAGTGGAGGAGCCGTTCGAGAGTCGCAAGAGCACCAGTAGCTATTTTCCCGGTCCTCTGGTTTTTTGATTTTTCCGTTCGTTTCATTCGCAATTATCGATCTCTATACATGACGGAGGCTTGGAAAATTGAGAAAATAAATTAACGGCTTATGCAAATTTGTGAAACGGCTTTTGGAAAGCCCTCTCCTCCGAGATGAGGAGGATGAAAAGGAATTTACCATAGATACAGCTCTTCCCCTTCCTCAAACTACTATTATACGCCAATCAATACAATAGAGTTATTCGACGACGAGACGACGGCATGATATATAAAGCAGTATCGCTACTCGCTGCTACCTACCCCCGAATACTGAGGAAAGAACCCCTCGCCGAAGCTTAGCAATCGTTCTATGATCAATTCCCGAACTGATCGTCAACTCGGCATGGTAGGTATACTAGGGTGCATAATTGCATCTTGATAAAATAAAACCGGCACAAACTGCCCTGAATGGTGAGAATTTTTAACGCCATTTGTCAACAGCGAGCGAGTGAATTGTCGATGAGACAATTTTCTGATGTGCTAGATACGCGCGCCAGATTAAACCATTCGAAATCGGAATTTGAATTCGAATTTGAATTCGAATATCAATTTATTTCATGAGCGAATCATTTTTGCCAACTCTTGCCTCTGAGCAGCCCTCGAGTTATCACAGCTGTGGAGTTCAGATGTAACGGGAATAATTCGAACAAACTTTTCCTGTAGGCATAGAAAATGGTTCAGTGGTTCAAGGAACGGCGTGGTTTTATCATCCCCGCAAAAGTTTAATGAGATATATATCTATATATATATACGTATATACACATGTATTTATAATACGTATATCAGGATAATTATGCGTCCTTCTGTATTTACAAGGATCCCTTTTCCATGCGCCCAGGTTAAATGCAAATAAGCTTTTCAATGGGGTTCATGAAGGGTTGAAGGGTTTGTAATGTAAGAAAACAGGCGTGTGGGCACAAACGGAAGATATGTGGCTTGGGTCACTTCGATTTTTATCTATGAAAACAATTTAGGCTTCGTGAGGGTATTTTCTCTTCCAGGATCCTGGCAATTTGATTCCGTATGAGCTACGTCCAGCCTCTTGAAAAAGAGCTCATTCGAAGTATATAAGAGGTTTGATTATCGGCTGGTAATTTTCGCACCGTGAACGCGTATTATATTTTTTTCCAAATTTCGCTGGACGATAAGCATCTCTGTGTGGCGTGGTTAATTATTCCGGATAGCTCGGGCCTTCCTCTTGGAATACGAGAGATCCGAGTCCTTCTGTGATAGCAGTAAAATAAAAAACAACAAACACAAGGAAAAACGTATGCTAACGTCGCGTCGTATCATTGGAATAAACGAGGTATACAATTTCACGGAAAATTACGCTTTCGAGATTCTCCAATGACTCAAATATCTGGAATACCTTGAATTTCTGCTGCGCCATCGTCTCAATACGCACATCTGTATTCTTTATGTACCCACATACTTACACCCATATATCTATGCCTCTATATCTACCGCACCAGAGATGTCTCTCTCGTTCTCTCTGAGAGCCCGATCCAGACAGATGGCCCGCATTACGAGAAAGCGTTATGATCTGCCTCGCGTTACACAGGCAGCAAACTCATATTACGAACCTCCTCCTCCTCCTCCTCCTCCTTCTCATTCTCATTCTCCTTCTTCTCCGTCTCCGTCTCCTCCTTCTCATTCTCATTCTCGTTCCCTTCTTCCTTCCTACCTTACCTCGTGCCTAAGCTAGACGAACAGCAGTCACTCGTCTTCGGCTTACACGAACTTCCGTCCCCAGCGTCACCCTGTCCTCTCCAATTGTCTTTGGTAATTTACCGCCGAACTCTAAGCTTGAGTTTGGTTTCGATTTTATCACAGCTCGTAGTTTCGATTGATATAGATAGGCAGGTGCGACGAGGGAGCTCTCGTCTTCGGAAATTCAAAATCCATACTTGGATATCTTCGTTTTTTTCGTTTTTTGTCTTTTGCCTAAAGGACAAAGTGCGGAATGAAGTGCCGGGTTAACTCTCAACAGTTTCACATAAAGGAAAGTCTGCACATGACTGCGTATATATACACTGTACGCTGTACAGCATATAATACACACGTACAGGTGTGTGTATACCTATATTAGTATAATTTATTAGCTGTCGCGTGTTTTGCATCGTACAGAGCTGCTTTTAGCTCCGGGAATATCCAAGTAGATTTACATAACAAACGCAATGCCCGGGTTTGTCCTGGGCTCGGTTTCGCTCCTGGCCGTAGTCGACAGCACGCCATACCTCCACCTATCTGCCTACCAACCCGACTACCCCTGTGGCGAAAGCTCTCCTTTCAAAGAAACCCCCGCAGTGCAAATTTTATTTCGCTCGCCATATTTGTCACGGAATAGTAGTCATGCCAAGAACTCTGGCCTCGCGCTCAAAACTTGTTTACTTTTGAATAGCGTTAAATTAAAAATCCGAGTTTACTCGACGTTGTTTTTTTTTCCCCTTTTTTTCTTGCCGTCGCCTTTCATTGGGCCACTTGTCTTTATTACTCTAGAAAATGGCGCACTGGGGTTGAGAATTATTTTACGATCATATCCTGCAGCTAGAGGTGCTCGACCGTGTAACACGTAGGTATACGAAAATGCGCTGGCTGGTCATTATGAAACTGAGATCCCTGACGTGTGGCGATAAATTTGATGCTCCAGGTGGTTTTTTTCTTTCGACTCACCATTTCCCCAAATAAATATATCAGTGTTAAATATTTGACATGAGATTTAGATCTCGGCGTTTTCTAATCGTCGTAACACTTTCGTAGGCGTATATATACCTACTTAGTGATTTATTTTTCTTAAGAAGATTCAAAACTTTCGGGTTAATCATTTTTCTTCGCGAAGTATATGCCCCGTGGCATATAGTAGATCAAAGAGCATGTCAAATCGTGAGATAAAAATAATCAAGAGACTCCGGCCGTTTTTGTTTCCTCCGTTTTTTTTCTTTCCTTCATTCTCGCGAGGCTTACTTTTCGAAGCGTTGCTTCTGACCGCCGAAGAAGAGAAAAAATATACTCTGTGGCCTCGATTACTACACGGCATTTAAGTTTGTGGGATATAGTCAGTTCATAAATAATCAGGAGAGGATGAAGGGAGAGGATAGAAAGGGGAAAAGACAGCCGAACCTGTGGAGTCCAAGCTCTGCGGAAAGCTGAAAGAATCGAGGCGATTAAAAGTGGAGAAACAATATTGCACCAAGGATTTCAGTGTTTCATCCACTGTTCTACTCTTGTTCGCATATTTTTGGCCTCGATTTCAGATGAACTGCAGTGGCGAAGAACAATGGAGGACCGGTGTGCTTTTGTGGGATGTCGTTAGCGCGAAACTTGCCCCCAGTGTTTGAACAAGAAAGACTTAGCTGCGATCCTCCTAGCCAACAGGCACAAGCCTAGCAAGAGGACTCAGAACTGAAAGTAACTTGCAAACAGAACGCGAATTGCAGGAAATTTATCATGACGAACTTGTTACTGAGAAATATTGAGAATAGAAAAGCTTGGGTGTCGGAGGAGATGCGGTGCCTATGGAATTTAGAGTCTCTGAGAATGCGCTGTAGACAAATTTGATTCGACAAATGAACGAACGAATGAAGGGGAGAAAAAATGAAGACCAAGAATGCGCTTTCATCAATATTTTTATCCCGTAGCAGCGCAACACTGCGTTAGAGCTAGACGAAGAACATATCTTCGAAGTAAGTTGTGGAAATTCAACGACCTAGTCATAGACAATATCCGGTAGGAGTGAAACGAGACGGGAAAAGGAAGCGACTAGATGAGACTGAGTTCTGGATCAACGGATAACCGATGTTGAGATCGTTAACGTACGTTCAGTGGTGTCGCTCACCGCGCGCGATTCGTGCTCGCCAACTTAGCACATTTAAATTCAAATTTATATTCAAATTTAAACACGTTCCGGTATTCTTTTCGTCCTCCCCCGCCTCCTTCCAGCTTTATTCTAATCCCGAGCCATCGAACGCTCCGTCGCTTTTTGTTATACCTACCGAACAAAACTCCGATGTGAGTATAAGGTACGTGTACTACATTGCTGGATGAAAAAAAGGAAAGATAATTCGTAACTGACGATGAAAAGCGAAGAGGGAAATATGAATAGCT
Organism: Phymatocera aterrima; assembly: GCA_963170745.1. Classification (NCBI taxonomy): domain Eukaryota; kingdom Metazoa; phylum Arthropoda; class Insecta; order Hymenoptera; family Tenthredinidae; genus Phymatocera; species Phymatocera aterrima. The sequence goes on from OY720668.1 coordinate 2,098,547, forward strand.
AGATAACTAATGAATTTTGACTACGACCCACGATACGTGATTAGTCTCCTGAAATTGACGATAACAAGGTTTCAACTAGTTTAAAACACTCGTCCGGAGAGTTTCCATATAGTAATTATCACTAACAGACCTACTTTAGCGACAGAGTCAAGTTTTATCGCGCATATAGACTCATCGACGTTTAAACTACTCGCACACTTTACCAAGGCACACGCTTGGAATGGGCCGGATTCAATAGAGCTGGTTTTAATTACAAACGATCCATCAGCGCCGCCCCACGGGAATCAAGTAATCAAGTCTGATTTCCTAAAGAATCGAGGTTCCAGGGTGGAGAGAAACGTTGAACTTACACAGAGCTGCGGGGGCGATCGCGATGAAAGGATGAGTTGCGGAGAAAACGGAGTAGATATACTACGCCGCGCCGCGCCCGGTCCGTGCAGAAGGGTTGGAAACGATCCTCTGGTGTCTAGTCACGACCGTAATTTCTTGTCGTTATAATTACCCGACGACACTCACCGCCGCGGACCGTTCTCTAAATCTTGAGCTCTTCGGGTCTCCAAGGATCACGAGATGCCAGAGATCAACTACGTTATTCTCCCCCGCGTGCAGGCTACGTGGCTTGGATAACGATCGCCGGTTGATCCCAGCGCTAATTTTCAGTCCTAAATGATTTCCGACAGAAGCAAACGCAGGTTCGATCACGGGCGAAAACACCGGCCGCAAGTACTCCTCGCGCTATAATATTCAGCCCGGTATGATCGGAGCCATAGTATGGTCGTACCAGGGTTACCCAGGTAACGCGTCTGCCCTCTTCGTCGCCGTAGCAACCGGCTAGCGATCCGGACGCGGGTCTCAAAATCACCGGATATCATAGAGAGAGGAACAGAGAGAGAGAGAGAGAGAGAGAGAGAGCGAGTCCGCTCACGTGGCAGTGCTCGTGTCCCCACGTGGAAGCATGAATCTGGACGGAACGAATTTTCACGGAAGAGAGGAATGAAGTGTGAGAGAGGGAGTAGACTTTCTCTTCTTTAAAATGTCTTTGAAATTTTGAAAACGTCATTATTTTTATGGCTTTTCACCCAAAGGAGCTTTTCTTTCAAATTCTGATGGCGCTCGGCGTGAGAAGTCCCGATGGAACATTTTCCTCCTGAAATTTGAAAACGAAGAAAAAAATGAATATATATGTAGCGAGCGAAAGTGAGGAATGGGAACTGAAGTAAAATAGCATTCCGCCAAAATCGAATGAATCCACCCTCGCCCCTGCCTTCCTGTCGATACAATTTCATTACCGGCTCTGAATCTTGGCTAAATGGACGCTCCGCGTTGACAGTATATGAGTATACCGCGTTTATACATGTATACATATATATATATAGATATATTTATATAGAATGTGTATTATATACCTCCAGTCAGGCTTCGGGATCCTCTAAAACATATTTTATATAATATATAGTAGTAGTAGTGGTAGTAGGAGAAGGAGGAGGAGGAGGAGGAGGAGGAGGAGGAGGAGGAGGAGGAGGCTTATGTGTTCGAAGCGGTAGTCGAATCCCGACACGCTGACAACTCGGTGACTAAGAGGATTCAGACTCTGGTATCGCCCGGTCCATTTGAACTAAAAGTATTTATTATTAGATTATTAATGGGATTTTTAATGAAGTTTTCTTTTTTTTATAAAAGGGAATCTTCGCCAGGATCTGAAAGTGCCTGTATACATGTATACACGCATCTGTGTGTCTAACGAAATCGTCGGATAAGAAATTGCGAGAGGGAATGAATCTCTCTCGTTGGGTTGCAAATGCTTCTCTCCTTTGTCCAAGGGGAATTTGATTTATTTCATTTTATCGGTAGAGTGCATCCACAATCGAACTTCTCCGACTTCTTCTTCAACTCCCACTTCTTCCTCATTTTCTTTTTCATCGTGCTCTTGTCGGACGCGCGATGCTGCGGAGGACTAACGCCATTTTAACACTAATTCTCTCTACTACATAGGTATATATAGTGGTTATCCGCAGTCGACCTGCAGGCGAGAGAACCGCGAGCATTGTTCTCCGTGAGAGCATTTTCACGTTTCTAATTTCTATTTGTCAAGACTCCACACCTACTACCGAAAACTCTTTGGACTTTATATACGAACCTAAGTATAGAGACCTGTAGCGAGTTGAAGTTAAATCAATTATGGAAACAGATCCACTGATCTTCGTCTTTCTTACGCTTAGCTACTTTGGAATCGATATACCAATCCACGGTCGCTCGCGTTGTCACGTATTTCTCAACTTTAACATAAAGTTGCACTCTCCTCGTACCGTTGATATAGGTGCGTCGCCATAGAATCTAGCCAGGCTCATCCCAACGGCAAACACATCGAAGAAAGTTTTTCTGAAAATATCCAACCGCGTTTTCAATCTTGCCCAGAGGGTGACTTTCGCTTCGTCCCTTCCTGATATACCGCGTTCCATACTATACAGCCCAGTGTGCTACCCGGTACCCATATATACCTCGTGGCAGGTACATGTGCAATTGTGTACATGTGTGTGTATAAACGGAGTTCTTAGGCACTCCCACAAAACAGCAGCCTAAGGGTATGAAACGAGAGAAAAAAGAAGGAGGAGGAGGAGGAGGATGAAAAACAACAAGGTAAAAAAAGAATACCGAGGCTCAAATTCCCCGCAAAATAATTAGAATCGTTGCTTTGAAGGAGACCCCGCGTCTGCGTTGCCTGCATTCTTACCTAACCTTATTACATCCGCGAAGATAACAGGCACGGAGCGTGCGTTGTTCACCCCGAGGGGTAAGTCCCGGAAAAAACCGAAGGAAATAAAGTCTGGCGCGGAAAGATAACGGGATTTTGTCCAGAGAGAACAGAGAAACAAAATTAGAAGACTTTAACAAATCTCATCGTCAGCTGGTCGCAGTAATATGTATGTACGCGGTACGAGTGTGATCGAAAAAGTGAAAATCAGAGAAACCTGAGAACCAAAGTCGAAATCGAAGTCAAAGGCTTGGTCAAAAATCCTCAGTCCAAGTATTGCTTACGGATGAATGTTTCACGTGCGGATTTGAATCTTCCGGTTCAACGATAACTGCAGATAAAAATCGAGAAAAGTTTACTTCTGTTCGAACGATCAGGTGTGAAAATAATTGGCCTGCGAAGAAGTATTGTAGTATGGTCTACGGTAATCGCGGAGGCGAAAAATCGAGCTTTCTGAAAGATATACCGAAAACACAATGTGCTCGTTATCGGGACAACACGTGTATCGTATCGGTCCATCATCCATCAATTCCTCTTCATAGCTGACAGCAGCCCTCCCTAATATAATATGGGACGCCACGTCGCTTCCTGGTCGCTCGCTCGTAGCCCATGGAAACGTTTGAGGGGCGTTCGAAAAGTGAGCTTCGATGTAAAAGCGTCAGCTTATGAGGGTCGGACACGACGGAAGGGTTTTTTTTTTTTTCAAAGGTAGGAAACTCTGATATCTCGAGCTCGCTTTATCCCCGTTTTCACTTGCCTGAAATTCGTTGTAGATTTACACTTTCACCCTCGGGGGGTTGAAGTGTTATGAATACTACGGAAAAAAAGAGCCGAATAACATAATCTATGATTCATTTTTCTCCTCGAAGCGTCGTATTTTTCGTTTCTTTCCCCGAATCTTTGGAACCTGGTTAGACTGAAGATAATTGAGGCAGGATTAGGAGGGATTTTCTATGGTTTTCGGCTTTTTTTTTCAATTTTGTTCGGTAGAAAAAAACACCCCCGAAAAGGTGGAAAAGTACATAAAAAGGTGAGTAAAAAGAAAAGGGCCTGAGTGAGGAAAGACGTGGTGCAGTACTTAATTTTAGGTAATATATCCCACCGGCTCGGCAGCTAAGCACTAAGCCTCCATCGCTCAAACCTAAAGGCACCGCGGCAGGCTAGGAGTGTATTTTTTATTCGCGAGGCCCTTGTAATCTGAGCGAGTTGCTCGTAAAGAAACGGGGTGATGAATGGCCTTTTCGCCAAGCAACTCGCGACGTCTCGCCTCACCTCGCCTCGCCTCGCCTCGCCTCGCCTCACCAGCGCCGAAACTTTGTCCGGTATAACGCGTTCTCAATGGATTTTGGCAGGGGGGGGGGGGGGGGGGGGGCAAAAGAGACGACAGAAAAGACCTGCCTCTCCCTGACCTTGGCTTCGCCGCATTTTTATCCCCCGCGTTGAATTGCCGATAATATTGATTACGCAAAAGACGCAATATTTTGTGTCCGTTCTCCACCGTTACGCCTACATCTATAGGGATAGCGTGTAAAATTCGGTAGCAGAACTGAATTAAACTTACTGGAGCGTTTTCGGGTGGCCGAATCTGTTTCGGTGGCGAATGGTTGAACGGTTGCGGACTCGCTGGCTCGAATAAACTCTGTATAGCGTCGCAACGCGACGGGACGCGACGCGACGCTGCCACGTCACGGTGGTTGGCGACGTCGCGCGGAGAACAGGACAGCATCGTCCTACGCGGAGCAAGCAAACCGAGCGTTGGATATCGCCGCACCGTCCCTTGGGTGGTCGTCGTCCTCCTCTCTTTCGTCCTCTATTTATCCGAGTTCCTCGTTAAACCAAGAGAACCGTTTATACTATATTGTGGATCTAAGCCCCCATATTCCTCGGCTACGTTCGGACCTTCTCGGTTATTAGGTCGCCCAAGCCGCGGAATAACTTTTGTGTAAACAAATATCTTCTAATCAGGTCGCAGAGGTACGATAATCTTTTCCCTTCGCGCCCGAAACTAGAATCCAAGGTCTCCGAAGGTTCTGTATGTACATACATACATCTCTACCGAGATTCAAATATTTTTCAATCGACGTATTTAATCTACCGATGAACGGAAATGAGGTGCAGCGATAGGATAAATATATTTCCATGGTTTTCTAGCTTCGAGAGGGATAGAGAGTGAAAGGGAGCTGACATGTACGAGGACGGTTGTTGTTCTCCGTTGTATAGGATTAATTCCAGCCTCCTCTCTTTTTCCCCCTCTTCGGCCATAACAATAACGCTCAATTCCCTCGAGAAATTGAATGTGATTTAGAAATCACACCATAAGGCTCGAGTGGCGAGAGAACCATTGCCCGACACTATTTGTTTGCTCGGGTATAGTACGAACCATATGCTGTCTGGGCTGTCACCAATACCACATCCGAACGTCTCTTTCTCTCTTTCACTCCTTATTTCCTTCCATTCCTCTAGATCCCTCTATCTCTCCTGCGACGAAAAGTCCTCCAGCCTTTTGTTTTCGTTCCGATTCGTCGCGTCGCCGCGTCGGTCAAGGGTCGTCGTCTCATAGTTCAGAGAACTTTGAGGACTGCGGATCGATCGTGAGTATACATTTCAATCCGATGTGAATATCATTGGTGATAATTCGATGCTAGATTTACAAAATTTAGTTCTGAAATTGAATTCCAACTTGGTAAATAGAGGGTGGAACCGTTTCACCCTTCCCCTCTTCCTTCCCGACGCCATGTCGTCACCTATACACAATGATCGAGGATTATAATATTAGATTAGGAAAGCAGGATGGGATTAAATAAGAAATAGCTAATTCAGCACCCCTGGCGATCCTCCGACTTTATCCCTGATCAACTTGATCAACTCTGAAGATCTGGATACAGGGGCGAGCATTATAATACTCGACGCTGTTCGTTTCTATGGATCGGGGATGCGCGCGTGATGAGGTGAAACAACATTTTTTGGAATATGAGTAGGCGTTCGTGTTCCTGCGATACCGTCCCTCTCGGAGACGTACAAAAAAGGATTCTGCACGCGGAAGTAACCCAACGAGAGATCGGAGAGAAAAATAAAACGGGAAAAGTCGGAATATGAGAGAGCATGGCGTTGTGAGGTGAAAGAAAAAGCTCAGAGAAGAGAGTTAGCGGGGTTTTAACTCCGGTCGCTTATTGGCCCCGATGCAATAACGGCTGAGAACGGTAAAAAGAAGAATCGCTGACTTCTCATTGTTTCTATGCAGTTGTTCTTGATTTCAGTTCATTATTGCATCACCGGTCGTTCGCCACGCCAAGTTATAGGCATAAATACTCGCAATGAAACTCGCTCGGCTGCTAGCAGCGGCGTGTAATGCATGAACCGTGTAATAATAGTCATATATATGTAATAGAGGGTCGGTTTCCGACTCGTAAGAAACTATGCCGGTAAACGATATCCAGAAACAAATGCAGGAAACAAACACCTGTGTTTATCCTGCCGTTATCGAGCCCGTAAAAACATGACTGCCACGTATATCGCTATACAAACTTACAGTATACAAGCACTTTGCTTAATTTTTATTCGTTTGCGTTCACTGCCAACTGACACGAAATATAAGTTAACTTGTACGAACGAAAACCTGGAAAGCGAAAATTAATGCCGACCAATCCACTTGCTTTCCTATACAGTCTCAACACTAACGCTCGCAACAACAAGAACAACAATAACACGAGCAGCTCGCAGCAGTCGGCTGCTGAATCACAGGCCACCCCAGTTCTCAACAGCTTATGCCAGATGTTATTAGGTGATCGATAACCACCGCTGCGGCATGGCGTTACGGGTTCAAATTGTCATTTCGTCTGACACATTTTCCTACGAGAACAACGCGGTACACTTATGTACCAACGCATGTGTATATACATGTAACGCAGGGATGTAAATCAGCTGTGAGTAATCGTGATCAATGATGAATGACACATGGAGTATATACCTACGTGAAACGAAATTGAAAAAGGCTGATTCTTTGTATAATTACTGTCTATAACGGCGAGGGGATGTAATTTGTATCCGATTATGGTTGACGATAATTTGCGAATCGTGCAGATATCTGAACGTATCAGATAGAAGATTGCGGTTCTCAATAATTTATTGTTCAAAGTTTGATGAGCCAAAGGAATAATTGAGGAAGGAAGCTGTAGGAGGTATGTCGGAGTGAAAAGCCAGGATTGAAAGAGAGAGAAATTAGCGATAATATCATCGAAGAGATATTGGCTTTTTTCTTCAATGAAAAAGTGATTCATCGTTCCATTGGTTCCGCCGCGGAACAGAAGGAAAAAGTACAACAGAAGGAAACGGAAAAAAAGAGTATAATCAAATTGCCGATTAATATATTGCCGCAAAAAAATGCGTTACGGATAATTGATCACTTAGCGCTCGGTAGTGATCTAATGAACGGAAATAACACAATTTCGAAACAATATCATTTGGGGGTACGTCGTGCGGCGCCGGAGGCTCGGGTGGCCGTGGGGCTGGGGGCCGGGGGGCGCGGAGGAGTGGGACAAACATTTGATGAAGCTTTTAGCTCATAATTCAATTAGCGACGTTCCAAGTGCATTATATACGTCGCTGTGTGTGGCCCGCGAGTCTATGTTCCCCACTGACACCCGCCGCTCTCTGCCCCCTTTTGACGTCCGCGTCCCAGAGGCCTCCGAATACCATATTACCGTTCCCGACAAGACAGGACCAACGCGATTTTGAGGCACTCACGAAAACGGCTTGGATCCCGTCAAGGTTGACAGCGGACGAGAAGAGCTAGAGCTTCTGTGTGATATATGTAGAAGTGGAGTTTTACTCCACGAGCTCATGCCCTGGTTTTCATTCGTCGAATATTTAGAGCCAAGATACGGTCCTGGAGACGGACACCGGACAAATCCACGTTAGCTTTCGATTGCGCGGCGCTCTTTTTCCCTCTCGTCGATATATCAGACGCCACGATCGAATCATTTCTATTTCGTCATCTCATATAGTCAAACAGACAGTTATTCAAAATTTTTGAAACCTGCCACGGGGTTGAATCTTCTCGCCGATTAATTCGGAGGGATTTATCTCCTCCTTCGCCTTTTCATACGGAGATGGATCTCGCTGGTTTATCTCTGCGAAGAAAGAGACGAAATTTATGAACGAGATTGATTACGAGTGACAACGAAAGAGGAAAAAAAGAAAGTAAGAAATGAACTCTTGTGATCGGATGTATCGGAAGCTTTGTCAATTTTTTGTTGTTTCTATTTTTCTTTCACCTTCCGTCTGTTCCCGCGGGTAATTAATCGCTGCTCGATTGGAACAGGGCTATATAGCTTCTGTTCGTCGGAGAACGACGATCGCACATGAAACACCATAACCTCTGAATCCCCGTGGAGGCACTCGAACACGTTAGTGAGTCTTAAAAGGGCTGGGAATAAAGTGAAAAGAAAATCGGGCAGCCCGTAGCACGCGAAAGCCGTTACGCAACTCTGATTTTCACCCGGAATAGTTTCAATAGTTGTTACAGCGGGGATGCCACTTGAGACCGGAAAAATAGGCCCACTCAAACACGCCCCAAAAACAAATTGAGGTCTTCCCTACGGGGGGCCGGAGCGGGGCGAGAGGGGGCTCACGGAACAGAAACACGCGTCCTTCAGCCAGATGCAACCCTTCGTCTGCACGTATATTTAGATACCTTAGGTATACATATATGCGAGGAATATGTATACTCACCTACGATACTTCTGTACACGCATTGCTGTAAAGTAGACTACTGCGTGCGAGCACGCCTGCTATTATAAATATAGGGTTGAACGAAATACTAGCTAGACACGTAAAGATGAGGGATGAGGCACGAGGAAATTAGCGGAGTAATTTCAAGTTTGAACGAGAGATAGAATGATAGAAATGGTGGCGTGTTCCAAATTCGAACGGATTTAGAAAAAAATGACGAAACCTGAAAAAGCAGGGAGAAAAAGTTGATGAATTGCATCGTATTGTATTCTAGCAAATTATTCGCAGCCATGCGTGCATACGCGTGTGTATTCTGCAAGGGGATATAGTTCGCATTTTTCGACACATTTAACAGTGTCAGAGGTATTGCATGGCAGATTAGTGAAGTATATTCATGTATGATAATAGCATATCGTGCCGATGCGCATTGTTAAAACTGCAACGTGGTAGAGAGGAAAAAAGTTGCGAAAAAAAAGAACGGTACGACTGGAACAATGCGATCAAATTGAATAATTGTAACGTAATTACTAGACGGCAGGTGGAAGGGTAAGAGGAGAATTCAGGGGCTTAGAGCTTGGAGCTTGGAGCTTGGGGCTAAAACAGGCGCCAAGTTAATTGAAAACTACAAACAGTGCAGCTTCGGCGAATTTCAATCGTGCGCTTCCTTCCGCGCTGTAGCCGTACCTATACCTATACCTATACCTGTACCTACCTACCGGCATACTGCGACAAAAAGTATTATAGGTATGTACAATGCACATGCATACACACAATGAGAGAATAGGTATACAGAAAACGTCTCTTTGCCAAGCCGCTAATTGTTGTAAGCTAAAAACAGTCTTTGAAAAGCTTGTTTCAATTTCGTTTCTTTCATTTTTCTTTTTGTCAATAACTGCTACTCTCCTCATAATGAAACCAATTATCACTGCATCATATTCTCAATGCTTATTTCCAACTGTTGCGATACGCATAGGTATGTACGCGTATACATTCTCGATGACATGCGTGCACAATCTGTATTTCGGATAATAGCTAATCGAGAACACAATAAAACGCGAGTTAGGCAATAACGACATGAAGCCCGATTAACCTGAGGTAGTGCGCCATAGTAGCGGGGAGTGTCAGCTAATAATTACTAATTGGATAACTCTTTAGACCCAATTACTTGGACTACTGGCTTAGATGAACACCTACATTGTCGTATCGCGTGTAGGTACGTCTTTGGAGCCAGAAACGAACCCAATGGTGTATTTTTTTTTGTTACAATTACCCAGCGATCACTAACTGGTTCGGAAATTGCGGATGCAAGATTAATGGCCCTTTAAACGTCTGAAGCATCCGCCATCAACCTGGACGTTGCCGGGTTCATATATACCAATACACGGCTGATTCGATGCAGCTTTAATGGCTTGACGCCGGTAACAATTAACTACTGCCGTCTGCATTGTTGTCTTGCCTCTTGGAAAGTTTGTCCCTCTGCGTTTCAGACTTTGGACAATTCGAGGGAAACGTGGAAAAAAAGAAAACATAGAGAGTTAGACACCGTGGATTCTTTTGCCTACTGAAACTTTGAGCTGGAAGTATAGAAGTGTGGGCCGTTTGTGGTACCGTTCTGACTATTTCGATGGGCGAAAGATGCCACTTGAGCTTTCTCAACTTTGCGAGTTGCTAAACGATCTCGGTCCGAATTACAGCAGGTCGGAAGGGGAACGTTACCTAAACCGAAACCGAGGTAACCTACGACGTTGTCGTTAATGGTAGAGCTGGCGACCCGAACGACAAGAAACTCGCCGATTACACAACCGCTTAATTAATACAGACAAAACCACCGCGTGTCCCATGCCGGTTCGGTACTGGTGCAACTAATACAGAGGGGTGAATACGTTAGATTAAAGCCTGCATGTATGAAACCAGCAGGTGAATTACACCGGGTGATTGAATTTTAGCTAATTAATTAATTGGTTAATCGTGTTTGGATCTTGATGTGTCGTGACAAGCTTTCACCGGAGTTATCAAATTTCCAAATCGTGAAATCCAATTTCAAATTTACCTGCTTTAAACGAGAATACCTTTCGGCAGGTTTTCTTTCTGGTTTTTTTTTTGTGTTCTTTGGGGTGGCGGGGGGCTTTTTTTCTTCGTTTTGTTTCCTTTCATACTTCTTGGCACCTAGCTACCGCGTAAAAAGGAGCAGCGGGTTCGTTTGACGAGAGTCTTTTGGAAAAATAGAAAAACCCTTTGGAGGAGGCTGGTAATCATAGACCATGCTGACGAAAGTTAGACTGGACTTACGAGTCTCGCGTGGTTTTTTGCTTTTCTTTGATTTTTTGTTCGCAGGCCTTTTTGGAGCCCAGACTAGAGTCTGCGTTTCATGCCTAAAAACGGGATGTTTAACGAGCTTATTACCAAAACGCTCTTTACGCCCAACCTGACCCGCATTCGAGCAGGTATATATACATACATACATACATACATACATACACACCTGTATAAATGTGGACGAGGAGAAAAATTGTTAGTGAAAATAAGCAGAGGCCGTGATCACGCAAACGCTAATGACGGCATGCGCAGAGGAGAAAAGGTTCCAGAATTTGGGAAAATTGTTTTTTCTACTTCGTTCAATATTTTCTTCCTCTTCGACGGAGTATAATATACAACAGGAGGTAGATATTGTGAAGTATCATAGTAGTTTGGTAGGTATGTGCACACATGTGCTCATTCGTGACGAGCATTTTGAGGATAGGATGGTTGAAAAAGATTCGAATTCCTTAAGTGGCAGGTTAATTGTGAGTATGTCAAAAGGTTAATCGGCGCAGCCCACCGGTTCCTCCTTTCTCTAAAAAATGTTAACGAGCTTGATAAAAAGAATGCCCTACAGGCTAGGAGCAGCTACGAAATACTACGAGCTACATCTCTACGCATGAGCAGTAAAATACTCTACACAGCGAAGGGATAATTAATTTGTAGAAAATCTTGAGGTCCCAGCGAGACGTACGACATCCCGCATAGGACCCCGAAGACGTGCAGTAAAATTGTCAGAACGGACAGTTCGTGGGACAAGCAACGTGAAAATGTTCCCCCGTCTGTAAGACGACTCGGGGTTCCTCATTTACATGCCATTTCCAAACTCATCTGAAGCTTGTCGTCGTTGTCGTTGTCGTCGTCGTCGTCGTCGTCTTCGCCATTGCCGTCGCTGTGTCAGCAGCAAAGGTCTTTGACACCGAACCTCGCAAGGATGAATGAATGATAAAAGAGTTAAATAGAACGTTGCGGCTATTCCAGCTCATCGGCCATTTACATTTCTTATTCTGAGAGCGAGGAGCGAAAAACGAAAAGCGAATGGCGAGGACAGCGATGCGTGTCTGGAAAGAGCAGACAAAGCTCCAGACTTCAGCTATAACATACGTTTTATCACCTCAGTTTACGAAATTGAATATATACGCGATCTGCACTCGCGTTATTGCAAGTTTTTGAATAAATCGGCACTGCAATAGTCGGGACTGGTCGTCTGCAAAGAATCAGAATGAAAGAATCATGAATTTTTTGCACAATGTAAATCTGTTTTCTCTCTCTCTCTCTCCCTCTCTCTCTCGCTCTCTCACTCCTTTCCACATTCACCATTTCATACAGCCGAGGTAAAAGCTGGTTGATCCGAAGGATTTGCGTTTTGTACTTCTCATTTTTTTCTTTTTTCTTGTTCCCCGGTCCGACTGACGCATTTCTGCAGAAAACCCAATGCTATTTGGTACTTTGGTACTCCGCTGCCTGTGCGATAGCACACTACGCGTGGTGGAATTCATTTTCTTTAAACGTACCCACGTACGCATATATCGAGCTAACTTCTACCTATCAGCTTTCGAAAGCTGGCGTCCCGAATCGTGGAGGCAGAGAGTGGCTAAGTGCGTTGTGTACAATTATGCAGGTTTTTCAACCCCACCGTGCCCTTCTATCGCCGACTACGGAACCGAAGCCCATGAAATTGCTTCCGCGCCGCATCGGATGAAATATTCTTTCTACTGAACTTATTTTCAGTTTCATTTTCTATGCATACCCACAACAATCTGTATCGCCATGCCGAAAAATTGCCGCACAGTGTGATTCTTCGTCAGAATCTCCTTTACCTTCTGCCAGTAACAATTTAACGCGATCGGTAATTGTCATTTTTTCTTCATTTTCCATCTTTCTTGCGTTATATAAACGGATTCGAGCGTCTCGCAGCGTTCGATTACGAACCTGCCAGACACTGTTTGCTTCTCTAACCCCCGTCGTCGTCGTCGTCGTGTTAAAGTTCGTCCGTCGACGTGCATCGATCGCGGAGGTCCCTGTTTACACATAAATCCTCGTAATGTGCGATTCGCGTGTCATCTATTGCAAGATCTAGATAATCGGAACCAGTCCAACGGCCCTTTTACATAGCTCGGGGTTATCTCCAGCACGCTGGTATTTAAGCCGTTTGCGGTTATACACTCTATATAGCTGTAATACCGAAAATCAAACGAATTTTAACTCTGTGTTGACTGGCGTACAAGCCACCTATCTACGTCGCGCGTTTAAAACTCGAGGAAAGTAAGGCTGAGGTAATTAGTTTCTAAAATTAGACACCCACCACGCTAAACGATCGTGTTCTCATAATTAATATTCGGGGGTGTTAAATTTGGGTGACGTTCACTTTCAAGAGCGCGAGCGAGAGAGGAAGCGAGAGAGTGAACACAACGGCCGGGGGGATATCGGGCAGGCAGATAATGAAGCAGAGGGAAACATGAAGTTTTCGAAACTGATAACGTCAAGACAACTTCCCAAATAACGTATCGGAAAGGAACTTTTCACACGGTGAAGGAAATTCCTTGAGAACGGGGACGAGTGATGGCGCGGCGCGGCGTTGCAGGAGTTTGAATCAGAGATAACAGAGCGTCGCATTTCTTTCCAGTTTCCTTGAGCAGACCGTCAAACGAAACTCAGTTTCACCCCTCGGCGAAAGAGTGCTGAGATTTTTAATCGAGTTTCTTACTTCAAAGTGTTGCTGTCATCTCCGTACATCTCGCCTGCTCGACGTTTCCTTCGACCCCAAAGTCGAAGTGGATGTCGTCAGCTCGTATTATGCCGCTCTATCAACGGTCACCTCCTTAAAATGAAACGAAAAGAGAGTCAAGAGAGCGGCGAGACTCGGAGCTAAGGGCCTCTGAAAAACACCTAATAAAAACATCTCGGCTCGGAACGGTAGAACGTGAATGTAGAAACTCTCGAACTGCTGCCTCGGTCGCGTTGGCCGAACGAGTTGGTGAGACCCAACGCTGCAGTATTACTATTTACGTACTTTTACCTAGCAGCAAACATAAATTCAATTAAGTCGACGCCTCTGCTGACTCGCGGTGTTACTGCCCGCCGCCGCCCTCTCTCCCTTCGGTCGCCCTCTGTTTGTTTGCCAGTTTAAAATAAATTAGATAGCAAAAAAATTCAACAGAATCCTTCGCTCTGCACCACGATCATATTCGAGGGATAAAAATACCGCCCCGAATGCAACCGCCAGTAGGTAGAAACAAATTTATAACGAGCAATGTATACGCAGGTATACATCTGAAGGTAATTATTCTCGGCATGAAATTTCAATTGGTCAGTTCGTATCACCGATCGGAGTAGAAGAAAAGAAAAAACCCGAGACTCGAGTGAACGGAGAAAAGTGAAAAAACTGCGTTTCCTGTATGAAATTCACTGGCAGTCGCTAATGAGCCGTGTATTTCGTTACACTGTTCAGCCGAACGTTTCCATTTATTCAAAGTAGTCCGAGCGCCGAAATGAATTGTGAATTTCGGAGCAACAGCTGCGTAACGGAGGACCAAGGATGGTCATGCAGAGGCCTGTATTTGAAACGTACACTCATGACACGATGACAAAAAAAGAGTAAAACTCTTCCTGCCCCCCTTTGGGGGGGGGGGGGGGGGGGGGGGCGGGGTTGTGGTTACAAGGGTTTGAATAAATTTCGTGCGGGTGGATAGATATAGACGGAATATAAATTTCCACCAATCTAAATTGAGCTGGTCAAATTTGAGGTGGATGTTAACAACTTGCCTGGGCCGGGCGTAGAGCAGCAGACGGATGTACGATGTGAAATTGTAGGCAGGTACGAGCGTACGTACGTATAAATAACATTAATATCAATTAGGTTAATTCGCGGTGTAAACCAGCGACAGATGTCGGAAATTGATCGATATTTATTGCTCGACAGACTTAGCGTGAAATTATTCTGACAATAATTCAGGCGCTCCGATAGAACGAAATATTGTATACCTACGTACAAATTACACAACCTACGCCGATACTTATGCCGATCGAATTATAAACCGTTGGCACACCTGCTTTGGGGGGAGGAAACAGAGAACGAGGGAAAAAGGGAAAATATTTCGGGCGTGAAGATTGAAAATTCGCGCAGTCGTAAAAAATATGAGCTATACCGCCTGTATTTCGATTCACAGAGATGAATGCGAAATAAATTGACCCGTCATCTGTAGTCCATACGTATTTACGTAGCGGGGGGTACGCTGTGTATACGTAGATCTGTGTGTACAATGATATGCACGGTAGAATGAAACTGTGTATAGACAAATAGAATAAGAAAATTACAGAGGAAACTCGTCAGTAACAGACTTTCTGGAGTTTCTTTCTTCGCGTTCTGTCGTCGGCTAGTACGTATGTATGTGGTACCAACTACGCTCTACGAGCTCCCTCTCTATAATCTAGAAATCTATGATTCGACGCCAGTCACGTGTCCGCAACATCTGTTCTGTCGTAAAAACCCTCTTGTATCAAAGACTCAAAGGGAAAAGGTCCATTTTCAGAGAATAATATTTCTCTCGTACATGTATATAACGTTCTACGCACACCCAATGCTCCTAAGTCTAAGACACAATCTCCTCCTCCTCCTCCTCCTCCTCCTCCTCTTCCTCGTTGCTGTTCAACGTGTATTGAGAATCGCCTGCGATACAGGAGTATGAAAAATAAAGAAGTAGAGAGGATCAGGAATTACAGACCTTTCAATTTTCATTCATTCAAATGTCTCTTCAATGTATTCCTTCCGCAAGGAGATCCACAATGGAAACAATTGAGACGCGATTTCTTCCGCGGATCCACTTTTCCAACCTTATTTACTACGGGGACGGCCGAACACCGGTATAAACAGGACACCGGTTCTATCAGCCAATTACATTCCATTTCGAACGATATTTCAAGGCATTCGAATTTTTATCCTGCTCGATAAGCGGAGTATCCTTCGAGATACATATACATAGATAGTTTCATCATCGGAGGATCAGTGTTTTATTATCGGGCACAACAATTCCATTCTCGCTTCTATATACTCGAATTAGAAGGTAGCGCAATTCGTTGATTGACGTTCCTAACTAAAACTTCACGACTAGCTGAATTTGAAATAAACTGGAGCATGTAAATGTAGAATTGGAAACTTTCGTATAAATTCGAACCGGCAACTATCGATTCTGCATTTCCCACCGTAGTTTTCTTAACTCACTGTCAGAAGGTCACACAGACCATTCGTACCAGGCACCAAACGATTCTGTCGACTTTGACGGTTGCATACGAGGAAAACCAGCCAGGATACGAATGCGATAGAAGTCAGATATCCCCGAGGCAGCTGGCTGCAGGGCGACTGCAAAGTAGATGGATGCAAACGAACTGAGAAGGAAATAAAAGCTACAAAAAATAGGCGAAAAGTAAAAACCAGGAGATGAGGTTGGTGAGAGAAAAAGAGAAAGAATTGTCCCGAGAATTTCACCCGGCCGGATCGATGGATAACTTTTCTCCGCGACAAATCAGAAATATTCGGTTTTCCGTTTTCAGTTAATGAATTCACGGACCCGGGCAATCCGCTTTCTGAATGATTCTGAGGAGGAATGTATTCGACGTCGATGGAAGGCCAGAAGGTGGAATTTCCGTTTGAAATTTTCATCGAAATAATGTAGAACGTGTAATTTCATACAGCATACATCAACCTGCCATACCATCGTTGTTCTGAATGTTTAAAAAGTTCGAAAACACACGTCAGCGCAAGTATTATATAACATATTCACCGGCGAGGTACGTCGAGGGATATTTGAAGGAATACATCCATTTTCCGAGCTAGTGGAATATGGAATGAAAGAAAATATAATGGGTACATGCATTCGCGGGTGGTTAAAAAAACAACCGTACCTACGTTCACGGTTCAAATAGCAAATAAATAATAGAGAGAAAAGTACAAACCGCTTGGACAAGACGATTGCGTGGTTGTGACTACGAAAAAGTTACGGTGCAGTGATGAATGTTTAACGCAACGGCAACGGCGGGGTTGTCGTTCGGATAGCTCCTGCAATTCTACTTATTATCCTTCGTGCCACTACGCCATTCCACGGCTATATTCCATTACCATTATACGGATACGAATATTTCTCTAATCTTATTATCCCCTCCATTTTCCTCGATGATTCCTCTACACTTTTTCTCTTCGCGATCCGAGGCGTAAGTTATTATTGAATATTTCTAGTAAACTCGATCTGCACGCTATAGCAGCAGCTCCTCGTCACAATTTTCTATACAAATATGTAGGTAGATACACCAAGCATACATTTCGAACATGCATACATGTGGTACGTGGGATAAGATTACGAGACCAGAGAGTCTGTACAATTTCTCGAGATTCTGTATAGGAGGAAAAAAGAACGAAACCGAAGAAAAAGAAAATGAAGATATGTAACACAGCCGCCGACTGTGGACCGAGACTAAATCTGTCAGAGATTACCAGCTTGCGGATAGGAGTAGAAGCTAGAACTGGAGAAAAATGGTACGACGATAACTATTGCTGGAGAGAACGTTGCAACAACACGTGAAAACTAACCCGACTCCGTCAACCATCTCCATTCGTCTACGTACACCTACTCGTTCGTACGAAACCTAATTACAAATTACAAAGTGGAACCAAGTGGCTAAATAGTACATGAAAGCATGCGGCACGTCGAGTTTTTACAACTATTCTCCCCGATAACAGATACCCAAATACTGAACTTTCGTGCTTTCGGATTTTCAACGAAAAAATGTCGCTCCTCGCTATTTTTTAGGTTCGAAAATTTTTCCGTGCAAAATTTTTGATTTATGTTACCTTGTCGCTCCTTTTTGTTCTCGCTTTTTCTCGTTTGCCACGCATTCGCCGGCGGTAGGTACTGAAATATCTTGTGTGACGTTCGACCTTCCCTCCGCCCTCCCGTGAACTGAGCATGTGTCCGCAGCGAGAGTACAGGCGCGTCGTACGTGTGCGCGCGTGCATGTATATCTCGCAATGAATAATAGGTCCGCGATTTGTGGCAGTGGCGGATGGGGCGGCTAGCTGCCCGGACTGCAATATATTTTATTCCAAGTCGTAATTTGTAGCAAAGTGTCATACCCCGCACTAGAAAACGATTGGACGGATAATAAGCCATAAAGTCTGGTCGTCGTCGGTCGGGATGTGTTCCAACAGTAAAACGACTAGTAGTAGGCCGTCGGATTTGTCGGCTGGTTTAATTGCAACGGGATTTTTTAGGACCCGGTATAATAGAATTTACGGCCTTATACCATAAAACGCATTAATTCAACATATTTATTCCCCAATCGACTGCGTACCTGACAACGGTGAAAAAATTTGTCCAGCGTTTCACCCCAAAGCGTTGAAAATAAGAAAAAAACGAAATTTCAAACACGCATCGGGTTAGCGGTAGCCGCTATACGCCGAGCCTCGATAAAGGATAAGCTTTTGCCAGATTACCGTAGATTGCAACGTCCCATTCGATCCAGGGCTAAATCCCGGGCTCTCTGGTTCTCCAAAAGACATATGTTCTAGTATACCACTCTTTTTCTCTTGTCTACTTTAACGCGAAACGTCTTGGTAAGCCAGAGGTAAACCCACTCGATTCACGTCCTCAAGTTACAATATTCCGTGACGCAGCTCCGGCGAATCACCTTTCCACTCGAGTTTCAACGAGGAAAGAAAAAACAGAGAGGCGAACTAATTGATGGAATGAGCTAGAACGATTATCCGAATTCTTCTCAATATAAAATGTACAGCCTATAGGACAAGTTCGTCGAGACGTACTCCATTAGAGATCGCGTCGTATGTAAGCACATCCACTTTCTGCAACTAGCTCCGTGCAAACTTTCAGTACAAAGCCTCACAAGGGAGCGAGCGAGTCCTGGACGCGTCCCGGGAGAGCAGACCACTCGTACGGCCTCGAAGAGAAAAGAGAAAGGAAGCCTGTCTTGGGTCTAGCGATTTGTTCTGAGTGGATGAAAAGCGAGGCTCCCTCCATCTTCGGGCGCACTTCGTCGCTTAGCGATCATATATATAATACAAGTATAAGATCGGGGATCTGCAGCTCTTGATTAATCCAGACTCGACTAAGAATGCAATTAGACTTTGATAAAAGAGCTATGAAGAGAGGGGATGAAGAAAAAAGATCGGAGATTATGAAAGAGAGAAAACAGGAGCCCAAAGGCAAGAAGCGAAAGGACACGAACAGCCACCCGAAATCCACTGTCGTAAACAGTGAAAATGGAAGTATGTAAATCCAAATGATCACAAGATATCTTCATCAGGTTGGTATAACCTCAGGCATTTCCCTGGTCCATTTATGGCTTTGGGTCCGACGAGGATCCTCTTCTGGTTGATGGATATTCATGTAGTAGACGTTATGTGTTCCAATGTAAAAGGCACTTGTTTGATAGAGGTTAGGTACCTATAGACTCGTGAGGTTCACTCCCGGCGAATTCTCTTGGTCTTGGTGGTTGTCGTCCGAGTTTCGTCGCGTGATCTTGAAGCCTTTATAGAAGTACTCCGCAGCACCAGCCAGGGTATAGAATGAGAGTACCTACGCGTTATCATAAATAAAGACCGACTAAATTAGATTTCCAAATCAAGATGGCGCTCGGTATTGTCTTCGGCTGAAGCAGAATTAATTGGATTTCGCAGAGCCAACTTTGTCCCGTAGTCTCATTCCACCTTCGCTTCTCTTCCTCGCGATGTCCTTGTTCCCCGTGCCCGTCCCCGCCCGCGCCCCCGATCCCCCTGCCTGGGTTCAGCGCTCATCTCTGATTATGCTGCATTTTCTATGGCCGACCACTGAATTCGGAACACCCCGTACCCCGTGTCCCGTCCCCCGTACCCCGTGCTCACGAGGGTTCAAGGGTTCTAGGGTAGATCTGAGGGTCGTTAAGGGACCTCCTTCAGGCATTGGAGGCAGATGTAAGGACAAACAAACAGTTCGTGATGAACCAGGCCGTTCCCATCTACTACCTATCCCCTATATCCAGCTTTGGTGTAACGTACCCGATTCCGTAACACCGCGTGAAAGTCAACTCACCCGCCGAAGGAGCATCTGATCCCAAGGACCAACTCCGTGTCTCAATTTTACATATAATTAAAGATGTTCGTTCCAATCCTCGATGGTCCGATTCATCGGAAGGATATCTTTCAAACTGAACAAGAATGTTTCATTCCTCGGCATATCGAGCCTGAAGCATAAGGCGCTCGTTAGTTTCATGAAAGCTTTTCTTTCGCTTCATCAATTAGAAACCTTGCGGTGGTAGGAGGAATTACGAGAATGAGGACAACAGAGATTTAAGGAAGGTCAGCCTCAAGCACACCCGACCTATGCCTGAAAGCGTTGATTTCAGTTTCAAGCTGTGGAGGTTAAAAAACAGGTGGCATTGTTTAATTGGGACCCCATTTTGAGAAATTTGCCTCATTTATACGGGGCGTGATACTGAACTGAAAACTCGGTCAAGTTCTGTGGTTGGGAACAATGCCCGAGACATTAATTCTCGCGCAATATTGTAACTGTATTGTACACCGTAGCTCGGGAACACAGAGGTTCCGGAGTCAAGGAGCCCAAGGTTGACGACTTCCTCTGTTTCACTTTGCCCTGTAATCAAGCCTGAAGCGATTACACAGAATCTGGTCAATTGTTGTCAAATTTCCTGCCCCTCTCTACGACGAGAGAAATCCGCTGGCGCCACAAGATCCCCGTGCCTCGCGTACTTTCCTTCCACCTTGAAGCGAGCCTCGACACTTCTTGTCTTCTCCTCATATACCTACGTGGGGCTATAATAATTCTCCGGCTGTAAAAAACACCGCACGAGTCTTCGGAGGATCAAACGTCTGCCGACGTTGTCTCCCAAATAATAGTGGGCACAAAAAAGCGAGAGGGAGAGTTTGAAAAAAAGGGCAGTTCTGAAGTAGGTACCAAAGGGAGTACCAAAGGCCATTGTGCAGTCAGCGACAGGCGCGATGGAAGATTATCGCAAGCAAGAATCGGCCTATTATTCAAATATCTTGGTCGGACGTAGACTCATCTCCCATTTCTCTCTCCTTATTTCCTGGAGCGGAGCAAAAGATCAAGCTGACGAGAGAGTCCCGGATGAAACGGGTCTTTAGTTGGTCGGTAGGTAGATGGGTAGGTGGGTGTCCCGCATGCACCGTACCTTCGTGGCAGACGAAAAAGGGAAACAGAAAGAGAACGGGATATATGGCTAGAGAGAGAGAGAGAGAGAGAGAGAGAGTAACAGAGAAAGTGAGAGTGAGACATCTCTGTGAACGGGGGTGAGACGAGATGAAGGGTACGAGTGGCGGGCCACAGGGCTGTGTAGGGCCGGGGGTTGAGTGGTTCCGAGTAGCTTCGCTCTACTCCAACGGTATTAAGATTAGCACAAAGCACTACCAACCAAGCAACCCAACCCCTTCCCCTGCCCCTCCGCCCCCCCCCCCCCTTTGCCAGGGGAAGTTTAGATATATATAACAGCACCCCATAACCTCTCTGTACGCGTTATCTGGCTAGACGCAAAGTTGCCCTCGTAATTTGCGGCGTTTCTCTGAATCTCGAAACCTTTGTCAGAGCGTTAGAGAACTGCTACCAGTTTTAGTTACGTATCATAATCCTTGGACACGGGATAGCAGCTGTAATCGTGAACACGAAACGTCTGAAAACCCAAGTGGCATAGACGAAAAAAAGTATTCCCATTCTGATTCCTATGATGTTATATCAAATATTTCGTAATGCATAATTGACTACGAATTAGTGAGAGCGAGAGTCCACAGAATCGATTAGGACTTCAGATCCCTGCGGTCTACAACCCCTGCAGCGTGAAGAGTCAAGGACAATGGTTGATGATTTTTTCTCAAGCTGCAACTCCTGCGGGAGCACAGGCCTCTTGAGATGTTAATCTCAAACGGGGAAAGTCCCCGGTTACTCGACGATCGCAACGAGGAAGGGTTACGCGGATCGTTTCTTTGCCAGAAAAACGACTACGGGGCGGGGGGCGAGGGGTTATAATCCCGTGCACTAAGAGGGCTCCCATTCGCTTTCGCGTCTTTGTAGATACCTACCAATCTTCCCCCCCTGCCGAAGATATTTACTCCCCGGATTGGCGCGACGTTGAAAATCACACGAGAAGAGCCTCGCTGATTTGGTTTAGATTAAGCTCAGAGATGAAGGAGAGAGGGATAAAGAGAAACACATGAATGGGGAGACAGGGAAACGGAGTAGGGAGATTCAATCCTTCGCCGTATACCGGTCTCCTCTCAGTTTCTCTCAAACTTTCAGCTCTCGTTGATGAAAAACCAAAAACTTTCATTCCGCCGTATTCATATTTTTAGAATACAATTTATTACTCGTCGAACGGTTTGTTGGTCATCGTAAAATAACGTGATCATCCCCCCCTCGTCGCCCTATTTTTTGTTATCAGATCGCAATGAGGAACACGAGCATGGTCGACGAGCTGTGCTTGGGTTTTCATTCTTTTTTTTCACAAACTTCGGTCGTGGAATGGGCATCGAAAAACAGAAATCACTTTGTTAACTGGCAGAGCGATCATAGAGCAAAAGGTTTTGGCAAAGAGATTTCTAGCAAACATCCAATATATATATCGCGTATGTATATACATGATTCTATAAGGTCGAGGGATCTCAGAGTTTAAAAGTGATTTCAACTTTTCAATTTGTAGACTTTGCTTCAAATTACTGTACCAGCTCCTAGCTCACTGTTTGGTCAGGACCGAATGAATTGCCAATCGAATGATTACAGGTGAAAAGTTATAGTCATCGATTATGCTACTTACGGACCAGAAATCGTTTCCCAAATATCCGATCATCGGAAAATCATTTGCTCATTGTTCAAATAAAAATTGAGATATGATTTGACGATCTTCACTTCTAGCTCGCTATGCCCGGAAACTTTTCATCGCGTTGTATATACCATGTTGTTATACCACGATTTTCATTATCGTCGGTGGTGGACGCTCGATCGAAATTTTGTGTGTAAGGAACTTCAGAAGTTGTGTATCGTGCGATTCGATCATCTTGTATTAAAACGAATTCGATTTCTCGCTGTCAATGCCTTGACGAATTTCATTTCTTTCGTTCCAGGTAAATCACTGCACTGTTCTACTATCGATCCTCGATTAACTAATTGGGATGTAAAAACGAGTGAGTATACATAATATGCATAGAGAATGTCATTGATCGAGCCGATGAAAGGTAGAAACGTCTTTCACCATGAGACGCGATGAATAATCGAAGCAAAACTTCGCTTCCCCGAATAAGAACGAATAAGACAGTAACTCGTTAGTTTCATTCCGAATTGCTCCACGTAAACTGGAGAAAGGAGCAGACGGAAATCGAGAACACGTCGAATGCTTCGTCGAACATTACTGTAGTCTAGGTTTCACTCCAGATATACCTACCTCCAGCTGCTTGAGTGCCAAGAAATACGACTACCAGTAGATAGATAACTATGTACACAGTATCTCGTTCAAGAAACATGTTTAACA
The DNA here is from genome assembly GCA_963170745.1 of Phymatocera aterrima. NCBI lineage: Eukaryota > Metazoa > Arthropoda > Insecta > Hymenoptera > Tenthredinidae > Phymatocera > Phymatocera aterrima. The sequence continues at coordinate 2,121,867 of OY720668.1, forward strand.
AAGGAAGAAGAAAAAAGGAAAAATGTATAGGAATAGGACCAGAAAAAAGGATCGATTTTCTTCAAAGAAAGTAAAAAGCTTTACAGGATTCTATTTCGTGATAGACTTTGAGGAAAGATGCGCAAGATGTTGAAATTTTCACGGAATAAAAATGATCGATCGGTCTTTCGTTCTGCTCTGACAATCGAGAGTCTTCCTCGTACTATAATATCACATTCCCGTATCAGAATTTCTGAAGGGGACACCCCGTACATACACCACATACACCTATACATTAGGAAATTTACATGCAGGAAATAGGTGAATCCTGGATACCGGTTGGCTCTCGGGCTCTCATCCAGATCACGGTCTTACGGTTTAATTCAGTTCCCCGCTGCAGGATCAGGAGTGAGTTGAACAGTGGCAAGACAATCGCATGAGACAATCTCAATAAAATCGATTATATGACGCTATTTAAGCCAGGAACCTTAGGGGATGAACATGAAACCCTGTGGATATCAAGGAATCGTATACCGGTGGATGTGAAAGCTACTTGGCACTCGGAGAATGAACGAGAGAGACCGACACAGAGACCGACCTAAACCTAAGGAGAATCGTGAATCCCCGCGATCCAACCAAGATCTAATATAATTCACAATTCTCGTGGTTATGGTAGCTGAGGTTACCCAGAATTCCCCGTTCTCTCTCTTGCTCTCTCTTACTCATCACAGAGAAGATCGGGGCGAAAAACTATCGATTCGAAAATTAATTTGAAGAAGATTTTTGCCGTATTATACCTTCCTCGCGTCTCTTTGAGATTATGCATTGGTATTCTATTCCCGGACTACTTTTCAAAGATATCTAATAATCGACGGGCGAACACGTTGATGGGGTGCAGGTCTGTCGAGAAATGGGTGAAAATGGTGAAAGTGAAAACGAGCTGGTAGCAGACGGAGGTTCGTTCGTATTCTGAAGAAAAAGTTGTAAAACGGGAAGAATTACAGATAACGAGTTTCAGAGTTTGGCGCGGCGAGGTGCGGCGGCTTCCAGCGCCCCTTTTCTTCTCCCCTCTAGTTCCTCGCTCTTCTGTCTTTCCATTCCACTCCCTCTCGCTTTCACTCACTGGAGTTTATCTCTCACCCTGTTACCGGTCGGCGGGTAGGTAGGTATGGATACAAAACTGATGCACGCGACCTAGCCAACGACAGAGAGCGATTCACGTTGCCAAGAGCGAAGGAATTGAGTTCGTTTGAAATGTGCGGAGGTGAAAAAGAACGAGAGAAAACAAAATAAAATGAGCCGTTCTGTATCGCCCGCGACCTGCTCTTTCCCCAATCGGGGTAGACGAGACGACCTACACCTCTTCATCCCTCGAGCACGCATCCTTTGATCAAACCCTCGGCAGTCTTCCGCTTCCTTCCATCCCTCAATCACCTTCCGCGACGATGTCTATCCAAATTTTTTACTCTACATCTTGTCATTTTTTTTTTCACATTTTTTCTTCATCTCTCGCTTTTTTTTCTTACAATCGGCTCGCGAAGACGCGTTTACATAGAGCTATGAACGGAACCTCACTCTCGATATCCCCAAACGATAAAATTCAAGGGATGCAACATCTCCGAGCTTCAATTCGCTGCTATCCCACCGATTGCGAGTAGATTTCAGTAGGCGAGTAAAACAGCTAACAAAAGTAAATATGCGCGGCTAGGTTCTCAGAGTCTTCCATCTATTTTCCAACCGTATGTCTACAAATGACTAAGGACATAGACATGCCAGGGTAAACTAGTCGGAGGCAACGGTAGGCACCTATAAACAAGCCAGGAGCCCGCGAGCTTCGCGTATAGGTATAAAACCACGTTATACGTGTAGAGAAGATGACGTTGCGGCGCCCCGACGTCGTGGTAACTACTGTTTTGCCAGTTCAGTATTACAAGTAGACAAACTGAACCAGCCTCGCTTCAGCCCCGGTCGACTGGACATTTTCCTACCCTCAAGCATCTCAGATTCTGTATTAAGTTATGCAGAAATCTACACGGTGGGAAGATAACTTTGATTCTCAACTTCTCGAATGGTCATTAGGAAGAGGATATCGGTGATACGGAATTATATATATGTACGGAAATCGGTGGATATTGTAAATTTCAAAACGATTTCTTTCGTTGCGTGGAAATCCAGCTCCGGGCAATGATTCGTTCACACTTTACCCCGGCTGATGGTTATTCATTTATTTACACTGGGCTCATTTAGTTTTAACAAGCATGCGGGGATAACTGGGTCGTAAATATTATTAGAGACCAAGCCTTGAGGATACTCGGCTAGTCCTCCCGAGGTTCCATAGGTACCGTGCTCTAGGTTCTAGGACGAGTAATAAAAGTGGATATACAACGTGAAGTAACGAGACCAATTTATAAATTCCGTGCATAGGCCTTATAGTCGTATTTCATTTTTAATCGACCCAAGCCAAGCCGTTGCCCGGGGATGCCGAAGGTGTTTTTTCCTACCTGTATCCTTCTCCAGCTCGCGTTTACGGACGCAGCCCTTCCTTCTGCCCTGGAAACTTGAGCCTCCGTGCTACATTCAACCGTGACGGAATAAGTTTCGGAATGAATATATTCTCGTCTGCAGGTTCCTCCGTTATCTGTATACGTGTACTATGTAGACGCATCGTACATACATTAGGTAACGCGGGGATAAGTTATTTAACCACGAGGAAACGTATCACGGGGGTTTTACACCCCGTAGAGTTTCCAAAGTTATTGTTGTATAGACTCAAAATAGGAAAGAGGGAAGAAAGGAAAGCGAGCGAGAAGGAAAAGATGTTTTCGAGTGTTTCAAAGTGCAGTGTACAAAAGAAAGAAGGTAAAAGAGTACCTACAGGATATTGAACACGGTATTCCATTGATGATATTAGCGACGACTTCATTCTTTTTAAACCCATAAGAAGAGGAAGAAGGTGTCCCGCGGTGTTTTGTGCAGTCCCTTTAGATTTTTGGCTCGAACGTTCAGACTGTTCGGTCGCAGGGTCTCAGAATTTCGGTCGATGTACGTATATAAATACATAAATACGTTGAACCAGGCAAAGTAACCGTAGGAACGCTTTTCACCCCGCGACAAAGGAGTTTTCAGACCGAAAATATCCATTGAAAAATTGTCTTACTAATTCGGTTACTGGCGCGTTATTTTGTTCCATAAAAATCTGACAAAAGGTATAACGGAAAGGGAATGAAAAAAAATGGTAGACAAATAAGGATCGCAACGGGTTCCCTTATTCCGTCTGTACAGTATCTTCAAAAAACACACATTCGTCCTCCAGGTATATATATATATGGGTAGTATATTTTCATTCCCTATAGAAAGGGAAGGCCGGGAAATTCTCTCTCTTTTTTCCCAAAAATCTATCCCAATGCGTTCTCCTCGTCCGAGCGAACCGCACCTATACACATATATGGGCGAACCGTATGTACGCCGCGCTGTTTCTATTTATTCGCAATTATACGAAGGGAAGGCCACACTACTCGTGGGACACGCGTCGCAGCATAGTTTCGTTTGTTTAGCTTTAGCCTCGTACCTCGGTACGTCGCGCGTCGGGAGGTGGAAGCCCTGTTTTGGGGAGAGACACGAGGGACATAGACCGGCTTGATTGACGGGTATTTTTGTCGAGTAGGTACCTAGCAGCCCCGCTAGCTCGAGTGGAGCGAGCAAACGCTGCTGCAGGGAAATTGTATTATTATACCAGGACGTAGAATAGATCCGTACAGGCTTTCGGCAGATTATGGAAATTCCGTGTACGGTTCAGGCGCGGATTTGACGACCATCCGATTGTCCGGTCGGTAGTGTGCTTTCGTTCGGTGCCCGAGCTCTTCAGTTTACGACGGAGAGCCACGTGTGTCAAATTTGCTAAGGAGGATTCACATCCGCCGCGCCGCCGCGCCATGCCACTGGCTTAGCTTTCGCCTTTATAAATGTGTTATTACAATTTTGGATTAGATCTTTTGTTAGATAGGATTTAGGAAAATTACAGAATGATCGGAGGGTGCATTCGTCGAGCAGCTCCCCGGTAAATCTCTTCATTATTGATTATTTTCGTCCCTCTTCCTTTGAATTCTCCTTCTTTTTCTTTTTCTTCACTTCATCTCCTCCTGCTTTTCCAGATGAACTATACTTCGAGAAGTCCTCCCACCGCGTATCCCATACATGTACGTACGTTCTTCCATTTTGTACCAGATCTATCCATATAGGTATAAAACCTGACGTATTACTACTTCACCTCTGCGAGTAACGTTCCTCCGCTCACAATTCCGGTAAATAACTTCCGTATACCTACGCGCCTTCTGTAACGTTTGCACCAGTGTACCTACCTACTATGCAGGGAAATATTCTTGCCTGACGTTTTGCTCGAAAATTGAACCTCGATGTAGCTATTTTTCCCGGATTAGCTCACAGGCTTGTGAGTAGTGGATGCTAGGAATGCGAGGACGGGGGCTGTCAAAGGCACGTGTTCAACTAGAGAGTTAGGAGGGTGAGGGATGGAGAGGGAGAGCCTGTTTGCGGTTGAAACCGCAGGCGCGAATTGCTCAGCGAGAAGCCCGTCCAGGCGGCCTGTTTGTAGAATAAACAGTTTTATGAAATGGATGACAAAAAACCACCGGTGGGTATACGCCCGGTACGATATCGCTGTAAAACATTTGGACAAATGGAAAAATGGCTAAATAACAACCGCACAAACGTCATAAAAAAAAAAACCACATGCACTCGCAGACAATTTTCGCAAGCTCAAATTACCCGACGCATTTTTCTTCGAGCATTTCATGCGAGGAACAGCAATGAAATTTGAAAAAATTCTACGACGAAAATTCGAAAACGCACAAGCATGTGGGGGGCGTTTTGGAAATTTGCGTCGGAAATCCGCGGCTCGAAACTGATTCAAATTCAGGTATACTATACCGATGTATACGTACCTCTGCATAGAAAACGAACGAGTGCAACGCATCGCGACACATTTGCGTTCATAAATAAAGATTTGCCACGCCGCGTGTCAGCCACTCTTCTCTCCGCCGCTGCTACATACCTACTACCCCACCTCGGAGAACCTCTTCAGGAGCTGAGATTTCGTAGAGGGAATGCGTAATACGGGTAGCTGCTCGCTTTTCTAAAGCATTTTCTGCCAGCTATCTCAAACCGTCTACCATAACTATACCAGAGACGACGACCCGACGTGTGAGCGTAAAAGTCACTTTTCGTTGCCGCATTTAATGACTTGGAGAACAGCTTCCAATTCCGCAAGAAATACAGCCTCACTTCTTTTTCTTCCTCTTCTTCTTTTTCTTCCACCTTTTCTTTGGACACTTTATTATGCCTGACTGAAACTGGAAATACTTTGAATAATCATTCGGCTCGTCCTTCCTTTATTCTTTTTGGTAGCTTGCGACGCGCGCCGATCTTCGTGTGGATATGATTTGTTCATGGATCACTGCGCGTGATATTTCGTATACGTGGGGAAATGTCAGAAAAAAATTGCCCCCTGAAAACTTGACCAATTTTTCAAGATTTGGTTACGGCTTGTCCCACTTTTCCCAATTTTACAAAATAGTTTCCTGTCTATGAATCGTGCCGAGCTCTATGCCGGCTATAGATTCCAACCCTCCAGGTCACCGCAAGTGCAAGACGTTTTATTCCTGCGTTTGTGCCCTCACAGAAGAGATTTCGAAGCCTTGAAATCTTCGAGAATCAAGTCAGGATTGAAATACAGGGGGTGGAGATGGTACAGTCGAAAGATCTACCATCTTCGCAAGGAATTATGGCTTCGTCCTCCTACTCCTTCGTCTCCTCCTCCTCCTGGCCTCCCCGCGCCTGTCCTACGCGGAGCTGAAGGTTCTCTCTGCCTTTTGCCGCTGATCAAAGGAACCTGCAGCCTAGATTATGACGAGACAACTTATTACGATGGTGGAAGGAGAAACGGCACAACAAGACCGGAGAACCGGAGCTGGCTGGCTTCTTGGTGCACGAACCAACACGGAGTCTGGGTTCAGGTTGTTTCCATGACGCGCGATGTCTCAGTCCGCGTTCTCAGATCCGTGTAGAAAATTTGCTCCTTCTAATCTTTCGCTAGGTCGTCTAATTATATCTGCTTGTTTGTGATAAATTCATCCAATCGGGATTTGAGGAGCCGATTCGCAAGCTGAACAAACTTCTGAAGCCCACTGATTCGATTTTTCAGATCTCAGGCGCGATTCTTTCGTCCGCAGGCTTTTCCAAATTACCGGCTTTCGCGAATTACTCACAAGCTTGTCGTTAGTCGGACGCAGTTACTTTCCAGAGAACACACAGGCCAACGGTACAGAAAATAGTGTGGGCTGTATTCACGCGACGAGGCGCAGAGGGTCTTTGGGTATAAATTCAAAGTCGAATAAACGTGGGTTGGGTTACGAGAAAGCTGGAGAAAAGCCGGGTAGGTAAGTAGATGGGTACCTGCAGGTATACGTTTACAAACAATCCGAACGCGAGAATGCAAATTCACAACAAATAGACACCTGCGACAATAGAAATGGGACAAAGGTATTCGTGTCCATTGTAACTCACATGATATGTCTACATACAAGTGTATAAGCGTACGTGTGTATATTATATTCACCGAGTATAGGTGTACACCTCTACATGCATTGTGCACACGTCGAGTATAGGTACATGTGGGCAGGCATTTCGTGGTGAGAGACCGCATAGTTTATTATAACAACCTACGAAGCGAGGCATTGATTTCACGTCAGAGACACACCTTCTCGTCACACGCCACCCCCTTCAGCCTCGTCCTCGTCCTCGTCCTCGTCCTCGTCCTCGTCCTCGTCCTCATCCTCATTCTCCTTCCACTATCCAGCACAATGTCCCCCGCTATTACCGGTAGATCGGAATAGCGAAGGCAAACACATGACCGCAACGATCTCCATCGAGGGAAGAGTGCGCTTCGACCACTCTGCACTTCTCTATATTTTTCCCTCAGCGGTGAGTATGCGTGTATATATGTATTCGCAGCGATGTCGTGGGTATTGGAGTGGGACACACGACATACCTACGTGTACACACGAGTTGGCACTTGTTCTTATTTCAAGTATCCAGCTCGTATCCTCGCGCTCCTTTCCCTATCTCACTCCTTCTTTCGCCATTATCTCGAACGTTTCGTTCTCTCCGTCGCGCGTGCGTCGCGGTCGGTCCGTTTCTCCGTCCGTATCGGACCAACGTTTGCACAGTCATTGCACTGTTATAGAAGAGAAGTTGAGAGGTTGGAGCTGCTCCGTCCCCAAAGAAGTATGATACTGGTATTAATTTCTTGTGAGCTCAACGAAGAAGAGAAAAAGTAGAGAAAAAACGAAACAATGGGCGTAATGGTATCGCGACTAACGAGGGAAATATCCATCATCTTCGTAACCGCCTATATACTTTCTACGACGCACGGTACACATACTTAGGATCGATTCTACGCACTTTCATCGTAAGCCACATGCAACGTCAGAACTCTATTCCTTTGTTTTTGTTTATCTCCCGCCAGAAGCTACAAGTAGTAGCTCACTTTGATATATTCTATAGTTAAAATGAGACCCACTCATCCCTCATCCCTCCATTCGTCATTGGTCTATGTATATATATGCATGTATATAAATACATACACTACTGAGTTCCAACGCTCGTGTGTCTGCACGAGTAAATCTGAAGCTCGCGCCTATCGTATCATCGCCCAACCGTTAGGTATGTTACGCAAGGTTGAATTTCAAAATCTCATCTCACTTCTGACAGTAGCGCGAGGTAATTAGCTTCACAAAATTGTATTTACTTTCCCCCGGCCTCTCCGAGCGCGTTCGTTCCTTGCTTTCTTTCCCTTCTTTATTACTCTCTTCCATCCAATATGTTCGGTGATTAAAATCAAACATCTTTGTAAACTCTCTGCACCCACTACCGCCACTAGTTACATATTCAAAAATGGAATATGGCGAGGAGGAGGAGGAGGAAGAGGAGGAGGAGAAGGTGGAGGAGGGCGAATATGCTTTCCACTTCCCACTTTCCACTTTCCTCTTTCCGCTCTTCTCTATCTTCTTCAGTCGCGCCAACATCCGGCGGTGGATGATGTCGACGAAACGCCCTCTCAGCTAACCCCTCAACCTCTTCCACCCTCGTTTCCTTGACCCCGAGTTCCATAAAGCATCCCTACCTACTAACACAGCTTATACTGGCTTGCGGGAAGTAAACTCCCTGTAATTAGTGTCTTCATTCGCCTCTTTGACGGAGCACCGGTGCTCCTGGAGACACGGAAACCTGGTATAAAAGGTCATAGACAAACCCCGACGAACTCGCAAACTGAAAGAACCTGTCAGCTCGGAGAGTTATACGTTGTCACGTGCACTTATCCTTTTCTTTATCGGTGAAAGCTCCGTTTCACTCGAAGAGTTAACCTCTCCAGATTTTTTTAGACCCTATCAGAGAGGGAGACGGTTGACGAATGAGAAACTATATCATCGGTATGAACAATTTCGAACTGTTTCATATTTATGGATTGGTAAATTGTACACGGATAACTTCCGGACGGGAGGGAAATAGTCGAGTGTTAAAAAGCCCTTGGCGTCCGTCCGGACGCGGCGGGTGCACGCCGTATGGTTTGCATCTGGAATGCATCTGTGGGCTGTCTGCTGAGTTTCCACTATTCGCGATAGTTCGACTCTCGGCCGGTGTGGAAAACCCGCAGCCAGCATCTACCTACGAGCTAGCTGGCTGGCTAGAGCTCAGCCTCATCTCCGTCTTTGCCCATCCTGCTGCCGCGCCGGTGCCGGTGGTGCAAGCGGCGAGGGGTAAGCCTGCACCAGTGCGGCGAATCGTAGGAAAAGTAACGTAATAAAATTGGATCGTAAATTTCCGAATTGAAGAAATAGAATAAATTTTATGGGACCTTGTGGTATAGGTCCTGGTATAGCGGCGATAGCGATGTTCGTGGTGTAGGTGGTGGTTTCCACCAAGGGAAATATTATATTCATGCCAGAAGCAATATTGGAATACCTACCTACGCTAGTTTTTATTACCGGGCGTGGGAAAAATGAACTCTTATCGTACCCGAGATTTCCTTCACTGTGATAGGTGGTACATCGAGTGTACTAATAAAAATGAAAACTGCATACCACGGAATATAATTGGCTCTCCATTCTATCGATAATCGAATATACACAGCGCGCGATGAGTCAATCCTCAATTTCGTATGGCCAATCCCTCTCTCTTCCTTCCTGAGGTCTGCTACTCGTACACCTCGCAACTGCCACAACTGCTTGACACAAAATGACGATTACGTAACGTCGCTCGCTCGGAAGACGAGCGGTAATCACATAACTCGCCATAATTAAGGACCGTAAGGAGATCTCCCGGTGTTTTGTTAAATTCTAAACGACAAGAGCGAGGGGGATGACTAGGGTCGGGTTCGCGACTCTCTCCCATCATCCCCCTTTCCCTCTCCCTTTGTCTTGCCCTATTCCGCCCCTTATTTTACTCCTCGTTATAGAGGAAACGAGAAATGGGACGAGGACTCGCAGGAATTAACCAATCCCGAGCTAAAATATCTGGCTTACCAATTATTACGTTTCCTTAACCATGAACGACCCCAGATTGTCTCCTCTTTACTCACTTTACCGTTTCAGGATACAAAACGATCACCAATATATCCAAATCTCTGTTAGAGCAACTCTTCGGTCACGCCTGCTCCATTCAACTGACAATTTGATCGTTCTCGGTGAAATTTATCTTGCCAACATGGCATTGGAGACAGCAAAAATTCTCAATTACGAAAGTTATTATCTGCGTTTAATAAACCGCGCGCTCGCAGAAAATGACTTTCCACCGTTTCTTTGATGAATTTCAACTCTATAGGTATACAGCTATACAGCTAAATTTGAGCTTCGATAAGACACGTCGGACCAATATCGAATCGGATTAATTTACAGGCACATAGCTATACCTGTCTCCCTCAATTCCATGTAATATAACTTTACTTTTTCGAATCGACTTTCATATTTCATATTTCGAATTATATTCCCTCATCCATAGATGCAGCACAAAACTTTTCCACACAACCTATACAAGTATGAATGATTCACCATCAGCGGAAAATCCCATAGAGGAGTTACAGCTTACATGGGATCAAAGGAGAAGAGGTCTCGACTTTTGATTAGTATCGATCGCGGATTAATGCGATGACATAGCAACGCCTTCGAATCGGATCAAACCTCGTGAGATAGGACAGAGCTGGTTCATACGCCGTAGAGCCTGCGGAAAAGGTGCGTCGCTCGGGTTAGTCTTAAGCGGGTTTAAATCAAAGCAGAATCTACCTATAGCTACTGAAATAAAACCCGGTCCATCACCGGTCTATCTCGATCGAAAAAATTCCTGGGTTACCGGCGACCTCGCCGACCGGGACCCGGTCCGGTGGACGAGAGCCGCGTTAACGTATTCAAACGATAATTGATATCCTCTCCTTAAATCTAACGTCTTCATCTTTCGTAGCAGACTAGGCTTCTATTTCATCCCCCTCTCCCTCCCTCTCCCTCTTTCTCTTATATATATATAGATGCCTTCTTTTTTCTTTGACCCCAGAAAATCTCCACTGCAGGCATCTTCCCCTCCCCTGTTCTTCAGATTTAAGATTGTATCGAGCCGGCGCGGCATTTCGAAGCGGGCGCTGCCGCCGCCGCCGCGCGGTATGTCCGAGAAAATTAACGACGCAATCAGCATGACACTGCTCGACTCATCTCGCCTTATACCTTCCTAGCATTGACTGCGTTTTTCTTTTTCTTATATATTTCTTTTGGTTCTCCTTCAACCGTCCCATCGCGATATACCGCGAGATGGTCACCGCAAACGAAACTTAAGAAGAAGAAGACGAGGAAGAAGGAAGCCTTATACCTGATACAGTCGAGCCTGTTATCTCTGGAGCGTACAGAACTCATAGTGTCTATTTCACTAGTCGTTTCTGGCCATTAGTCATCCTGTAGAAAAACTTAGTTAGGACTATTACTAATTCTATGAGAGCCGAGAGCCGGGGCCGAGGGCCGAGAGTATGTGTACACCAAACTATGGAGCTAGAGAAAGAGATGTATAGGTACGTAGTGCGACAGCCTTAGTATTTCAAAGTACCAAATACAGTCCCTATATTATGTATCATGCGCGTTCTTAGCTCGGTAATCGCTCTACGCTTGTTTCAAGAGGACAGAGGAGGAGGAAAGAGGAGAGAAGAGGAATGGAGGCGAAGATAACTCAGACAAAGTAAGGCAGCTGGTAAACAGAATAGAGAGCGTAGAAGGCAAAGAAAGTAAAGAAGGATATCGTAATAGCCCGAACGAAATTAATCCATAAAAGACGTAGTTATGTAAGCAACGCGTTATACGAGACTCATTAAGCGCAGCCGTTGAACCGTCTACGTAATAATTACATCGTAATGAAATTATATTTTGCGACATGGAGACGTGAATAATATTTATGGGATCGTTAGAGGCGTCAGTTTACTAGACACTCACGTCGAGAGACACGGTGCATAGAATCGGGCAGGGATTTTTCCGAATTTCTGAGATTCCATATTCATTTTCCTCTCTTTTCTTCCTCGTTTTTTCTCCTTCTATTCAACAAGCCTCCGCCCCTATCGATCGATATATCGCCATTTACGTTTTAACCGTTGCGAAAGCCCGCGATAAACGACTGTCGACTACTAACAGCCAGCAGAGCACCCCTCCTCCGCCCGCGCGAAGAACCACTGTAGCTTAAAACCGTGGTGACGGGGCCGTCAGATTGATTTCGTTTATTTTTCCCGCGTTCGCGTCGAGGAAAACACGTCGAGAAAGGAGAGATAGAGGCATCGGGAGGTATGCGCACGTATACCCATACGCAGAACGTAGAGAGTATATGTATAGGTACGCATATGAAGAGTGGAAAGAGGTGGTGCTTTTCAGCCGTGGATATTTTGGCAGCTACAGAAAACATCGTAAACAGAAACGACACCCTGAGTGTTGCATTTGACTTTATTGAATTCCAATTGTTTACCCCGCCTCGCCTCTCTGCCGCTTTATTTTTATTTTTTTCCTTTTCCTCTATTTCTCTTCATTTCGTTCTTTTTTTTTTCCTCGACTTTCCGTCTCATCTCATCCCTCCCACGCATAGTACACTACAAGTAAGTAGAATCGCTCGTTTTGTCGTTTGTTCACTCTTAAATTCTAACCTTTTTTCTTTTTTGTTTCCCGTATCAACGCGCCAAAATACGCGGATGATTTTCCCGCGTCGTCAGGGTTTTTCATGTTGACGTGGCGCGCGAAGAGCGGTGTCCGAGTAGGTGTTTTATGTTGGGACAAATTGAGCGTGTGCCAACCCCATTGTGATTTGATCATCCCTATACTTGACCGACGGACAACTCCACCCGATACCGTACACGGTACAGCATGATGTGCTCCACGATCATTAATCAAAATCTCCATGAAAAAACATTAACTGATTCTGACAAGTGCATCTCGCGTGCTGCAGGGGTGAGGGGTGCAGGTCCCTTCGTTCTTTGACCTGCTCGATCCAGCCGACCGAGTAAATGAAACAAAATCATCTACCATCTAGCCAGATGAGGATGATGATATCAGGCCTGAATTATAAGGTAGAGAAATTTTTCGAAGTGCGGGGCGGGAGGGAAAGATGGGGAAGAATAAAGAGAAAGAGTAAAAGCACAAGCTGAATCGCTCTGCTACGGATGAGACGGTTATATATAAAAATAACTATCTATCTATCTGTCTATCTGTCTGTCTGTCTGTAATATTGTGTGGAGAACTCGGTAAGCCAGAGTGATATTGATGTTTCGGGTACAGGATCGTTCTACCTGCATACATCCGCAACCTACTTTCCTAACGAAAAATATATACCTATCCACCCCTGCCGAGTGGCAGAGAAAACGATTCTAAACCATGAGCTGAAGACGAGGTGACAGAACAGCGTCTCCTCCTTTAGCTAGGAGATAAACTTAAGTATTGCGCCGTAGAACGATAGTGTCTCGAGAGGAAACAACGGGCTCAACGGTTATCTCGAGAAAACGCTTCATAGAAAAATGTCTATCTCTGTATTTACGGTTTAATTAAGCTTACGGTGAAGAAGTTTCAGTACCTAATTCTTTTTTATGCCGCACAGTATCTTCGAAGTGATTCCCCAAAGTTCGATAATCAATGACTATATAAAATCGAATGATACCAAACACTCTTTCTTCTGGTCTATAGGTACTCGTATATATACAGTTCACTTCAGATTTAATTAGTCTGAATCTGCACCTTAAGACTCGACGTAACGCGGTTGGAAAAAAATGTAAAAATACGAAGCAAAGCACTTTCATGAAGATTCTTCTGTAGTATATGTAGGTGTAGGAATGTAGTATAAGAGGAGGCAATAAAATACGATAAATTCAATGGGGTTTTCACGAAGCAGTATTATTACGTCTATTGTATACTCGAGCATCGATTTCAAGGCGTTTTAATTCTCATATATCAGCGTCTCTCGACCATACTCCTCACTCTCGCACTCTCATCTTTTTTCTTCCTGCACCCTCTCGCGCGCCCCACTACTACCCTCGCTCGTCGAGCTACCCTTCCGTCGCCCCGATCGACAGATGAAGAAAAAAAAAAAAAAAGAAAAAGGAAAGAAACGGAGAAAAAAGAAGGAGAAGAAGCGGGCCGAGAGCGAGGAGGGCTTTCCTGGCTATATTGGATCGGTTTGCACGCATATAAATCAGCGAAAGAATATCTTCGCGCGCGCGATACGAGAAACACGAGGAATAGAATACGACGACCGAGGTGAACGAAGACGTATCGATCTATACTACTCTACTCGACAGAGGAAGAATTCTATCTCATCTACCTCAACCTCATCCCCGAAGTTTCATACATATACTTATGTATAATATGTGTATAACCTAGAAATGATTGGTACCTGCGTAAGAGACGAAAAATTGAATATAGGTACGGTAAAATTTGGAATGATTGAAATTCAAGACCGTCTTTCTTTCGTCGTAAAAGATTTTTGAAGAGAAAAACGAGAGAGAACGGATAGAGCGAGTGAGAATTGAATTCGAAATGAAATTTCGCTGCCTAGAACGTATAGAAACCGTTTCGAAAACGAGTATAGTACATTTTTGCCAACGACTCGATCGATTTCAATGTAACTTCGAGATCTCGTTGACTACGATGGCAGAAAGTGGCCGAGTGTTTCCCTGTTTTCAAACATCGCTCGGATTTTATGGAAAATCGATATTCCCTGTGTTAGCTAGGTTAGATTGCCACCGGTGACTCCGACGGGCTCTTGAGTTTTATCATTTTATACGGTTTTTAACGCTGAGGGCCAGGTTCTGTATGACGAGTTTAGTAGAAAATAAGAAATCAACATATAAAACACGCAGGGGAGGAGATAAAGAAGGAGAAGGAGAAGGAGAAGGAGGAGGGGTTCGCCGTAGGTTCGTCCAGAGTTCATTATTCCATTGACTGATCGTAGGGGCGGGAGCCCGCGCGGCATTGTGGGCAACTGAATTTAATATTACGAATAGCCATTAATATTAATGCTCCTGTAACTTTGGATTAGCATAGAGGTGCATTGTCACGTAAGGGCGAGAGGGGGGCAGTTCACAACGGTGACACGGACGGATGCATCGGTGGTATTCAGTAACGTTGCTTTCGAGGGTGTGGACCCTTCCACCGAATCATTCGGAACAGGAGAATTTACTCCGTTGCCTCGTCGGGTTGGTAATTTCGCATGAATTCAATCCCGCCCAGGACACCACCGCGCGCTCATCCCTTTCTCGCGTACACCCTGTACATATCTGTATGTATAGCTACACACGCGTGCGCGCATATTTATTTATTAAACGTCTGCCCACTCTGCATGTGCGTCCATGTATCCACACCGCCATAAACAGGCGTCGTACACACCTCAATTCGTCGATAGCCATAGCCCCAAAACTGTACGCTAGGTTGTCAGGTGCGTGATAATTTCGTAATTTCGACTTTGTCTTCGGGGATCTCGAAATTTCCTGCATCCACGCACGCGGCAATTATTGAACGGAAATAAACACCTGGAACGAAAGAACTTGAATTGATCACGAGCCATACGATGAGCATAATTAGTGCACTCGGGGAAATAGTTCATTGAGAGACTTGATAGAGTAAAAGGAGTAATTGAAACCGAGTAAAGACAATGCGGATGCAGAGTGACGTAATTAGCAATTTAATTACAGCGTCGAGACGGAACTACGTGTATCGTGTCGATTGATCCTCATTGCGCCCTTGTTAAACTCATGATAGAACGTCAGAAACATTGGAGCCAAAGTTTTTCAAGTGTGACGCAGAGAAGTATGTAGGTACGTACGTACGCATACATGCATGTAAAGCAGCCAGGTATGTACGTATGTATGTGTATATATATACAATAAAGACACTTTACCGGAGCGAAATCATGCGTCATCGCAATTTCACGGGACATTTCTTTACCGTAACGAAAAAATACTGCGCACGGGGTGCCCACCCTCGTGGCAAAGCGATGCCGTGCCATGCGCCATTCCCCGAATCCAGCAGAGGATATTTTAATGAAATAACCGTATAATACAGAGAAGTGAACTGCACACTAGCTATGTTTTTCATGGTCCATCTTCTACCCGGAATTTCTGACTTTCGATTATCCGTTACACACGACGACGTTCAGGTCCTCCCCCGCAGCTCCTCCATAAAAATTGCCAGAAAAAAAATCTTCCGCTTAAGCACCACCTCAAATCGATTGCGAAAAAATTTCGGAGGGTTGCCTCGGTAGTCGGACGAGTGAAGGAGAGGTCCTCGAAGGATCCTCGAGGTTATGGTCTTCCGATATAATCTCGCTGTATTTCACTCTGCAAAAATATGGTCAAAAAATTGTCTCTACCTACTCTACATACAGTGGTGCCCGCGCTGAGACTGAAAGTACAAGTTTGTCGACCCTTCGTTGCCAGAATTTGGTTCAGTTTGGCTTCGTTCTCCCCTGAAGTTTGTAAAGTTTGTTCAAGATGCTAGACGGTTCGAGGCGAGGCCATTCAATTTCAATTGACCAAACGGGAAAGCGTGGATCGGGGTAGCCAATTACTATACTAGAAATACACACACCCCCGCACAGACACACACACACACATATTTAACGCGTCACCGCATAGGCAATAGATTTTCGTTTGATCATCCCAGTTACGCGTGCATGTAGCATAGTAACCGCAGCAACGCGCGCGCAATGCCGCCTAGCAGAGAAATCGTTTTGGAAGAAGGGAAATCTATGCATGTGCGAAGGTACTCGGAGCTCGCGCCATTACCTGATCTCGAATTTTGCCAAGTGTGCGATATGCACGGCCGATAACTCTACGTGCGATTGCGTATGTGTGTGTGTGTGTGTGTGTGTGATTTTTTTTTTCATTCGAATCCCTGATTCTAGCACACCGCACGTCGTGGAATATACCTATATACACACGTGCATTCTCTGAGCTTTGAACCTGAATGGTAATGTTATTGCTTCGTTACCGGGGGCTAGCGGAGGCTGCTCTTTATTTCCCGCTTTTTCCACCCGATTCTCGTGCCGTCCCTAGCTAGCTTTTGACGTCTTTTACGTCGCGTTATGCCGCGGGGCACGTAGAAGGCTTTGTAGGATTTTCGATCCCCGGATATCAAATAGTACCTACCAACGTTTAGCAAATTTGAACACCAATTTACGACTCTGATACCTGATGAGATAAACAAATTCGCGGACGTTAGACGCGTAGGTGGATACTTTTCATCGCCTGTTCCGTCGACAACGCTTTCCAGGCTTATTAGAATTGTGGAAAAATTACAAATCTATTAATTAATCTGCCTATTTTATGGATAGAAGATATACGTAGGTACGGCGAAGCAAGAGAGAAGTATAGATCGTGAAGGCTGGGTGGGCTGAGTATATACGGGATATTAAGCGAGTTTGGTGAGAATTGAAACTCTGGACGGAAACGAAACCACGCAGCGATAAACTTTTCCCGGTCTAATTAATACACGCGATAATAATTATTAAACAAATCCGGCTGATGAATTTCGTTGAAACTGCAGGTATATCACTGGATGGAGTAGGTATGTCTATACCAACGTAGATACCTAAATCCACTTCGTCTGACGATGAGAGGCAGGGGAACAACATTCGTGGAGAAATAATGAAACCTGCAGCTACCTCCGGTATAGGTACAGCGAGCCCGAGTGCAGATAACTAAAATTTGAAATGCGTATCTATGTACCTTGTACATGATATGAACAAATCCGAAAGGCGATGTTACTTAGTTTAATATTTGGCTGAAAATTTCACGCATATATGCAGGAGTTAGTCCTCGTCTCTTTTTCGCTGGTGCAGTTATTGCATTTCGCAACACGAATAGAAGAGACGTGCGTCGGAAGGATCCGGTGTCTGGTACCTGGAGATTCCCGCCTGCACCTACCTGTAACTTCACTTCACATAGACACGCTCTACTAGTTTCTGGAACGAATTGTATTTCCCCGGAGCGAATACACGTCCATGCAGATATGCATGTGTCTTATCTTGTAATATACCTGGTGTCTAATCCAACCAAGTCACGTAGATGTCACCACCCTTCGCGAGCTGTCAAACGCGCGTATGTGTATATTTATAGTCCTGCCGGTGGTACGTACGTTGCGGAGGAAAAGATTCATTCACCGCGTGCGTTGCTCGGAAGAAAAGATTTCCTGCTACTTGACACGTTCGATGTCACGCCTGTGTTCCAGGTTTGATGAACAGCGTTCTCAGTAACGAGCGATATCAAAAATAGGGATTCCTCATTTTCTACCCAATATGCCACTTTATTTCATTCGTGCGCAATATTTTGCACAAAGCTCGTTTCCCAGACTCGAGAGAACGGACTGTATGCGATATTGTACGCTGAGCATGCAAGAGGGGTCGAGCTTTCTGAGGAAGCATACCACTGCTGCATCATATCGAAAGCACAAAGCCGTTCCAATTCAAAAGGGGTGTGAGATAGAACGTGACCTGTTCGATATGCACCGCGGGAACCTCGATGACGAATCATTAATGCGTGTGCAGAGAACTGTATCACGCATACGTATACCTGTATAGATCCCCGTGTACGGGGGACTAGACTGCGAAAAAGCACGGGGAGCAAAAGTGCCAGAGACGTACGGATTACGGTAAAGAACAAATAGAAAAAGAGCAGGGAAAAATACACGCCGAGAACGAGAACGAAGAAGCGTGAAAAAAAAGCTCGCCGGATATAGACGGAGAGAGGAGATACAAACGCCAGATGTTTTATTGGCAACCTTTGGAATTCCTGTGATGGATCGCTGGGATATTACTGCGCCCTGCGTCGACGACCAACACACCCGATCACCCAGATACCCTTCTTTCATCCCTTAGGAAAGTTTTCACAGGCTGCATTATAACACCGCGGTTGCAACACGTTTTACGTTAACGCCAACGATCTGGTAATCCGGCCGCGGACCCCGCGCCCGCGCTCCAATGTCAACGAACGTGACGGAAAGAGGAATGGTGAAAAGTGATAATCAGAAGGGAAATGCTGTGAGAAAAGTCAAGAATCGTGCATAAATTCAAATCTCAGTTGGTAATTTCGTTCGGGTTTTTCTTCGCAGCGTAATTAATTTATCGCATCTTCATTTCTCGTCTGCAGTATAACTTCTCGTTCGTTTCTCTCTACCCCTGCCCCCCCCCCCTCCCACCCCCGTTCTCGGTTATTCGTTTTATCTCGACTTTTCACTCGCTATTCACCCCGAGGGTTGACAGCAGAGTTGTTTAACGTTTCTGCGGCGCGCGCGGCTCGTATAGCCGCTCTAGGCAAGCATGCGTTGATTGTTGTGTAGTCTTGTGACTTTTACAAAGAGAGAAAGAACGGAGGTGGCGCGGCGTGGTCTGGTGTCGTGCGGTCGCGCCATTGTTGAACACAATGCGTGTCGCGCTAAACGCACAATGGTACCTACCGCGCACGTAAATATACGTGTGAGTGTCTTGTATGTAGGTATATACATACGTACGCATAAGTATGTACATACATTGCGTATCGTTATACGAGGCAAAGTGACGCACCGCCTGCTTCATATACACGCATCCCAGCCTCTCCGTGTCCGTGATTACAGCTACGGAATAACGCGATACGTAGCACATGCATGTACTACGGTATACCTACCTGCAGTAGCCGGGACACTTACCACCCGACAAGAAGGTGCAGACAGTGTATTCTTTTTTTCTCTCCTCTTTTTTTTTCCGGTTTTTGTTTTTTCTTTTCCTCTTTTTTTTTTGGTTCTCTTTTCATTTTGCCCCGAGTATAATACGACGCGACGTAGTCTGTCGTCGGCGAAAGACGACGAAAGATTCAGAAAGCTAAGTTGCGTAGGTTAATACGTGTGTCGGATCGTCTCGTTGTGACAATAGCGTTGGCAGCGAACTGGAAATTCGAGCTTGAGACATACAAACATGTATGTATACGTATACGTATGTATACGTCGGGGTTTTTACAGTATTTCGCTACGCCTCGGTTTATCTCCAACTGTGGAACCAGCTTCGACATCTTTTTTTCAATAATAGTAACGATGGCAATGAAACAGACGAGCTAGTTAACGATAAACCAAACTAGAATTAGAACTCGAAATTATTGTATAATTCATTAATCGCATAATCGCATCCCGCTGCGAACGTTACGATATTTTTAAATTTACGCTATTATTACCAACTTGGCAAATAGAACTTTTTCGCACGCAAGTAGAATTTTCGTTCCCTGTTGTCTCGTCAACGCCGTATACCTACCATTCACGCTATTACGGGTGAAGGAAAGAAAAACGAGGAAAAGAGGCGAAAAGGAGTAGTTCCTTTCCGCTGTTAATTGGGTCATGAATCTCTCGTTTTTTTTTTGTTTTTTTTTTTTTTTTTGTTCTTCCGTTTGTTCCAACTCCTATTTGAAATCCAGAAAGCAAAGATCGCCAAAGTCCTTCGCTTCATTCCGCGAAAATCTTACGAACCCGCGCTGGATCTTTGTGCAATAATAATAACAATGATGACAATCTACGTGAAATCTACCTCTGGATAATATAATGTCTTGTGCGCATACCTAAGATAACTCGTTTTGAACCAAAGGAGAATCCACCGCCGTTGAATACCTAGTCGATAGTTCATGGAGTGACATGTGAACGTGAGACAGGTAGATATAGGTTTAACATATACACGGTGTGTTATAGGCATAAGGCACTACTACGCGATATATTATACAATATAGGTATGTGGCATTATACCTGTACACGAGCCAAACGGAAACGTGGAGGAATGTAATCCCGGGTGGGCGTTTGATGTCTGTCGCGGAGATCCGAGGGGTTATACGGGGCGAAGAGGGAGGCAGGCACCTGGACCCCAGGAGGGCGACGCGGGGGCGGCGGGTTGAAACCACGCGACTCCCCGCCGACATAGAGAACACCCGCGGGTCCAGGCTCGGGAAAAAAAGCATAGTCCCTCAGCTGTTTACAATGCAGAAACTGATCGGGGGATTTCACCTCGCTAGCAAGGGAACAAAGTATGCCGTGCAACACGCAGGAGTAGACAGTGGAGAGTTTTGTCGAACAGCGACATACGATCAACGAGAAGTGAAAAACGTGAGGAAAATAATTGGCAAATTATTCTAGAGTAACGACGATTCAGAGGACGTCGAATCTTGGCCGAATTTCAACGCGACACCTACACACACACGCACTATACTCGGAAGTATTTAGGAAAGTTGGTATACCTAATTGATATGATTTAGAGGAGCAAAGCACCGTACGTAAGTGTATTAGCGGCACTTACTGCATTTCCCAGGAGAATATATAGCCCGCGCGCGGATCTGCAACGGACACTTCTGAACCTATCTCTAACGGGGGGAAGCTTCCGTTCCCTCCTTGCCCGTGAACGTCCGCACCGACTACTGCATCAGGTCCGGCAAATTAAGTTGTGTCATGGCCCTGATGGAACCGCAATGAACACTTAAGAGCGTCGGGTGTTATTAGTGGCATTAATTACGCAGGCCACGGCTGCTCGACTGCCCGTTTCTATACCCGATGTCCGGGGAGGAGAGAGAAACTCCCGCTCTCAACTCGCACCTCACCCTTATACGGCGGTCAATCCTTCCTGCAGGGTAAACAATTCCCATAGACCTCTTACTCCTATCAATTACCCCACCTCCTAAAATGCCGGGGCGATTCCTCGGTGCAGGGAAGAGTGTTGTTCGCCGAATCTCACCCCGCCCCGCCCCGCCCCACCCCTCAGCGCTGGTCTATCTCTGTGGCTACGAGTCCGCGGAGCCGGACCAATTTTGGGATGCCGAATAACGCGAGTCCAATGAAAGAACTAGCGGAGGGAATGATCCCGGGTTAGGGATCGTCTCGTATTTTAATTACGTGAGGGAGTTTAGCGGAAACAGCGTGTTTGGAAAAAGGAGCTGTTTAATTCACCCCGGGGCTGGATAATACCTGGCGGCGGGACTGCATGAAACTTGGCAAAAATTTGTAATACTTGTTTTACAGAAGAATTTTCTTGATATCTTAAACGAAATTACAAGTCTGATGCAATGATACCTGCTAGGGGGAAGAATTTATCTTCCCAGAGATTAGACGAGTTTGGATAACTTTTTCCCACTCCCCTTATTTCTGTAACTTAGTATTAGATCTTTGGCTATATTGCCAGACTTCTTCTTCTTTTTGTTCTCGTTGTTATAGTTGTTGTTCTTCTTGTTCTTCTCGTGTTCTTCTTGGAGTATTTCGACCATGCAGTTCACGTGGAATGTTGATTGACCAGGGTTACCTCTGCGGTTGATTTTTAGACCCCCGACGATGCCTTATATTAGACAACGTATGTTACCCATAAAATGCACCCGTGTCCGAGAATCCCCCTTCCCCATGTCAAAGAAGCCCGGCTCCGGCGCCATAAGGCGCAAGACAAAAGTTGGGAGAAGATGTGAAGCTGTCATCATGAGGGATGCTGGAAAATCGATTCGATGTATGCGGTCTGCAGGTTTGCGGAAGAAATATATGTATGGAATAAATGTGTATATATACATGAATTGTTTTCACCGTGACAAGAACTACTACAAGTATAATTCACTCGACAAACGGCCGAAGAAATTAAAGTACTATAATTTTTGAAAACGAATATCTACTGCAGCTGTGGTATAATTACAGTAGCAAAAATCTCTACGCTCCGGGTCTACTTAGCGATAGAAATAATGGGGAAAAGGAAGAGGAAAAACGGTCGGGGGAAAAGAATTATAACGAGGATAGAGAGAGAAAAAGAGAGGAATAAGTGGCGTATAAAGACTGGTTGAGCAGTTCTTAACGGTAGATTGAAAATTGCGAGGCCATACGAACCCATTACCATTATCATCCGGCTGCTCACGGTGGTCGTAGTGCCGGAGGTGGCGGTTTCCTAAAAAGTAACGCCTCACTCGCTATACCGAGCAATGTCACGCACGGAATGAAACGACGCGAGGTACAGACCTGGATCGGAGAGGGTAGGTAGTACATACAGAGCACACAGGGAACAATAACCTTTTTATAACCGAGGGAGTGAGTGAAACGTGGGGGTTGAATCGCAGAGGGAGAGAAGTTGGGATATAGATGCGTCGGCAGTGAACGCACCCTGCATCGAACGCGAACTTCGCGCAATATCGAGTCAGGCATAGATCGGAGGGAACTGGAGACGGAAAGAAAAGGGAGTTGAGGGAGGGGAAAGGGTGCGAGGGAGGGTAAGGTGGAGACAAAATTGCTCGAAATCATCCCCGAAGAGCTACTATTCCTCATGAAGATACTCCTCTGACTATTCCGAGAGCGACACCCCTCGCGATGTCAATCTTTGACTCAATTATCCCAAATTTGGTGTAATGCGTTTTGACCATTTTTATGCCCACCGGCCGCGCTTTGAGAATTTTGTCGGAGGATATTTTCACGGCGCTGTTCGATCGAATATATTGTCACTGGCTTTGACGAGTCGCTTCACTTCCGTATCAGAGTAGACAGGAATAAAAAATCGTCCTCCATTCCGGCAACAGTTTGGTTTCGAAAAACTTCCGATCGAGGTTCAGGACCTGTCGTCTTCAGAGAGATATCTCGTCGGTATGAGGTCTCGCTCGAGTGTATATCACGCTATCTCCGGTGGTATGAATAATTCTCATTGACTTGGAATGGGATCCTATGATAAAAAGGAAAGGGTGCAGCGACTTCAAAGTTGAAAATCTGTTGCCGATGATCTTCAGGGTATTCCACGGATTTGCCTATCTCTCGTATCATTCCCTTTCAGCGAGCGTCCAACCCTCCGAACAACCCTTACCCACCTACCAACCCACCCGCGGGTTAAACAACCGACGTTTACTCAATGTTTCAAACAAACTGAGCGAGCAAGGAGAACCAGGCTTTATTTGCAGTGAGCCGTCGACGCACCGTGCCATCTCGCCACCACGTCACCGCGCTCGCTCTTTACCCTGGAGCTGGGGGAACGGGAGTCGCGGAGCGGGGCACGGGGCGCGGGCGGTTACGATTTCAGAGCCCTAGAGAACCCTGCCACATCCCCCAAGCCCTGAACCCTGAGCCTTGAGCTCTGAGCTCTGAGCTCTGAGCCCTTGGAAACCCGCACAGAGCCAAATGTGAGCCAGGCAGAGCCTCGCAAAATATAGACTCCTGTAGTCAGACGCATGGAATTCTATATGCTCAAGGGATAATTATAATCCGGGAATTCATTATATATACCTAGATTTCCACGGGATTAATACCGGGCTCTCATTTCTAACGAGAAATAGCTTCGTTTGGTACGGTTCGAAAATTGTCCGTCTTGAACTTTTGTCTTTTGTTCTGCTCCGTGCTAATTATCCTCCTCTTTGTTTGTTTCAGGTGAGTTTTTCACACCTCGTATGGTCCCGGCGGACGCCCATGCTCGTAAGTAGGAAGAATAAGCTTTGGTGTATATCCTGAAAATTAACAGTCTTCGGGAGCTCGGATCGCGTTCAATACATACCTACACCTACACAACGGGGTGAGCGAAACGGAGAATTTCAAACTTTCCTTTGTCGGAGACTCGGCTATGTGCATAGTAACGTGGATAGGGAGATGAGAGTAGAGAGCGTGGTTCGGAGTCTTTGAGCAAAGCTCGGAAAACGGAAACCGCGAATAACAGAGACTGTTCTTAGATCGGCCATCCGCATCCTTCTGGAACTCCCCCAGGGGTCTTCCTATCCGGATGTAGTTTCTCATCACCGCGCAACGCACCAGCCGCAAGGCTTTTGTAATTGCCTCCGCACCTGTGCACACACCTACGATCGTTTAAATGGAATATTTTAAGACGCGGGGAATTGTTCTCGCCAGTAGGTAGACTGCACTCGGACACGTAGGTGAAAAACGGCTGTTTATTCATCTGCAGGTTTATAACAAGAGCGGCAGCTGGGTCGATGAAACATTCCTTCGGACCAACTCGTCCGTTCCTCTTTGTCCTGGTGTTTCATTTAATATTTTTTACTTTTCCCCTCGTTCTTGTTGCTCATTCGAATGGTTCAACTTCCGTAAAATACTACGTTCGCATTATTCTTCGCAAGCGAATTCAAGATTTGTACATATTTACTCTTTGGATCCGTATGTACACGTATACACTATGCACATATATAAAATGTATGAAAATACGGGAATAGAAGAAGAGACTAGATTTTCCTGCTGCGGGGAAAAGTAGTATATAGACAATATAGGAGATGGGAGAGTTGAATATCGTGAAGATTTACAAGTCTGCGATAGTTTTCAATCATTCAAACTAGGTAAACGTATCGTTGCGTACGTACATACATACGTACCTACATGCACGCACGCATACCTAACCTACACGTCATGAATTATTCATTTTATTATATTATCAAGTTTCCCGTGAGTAAACACTCGGATTTATAGTCAACGATCATTTCACATTTTCACCTGTGGTTCGGGGTTAACTTCGATCCTCATTGAGAAGAAAAAATGAAACTCAGGCGCTTGCGCTCTGAACCTAATCATCGTAACTCAGGATTAGAACGTCGAGGTTATATACACATAGAACTGAAATATATGTAACTAAACACCATTATCACGCGATATTTGAGGCTAGTTCTACATTAACCCTCTCGGAAACATTACGGCTCCGGGCTCGCTCTATCGGGAGGCACTGTATTCTTAATCACCAACCGTACAAATAACGATATTTCATCCAATTTCCAAATAACCTGTTGCGCCAACTTATTAACTGGCTCCTAGCTCGGCCTAATAAGGTACACACTGAGGATTAGCTCGTGGCTCAGCACGATCTGGAAACATTTTTTCAAAATAATACCCACAGTCCTATACAGCTGTACACATACCTGACTATGGTTTTGTTAATTTGAAAATAAGCCCCGCAGGTTTATCGACAAAACCGGTTAAAATTCTTCCTGCAGCTACCAATAGGCAACCGGGCGCGGGGGAAGAGTTTATACAGAGGCTCGTTTTTCCTTTTACCTTGACACCTTGTGTTCGGTAGTCAACAAGTGTTTCCTATTCACATCCACGACCGCACGACGCTACGTAGCCATGAAAGAGGCACAGGTGTTAATCAAATTAATACCTATCACCCGTAATAGCAGAATGAGAAAAGACATTTTTTCCCGTTGAACACGGGAACTAGCGTGTGGAAATAATAGACGGGGAATTCTCCTCGCGAGATGAACGATAGTTGAGAGTTCAGATTTTAGCAAATAGAACGTAGCGAGATAAAAGAGGTTGCCCCAGTTTAGCCGGCTATGCTATGCTAGCGGTAGCATCAAAGGAGCTTCGGGCTCCGGAGCAAGTATCTTGACTGTGAGAAACCTCCAGGGTACAGCCTTGAGAAGAACATTCGACGACCTTCGGAATTTTGGGACCAGCGTCTCTCGCCTGAATAATGTCGGACGTCTTCGCGCCGCGGCATGGGCCGGCAAGTGACGGGGGAGGCAAACTCCTTCGCTGAGAGGGTAAACGCTGTAGGGGTCACTGAGGTGGATCCTAGGGTTGCGAGAAGATAGAACAACTCCTCCATTCGTCTCCGAACCTCTTCGGCTCTCGTCTCTTTCTTTGTTTCTGCTCTCTGCTTCGAAATACGGGCAACAAAAAATTCGAACAAACGCGGTGCTCCACGCCAAGTGAAAATTGAGAGTCTTTAGAGAAGATTATGAAAGTAAATGGTCCTGCACTGACTGGAACCTGGAGTAAAATCTGAACTGATTGACAGGATCGGATGGATATCGGTATGATCGCGGCACATCTGTTGAAATATTTCGATTACTTTTGCTTCAAAGGCACTCAAGTCCACCACGTGGCATACCAACCAACCATCCAAGTCTTGACTAATTACTTGGGAAGCTTGCCTTCTCTTCAAAGGAGTAACCGTACCACCTACCACTACCAGCCGGCATGCATCCGGTGCTTCTTTTCCTCTCTCTCTCTCTCTTTCTCTCTCTCTCGCACTCTCTTTTCATAGAGCGAAGCAATCGCTGAAAAGTTGACTAGCTTTGAAACCTGAATTGAACCGAGAGTTAATCCTGCTCTGATTACATAATTAGGTACGTTGTTACTCACCTCGTACAAACTTACCTCATGATCCCCATCTATCGCGTTAGAAATATGATAGAATGATAGAATATCGATCCGATTTCCGCCGTGGGACTTAATTCGCTGTGGGAGAATCCTTAGAGGTTATTTTTGCGAGACAAGTGACAAGAGCGGAGTATCTTTGGCAGGATGTGGACGAAATCGTTACTCACTTCCGGAGACAGATCAGTTACATGGGACGGTGTCGGCTCTTATCACTTGTACTCTCGAGCAGTTGACTGAAACGTTAAAGTTGAGGGCGGAGTCGCATAGCAAGATGTGTTGTTACACGAAATTATATCAATGTTGATCGAGGTGCATCGGGCTAGGTCTGAAATTTTACTTAGGAAAGGGAACGGAACTGGAAACGGAAGAGGAAGAGGAAGAGGAAGAGGAAGAGGAAGAGGAAGAGGAAGAGGATGAGGATGAGGAACGGGAAACAAGGAACCTCACAAGGCATGCTAGGAACTGTTGGCAATTATCCAGATATCCTCGAGAGAGAGAGAGGGAGGGAGGAAGGGAGAAGTTGATCCCGGTAGAGTAGCTAAATTGTACCTACAGCGATCTGGTAGGAAAGCTCGTGTCTCGACCGACACCAGAAATGTACCTATGCTAATCTCAATTAAATTGAACGCTCCAGTGATGGCGTTCTATCCAAACAAACGTTCTGCGGTACGACGCGACGTAGGAGTGAGATCTGGCATAGAGAACTGGAGGAAACAGCGTAGGTAGGTAGAATAGGCACTAGTACCTACCTATGTACTAGGCGGAAATGTAGGGCAGGAAGGAGCGCGGAGGATCTTAGGATGCCTAGCTATAGGTGGTACGGAGCGGATTGACGTTGAGGTACCAAGTGTGTGCGTGTTATATTTGAACTTGGGTCGGTCGCGGTTACGATACTCTGCGGAAGAGTAGGTTGTAGCCTATTTGCACGCGGATGTACATACGTATGTCTCGAAAGCAAGCTTCGTATCATACCTGTACCCACAGCTCATGCTCACACACTTTCCGCGAGGCACACGTGCCTCGAATAATTTTAACATTCACCTTCGCAGCCGCGAAAACTATACAATATGCATAAAGATATGAACGATATTGTTACAATCTCAGTTTTCATAAATGCAGATCTGCTGAATCTTCTCCCATCGAGTTAGGTATCTGGCCGTTGGGTAGCCGAACAAGAAAAACGAGTGGAAATCATTACCTACCCGCTTCGGCCACCCCGATTATTTCCATTTCAACTTCATTGCGTACGTTTGTGAAAATGTGGAAACGTAATTTGTGAAGAGTACCGGGATGATCCAGCACCTGAAATTCCAGTTTGCGTGGTATGAGGATTGTGCAATTTGACTGGGAATCCGTGGAACTCGACCTCGCCATTTCTTTTTCTGCACTGAACGCTTTTTTCATTTGGTCCGATTTTCCGTCTGGTCATTTTTTCCGCTTTTTATTCACCTTGCGGTATGAGACCTGGGTGTAAACTCCGCATAAGTTAGTTACGGGACTGTTTTACGTGCGTACGTATGTGTCTATCCACCTATACCTCTAATACCATGTGGAAAAGTGGGACATGTCGTCTGCCTACTCTCTCCCGGTGGGATCTCCCGCGCCTACAAATTCTCCGTCATGTCGCTGAGACGGGTGTTTGCCTTAAAGCTGCACAAATACACCGTCTCCGCTGCTCATTTGGATCCACGAATTAGCCTCCCTTTACTCGGCACACTGCCTCTCCCTTCCCTGCTCTTCCCTTCCCTTCCCTCCCCGCCCCTTCCTTTCCCTTCCCTTCCCTTCCCTTCCCTTTCGACTGTTTTCCTCCCTCGGTTCACCCCTCAGCCATCGCCTCCCTCTCCGTGAACGTCGACCCCGTTATACTTACGAATCCCCAAGTTTTATTTTAATTGACGGTAAACTGAACATTAGCTTGAGCGTCGAGACACTAATGTTATTCGGGAAAATTAGACCGCCTCCTATTCGAAGGGTAAAATCCTGCAGGACTTGCGGAAGCTCTACACATCTGGACGAAACTCCGCATAAAATAATGTCGATTTTCGCAAACATGGACGACTAGGTATTCCTATACCTGCAGGGCAACTCTACGCCGCGTGTTTGTATGTGTGTATTTTGTATCGAATGACGCTCTTCCGTACTCCAGAATTCACCCGAGAAAATTCTCCTCCAGCAGAGGCGTTTTTCCCTCAGTGTGAATAATTTTAGAACTTCTCTCACCTCCTAAGAACGTAAAGAGAAAATCATGAATCCGCGCGACTAACCGCCTCGACAATAGTTTAAACTTTTCGGTAAACCGTGTCGCTATAAAAAATAATCGGAACATTGGTCCTCTTCTCTTCTTCCGCCGTTTACTCAAAATTTTAGCACAGGTCGAGGAGTATTACCGATTCGGTCGACTAGATTCGGTTCAGATCATTTTTTACACTCGTCTGCCCATTGAAAATGGAATATGAGATTACCCGCAATTTTATTTTTGCATTAGAGAAACCGTCGGGGCTTACCCTCCGAGCGGCAGAGGAGCCTACCGTTGCCCATTCAAGTAGGACTTACGAGTCCCGTTTAATACGAGAAAATGTAAATGCTACGTCTTGTAAAGTAACGAATGTAATAACAAGTAAATAGGAACATAATAACGAACAATATATGAATAATGATGATGATAACGATGATGGTAATAATGATAATCATATAATACAGAAAACTTCTCTACGCTACACATACCTACGTACATACATATCATACAAAACATATAAAGAGTATCTCTGGAGGCCGGAGCACGAAGGAATAATCACGAGGAGAAATGTGCCCCCTTCTATTTCTTTTTCTTCCATTTTTTCTTCTTCTCTTCTTTCATTCCCTTCCTGATGAAAGAAACCTCTTTCTGAATTTTACGCGCAGAGTGCATCTCGCATCTCTCTCGCGGAGCAAGTCTGGCAGTACGAACGATCAAAAAAATGTCTCACGCTATCTGTTTCTCACATGCATACGCTAGTACGTCGGTACTGCGATAAGTTTGGAGAAATTTTTTCTGTCCCCCGCCTCATAGTCGATCTCGGCTTTTATTTTGGAAGCAATCACTCGCAATCAGTCGCCAATTTATACCTAAGCACGTTCGACAATTGAAAATAAAAATTGTACACGATTGGAGATAACTACCACGAAAAAATTGAAAACTCTCTTCGAACAAGATCCTCCAGCTGTTTGATATAGTTCATCGGCTAAAACGCGGATGAAACCTTCCATACGCGACACACTGCTTTCCTCTACCCCTCGGAATTCTGCACTTTTACCCCGGCCACCGACTGACAACTTTTCCACGAGGGCTGCGCGCGCTGTACCCAGGTTATCCCCTAGGTTTCATTCACCCTCCGACAGAGGCGCTCCAGCCTGAGGGTGACGACGTATGGAGAGGGAAATGTAAGGGGGGAAGGGGCATAGCGCACGCGCCAAGATGAATCGAGGAGGGGATAGCCTGGTATCAGTTTGTGCCGGGCGTCGCGACGCCTTAGCTTTCAGTCTCCGTTGACTTGCTGGTGACATAGGTTGACGGTCGTACGTCTACTAAGTAATCGTAATCGTAATCGTAATCGTTATCGGTATCGTTACGTGACGTGTGAAGTTAACCTGTTTCCGTGGATATAGTATAATACAATAATATTATATGATATAACGTAATATAGTATAATGCAATATCTCTGTGGGTTGGAAATAATAGGGGAGTTAATTATCTGTGAGTTCTATCTGTAGCCGATTTTTCATCCCTTGTAATAAATTGTAGGTTTTAATTCTTCGACCACAAAAGTGTCCTTGCGAATGATTAGTTGGAGAAAATTATTACCCGATCGCTCGTCCCTTCGGAATCGCTGAACAGGGGTGAATTGATTTATCTCTCATCGTAAAATGAACCTCGATTCAAATTCTTTAATAACCAAATATCACCCCGTGAACTTATGCAATTTTTGTACAAATACGACAACGCGTTTTGATCAGTGATTTGCGAGAAGAAAAAAGAAGAAGAAGAAGAAGAAGAAGTGAATTAAAAATTCTCTCTCATCGATCACGATAATAATTAAAAGTATAAGAATATGATATGACATTTTGGGGTATTTTCGGATGTAAATGATTGTATGAAACCAGAGTAAATCATACACAACGCGATTATATTTTCATAAAGTTATAAGCTCCTATCAAGTGCAAAGAAGAGCTGTGATCTCTCTCTATCTCTCTCTTTCCCTTCCTCTCTCCAGGGGTGGTACATAAAAACTTATAGTAGGGGGGTAAAAAATTAACTGGTAACTTACTCTTCGTCCCTTTCTACCTTCATTCCCCTTCAGTGCCTCGAGCTTTAAAGCTTTCTCTACTACGAAGATTCTATAGAAAACTGTTTTCCAGGAAGGAAACTAAACTTTCCTACTGCCGTTGACAGATTGATAAGAAACTTTCCAACGCTCGAGTTAGATTCTGCTTTATATCTGCAGGCAGGCAGCATCCCCTGGTCCCCCCGCAAACCTTGCAATTTGAAAACGGGGCTCCGAAGACGTTGAATACATATCTCAGTCTCATTGAATCCTTAATCCTAATCCCAATCCGCAAAATACGATCTCGAAGATCCTCGTTAAATAAGAACTTGATAACGTACTCCTTCAAAAATTTCCTCCTTTCATTCCGGTTCTAAAAAAACCAAGGCTGGATCAAAGAGGGGTAAAATTTGTTCGAATCTATTTAAAAAACAAGTCGTCAGTATTGAGTCTTCAGTGGGGAATTTTTATTCCCAATCATTTCCTAGTGAACGTGTCAAAGAAAGTGCAAAAGTGAAGGGTAACAGTGGATTCGGCGACTATTCGGCGGCCGGTGAATTCGAGGTCTGGGGTGAGGAAAAACCTTCCGCGGATGGTGTTGACCACCATCAGGTAGTGAGGCCGCCTTCGCGACAGCAGCGATGCGAGGGGGCCTCCTCGCTGAGACCGCTGCTACACGTTGCTCACTGTGAACTACATTCGCCACGGGAAGCCGAATTGCTCAGGCTGGATCACCTCGAAAATCTCGACCACAAATCCATCGACCACAACACCTATTCTATGATGGATAATTTTCACAGTCCGGTGCCACCGCCGCTCCCGCGTCGCCACGTACGGTAAGGCGACGTTAATTTTCATTCTTTATATTCCTCTCCGTCCATACTCGCGGACAAAATGACAGATTGTACTCGAAGCTTGTGCAAAATCCGTTCAGAGGTTTCTGGGGGGCATCTGTACCTCCCGTACTCGTTCCAAGTACTTTTGCACGGGAATCCCTTCTCCCCTCGTTCTGTTTCGTCCAGGGTTTTCGAGGCTGGAGTTAGAGCTAGACGAGAATTTTTCGCCATTATGTATTCATTGGAGTGAAGGCTGAACCGTAAGAAAGTGCTCAACGTTTTCCACGAGGCTCGAGTTCCACATTTGACATTCTCACTCTCGAGATACCCCAAAGGAGAGAGAGAGAGTATCTGCCTAGTTACAGACTTGGACGAACTTTCCGTCTCGACTTACGTATGCGGAACTTGCGCCGCGATGGTCTTGAACCGTCGCGAAAGAACTTTTTGAATCGCCTATATAAAACTATGAACTATCAAGTCGTAAAAGAGAAAAAGTAGAAAAGCCCGGACGAGAGTACGTACAAGAGTCCTGCGTTCAAATATACCTACTCAAGCAGGGGAAAAAAATGACTTGTGATACTTGACTGTGGCTGATCATAGTCGGGAATGAATGTGGTAATTAATTAATTAATTAATTGAGTAATTTATACTCGTTCTGTGATTGTCTGCCACGCCAACCTACTTCTGCGACAGACATGCTTGACGTGTAGGGTTTTCAAATTTCTACACCCTTCATCGCTCCCTTCATATTATTCGCCGTTGAAGACTTTTCTCGTTGAAACCTAGTGCCTACCGACCTACCGCTAACCTCTTCCCTATAGTGATGAATTCCTTTGAACTAGCGCACTCATATAACTTTGCAAACCGGAGCGTGGAATTTCTCAGAGAAGTTTCAACGCTCAATTTAATCACCAAAGTATCCCGCATGTGTAACGAGTGTTTCTTTTCCTTTTTCCCTCTCCTCTGCTCTGCTCACTTCTCTTTTCATTTTTCTTTCCCTCTCGTTCAATAATCTCTTAAGATTTTTCGAAGTGACGTTGAGCCTCGTGAAGCATCACTCGAATTCCGAACTATTCGATCGGGCTAAGAATCTTTGGCGAAGTTCGGAGTCCCCCGTTACCTTCGCCGTTGAATCGTCGCAGGTGCTTATGTGAAGATTTTGAACTTTGAAACTCTTCGAGATGTAGGTAGGTATGTACTTGCCCTCGTTCCACATTCTCTTCAGCCTTCGCCTTTGAATCACCAAACGATCCGAACTAACCGATCTCGTAAACCTCATCCTCTTTACTACTTCGGACAAAGTTTTGCCAACAAATCCGAGGAGCCAACAATAAAACGTCGTGTGTATACCCATACCTACCTACACATACACATGACATGAGATCAAAAGTTCGGTAGAATCAGCTCGATCGATTTTTCCCCATTCGAAAAAATGCTCATTACAAATGAGAATTCATTAATTTCGAAATCTACGTCGTGCATTTTCAGTTGAATCTGAAAATTGCGTTGAGCGTTAGCTAAAAATCGACTAGACTATCAATTTGTCATTTTCGGAAAACAAACTCGCCCGGAAAATGTTACGGTCAGACTTCTGCACCGGGGGGGTCACGTTGCGCCGTGCATCATCTCTGGTAGTGGACTCGAGATCCCTCGCGTGGTTTCGTCGGGGGACCACCACAGGGGCACTCTAGAATATAGAAGGTTCAACGGGTTGATGGAAAATAAGGTCTAAATTTCAACCTGGTAAAATTTTCCTCTGTGTCCACCCGTCAGGGAGTTTTCCAAGAGCTTGGCAGTGTCGATGGATCAACGATTTCTGAAACACCTCTTCTCCTGGTCCCTAGAAGACTCTGAGCAATCGATAGTTACGCCCCAGTGATTCCCTCGGGTCCCTGAAACCCGCTCTTATATGTAGCGCCAAACGACGAACGCACAGATTCCACTAGCACTAGGTAGATCCTGTACCTACCTACCTACCTACCAACCATCCTGCAACTCCGACACCCTGGCTCTTTGTGCTCCCTCCTCACGGCCCTTGGTAAAGCGCCACCGCGGTTAGATAACCCATAGCTGCAGCGTGGCGTAGTGTGGCGTGGCGCGGTGCGGTGCGGTGTGGTGTGGTAGGCACTTTGACTATCGTTTTTACGGAGTTCGTTCTTTTGTCGGTTTTCTTATTTTCCGCTCCCGCTCTCTTTCCCGTTCTCACCCTCCCTCGTTTTATCTTCTCTCCAGTTTTCCCTTTTTTCCACTCGCCCCCGTGAGAATTGAGCGTTTAGCCCTCAGCCAACACCTTCGCTGCACTTCATTTCCTCGAGCACGTGCGGCGGTGGAGGACGACGACTCCCCTTTTAATATTTTCCCATCTTGGAAGGTCTTCGTCTAGGGACACCAGCTCTAACCCTCGCGACTTGTTCCATTTTCCCTTTGATCCGGTACCTCTCTAACTACATTCAGCTTTACCTCCACCCTCGCGAACTGCAATTATTCACTAACCGCATCCCCGCAACGACGCTCTTGCCAATTTCTTCTCTAAGGACATCTGGCCATCCAGTTCTTTTAACGTTTCAAAACGTATGTACGTAAGCACCGAGCGCGTGTGTATTTTCATGTCAGCTTCTTCGAGGCCTGAATTTCCAGTTTAACAGACCCACCACCACTCATGCGCGACATAAATTTTAATAAATCTCATCTCAAGTGGTAAATTAACTCTGTGCACTCCTTCTTCTTCTTTTTTTTCCCCTCTTCTTCTTCTTCTCGTTCCGAACATTGGTTCTCGTATATTATTACACTCGCAAAGAGGTCGTCATCGACGAGCGACGCGACGCGACGGTCACTGAATCTTCCATTTGTTCATATCACACAAGCCTCGTCTCTGCGACCAGGACCAACTTTGTCTCAATCAAGCAAAGAGTTACAGAACGAAAGACAATCCCCTGTTTTCTCGCCAAGACTCGAATATCTCACGAGGCTGCAATATAGATGCATTCTTCGCCATGTTTCGGTTCCGAAACAGCTGATGCACAGCGTGTGCGTGCGTGCACAATTTTATTGCCATAACGTTGTATACTTGCGAACTTCAGCCTCGCAATATCTTTCGAATCGTTGCACCGCGAGTCGTACATATTCAAGTTACAGCCCGTAGCGTACGCAATGAAAAGCATATAGTTATACATATGTGTATAAATATCTACCTACACGCATCGCATGGCATAGGTTATACACGCGCAGACGGGCACATTCATTTTCTTTCGCCTCGTTTCAGTGCGACTATGTAAATCCTGGAACAAGCGTTTCATATACGTATACTATACAGATATATATATATATGCATTCGAGAATGAGCTACACAGGTCCACTTCAACGTCGCTTCGAATTCTCTGGTATTTTATATTCTAATGTAAATAAATGCATGTGTCAGCACCGCAGTGCTCGTTAATGATGTTGAGAGAGGGATATTCATATTCTGAGGAAAAATATAAGCGGTTGGCTGGATAGGCGCGCTTACATATACCTGTATCTACTTATGCCTATGGATAGAGGGTAAAAAATAAAACCGAGTACGCGCACGCGCCCTTTTCATCTGAAACAGACGAAGTACGGGACGTGGGACACGGGACACGGGACACGGGACATAGGACATAGGACATTGGACACGGGACTTTGGGACAGGGAACACGATTTCCTTCCTTCTGAATGATTAAATGACCGTGAACCAAGCTGAGAAGAGAGAAGATACGCCCAAGATCTTGATTGAGATTGATGGTACCGGAATTGAAGATTTTCGACCCAAGTGGAGGGGGAGGAGTGGAGTATGTACATAGCCCAGCTAGCCATAAGCTTCTGCTGCGACTACGTCGACTTTCCTATCCCGGCCGTGACTTAACGACGATAGACCGTGTGATTAGATTGCCTTTTCAATTGGCCGACAAATTGCGTCCGAGTGCCAGATGGCCCGAGGAAAACCAAGAATAATCGTGATATCGGGGTGCGTCTTCCCATCGGAGTGTAGGAAGAAGAAAGAAAACGTACAAAAGTCATCTACCTTTTCAAATCGCAAGTATTCGAAGTCTATACCACTCGCACGCGTTCGTACACGAACTAATTCCAGTAATCTACAACTCGATTATTCTCGAATCTATGATTGGAAATTTGGATGGAGTGAAGAAAGAAAAAAAATCGCCCCTCTACTTCCGATGAGTGCCGATTACGGGGATTCAGGAAAAA
The DNA here is from genome assembly GCA_963170745.1 of Phymatocera aterrima. NCBI lineage: Eukaryota > Metazoa > Arthropoda > Insecta > Hymenoptera > Tenthredinidae > Phymatocera > Phymatocera aterrima. The sequence continues at coordinate 2,157,885 of OY720668.1, forward strand.
TTATTCCAATCATTTCTTCGTAAATATTCGCGACGAGGGTACCATACAATAGGGCACGCCTCTATTGATTTCCGCTTAAGGTTCAAGTTTATTTTCCCACATTTTTTCTCATTTTCTATAACTTCGAGCTCTGCACTCATCCCTCAAGCGTTATGAATTCGAGGTTCCCCAGAAAACGAGACAGGGGATGAAAAACGAAACAAGTAAACAGACGTACGGAGGAAATTACGTGTGTTCGTTAAAGTTAGGATAAAACTAAAAATTATACTTCTCTACGGGCATAATGGAGCGGAAAAATTGTCCCCGATGTAGTTGTCACTCGATATACGAGAATGTACCTACATGCGTGCGTGCAGCGCGGGCGACGAGAACCTCCGATGACACAAATTGCACACCCTCACTTTTCACTTTATCTACCCAACCGCCGCTGCACGAATATTAAATCGAGCTGAAGTGGGTACCTACAGTCGACTTCATTTACGTTTTACTCCCCCCCCCCCCCCTCCCCGCGCCGTTCGCTGTGAGGAATTTTTTCATTCTCGTCGTTATTTATTCATTTTTTGTTTTCTCCTCTTCTCTTTTCTCCTTTTTTTTTGTCTTTTACATTTCCTCCCTCTTCCCCCTTTCCCGCTTTTTTCCTGTTTCTCCTTCGTCCTCTCCCTTCTGCCTACCCCTCTCCTTTCTACAGTCAAAGTGCCTACAATTTCTGTAACCCTTCGTCATTTGAATACGTAGGTAGGTAGGTGGGCTGGTGGGGAGGTAGATACGCTTCTTTCAACCCCTCCGCAGCAGTAGCTCTATAAATTCTTTATTCCTGCTACACAGCGAACTTTGAAATCCCATTACCGGGATATACTTACACCTGCGAATGTGTCTATACGTGGACAACTGTTTCACCTGCATTCAGGGGGGTTTATTCCACGGCGAAGACTTTCTGTTTACATTCCTATACGCCCTTGACAAAGAAGTACGCATACACACATACGTTGCAATGTATGGTAGAAGGAAGACGATAGTTGACAAGATGTACGCTGGGGAATAATACACGCAGCAACACTTTACTCAGACGCGCGATTTATTGAAATCAGTGGATCTTATGGAGCGTAGGTTAATATTAATGATAACTGGTTACATTCTATTTTTGGCAAATCCGGTATACAACTGTGGTCCGTGTGCAGAAGGTTCCAAATTTTCGTCAGACACGGGTCCAGCTTTTTTGCAAAAAAAAAAATTGCAACAGGATAGCAGCTGGTAGATGGACGGAGTGGGAGAAAAACGTATACGTGTCAAAATTTCATAAAGCCCCTTCGTCAGACATCAGGGAATCGTTTTTTTCAAAGTTTAAACTGTCGAGGTGAAAACCTCCCTGCTGATTCATTGAGTATAGGCGAGGTTTTGGCATGGCAAAAGGAGAGAAAAAAGCGAAAAGAGGAAAGAGGAAAGAGGAAAGAGGAAGGAGAAAAGAGAAAAAAAAAAGGTCGGACGGGTCCGAGTCTCAATTGCGAATTCCCAAGCGGTTACCACCGAATTGTATATTTATACTGAAATTAGAATTTGGCAATAGCTGCCTACGGTATGGTACCTGCTATGCGGACCTCCGTGGCTCGCAGCCCTTTTCATCCCATTTTAGATCTTCAACTTGACTCTCGCGTTCTTTAATACTTAATTCGCATAGAAATTTGCCTCTCGCTTCGCATCAGGGCAAAACCATTTTAATAATTAATTGAGAGATGCCTTACAGAGTCAGAGTCAGTGCCTCGCACTTACCGACCGCGACGGCAGGAAATGAGGATGGAAAATTTTCGCGCGACACCATACCTACATCCCTATACATGTATTAATACGCGAGTAACTCTCTAGACTCGCCGAAACCTCTAATAACATCCTTGGCACGCGTCTGCAGGGACCGCTGCAGCCTTCAAGCTCTGTTTCACATACGATCTTCTGCGTCTGTGTCTCTGTACAAAACGACTTCACGGATCTGGGGTACAGATGCATCTATATCTATACCTACGTACGTAATTTTCAACGTTGAACTAGGCAGGAGTATATACACGACGTATGTTGGTATATAAATAGATAATTCACTGGATAAACGATGGCATGAGATGAAAGGATCCGTGGCAGTAGTTTCGATCCATCCAACTCGCTAAGAGGTTAATGACGTTTGCCTTGCCAGGGTGACCGAGGTATCCGTCCCAAGCCTCTCTTCGTCTAGTTTTCCAGATATTATATTCTCTTTATAAATCCACACTTCTATAATGATACTCGCGTAGGCGGATGAGAGTCGGATGGATATTAGTGTTCTGTGGAGAACCTTCTTTCAACGGATGCATTAATTGCCACGCCGACATTAGGTACGTGCTCGTACAAGAGCGCTGTCGGAGGAATAGATGGAAAGAGAAATTTATACTATTACTCTGATTACAAAGCACGTATGATGTACCGGCATATTATCGATTGGAGGGTTGAACATTTTCACCGCTTCGCGAGTGTCCGGAAAATTTTCACGGATTGCGATTGCATACCGTAGATGTGAGGGAATTAGGAGGAAAGAATCCTTTTATTGCCTTTACAAATTCATGAATCCGTAAGTTGGTTCGCAAATAATAAAAACTCGAAGAGAAGATCCGAACGGTTTCTAAATTCTAGACAATTATTTTCCTGTATAATCGTATTTTTCATCTTCGTCTTCCTCCACCTCGGAGCTTTTCGAATTTCCATTCTCTAATTCGCTTGCACGCTTCCCGAACGGATTACGAATGTACAGATATATTGGTGTGATATGCGTAACCTATTCGTCGCGAGAACCTGAGGGAACAATGGAATTCCTTCTGAATAGTAGATTTTCAACTAAAAACACATTTCTCGTCAATGAAACCCAAAATCTGAGATCAGAAGTTTGAGAAGAATGGAAATCGACAAAGTATACATGTGAGAATAGGAATTGAGCGGACTCATCCACACGATCGCGATACATCGTCCCGACAGACTCAAAAGCAGACTCATCGTACAACGTCAGCGGGCACCATCTACGTAGATACTTATCGTTTTTTTCAAAGGCTTCTACCTGCAAGCGCCGGTAGTTCTCTCGGCAAGGTACACGAGGGGTAGATAAGTATAATTTCCCTACTAACGACTTAAACTGGCAAAACAAGGGGTCGAGGGAATAATCGATGACGCTTATAGCATGCGAAGGGGGTAAACCTATCTGGCGTTTCCTGTGTCTTTATCCATCCAACCAACACATACAATCATAATCATTTATCCATACTTTAGTCCTCGGGGATGGACTCAAATTGCATAATCGATGAGAGCCAATATTGTTTTGTAATTGCCCCGTGTAATGTTTTGTAATTGTAGCCGTAGAACCTGACTCAATACCGTACTGCAGCAGAATTAATTACTGCCTAATCATTCGTCTCTAATTTGTGAATTAATGATCCTCCTCATCTCGCGTACGAAATCCCACATGATTTTTACGTCCTACTAGAATTGTCAATTCTGCGTAGAAATCGTAGCCTCTTCGCTTCGGCTTGATTTTATTTTGCACGCGAAATCGAATTACGAGAAAAACGACTGAACGAGAAGAAACGAAACACTTGGATGAAAATTTAGTTTGCCAAAGCGAGGAAAGTCAGTCACCTCTCATTTGCGTTTCGGGGCCAAGCTGGTCTCCTTTTCTCTGCTCCTCCACGTTCCCCTTTTCCTCTTCATCTCTTTTTTCTCCCTCTTCCCTCTCGAAAGTAGCATTTTTTTTATGAATGCTCGTCCTTTGTTAAACCTCCCTGTGTATTCGTGGGTTGTCCTCCAGTATTGTGCTCAGACTTAAACTCTCGGATACCACCATTGTGATCTTGCCTATTGAGTCTTTAGAAAACGCGGTTATGTCAGCTTACTTTATGCTTTTAATTGTTCCTCGCATGATCCTTGTAGGTGGTTCCCGTGCGCGTCTCTCATCCCATTTCATTTCGTTTTCTTCATTTCTTTCTCTTCTTCCTTCTTTCTACCTTATTTCGAGCTTTATACATATTTCTGTCAAGCTCCTCATCCTCCGAATTGTTCAAGAAACAACAAATCTCATTGTCAGACATAAATATGACGATATTTCCACAACAATCGGCATTGTTGTATTCGTCGTTTACTTCTACTTCTGGATCCTGAAATGATCCAACTCGAGCCAAAGACTAGACCACCGGGAAAAAGAAGTCTTCCTTTCTTTCCATTCGATGGAAAACACCGATGCCCATTTTCTTCTTATTCCGTAAAGTAATTTGACCGTCGAACGATAAGTATTTCACGGATCTCGTCGTCGTCACACCAGATCGACGGCAAAGAATATTTCCAATTGGTCGCGCATGGAGTCTCGAAACAAATACGAAATAACAATGATACAAGTATCATTTTTCTCGTTCGAACCATTTCACTAAATATATACCTACCGAAAGATTCATCTCGGTTTTGGCCTTATTCTCTCTGTCTTTCGTTTCCTCGTTCCTCCCCGCTGTTCCTCTGGGCAGCCCTCATCCCCCGCCCTATATATTGATCCGTAGAGGAAGTAGCGTAGCGTAGCATCGCGTCGCTTCTATTCTCTTCTCTTCTCTCCTTTTCCCTTCTCTTCTCTTCTCTTCTCTTCCTACGGGTTATTATTTCATGCCGTGTAATTGCGAGTACGCGAAGCACCAGGAATGTCCCACTGCACGGGTGTAGCAGCCCCAGTTAGCCGGCGACCTGGTCTCGTGTTACGGCGTTGGTACGCGTACTAGCCCCCTGCTTCCACCCCCTCGAATGTACCGTTCATTAACATGCGTTCAAACATCCCGTAAACCTGCAGCGATCCCCGATTCCATGGGTTAGTAAATCACATTAACACGCGACCATCATGTAGACGAGGTTTATCGAAATTATTCATTTCTCTCTCTCACTCTGTCTCTCACTCTCTATTTCTCTCTCTCCCTCTCTCTCTCTATTTTGCCCCTTTGGTGAAGTTTGACTACCGGAGCTTTCGAGCTTCGCTGCAAAGTTTCTGTTAGTTCCGTTGCAAGTTTCTACGTTCGGCTATACATATGAATGTTAGAGAATTGAGGAAGCCCTTTGATAATCGGGTGAAGATTGTTGTACCGCGGAAAATTACCTGAACCATATAATATGCATTGCGATTTCGATGAGCCTGGGAAATTGATTAACATTTCCATCGACTTCGGTTGGTATGAGCACCACCCTATCGCTTCTTTCTCCATCCCTGGCACATCCCCCGTGTTTTCGTTCATCGGCAAACAAGCGGCTGTGGTGGAGAAAAACAAAATGATAAAAAGTCTGCAAAAAACGGGGCTTCCGAAATTGGTGTTGAGGAGCAATCAAACGAGAACAAACAAACAAGAAACATTATCAACGAATTCGAATGGACGAAATTTGCTCATTTTTTATTCCGCCGCGTTGTAATTGTACTCTCGAATAATTCCATTCACAAAATATATATTGTCACATGCACTACACATGCCGTTAAAAAATATATACATATGTACATTGATTTTTGCCGCATATAGGTGCGTATATATGTATATTTTTCATACCCCGAGCCCGTGGACGAGTGTATACAAGCGCTTCTCTCGCACAAAAGTACAAAACTCGATCAAGTGCCTATACTATAAGCGTTTGTTTAAACGTCATGAAGTATTTTGGCCAAAGCTTTTCCCGCGAGCTTTCAAGCACAAAATGTGAACATTTCCGCCTCTAAATACGATCAGTCGATAAAATTGAACAGCTTTGTGAAATATATAGATACATGACTACGTCCATAATATACATGTATATAAAATTGAAGTGAAATTTCACCGACATTCAAAGCGCGGGCTGTCAAGTTTTGGAGTTTTTCAGGTAAAAAATACAAAGGAGAATGAAGGAAAGAAAATGAAGCTGTCTATACCTAGGATACTCGAAACAGCAAAGAAACAATAAACGATGAAAACAAAAATGAAAATTCAATCCGAGTGATTGACGCGCTTAGGTATACGTATAACTATTTTAATCAGCTTTCAATTATATTGGCAGCTTTCGCATACGTAACATACGGCTATACTCGCGCGCACACATGTCTATCTACGTAGAAGGAAATTTGACGGTAATTATTACCGCGGATATACGTAGAGATAATTACGCTTGATGATTATTTCATTTGACAGGTATAGGTATAGGTTATAAATATACAGGTATACCTACGCCAAACGACACGGCTGCGGAGGGACCAATTTTACAGACATTGTAAAAGCGCGGGATGACACTCACATTAGCAGCCAAATCCATCCACCCCCCTTGCAATCTCCTTCTCTATCTCTCTCTCTTTCGCTCTCTCTCGCTCGATCTCGCCTCTCTGTGTTTCAATTTGACAGTTACATTATGAGAGAATTACCAGAAATTAATTAAATAATTTTCTAACCAATTGCATTAACGGCATCGGCCGTATGCCATCCATCTACCGGTATCTACATATCCTGCAGCCAGCTACCGGATACCCACGCGAGTACCAATACCCATCGCAAAGAAAGACAAACAAAAAAGAAAAAAAGAGAAACAACAGCCAATTTGCCTCGACGAATATTTCACCGGGATGAGCGTGAGGCGATGAAAAGCTATATAGGTTTATGGAAGCCGCGCGCCGTTCGGTGGGGTGAGCTAATATTACCTTTTCATATAATGCCTGCGCGCATATTAAATAAAAACAGATATCCTCGATCCCCGCGATGGGTTTCAGGTACAGAGGGTAGGTGTACCTTCTGCGTCACCGCTTATAGCTTCCTATCAATAATAACACACGTACACACATGTATACGCCATTCCCCTTCTTTCCCGTCGGGCATTGGTCGACAGATTTCCGAAAAATACGTACCTATCTCAAATGTCAGAGAATCTTCAAAAGCTGGCCACATAATGGCTTCTAAGCGCGAAATTGAATTGTCGCTTCATTGGAGAAACGGAGCAGACGGAACTATAGAAGAATCACGTCCCGGAAGACACAGGAAGAGTTGGATCGAAGGAGAAACGTTATGCGATGAAATATATATATATATATGCCATTGGACTTTTCGTCTGCGGAGACCCCTGGTCCGTCCCTCGTTTTCTCATCCCGAGAGGACGGGGCTCCGTACTGTGTTATAGGTACCGTTGTCACTATGCAGTACCTAGTAGTTGCCTATGATTGAGCGTAATTTATAAAACGAGCTTACATGCCCGAACGAGAAGGGCGCAACGGTTTTCATTCGGATTTACTACCCATTTTGTCCCCTCCAGTAATACCAATCCATCTTCAAACCAGCCCCCTGTACTATTTATTCAATTACTAATGTAAGTAAAATAATTGGGTTTCAATGGATCGAGTGCACGAATGTATATGTATAAGGTACACAATTGTACACAGATTTGTACAGCATAGCTACTCGTATTATGCATTTTACATTGAAACGCTTGATCAGGTACCTATAGGTAGGTACATTATATGCAGGAATAATACTTACCCGGCTTATTAGTGAGTTCTTTGATCGTATTTATATAAGAAAAACCGGCGGCGATGGGGATCGGGGGTGGAGATGATAATTTCGTGTGATGAACTCGATTCATAAGGGAGGAATTTGTCATCCTTTATACGTATATACATTCCACGTGGAACTAGATAATTCTCACCTCTTCTAGTGTGTCCCCGAAAGCGAATAACACCGCACGCGCAGATTTTTTCGCGGTTTTTTTTTTTTTTTTTTTTTTTGGTTCTCCGGCCGCGTACGCCATCCCCCAAACAAGTCTACCATAACGTGCGAAAATAAATCCATCAAGGAGGAGTTTGAAACGAGATCTCCTTCGCTCGCCCTCGCTCCCACACTGCTATACTTATGCTGTACTAGTCCCCCACGACTTCCCTCGGGTATAAAACCAACACCTTGCTGAAATCTGGAAAACTGGAGGATACGCTGCCCATAAATAAATATAATACCGTCATTAGGAGGGCGTCACGGTGCCAGCCTCTTCCGGCATACAAAGTTTGCGGGGATAGGTAGGTTGGTAGGTTGATAGGTAGGTAGGTAGGTAGGGACGCTTAGCTTGGCTTTGTAACTCTCCTTGTATTATATTCAACGCCTTTTATACAAGTATATACCTGAGTATGGAGAGAGAGAGAGAGAGAGACAGAGAGAGAGAGAGTTTCGGGGTCGACGAAAACAAGGGCTCAGAAGAAGGGGATGGAGTCCACTGCAGTATATTCTCTTTCTTCATGAGGATGCGTTGGAACAGTTGCAGATTTCTTGCCCTCTGTTATCTTGCCGCGACTCTCGCAGTATCTCCTCTCCACCCCATGAGATTCAGCCCATGGTAATTGGCTGCGCATAAACTTTCTCCCATTTTTCTTTCCACTCTCTCCTTGAACTATATGTATGTGTGTATACGCAACCGAGTTTCTGCAGTAAGTCTAACACAAGCCGGAAAGACACACGACGCATCGCCATCGCGGCGATTCTCAACCCTGGGGAAAGCACTTCCGCGAAGACTCTCGGGATGTTAGCGAATAACCGAGAAAACTTTCACCCCCTTTTGCCAGCGTGTGTGTGTGCGCGCGCCTCTCTTTCTTTTCTCCCCTGTTCTCTTCCTCGTTTTTCTTCCCTCGTTTTTTTTCTCGCATGTATGCATGTGTGTGTTCGGGGTGCGGTGCCTCTAAATTGTGAGTATACCTACCCTTCAGCGATCGTTTCGCTTGGGGGCTGGTGAGTAAGGAAAAAGAAGTTTCTTTTACTTTGAGTGAGGAATCATGAGGTGACATTCTATTGACACGATGTATATTCTATTTGATAATTTTTCCTCTTCTCCTTCATCTTTTCCTTCCCCGTTGCAACATGTAACGAGCAGGATGATGAGATTACAACGTATGGGTCTTCTTCTTCTTCTTCTTCTTCTTTCTCCTATGCATTCCTCCTCTCCGCAAAGGAGATGAATTTTGTGAGGTTCTTTACAGCGGTGTGAAATAAAATCAATAGCTTGAAAAGCGATTGAGAGGTAATGTACCTGCTCCGCGGGATGGGGAATCGGAGACTAGCGCGGTGCGCGGTAAAAAGTATTGGGAAACATTTTTGAGATGGAACACGGGATAAAAGCAGGTGAAATCAAATAAAATGTAATCTAATGAAATGAGATAAAATAAAACAAAGCATAGTACGGTACGGCAGGGAGGTAGGTCGGTCCGTTCGAACAACTCCCTGGCAAAGGAACTGGTAATAGATTTTCAGAGTGTCCAGTAATCACACTTCTGTGTGCAATGCCCCCACAGGGAGGAAACGGAGAGCCAGCGAAAGAGAGAGGCAGATAGATTAGATAGATAGATAGATAGATAGATAGATAGATAGATAGTTAGTGAGAAGCATTCGTTAGCCTTGTGGTATAACTCTGTCAGGCATAGTATGAACAAGTACAGTATAACATAGCAATACATAAGTAATACATAATGATAAATTGATGAAGAGAGGGAGAGAGAAAGAGAGAGAGAGAGAGAAAGATCGATGTATCTGGATATACGAAGTCAGACGGTATCGAACTATCTGACGGTTCGAATGGCAACCGTGAAGGGGATTATAAGGAGGCGGTATTGCATCTGTCGATATCTACGTCGCTCCCCAATAAAATAAAACGTCATTCACCTCCACGCCGAAGTAATTACAAGTTCGCCAATCCTGCAGCAATAGAATTCATCGGTAAAGTGGATTCATGTATATAATACTACGTACGCAGGTATGGATCCGTGTACATACATACATACGTACGTGTTCGTGTCGGCGTAGTAGACATAGAAAACGTTGACATACTATGTGGGCGCATACGCTATGCTGTACTACTTGTATAATGTATAACGTGTCACACCATCGCGCCGATTCTCGTGTCCGGTGTCAAAATTGGGACAAAATTGAAATATTGGTAGGTGAATTTCTGCGGGAAATGGGAAATCGAAGGTATATGCGCATGAATGTGGTTACGAGAAAAGGAACTGGTAAATCAATCAAGAACTTTCATACTCCAATTACTTTCCGACGTTTATTGCAGTCCGAGTTTCATAGAACTCCAGAACAAAATTTAGCTGCGAATAGAAATTAGGTATAGAAAACGCTGGACCTCGGTTGGTTCTGAAGATTCTTCTTCCATTCCGTTGGACGAGATGCGTGGATGAGAAGATGTATTTCCGGGTGAACGTATGTCGTACGTGGATGTGCGGATACAATCCCCGAATCTTGTGCATATACTTGACACCGGTGATCCATATATTGGTGGAAGGTGTAAGAATATGGCCGGTCATATCTTCGGATAATAAGGACTCCGGGGACGGGACGCCGCGTCGAGACGTTCGCAAATGGAATGCCTTGTGATGCCGAGACCCTCGGTACCATTTTCCTTCGGAGGGCAAACTCCCCGGTATTCTGCAGACCTGCGGATGAGCCATCGATCCCAACCGCGACGTTATACTTGCCACAGACGCCATGAGCTATTTGACGATGACGACGACTCGAACGTCCAGACGAAATGAACGACAACCAAACGCTTCGACTCCATCCATTTCTCTCTCTTATTTTTTGTCTTCGTCTTCCTTTTTTCTGTATACAGGGTATTCCGGAATCGGCGGGCAGAATTTTCAACGGCTAATTCTCACGCGTTGAAAACGGGATCGAAATTTTCTCATCAATTTTTCTTTCGTTCGAAATGCATAAATTTTTCTTTTATGGTCGACTGCAGATTCGCCAATCACACGCGTTCCATAAACGGGAACTTGTCGATATGTGGAATACAAGCAAAAACAAACGAAGGGGACACAACCGAGCGCGCGACACACTGACACTTACACTTACACTCCCCCGTTTACAGAATGCGCGTGATTGGCGATGGACCCTAACGAAAAGTCTATGTATTTCGAAAAAGAATTGATGAGGAGTATTCCATTCCGTTTTCAACAAAGAATACCCGGTTTTTTAAATCTCGACGTCGATTCCGGGTCGCCCTGTAGAGTCGATCTCTTGTATTTCACGTAATTATCGATGAAGAAAGAATCAAAGGAGATACACAACCGAATACAAATTACAGATAATTATTTCACCAAGATGGAGCCTGAATTTGGAAGATTATGATTCACCGTGTTATTAGCTACTCATATATTGTACGGATACAGTATAGGCTCATAAATTTTCTGCAACGTAGGATAGGCGGGTGAGCCATACCGTACGTCACGATAGGCTACCGATATCGATCTATAGATTTAATTGGTTTTTAACGCTCGTCGCGTGCCGCAATTGATGCTGCAATATTCCCGGAGAATGAGAGAAAGAGAAAGAGCACGAGGCCGATGTGGAGGATGAGGACGAGGAAAAGTTCTATTGTTACGTCGCGTCGTTCCAATTTCACATCGATATTTTCTTCCGTCTGAACGCCCATCGGCGAATCTGTAACAATGAACGCCAATACTCTTCGACGTCCAATCTCCGCATTCTACGGTATACTGTGTACAGTATATAGGTGTATAGAGAGATTAATTGACAAGTGCGTGTGAATCGCACGTTAAAGTACGAAATTCTGAAAGCTTGGCCGTAGGATGTATATAATATACTATACAGTATAAAAGCAACGCTGGTGGCTCAAAATCACCCATATACACATAAAATCGCACACAGAGAAACGCATGGAGTATACTTTTATATATGTATACATATATATATATATTCAACTACTCATTCCAGAACTACGCGAGGTGAGGTGAGGTGAGACGATGCGATGCGATGCGACGCGACGCGACGTCCTTTACGGACGTAAAGGCACAATGGTATCCATTGTTGTTGGACAAGTTCACGCACTTACTCAGACCTAACCTACAGAACCAAACCAACGTTAAATTTATAACCCAATAACTCAGGCCCGATATTATGTCCCACGCTTTAACTTAATTGCGCGGGTAAGGCCCTAAATAACTTTTATAGTTGGTCGGTTGGTGCGATCATAGCGTGGGCGTATCGACAAACAACTCGCACAAATTCGTATATAATGAGAGAGTGAAGAAAAGCAGGAGAAGCAAAATCGGAAATCGTGGAACAGGATGAGAATTTTCTTATTTAGAATTGCGGATTTAGTGATATAGGCACGAGATACCATTAAAGAAGGATTTTCACAGTTGAATATTTATCTAACTTGTTGATTCAAACATTTCAATGAGAACGATAAACATACAAACTTCTCACTTATAGCTGCAGAGAACATATTTACGAACTTCGTGTCGTCTAACAGCTAATTATACTTCCGTAGCGCGTATTGGTATGTGTATACAAATACGGCTGTAAAGCTGTAAGCTGTTGTAAGCTGTAAAGAAACGCGTGAGAGCTTCGCTCATAGCTCGTGCGCCGCTAGAATAGAAAATTCCGTCGATAATACAGAAATCGTTGATATCCCCGAGCCCACTTGGCGGACACAAATTTCCCCATTTGGCCAACCGTCTTTCACATTCTTCATTGTCAGACAAAGCTTACGCTGTATGTCTGAGTTCGAATCGCATTAAAACTGTTTCGTACGGAATTGTTCTTGCTACGTTGCACACGTCATATGTCTGATCAACCTAACTTCGTTCCTTAACGACCTGCTCATGCACAGCGGAACGCTCCAACTACAGCTCACGTACCAACGTACAGTTCTCTCAAGTTCCTTTTGAGAATTTTGTAAACGTGCCGGCATCCGTAGCAGCTGTACGATAAACTACAATGACTTAATGAAACTTAATCGAACTTAATCGGTTGTTATCTGATAAGTGCAACGTGTTACTGCACGAAGTGTTAATGATAACCATTCATGTTGCCAGTCACAGCTATAACTCTTCTTTTTTCTCTCGAAAGTTTCATTCGGGAACGTGGGAGCGCGTTAGAGCATGACGAACCGTTATCATCGATCAGTTAATTGAATTTTCAATACATACAGCATAAATAAGAAGAAAAAGAAGGAAAACTTATTAAACTTATCGGTTGCGCAATGCAATCGCCGTTCCTCGTGGGTCATGCTCTGCTGTAACTGAATCTAAGAAGATAGAAATAGATTTAATATACTGCGGCTCACCCACCAATCGCGGAGGCAATTAGTTAAGTGCATTTCTCCTCGTGCAATTAATTGTTGCCGGATGGCTTGCGGAGGAAACTTCGAAATGAAGATGAAAATAAACAAGTAAATGCGTTACGATGCTCGGTGCAGCGGTTACGACGAAGATCATCAATCTCGAGGGATTCGCTGGACTTGCATATGTAATCACGTTTTTCATCGAACGAGCGAGATAGGATTTCGTTAAATTTAATTAAAGGACCGCAGCACGAGCAAATATCTGATCACGGCTACCGGTAGTGAAAGGATCAAAGCCCTTAGATTCGATTTATCAGACGAATATCCAAGGGATTGAAAATTCCTAAATTAGGAATATTGACTCCAGAAAGTCTTCGGCGCGCGACATTCTCAATTTCCGGGTGCGACACGTGCCGCCATTGTATTGCACCAGTTGAACGCCGGTAAAATTAATCTTTGTGGTAACCGTAGGAAAAGCCAATTCATACGACCAATCAACCAGGCGATACATCGACGCACAACCCTCGGTTACCCCCGTGTGGCCATAGAGAATGACACAATGCAATGATACAGACTGTGCAAGTTGGATGCACGCGTCCGACACACACGCGTACAAATATACTGTACCAACTATATAAACGTCGCGACGCCAATGGCAAGACGCAAGTTTTGTATGGCAGCTAGTTAACCGTAGCATTCATCGAAGCATTGTTATCGTTTAAGCAAGGTCTTCATGGGTATTTGAACGGGATGCTTACAATGAGGACCAGATGTGCACTGGACGAGGGTTCTCCATTGTAGAAAATATCGTATGCTCTACGTACGCTCACCTACTGTATAACACCCAGCCCACAGCTGATTGGCTAACTATTTATACATCACACTGTGTCATATGTCACATGTAGTTCAAATTTTGTAAAAAAAAGGAAGGAAGGAAGGAAACGTTATTTCATTAATACGAAACCACTCGATGCATAGTTTATGGACACGGAGCTACTACCGCAAGCATCGATGGCTTCTTCACTCGATACTGTCGTCTGAAACTATTCATCTTCAGTCTTCGGCAATTTTCTGTACTTATTATTATATCTGTAGCGGAAAGGGATGAAGGTATCGGCGCGGGCTGTACAACCCCTTTTTTCATGATGCATAACCTTTGCCCATACGTAGGTATAGTAGGTACTTGGGGTGGTCTGATGTAGTCTAACGTACACACGCAGCTATTATACAACAGGGCAATGCGTGAAGTTCTAACCTATTGAATAAATCCCTCCTCTACTTTCCTCTCTGCTATTGAACTCTAGCAAGCTCCACGAGCTTTTTTCCTTTCCGAGGGTGGAAGAAGGGAAAGGGGGATGGACGGGGAACGAAAAACTGACGGGACGCTGTGTATAATGTAGATCTGTCGTGAGGGATGGATAATGCAGTTTTGTTAGGGAATGAAATACAAATTAATGAACCTATGGAACTTTTGTTGGGCACGCGATTGTATACATAAATACAAACGGGGGTAGTATAGTACGGTACAGTGTAGAACGCGGTAGATGTTATATCGCCTATTGCAGAATGTCGGGAACGCGGTTTCGTCTGCCCCTCTGATATCGTGAATAAGTTCCACTCGAAAGACACTCGAGAACGATTATAAGGGGTTTTGCAGGCCGCGGCCGTGGCGCTGCGGTACGAATAATAAGCAAGAGATTCTCGGATGAGTCCTGCTAATATTTTCTTCCATCAGTTTCGTTCTCCGGCATCATACGATATGAATGCACACCGTAATATTCTACCCCGCCTACCTTCCTACAGTCGAGATTTATCTAGCCTCCGTTCGTCTGCTATACGTCTTCATTAAAACCCTAATTAGATACTTGATAAGCATTTCGTCCAGATTCATATTGTTGTTCATACCCCCCTCCTGCTCTTATTCCCCTCGACATCCCCTCCAGCCTCCGGGCTGACTAGGGACACTGGGCCGCGCTATTGCGGCGATACATAAAACGGACACATCCTATCTTGTGAACCCATCTCAGTCAAGATTATAATTAGACATTTACGCGGTACAGCATCCCGTTAATTCCGGTTCATTCGGTACGGAGATCTTTATCTATATCTCCGCTTATATCATTTTATCCATCGAAACTCCACCGATCCCCTCCTCCAACCAACCTCTTCTACTTTTACTTTTTCTATCTCTTTTCCCTCTTCCCTTCTGCCTCTCCTTCTCCTTCTTCTTCCAAACTACGCTCGGATTCATCGTCATTTTCAACCGGATACTTTGTCGGCGCGGCACGATTATCGTTCACGTTTAGGTCCAGCTGTTCGTTTCGTTTGATTAACGAAATGAATTTGGGCAATGGAGGGTCGCCAAACTACTACCCACTTCGTTCTTATTATGACTATTATAATTGTTATTACTATCGTCAATATCATTCACCGGTCACGGTCTCAGGAAGAACATTTCCGAAATCGATGTTCACGGTCACATGTTATGTTATACCTACTCGCAGGAATATTTGATTCGCGTACAACGAACATCCACGGATACCACGTGAAGTGAAATTCGAGAGGTTTCGCCGACGACAACCAGAAGTGACCATATTCTACGTCGTGAGAACCGGAATCTGTTGACAGTGCCAAAGACAACGAGAAACGATCCACGTGTTCTTCCCTCCCTTTTTCTTCCTTTTATGCAGTTGGTATCCCTCAGAGTTTGTAAATATACAGACATGCCTTCCGGGTATCTTTCGGGTGTCTTTAAGTCTCGTTTCGAGTATCGGGGCCCCTCTAGCCCCGCTTTCTCAAGTGTGCACGAAAAGAAATTTGAAGCAGCACGAACTTCAGTCACCCTTATAGGTATTCTTCAACGCTGAGTATAAGCCAAAAAGACTTTCGCCGGTGGTTGGCGACCAGATGGTCGTAGCTTATTTTCGTTCGGCTTTTCTTCGTCTGCTTCCTCTTCTTCTACTTCTTCCTCTTCGTTTTCTTCTCCTTCCTCCTTTCGTTGCAGCCGCTCATATTTGCCTACTTCGTTTGAAGTACGACTCCCTTCGCAAATAGGAACTAACCTTCCGATAAATACCCAACGGCAATATCGGGATGGCTTAAACTAGAGGATGAATATGTTCTTTCTTCATTTCCTATTCGTCTCTTTTCTTGCACGTAGATGTTTCAGACCAATCCGAAAAGTCTGTCGAGTTACGCGTGAACACGGCACACGGGACTCCGCGGCGTCCGTCGAATTTACACTGGAGAATCTATAAGGAAGGTTCAGCCCCTGTGAGGGAAGCAAAGAGAATTCTGCAGCGAGTAAGGGGGGAGGGGGGTGGTGACGTATAGAAGCGTGACGGATCGACGCGACGCCCAGGACTAACGACTCGGATGTGTCCGTCGTCGACGTCCGTCCGCGTCAGGTCTCGCCGCTTGTAATTTGTCGATACCGCAAGTCGTTGATACAAGATCGATTACTATCGCTGCGGAAATCTACCGCCGCCTTTAACGCGCTACCGGTTTGTTTCCAATCGTAATTTATCTCTATCGATAGAAAAGAGTGAAAAATGAGAGCGGACAGGAAATAGAATGAAGTTGAATCGAGTGAAATCTACTGCGGACAAAATAACGAAGAATAGCTTCCCTTTGCGAATTTCCTCTGCGGAACTATAATTGTTCAGAGAAAATCATCCCTCCAAACTGTTTTATCCCTCACGGATTCGCGATTCTTTTGACCAGTGAACAAGATATATCGTTAACTCGTGAAACCACGTTGGTGACGAGAAACGTTGCGTGGAATATTTCACCGCGTTATACTTGAAAATCCATGCAGATGGTCTCCTGTGAGCTTCTGTTTTGGTGACGACCGTCGAGGGTCTGCGCTACTCTAGCTGCAATTACACTGAAATAGTAACTTCCGGTTGTTCGTGCCCTACTGCACTCGCCGCCAGGTCGGATTTGCTACGAGAACTTTGTAACGTAACCTTCGTAAAACTAAAGTTTCACGTGTTTTTCGAACGAACCGTGAAGAATTTGGACAATCGTCAACAATTAAAATCTGGACAATTTCTGCCTATGGATTTGAGAATGTGTGATAGAATTATCCTGCATTGATCGAATCGTTTTACAGTAATTTCGATCAAGTTTGGCTATCATCTACGACACGGGATCAAAGGGAGTGTCTTCTGGCGCAAGTTGTAAAGAATCTAACTACGCAACAATAATCGCTTCGTCCCGATTGTTCTAAGCGCCCCCGTCGTCGCATCAGTCCGACAGATCGATAATTCAACCGATGAACTGCGGAACCGCGTAATTTATAAGCTTATAAAACGACTAGCGGAGTTATCGCGTCCGGTCCATCTTTCCCAGTGAGTTGTGACTTTGTTGTCTACTCTAGCCCCCAGCTCCTAGCCCGGACTAAATATTTGAATTTCTGTGGCGCAAAGACCTACCGCTATGCCTCCTCCTCCTCCTCCTCCTCCTCCTTCCCCGAGCCCTTCCTCAAAGCTATCCTATTTCAAGCTATACAATAAATCTACTTGGCTCTTAAAATCGGCACCGATATACGCACTTAATCCCACCGATTTTCTCCGCCCCCTTTCTTCTCCCCCCGCTTCTTCTCTACTATACGTACCAAGCTATATAACCTGCTCATGCTTTTGCCCGCACTCCAGCTCTCTCCGCAGAAACGGAAAGAGAAAGAGCCAAGTAGTTCATTAATATTTCAGCAAAGTCTCAAGCTGTACGTACGTGCGTACCTACACCTACAACGACACGTTAAAATTACACCGACGGTCTGTTTCGTTGCGTTCGTCTCTGCAGCTCTTTATTTCTACTTCATTCTCCACCCTAACCGCACAAGAGGTGAAACAAGGGAGCTCGTGTTTCTCCCAGTGCGATGCCCTGCCGCGCCGCGGTCCGGTATAAAATATAAGTCTACGGCAATAGATTGCGCCGGTTTTTCTCCTCGTTATTCCGGATGATTCGTCTCAACTGCGGAAAAAGAATTTCCCTCCGCGTTATCCGTACATTCATCGTCAGAGCGAACGTCATTTTCATGAAAATTTTCACCGCGATGTGATATACCACAGTTTACTTTTCTATGATACATATATAATCGAACGCCGAAACGATATTGCTCGTGCTCAATTTTTCGCGCATATGTATACATATATAGCTACGTACAATATACCGTAACCGAGGTGAAGTTATGTTTTCCAATCATATTCACACGTATCTCAAATTTTCATCGAATTCCGGCATAATCGTACATATATCTATCCTAAGATACTGTACACGGAGAACTACACAGACAGCCGCATCTCTCGAGAAAACTAATTTGTTGTCGCACCACGCCTGTCGAGACAATTTGACAGTCTGTGGCCGCGTATAACCTACGCCGACGAAGAAGGAGGCTGGTATTCCTCCGGTAGAATTAATAGGGCCTCCCGGTGGACGCGAGGAGAGCGCGAATGCAGAACCGTAGTATACAACATACATCCATATAATTATATAGAGTAGGTAGGTAGGTGGGTATATCCATTATGCCATGCCGGGGCGGTAAGCAAGTAGGTATATAAATATAGAAGCACGGTGAGCACGGCGGGACAGAAAACAGAAAACTTTTGGCTAAAAATAATGTTGTAATAAGTAACTCGGATGTGTGTGGAAGGCAGGCGGCCAGGATCGCTGTCCAGGAACGACGGGAGGTATGTATATACATATACATACGTATATACGTACGTACTTACGCGGTACATACACAGATACATCCGCGTCGTCGCGCCGCGCCGCGTAGTTCTGAATGAAATTCGCCGAAAGAAAATTTTCTCCGCGCGGGAATCTCTCTCTCTCTCTCTCTCTCTCTTCCTCCCACTCTCTCGTCCCTCTTTCACCTCTCTTCGGCAAGACGCGCGACGCGGTCTATTCCGAGAGGATAGTACAGTGAAAGGATGAGAGAAGATGGAAACGGTGAAGACCGTGCAGACGGCAACCTACACACGCAGAAACGCACACAGGTAAGCGCGTTTAGGAAAACGTATACCTTTTGGTTACACACGTATATAATAAGTATATAGTACATATATACATATATATATATATAACACAGCGGACAATCGCAGCCCCCCCTGAAATTAGATTTACTGAGCTGCAGTTGACTCGACCCCAGAACTTCCGAGGTCCCCCTCACTCCTTCCTACCAACCACTAGATATATGTACCTACCCCATCGCGTAAGGGCAAAACGCTTTTACTGCAGAAAAACTATCGGAAAGCCGCGAAGCGTCGTTGCCGTTGAAGGGGAGTTTCTTCTCTTCTCTTCTCTTCTCTTCTCTTCTTTGGTAAAACGAGGCGGCGCGGCGGGCAGACCGAACTGCGGGCATATAATAAATCTATAGAGTAGCGAAGTTCATTTTGGGGATTATATCGCCTTATACGACGAACCATACCTACCGATAGTAGCATATAAACGGCTAGATTTATGTTACTTCTCGTTGGATGAGGGAGGGGATGAACCGTCGACAGATTCTCAACTTATCGGGCCTTATATATATTCTACTTTGCCTGTAAAACAAAAATAAAAGAGTGAAGAGAACGAATAAACCTCCCCCGCAGTGCTTCTGTATAACAAGCCATTATTTTTTCCTCTCAGAGAACTTACGTCAAGTTTATTTTCCTTCGAGTTACAATATAACCGTTGAAGAGAGAATTGACTATCATGTTCTAAACAGAAGCTCACTCACAAACTCCCTTTCTTTTTACTATTTTCAACTATCATTAACATCGGGAAGAAAAGTGCTAGCCTAAAAGTAGGTATCTCTATTTTTTCTACGGCTCAGTGCTCCCACCCGAGAGAAAGGCAAGATAAAAAAAAAAGAAAAAGAGTGAAACTAAGTGATCGTGAATTAGCCTCAACCCCGAAAGGAACAACACTCTCGGCATCGGAGGGCGCATCGTCATCGCTACATTACTGTCAAAGTTTTAGGTATGATACAATTTTTACTTCGAGGGTGGGTGCAGTGTAACGATGGAAAGCCCTTATTGCGCGGCCGTGTTCTCCTCCTCTCTTCTTTTTTCCATTCATCATATATCTAGCCGTTTCATCCCTCAGAGAAACTAGAAGAGTATAGAATGACTCGACTGTGTGTCGTCGTCACCTCGTTTGTCAACGTGCCTGAAAATTTTTAACGCCGCACGTGCACGGTAGATCACGCGACCCAAAACCTCGGCTAGGGTTGTCTAACCACTCGCCAACACCCCAAAAGAAAATGCTATGAGGCGGAAATAGACCGGGATTTTCATGACCGCAACAAGTAATGAAGCGAACACTTATTTTCTCCGTTTAAAAACACGCGCTACCCCCTTCGACGGTCGATATTATTTCAATGTTAACTAACTATTTCGCCAATCTAGTTATCCAATGCCGGTATTCACGACTCGGATAATCATGTGTGTTATCATTATTTTAAATCACCACTATATAGGCAGAGTTGTACATACGTTTGCATGAAGCGATTATTCGCGAGCATCGATCGATCGGTTCTCTGTGTGGAGCTGTGCAGTATTGTTTCCATGGAAATTTGTCGGTAAAGCGATAAACGAGCGTCGTTTATGATACTGATTATTATCATCATCATTTTCGTTGTCATAATCGTCCTCACCATTCCCGTTGATGTTCAGTTAGGTGTATTATTTTTGCCTTTTGTACGGTACATACGTAGCCGCACGAGAGATCCGCTCCCTTCGGCATGTTGTGTTAATGATATTGTCATATTATTCGAGATGCGATAACGTTATCGAATTATTGTTATGGGAGTACTGGGAGGTGGAGTAGTGGTGGTAGAACTACGTGACATCGCGGCTCTCGTGCTAGACGGATGGATCCTGAAGATTACATAACGCTCGGATCCTCTCCCCTAGTTTCGCAATGTAGTTTAGCTTGAGGACTGTGCGTTACCATGCCGGTTGCATCTTCCCCAATAGCTGCGGAGCTGCCGGAGTTTTTGCATTTCGCTCACGCGCGCAATCTTATTACTCGGCACACGTGGCCTAATATTCCCTCCCCTTCTATTTCCTTCTCTCCCTCGTCTCTCCTCCGCTTTCTCCTTCCTCTCCCTCTCCCTCTTCCTCTCCCTCTCCCTCAGCGTCCCGTAGCGTTCTTCATTGTTGAGATGCGACGCTCGTATCCGGCAAGGGATGATCGAATGCTGACGAAATTCGCGAAACTTGAGGTGATATTCGTATAGCCATACCCTACCCTACCTAACCTCGATTCTTTCTTACGTTGCTTCAACGTGAAAGTAGGTACCTACACGCTCGGGATCCGGACTGTTTTAGATTATGGCATTTTATCAACGTCGACGTGCAGAATGTTGCTGGGGCGGGAGGCGGGAGGCGAGCGGGGGCTCGAAATGATCTGAGGTGAAAAATGGCGGCGATGATGATCGTAAAAATGTTTACTTCGCTCAGACTTCCAGGTTTTCGTATCACATAGTAGCTAGGTATACGAAGATACGAAACACTATTCAATATTATCATAGCATGCTCATATATAATAGCAATAGTAACAACAATAATATCCCGAGGGATGACAGACTCATAGACTCTGAGAATATTTTCCTATAGAACAGACAGAGTCCTCGAGGATCGTGTATAAATGATCTACTTTTATACACCTAGGCATACGTGCTTGGAGATAAGTGGAAGTACATGGCCCAATCGGTAGAAAGGCGTCGGACTTGGTCCGCGTTAATTTTATCGGAAAAAATTGTTAAACTTCCAAGGAGGAGTCACCGGTCGAAGAGATAAGTGCAGTGGAAGGATATAATCTTCCGAATGTATACAGGGAGAATTTCTAATGTCTGAACACTCAGAGGAACGTTGAGGTGGCCGCGATCCCGAAACGGCAATGGTTCCGGCGGTTTCCGACTCTTTGATTGGCTAAAAACGGCTAAAAATTGACGACGCTGGTTTCGCAATCGCCTGAATGCTACGCCGGGTGTTCAGACGGTAGAAATTCACCCTGTGGGGATGTATAGTATACGCACGCATATGGCGTATACCGGCCATTCCATCTTTTCGAAGATTGTTCGTGAAATATATGTGCATAAAAGAGACAGGTCAAAGTTCCTTGGCTTTTCAGTCTGTTCCGCCACTATCTGTTATATATAATACCTACCCACCTACCTACCGACCGACCGTACCGTATCGTACAGAGAATCCCTACGATTCCTGCATTATTCAATTCTGATCGCCAGCAATAAAGATTCGGAATAAAGAGGGACGAGGGGGGATCACGAGGCCTGTTTCAGACCAGACCAAGTCGAATGTATGTATTTACAGACCAAGATCCGTAGTAGAAACTTTTTTTTTTCCACAATACTTTATCCCACACCGTTTCTTCCTCATTGTCTCAACCGAACTCTCCCCAAAAGAAGTTCATCGCCCCTGCGAGTTCTTCTTTCACATTTTTCCTACTTCCTTTATTTTCTTTTTTTCTTGTCCGAAGTTTTTCGAGGGTTCATGTCCATCTGCGAAAGGCATTTTTCACACCGAACAGAGAATTGAATGGAAAATATTTCGGGACTCGTGTCACCTCCGTAGACAGTGAATAGAAGAGGACAATACGTAGATCTTACGGCCTGGACCGTGGTAGGATGGGATGAAAAATAAATGCAAAGAAAAAATGCAGCCCAGATCTCTCTCGACGAATTTCACAAGCTCTATATATATTGTAACGAGATGAGTTTCAAGTGACGCTTGCCCGACGCTCCCATTCAATTCTGATCCGATTCAATTTAGCTCCGTTTCTTGACACTAATCTCATCCGTGGACAATCACGAGTCTACATAGGTTGTACCTATTGTACCACAACTCTACATATTCGACGCAGTGATCGCTCCGAGCGAATATACGTCGAATAGAGTAGGTGTCGATTTTTCGGAATGGGAATAACGTGGTTTCCCCCCCCCCCCCCCCCCCCCCCCCCCCGTTACCGTAAATTTTGGTTATTCAGAAACTTCGCACAAGCAATTTCATCGCGTCTTTTCTGGTCTTTTCATCGCGTTCATCCAATAGTTGATACAATGTTCATCGTATAGGTACGAACTATATCGTGAACGAAACCTCACCACTAACTTGAGGGCAGCATCAAATGAGATAGCTTTTACCGAAAAAGCCGATATTAATAATAATTATCGGGAGCTATCAACTTTCGACGAGTCATTCGATCCATTAGAAATAATTACTCGGCGAGAACCGTATAACGGTGGAGCCGTAGCGGGTGAAACCTACCTACCTACCTACCTACCTAATTTCCGAAATAGAATCGCACTAAAACCCTTCACGAGACAACGATAACGTTAATTAAATCTCACCCGACGAACCAAAGTGCCTTGCATTCCCGTCAAAGCAAAATAGATAGATACCTCCTCGAGAATTGATCGCGTCAGGGCAATTAATATTCTAATTTTCCAGCCTTTCTTTCGCCCTGTTAAATGACTCTTCAACACATACATACCTGCTACACGTACATTACTATACACGCACACGTAATTACATTCATGCCTATTATGTTGCACAAAGAGAACGCGTTTGTAATTCCTTATTAATATTAATGGGGGCACGGGGAATTGGTGATTAAAAGTCTTGTGCAACTAGATCGTGGCGCGGAGTAGCGATAACATCGTTCAGTACAAAGATTTTTTCCTATCAGCTTCGGATACTGCACTTCTTGCGAAGAGTAAAGCCAGTATAAGGATGAAGGAAAAAAGTGAAGAGCGAAGATCTATCCGAAGGGTGAACTCGAAACTGGATGTACAACGCGGACCCAACGACCCAAGAGGCTTAACCTTTTACCTGCATGGCTCTGAACGTTCAATTTCACCTTATGTATCAAGTTACGTCAGTCTTTTGTTGGTACCTATATGTCACAGCTCTTGAGCGGTAGAAAGAATGGGCAATAGACAGTGGGAAAGAATAGAAGCGAAAAGAAGAGAGAATAATAGCTGAGTAGAATGCTAAAGGAACGAAGGTAACCGAGAACGTAACCCTATCAGATTCTTTATTAGAACGCACTCGCTTGTAGGGAATCCGATTGTCGAGGGTCGCCGATGCATATCGTCGACAAAAGGCAAGCATCGAGTGTCACGCCGGTTTCTCTCTCATCTTCATCTTCTTCATCCGCTATACGTATAGCTGCGCAGCTACGGCTATACAGCTACATCTGCATCTGCATCTCCTAAATCGACTAGATTCAACCCACAGATACATAGGTATATATACGTATAGTTGAACACGCTGTTCAGGTCGGCGGCATAGCTTGAAATGCGAAACCATCTAACTAGCTCTCTGACTGCAGAGAGACAGACGGACAGACAGTTAGTCAGAGCTATTGATTTCACCCTAAATAATATGAAGACAAACCCTAATCCGACCTCTAGGAGGCCCATATCACGCTGAGCTGGCTACTATATCAGATGGTTCCATTCGAAGCCAATTGCTTTTCCCCTGCTCATCGCTTTATCCGTTACTTTTATCGCAGCCTCTTCTTCTTTCAGTCTAAATCGAGTTAGGTACGATGTAGGTATAAGGTATGAGGTATGAGGTTATAAGGTATGGAGGTACCCAGCTCTACCTAGCTGCCTTTTTATTTTTTCCCCATCTCAACCAACGCCGATGCTATTAGAATCTACTATCGGCTTTTGGCTCCCGGGTATTCGATATCAGTATAACGACCCGATGCTGCGGAGGTTAACTGTATTTATTTCCGCCTCCTTACCCGCGGCACAATAATCGTTCAATTGAAGCGATTACTCCATACCCGATATCCGACGAGGTCCAATCCCCTCACTTTCAATGTCCAGTTGGATGACTGTCACGCATTTTGTTCATTGTCATGCACACACCTACGTCGCGTCACGGTTGGATCACACGGTTTCGAATCTCTCTCTGGGACAGAGCTGTGCCTATATTGGATCCAATCATCCACTCAGACGCCACTCAGCTCTGTATCAGTAGCTCTCAAATAATGCCAACGTTCTAACAGCGATTACCTTTTTATCGTGCCACTATCCGCACCGGTCAATTTGCATTAGCTGCGTTAACACACATGGACGCGTTTGCGTATCGTCCATTGCCACATACTAGCAGCAGTATGTGGTGGCGGATAGCCGCCGCGCGGTATCCAAGGACGGGGTTTCGGTCTGGTACAATACTGTGGGGACCAACATTGGGGAAACAGTAACACTAACGCCACTGTACACTATTATCAATGTTCAGAGTCGCCAAAGAGGGAGGAAGAGAGACCTTGGTGGCCATGGTGGCTGGGTCGGCTAGCGTATAGGTACCGTTGGTATCCCGTAATTATACCACCAGGGCAACCTAATTTGCCTTATTGATCGAGAAGCATAACCTAATTCTGCCTAACTGATTTACCGTCGCAAATGGATTAACCCAGCTTGGCAAGTGAACGCACATAAACTATCCGGAACGGCGGTCGACACTGGTAGAGTACTGACCCCCACCCCCACCTCCACCCCCATTCCTCTCTCCCTCCCTCTCTCCATCCCCATTAGCCCTCCGCTCCTGGTTTCCCTTCCCTCGTGATCCTTCCGTGTCTTGGTCTGCACCGCCTTGGACAAACCAACTGGACGTCGATAAATCTTGGCTAGAAATTTCACTGTATTTCCATTCGCTGATTGGAGTCTAACGAGGTAGATGAGTACGCGGATGTAACATCCTTCTGAGCTTATTGTATCAAATTTATGTAATCGAGCGTTGCGTAATATGTTCTAAGTTCTCGGACATCCTGCGGCAGAGTCTCTGCTGCGACGGCTACCGGGGACTCTCCATTCTCTTCTTCTTCCCTCCAGTGACTGCAGTGATTAATTACTTACGGCACGTTCGGCTCTCACTCAGATTTCTTTCGAAATAGAATAGCCTGGAGCTCGGCTGCTGTGTCAGAGACGATGCTAGAGAGTGCATCATCGATGAAATCCTCGATCTTCGAAGTTCCCGACTGTGTAGACCATGCGTTCTTTATGCTTCCCCGTTGATCTCCAGAGAGAGAGAGAGAGAGAGAGAGAGAGATAGTTAGTATACGGTATAAGATATCAGTGTGAGCAATTCCGAGATTGCATAATAGATTCTCTTCTGTAATAAATTTCCCCAGATTGTCACCGTGCGGCAATTTTCAGTGAAGTAACTCGTGCAGCTGAAAGTTAAAGAGGAAAACGAAAAACGAGAATATGGAGGAAAGTAGCTCGACGATTAGGTAAAGTTTCGCCCTGAACGCGCGGCGCGGCATGGCGTCGCATGGGAATGCATGTAATGGCGGAATCCTTTTTTGCCTACTGCGTGTAGACGTTTAAAAGTCCAATGACCCGAGACAATTCAACGGGAGTTAACGGCTCCAGCTTCTCGGAACAGTCAGACTTGTGCCAAAAACCATTCCGACCTCATTTACCGGGCGAACTATGCGACGGAATATGCCCTTTATCGCCCCGGGACGCGCGGTTCCATGTGGTAGATATTCGCGTTCCTAGCCGGACAACGAGCATCTATATCACTCACACTCACACACATACACATACACACGAACATACACCTTCGCCTACCTGCGCGTTCAGAGTATCTCACATGCGACGGACTTTTCCAATATGTTGGCTCGCCGTTGATCTGGTCGCCGACCTTTTGCCCGGAACGTGCACGCCAGGGCTTTACCCGCGAGAGATACATTTTTGCATAAAATTTCACCTCGGATCCGGTAGTCCCTGCCTATAATATGGGCGAGTCGGGAAAGCAGACGATACACAGAAGATGATTCGGTTTGAGATAATCAACCGGATATCGCAGGGCTGGCCTTTTTTCAACAGGAAATTCATTTCATTTTCGATCTCTCACTTTGCTTGCGATTGCCGGATGACTCGTGGCTGTACTTAATTTCGTCTGATCTGGCCTCGGTCCAAACCTTGAACACCCCATTATTCGGTCGTTAGGTTTTTTCAGGTCGGAGACGAGCTGATCTCTCCTTTTCTATCTTACTCTCGATATCTCGGTAGGTTGGTATCTTTGCCAAATTAGTTTCCACAGTCGCGCCTTTTACTAACTCGCTACGTGACTGGCCATAGAAAGAGATTATTTATTAACAATAAGGTAGGATCTTTCTCGACTGAGTTTATCTCCTACATAAGTGAGAAATAAAAACTTACCATCCTATACATACCCCTGTCTGACCCTAGGGCTTCTTCTACTCCTCATTCTCCTTCGCTTCCCACTTCTGCTTCTTCTTCTTCTTCTTCTTAATCATACTTCCATCCACCTTCACCTTGACGTTTCGTAACTCGAATCATATCTCTTCCCGTGCCTATCTGCCGCACGAGTTTCGCCCGGTTTCATCCCGTAAAAAATGTCCGTCTTCCATTCCTCTCTCACGACTGTCTCTCCGTATTATATTCTACTTCTGCAGATACCTATCCGACGCAACCCAACCCAACCCAACCCAACCCCCATCATGCCCAGCGGGAGATTACGCTCGTCGCATTTACCCAGGAGATTTGCGTCATCGGATGAGAAATCAGAAAACCTCGAGGATCGATAGGTTTGCAAAAGTTTGCTTCCGTTGCACTGCGACATTATGCGTAAGCAGATGCAAATGAAAATTCCCTTGATGCAATGACAGGTCTTGATACATCGTTCATCTGGCGAAGGCTCGTGAAATGCCAATATCGAAAAAGTATGAAGTATTGTATGGGTATCAGGTAAGAATGATATATTTTTGGAATGGTCACCGCCGTACGTGAACCGTCGTCTCAGGGCCTGTCAAGCTACTTAGTCTGTTGTATTCTCAGACAATTTTTCCCCTCTGGCCGCTGCCTAGTGCACGAGAGGATCAACGATCGACAAGAGGCACAATATTATACTAGCTGGTAATGCTATTCACGATTTGACGTGATTATCGGAAAACTATATTCACCCCTGGACCGTATGAAACCCCCAGCTATTTCCGCCTCGGTCTTCAGCCCTAAATCCCGGCCGGCTGAAGCTCCTTTCAAATTTTTACTCCTGGCGTTGTTCACCCGGATTTAACGGTCCTTTCGATTAGCCTCCGTCGAGAAGGGCAACTTATCCTCTTACCGATCAACCTTGTAGCTAATTTTCACGAGCTTATCCTCAAATATACCTGTACAGTACACCATAGTTTACTTTCTGCTGCATACGAGTTGAACGAATTTCGCAAATCCCTTTCAACGAACAAATATATCGCGGAACTCAATGCGATAACTGCAATAACTGCAATAACTAAATATTGTCGGTTTTTATTACTTTCAGGTTACCTCCGCCCCAGCAGCAGGTTACCGTGGGCTCTCTCGGCGGCGGTGGTGGTGGTTCAGCTGGTAATGGCGGTGGTCCAGGACAACCCTTAGCGATGCCGGTTTTTCCGTTACGTGCTGGTCCGGCACCTCATTACTCACCTTATTCGCCGTCACGTTTTCATATCGACAAACGCTGCCAGCATCGATGTTCTTGGAAGTGTTTTTCCATCGCCCTGATACTCCTGGCCGTCGCTTTGACCGCGATGCTCGCCTATTTTGCCGGTAAGTTGAAATTTGTGTCGTCTTTCTGCGTTTTTTCTGTCCCTCTATTTTCCTCCGCCGTCCACAATCGGATCGACTCCTGATCCAAAAAATCTCTTCGCGGTCGCGAACACCGATAATGCGGGCGAATTCAATCTTGCGGGAAGAAATCTCTTGCGAGGTACGCGGACGACGTCCGGGGAGTGACAAACTGTGCGAGGACAGCGGAGGGAAAACTAATTTTTACGTTTTTCCAACCCTTCTTCTTCTTCTTCTTCTTCTTCCTCTTCTTTCTCTTCTTTCTCTTCTTTCTCTTTTCACTTCTTCTTTTCGGCAAAGTAGATTCCAACCTTTTATACTATGGCTCCGCGAGTTGGGCTGCTCCTTGGGTCCTATAACTCAACCGCGCGAGAAAAGCTGTGGTAATACACGCGGCTAATGGCTCATACGCGGCGAGTGGTAGGGTTTATTCTGTTAAGGCGCACACCCCTCAGGCCTCACTTCGGCTACGGAGGTTGCACAAAGTCAAGAGAAGGGATGGCTAGAACTGGCAACCACCGCGAGCTACGTATTTCGCTAACAACTACTATAGGATATCCTTGGAGCGATGCGCCGCGGCGCGTCGCGCTGTTGTGAACTCATCCGCATCCGAACCGAAGTTCCTCCACCGCGAGACTGAAAATCAATACTAGATGATTGCGTATTGATAAGACATCTGATTGATAGTGGCTCTTTGGGAAGAAGTGACGAAGGAAGAATTGACTTTTAGAAAGAAGAGAGACAGAGAGTAAAAGAGACGGAATATGATAACGCAGAGAATTGGAAAGAAAAGGACGGATGGAAGCGGGAAAAATAAAAATAAAAAGAAAGAGTATTTTCGGCAGGGATGAAACCGAGGGTAGAGAAATCGTGGTCAAATTTCGGTCGGAACTTTTGTGACGGTCATTAGGGGTTGGACAGAGGACGAGAAAGAGATTCCCAGGAGAAGGTGGACGGTATTGATTACAAGACTTTACTCGAGAGGTTCACTCAAAGGAGCCTCCGTGTATACAGTTGATCTAAAAACTCGTGAAAAGTGTTGCAAGATCACCGCGACGCCAGGGGAATACATATCCTACTTATTCTTATTTAATTTCACTTACAATTTACGATACGCGATCTAGTTTCTCAACTCTGACTTTGAAACATACGCTACAAGAGAATAAAAAGCCGAGTTGTGCGTGGCAGCGTTTCATTGTATATCACCGAAGAGAGATTTTTATCGTGGCAGGTGGTTTTTCCACTCGGTATTTCTGATCGTGTTTTCTTATATTTTTTTCATATTCATTTTCACCGCTTCCAAACTCCCCGCGGTCGTAGCGTAGCTGCATCGTAGGTATACACCGACTTTCAACGTTTCAAACTGCACGCGCCGCACACTCCGTTCACGGAGTTTCTCCCTGTTCTTTACGATGATTAAAAACACTGAAAATTATCGGGGGAGAAAAATAACCGCGCATCTCAATCGTCTGCAGGAGTTGTGCATGGGTTCAAATATGTGCTTTGCAATGGAAATGGGGAAACACTAGGACGAACGAAAACTAAATGGAACCCTTACCTAAACGAATGAAACCGAAGACGAATGTAACGGCTCTACTTTTTTCCTTCAATCACAAAGATAAATATGAACCTCACACATGCCTACATAACCGAGCAATGCGAAGGAGGGAATATAACGTTCCACTGCAATTGCGTGGAAAGTGACAGAGGAAACTGATTCACCTGCAGCTCCGCAGCTATTTCCGGTGTAGACTACCGCGTTTGGTTTAGTAGCGAAATCGGATTACCCGTGCAGTCTGCTCTTCCGTATCGATTTCCTCCGCCCGTTGAAACAATCGCTTTGCCGGCAATGGTCGGTTAAATTGTCTTTAAGCGAGGATTACGTAACCTGAGAAGCATCCAGACCACTCCAACCGAGTCAAGTTCAAAAGCCATGCCCAAACGGGAATGACAATTAGTAAGCGGAGCAAGTGGCATTCAGGAATAGTGGTTTCAACATCCGCACGTCAAGGAAGATCCCTTGAGATGAGAATTAGGACGGAACAGCCGGGGGAAGAGTAGATAAGTAAAAGTATCAGCCGTTTTATAATCAGCCAAAAACAAATCCTCGAAATCCTAACGATGTCCGGGAGAGCCAGGACCGACTCTATTCCCCTTGGAGATAACTGGTGCGGTCCAACTTCGGCCATGCGAGGGTGGATTCGACCGAGGGGCGACACTGCCTTTATACCATCACAACCAACCACGCACCCTTCACTCCGTATACATACTCGCGTCCTGCAGAAGCATCACAGCTGTTGTTTCCACATTCCAGTAA
The DNA here is from genome assembly GCA_963170745.1 of Phymatocera aterrima. NCBI lineage: Eukaryota > Metazoa > Arthropoda > Insecta > Hymenoptera > Tenthredinidae > Phymatocera > Phymatocera aterrima. Next base: position 2,188,904 of record OY720668.1, read on the forward strand.
ATCGAGGACGGGAATCCAATCTGCCTACAGCGAAACACCGCGATTCTCTAAACAACTCCACCTCTCCAAAAGTCCTTTCCTTGCCTGCCCTCCAGTTCTCTTCACTCCCTTCCTACGTCAGCCCATGGAAACTAGGCCCTGCCCGGAGTGTATACGTACGGTTGTATTCTCCGCGTAGATAGATTACCTTGGCTCGAGGAAGGCTGGTTTGTGTTAGGCAAAAGCATTAACGGCACGAAATTGAAAGTGGAACAAAGCCCGATCTCTCGCATGTTCTATCTATCTATCTCTCTCTGTCGCTCTCTTTCGCGAATCGAGAACTATACAGTATCCGTAAAACCGTATCTCGCTCGACTACTCTCAACCCTTTTCACTTCGTACGTAGGTACTTTGCTGTACAGACAGTTCCGTTTCACGAAATTCCTGAATGCTGTGTATGTTGTGTATTTTCTTTTCTCTTTTTTACACTCCTCTTTTCCATCTTTCATGCGAAAAAGAGTATGAACTGCTCAAAGAACCGAATTTTCTACTCCTATCAAAAGAAAACTGGCAACTCTTTCTTTTTCGGATATCCAGTAAATATTAAATTCACAATTATGTACCCACAACTGAAATTTCGTTGATCAAAATCGTGGCCTACGAAAAATCGAACATGCTGCACCTTCTGCAGATCCTCCCCCGGAAAATCCTCTGATCAACGCTTATTATTTCCCGTCAAGCTCCAGGATATGATTGCGGAAGTGACGGAACTCGTAGTTCTTGTCGTCCCAGGGTGGATTGGCCCAATCGTCCGAAGCCATATCAAGAATAACAAAATCCGAAGAAACAATGAGAGAAAACCCACGAGCAGAAATGTTGCGGGAACATTAACCGGCAAAATAACCGCAAAATAACCGCAACTATTCTAGCAGTAGATATGGGCGAGGCTCTGCGGCTAGCTCTGTATTATAACTAAAGCGTTTCAAATTTCCGGTACTTGGACGTAAACTTGACCGGTCCCCATCCATATATATTGGATTTGGGATGACCTAATACGCGATACGTGGATGGAAACGCAACCAGCTAACTTCCCGGTCGGAATCAACCGCACCGGGATGGCCAGAGGCATCACGACGACGACGAATCAAGGAGAAATAAGGTCGTCCGCAGTCCGGTGCAACTCAATTTCATCTGTACCTATACGTGGACACCTATATCTCTCCACCTCCGTACGCTCGTACATAGGTACCTATAATATAGAGACGGGCACCCATAACGCTACCAATGTAGCATATAGTAGGTACTATATATGTGTACATACATATATCCAGACGACAGATAAAAGTCTCTCCTCCGCAACTATAGGTGCCGTGGAGAAGCTCGCGCCAAGCTTTATGCCAAATCACCCGCTCTACCTCTGCACACATTTATAGAAGTATAAGGTATATATACCTACCTATTCCTATAAATTTGAACTCCACCCAGGATATGTATGTGAAAAGGGTATATAACTGACAATAAGAGACAAAGGATTCAAGGAAGCAGAAGTCGCGGGAGCGCAGGTTCACCGATATATAGATATTGGATTATAAAACCGGATGTATAATGGCTTCGGCGCAAGTTTCGATCGGTTGAATCAGGTCGCGATATATTCGTCTTGTAAAGAGGAGAGAGAAAATTGGAAAGATTATATAGATTATACAAAGCACATAAAAAGGCACGCGGGGGCGTGGGCTGGGCATAAAACAGAAATGGAGAAGCGAACAGGATCCGAGGTTGTAAATACGGATCCGGTAATTTAAAGTCGTTATGCTGTTCGGAGCCAACCGTAAATTAATGTCCAATGAAACTGCCGTGATACCGCAACCATATCGCACTAATGCTCGACTCGCTGATGATTACGCTGACCGCTAAAGATTACCTGCTCCACGCAGATGCAACTAATTGCAAGTGAAAGTGAAAAATCTTCGCGAACCTCGCGATGGCGTTGGCCTCCCCCGTTTACGCACTCTGCGGATCTGCACTACCACCAGCTGAAAACCCAGCCCTCATACTCCTTCTCTTTCTCTTCATATTTTGGAATACTGTAAAGAACTAATTACTCACCGTACATGGATAAATGAGCGTACCTACCGGAAATCTGGCGGTGAAGATCGCGAAGAATGTAGGCAGTTACTCATTCTCAAGGGGTCTGGAGAACCACCCTAACAGAGTCCGGCAAGGCCTAATAACCGCAACCCATGGTTACCGGAAACCCCTATTGGCCTTCGAAATTAGCGATGATCCGTCAAGAACTCCCCCCGCGCTCATTGGCTCGGAGTAGGGAATGACGAGGCCCGCACGTTCCTGAAACATTTCTGGTTCTAGTCACTGAGCTAGCTCGCGACTAGAAAGCCACGGTTTGGGAGGCCCACTACCTCAACTGCCATCGATCAGTTGCCACGCTAATCTCTCTTCACCCCTCGAAAGTCATTCAACACTTTTATCTCGCCTCCATTTGTCTCAGAGTTTTCGTTTTCCTCCTTTCCCCACTCGGTGAAAAGGCTTGACTAACACACCTGTTCCTTCATTCCTTCGTTCCTCCAGAGTATACCTTCTGTCGTGAGCTGGGTTAACCCTACTTTGTCTCGTTAACACTATCACCGAGGGGTAGCAAGCCACCTCAGACTTTTCGGTATCCTAAACTTTAACTCGACTCTAAAACTTGCCGAGATATTATACTATATAAACTTTTTGCATCCTCTTTTTTTACAGCTGTCAGTTCAATGAGACCAATGGATAGCACAAACTGTATTCTCGTCCAAGATGTTAAGGCTGTTACCCACGAAAATGCCCACATGCATGATCCGATATCAACGCAAATTCCTACTGAAGGTAAGCGGATTCGAGTGCGGCAGGGCGTTTCTGAAGGAATTTTCTCTCCATCCTATTGTGAATCGCGGTTCGATAAAATTCTTCTTTTCCCCTTTCAGAATCCTTACCGACGAGTACAGCGGAGCACTCTAGCGCAGCAGACAGTATTGGTGATCAGCAGAGCGATCCGCAGATCCAACAGTCAGCGCAATGGCCAGCGGTGCTGGAATTACGAGCCTACAACGTTGCGCACTCGGCCGTTATCCCTCCGTACCACTTCTGGAACTCAGAATTCCGAAATAAACAACCGGCCTTCATTCGTCTGAACTTCACTTTGCCCTGGGGTGCAAACTTCGCCGTCTACGGGCGAAGGAACGTAGCACCAAGCGTCACACAGTACGACTTCGCGGAGTTCGTGAAGGGCGGCAGGGTCGACCATAGACTAAAGAGAGATGTCGTTTCCGCTGAAGCCGTTAGCTTCATGGAAGCGGATAAAGGCGGTGGCGGCGCTCTACAGCACAGCACCGAACAGATCTATGGTCACCTTCTCGTTAAACGATCCTTGCTCGAACCGATGCTAGTTAACGTCACCCTTCTCCAGTATCTCGACACAGGTCGATGGTTTCTTTCAGTCTACAACGATGAACTCCAGCCGCACAAGGTCACTTTGGTGGTGACCGAAGCCGAAGGAGTATCGACAACTTGTCCGAACGACTGCTCGGGACGTGGATCATGTTATCTTGGAAAATGTGATTGCATCGACGGTTACCAGGTGAGCTCATCACTCGATCTTCACGTTCGTTGAATTCAACTACAGCCGGTGAATTCCATTCGAACACCCTAATGTCGATTATTTTACAAATAAACAAAATCACCAGGGTGCTGACTGCAGCAAGAGCGTTTGCCCGGTACTTTGTTCAGCCCATGGTCAGTACGGAGGTGGAGTATGTCACTGTGAAGATGGATGGAAAGGTGCCGAATGCGATGTGCCATTGGGCGATTGTCAAGTACCAGACTGCAACCAACATGGACAGTGCGTTCGAGGATCTTGTGTCTGTAACTCCGGATGGAAAGGAAACTTTTGCAGCGAACGTGAGTATACGTGTATCAGTGCCGTAAATTTAAGGCACATATCTCGTCTTTGCGAGGCAATAATTCGATAAACATTCGAAATGATCAACCGGATGAAAAGAAAGAAAGAACACAACTTCCTCCTACGCGTTCGCTGGTCCTAGCTACGATGAGCTGCTCAGAAATGATGAAAGACGCAAGTTTGTTCTCCTACTTACTGGAAGTATGCGTGTGTTCTAACGCGTAGGAAGCTGTGTGAGAGGGAGTTTGTGAATGTCGCGAGCTCGGAGAGAGTGGGGTGCCCCATTGTCTGCAGTCTTAGCATCTGTCCGATATAAATAAGGAGGTAATTTATGATGGGAGATAATGTGTAAGGCGTCTTAAACTACAAGAAGCATTGTCTCGTGGCGATAGTGGTCTTCGGTATTTCCACTGACACTGCAGCAGGTTAAGGGCGGAGCAGCAGCCTAGCTACAGCGGTTCGGCCTGAAGAGAGAGAGGAAGATAGAGTCAAGTTTAGTTTAGTTTAGAACTATAATTTCATAATAGTCGTTGGCTTAGTACGTACATAGATGCGGTGGTACCCTAATACATACGTAACTTATTACATAGTATAGTAGGTACTACATAGTTTTACTCGGTTCCCTCGGCAAACTGCATCCTCTATACTACCTACCTGCCGGCGTTGTCCGCGGGATACTTTTCTCCTCGTAAAACTCGGCCAGTAAACTTTGGCAGGAAAGCAGCAGCGCCGTGCACTGCCCGGCTCGGCCCGGCGCGGCGGTACGCGAAACGATATTTCAAAGGAAGTTTCAAAGAGGCGACAAATTGCCTCCTCTATAGGGCTTAAAACTATCTAGTTCAGAATAATAATGTACAAAGAAAATCCCCACTCGGTTGGCTTCGTTCCCTTATTTTTATTTGTTTCATCTTTTTTGGCCTCTCTCTCTCGCTCTCTCTCTCTCTCTATCTATCTCTCTCCCTTGTACTTCTCTTCCACAATTCATTTTTAGCTGGAAACTAGATCCGCGTGTACCGAGTGACCTTTCGATAGAAAATTGTCGTCCTTTTTCTACCGCTCGGTAATAGGAATGAAACGAGCCAGCCAGTCAGCCAGTCAGCCAGCCAGCCAGCCAACCTCTATACCAGGATTATAAAAGTTGGTCCTAAAACCAAACGACGTCTAAAAAATATGATCCTCTATAAAAGACAGCCGAGGTATAGTTTCGCGTTGAAGGGGCAGGGAGGGAGGCGATTGTCGCGAGGAAAGTTCGCGCAGGTATTTTCCCTCGGGCTATACTGGGGGACAGTATGAACTTCCGGCGGAAAAACTTCCGAGGGTAGTTTGAAACCGGAAGTCGCGAATTGAAGCGAAAGAAGGGAAAAAAAAGAATAAATAACAGTAAACGTATAAATAAAACGAAATATACAATGAAAAGTGGATTTCAACTATCCGAAAGTAGCAAAGAGGAGATGAAAATAAAACAGGGAGAAAAAAGCCGAAAAAAAACACGATCACGTGACGTGACAAAATCACGATAACATCGTAAAGGGGGGTAATCACGGCGATCGTATACGTAGTTTAGATCTTAGATGGTATCTACCGATCTGAGGTAAAACGTCGTCAAGTCTGTAATAGTCTCGACTCGGACTTACCGCCATGCATCTGCGGTTCTATTCTTGAACCGAGTGTTATTTATTCATATTTGTCACAGCACCATTAATTCCCCATTCCATGAAATCCCCCGACAGGCCCCGCCCCCGCCCCAAACCCCGTTTGAACTAAGTCGCGGCGAGATTCAAGATATTTGTAATATACGAGCTGTATTCACGGAACCAGACACGGCCGGCCTGTTTGGCAACCTATAATTAATCCGCAATGCATTTCTATGCGAGAAATTTGCATCCGCTCTAACCTAAGCTCGAAGCTTCATGTCAACCGCCGAACGCGTGCTTCGCTATCCAATATTCTATCCGTGTGTAGCAATCCTAGTTAAACAATTTGGGAACACTTGAAATTCCTGCCGTCAGGCTCGAGTGATCATTCTAATTATTATTTCACATTTTCTTCAGTTGTTTTCAATTCTCTTTTATGTGGGAAATGGGGAGATGATGCAGCACGATGATTTGTGCTTGTGGATAAATTAACAAAGCACCGCCATACAGCGCACCCTTTTCAGGGTGGAAATAATATAAGCACGGAGGGTCTTTCAATAATTCAGTAACTGTAGATCTACACGATTATGTGTATGTAGTACATACTATACATATACCTATTACTCTTGATAAGAAATCTAAATAGTCAAGTATGAAATATATTTCTATTTTAAACGAGAGTCTAACTTATTATGTATGTATGTATGTATGTATGAATAGCATGCAAGTGCAATTACTTCTTTAGCGGCTATAGTAGGAGAAATAAAGTAGAAAATTATAAAGAGGTTCCTGCTACCGGTGCTGCTGCTGCTGCTACTGCAATTTTATTTCCATATGCTAGACTCGTCGTGTACTTTACTTTTTTGCTACCTGACTAATACATCGGTCTGGTACGAAGACTCTTAGCACTTCGGTTCCACTCAACATTCCACTGTTATCTCGAAAATAATCTTTTCGACCGTATAGCGAAAAACGAAGAAGACGAGAAGAAAAAATAAATAAAAAATTCCACTGTCGTTGTACAGAATATAGTTTCAAGACAATATTTCTACACACGACGCGATCTCCAGAGACTTCGATCAATTCTGCATCGAATTCGTTCAAGTATACGATTTCCACTTTAAAATTTCGTTCAGCTCACTTTAGGTTCGCGAAAAGCGACGCCGCGTACACACATGCACACCCAGCCACCTAAACGAGACAATCACTTACGTTCGTCTCTTCCTGTACATTTTATTTGGAAAATATAAGCCTTCCAGCTCTTTACTCGATTGCTTTATAGGTATAAACCTATACAGCTATTTCATTCCCTGACTGATTCATTCCGGCTAGACGAGTGGTCGTGGCCATATAACCGAGATCCAACATAAAACTTTGAACGCCCGTAATCTCTTTACCAGGCGACTGTCCGGATCCAGCTTGCAGTGGACACGGAGCTTGCGTTTCCGGTAAATGCTACTGCAAAGCTGGATGGCAAGGGGAACGTTGCAACCAGGTCGATCAGCAGGTGTATCAGTGTCTTCCAGGATGTTCGGACCATGGCACATACGATCTAGAAGCAGCTTCCTGCATATGTGAGGAACATTGGACGGGAGTTGATTGCTCGCAACCTAGCTGTGGCCTAGATTGTGGTCTTCATGGATCCTGTGAGCAGGGACACTGCAAGTAAGGCTCGATAGTAATTCTCTATTACAAGAGCGATACAAGTCACAATTCAAATGTTCACTTTGTTCGTTATTTTTGTTTTCGTTAAAGATGCCACGACGATTGGACAGGATCCAGATGCGACCAAAAACCATGCGACTTGCGATGCGCCGATCAAGGTCAATGCAAAAACGGTACTTGCGTCTGCAGCCAAGGATGGAACGGAAGACATTGTACTTTACGTAAGTATGAACAACGCAAAGCTGCGCGATCATAGCAACGTGAAGTTAGCCCCCCCCCCCCCCCCCCCCCCCCCCCGATGATTGCAAATGTGCATTTTCTTTTTTTGGGGCTGCGATCGTCCGCTCGCGTTTGCACAACGTCGATGTTCGTCCGCAGGAGCAACCGCTTACTCATAGTGTGGAAAGAAATTCCTGGCAGTCGCCTCCCAAGTTTTCTTTCCGCAATCGTCTGTTAATTTGTTTGAACGATATAAAAAATTGAGTGCTTTTGCGAAAAAGATTTTGTGTTGTACAGACATGCGCGAACGATACGAAAACCATTGCAAAACGAGAAATGCGAATTTCCAATCTTGGAAAACGAACTTCGTTGCCGCGTCACAATACGACGATACGATACTTCGTCTATAATAAATACATCATGTTCAGACGTTGGAAAAAAATCGAAAATTAATCGTTGTGAATAAAATACAGCCGGATGCGAGAACGGATGCAGTCGCCACGGTCTCTGCACTCTTCAAGAGGGAGAATACCGGTGCGAGTGTTCGGTTGGATGGGCAGGACGAGATTGCAGTATTCGTCTCGAGATGGAGTGCAATGACGATATCGATAACGATCAAGGTGATTGACCAATGTGTACCATTTTTTGTATAAAACTGCAATTAATTCTGGCAATTCCGTCTCGTGGATTTTATCGCCAGGTATAGGAACAATGACAATTCGATTTGTCTACCCGAAAAGTATCATCAATTTCTGTCTGTTTGTTTTAATATCGTTTTGCTATTTACCCTTTTTCAGATGGAATGGTCGATTGCTCCGACAGCGAATGCTGCTCACATCCGGCTTGCTCCGATCACATAATGTGTCTGGCTAGTAACGACCCGGTGGAAGTTCTACTGAGAAAACAACCGCCAAGTGTTACAGCGTCGTTTTATCAGAGGGTGAAATTTTTGATAGAAGAAAACAGCGTGCAGAGCTACGCTCATATGGACGAGTACAGCGAGAGGTAGGAACTCAAATTTATCAAAATTCGAATACTAAGATACCATTACGGATGAATAATTACGCTAAACTAATAATATACCTTAATTCGATACGCCAGATAATATATTTCGCATTTTATTCGTAACTTATTCGATATCCGTGAGATGTTCATGGTCCCAGGTATTAACCAATGTCGTTATAAACCGCGGAAAAATATTGTCTGGCACGGTGAGTTCATCATTCACGATGGGGATACGCGTTCGGTGCTTCAATGTCTTCGATTCGATTTCAGTCGAGAAGATTTGAACTCAATTTCGATCGTAATATTTTATCATCTGAACAAAAATTACAAAAAATTCCATACTTTCGCTCCTGTACTACACCGGGTTTGAAAACGTCACATTGATACTGCTCGGAAATTGGAAGCGGAAGAAACGAGGCGGAAGATCCCCATCGTGAGTACATAGAAAATGGCCGTTTAATATGGAATATTTTATACAATTTGAGAATATCTGTATCGTTAGATAAAGATCATTCATAGCCCCGAAGATATACATATATTTAGATTAGGCCAGCTTAGCATCTGATTGTGAGTAACCAGTGACACGGGGTCATGGCTGAGCCCAAGTTAAGTGGGTGACGAAACCCGCAACCCTTGAACCCACCCCCGAAAAAACCCCCCTGCCGCAATACCATCATCCCCTTATCCTGGTCCTCGTGTTTCACCCTTCCCTCCCCCGAATATCAACTACGCTGATTCACAACCCCGAGATATATTGCCAAACAAAATATGACGTTCTTTCCATTCTCTTTTTTGGTTCTCTTCAAATTAGGGTCACGTAGATCCGATGCTAGGGAAAATTCGTCGCGATCAAATATATGGAAATAAATTGAAATGAAATGCGAATATTATATCGTAGACGGAACCGAGACTGACTTCAGACTCCCCTACCTACCAAAGTACGACCCTATCTCTTATCTGAATGAGAAAGACTGAGATAAAAATCCGCCACTGTTTATCCTATACTTCGTTATATTTTATTTTGTGCGAACAATTTTTGCTCCAGCTTCAGCTCGTGAGCGTCGAACAGTGCTTATTCGAGCATTTGCACGCGCCCATTACCCAGAGCAAATATTTAACTATACTTTTCTCATGGCAAAGCTCGGAATTATAGTGATACGCCGATAATAGTTGACACTTTGTACCCGGGAAACGGTTTTCGAAACTCTTGATCGTCTAGTTTTTCAATTAACCTCAAAGTTGGAAATGGACTATCTTATACGCTCTCAATCGTTTCACAATTATTTCGTATACATAGATGAAGAAATTTGAGGGTGGGACGCAATCATGGAGTGGATAATTAGTTATCAAAATCTAATCTCGTGCTGTTTCTTCGGAAGAGTTTTTCGACAGCTAGGGGATGAGCGTTTGAGATCGGGGAGGGAGATTTTGAGATTGTTTTTTTTTTTTTTGTTAGACGGAGTTAGAGCAGGTTCGCATTTTTTTAGCTATGTATATGTTTTGGATGGCAATGACTCGAGCGTATAAAAGAAGCGTAGTTGTACGAAAAAAAAGAAACAATTCGGGGGATTCGTGTATTTTGTCTAGTGTTAACCCTCTGTGTTTACCCAACCACTACCACACCACCACTCACCCACAGCTGAGAGCCCCTCGAGTGGCTCGATTTAATGAATTTCGAATTACTATACTATATGATCTACATGGATTAATATATGTAGATTTGCTTTTAATTTCTCACGTTATAGTTACTTCTTTTTTGGTACTCCTATATATATACTTGTACGTACGATAATGATAGACTTATAGCTTGTCATCATATTCGATAACGAGAGAGAAATGAAAAACTAAAGAAAAGTCAAGTGAATCAAACTAAAGTAAAGTCAAGTGGAGTGAAGTAAAGAAGAAAAAAGAATTGCATATCATTGTATCTACGTCAATTTTCAAAATTGCCTTCGATCTACAGGCCATTTATTAAATGTTAAAAATACAAAAAATCATGGTAAAAATTATGTATGTAATATTCGTAGTATGGTAGACACAAGTTCGAAACATTTTATAGGAATTTATTTATTCGACTTTTTTCTCTCATATTCCCGGTTTCAAAATTCTCACGTCATAGATACGATCTACACCGAAATCCAATTCTCTTTCGCGGTATCGGAAGATCTTCAATCGTCACCGTAAATTATTCTATTTTATGGTAAAAAGACAAAAAAATAAATTAAAATTTGAACGAAACGAGACGAAAAAAAAAAGAAAACCGTCTCAAAATCTATCGGATGCGGACGCACCGTATGTAACGTCGTGCGATTATGAAAGAACCTGAAAATTAATTCGGTAAAATCATTGTCCAACGGACAAACGGAACTTTCCATTTCAAAAACGCAATTTGCACATATTTCACTCTACATTCAGCGATAGCCTCTCCAGCAAATGCATAGCTGCATTCATTTTATAACAACTGCATTATCGCGATTGCGGATTTTTTTGTAGCTTGAAAGGTGAAAGAGAAAAAGACAAAGAAAAACGCGAAGAACGAGCATTGTAAGAAATTCACATAGTGATCACGATCCATGATTCTGCTCTTTTTTCACATGCAACAAGTACAGCTACCTCCCGAGGTCTATGAAACGCGAATAAATTATTGTTATCATTATCAGTTTGTTTGTTATACGCTAACTAGGTATATATATATATTCATGTACTACTATGTATACCTCCATCTCTATGCCAATACATACGTAGTTTCCAACTTGTGTCTGTCATATGTACCACTCTATGTTGAACGATTCTGTGAATAATTGTATTCATGTGAGAAAATGCGGAAGTATGTATGATGGGTACGCTTGATTAGTGTGTGTCTACGTCTATTGTTTTTGTATCGCCATACAGAACATTGCAACCGCATTAAGAGAAGGAGAGAGAGAGAGAGAGTGTGTCTCCAATTAATTGATACCCATTTTGCTTTTCTCTCCCGTATACGATAACAACGAATTATCAATATCAAATGGTATTTGTCAAACATATATTTCATAACCGTAACTTCCCTTCTTTACAAGAAAACAAACAAAAAAAGAAAATATCTATAACAAGGCTTCCATATTTTTCAATTTTTGATAAATCTCTGTGCTAAATCGCGGGGAAGTGCCATTTTTCGTTTTTAGTGTTTCCGACTTCTCGCTTTTTGGATTCTTCCTTCCGATGTTTATACGCAGCGATCTTTGTCATTATTATATCTACTATCTATTATCTATATTGAAATACGTGTGCAATGTTGCGTGTGTGCATTGTCTACCCGCATTGCGGGTTCTGTGACCGTGGTAACGTAACGCCCTTTCTTCTCGTTGGTTTTTCCCACACGTAGTGAGTTCTGGAATTACTTTACACCGCGGTAAGTTGCAGCTCAGCTCTCGCTAATCGTTCATGTCCAGCCATATCTATGCTCGTCGCTCGTTAATCATCTTCATTAATACCATACATGTTTTCGTAAATTCCTTATCGTTATTATTATCATTATTATTATCATCGTCATCATCATCATCATCATCATCACCATCATCGTCATTTTTTTCATTTTCCACCGTTGGTGTCATTGAAATTTAGTCCATTGGTTCTTATCAGTTATCTATATATCTATACAATTGAATCTCCATTCATTCGTTATTTGTTGTTTTTTTGTTTTTTTGTTCTCTCTTTCACATTTTTACTCAAGTTTTATCATCTGCCTGTTACTCATTTCCCCATACGATTTTTCATACTTTCTCTTTAATTTTCCTTTCCGTCTTCTTTTTCGGAAAAAATTTCAAATTAAAATTTTTTTGTTCTTCTCTATTTTCGTTTTTCTCTATACATGCTTAATCCTACTTCCATTGAACCGTATACACACAAGTTAGTTTCTGTTCAATCGTCTATAATGTGAGTTGATATCCAACTTTTGACATAAAAATGACTAAAATATTATCAACGAAATAATTCGGACATGATCCCTTAGCATTGTTATTATTATTATTATTATTATTATCATTGTCATTGTTCTTTCTATCGATTTGAAACGCAAATTGATTTTGAAAAAATTCATTGCCAGTCGAAATTTGAATTGCGCAAAAAATTTTATGCAGTTTTCACATCCTCGCGAAGTATATTCTTTCTTCGTTTTACTTTGTGTATATGACAATGAAAGAGGATGAGGTAGCGTTCCCCATATTTTGTGTATAAATAATTGAAAAAAGAGAAAAAACAAACAAACAAAGAAAATCAATCAATCGATCGATCGTAAAAAGCTGTCTCTGTGATGTCTGTGATATGTTGTTAGGCTGTTTTCGTTTTGTCTTGTCTTCTTGTCCATTAGATAAATAGTATTATTATCATCATTATTATTGTTATTGTTATTATGATTATTATTTATATCGTTATTATTATTATCATTATTATTGTTATTATTATTATTATTATTGGTATTATTATTATTATTGTTATTATTGTTATTATTATTATTATTATTATTATTATTATTATTATTATTATGAGTATGTTATCATTATTAACGTCTATAAACCTGTATATAATTATGGGTCTTGTGTTGTTTGTGTTGCCAAGCTTGCACTTTGTAAATCCTGTCAATTGTCTAGTGAACGTCCTATACTGTAATAGTATATTATACACCGCCGAAATTTTGCATATATCTATATATATATACATATACTATATATATATATATATGTACACCAAAGTACCTATGAATCATATATATGTATATACTATGTATATGTACATATATATAATTATTTTCATTTTTTTTTTTTCTTAGTATATCGCTAATATAACTCGCAGTTATATATACATATAGTCACATCTTTTCTACAAAACAAAACAAAAAAAAAAAAAAAACTAACAAATCCAATGAATCAGAAGGTTTTTTTTTCTTCTCTCTGTTATTATGATAAAAAGAATGAAGAAGAAGAAGAAAAAAAAAAAAGAAAGAGAAAGACAAGAAGAAAACAATAAAGAAAGAAAAAGGAACCCCCACCCCCACCGAGCCCCCTTCGCCCCATCCTTTGTCTGCGTCTGTATCACTGTCTGCTATGTGCCATTACTAACCATAACCCCGTCAACCTATTAACCGCAACCCTGTGTCTGTCTTTTCCTTGATCCAAAATGATCGCCCTCGAAGAGAAGAAAAACAAGAGAAAAAAAAGCAAAACAATGAGTTATGAAAAAAGAATACCCCCCCCCCCCCCCCCCCCCCCCCCCCCCCCCGCACAATGCCCCATACCCATCTAAATGCCATATTTATCAAAACGTAAAAGCAAAGAAAAAAGACGGATATAAAACGGAAAAACGAAAGAAGCAACGGAAACTGGAAGTTGAGAAAAAAAAAAAACGACATCGAAAGAAAAGAAGAAAGAAAACAGAATTATAGTCACACCAAAAAAACTTGTTTCTGTATCTTATCATTGCTAATAATTGTGAGACAGGAGAACGAATACCTATTTTGCCAATGGATATTTGTCAATTTGCCAAATCTATCTTCTTCAGTAATACATTATTTTTTGCATTCGAAATGTTGGCTATAAAATCACAAGATTCGCGTACGTGTAATAACTGTAATTGCCAATGGATTGATCAAGGTGAAGAGTTCATCTCCAATTGCCGAAAACAAAAATTCATTGTCGTGTTGTTACAATTCTGTTTCCATGTATAATAATATACTATGAAATGATATATTTTGAAACGACGCTGGGACACCCAGCATATAATATATACCATATACCTATTTAAACGAAATATTCGCCATTACTATTTGATTTGTCGATTAGTTTATTGATTTTCTTCTTTTCTTCATTTTTTACCAACAAATCTCATTTCGTTATTATACTTATAGGTTGGTGTCTGTTTTTTAAGATCTCAATGTGTTTGAGGATTATGTTACTATTATTATGGTTTGGGTTTATTATAGTAGTGACGACAGTGCCTGCCACCTTGCTGTGCTCGTAATTGGAGGATCGGCACCCCTCCACCCTTGATCAACAAGTTCATCAACTGTAATGCGGCAGTGTTACTCATTGATTTCACATGTATCATATATCGTGCATATATACATATACCTACATAATGCTTGAATCATTGGGAAAATATCATTTTCAGTATGACAATCAATTATTTTTCGCATTCGTCGTATCCTATTCGAACGGAAAGATAGAAAACGTACGAAAAAAAGAACAGCAGAAAATGAAACGAGTCGATCATTGACGGTAGGGGGAGTGTCATCCTCCAAGAAACACCATATCCTCCTATATATGCAGTCCCTTAGGGGCTTATAAATACTCTATTTACACGTATATATGCGTATGTATACCACAATAATAATATATATATATAAATATATTATGCATACATATTACATACTTATTACGTGGCAATCATATATGCCTATCATATTACACCATTTTATCTGTATAATTTCATCCTTATATTATCATTATTATTATTATTATTATTATCATTATTATTAATATTATCCAGCACACTCACACACATGATTGCTTATTGTTGTATATACCTATATATACCTATACACAATATTATATTCAGCTTTATATTATAACGTTACGAAATACGACTGCAAAGGTCAAATCACAAATTTATTACATTCACATCTATATACATACATATTATCATTATTATTATTATTATTATTCTTATTATCCGCATGCGTTCTAGTTCATAAACCATGTCAAGAAAAATTATATATATATGTATATATATATATATAAATAATTTTCTCTATTTAAGAATAGAAAGTGAATATTCTCAATTTTTGCCAACAATAGTATCATATACATACATACATACATGACGGGTAACGCGATTTTATAATGGTATGTATGTATGCATTTTATTATCCACCATTTTATTTTATCAATTCCAAAATGAAAATCAATTGTTTTCCGATTGGAAATTCGGGCATCGTGCGTCCATTAGGTCTTTGAATTCCATGTTCAACACCGTGAACGTTTGAATAAAGTTACGAATCGCATTGGCGCAGAGAATTGAGAATATTGAATGTGTATCGGGCCATTAACTACGGAAGTTGATTTCGTCCGTGTTCAACGAAACGCGCAGAAATTCATATTCCGGTCTAAATAGTTTATAGAATTTTATCAGCGTTGAACATATTTTCGAAATTCAAATATTCACTATAGAAACATAATTTACATAATTCACACGGTACGACGATTGACGCAGCAAAATTCCCATTCCGAACATTCGCGATCGTTCAAATATGGGAAAAATAAAAAACGAAATCAACTTCCTAATCTAGTCAACGGCTTATCTGAATTTCTAATTCCATGGCCATCGCTACACCTCTTATTTGTAACAGCCGGGTTGCCGTGATGCGGGGACAAGTTGTAACGGAACAGGGGCTCGGAATTGTTGGAATTCGAGTCTCGGTCGACAGGGATTCACGCTTCGGATTTACTCTCACACGAGCCGGTGGATGGTGAGTATTTTACATACAACGAATATGTCTTGACGTACTCGTGATCATGAACCAACAATTTTAGCACGCTTGGCGATCGAATCTCGAGTGGATTCGAAAATTTCAACCGTCTCACACCTTGATTCCTTCCGAAGCTCATATCGTAGTATATCTATAGTATAACACAATCTTGAACCGAAATTTGTGAATTTTCACAAAGGAATTACTTATATTGAACCCCCGAATGCCGAATTTAGCTACAGTATCGCGCGTATAGCGCATAGAGACCTAACGCAGGCTGTTAAGCCGTACGCATCCGGTAATAGGATCAGAGCTGCATCGTAACGAAGGGGAACCTCTGTGCCATATCCCATAGAGGTATGGCATGGCTAATCCGCGAATGTTGGATATATGACGGGGAAAGGGCAAGAAGGAGGTGAAGAAGGAGAAGGGAGGGATCGCAAACCACATCAAAGCTTGGGCTAATGATGTTGAAAGCCTGTTAATTACTCCGCGCAAGCCCGTAGCGTTACCCCGACCTCCCCCCAGCCCCCTCCTTCTTTGCCCCCCTCAAAATCACCGCTGAATATTCATGTAATATGTCAGGTAGTCTCCCACAAAGCATCCCTTACACGGTTACAGGTGTGTACACGTCTGAAACTCTGCCTTCATTCCATGTGACTGGCTTGAGGCAGTCACAGACTGCGTATAGATGAGCAAAATTAATGTCCTGCAATATTCCGCAATAATCTGTATAATATGCAGCGCGATATCTTGACATCTAGAGCACGATTATACAGCGATATCAATATCCGTGCAAATAATATTCCCATTTCTTGTTCTTGTTCAAATTGCGATCAGGTTTGATGTCCTCGTCAACGGAGGCGGCGCTGTAACTCTACAGTTTCAACGGAGTCCTTTCAAACCTCTAACTCGTACAGTATTTGCACCTTGGAATCAAATCGTTGTTCTACCTCCAGTCGCTATGACGCTCAGCGAAGAAAGCGCCTCTTACAGACCAAATCAACCACCCAGTCCGGCTGTTGGTAAGAAAAATATCGCGCACGTATTTCCGTTAGAAGAAGAAGAACAACAAGGAAAAGAAGAAGCAATAATTACTTCATTTATATCATGGTTTCTAATCGTTGAAAGAATCAGCTTCTACTATGCCGATTGCAATCGTTTTGACGCAGTTTTTTTGAAACCACTGAAAGCACCAGACGGCCGCATATGCAGTTTTTGCATATTTCTATTGATTGCACTGACGATGATTATTGTAGGGCCGATTTTCTTGAAATTATAACTTGTGTTGTCTTTGTTTTGTCCATGAGTGTTAAGTGTTTAAGTTTCGTTTTATTTACTGCATAAAATATAATAGGCTTCCCAGGGATCTCAATGGGACTGTTTGGCGAACATGGACCCTGCTTGGAACATGATCATGAAATATTGCGCCCTATAATCGTCGGTACATGGATGCCTGAAAAAGTTGGAGGATTGCCGGGAAAGAGTTTGGTCTTTGCAGAAACTCAGGTACGATGTATTACCCGTACATCATCCCCTGGGATTATTTTTGTTGCGATCATAAGTGACAGCGCAAAAGACATCGAAACATAATTCCATCGTTACAAATTGCAGATTGTTCAAGAGAGCATCGCTATTCCTGGTTCAAATCTCCATTTGATGTACCAAAGTAGTCAAGCCGCCGGTTACTTGTCGACAGTAAGAATGCAGCTGACTGGACTGACGATTCCAAAATCTTTGACACATGTTCATGTCCATGTCGAAATCGAAGGTTCTCTTCACGCGAAGACATACGAGGCAGATCCAAAACTTGAGCATACTTTTGCGTGGAGTAAAAGAAATGTTTATAAGCAAAAAGTTTACGGTGTTGCACAAGCGAGGATCTCAATCGGTTACCAACACTCCAGCTGTCTCTCTGTGGTTTGGGAAACTCAAACAGCTACTTTGCAAGGCTTTGATGTTGACATTTCCGACGTTGGTGGATGGGGCTTGGATATTCATCATCATTACAATTTCCATGAAGGAATTCTGCAGAAAGGGGACGGATCTACTTTACACTTTAAACAGTATCCACGTACCGTCAAAGTTGTTATGGGGACAGGATTGCAACGGAGTTTGGTATGCCAGGATTGCAACGGTCTCGCCAAAGATGCAAGGCTTTTGACGCCCGTGGCGTTAACCAGTGGGCCAGATGGCAGCATATACGTTGGAGACTTTAATCTTGTCAGGAGAATCACTCCGGATGGAAACGTGAACACAGTTTTAATTCTGAGGTTTGCCCTAATTTCTTCTCTTTCAAATTCAATCACCGATCGACTCGTGTCAAATTCAATCCAGTTTATCAATCTCTGTGTTTGTTCCAGCGCGACCCAAGTAGCCTATCAGTACTACTTATCAGTTTCGCCTGCTGACGGGCATCTCTACATCAGTGACCCTGAGAAACACCAAATCCTGAGAGCCTTGTCGCTCGAAAAAGTTCAGGATCCGAGTATCAACATGGAAGCAGTCGTTGGAAGCGGCGAGAGATGCATTCCAGGAGATGAAGGGCATTGCGGCGACGAGGGTCCTGCGATTCACGCAAAATTGGCACATCCTAAAGGTTCGAGATCTTGCTCACTTACAAATGCGCAATGAATTGATTGGCAAAATTGTTCAAGGCTTTGGAATTTTCACGATTCGAATGTTTTTCAGGGATCGCAATTGCCGCTGATAAAACGATGTACATTGCCGATGGCACGAATATTCGAGCCGTTGATCCTCGAGGTATAATTCATACTTTAGTTGGTCATCATGGTCATCACAATCACTGGTCTCCCGCACCATGCATGGGAGCAATTCCCGCTCATCAAGCCCAACTTCAATGGCCAACTGGACTGACTTTGAGTCCACTGGATGGCTCATTGCACTTTATTGATGACAGATTGGTTCTCAAACTGACGAGCGATTTGAAAGTTCGTGTGGTTGCTGGCACTCCTCTGCATTGCACGAGTAACGCTAACATGGCTGGAGCACCAAGGTCAAACTCGTCAATTTCGGTTAATAACAAGAAACCCGATGAAGTTCTTGGCTCAGTTTTAGCAGTAGCTTTCAGCCCAACTGGAGAATTATATATCGCTGATAGCGATTCTCACAGAGTGAATTCGATCAGGATGGTTGATTCATCTGGAAAAATGTCGCATTTTGCTGGACAACAACAGGAGAGATTGAGAGGACAGTGCGAATGCAATAATACAACGCCGAGTACCAAAATAATGGATGCATGCACTTGTACTGACGACACAAGTAGCACGGAAACACTTTTATCGTCGAATGCAAAGTTCCTAGCTATTTCCGCTCTCGCAGTATCGCCTGACGGTGTTTTACACGTTGCCGATCAAGGCAGCCTCCATATATTGGCTCTGCAGCCTTATCTGCCGAATCATGACGAGAGTGGAGAATTTCACATTCCGTTTCCACCTTCGAATGAAGTTTACGTTTTCAATCGTTACGGGCAACACGTTGCGACTAAAGACTTGACCTCGGGAAAGACCAGATACTCTTTCTTGTACAGCAAAAATACAAGCTTTGGGAAATTATCGACTGTCACTGATAGCGCGGGCAACAAAATCCAGTTTTTGAGGGATTACAGCAACGTTGTGAGCTCCATCGAAAATACTCAGGACCACAAGTCTGAGCTGAAAATATCGGGGGTTGGATTCCTCGTGAAATTGTCCGAACGAGGCAGATCCGAAATAGCACTCGACTACGACAGCGCAACCGGTCTACTCACTAGCCGATCGGGAGTAAGTATATAAACAATAGCGGAATTCGTTTGCACTGACGTGCTTGTTATCATGTATAGAAATCAACCCTAACTAAAACAAATGAAAATTTATCCTACAGGGCAGCGAAACCTACATGTACTCCTACGACAACCTCGGTCGTGTAACCGACGTCATACTGCCGACTGGCGAAAAATTGAACCTAGGTTCCGGGCTCTCAAAGAACGAAGGATTGTCCGTTAGAGTATCGGCGCCCCTCCAAGCACTGCGGAAGGGAGACAAACAGCGGTACCTCGAGTTAATCATGAAAAACGACAAATTCAAGACGCTCCAGATCACCGATGGTTCGTACATCAATCGTTGACACTCGTAGCAGAAATTTCGCGTAGCATAAATGGGGAAAATTCAGTACTCCTTATTTTTAATCCAGGAACCGAGGTCCAAGTGGCTACAGCCTTCACGAACAGCAGTCTAACAATTTCTCTGCCGGGTGGTGGGACGGTGTCGAGCGCAGCGAAGGCGAAACATCCACTTTTAGAAGCGGCGTTACCAGTAGAAGCCGAAATGTTGGCAATGTGGAGTTACCAAGTAATGAATCTCGGAGAATTGACAAACACCATGACGACAGCGTACAATCTCGTCGGAGACGTGAGCCATCTCCAGCAGACATTAAATAGAGAAATTTGGGTGAATGATACGAGAGTTATCGGGGTGGAATTCGAACAAGCATTCAGTCGTGAAACGTTCTACGACAAAAACCGGACTCCGTTATTGACTGTGACTTTTGATCCTGCTGGTCTTCCCTTGAATTGGCAGCCCTATCATCATGGTTACAACCTCAGCATAGCATACGACAATTTTAATCGTATTGAAAGTTGGAAATGGGGAGCATCCGACGAAACTTACAGCTATGATCGTCACGGACATTTAGCTGAGGTGACCAACAGCCAAGATGGAACGAAAAAATACACGTACAACGATTACAATATGCTATCGAAAATCACTTTGGCCAGTTCCCGTCGCTTCTCTCTTCAGTATGATGACGACGGCGGACTTCGACATGTCACTCTGCCGTCTGGTACCAAGCATTCATTTTCTTGCCAAGCCTCTCTCGGATTTTTGAGGGTCACTTACACTCCACCAGGAAGTTCGAGAGCCTATTTACAGCACTATAGTCACGACGGAAATCTCCTTCAAACAGTGTTTCCCGGCGATGGAGCTCGCATTGTCTACAGGTATCACACTTCCGGGCAGATAGCCGAGATCATCCACGGCGATGGAAAGAGCGAGATTATATACACCGAGAACGGTCTACCCTCTGAAGTAATACACTCGGAAAAGGACGTCGAATATAAATGGGACTATCAGTATAACGCAGGTCTACTTGTGGAAGAGCGTATAGATTTCGGAGCCAAAACTGGCCTCAGTAATGCTAAATTCACATTTGAATACGATGATAATTTCCGGCTCACCGCTGTCCAGGGGAGAATTGGCGGACAGAATCTACCTCAACATTTAATGGCTTACAATCCGAAGACAGGGACGCTCGATCTGATTGGACAATTCAAAATTGCTAAACCAAAAATGAATGAAACCACAGTTTCTGATGGTACGGCTTTATTCTCTCGCAGCTCCGATGGACGATTCTTAGAAACTCAAGTAACCGTCACTATCCACAGCATGGAAGTGTTCAGAATGGAATTCACCCATGACTCACGAGGACGGATCAATCAGACCAGAACTTACACCCGTAACGTTGGAGTGAACACTTACACCAATGTGAAAAATTACACTTGGGATTATGACGGGCAATTGACTGGCGTTGAAGCCCAAGAACCGTGGGGTTTTAGGTACGACGATAACGGTAACATGTTGTCTCTGACCTACCGGGGAAACACAATTCCAATGGAATATAATACGATGGATAGAATCGTCAAGTTTGGTGAGGGATTATACAAATATGACAACCGAGGTTTGGTCGTCCAGAATGCCCGAGAAGAACGTTTCAACTATAACGCAAAGGGTCTACTAGTTCGAGCTATGAAAAGGGGCCGATTCGATGTACGCTACTATTACGATCATCTTGACCGCCTAGCAACTAGAAAAGATAATTATGGAAATGTGACACAATTCTTCTACAATAATCAACAAAGGCCACGTGAAGTCAGCCAGATTTACAGCCCTCGGGATGGCAAGCTCATGTCACTTGTATACGACGATAGAGGGCATCTTATTTATGCACAAGTTTATCGGCACAAGTATTATATCGCTACAGATCAGTGTGGCACACCGATCATGATATTCAATCAATACGGCGAAGGGATCAGAGAGATCATGAGATCCCCGTATGGACATATCGTCTACGATTCAAATCCCTATCTCTATTTACCTGTTGATTTTTGCGGCGGACTTCTGGATCAGGTAATTATACCAACCCAGGTAACACAAAGTGGCGATTATATTTCCCTGTTACTTAAAGCCGGTTTAAAGTAGCCGTTACATCACCGAAGGCGAAGTTTTGATATTGCGGATATGTAATTGCAACTTTGTATTATCTGGGAATAGATATCATCAGTTACTTTCGTAATCCAGAAATGCCATGATTTTAGCTAAATATTTTTGAATTTTTGATAAGAAAATAACACAGTGTCATCTTTCAACAGGTCACTGCGTTGGTCCATATGCCAAATGGTAAAGTTTACGATCCTTTGATTGGCAAGTGGATGTCACCGCTGTGGGAAAACGTTCTGGACAGAGTGGCTACTCCAACGCATTTGAATCTGTACAGATTCAACGGTAATGATCCAATCAACGTGAGACATACCAGTCAACAAAACCAACCGACAGGTGAAAAACGATTAGCAATTTTGGAGAATTAACATGTAGTACATACTAAAATTGGCACACAATTTAATTTTACACTAAAATTTCTGTCTTTTCATTATATCCACAGAGCATCTGACCTGGCTTTCTCATCTCGGATATGATTTGAAGGGCTTAGCACCGCAGCTATTCCCTGAAGAATTGCCTGGAAGTTCCGCGGGGTCATCTTTGGGTCCGAGCAGTTCGATATTTGGAACAAAAGACAGGGCAAGAAATCTTGGAGTGAAATCTGGTTTCCTCGCACACATTTCTCAAAGGCATTCCGGTGATGCGGCTAGTTTGTCAGCACCGCCTCGTTCGGCGCTGAAAAAGGACGCTAGTGAATTGGTTCCAAATCGCTTAGGTTCAGCATCGGATCCTCCGTTTGGAAAGGGAATTTTAGTATCAAGGACAGCAGATGGACAGGCAGTGGTGTCTAGCGTACCCGCAGCGAACGCTATTTACAAAGACGTCTTCACGTCGGTATTTAACAGGTCCTACTTTCTACCATTTACATTCGTCGTTCACACCGCTCAACAAGATGCATTTTATTTCGTGAAAGAAGAGCTTTGGAGAGCGAGCGAAGATCGTGGACAATTGAAACGTCTTGGCGGTCAAGTGAACACGACATTTCATGAAAATGAGAACGGAAGTGGCAGCAGTTCGTTAATAGATGTTAAAATTCACGGTGCCAGTGCCGTTGTGAATTTGCGTTACGGTACCACCGCAGAGAAGGAAAAACAACGACTTTTGCATCATGCTAAAGCAACTGCAATCCGTAAAGCATGGCACCGGGAGAGAGAAGCGCTCAGAAGTAATACGCCAACGACTGTTGAATGGATGGCGACAGAACAAGAAGAGATATTGAAAGTTGGTTACTCGTCTAATTACGATGGGGAATATACCCACGACGCACAAATATATCCAGAGTTAGCTGAGGATCCTTATAACATTAAATTTGTCAAAAAAGCAGTTGATCCGTCGAGTAAAAAACGACGCAGGAGGAGAGGGACACCGGCATGTAAACTTTGGTGGTTGGATCCTTTCTGCTAAGTAGGATAAGTAACAGAATTTAGGAAAAACAGGAAAACAAGAAATTGAAGAATTGAAGATTAAGGTAATGACGAGAGAATAAACAAATTGAAAAAGATCAATGAATGGATAAACTCACTCCAATTAATCTTTACAATATACAGACTGTCCGTGAGAACTGATATATGAGAATAAAAAATACATAACTTATAAATTATTAAATATAGCGAGAAGCCGCTGTACGCTCAGCGCTGTATATGCACACAGAACACTATCAAACAAAAGAATAAAAATAAAAATTTTATACCAAAGTCTATTTGTGTATTTCAAAGATGCCAAACACTAATAGGTACGTTATAATATTTATGATAGCGTGTGGTAGTGGTAAGAGTTGTAAAATTTACGTGAGATACGTATATGACTACATTATAATTATAATATAAACTCGTGCAGTGCAGATGTATTATAAATTATAAATTATGTTCTGAACTCGATAAGCTACTGCAGTGAATGTCTGATTTATGATTGTTGCCAATAAGTTTCTGTAGACATGCGTATGAAGTGTGTGTAGTTAACATACATGCATGCAAAGATGACGTATAATCACGTGCCGGAACATTTTATTAAATAAATAAATAAATGGATATTTATTAATTGAAACCTGGTTATCTACCCGGGTTAAATCGGTGAAACATTATTGATAGAATTGCGGAGGAACTCACGGAAAAGATGAAATGAAGGAGAGAAGAAGAAGAAGAAGAAGAAGAAGAAGAAGAAGAAGAGATAAGAACTGAAAAAGAAAATTTAACGAATTAGGTAAACAGATATAATAAGACAAAATTAAAAATGCCAAGACTAATAGAACGAGAGGAAGAAGAAAAACGAAACGTAAAACGTGACGTAATGTAATAACCAGCCACTGAGGAAAGAGAAGAGAAGAAAAAAAAGAATAGAATGCATTCATACAAGGTAACTAGATATTTAAAATAATTGAAACAAATATTTCAACGGCCATTTATTGTTGAGGTGGGATGAGTGAGAAAACCTAGTCAATACCATAGCTTTACATCGGGATATTATAAGCTATAAATTAATTATACCCATATACATATATATATGATGAGACATATTGATAAAATATAGATGATTATATATAGTACATGTATAAATTACCTACATACAATATTTTACTATCATATATCGTAATAAATTGGTAAACCTACAGGTGTTACACGTAATAGGTATATTATTGCATACCCACCTGTGTCATGTATAGGGAAAAACGTCAGAGGAAAAAAGAAAATACTAGAGAGAATGTCTGTGTTTAAATAACTCCTCACAATGAATGGCCCGGACTTATATTATATAAATAAATGAATAAATATATAAATAAATGAATAAATGAATAAATGAATACACATACCTATATATCATTTATAGATATGATACAAGTCAGATGATATTTGTCATGTCCGCGGAATCTATAGTATATCTAATAAATCGTATAAGCTAATTGATGAGGAACGCGTTGCGTTATTGATTACCTATATGAAATAATAATGAATAATGGATGAGAATTATAAAATTATAATTAATCTCATAATTAGAATTGTAGGTGTGGTGCGATTATATATACTATAATATGTATATATATATAGACAGTGGTGTATTATAGTGGTGCTTAATTTTCTCCGTTGGAGAATCGCGGTGCAATGGCTAAAAGTACGGAAGAGGATTGTGAGAAGAGGGAAAAAATTAACTATACATCATAGGTATATGTATAGCGAAGCTGAAAATAATATTTTTAAAATGAATGTGTTGTACCTATACCCTATTATAATATATAATTATTATAGAGCTATAGCATATATTATAGTGTCAACAATATTGATGAAATATTACAATTTATTATTACATGCTATACCAGCTATAATATACGTATATATATACATATATACATGTATATGTATATCGTATTTAAATATTTGAATTATATACCGATGGTAGCTGTAATTATATCAACGGGAGAAAGAAGGGAACAGAAGATTGGAAAATATGAAATAACAAATTCGCAATATAATTTATTATCTGAATAATAATAATAATTATAGAATTCCATAACAAAGTTCATGATTGCTGGATATAAAAAGAAAGGAAAACTAACAATAATAACAATTATTATTAGAACCACGATAATATGTACTATATGTATATGTATATATATATATCTATATGTATGTATATGTAATATAAACATATGTTTTATGTTTTTATCCGCACGATACCTATAATACTACATAGGTACGCACAGGAAAGTAAAACGAAAATAATATCCATAGTATGTGCTGCAGGTACGTATAAATATGATAAATTGAAAAAATATATATGTTATTGTTAATTGACACCTTCACCCGCCACTGTGTATTATGATCTGCACTTGAAGCTGCGCTAAATTTGAAACAAAAATTCTTTTTATTTGTTTAAAATTCTTTTTTTGTCGTACTATAACTTCAAGTGCAGATCACAATATATGCAATCCGCTGAGTATTAGTTGTACTACAAATTACACCTACAATACGTATTATAGGTATATATACTTATCTACTTTGTATTCAACTACCCCCATTAATTCCATGTATAATATATATATATATATTATACATGGCACATATGCATAAGACATACCTATACCTAATACCCATTAGCATCAATATAATATAAAAGTGTTCTGTTATTTGCCAGCGCATAATTATGATATATTAATTATCCAGCATGAGATTATAATTATGTAACCCTTATACCCCATGACTATAATATATAATATTATGTACACCCGCATTATGTATGATCCTATATATCTAAAATTTATAAATTACAAAATTCACATACGCGCATACATACCTATACTATCAATTATACTATATATATATACATTTATATATATATATATATATATATACAATAGATAACTGCAGATTAATTATTAATATGTATTGTACTGTCTGAATAAACAGGTGATTATTATATTAACACACTATAATACCTACTATAATAATAATTATTATTATTATAATTACTAATTATGTAAATGTATAAATATACTATATATGATAGGATTAGCACATATAATATAGGTGTATATTTATATATATATATGTATATATATATATGTATATATATATACATATACACAAACACACATACATGCTTTGTAATGCATTTTTAAGACACTATATATTCAGATTAAATAATTATATGTACACATTACAAAAAAAATATACACATATGTATATATATACCTATATAGTATATAACACATCGTTCAAAGCATAAAGTATTTTTTAAATATCAATAAGTGTCAAATTATATACCTACGCAGTCGAGCGATGTCCTCTCGCCCTATACATATGGTATATATGGTATAATAGATTATACTATATAACATTATAGATATGGATCATGGGTAGGAAACAAGAAAAAATTTATAAATTATGAATGCCTGCTTCCAGATAACAAATATACCTATATTAAATTTGATCACCTTTTAACTTCCATGAAGTTTATAGACATCTCGAATTTTCATATAAAAATTTCTATTCATTTTTTTTCCATTTTTTGTTCTATTCTATTCTTTATTCCAGTAAACTAATTGTTGTTTATATCTTCGAAAAAGTAAACGATTGTTAAATATGTAGAAGTGGGGGAGAAAAAAAAAAGGAAGAGAGAAAAAAAAAAGAAGAATTCCAATTATATATTATCTAACAAATATATAGGTAATACATGTAGAATGCAAGCAGAATAGGGTGGCCTATTTATATAGCTAGACCCTGGTCCACGTATACTTGAATAATAAATGAAATACATAATTGATAATTAATTAAGAGAATAATATTTAATGGAGCTGAATTGAAGCACTGCAGCTCGGCTACGCTATAGCTACGACCACTACCTAGGTAGATTAACGCTATTTTGCCGCTGATCTAATTGTTTACTGTCAGAAAAAAGTGTTGCTGTAAACCTAAACTATGTAATAATAATCATAATATTACTAATATTAATAATAATAATAACAATAATTGATAATTATTAATTAATAATAATATGATATTATATTTTATTTATATATAATAATATAATATAATATAATAATCTAATGAACTGTATTTATTGTAAATAGTCACGATGTTTGCTATGATATAATATATCTGTAACTGGATGGAATATGTCTGATCTGCGCCCAGCCCTTTGTCCTTCACAATTATTACTACACTCTACATAATATAATACAATAATTTAGATGTATTATAGTATAGTTTATGAAAATTGAGTTTCTATATTGAAAAAAAAAAAATAAGAATACAAACAAAAAATTAATGAATAAATAAAAAAAGGAAATGAAATTATAGTAATATGAAATAATGTGGAAAAACGAAACAAAACGTACACACATTCAACGATGTCAATAATGAATATTAATATTGCAAACGTGTATGTACGACGCGAAAAAGAATCCACTATTATCGATGATCAATATACTGATATTGAATTGAAATAAGTAGGGGAAAAAGATAAAAAAAAAAAAATTCATGTATCTTTCCCAAATATTCATATGCCTACTAGTTCGGGTATGATACATCACACTGATGAAATTTCGCGACTCTTATTATGAATTCAATTTATTTATAGTCACTGCCAATTAGTTATTGCGTGGTAAATTATATATAACATATAAATTATTATAACACAGTGTCACGACCCAACCAGCATGTCCAATAACTTATTACAATATATATTATCATAAGAATAATATATACCTATAATTAAGTGTTTCCAAAAAATATATGATCATATATATACATATATATATATATGATAATAAAAAAGATAACGTTATTTACATTATTTGTATTTTCACTTCTGATTTGTATAACTACACTTCACTACAGTTTACGTTATAGCTGTACAATATTCTTCCGCATATAGAATATCGCAGAATTAGGCTGTCATTGTTGGTGGTCTCGTGAATTTATATCTTTTGCATACTCCAACCGCAAGGAAAACACTTGCAGCCTGTAATTATACGTTTTTTTAAATTCTTTTTGTTTTCAGCTAAATATTTAAAAATAATTCAGCGTATTTAACGTTTACCAGTTTTACTTTTTGAATCACGGAAGATAAAGTAGATTTTTTATTTTCAACTTGCCAGAGTCATCGCTATGAACAACGCAGCCACTGCTATCGTATGGACATTCGATTTGAGGAGGATAAGCGTACGTTTTAAACAGCCAAACTTGTACGCTAAGTCTTCGGTCATTATGAGACACTACGGAATATGGAAATTTATATAATCCCGAAGTTTTTAATAAAGAATATCACAATTCGAGAATATGACCTTCTCAATGGAAGAAGAACAACAGCTTTGAGGTATGTTCATGTTGTAAACAGCCCAGTCTCTGTATGATCTAATTCCACAACATTGCAGCTGTGAAGTTTGACAGAGGAATGTGTTCAAAAAATATTCCCAATATTATATTTGGCAAAAATAATCAATCACGAATTACATATTTATGGGTGTTATCCCAGGCTTCGGTTACCCAATCCAAAGAGTGATAGTTAACTATTGTGTTGTACATATCTTCGCGAACCTTTCTCATGATTTGATCGAAAAATGAAAAACTCATAAGAGCGCAAATGAAGATTGCGCACAAGGAGGCTACGTGGCATAATATATACTGGGGGGGAAAATTATTTCGTTATTTATTCATATCATACTTATTCATGTCAATTTTGAGACGGAAAAATTTGAATATAAACGTTCGTCTTCAGCCGCACTCACTATGATCAAAAATCTTCTTCTCTTCTTCACTATAGCAAGAATTCCGAGAAATGCTATCACGGACGTTAACAGTCCGACAAAAAGTAGAATCGTTACAAAAAGCCGCTGGCCGATTAGTCTAGACATTAATTTGGTATCTGCTAACATCCATACTGATATTATTAGGGCCGTTATGCCTGATAGCTGAAAATGAAAATACTTTGAAACCTGTAAAAACTGTCGAAATAGATGAATTGAGAAAAGGATTGCGGCTGAGAAACGATAATTGGCTCTTACGAATGTCGCGCTGTTGACGCACAAAAACGAGAATTTTAGACATTTTTTTGGTAATCGTTTGTACGAAAATGAAAGATTTGGTATCCTGAGTAGTTGTTCTTTTTTAGAGCTTGCCGGAAGTGATTCCTCGCTTTCCGTAACTTCTTCTTCGACACTTTCGCTCTCAGTTTCTTCGTCGGTTACCGCAGTTTCCCTACGCGCCATAATACAATAAACTCATGCCAAATATAAATTGACAAACACCATGTTTCAACGGAGTGAATCTTCCAATTAAATAGACATCCTGTGACGACGAATGTAATCGACAATTTCGAAAAACTGATTGATCATATAACGTCTCGCTTGAAAATTCGGTTCCAGTGAACTAAAGAAGCGCGTCGGTTGATACAGTCGTATGAAGTTTGCTTTATTCCGAATCCTTTCCACCGAAACAGAGACAGATATGACAAATTGGATTCAAGGGCCTTAAAAAAGGCCAGCAGAATTTCCATGCACGTTTAATTCATCGAATGATTTAATGCCGAATGGAAAACCCTGACCTTTCCACGCACAGTTATTCATGTAGAATGCTTAATCATCTTATTGATGAAAAATTGTAAAATAAATTCGATGAAGCTGAAATAAACGAACACTACTATTATCAGTAATTGAAATTCAAATACCGCAGAGTATGCAGGGAAATAACAGTTCTCCCGCAAAACGCGAGACAGCAGCAGCGTCAGAATCTAAAAACGCGCGATGTTTTTCGCGCCATAACCAAACAACCGCATGGAATATGCAGTGAAACCGTTTACGTTTATTATTACCGATAAAAATTCAATTCACCTCCAATATTACATAAAATAGACGACAAGTTTTCAAATAAGAGTGAAAATGAATAACAGGCCTTATTCCGGTCCTACACCCAAAAAGAATAAGTTCAGGTAAAACCAAAGGATTTACGCATCAGTATTAATTCAGGGTTATGTTTATGCTATAGATCTTTTATTTATTCAATTCGTAACTTGTAAATAGCCAAGTATATTTCATTTCTAATCGTCAATTTGGCGATAAAATTTGTGCAAAAATCGTAGCAACTAAAATATCATTACTATTATCTTTCTTAGTGTTGGGTTATGACTTTTTATGCAACGTTATAAACATTAGCCTCATGAATTCTCTTGATTTAACAAAAACCTCGGTTCCTACGTAGTACATTGAATTCTACTCTGTACTTTTTCTTCATTTCTACAGGGTAGACGACGATGATGACGAATATCCGGGATCATTTGAAGCCGAACTTGCGATAATGGATCAAATCGAAGATGAATATCAAGATGCGTCTCAGTTCTCTGGAGAGGTATAACTACCAATATATAGCAATAGAAGAATGATTTATTTTTCTTATATTCCAGCGAATATCACAGATCATCTTCTTTTCCATGATAGTTCATTTACACTTGGAAGATTCAATTACTTTGTTTCTGTTCTGATTTTCAAAATTTCGTGAATATTTTTATCTTCAAATGATGCAGAGTGGTCAGCCGTTATAAATTAAAGTATAACAATATAGAACAAAAAAACTCAGTCAGTTCATTTCCTCTGATTTTTAAACAATTGTAATTTTTTCATTTAGCCTGTGGATCCTCCCGTAGAAGTAAGAGTAAGTCTTATTCTCAAAACTCGACCTAATTTCTCCGTATGTTTTTCTAATCATGCTTTTTTCTTTCGTTCACTCGAAAATCATGATCATAATGTGACATATCATATATATAACACAATATTCTATGTAATTAATATAATGGATGGATCTGCACATACGATTGAAAATTTATGTTTCACAATGAATTTCGCATATTCATATTTATATATTTTGGAGTGAAAATTTGAACACTCATTACTTCATTACAATAATGGGGATACAAACGACGTTCTAGTTTCATCAGAAAACACTCGAACTGAAACAAAAAATGGGGACCTAACGACTATTCTCTTTTTCAACAATTTTCAACTCGTAATAATTTTTTCATCACATAATTTATAGCAGCTGTAATATTACACCATGAATGTCTTGCGCACATGACTAGACAAATGGCGTCTTGTTTCATTGTGATAATAACAATAATGATAATAGTATGAAATACTAATAACAAATGAAATATATAACCATCCTGCCATTGCCACGTTGCAATCTGCATTCATTCATTCTTTCTGTTGCTAGAGTTTTGGTTACATAATTATCATCACGATGAATCGAGTATGTCATTCCAGAATATTATTTAACAGCTGTATGATATTTGCTAGAAAATTCGCGTTCTGCAAATCACATCATTTTCAGGCTTGGATAATCATCATTTCAGGGTTAATAACGTAGCTTAATGCAGTAAAATCATGCAACTGCTTCAGAAAATCATCCATTTGCAACTACTGTTATTTCCAATCCATAGATGGAACTGAAATTGAACTTGCAATTAATTATATGCTTTCATTCAGGGTCCGGATCAGGAGAATACGTGTTCTAAATGGAATCGCCCAACTCCTCGATTGTTCGAGCCAAAAAATGACTCACTGACTTTTCAGCAAATAGAGGTCGATCATTATACAGGTAAATACGACTCTAAAATTGCGTTGTTTCTGTTATCGCACCATGTTCACGAGTCTATGTTTATGTGTACTTTACCTTGAATAAATATTCATATTCTTTCATCAACGAATTCGTGTGAATTTGATTTTATACTCTGAAAAGTTTGTGAATGTGTAATTATAGATATTTTGAGAATACGGAATTCTGCTGAATCCTACGAGCTGGTAAAGGCTTACCCGGAGAATTGCGTTTTTCATAACTTATACTTGATTTCCCCCTCTGTATAAATTCCCGCGATTTTCAATTGCCGACAAATCTAGTAGAAGAAGAAATCTACCATTTTAGGACAGCCACTTGCTGGAATGCCAGGAAGCAAAGTTGGTCCTGTACCAATAATGAGGATGTACGGTGTTACAATGGAAGGAAACTCAGTCTGTTGTCACGTTCATGGATTTTGTCCTTACCTTTTTGTTATGGCGCCAGAAAAATTTGATAATTCTCACTGCAAGCCATTCAGGGTAAATAGAAATATAGTTAGATACCTGATGAATAATTCAAGAACACTTCTTTGACTTCTGAAAATTAATTACAATGTTTTTCTCATCAAAATATCCGTATCTCTCATAGGAAGCTTTAAACCGAGCTGTACTAGCGGACATGAGATCTCAGAATGACAAAGTAAAAGAAGCTGTTCTGGTTGTAGAAATAGTACAAAAACAATCTATGTACGGATACGCAGGCGAAGAATTCATAACTTTCCTGAAGATCACTGTCGCTTTACCTAAACTCATTGCGCCGTGCAAACGTTTGTTAGAAAAAGAAACGATATTTCCCACATTCAGTAATCACATATACCAGGCTTTTGAAAGTAACATAGATTTCGACATCAGGTGAGGGCAAAAACATCCAATGTTCTTTTTCAATTCTCTATTTTATAAAGTAAAACTGTAAATTTTATAATAATATTTCGTAACTTTGTTTATTCAAGGTTCATGGTAGATACATCTGTGGTAGGATGTTCATGGATAAAACTACCGCCTGGAAGTTGGAAAATTCGTGGTCGGCCTGCGCATAATTTAGCTTTGACCAGTCGATGTCAATTAGAAGTTGACGTTGCGTGGGATGCGTTCGTCGCTCATCCTCCAGAAGGGGAATGGGCCAAAGTCGCTCCCTTCAGAATACTCAGTTTTGATATCGAATGCGCTGGACGTAAAGGTAGCTTGAACCTCGAATCAGATATTTTCAAGAACTGAAATTAACAATCTCAATCATTTATTTCTGAAAAGGGGAGAAATGAAAAAATTTTGAGACTAGTAATTGATTAAAATTAAACAATTATCATTAAAGTCTCGAACCTCGCCTGAAGTTAAACAATTATTATTAAACTCTTGAACTCCTCCTGAAATTTCATAATCATTTACATTCTCAGCAGCTAATTTTTCGCCTAATACTGAATTTCCATCGGAAATCTGAAATATTTACTTTTTTTCATTCAAAAGGTATTTTCCCTGAGGCTAATCATGATCCAGTGATCCAGATTGCTAACATGGTGATAAGGCACGGAGACACGGAACCGTTTCTTCGTAATGTTTTCACATTGGATACGTGTGCCCCAATTATCGGTTCCCAAGTACTCAGTTTCCAGAAAGAAGCAGTGATGCTAGAGGTACATATTCTGAAACTCTGTCAAATCTTCAAATCATCTTCATTAAAATTTGAATTAGAAACTATGAGGAACAATAATTGTTATTTTGCAGAAATGGGCTGATTTTGTTAGACAATGCGACCCGGACATCTTCACCGGCTACAATATAACCAACTTTGATTTTCCGTACCTCATAAACCGAGCGCAACATTTGAAAGTAAAATCATTCAGCTATCTTGGCAGAATAAAGGATATCAAGTCTGTGATAAAAGATCAAGTTTTACAAAGCAAACAAATGGGCAGACGAGAGAATAAGCATGTGAATTTCGAGGGAAGAGTACCGTTTGATTTATTACTGGTAAAATCTTTTTCCTCTCAATATGTTATTTTAGTTGGAAGTTTATCCGTATCAAATCAACAAATTACCCGATTAATCTGAATTTCTACAGGTACTTATCAGAGACTACAAACTACGTTCTTATACACTAAACGCCGTCAGCTACCACTTCCTACAGGAACAAAAAGAAGACGTTCATCACAGTATTATAACAGATTTACAAAATGGTAATCCTCAAACACGCAGGAGGCTTGCAGTTTATTGTTTAAAGGATGCTTATTTGCCTCTGAGACTGCTAGATAAACTCATGTGCATTATTAACTATATGGAAATGGCGAGGGTCACTGGTGTATCGCTCTGCAGTCTACTAACCAGAGGACAAGGAGTCAAAGTCGTCTCACAGCTCTTGCGAACGGTGACTTTTTTATTTCTACTATTTCGAAACAGCATGAGATAGTTTTGCATTCGAAATTATTCTTTTTATTCTTCTTGGTGACTCAGGCAAGAGTAAAGGGCTACCTGATGCCTGTACACCAAGGTCAAGGTACTGATGAACAGTACGAAGGCGCAACAGTCATTGAGCCTAAACGTGGCTACTATAACGATCCGATAGCAACATTAGATTACAGTTCGCTATACCCGAGCATAATAATGGCACATAATATCTGTTACACTACGCTTCTTGGTCCTGCAACTCAATATAAACTCAAGCTCGGTGAAGATAAGTTCACAAAAACACCAACATCTGCAATGTTCGTGAAGTCGTCAGTGAGGAAAGGACTCCTCCCAGAAATTCTGGAAAATTTATTAACTGCTAGAAAGATTGCCAAAACTGAACTCAAAAACGAGAAAGATCCTTTCAAACAAAAAGTCTTGGATGGTAGACAATTGGCACTGAAAATATCTGCTAATTCTGTCTACGGTTTTACTGGCGCCCAAAATGGAAAATTACCTTGTTTAGAAATATCTAGCGTAAGTGTATTGCGTTATTTGATCATAAAGTTCTGTTTTTCCGATCATTCCCGAATTTTCGATTAAATAAATCTTTACAGAGTACCACTGCTTACGGCCGTGCGATGATCGAACAAACAAAACAAGAAGTAGAACAGAGATACTGCGTTGCAAATGGGTACAAACATGACGCTGTAGTAATATACGGAGATACAGATTCTGTGATGGTTAAATTTGGAGTAAAAAGTATAGCAGATGCTATGGAGCTTGGAAAAGAAGCTGCTGAATTTGTTTCCTTGAAATTTATCAAGCCAATTAAATTAGAATTTGAAAAAATCTATTTCCCCTATCTTTTAATAAATAAAAAGAGATATGCAGGCCTGCTGTTCACGAGGCCAGATAAATATGATAAAATGGATTGTAAAGGATTGGAAACTGTGAGAAGAGACAATTGTCCACTCGTAGCTAACATGATGAATACTTGTTTACAGAAATTACTGATAGAGAGGTGAATCCCATTTCCTTTACCTGTGGTCGATTATAAAGCTTTATAAATATCTCTAAACCACGTCTCTCAAATCTTTTTTCATTTATTTATCATAGAGATCCAGATGGGGCGACGGATTACGCGAAGCAGATAATCAGCGATCTTCTTTGCAACCGTATAGATATTTCACAATTAGTTATAACTAAGGAATTAACAAAAACAGAATATGCAGCAAAACAAGCACACGTAGAATTAGCGGCTAAAATGAAAAAGCGAGATGCTGGAACTGCTCCGAAATTGGGTGACAGAGTTCCGTACGTTTTTACATCAGCTGCGAAAGGAACTCCAGCATACCAAAAAGCAGAGGACCCAATTTACGTGCTCGAAAACAGTATTCCAATCGATTCAAATTATTACTTGGAAAATCAACTGTCTAAACCTCTTTTGAGGATATTCGAACCTATTCTCGGAGATAAAGCAGAGTCTCTTTTATTAAGAGGAGAACATACAAGAACCAAATCTGTTGCAACTTCGAGAGTCGGAGCGTTAGCAGCTTTCACAAGAAAAAAAGAAACTTGTATGGGTTGTAAAGCTGTACTCCAATCTGGAAGAGAGCACATGGCGTTATGCCAACACTGTGAATCACGGGAATCGGAACTTTTCCAACATGAATTATTACTCGGAAGAAAATTAGAGGAAAAATTTTGCCGATTATGGACAGAGTGTCAAAGATGTCAGGGTAGCTTGCATCAAGAAGTATTATGTACTAGGTAAACAAGAAAAACTGTATAAAAATATCTCAATTGCAGTATGTTGCTTTTCTACAATTTTAACCAATGTCCGTTTATTAAATTTATGTTTCAGTCGAGATTGCCCTATATTTTACATGCGAAAAAAAGTCAGGATTGAATTAGACGCCCAAGAGAAACGAATTGATAGATTCGGGATACCAGCGTGGTAGTAGCTAAATTCGAGGTATGATATAAACAATAAACTTTACACAATTATTAATTATTTCATAATACGTGAACTATTATTTACCTATTTATTACATTATTAAATTATTAATAATATATTAAATACTATGATATAAGGTAATGGAATATTACAAGATTTCGAATCATACATTAAATGCGGGTATATGTAATTTTGTATGTATTGTGAAATCATATTCCTTTATTTTAAACTCATGAAATTCATTCGCCAGTGTAAAATAATAATAATATATTAAGATTTTTTTCTATATTCAAGGCCCAATAATCCGTGCTTGCATATCAATTATTATGTATGCAAAATCAAATTAGAGTATTAATTTATATTATTTGAAATCATTGTTACATTTGTTCAATTGGTTTTTTTTTGCCTCATTTTTACATTAATATCATATTCTAGATTATTAGGCGTCAATCCCAAGACTGAAGAGATAAATGAAAAACGGTGTGATACTTAGTACAGAAGATTCAGATTCGACTAATGCTCTTCTTTATATAATTCATTAATCCTTGTATTTTTTTTCAATTTTCACAATAGCAAAATCATCTTACGTCTTGAGTTTTTAGTTTATTTTAATTCGAAAGAAGCATTGCTCATCGTCAAAACAAGCCAATCATTGTATTCTCACCATATTTAATCAATTGTTTAATTTTGATAAAATGAAGGAAGTGCTTCATGAGGTGAAAATTATGCGTTAGCATTCGCTTGTGATTAGTTACAATACATTACATTACTGCATTAATCTATCTATACAATCGGTCTATTCTTTGCGTTTTACAATGTAGGTATTAAATGATCTCTGTGGCAAGTGATGTTCTTATTGTAGCCACGCTAGTTCGTAATTTATATCAATAAATGAAACTTTATTTTACGAGAGCATGAAAGTTTTGTTTACCTTAGGTAAATATACATACATCTTTTATGGCTCAAAAAAGAATTAAATGAACAAATTCAATTTTTTTTCTTAGTTCAATCACGTTCAAATTTTGTGATTGATATTCTGTTCAATTAATTTTATCCATGAAACCACTGTGAAAAATTTACTTACTTTTCTTTTTGCTTCGTTACAAAGGGGAATTATAAATTGTCTCCAGTGAAAGTACATACGTAGTATTAGTATAATTAATTTATTAATTTATTAATCAATCAATGAAATAATCAATTGATGATATGCAAAAATCTCTCGATAATTTGTGAGGATAAGGAAAAACTAAACTACATTTCCTGCTGTAGAAAAATAAGGGGCCTAATTGATTCAAATTACATTAGCTTATTTTGTTTTTTTCTCTTGCTCTCACTTTCTCTCAACTTTTAGTCCTATTGTGGTACATTTGACGTTTTCGGTTAGTAACTTTGTGCTACTCAGAGTCATGCCGAAGAATGCCGAAAGTCACCAAACGTTACCAATTACGTTTATCAGTGATATGAACAATATGTAATAAGTTTGTCAAAAATAGCGACACAATGGATACGGATGCTATCAAAAAGTGTGTGTGGAATTATGGAATGTTTTGTTCTCATCATCTGATGAAAATAACGATGAAGTGGAGCAATTTTGTACTGAACATTTTTTAATACAAAATTAAAATTAAAAACTACATAGAAGTATCACATGAATTTCAAAAATGATGCAGATCACCAGGTGTATTAATTGTTCAGATAATTATATTATGATATTGAGTTATATGATTAAGCAAACTTTTGTTAGAGTATACTACCTGAGGTATGTACCTGAAAAATAAAAAAATATCCAGTTTCGAATATTTTTTGCTCCTTTTAACTTTCCAGTACAGAAGTCATTTCAAATGACTGGAAATATTGAATAACTTTCAGCATTCTGCGGTGTAAATTCGTGTAGCACAGAGTCGTCAACCAAAAACGTAAATTACCATTCATAGTAGTAGTACATACACTATAAATAAGTATTATATTACACTGTGGTCTTGTTATTAATGAAAACTAATTGGGATTCCGTTACCACAAAAATATTACAGTCCAATGATATCGAATCGCTTATTCATTTAATAGTATAGTGGTCATATTTTCTGTTTCTGTCTGTTATGATTAACTCAATTTTGATTATTATTATCATCATTATTGTGATTTATTCTGTACAGAACATAATTAAGATCTAGAAACTGGGCAGTGTCTTATCCGAGAAATAGATATACTATATCATTCAATGAAAATTTGATATTTTATTCGGCTTTCAATCCACAGATGGTTAAACAAACAAAAACAAAAGTCTTTTTTTATTGTTTCTGTTGATTTCTGAATCATAATTATTTCCAATACGTTTTAGTTTCTCATATTTTGTGTTAAAATTAATAATCTTCAACTCAAAACTCTGAATGAAACTGAAAGTAAAAGGAAACATGTTTCTATAGTACCTAGTATAATATAAATAAGTATGAAAAACTGAATGATGAGAGGTATCTTTCACCACACAAAGACACTTCGATCGGGTGATATTAGTCAGACGACTAGTTTATAATAAGGCTCGAATGATTTAAGCTTGGGATTGACGTCAATCATTTCCTACTTTGCAGAGCGTTAGATAGCCAGTCCATCGCCATATCAAGTCCTTCTCCTTTGGTTGCTGATGTTTTAAATATTTGGAAAGTCCTATTCTTCAACGCGTCAAGACCGAGGGCTTGGTGAACCTCGGCGACGCTCAAACATCCGGCCATATCTTGTTTGTTTGCCAAAACAACTAGAATCGCACCTTGAAGTTCATCCTCCTGAACAAATAGAAAAAGAAGAGATACTTATTGTACCTAATGAGATACTCGGTTTTTTCTCAATTTTTATTAGGCACAGATCTGCGATGTCAGATCAAATCTTTGGAAAGTGAAAAATTGTTCGTTTATATTTTTTTAATGCGTATTAAATAAATTTCGATTTTTTTTATATTGTAACAGACGCTATTCTGCACCCGTACTTACATTTAACATATAAATCAATTCATCCTTTGATATTCCTATTCTATCTCTATCCGCCGAATCAACGACATAAATTATTGCGTCTGTGTTGGAATAATAGCATCTCCAATATGGTCTGAAAGATATTATTCTTCATTAATTATTTACCTTGAGCAACGTAGCTATAACGAAAGACAAAAATGATCATTTATTGAATATTCTTCATAAGTTTGATTTATGAATGAAATTTTCGTTTTCATACCGTATACTAGTCTGCCCTCCGAGATCCCAAACTTGAAATTTAAGATTTTTATAAGTAACTTGTTCAACGTTAAATCCTATAGTTGGTATCGTTGTGACAACTTCGCCGACCTGTAACCTGTAAAGAGAATGATATAAAATGATGTTATTCAGTAAAAGAGCAAAGTAATTATTTTTGGTATCATATTAATCACGGCATATATCATGTAAAAAACGAACCTGTATAAAATTGTTGTTTTCCCGGCACCGTCTAGACCGAGAATCAAAATGCGCATCTCACGACTGCCGAGCAGGTTGCGAAAATAACTTAATAACCCACCTGTGAATCGTGAAGATCAATTTTCAAGTAATTTCCCCATTTTTCAATGAGGGAAAGCAATTGATATAAATTCAGAAATTTTATCCAGGTATTCGTAGATCTCTAATGGGTCAGAAGATTGTTTATCTTGACGTAGATGACGTGTTAAAAAAAAGGGACAAATTTTCACTACGGCTTACCATTACTCACCCATATTTAATTAATAACTATTTTAAAATCATATAATTCCAGGTATTTATTCAACCGCAATTATTACCGCGGATATTATATGATTCGGGAACCCACCCCGCTCTCTTGTCACTTACAAAAGCCCAGCTGGATTTTAACCAATTTCAACGTTTTCCCAGTTTTCACCTTTTTAATACCTTCTGCTTATTACGTGAAGTTTGATGACACAGTTTGTGTACGTTGACCAGTCTGATAAAACTCAAGTCCCCAACATCACCACCTGCCTTCACGCTAGTTCCTCGTTTTTTGCCGTTCGGTTTTTATCGATATCAATTAGAAAATTCAAAATACTTTTAACAACTCGACGAAAATGAAAAGTACGAAGATACCTGAAATGTTTTCTTTTCTTTATTTACAATTGTCTTCTAACTTGCGTCAAATAAATTTCTACAATTTTCAAATTATTTAGGTTGGGATTTTCTAGTTGCTCGTATAATCGTGTAGATGGCGACAGCGTAATATTCTGGTTAATTTATCCTCGGATTTATGGACCAAAGACCCCGTGTTGAATGTGATGCTGCAGGAAGCCCTCTGTTGTTGATAATTGACAGATGCTTTGAGGCTGTGAGAGTCGATCGAACAATACGTATCGATAAGGCTCTGAATTTACCTTTATAAGAAATATAAGAATAAGAAACAGTTGAGTATTCAGTGTTTGGAGAAACTTTGTTGGCGCGTGTCCTCTGAACTAAACCCTATGTAATGAAATAAAATACGTGAAATAAACTTTCGTACTGTTCGCTTGAAGAAAAAGATTTAAAAACAAAACAGCAGAAATAAACAAATGACATACTTCTAATTCGATACGGCGCGGTAAACAAAATGATAACATAAATCTTCCCGGTACAGCTCACCTAAGGGCTACTAACTCTTGTGAAAGTTTTTTTACGCATACCATATATGTAATATGTATCCATGAATATGTATTATACGTATTCACGTATGTGCGTGCTTATCCATATGACAAAATAACATAACTCAAGTATACCCAGATAGTGTTTGTAGTGTGTGACGTAGCGAGAAGGAGATAGAAATGCGTTCGACAGCAAGTGCATATCGTGTGTAGTGTGCAAGGTGTTATCGTTTTTTCTTCTTGTTTATTTTCATCTTTCTACTAGTTGCCGTATATTTATGAATTTGTGAAAAGTAATTACCATTCAAACGAGATCACAAAAATCCGATACTTGAAGAAATCTTTGAATTCATATACACATATCTTCTAATATATGGTGACGATTAAAACAAGTTACTTTCATTTTTCCATCTGTATTCATCCCTCGTATGCTACATTATGTGTGAAGATCACGTGGAAGAAAGTATATTTCTATTCATCCCAACACGCTGATTGAATATGACGGTAAGATGAGTGATTTCTCTTTTTCTTCTATACAACTTATTCGACTACTATTTTATTCCATACTTTTTTACAATTGATGAAAAAAAGATACCCACGCATATCTATAAAGTGAGGTATTTAACATTCAAATGCAATAAAAA
Source organism: Phymatocera aterrima (assembly GCA_963170745.1). Classification (NCBI taxonomy): domain Eukaryota; kingdom Metazoa; phylum Arthropoda; class Insecta; order Hymenoptera; family Tenthredinidae; genus Phymatocera; species Phymatocera aterrima. The sequence continues at coordinate 2,230,822 of OY720668.1, forward strand.
TGTAATAAAACAGTCTTTTTTTCTTCTTTTCGTTTGCAATAAACGTAAGCGCTCTATATTGTATATACATACGTGGCTTATGCATACGCGTTAAAACGACGTTTGGTATTTTTGGGGTGGCAGGTATATAGTATGTAAAGCGACATTATGCATGTTGTGCTATAAAAATTCCGTCACGTCTCTAATTACAAAGTGCAGCTGCGCGCGTAACAGCACGTTTCACTCGAGTCGCAAGTCCATAAAAATATTGGTAGTACGAAATTTGAATTTTTCGCTTATTTTGGTTTTTTTATTTGTAGCGATTTATTCATTTTCATTTTCTTCCCTGCAATCTTGTTTCATTGGACTCCCACCACCGAAATGAATGCTCCCCTAATCTGTCTTCATTTCTCTATTACATCGATCCGCGAGAAATTCCTCCTGCAGAATTCGCTATTTCTATTTTACCGCTTTTCGGTGTTCCGACATATTTTTGTTTGAAAACGATCTCCATAGGCACGAAACGAAATTCAGAGTTGAACGAATGCGAAAGATTGATAATACTGAATATCACGTCGTCGTCGTGGTTTTTGAACATTTTCTTCCAACAACCAAATTTCTGGCTGTATTCTAATACCGACAGAGAAAAAAATACGCAAATCTATGAAGTTCGAAGTCTCTGCATTAAACACCTGGCTGAGTACAGAGACAGTGAATAAATGATGCAAATGAATGAACTTGAATCGAGAGGAAAAAGGTGGGCGGAGGAGTATCGTTAGATGGTTTTTGGTAGCGTAACCCGCGGCGAGGCAGAAGCCTCTGCCTCGTACCTGCCCGGTTTTGACCTGAACGTCAAAATCACGTTCAAGTGCCTGAATCAACACTCGCGCGCACCGCGGACCCGGGAGTCTGCTTACTCCCGCTTACATGCATACCTATATGAGGACGTTCACGGTGGATCTTGCTGGCATAAATATTGTACTTAAAATACATCCATAAACGCATATATTATGGTATACTATACATAGAATGAGTCACGTCCTCTTTTTACCTCTTTGCATCGGATCTTCAAATTCAAACCTTTAATCCACGCCATCGTTGCGAAAAGATCGTAATTATTCTTTCGCGAGAATTTAATAAATCAATTTTGATCTCATGCGGATAAGACGCACTAAGCAACTTTGTTGCGATGCTTCATTTAATTTCTTTCTCTTTCTCTTCTTCTTTTTATTCCGTCTTTCTCTGCTCCTGCGCCTGAAAGACAGAATAATTGCACGGCTCTCGATGCCTTCTCCGCCGCGCGGTATGTGTACACTGTATCTATGTATACGTCCTCCGCGACGACGGAACGCGAGAGCGATGATCGGGGGCGAAGAAAGAGGGTCGCACGATGGTTCTCAAGTTGTCAGCTTAAAGTGGGGATCCGAGCGACGAGGGGGGGGGGGGGGGGGGGGGGCAGGTATATAAAATATAGGTTTCGGTTTGGGCAGCCCTTGGAATGCGGTGGCCGCAGGGCGGACGAACGGCTCTGTACGGCTCTCTGTACGGCGCGGCGCGGCGTACGCGCTTGCTGCTGCTGCTGTTGCCGCTGCCACTCGAGAGCCACCGCGCGGGCCGCAATTCTCCGCTTCTTCTTCTCTTTTTCCCCCATTTCTCTTTTTATCTTTTTATCTCTCTCCGTCATTGCTGGGGTATAGAGTAAAGTGTAGTATAGGTATCGTATAGCGGCGCATGCATGTATTCGATTCATAGATATAGCATATAGGTATTGTGTATAATACACGAAGAGAAAGAGGCGAACAGAATCTCCCTCTCCCGTTTCTGCTGCCTCTACCCTATATCTCGCGATGTCTCGTGTTCCGTGTCTTCTGTCTCGTTTCTCGTGTCTCATATTGGCTCGTGGTCCAGCGCGATAACTAAGAGACACACGCGTATCCGTACGGGGAGAGATTCGATTCACTGCACCGCGCACCGCGCAACGTGCACTGTGCTGCACCGAACCACCATACAAACGCTTTCTTTCTTTTTCTCGTTATTTCGTTGATTCGGTCTTGTCGCGTCTCTCGCGGAGACCCGCAGCTTCAGAATTTTTATGGTTCCGTTCACTCAACCTGCATGGATAAACTCCCGTATATAAAAAGGGAGGAGGAGACGGAGAATATGTTATAGGCGCGTGCGTGTGTATCATGTATCCTAAAATATACCTAATAATCCCGATTACGTAAATAATAGAAGTTTCATTTGACTTTTTCATTTCATTTCATTTCCCACATTCCGTTCAGCTCGTGCACTTTTGGGACAAATAAATCAGTTTCATTATAATCGTATTATTACATATGCATGTACGATATCCCGTGAGCGCTGCAATCAACATCAATGCCTTTACCACGGCCGTGTGCCGTGTGCGCCGAAGGAAGGGTATTTAAATTCAGTCATGAGTTCAGATTCAGAAGCAGCCGCGGTACATATCCGTGCCCCCCCCCCCGTACGTGCGGCAGTACTGGAGAAGTACGGCATGGAACGGCATCGGATGACCGTAGTCTTTAGCTCCGTAGTTTTGTAGCTCTGTAAGCTGCAGCTTACGTATGAAGCTTATGCATTTGAACCAGTTGCCGAAACTGCACCGTATGGCACTGCACAATCTACATCGCGCTCGTATAAATTATTTGACTCTCACGAAACATCAATCATTATCGGCTTGTAAGGCATTATTCTTCCTCGTATAATAATATGTACACAATCACAAATCCTACGATATTAGCTATACGCTCGCAACGAAGTCCCTCGTATGAAAATTTGCTCTCTCTTTTTTCATTCTGCCATACCTGCGTCAATATCCGTCTTTAGAATACATGTCGCAATCGACCAGCCTAATTTTATCTGTACAGATTATACACATCGGGTGAATGGTAGAGAAGGTATTATAAACAGAGGAATCGATGACATAAAAATCGCGTCGTTGATGTGAGATTTCGGAGTGTAGCTAGCTGTACACGCGTTATAGTTATGTAGGTACGGGACTTAATCCATTCTATAATCCAAATACAATCGGGTTGTATGTATAAAGTCGCGAAACGACAAGTTTTTGGCAGTTAAACGGTACTCGAGAAGAGCGAACCTGACCAACCTGACTTTATACCGACCGTCCTGGTCTCTCTCTTCATCATCGTGCGCCCGATCTCCAACGTATAGTACCACCTACTCTAAACTCTGGCGAAAGGAGATCTCCGGTGCCTCGCGCTACCGAGCAATATGTATGCCGATCTCGTGTCACTCGCATACATACACACATTTTGTTACCTCCAGACGTCGACCAGACGGAAAAATCGTTTCCATTCCAATCCCCGCTTGATAAAACGACTGAGAAAAACGAGCATGATTTTTATGACCATATGACAAACAATTGTACAGTCATTACATCGAGAATGTTGAATTATTATTATTATTTTTCGTTGTTGTTGTTCAAGACGAGAATCAAAATCGAAAGAAATATATATATAAATCGCACTGCAGAAATGGAATATATGCAAGGTATATACCCCTATCTATAAAGTGCAGAGATTCCGTTCATGTGCGAATACGAAAAAGGAAGAACACTGCATGAATTCAATCGAAAAAGGATATGGACACGAAAGAATTCTATTGAAGCTTCAGCCGCGGATGGCCTCGGGTAAAAAGGCGGAGCGAAACTATTAGCAAAAGGGCGCCACGAGGGTGACGAAACGGAGTACGATTTAGGAACTCGGGCAACGCCCCGATATTTACGCGGGGTCAGGCACCTTGGCGCCCCGCGATCTCCCCGCTGTGCCCTCTTCTTATGCAGGATATGTGCGGTATATCCATCTATAAAGCTCGCGAGGGTAAAATTTCTTTCCGAGAAATCGACACCGGCGAAATATGTTCCATACGCGACATGTATAATAGGTACAATATATACAGAGACGAGTTGTATCGTCGTCCATCGATATCGTACGATCATACATAGTGAGCCCTTCCCCCTCCGGCCCTTTTTAAAATTTTGTTCATCCTCTTTTCTCTTTTCTTTATACCCGGAGAGCAGGTTCGTAATTTGGTAACCAAATATAGCAAAAAAATTCACGTAATTATACCGAGAGGCTTCGATGCGTACCCACCATACTTGCATGCCGTATTACTACCGAAAAGATCGACGAAAAGTTCAGAATGACGATTTTCAACAATTGTGTCGTCTGCGCGAGGCTGGAATTTTGGTGAATAATATCAGCTATTGCGGCGCTTGTAATCGTGTAGTAAGGAGTAATTTTGTCGGTTTTTTTTGTTGCCATTTTGGGAATCCCCCCCTCTCGAGGAATCAACAAATTTCAGCCATAAATCGTTAAAAAATATCATTTTTCGCGGCAGTTCGAGCACCGAGATAGCTGATATTATTTTTCGCGTTTACAGCTGAGATGTTATATGTATAGGCCGTTGGCTTGGCATGTATGCGTACATCTGTAGAATGCAGATAGACGAAGAAACGGGACGTCGCTTCGTCTTGATCCTGTTGATACATTAAATACGTATATACATATACTCTAGCAGCTCTAGCACGTTGTCACGATTTTAGGAGTGATTTGTTATCACCGATATATATCGAGAAGAAGAAGGAAATATGTCGGAATACATCTACACCTGTGTATTATACACATATATACCATATATATGGCTAAAGGTGTATCATCCTATACATCTATCTTGCAGCTATTGATCATTCCGTGTTGATGACCTTTCGAGAGAAAAGCTAGAGAAGAGAATCTTTGTATAAGATCTGAAATCTAAATTCTAAGCTGACATAAGTTTGCTGTTGTATAAGCAGGTATAGGTATACATACCGGTGTATACCTATATACCTATAACAACTATATAGAAATAGTTGTTGGCGCAGAATTTATAATAGAAACCGTATATTATATGTATATGTATACCTACGAGGCGCAATGAGTTCCTGTATATACTTATGTTAGCAAGAAAGTATGAATATTCTATCAGATTTCATTGTGTACTCCATTGTTATTTATACAGGAGCTTTCGAAAAAATTTGTGCATCCACTCCGATTTATATGTTATATATAGGTATACAAACTCAGATAGATCAGATTGCGATTTACATAGTGGATCAAAATAATCGAATTGAGATTGATAAACTGAAGAAAAAAATTCATCGACTTGATTTTTATTTATATGTGTATATATATATATATACACGAATCTTATACCTTTTTATATCTTGTATATCTTTTGAGTCAGCCTTGGTAGTGGTATCTACATATTACATACATCAGGTATAAATAATTATTCTCTTTAATTCCGTTGAAATTCTGAGGTCCAAAGGAATTTTGTTTCTCCTCTTATTCGATTTTTTCACTTTTTTCTCTTAATCTTCTTCTCCGCCTGGAGAGATGTTGAGCAGAAATTTATGTTCCAAGATCAGAAGTAGATATAAACCGCGATATCGCAAAGGTGTGTGTAGCGATGTTGTACCCAAAAGGTTCAACTTGTGCGCGGACCGCGGACCTATAGAGTCCCCCCCGCCGCCCCGTGCAAAGCAATGTATACATTATACATATCTGTACCATAATGTACCTATATAATATCGGTACATGTAACGCTTACGTTATACGACTACGTATACACACCTAACTACTCCGAGCCCGAGCCTGCAGTCAGCCAGTCTGCAGCAGCAGCAGCAGCAACAGCAGCAGCAAGTCGTATAGAAACCCGTTCGATAATTTTAGATGATGTGATTACTTTTATGCAAATTTTTCCAACTAGTTATTACGTCCAATTTAATGCACTCGTCGTTCGCGTTTCGCATTTCACAACATCCTCGTCGTATGCGTCGTAATTCAATAGTATGGTGGAAGATGGATAGATCGGTAATATTCAAAAATCAACGTCAAGTACCTGGCTGATTTTGATTTGTAGATTTTGGGAAAAATCACTAAAATATCAATACTTACGCATGAGTGACCGGATCACGAATATATTGTTCGAATTTGCTGGACGAATTTGCAGTTGTTCGTTCAATCATTCGATCGATGGATTTTAGGTATGGGTATACGCAGAACAACCAAATTATCCGAAGGATTGTGATATTGATGTGAAATTTGTTGTTTCTCGTTTGTTCTTCCGTTGATAATTATTATCCCCCCCCCCCCCCCCCCCCCTTCCGTTGTGAGTTAAATGGAACTTAGTGATCTTAGGGTCAAAGACTTCTGGTTTTAAATGATCGTTTTAACCGAAAATTAATGAAATTTTCACAGCCGGAAGAGAAGAGCGAACGCTGTGTTATATCTGTTCTTATTCCCGAATACAGAAAAGAAAAAAAAACAACGGGAAAGAAAAGTACCTATATACTTATCCTTCTGCAGTTCGCATAATTTATAAGTAATCTATTTTTTGAACGAACGTTGTGAACGTGTGAAAATGTTTGATTCTAATTCCTATGATTTTTTTCCACTTTCATCCCAATTTTTGTAAAGCTGCAGCCTTTGAAAGCCTGCATCATTAGCTACTTCAATAAGATGATCGTGAGATCATGGGAGAATATAGTGAATCCTTCCTTCACGTTTATCATTATATATATATACGGATGAGCCATTATCTATAGTTGGTGTATAATATGTATAAGCACACACATGCGTACCTACTTTTGTCTCATTGTTACTCGAAAAGAAATTTCTTCAGCCCCTTCCATAAGGCGAATAGATGCGTTGCCTACTTCACACGAAGCTCTGAAATTAAATCTTAGCTCTATAGGTACTACGTATGTATATAATAATAGCACCCGTACTTAAAGGGGGGCGGGGGCGGGGGGCACTCCGTTAATGACCTTCGGATTCGAGAAATCTAGCATAGGTAAAACTATACCTACCCTATATGTATATATAGGTATATATACTCCGTTACAGACATTACTGCAACACTTTCTTCTTTTACTTATTGTTGAATGTATACCATATTATATGTTGTAAGTATATACCCCATTAATATTAAACGCAGCAATTCTCTTTCGGTTTAGAAAGAGTGTTGAAAATTTGTAATCCGTAACACCGAACGCAAGTTTCATGTTTTCGTTTTACCCCCATAGCGCATCGCCTCTAGCATCTTTTCAGTCGTCGCTTGTGATCACATCGTTATAATGATATACCCGACTTCTACCCACCTCCATGAAATTAACACCCCGACATACGGAAAATAATCTTTCTAATTCATGAAAATAAGTTGCTTTTTGATTGCCAATCTGTTGCTTCATACGCAAATTAATTACGCCAACCCCTAAGCCAGAAACAGGGGTGGTGCTTGATGAACTTCAATTTATCACCGCCATAACGGAAAAAGGGAACAAAATGCTAAATCAAGAAGTGCGATACGCGAAATTAGTTGCTATATTTAATTGCTCCGGAAATATCCGCTCCCCGATATTTCCGCTGCACTCTTCGCGCCGTCTCGCGTGCCTGGGAGGTTAACAAACATTATCAAGACACCGACAGACAGACAGTCTGGCAATAGATCAATCAACCGGGAAAATTTGGGGTGCCAGCCTCGACTCAAACGTGGGCCCGGTGGCACGGTCATCGAAGTATCGAAGTGTTCGATCGACACTCTTTACACTTTGGTGACCGCGATCGTCGGAATGTCTCGGTGTTATCGAAATGTACGAATTATCGTTGATCTCCGGGGTCAGGAATTCCTTTGAGTCGTCGAAAGGCCCAATCGATATCGATATATTATGTATATAGTATATATATTATTTTGTGTAATTTATACACTCCGATGTGCAATTCATACACTCCGGTGACAGCATTTCAGGCTCTGCACTTGAGTCGGGGCCGGGGCTTCACCCCAAATTTTCACAGCCGAACTCTTCGATTCAGCATCTTGTCCCCCTTTTATGCCGGCATTTTATGCCGGTGCCAGATTCAAGTTTATTGAGCACCTCCCCGGTTTCTGGCTTAGGGGTTGGAGCAATCAATTGGCGTATTTAGCAACTAATTAGCAAATGCAAAGCAACTTACTTTCACGAATTGGAAAATTCATTTTTCGTATTCGGGGTTGCTAACTGTATGGACGTCATAGCGAGAGCACCGCACCAAATGAATGATCTCGATGAATGTATATATAGTAAGGAATACAGATATCGAAAACCTCTACAAATCCTCTGCTCCCCGCTGTGGCATATATGTGCGAGTCGCCGCTTTGGAAATTTTCTGCAATTTCAAAGCGACGACGACTGCCGTCCAGCATTATCTATTAATACATTACGGCGCAGAGGGGCAAAGGCTCGGTCCAGTGACTAGCAGTTTGTACAAGCCTCCGTCGTACCTAGGACTCCGGACTCTGGAGCCTCTGTCCACATTCCTGGGTATATAAATTCCCTCGCAAAAGATGAAGAAAAGAAAATTACAGACGAAGAAATAATGTCCGAACAACAACTATGTGCAGCCACTTGACTCCACATTCATATTCCGCTGTATATGCAACGATATTCACCCAAGACCGCAACGTTATTCGGGCGCCAGAGAACGGAAATTGTTCATTAATGGACTTAAAACCTTCATTTACATAGATTTGAATTGTTCATTAATTGAAATTCGTCATTTTTCCCCATTCTTTTGGCTAATGTCATTCAAATTCCGGTTATATTGATGGATTCCAGATTCCTGGTGGACGCATCGGTTGTACCCCTGGGGCCGCGATGCTGCTGCTGCTGCAAGTTTTCTTCCGGTTTTCGCTAAAATATAAATAAACCGTGTGAGATGGAGGTAAACGGACAGCAGCCCCTGTTTCTGCAGGGGTCAAGTAGCGGCGTGGCCGCTGTTACGTCTGCTGGCGGAGTAGTTTCACCTCAACAAACTTCACCCATGATTCAGGGTGCCGGTGCAGGAAGCAGCGTTACTACTCCTGAACATTACGGAGCTCCGCTCGGACTCGCTGCCTGCATTTCTGATTCTGGTCACGAAATACTTCGGCCAAAACCTCGACGGTATGTTTTAATCAATGACGTTTCCAATCATCTTTATATCCTAATATTTCCCTTCATCTATGGAATTTTTATTTGTTGTTTCTGAAACGAATTTTCCTCCGGATTTCTATGATACGCGTCGATCGTGCAGTATATTTGAGTGTCTGCAGTTCATCTCTTCTACCTCACGGTCCAGCAGCAATTCGATTGAACATATTATACCTCTGTGTGTACATACATATACGCGTACCGTGCATGCATACGTTCACCGCGTGATCCGGTAACCCAAATTTGAGTGCGATGTAATACATACCACGCGGCGGGAGAGGCGCGGGCAAGCGAATTATCGCCGGCCTTTATTGGAACGAAAGTTCGAACCGTGTCGGGTTGTCTCTTTCTTTTTCTATTCTTGTATTCGTGTCCGAATTGTTGCAGGTAAGCAAAAAACCGAAAAGAAAGGAAATTGCGACGCATTCTAAGAATTTCCGAAATACTTTCGGCAACAAACAATTAACGGCGCAACCGGCACTCGGCGAAGTAATACCGATTTTCAAATTGCTGTAACTCAGTGAAAAAATGTAAAAAAAAAAATCATTCCGGGGAGCATTTTGAAGGTTGTAACTTCACCTTGAAGATGGTTTCCGAAAATTCGTCTTAAAGTCACTTCTGACCCCGTGGCGTCGGTTTGAGTGCCGAGTTGCGAAACGCCGAGAAAAACAAGTTTTTCAAAGTTCTCTACGGGGCTTGGAAAAAATCACAGAGAATTTTTCACATAGCCTGCATCTTGTAGCCTGAAATCTCCTCTTCGACACGATTTGAAGAAGTTTGTCATACGATTTTTTGTACATCGAGTTATTCAACTTTTAGACAAGCCTTGTCATTAAAGGCAGGAACGATAAGTATAGGTGTAGACTGGTTTGGCATTATCCAGGATGTACCGCGAGGAGGTACAGTCTATACCATACATCTCGGCGTGTGCGTATGTGCATTGCGTATATGTGTGTTTACGATTGCTCAAAGTTTTGAATTGGCTAATTCTGAGTTTGAACTCAGATTCGAGTCTGTACCGCGATGAACGAAACGGGATTCGATGGTTTAGTGCACATATCGTACATCAGAATGTCAGGGGAAAAATGTTGATTTTAGTCAGGGAAAACCGGGAAATGCCAGGGAATTTTGTGAGCAGAATTGAGTGGCCACCATGTCTGTACTCTATGGATATCATACTGGCTGTTAAATTGTTACGTGTAGGCATCATATACGCGCGGTCGCGACGCGGTGTTCAGTATATCAATAGGTCGATCGTACAGGTAGGTATATATAATATAACGGTAGCCCCAGTTGAGAATGAACGTAATTGCTTCAGCTTGGTGGATATATACTTAGTATAGGTATAATATAAGGTACATGTATACGTACGCAAGTATAATATCCTTCCACCATATCTATACTGCTGTTATAATGGATGATTGAAACTCGACAGTATTTTACTGCCGCGAGTCGAGCCGCGAGCAATCAGCATACACAGTATAAGGTTATAGGTAGATAGGAGAAGGTAGGTCGACGGGGTGGAAATGTAATGACCGATATGAGTGCACCGAGGGGCAGGAAACTTGTTTTTCATTTTCATTTTCGAAAGAGACGAGATCAGAAAAGTATATTATTTGCGGTTGAAAGAGTATGATAATTGTTACATGTATCTCTACGCCTATATGCACTCGATACTTATTATCCGTTGGGCGCGGTGCGAAAGTATCGCGAATCGTCGTAAACCGCGCTTATTATATCTTACGCATTACCAGCTACTACGTCATTTACACATACAGTTATTTTGATCTAAAATTGCGTAAAATGAATGGACGAAAATTATAGCCTCTATGGTAGGAGGCTGAAGTTTCTAACGTCGAGGCAATTACGACGTCACGAAGAATAATATATTAGATGAAATTTGACGATGCAGGAAAAATCTTCATTCTCTCGTTGTATATATGTAGTTTCGGTAATCCTGCAGGACAACGGGCGTCGATCTAACTTTTCATTCATTTATCACAAATGTTCAGTTTCCATGAAATCCGAAGATCGTATACTAGAGCAGACACGACGGTGTATCTCAATTGCGGCGTTCATTAATTGTTACTTCTTTTCATTCTACAAGCTTCTATACCTACCCATGATTATATGCATTTAGTGGCGTTTGTGAGACGTTTGAACGTGATACATAGGTATCTTCGTACCGTTTTATCGGTTTCTTATAATTTGGCGAATAAATTATACCTTATATCGCTGTGTACGCAATTTTTCCCAATATGATTTTCAATCTCAACCGTAGCCTATCGGGACATCTGCAATGCATATACACATAAGAATCCGTTGCGTTCGGTGTATGCGTATGCGTGTAACTACATACCGTACGTGTGTACCATTGAAACAACAGAGACGTAAGAACGGAATAGAGAAAGAAAGGCATTATACCTACAAGGACGGACGGAGAGAGAGACGGACGGAAGGCAGGCATTGCAGGCAAAGGTAGTTATCATAACCGTAATTACAGTCAGCGTTACCCTATCCGACTGATCTCATCTTGATTTATACATTCCTCCGCGCTTATAGTATACTATATAGGTGATGATACGCTATTCGTAGACGAAAAGGTGTTTCAATGGGACGAATGGGACGGGAAAGGGGAAAGGAGAACGGGGAGCGGGGGGTGAGGGAAGTTTTTGGGAGAACGCGAGGTTCGCTGCGAGGGGTGAGCAGGAGGTTTTTATGGAGGACCGGTGGGAAAAGTGATAGCGCGACTCGGCGAACTCGGGGTTGTCACAAGGATTTTGATTTCATCCAATATATTACGGGTCGAAGCGATTACCTACTGTTGTAACACAGTGAACGAATCAACGATCTAACGAACAACTGACGTATAACACTCGCGCTTCTCAAACTTGCCAATAATAGCGAAGATAATAAAGTATGGGATATTTCGTACGCGGAGATCGGCGTATACGCGATCCTCCCGTCAGTTCAAGGTGACTCAAATTTCCAACCAAGTATAGTAATTAGATATTATGTATCAATATTCATCGTTCGTCTTAAGTTGGCGTATTGTACACGTATATGCGTGTTCGTAGGTTCGAAATTTCACAGGTTTTTGTCAAATTTATGCCGAATTCTGTTGCGCAGATGTCGAATCGCCGTAGATGTTATATGTGACAAAAGATCCGCAAGCCATGAGATTCAAATACTCGCATTAGAATATTGGCACTATATTGTCGGGCATACGTAAACGTTTGTTACGGTGTTTGAAATAACCGGTTTTCTCATATCCTACATGCATATATCTCTGTGTATGGAGTTACACATGCGTACATCTTTCATTGCGGATGTCATCACACACATGTATATACATATAGAAAAGAAAAATGAGGCCTTGATTCGGCGTTTCGGAATCAATGAAAAAAATGCCTACCCCGCAATTTTCAAATCCATGTCACATGTAATAACGTTGGAAACACTGCTACACACGAATGTACTAATGGGGATGAGACAAAATATATATACCGTATATTTCCTCGCTCGGCTAAACTGGGATAGGAACTGTATACACATAGGTATATCGAGAATGGGTATGCGATGTATGGCTAACTATGTGAATAGAGAGTCAGTAGAGTCGCTCTTCTATTCCTCCTATCTCTTGTCTTTAATTAGTATTGAGCGTGTACTGTGCATACATGTATAGGTATACATCTATGTATGCGGTTATCCGAAAGCTTGCTGGGTCTCAACCTGGATAACAATGAATGGGAAATAGTATATTATAATACGTACGCGAAGGCTGATATACGCATCGCAATGCGTGGGATAAGCGCGAGTGAAGTTTACTCGAAAAACTTTAAAACTCTACAGAACTATTTATATGCCGCATTACAATATAACTAATCGTATGTAAACACACGATACAAAGTAGCTACCTACCAGTACGCAGGAGGAAAACTGTCTACGAAAATACGTAAGAACAGATCCTGCACACACACACACACACACACTCGGACACACAGTCAGACAAATCTTTGATTTCAACGGTTTATATTCCTTGTTCTGATAGACCTATTGTTACTCATAACTTATTTGTAAATTGTAAGACGTTAGGATGTAACATTGATACTCCGAACATTTCGTTTTGTGCGTATACTCACCATCAGGCTAATATAGACTTTTTCTTGTATAAGTGGTATAGGGGGGGGGGCCTACCTACTTTCGCAGCTCATCTCCTCAGCAAAACTTCTGCAGGAAGTTACTTGTTCTTTGTTTTTCTTTTATTGTGTACTTTGATATAATTATATGCATATTTGTACTGTCTTTCACGTAGTATATGCAAGTGCTTACACGCAGACACTGCTTTTCTCTGGGGCAAACGACGGTCGGCGATTATTCATGAAATTGAGTACACTCTTCTTTTCTCTTATAGCGGGTAATGTTGCTTGTAACAACAGTAATACCGAAACACTTTTCAACCATATTATCTATTGATGAACTCAGTTTGCTTCCGCTGTATCGATCGATGTTCGACGATCGCCGCACGTTAAAACGTAAGTGTAGGTATTCACAATCAATATAGTAACGACGAACGTCCGGTTTACGACATTAGATGGTATATATTGGCATGTAGGAAGGACGAATTTCCCCTCAGGGCAAAAAGGAAGAGAGATAGACAGAGCGGAAGGAAGGAAATTATGAGAAAAAAGGAAAAGAAAAGAAACCTGTCTTTTTCTTTACCAATAATTCAGATATGATTTATTATTCCGTGTTACTGCTCATGCTGCTGTTGCGTATAGCGATCATACGTGCCCTTAAACTGGGAATTATTGTGGTGAGGATACGCCCATTCAACTATAGCGAAAGATATAGGTGAGCTATACGCTCAGTATACGTATAGTATACACATATAGTATTCGTATACTATATGTATGTATATAGAAAACTTTGTATTTTACGATGGGCTTCCGAGAGGACCGTGCGGAGAGAAAACCGCCCCTCATCATTTTAAATCGTTCGCGAAATCGTTACCAGGGGCTCGTTTTCTTTTTTTCGATTTTTTCTTTCAGTGAGTTCGTCTTCTCTTCTCTTCTCTTTTTTCTTTCGAGACTTGGTACGGCAATGATGCCTCAAATTCCGACACCCTTCGACGCTGTGTACCGCAGCTTTTAGTATAGCCAAGGCTTAAACACCGTTTTCATCCAATTACGAGTACTTTGAAATGACAAATCACCTGCGTATATGCATGTAGCCTACACGTAAAATTTCTGAGTTACAATTTCGCGGTGTTCGATAAGTGAGGAAAATAACGAATTTTTTCATCTTTACTTCTTTTCTCCGTTCTCTAGGTTTATGAAAAATCAATGAAATTCCATTACCTGAGATATATGAGTAGAAAAATTCTTTCTTTCTTTCTTTCTTTATTCTTTCAATCAATTACATTGTTCGCATCGTGTACATAAGTAATTTTTTTGTACAATTTTCTCTCTATTTTATACTCGTTTTTTTATATCTTATCGCTAATTCTTGTGTAGGTACGTATACATGCATAGTACGATTTTCTTGTACATACTATAACATATTACGATTCACGATTGTATTGACAAAAAAGAACTGGGAAAAGAGGAGAAAAGCTAAGCTAAATGCGTTTCAAATCTTTTACGAATACGCGCGCGAGCGCTGTCCAGCCTCCTGTCTATAACGGGACTCTCGGTACGTATAGTACTACCTGTAAGCGCTGGTATTATATTTGTACAAGGTAAAACCCGCCCATCGCATCGCGCGGCTTTCATCTTCGACAGAGATTTCTTCGGCTTTAGCTAAAGCATCCCTGCAGCTCGAGGTCATATATCATACACACAAATCCCACCTTATAAAGAAGCATGATAGTAAAAAAAATACACACACACCAGCCGCGCACACACAAACGTCCAAAACAGAAGAGATGAAATGATGAAGAAGCAGTGAATAGAAATGGGGGATTCAAGATGTTTATTGTTGTAATAACAGTATCATGTATACAATTTTTGGACCACGCGATACCTGCACATTTGGAACGCCAGTTATAACTTTTCGAAAAGCGATACTATACTTCGCGGTATAGTTATTGTCATATATTGAATTCATATAAGAAATTTATACATCCAAAGTATACACGTGACACTGCAGGATCGCGTTTGTCGGCGTTTCGACGAGATACATCGAAAGGGAAAGCGATCTATCTACCTGTCCTCGGTAGAAACTGGGTAGAAAAATTGGCAACGCATTATCAGCGATATAACTAGAGCGCTCTAGCAGCGTGTAGTGTATGGGTAAAATTTATATACTACCATACGTCTAGAGATAACGAGTGATAAAAATGAGGCCGAAGTTTGTAACGTTGACGGAACGAAATCAGTAAAAATCTTATACCCACCCATACCTATGCAGCTGTGTTTTCGAATAATGAAATCATCGACGAATATTGATTCGCTTTTTGACGATCTGGGATTCGCGATTTTAGAATGCGAATCAGTTACCATTGAAAAATATAAACGAAAATGGAATTTTCCATGAACAGCTGATATCATTTTTGCCGATTTCATTCCACTTTAGCCCCACGAATACAACGTGGGCATACCTCATACCGTATGCCCCGCGATGATGTAAGTTGGTACATGTAACGGTATACGGGATACATTGCATAAAACTGACCTGCACTAACGGGTTGAATATAACATGTGCATGATTCGCAGCATAGGCACGCTCAAACTGCAATTCAAAAACGTGAGGATAGTAGACGAAAAAGTAAAACATAAAAGAGTCGCAACTCGTTTCGGTAAAAATTGGGCAATGCCGAGGTTAGTACCAAACACATATTAAAATCGTAGGTATGTATTATATAAATTGTGTACGATATTATACCTAACGCCAAACGTACATTTTCTTGCTGCAATGTCATAATTCGATCTTCGAATAAGCTAGATGCGAGTAGCAGAAGGCGTATACTTAGACCGGTATGTAGGTATATACCTGTGTTATACCGATCATTAGTCGATCGTAATTCACAATGCTTGTCTTAACTCTACTACCTTAAAAGATTCCAGAATCGATACCATTTCACATTTGTCTATACAATGTGGTTGATGGGTGTATACCTACTCGACGTCCAACTGGAGGCCGTGCTCCGACTCCCTCGCGGGCGTCTGGATAGATCATATCTTTGTTATCTCGATTATTATGTCAGATTTATGTAAGGGAAAGAAAAAGGAACAATAATGATAACGATAATAATTCCGATTTGTAAAGGTGCGCAGCAGCAGCAGCAGCAGCAGCGGTCCAGCCGCCGCGCCGGGATCAGATTTTATGCTCCACGTACATACCTATCTGTAGTACAAACTGTTGCGCCCATAATGCCACCCAACCCAGCAGGTTGATTTCCGAATGAAATTACGGAGCGAAAATGTTCGAATTGTTTCTAATTGCTGATTAAATTGACGTTTTCGTTATTTTCTGACGGGACGTATAGCTCGCGACGAGAAACTTTCGAGAAACTTACTTTGTTGCCCGCAACGCAGAATTATTATTTCGATAAATTTATACGCCGTGGGTACGCATTTTTGGGGGAAAAATTTCGAGACACAAATACAAAATGATAGAAAAATTAACCTCGTGGACTTTGAAACCGGCGCGCCGGAGTTTCGCCAGGTGAGCACAAACAATGCCCGCCTTGAACTCTTATTCCAGGGTTCGTTCGCTGTTCGGATGGACGCGGTGGAAAGAGGCGCAAGAGGTCGACGAGGAGGAGGACAATAGTAAGAACTCGGAGGATATAAGCATGTATATACATATATACACTATACCTATTACGGGTAAGTGTAGTATGTGTTACTACACCCACTTCGTCCGGTCAATGTCTTTTTGTCTTGTTGTCTCAGCAACGTTCAGACTTCCGGTTTTATTACCAATTATCATACCTAGATACATAATCATACACCTATACTCTCGAATATGTGAAGTTACTCCTTCCGGCGTGCACGGTTACAATTTGAACGAAGATCTCGATTTTTTTAATATAACCACACCGCTCCATTTCACCCTCTCGCATTTTACGATCATAATAATTTGACGTATTATCGTTTCCTTGAAGATATCATGGATCGACGCGGATTTCTTTCCCGAACTGCACTGCAGCTTCCGCAATTCTGTCATCGCGTGCTTCGGATACGCCTCTTCGCTACTCGTCATCTTGCTTGAATTAGTACAACGCGTAATAGACCGTTGTATAGTGGTAATCGTCTGTTCTTGCATGGTTTTCATTCTTTCTTCTGCTTCTTCCTCCTTCTCCTTCTCTCACGATCACACAGGACGCGAAAAAGCAAACGACTGCGGGTCAGCGGTTTTTCTTATGCGCTTTATTCAAGAATGACAAACTAACAATTAGGTATAAATTCTCGCTGAAATCCTGCGGTATAGTATACGTACGAGTAGTATAGTATAAGTATGTGTACGGGAGTAACTGCGCTTCGAGCAGAAAACCCTGAACTATAATAGAAAACCGACAAAGTATATACGTGAGAATAGGTTGTAGGTACATATATGTACATATAAGACCTCGGAATATTACGGTAGCTAATTAGGTACATCGCAAGGTATCTAACATTATAAATAAAGACCAATTATTAACGCCACGCAATGTCATGTCACGTAGCCTTTATTATATTTGGCTCCAGAAGGTTCATCATTGTAGTACATAAATTCTATACGCTGTACAGCAGTACCGCTACAGTATCTTATCGTCGTACGTATAGCTATGTGTACATAGAGGAGTAGTAGGTAGGTCGCATTGAGCGGAGAAAACTATGGGAATTTCTCGACGATTTTTATACAGTGAAAGAGCACTGTAAAACAATACCAGAAGTACGCGTTACGGTGTAAAAAGTTCGTCCTTCGTTAGGTCGCTTCCTATTATAGGTATATGTATATACACATACATAGATACGATGTATGTTACACATAGTGAACGCGAAGAAAAATAAAAGCTCATCAAGCTGGTGGAGAATTTTCTTTCGACGAAATCTCATCGCTGTACGCGGTATGACGAACGGTATGATAATGAATGTGAACAGTTGCTCGACTTCGACGTGTTCATTGAATGTGTGTAGGTAATTTATTGGCGAACAAGTGGGACGAATGTTTTCCGACATGGACTCCCATCAGGGCCGAAACTTGGCAATAATCACTGCTTGATTTCGTCTGACCTATTCGCCAATGAATTGCCTATCTTCGTCTCCTTCTTTCATCGGAACATGACATATCTGATTGCGGAAGATCTGACGGAAAAGTAGAAACGGTTCTTCCTCGTCCTGGTAACGTGGAACTGTACTCCCTACGCAAAAGGCAGAGAGGTATGGAAAAGATAACGAATATAGATACGACTATCATTGCGAAGAAGGCGGATTCGCGTGTATCGAAAGAAAGTACCAACTACTTGTTGCACACGCTCGCATGGTCGAGTGGTCAGCGTCACGGAAAGCTAACCCCCCAGACGGAGGGACAAACTCTGTAGCCCCAAAGCCATGATGCGAGTCGAGTTAAACGGAAGACAATCCTGGGAAGTGGACTAACTATCGTATATACGTATTTACGTACGAGGTATATTATTTCTGTGTATAAACCGCGTGAGCGAAAAGAGGAAATGGAAGTAGGAATGCCCGTCGAATGATGGCATGATGGGATATAGCGCACTTCAACCAAAGGATATGTATGATGAGCGAGCCCCTCCGTACATTTTCAACGGAGGGGAACCAAGCTCGCCACTTCTTTGACTCCAGACACTGTTCATTCATTCAGTTTAAGCGAGAGTTACTGGTAGGATAAGGTTCCAGTGTTTTCTCCCTTTCGTATACTGAGAGAAAAAAGAAAGAAGAGAAAAACTCTCGTTCGGCAAAACGCGGGTGTATAAATTTTGAATGAAATAGTTTTTAACCAGCAGGCAAAGTGTCCACGATTCCAATCGATTTTCTCGATAATTTAAGTGATACCTTGATTTCTCCTTGATTTCTGTTGGTATAAATTGAAATCTGTTGATGACAGAGCTAGTTCTGACTTCCGGTGCACTGCGGTGAACAAATTTTTGCTCACTTTCCGGTGGATCTAATCTGCACGAGACGTAATCCTGGATCAAATATGCAAATTTTTTCTAAAATCGCGTGATATGCGAGTGAAGGAGAAGAAAGCTTGTCTCGGGGCTTGTCCTAAGGATTGTTCGTGTCTTCTCTGTCGTGAATTAAAGGATTGGCGGATGACTAGCTACGATAAAGAAAATCGTGGTAGAATAATAGACACTGATAATTTTATCCTTCGTCGAGCACCACCGTTTGCCGACGTAAACGCTGTAAACGATAAGAAAAAAAATCATCAATGGCGTCAAAACATCGACGCAAGTATTTCCCTCGAAGGAAAATTAATCGCGACTGCAGGACAAAGGGTTCAAGTTGACGTTGGTGAATCAAGCTCCATATGCGCGAAACCGCAACCACCGCCTAAACCACTACGTAAAGATGGAAACCATGAAGGAAATGAACCCGATCAGCGTCACCGAACCGTCGTTTATTTCGGTGATACTAATAGGATTAAAAAAGATACTGATTCTCGATCAAACCTCGTCAACGAGCTGAAAAAAGTACATCAAGATTCGGGCCGAGCTCGTAATGAATCGGCGATGAAGGATCTCGGGACAAATACCTCAGTAAACGAAAAAAACGATGATCATGCCGCGGCCACAAACCGTGAGAATCACTTTGCTCGGATACAAGTTAAAGCCGGAGAAACGGAGGATTCCCCAAATGAAATTGTCCTTAATTTGAGCCCCAGCAGAGCAGATGTCCTTCGGATTGAAGAGGATGAAAGTTCTTTGGAAGACTATTGGTCTCTTCCTGGTGATACGACTGGGTTCAAAGCAGATTGGAGTTTTGTTCAGCAATGGAGACTCAGAGGGTAAAGGATGAAAGTGATTTGCGTAAAAGATGAAATTTTTTGTTTTATAATGGAAAATTGTTCTATGGGGGATTCAGGACTTGGATATCAATGACCGAGAATCACTGCGAATTTGTACTTCTTTACGTCGTAGTCGTTGACCTCGCCAAAAACGAGCCTGTGCTCCGTGTTTATAGTGTAAATATTCGTAGTCTCCGTGGTTCATGAACCTTCAAGGTTCGCCTTTGAGATCGAAAGCAAAAGTGAAGAGCTGTCAGCGTCGTTCCGCGTTTTGCGGTCACTGCACTTGGAAACTGCACATAAATCTCTTCTTCAGCTAGATCTTACGGGCGTTAAGACTCAAGACTTACGATTCTCTTTCGCATATTCAAGTCTTTTGTTCTCTCCGAGAACTAAAGAGTTTTGCAGATGGTGTGCCAAAGGAATGAAAAATCAAATCATACTTTGCGATCATTTTCATTCACAAATTATTTCTGTAATATCCACTTTGAGGTAGGCTGAAGATCTTCTTCTTCTTCTTCTTCTTTCACTTATTCTTCTTCCTGACTACGAGTAAACCGAGTTTGATATTCTCTCAAAAGTTTCTAAAACTATTTCTCGATTTTCTCGCCAAGAATGCAGAAGATTCTAGGATGCAGTGCAGTGTAATATATCTTTCTTCCCGTCTTTCTTCTATTCCCTGAACAAGGACTCTCCGCCGTCTGTACGCTACACTTGAACGAAGTTATATATGTATGCAAGAGCAAATGTGAATTCCATCCCAAGGTGTCATAGTTCAATACCATCTCCTCTCGAGTCTCCACCTTATACCTGGCATATGTTGCTGTATTTTACGGCGTCTTCTTCTCCTCTTTCTCATTCAAGCAACTGATTCAAGGTGGTCTTTGTCCCATCTTCTCACCGCATTAGATATGCACCGTGATCTTCGTCCATATTATAAGCATATTTTAACGACTGGTGACTTTGTACTTTTCAATATAAAATTACGTTCCACTCGATGTATTAACGTATACCCTGAGGAATACTCTATTATTAATCACCGAGGAATACAATTTTCCCAAAGATCGTTGAATAAGGAAGATGCTTTTGATCTCAGAACAGAAGAACCGCATCTACTTGTCTGTGACGTGATACGTATAATATGCATGTATATACGTAATTACTAGACGTGTCCAATTTTTCCATTGCAGACCCGCAGGGGGTGGAGGTAGAGAATTGTACACAGCCTCTTACGCAAAAGAGTCATCAGAGGGTCCGCAACAAACAGGGAATCACAATATGGTCCACATGGTAGCTGAACGAGATACGGACAGCGTGGCACCAACGCCCACACCTCATCATCCTCACCACTCGCAACATCATCATCTTAGTCTACACGAACTCAGAGTTCTCCAGGTACATGAATCGAAGAGAAATGATAACATTACAGGTCTCCGACCAAAACATTCATATTTTGCTTACTTACCTCGTTGTATGCATGCACGGTCGTATATTAGCGAAGACCAGATTGCACGGGGAACAGTTCATCGGACGAAAATCGTTCATCAGGACACGCCAGTATGTCGGACACTGGTGGACACACCAGCAGTAGCTCACCGCCTCATCGTCACCACAGAACTCACAGTCCTCAACCATTAAAAGTAGTTCCAGAAGATGACCGCTTGTCAGCTTCCGTAACTCAGAGGACTGCCAGAACAAGATCTGGTCAAAACCGTAACCGGCATAGGGCAACACCGGCGAAGGTGAACGAAAATGGGACAAAATTAAAAAATGTCTGTCGGGGTTTTTCCTAATTTATTAATAATTCTTCTACTCATTTATCTACAGCTACAGGTCCCATGGTCGGGTTCTGGTCTAGAAGACATAAAATTGGCTATTCAGCAGCTCACGATGCGCTCTCATACCTCAACTTCGACCTATTCGTCATTGAGCGGATCTGAGAGTTCAGAGCCTGCAGTGAGACGGCTAATGCGTCATTCAAGTCTTGAAACAATTAATACGAATGTAACCAGCGCCGATGAATTTGTTTGGGTCGACTCTCACAACAGACTTGTCGAACTTCAGCAACTTCCGTGGACTCATCACGACGTGCTCAGGGTTTTACAGAACGGAAGGACCAGGGAATACATGGACCGTGTTTCCATGGAAACTATACCAAGATTATCGTATCTTTTACAAAGAGCTCTGGTCAGAGTTGGAAGAGAAACGCAAAGGCTTTCCAAGCCCCTTGGTCTTTGCAGCAAACACGAAGTTTACAGCGCTTTCAAAATCGTCCTCTGTCCCGCTTTGGCTGATTCTTGTACCAAGGTAAGTTCCACTTATTATCAGAACTAAACATTTCCGCTCTATGATATATTGGAGTACCGAATCTTATTGCTTTCAGGCTTGTCTCCGTGCAGCTGCTATGTTCGCAGTTTCTGGGGATCAGCTGAAACAGTCCAAAGGTTCGAGGGCAGGACTTCAACTTCCAGTTGGTCGTTTCCTCAGATGGATGTCGGATGTGAAATTGGGAAAAATTGTCCACGAGTATGCCGCCGTTTATCTAGCTGCTGGTATCGAAAATTTATTAGAAGAAATCTTGCTGCAATGCGTCCCTACCGAGCCTCACACAACGTTGACCGCAACCATGCTCGAACATGCGATAGCAAATAACGGTGATTTGTGGGGACTTCTGCAACCGTATGCGCATTTAAACGCCGGACGGATTGCTTCCGGTTTGTATTTTCGAATATTATTAATTCAAATATAGTAAAATTTGCTACTCGAATTCTGGAGTATAATTTTCTGATATTTCTAGGGGCTCTCGCAATGCCTCGATGGGCAAGCGTTAGTTCTCTAGGTTCCTCATCGTCCTCGCGCAGTGGTAGGGAAGCAGCTGGATCTACTCTAGAACCGTCGTTACTCACTACTTGCGTAGGTTCAATATCAGAGCTGACTGATCTCATATCAAAAGTTGCACAGTCAGGACGCTGCCCAGTTCCTCTGACACCTAGAGCTTTGAATGCGCTATTCTATTATATGAGATGTTCTCAGGTTCGTTCTGAAATACAATTTAAAACTAGAGAAAATCATTTTATTAAAGCTAGGTATGCATACTAAAGCAAAAATTAAAATTTATGTATTGAAATAATTACTTATTCAGCTAGAGCATGGCGAGAGGGGTTCAGGGATTCAGGAACTCGCCTATGAACGAGCCTATGTTGTTCTTCCCCCTCTAGTAGAGTGGCTGAGGGTAGCGACAGCCCATGCCGAACACCGACACGGTAATATTCTTGATGACGACGATATTGGGCAGGCTGCCAGGCTGCTTTTACCTGGAGTAGATTGTCCAGTTAGACATATTTGGTATGCTTTATGATTTGAAAACTCAATTACATTCTTCTCACTCATAATCTATACAAAACACAATATATCTAACGATTATGAATAAATTTTAGTTCTGAAGAAGTGAATCTCTGCTCAAAACGCATCGACGATCCGGAATATGTAAGACGTTTGACAATGGAAATGGCTTTCAAAATGCTGACTAGTTCCAGAACAGAATTAATAGCGCAGGGAATAGCTCTGCTACCTTTAACGAAAATAAATACAGTGAATGACAATGGTCACACCGCACTCATGCTGGCTTGTATAAATGGCGATGAATGTGCAGTCGCTGCTCTGTTGGATTCTGGCGCAGATTTAAACGTCGAAAGTCCTGCACCGTTATCAAGTCAAGTTGCCGGAAGTCCTTCGAAGAATATTCTTGTACCAGGTGGTCTGAAGAGTTCTTCGTCGCCGAAAAATCTAGGAGGACAAGCATTCGCTATTACATCCACTAAAAGCGTGAATAATTTAAACGTCTCGAGTTCTTCCGGTAGCAGCAGTTCAAATATTTGTTGTATCCAGAATGGATTTAACGCAGAAACACAGCATTGGACCGCCTTAACTTATACCGCCTTACTCGGCAACTGTACAATCGCTAGAATGCTCTTAGACAGAGGAGCCACTGTTGAAGGTGGCGCTAAATTGAGTGAGGAAAAATGCACCGTTACACCTCTTCAAGTCGCTACTGCTGCCGGTAATCATGAAATGGTTACATTGCTTCTGGCACATGGAGCACAACCATTTTTATCTACAATAATTAAAGACACTTTCTGTTACTCAAGCTCAGCACAGCGTGGATGTTACAGGTAATTGATTCTAAGTGTTTTATAAACTAAGATAGAGAATGAAACAATATAAATAAATGAAAGCCAGTATCGTAACTTCTTATGTAAAGATTGTCAAATTTGTTAACAATATATTCAAAAATAAACACACAGCGCGATATCGGTCGCAGCTGCGCATGGTCAGAAAGCAACTTTGCATCAGTTGTTATCACATCCATTAACGACCTCTTCACGACGTGGAGAAAAGGAAGTATTGTCGCTGGAGGAAATTCTTGCTGAAGGAAACGCTGGCGTACAACAACAGCAACAAACCTCTGAGGGAAGAGGAAGAAGGGGGGATGGGAGAGACCCTGTATTTAGTAAATCACAAACTAAAGCTCTCCAAGAAGCGATGTATCATAGCGCCGAAAGCAATCATCTGGGTAATGAAGATATGACATATTTTTAAAATCATGCCGCGTATTATATAATCTTTGATGATATTTCGTGGAAGACAGTATAGATGATTACATATTTTGCAGATATAACAATGGAATTACGTGGTCTCGGAGTAGGCTGGACCCTACATTGTTGGATGCACACGTTATCTACCGCACATGAAATGCGGCTTGATTCTGTAATAGATCAATTATTACAAGACTTCCTTCAAGTTTGTCCGGACGATTATTCAACACAATTTGTTCAAGAGTGTCTTCCCCTTTTGTTTAATATCTTCAGGTACAGCAAGGTAACACTCAATTGATGCTCAGTTTTCCTTGTTTTAAATTTTACTTAGCTTGAGAGAAGAATAGTATATGATTATTAAACTTTTCTTCTTTTTTTGGTCATACATTATGTTACAGAAAGAAGGAACAACTCTTTTACTAGCAGACATATTTTGCACTTGCTTCGGGTGGGAGCCAATCAAACCAATTAGAGATACAACGTTGTCGAGTGGATCTAGAATTGATCCAAAGTTTGTAAATAATCCGGAATTAAGCGACGTTCAGTTTAGAGTCGAAGGGAGAGTATTTTACGGTCACAAGATTGTTCTCGTTACTTCTTCTCCGAGATTCAGAAACATGCTTAGCTCTAAATTATGCGAAGGAAATCCACCGATCGTTCAAATAAATGATATTCGGTATCACATCTTTCAGGTGAATACTTATATTATCTAATATACTACATATCTGTTCACTGTTCAGATTATCAGGCATGAAGAAGTGCTTATCAATTGTATTGATTACATATATTGAAATTTTGATTTTTCCAGATGGTCATGGAATTTCTTTATCATGGAGGCTGTGCGACTTTGGAAGTAAATCAAAGCGACGTTCTCGAACTTATGGCAGCCGCTAATTTTTTTCAACTAGATGGATTATTGAGATTTTGTGAAGCTCAATGCTCAGCTATGGTCGATCTGGACAATATTGTATCGATGTACATTCACGCTAAGGTACTATATCAATTTATGTTATTCATTAGCTTAGGACAAAGGCGTTAATTTTCTCACAGCTTATGCAATTGTTGAAACGGTGTTATAAAGTAT
Source organism: Phymatocera aterrima (assembly GCA_963170745.1). Classification (NCBI taxonomy): domain Eukaryota; kingdom Metazoa; phylum Arthropoda; class Insecta; order Hymenoptera; family Tenthredinidae; genus Phymatocera; species Phymatocera aterrima. The sequence goes on from OY720668.1 coordinate 2,256,470, forward strand.
TGAAAATCATGATATCATATTTATTCACAGGTTTATAACGCAGCTCAATTATTGGAATACTGCCAAGGATTTCTACTGCAAAATATGGTCGCTCTTTTGACGTATGATGATTCTGTAAAACGGTTATTATTTGCTAAGAAATTACCAAATCATGACGTATTAGCTGGTTTACTCCTCACCTTGCAGGCAAGAATAAAAGCTAGAAGACCTCAGCAGCAAAGTAATGTTAATGCTTGAGAGTTGTCGAGTAGATGAGTTGGAGAGTCCGGTTGAAATTAGGTGCCTGATATTCTTTTTGAACAAAAAATATAAAAGAATCAATGGAATTTCTGGTAAATTCGTATTGTTCGCTTGGACATAGGGTATATTTTCAATTTTATTGCTCCCTATTATCACACTGTGCCAGGCTTTTGCCAAATATGACAATAATAGGTAAGTTTTACCCCGAGTAAAGGTAGTAACGTTGCCATAATATCTCCTAGTGATAGCATTTTTATGAGTAGACAACAAGACGTTGCATTTTTATCTATCCTTGGGATTGACTAAAGTATCACTTTATTCCGATGGTTGAAATGACAAATTATTCTGAAATAATATGAAACAGTTTGGTCCAGTCCGATAATCATAGAAAACTGGAGCAAAAGAATGATGTGAAAGTTTGATTTTATGATAATCATAATGGACTGCAAGGAAGAAGTAGATCTTTCTGACATCTACCCAATCTGGAGACATGAAATTGAAAGTTTATATTTTTTGAATAAGCAAGGAGATTAAGACAAAATCAAAGTAGGTCTATATATTGTTAAATGTATAAATTACAGTGTAAAAGAAGAAGAATTGTCTTGCCTATAATAGTGCTTTCAGATTGCATAATGTCGTAGACTTTTATGTATCAATTACTTCTAAGTTTATGATTGGTATATTAAGAGGTTTAAGACTATAGTTTCAACAGAAATCCTCTTGTGATAAATGACGTTTGATATATTATACAATATTCTATTGTATTATAGAAGAATGCATTATTTACAAAGTGCTAAATGAATTGATCGATTATAGTATCTATCATGATATAACATGACTATGCCACGTTTCCGAGTATCTATTTTGATATAATATGTTTTCAACTCTATTTGAGGATGAGAATAGAGTTTTCTAAATGTTTTGAAAGACTTCAAAATACATTTTGTTTGTATTTATGAAGGACGAACTACCTATTTTGATCTTCTTAATATAAATGAAACAACTATGGATTCACCTTTATTTCTATCATTCCGATCCATTTAGTGAGCAGTAATGAAGATTACTTATTCCTGCATAAATCGTACGCAAGTTGTTAAAAAACTTATAGAAATTTTATATTTTATTTTTGTTTTGTTTGTTTTCATGGTATTTTATATTTCCATGGTAAGATGTTTAAGAAATAAACACGTATTTAATATCACATATTCGTTTTAATATTAGTAATAGAATAATTACATTTTCGTGTTCCATATTGTAAGAGTACAGATGATTAACATTTGACTAAAATCAATAACATAGTGTTATAATAATAATAATAATTACTATTTATTAGTTATAATAATTAGTCGTATATATATACTATACAGTTGTGGTAAGAAATGGTAATGATAGTGCTTTAGGGATCTCTCAGGATGTGGAATGCCTACAATAATGATTACATATTATTATTATTTATTACAATAAGAGTGTGGTTTATCAGGCTTTGATTAAAAGGCTGTCTCAATCTGTAACTAAATTCCAATCTGGCGATTTACATTTGGATTTAAGAATAATAATCATGCTTTACTTTAATGGTGGGCATTCATTAATTGATTATAGTAGCGCATCAATAATACACTATCGTTAAACAATACGTGAGAATTTTCCTTATAATTTTAACATTTGCTTCGTTACTAGGTAATTTATAAAATATACAGAAAATGATTGGATATCTTTTGTTTTTTTGCTATTATTCAGCGAATACCACAAGTCGACTGAATTATTTTCACTCGTCAATTTCTTCTTTTTCCATTGAATATAGTGGTTTATGTATAAATTATTCTCTTCTTATTCTCAAATTCATGTGTATGAAGGAAACCGACAAACAAACGACTAAGGAAAATGATGAAGAAACCAACTATATACCAATCATTTTCAGTCTCTTATCGTAATTCATTTGTCGTTTCTAAAATTTTTAAATAACTATGCCTCCTTTGATACAGATTATTGATGAAGAAAACTACATTTGAGGTGGTTGATTATTTTTTTTCGTCGTCTGTGGGAATCACGATCAGAAATTCGTATTACATTACAACTAGAATTCTAAAAAATTACTCCTAATTAGTACTCCAGAAAAATTTTCTGTCGTCTTTTAATCATTCATTAGCCATTCTAACATGAATTCGGATCGAAATTATTTACTTTAAAATATACTACGGAATTGATGTTCGAATATCCGTTCAATTAGGTATTATCATTAATTATTAAAATAATAAATTTTTGAAGTGCAGGTAGTTTGAAAGACCATTGTCAATTTCAGAGATCTTGCAGTATAAAATATATTGGCAGATTATAAATAATAATAGGTAAACAAAAGGTAAATTACATTCCGTAACATCAGATACCGATTACATATACAATTCAGCTTCTTTAAATCTATAATACACGATATTACGAAAATCAACATTATCATTATTTGTTTTATTTACGTTTTTCTGTGTCTATTTTTTGTTTTTTTTTTTGTTTTTCATTTATGAAGTTTGTATTAATATATACGAGCTGGGTATTATCAATTAATAATTATTAAAAGTGAATCATGGTGTGAATTTTGAGGTTGAAATTAATTCGATAAAAAAATACGGATACAAATTAATTAGGTATCATTAATTCTACATTTGAATGAAAAATCCAATTTGTGAAAGAGCAATTGAGTCTCAAATCTCTGCAATTATTGCAATTTTTTTTTTTTTTTTTTCAGTTGCAGAGTGACGAAACGAGGTAAGAATATTCCTTTCATAAAACTACTACAGGATCATTTTTCTGTGTTTTACTTTTGTTTCTTGCTGTTTTTCTTTTTTTTGTTTTTCTTTACGTCACACTTGGGAAAAGCCTTATGAACAGATTGGGACAACCGTTTGACCTATTATAATGCCTATAAATATTTGAAACGCTATCTTAGTTTAGTGACTAGTATAACGATTAGTATCACGGCAACAACTATGGCTAGTAATAATAGAAAACAAACTTTTCGACGAAACTTTGATTGATAACTACTTGCTTTTACCAATTCTTGAGCTCCCAATTCTACATTTCCATAAACATTTTCTATGCTGTTTTCTATGGTATCTGAAAGAATTGAACAAATTCAGTTGTATTGCTATACTTCGACAGTAATTATTCGTTGAATTATTTGATTATTACTTTATAAATAACTGTGAAAATAATTCGTCGAATGATACACATTGAGGAATTAAACTTACTGATTGAATCTCCCTGCTGATTTACCAGTGCTCCTAACTCGCGCATTATCTGATTCACGTCTAAAATATCACCTTCAATTCTTCTGATTCTTTCTTCACGTTCTATAAGCAATCCTTGGTCGAATTCGAGAGATCTGAAGAGATTGGTGAAAAGTAGATATGTTTGATAATGCACATACTTTTGAATTGGAAATTATTCATTGCAAAATTTGTAATTTTTTTTTTTGTTGTTCACCTTTGAACAGCCCTCTGCTCAATATCTTCCTGCACTTGAATCAGAGTTTCTGTATCTTGATTGCCATCTCCGGATTGATTCTCTGAATTATTACTAGACACTAGCAAATGCCTTTTCATTTTTTCTGCAACAGCCTGAAGAGAAAAATAAAATAAACTTCGGAAACCGAAATTTTAATTACTGGATAATTAGTCTTTGTTAAGTTAGATTCTATTGATAGATAATTAGAACTGATATCTAGGCTTATTTTCAGTTAGAATGGTAATTTATTCTTTTCTCTTTTTCAAATCAAGCATTGATAAATTTGTTTGAAAATAATTGGATAAAGTTCAAGATTTTCGGTTTGAGTAAATTCCTACAAAATATTAATATCTGCTTATTTTGTTCTCCTTTTTTTTCTTACGGACCTTCTGGATCTCAGAATATCTCTGTAACGCATCCTTGAAATCTGTAGTCAATTTTTCAATCTGAAGTTTTTGTTCTTTATCACCTCGCCTCATTAATACAGTAAGTCTAGCTATATCCTTGCTCGTTTGTGTCACTACTTGATTAGTGCTAAGCTGTGTCACATGTCTGTTGAATCATAGAAGGAAAGAAAGGAAAAAAAATGGATACATAATTATTGATGTGGAAACAATTAAGAAAAACCCTGAAATTCTTGAAATGGAAAAGTTATTTTCATTGTGAAATTTAATTGATATTCTTCTTACACTCTATCGCGAAGCCCCTGAGAATCTTTGTTGCCACCGATGGTTTTGAATGCTCGGTCCAAAGTACGCCAGCTCGAATTAACCGTGTAAATATTTGTCGTTATATTTTCACTCAGGCTATAAAGTTCGGTGGGGCTGAATCCTACGTCCGGTACATCAGATCTTTGATCGGTTGATCCGTAACCGCGAGAGCCGTGTGCCATTCTGTCAAATAATAAATTATTACTGAACATTTTTTGGAGTAAATTGTCTTTCTTCTTTCCGGTAATTGAATTCTTCTGGACTATAACGATTGGAAAGTAATTTCAAATAGTCGGTTGGATGAAAAAAAAAAGTGAGAGAAAAAGACAGAGGAAATGTATGTACCTATGTGTGAATGTACGAAGAATGAAACAAAGAGATAAATAGTAATGAACTTTTTGAGGTCAAATATAATTGACCTACTTGACTTATGGTTGTTTTTATCTTTATTTCTTATCAACAATAAGCGACACTTTCTATTTTCGACATTTAGAATTATTACTCGATATATTTTGTCCCTTGACCACGGAATATTATAAAATGACAGTTGCCTGAGTGGTAGCTGGAACACCGTCAGCGTGAAATTAGCTTATTATTTCGTGTCCGTGATATTAGTCATCCAACTGCAATCACGCCATTAAGATTTTCTCCAATTTCAAACTATTGTTACTTTCGAGCGAGAGAATGACCGACGGTATATGAAAAGAAAATTGCATTGTATCGATTATTTATATCCGAATATCCTACCCACGATCATTCATCACGTTTTGCGATAATTCATTTTATGCAGTCTCATGTGGCTAAGTACACGTCCGAATTTTAACTGCACTAGTCAATTTAAAATCCATATGAAACCTACGTTCGTTAACAATTTGTGATAATATTGGAACAAATTCTGCGCAGTTATAAATTAACAATTATTTTGTCTGCGTATGTATATAACCAAAATTCTTTGGCACGCTATAAATATAGATTAGAATCGAATTAGACGTTGCATTGATAAGACCTCGCAACCACACGATGCGGAAGTCCCCGAGTACAGCCGACGGATTGCGAAAGCCTCCACAAACAACAACCATCGGCCGTAAGTAAATCATCCTGTGAAATTATCCTCGATTTAGTGATAAATTTAACGGTTATGAATTAGTGGGTATGGGTCAGGCTGTGAATTAAGGTGATACTCTATTGGGATAAATAAAATCGTATCAATAAAAGGTAGGATAGATACAATTAGTGAAGAATTTTAGTGAGTGCGGCAATTTTTTCGGGTAGTAGTCGACGGTTCTCGTACATACGTCGTGTTCGTGCGTCATGTCGGCTTCGCGAGCGCATCGTCCTCGACCAAGCGACCGACCGACCTCATCTGTGCATCAGAGAGTGTTTCTTCATCTCAATTACGCATAATTCATTAAATCTAGATTAAACTGAGGCCGGGGTATTGATAATTGAATATTTACAACCTGGTTAGAAAAATCTCATGTTCTTAACACGCACGTTAGTTTTACTTTGACGTTTTGGATAAAACTCCGGAAACTCGGTATTACTATTTCTAACTTAGAAAATATTCATTTTTTTCCTTCATCTGATCAACAAACGACTCTTGTCTAATCGGACTATGAATAGACGCGCTAATTTACATTAGAGACGAAGCATAGTTCGCTTGCTTGCTAGTACGGCGTCGGTTTACCTTGGGTTTTAATCTGTGAGGAGGCATCAAGTCGAACGTTAGATTATACGGAAATTGAGGTCATAGTAAATCCCCAGTGATGTTCAGAGCGGTGGGAAAAAACGAAAAATCAAATTGATTGATAACAAGGGATTCATTTATTTTGTCAACAGCTCGGGTCAAACCGTTGGTATAAATTCAGATTTCCGTTATTTTGACATATCAAAACTCGAGCTCTTAAAACCTCTGCATGCTGACGTTAAGCGCACGTAGAATTTCCTCAAGTTGGTTAGATAGGCAGGTAGCATTCGCAGGGTCGCGGGAGGGGCTCCGTCACGCCATTGCCATCTCTTTGTCTGCTTTTGCTGCTGCTCCGTTCTGTTCTGACGGTGACAGACTTACGAACATGTAGCTAGCTATTTTGTACAAAGGTCTCTTCAAGGATTTTCATATCCCCGCCTCCCTTTTTTGTTTTTTCTGTCCTTCGAACCATTAACAGTTTTTGTTTCGACTCATTCTTATTTTTATCAGTTATTTAGACTCTGGAATTACACCGTTCCACTGAGAAAATAAAAGCAAAGATGCTTTCCAATGATTCAAACCTACGAGAAAAGAGAGACTGTTCTAGAAATTGATATCACTTTTTCCTTGAGATTATTTAGACTCTGACTCGTCGTTCTTGTTTTTTTCATAACATATTTACTTAGAATCTATAAAATGACGTTTGCATGACTCGGATATTTTTTCGGACAAATATTTGACTATATTCTGTTCCCAGTCGCCGAGATTCATAAGAATATTCATCTCGTAGAATTATGATTTAACGAACGATGAATCAGGTAATTTTTTTCCCCGTGTAACTTCGTTTCTGCAGATTTCATTCGGATTTCACGAGAAATTCAAGATTATCGCAATAGGAACGCTTTTTCGAGACCGCCATTTTGTAACCATCTGACATGCTCGCATGAGTCCTGACTCCTGAAGCCATCATCAGCGATATATTCTGAAGATTCTTCTTGCTTACGCGTAGAATTAAACCCACATTGGTTTATCAAAGTCACTAATCTAATGTCTGCGTACATATATATTGGGGTTTTGCCAATTAATAATTTTCATTCTTTTTTTTCGAGAGTTTCACGAATGGAAATCGCGTATTCATATCATACAACCCGCGATACTATCATGATCGCGTGTACGACGAAAGTATTCGTATCTATACCTATATACATATAATTATCGAAATGTGACGTATTTTAGCCTATGCTAAGAAATGAATTGCCGCAATCAGTCGCGATGAGAATCTTCTCGGTATTATTGTTTCATACTATAGCGCTATAATACAGTACGGTATGCAGATATAGTAGATACGCCGTTTATTATTGATGACTCACAAGTACGACAAACGAGACAGTTGACGCAATGTTTCGATTTTACTTCAAATTTTTGTTGGTACAGTTTCTATTATTTGAAGCCATGCAGATACTCGGAACCGAATTGAATCATAGCTCCTAATTTTCGTTAATATTTTATAGTCCAATTTTCCTTCCGAATGATAATAATGATATTAATAATGAGCATAGTAATCAAATATTTGCGTTTACAAAAAAAACAACAAACTATTGCTTGACCTCCTGTGCACTCTACATAACGGCTTTGTCACGTATCTTCATACCTCATTCTTATCTAATATGTACTATCTGTGTAGAGTAGATCAAATAATTGCCTATTGAAATTAAGTGTTTGATAAAAATAAAACAAACAGAGGAAGAGAGATAGGTATGCTATAAAAAGGTGGGATAGGTAGATAGGTCATAATGAATTCTATTCATATGTATATACATATTGGTATATCTCGGTGAGAAATCATGTGCGATCAGCACACCTGTGAACCTGCAGTAATGAAATTGAAATAAGACTATCCAAGACCTTGTACAGTTGGCTTGGTTATACGACCTCAACCACGACTAGCTGCTCACTAGCTATCATGTACCGCAGCATAGCCGGGATAAGAGAATCGAGAATTGAGAATTTTCACCCCGAACTCCGGAGTCCTCGACCCGGGAGTAGTTTGCACCGTCGCGCGTACCTACGTCCTCCGTTGAGCCGAGTCTACCCGAACGCTACGATCTCATAGGTCATTGACCGTCTGACCATGAGCCGCGCCCCACATAATATAATATAATATATAACTTCTTGCTTATTCCTCTGCTTCTTCTTTTTCTCTGTGCTGCATTCGCGCGATACATAGTGCATATCTTTATGCCCGGTGTACGTATGTACTTCACTTTTTTATATCTTGTTCCTCCTTTTTCATGTATCAGCCGTCATTTCGCACGGATTTTAGACACTCGTGGTGATGTCGCAGGCATTCGTTACGCTGTATTATAATATATATAGACTTTTTCTTCGTTTTACTCAGTATAGGCATGGATGAAATTTTAGCATACGCGATTGTGTCTATCACAGGTACCATTTGTTGTCGAGGGGGAAAAAAACGACAAAAACTAGGGCGAAGAAGCAAAAAAATTTCTTCGTATATATGTATGTACATACGTAGAATCCCAGTTAAACGACCCGTATGGCCGCAAGTCTAGACAGTGTCCTACAGGGTGAATTTTTTGTTTTGCTTTTTTGCCTTTCGTTGGTTTTTTGCCACGGTCAATATACAGGTATACGCACAATACACATTATTTATCGTATATTGAATATATAATCGTCAGTCCTGTGATATATAACACCACCGCTGCGCGACAAGGCCAACGATTCTGACGAACGACGTTTCCCTTATACCACGTGTGTCAGGGACACGCGTATCCCGCTTTGCACTCCTCTCTGCCTCTGCTCTTGTCTCAGTGCTTGCCGGAGCTAATAATAATAATGAACTTGGAAAGCAAACTACAAACATGCCTGGGAACTGATGACGGATGCAATTTGACATTTTTTTTCTCTCAGCCCATGTATTGAATATACTTCCTTGCAATTCTAATCTCTTCTTCATTTTTTTATATCTTTACCGCTTTGTTTTTTATTCAACCATCATCATCTCCATCTTTTCTCGTTCATGTTAATTTTTGTACTAATATTTTCGGAATTTATGGTAATATAATTCATACGATTTCGTGAACATTCAATTTATGAATAAATCAAATATTTTTATAACGTTTCTCGATAAGCTCAATTAGATGATTATCGGTTTTTCTTAACTTAATGCAAATAGAATCCATTTTCTTGATTCACCCATCGAACTTTTCGCGCTATGTCATAATGCCTTGCATGAATAGATATGCACTAAAGTTACCAGTTTATTCGGATGAAATTATTTTCGGGGGACAGCGGCGTGTTCGAAACTAGTATAATGCTAGATCATGTGCTCGCTGACTATTATATACATATGTATATCATTATAGCTTCCGTCAACACGTAGGAAAATTCGCTAGCCATATGATAGCCTAAGCTCTGCGCGTATAACTATAGAACGATGGTAGTATTGATTTTAACTACGACTTTCACCGCTCGTAATTAGGAACGATCGAAACAAAAGGATTGTTAAGATACATAGTTTAGTTTATGTATTTACTTTGATCCGATTATAGGTATAGCTGCTAGAAGTTTTTCTTCATTCCGTATCCGTTTATTTCAATTTAACAATTAACCATCTAACAAGCTCAATAAAATTGAATTTCTACTAGTAACGTACGCGCGTGTTTATTATCAAATATTCTTCGATCAATTTATTCCGTTGAATCATTTTCGTTATCCTTTTTTTTTTCGTTGTATAATTATATGACTTATTTTACCGGGTTTGAGTACATAACATTCAGTCAGATTTTCTCTGTCTATCTTCGTAAAATATAACTATTGACGGACAAACGGGGGTAAAAAAAATCTGATGAAAGAACGAAAATATGCTCAAGCTTTAACGAATTTGGTCAGCAGCTCAATATTCATGTTTTCTTTTTATCTTCTGTTTCCAGCTTCCTAGAGGAAGATCTGTGTGCTGTGGTTTATCATTCAGGGGGCCAAAACACGCGCAACAACGGACGACCCCACAGGACCGGGGGGTGCTTCTCGTGTCTCCGGAGGAAGGTTAGGATCAGGAAGATATATCTTGAATATAGAGAAAAAATAAAGTTTGCAGAATATAAAATATCGTTTTCTATTAAAATATCACCTCGTGAGTTCGCGCACGAAAGTCCATATTCATAAAGGAAAACACAAAATAGAAAGGAAAAGCAATAAACAAAATAGCAAGAGAGAAAGATCGAAAGGAATAAGTAAATAAATAGGTTGCAAATAAAAAGACTGATTCGATGCCTTCCAGGGACGAAATTCGCTCCCTATCCACTAAGCGACGCTGGATCCCTCCTTCAACTATTAGACGCGATGCACTCACCCAAGAAAGCAGAAATGATCTCATCTTCAGAAAGGTGCGGGGTATTCTTAACAAGCTCACACCGGAAAAGTTTGCAAAGCTGAGCAACGACTTGCTTAACGTCGAGCTCAATTCCGATGTGATTCTCAAAGGTGTTATTTTATTGGTGAGTCTCTCTATTCATCTATGGGGATAAACGTTTGATAAAAACTCTTTGTAAACATTTGAAAGTTTGTATAAAATGAATAGACCCTCTTCTTTCAAATATTGTGACTGTAAATTAGAAGAATTACTTTTAATTTCCTTGTCTCCAAATTTTAGAAATCGATAAGATTATAGATTTGTTACTACTGATTGCCCAATGCAATATTTCACTTCTCCATTGTAATTAAGAAATGAATAATTACAGAAATTTTTTGATGTGAATATAAAGTATAATGAGAATTGATTGTGATATGTGCAGATCTTTGATAAGGCACTCGATGAACCAAAGTACAGTTCTATGTACGCACAGCTGTGCAAGCGGCTGTCCGACGAAGCTCCAAACTTTGAACCTCAGAAACCAAACGTTGATGGTCTGAAACCCCAAAGTACATTCAGACTCCTTTTGCTCAACAAGTGTAGGCTTGAGTTTGAAAATAGATCAAAAGCAAACGAAGCATTCGATGGGCAGAATGACTTGGCCCCGGAAGAGGAAGAGCGCCGTCAATTGGCAAAACGCAAAATGCTTGGCAACATCAAATTCATCGGGGAATTGGGAAAACTGGAAATTGTTTCTGAATCGATTTTACACTTGTGCATCAAACAATTATTGGAAAAAAGGAGGGGAGGATCCAGGGGGGACATGGCCGAGGATATCGAGTGTCTATGTCAGATTATGCGCACCTGCGGTCGCATTTTGGACTCTGACAAGGGCAGAGGCCTCATGGACCAGTACTTCGAGCGCATGAGCGTCTTAGCAGAGAGCAATGATCTACCCCTGCGCATCCGTTTTATGCTTCGAGATGTTATTGAACTACGTCGCGACAACTGGGTGCCGAGAAAAGCAACGAGTACCGAAGGGCCTATGCCCATTAATCAAATCCGTAACGATAACGAAGACCCGGCAAGGGTTGGCATATATCATAGGCGGGATGAACGTCCTAGCAGTGATATATTGAGAAAACCACGAGGCCTGGATGAGATGATGGGCAATATTTCGCTCAACAGCCATTCCTTGGGCATGGGACATTCTCATTTTAGTTTCAACGGCTTTTTGGGCCCTGGTAATGTCGGTTATGGAGGAGGACGTCACAATCAGCGTACTCAGCCGAACTATTACCAAAACCAGAATCGTCATCAAAATAATTACCAGGGAAAGCACAATCACAATCAACAACAACAAAATTCTCCACAGAATTATAACAACAGTAAGTTGAATCTTGATTTATTACGTCAAATCCCATTGAAATATCGTCAAGTGTGGACAGAACGAAATCATTACAGAAATTGTTTTTAGCTTTGTATAAAGACTTATTTGTGCAATTTTCGACGATAATGTATTTTTTACAAATTGAAGATAAAAAATATCAAATGTTTTTCTTACAGATGGTAATAAAGATCAGTCTAGATTCAAGAGCAAGATGGTGATCAAACCTTCGGAGGAAGTGTCTCTGAGGCCTGCAGCCAATTCAATGGTTTTCAGCGCGAACATGAAGCCTCCAAGTTTACCTCTCAATAACAGTAAGTATTTTGCACATCGCTAAAATTATGAAACTACGAAATTCATTGTATAAGCAGAAAGTAGTACACGCATGTTTATCTCTGAGGGATAGGTTTGTTCCCAGGACATGCTTCAGAGGGATTACTATTACCCGCAACATCTCTGAAAGCGAGCCCGCCGTTGTTGCACAAGGATCCCGCACCAGCAATTCTGATAAAACAAGGGCCACTTGAGAAGCGAGATAAAGCTCGTGACAAAAAAGACAAGGGTCCCTCGAAAGAGGAAGTCTTGAAAAAAATTAATACATTAATGGACGATTTAGTTAATCATGGAAACGTCCAAGACGGAATAACGGCATTCAAGGATCATAAAATACCAGAAAGATTTTTGCGCCATGTGATATACACCTTTTATTCAAACACTCTCGACCGTGGTGATTCGGAACGTGAACTTGCCGCTAAATTAATACTAGATTTGAAAAAAGAAGGGCTCATTACTGGGCAACAGATCATTGAAGGATGGAAAGAACTCGTCGCTAGTATGGACGAGAGGGAAAGCACCATTGCCTGCGTCGCTTCTCACGTTGCTTCTTTGACTGCTAAAGCAATTGTCGATAATCTTATGCAGCTTGTAGATCTTGCTTCTGTTACCGAAAACGGACAACATCATCCTCTGTTTTTATTGACTCTTCAACAATTGCATAAAACTCAAGGGAAAGCAAGACTCATGCAAATATTCAACGACAGTAAAGTCAATCTAATGAGCCAATTACCGGAAGCCGAAAAGACCAAGGAGAGGCTCGGTAAAATTCTTGAGGATAGGGAATTGACGTTCCTTTATCCTCTTCTCAGGATCCAAAGAGAAATGTGGAGACAACTGGAGACTGATCCAAGCCCTAATTCATTCTATAAATGGATCAAGGAAAAACTTGATCCTTCCCATCACTCTGATCCTAGTTTCATTAATGCTTTGATCACCGTTCTTCTCAAGTACATCACCCAAGTAAGTTGAATTCTAGTTTTCAGCTGTCAAAACTATCCATTCTCAGACCTAACTGTTTTCACATGATGAGGGGACAAGCGCTCAAAGACCCTAAATCAAAAAAATTGTAATTTTCAACAGCAAAATTATTGATTAAATGTGATTAAATTTTGTATCATCGTAAGAAATTAAACAAGTTTTGCCACTCGGTTTATGAAAAAATTTCAAATAGTGGAAAAACATTTAATAAAATAATTAAATGAACAAAACCAATTTCAGGAAACAACATTGAGCCAAGGTGTAGATTCAGAAGCTGTAGTGGACAAGGCATTAGCAGAAAAAGAACAAGCGTTATTAGCAAAATACACACGCGTCCTAGAATCATTTTTACCAAAGATCGATTCTCAGGTCACAGCTCTTCACGCTCTACAAGTATTTTGTTATTCACACAAATTTCCTAAAGGGATGTTACTGCGATGGTTCAGAGCACTTTATGAGATGGAAGTTATTGAAGAGGAGGCTTTCATGAAGTGGAAGGAAGACGTCACCGACGATTACCCCGGTAAAGGACAGGCCCTCTTCCAGGTAAATTGAGAATAAAACCTGAACTATTATTATGAAATGAATCATCAGAATGAACATTTTTTTATGAAATATCCTGAATTTATGTTCATATTTTTTGGACATTCAGGTGACAAATGAACCTTGATTCCTTTTGGAATAACGGGTTCAGATCGATGAAATTACTTTAAATACATTGTAAAATATTGAAAAATGAATTTACAGGTGAATTCCTGGCTAACTTGGCTCCATGATGCATCTTCTGAGGAGGAGGAAGATGAGGGTGACAACTAGGATAAGGAGCCTGATAAATCAAGGGCACCGAATCTGAAGACTACCTATTATTTGCGATATAGGGTTTTTATTATCCACTTCGCTGAGCCGAGGGATTCCATTTTATTAATTGCGTTGTCTCAATACAGCAACAGCAGCAGCACCCGAACCGTGTAAACCAACTAACAACAACAACAACCCTGTGGAGTCGGTCAGCCATTTAGCGAAAAAGAAAACAAAACCTGTGACGTGTTGAAGAAAAATGAAAAAAAAACAAAAAAATGAAAACTCCCAAACAAAAAAAAGAACAAAAAATGAAAAACAAAAAAAAAATAGAAAAAATTAAATATATAACCCGCGAGTGGCGCGACACAGACCCTTTATAAGCAGGAAGTTTTACCATTTTTAGATAAATCGATATTATAATATGATTTATAAAAAAAATTACATTAATTGGGCCAGCAGATATCAAGATTAACGCTGCAATATGATGAATATTATTAATAATGATTATTATTATTATTACTATTATTATTATTGTTGGTTTAATTAAGATTATTATTATAAACGGCGCGTGCTCACACGAGTGTACGAAAAAAGAAACGAAAGGCGAGATAAATCGAAAGAAATAATAATTATAATAATAGTAATAATAACAACAACGACGTAGGCAGAACAGGGAAGGATAGTAAGAGTGTGTTGAAAAGAAGTAGTTTGAAGTATAAGAGAAGAAAGACGAGAAAAAGGAAATGAAGGAAATTAAGGAAATGGAGGAAAGAGGAACCGGAAAAAAACATGAATGATAAAAATGAAAAAAGAAGTTATAAACAAGAAGAAAATAATTGAAAGAAAAAAATAATAATAATATTAGTATGGTGATTTGTGTTGTCCAAGTTTTTGTCCTAGTATTGTGCATGTGCCACGTTTTGTATGTCTCTTTTTGTCCCGCGGCCGCAAATGAAAACCGAGAGTCGCTTGTTATCTCTGTGTACCAGCTTTTACATTTATTATAAAGAAATATTATTATTATTATTATTATTATTAACATTATTATTATTATATCTACAATTATTTACTTACCGATATACTACTATCGCAATAACAGTAATAACAAAAATGACAAAATGGAATACCAGAAGGAGCAAAAGAAAAAATAGATGATGGAAAAATAGAAAAATGGAAAACCAAGATACATAATACATACATAGGTGTATACATAGTATAGAATAAACGTAAGATTCAATGATTTGTTTCGAATAAAAAAAGAAAAAAAATGAATACAAAAACTAATAATAATACAAAAAAAAAAGACATTAACAATGTCGCTTAGTTTTTTTTTTTTTTTTTTTTTTTTTTTTTCTTCAAGTCGTGTTTTGTTCTGTGAAACTGTGAGAGAGTGAGTTTTATACCGTAACTAACCTTTTTTTTTCTGTTTTCTTTTTATATGTATTTTCTTTTTTTCTCTTTGTAGGTATATACCTGTATGATATATATATACCATATACACATACATATACATGAATCAAGGGAACCTGTTACCCCAATCGTCAGTGATAGACTCAGTAACATACAGTATACCGATAACGTAATAAACGAAAACAAAAGGGAAGAAAAAAGAACAGCAATTAAAGCAACATTGAATAATTCATCAAACGAAAATACATAAATGAGTAAATAATATAAATAAATACATAACAATACCTAATAATACCTAATAATAACATAGAACTCAATCGTTAGAGCGAACCAATACAATAATAACAAAAAGGTAAATAAAAAAAAATGAAAAAGTTCACAACAAAACCATACCCCTCTCTGTCTTATCTGCCTATCTGTCCATACCCATCTCCGCCGCATATTTACTGCATACTAATAGTATACTTATAATATTGTCACTATCATTATTATTAATATTATTATCATTATTGTTACTATTATTGTCATTATTGTCAATGTTATTATTAATATTATTATTATTACTACTAACACTATTATTATTATTATTATTATCATTATTATTATTATTATCATTATTATTATTATTATGAGCAATCACATTGATGTACAAGAAACAAGACAAGAGTATGCGAATTTTTATGGAAATCCATTGATCCGTTTGTCCACTCGATCAAATAGCAGCCCTCGCCTTCCCGCTACCCCTTTTAATTATTTATAATTACTTGAATAACACATGCATATAGTATAGATGAATAGTAAAAATGGCAGAGAAAAAAACCAAGAAATGAGCAGAAACGAAAGAAAATTACATTACGTAATTATAATGTGGAGAAAATTAACGAGACTAAAAATCGTAATTACGGAAGAAATAAAAACATACCTTGGGTGTAATTTATAACAGATTTTAAATAATCATCTGATCCCGTTTGGTTTTTATCGCATGCCCTCATACATCTTTCCCAAAATCCCAGTATAAAAAAATCCTATTACATACTATAGTTCATATTGGACAGGAGGAACAATTTTAGTTTTTTTTTCATTGGGGGGGCGGGGGCGTATGAAGGTAAAAACAGATATTTAGAGATTGAGAAAGAAAAATGTTTTTTTTTTTTTATTTCGTCTCTTTTAGCTGGATCTCGACCTATACAGATCTTTTACTTTAGGATGTAAGTGCAGTAAGATTCTTGTCAATACTAGGGTAGCTGTAGAGATGATTTTGATAGGATAGATTCTCTTTTTTGTCTTGATTTTTTTTTTCACTATATTTGATAATTTGTCGAAAAGGTATATTACAATTCTATATACTGTATATATAGTTTATTCGGAAATAACGAAATTTAATAAATTTGTGAATAATTTTTATTTATTTTTCTCATTTCGCGATCAACTTCAGGTACAGGTTGCTCAAAAATTCATATAATTTGTTTAATTTCGGATAAATAATTAGTACAATCAACGTTCTACGATTATTTCATAATTAAGACTTTTAACTCTATGATTAAAGAAAATTAGCGCGCGATATGCAATATCAGAATTGCAGATAGATATTACGTATTCATAGCTATCGCTTCTCTGGAATTGTTTCTGATCCATATGATCCTGATATGATTCGGTGTTTTTTTTTTTCATTTTTCCATCACATACCTACAAGTTTTCATCTATAACTATACATATAGTATACAGTTATTCTACTATAATAAATATGGTGATATGCAGAGATATACATACTAGCTATCGACTATATACCCTCCTATACATAATATATAAAAGTATTTACTTTGATACCGTAGGCAAAGCGATAGACTTTGCAGGAATTAATTTCATTTCATTGGATAATATAAATATATATATGAATATATACGTATAATAGATGGTATATCTATTATAATCTAATATCTGCCTTCTGGAGGGCGTCACGTATATTTATAACTAATAGCATAATATACATACATATAGGTAGGTAAATTTAGTGTAATACATAATTATCACATAATAATGATAATATTCATGGTAATATATGTATAGATCCTACTATATGCCTACATTATTAACATTATTGTAACGTCTAATTATTGTGTCGTATGCTGCATCATATCATATATTAATAGTGAATAATACATACATACATACATACATACATCATACATATGGAGAGATAAAGAACGTGAAAGAGATCGAGAGATTATACCACAGTTATATGAAAAAGAAGATATTACATACGCATGTAGTTTCATCTCTGAAGTAAATATATTCTAGCTAGCTGAAGCAATAATTATTGTAATTGAAATTTTTTCTTCATAATTCATTTTCTCACTCCATATGCCTACGTATACATATACCTATATTGTTATTATGATATGAGAGAAAGAAATTAAGAAAGAAAAATTATTATAGAATATACTTATACCTATACCATTACATTATTACTTTTCATCAATCAATAATGCGTCACGTACACGTCAATAAGAAAGAGGAATAAAACAATAAAAATCAAAGAATAATAGGAATAGTAATAATAATTATAATAATAACAATAAATATAAATCAATTCTGTAACCAGTTCATACGCTATTGACTATGATATACCTATAATATACTAGACATACAGTAATATAAATAGCTATCATTACGATGGAGAAGATCTCTGGAATCTATCAATAAAATCGTTCTTATATAGGATCCATACATACTTATACCTATTGCTTTTCATGTTATTCCACAATTTCGCATCTCTCATTACTGTTGTTCTTATCGCGTTCTTGCTCACTCTATTTTTCGATTGAATATCAGCAATTTTTGAATAGTTGGAGCATTTTTTTTTATGGTCAATACGTGTCTGTACTATATTCTTGTGTTCATATGCATACTACTACTAGATTCTGTTTAATGTTGAAAGAGAATACGTATATACCTCACTCATACGTTGTACATACATACACACATATTATAGATATGTATATGAAATACTTCAGAGAATTTATAAATATCGATTCGTATTCCCGCTTCGAACATTAACGGTAGGCAAGAATGATCTATACAGTCAGAATTTATAGTTGGTAACCACTTGACGAAGTATATAAGAAAAAGAGAACCCAAAATTCAAAATAACTTATTCCGCACCGTTCACGTTACCCCTTCCCTAGGTATAGATATTCGCATTGATTCATGCGCGAAGCATTTGAAGAGTATAAAACTGCAATGAGTTTATCACTCATTACTTTTTTTTCCATTCAATGGAGAAGATTGCATGAATTTTGGAAATTCGCTGTGTGGCTGTATAAAGATTTATTTCAGGCAAAAATCCCGTTCTGACCAACAATTTGTATATCGGATAATAATAACAACGATATAATAACGATGAGAATCCATGAGCGCAGACAAAGATAAAAACTATCAATAATAATTACATATAACTTTTTTTAATCAAGTCAATTTCCTTACCTTTTTTGTCTCACAATTTGTTCTTTCATTGCTAGCTCATGTTTATACATAAATTCATTGGTCGGAAATGCAGGATGTAATCGTGAATTTGTAACAATAAACATAGATTTTGTTTACTTTAGGTCTCTATACCTATAGTATATTAGAGGTTTTCAGAGCCTGGGCATAAACTGGATAGAAATACAGTATCCATGTGTATACATAAACACCGAATTATACGAGCTGTGGGGAACTGAATAAACAAATGAATGTGGTGGAAACAAAAATTCCCGTTGCGAAAGGACAGATTCTTTCGATTTTTTTTTATTTTTTCTGCCATCGCGCTTCTATCCGGGCTATAAACCCCACCGCACCGCATTCGAGACGGTGGATACAATTTCCTATAAGTATGAGTATATGTATAAGTTTATCTTATACTATTCGCAATAACTTCCAACATATTCAATTGACTATTCGGCAGGTGAAAGAATTTATCGGTCCTCTGTTTCGAATTGTACTCGGAGTCGTGCAATTCTCGAGAACTCATAAAAATCTCGCATGTGTTGGTATCTGAAAATTGTGTAGACACAAGATCGTGAAAAGAAATATACGGCTTCGCGTTGGGCGTCAAAAAACATACCGTACATTTTTTCCAATTTTGTCTATAGGCAAACTTCGAAGCACGCGCATGTAAAGGTTTTGTGAGATCCTGAGATTTTACAGGGTTTCGAGCCCGATTCAGAACTGGGGGCCGACGGTTTTTTCGTTAATTTAAATACTATACCTGCAATAAAAGAAAATTCGAATACGGCAATATTCCAAAATAAGTGCACACTCTCTTCCCTCGAGATTGAGTAAATAATAATTTCTGGTTATATAGCTTGAACCTAGTACGGCGATATGTTATTTTATCAGACTAGTCAGGTAATTATCGTTGTTTAAAACCCGTCATAAGAAAAAGTATCACTTATAATTATTATACTGTAATATACTGCAACGATAATTCGTTATCCACCTAATCTTGTACAGGGAAAATAACAATCATTTTCAATAATTTCGTTATTCTAAATGGATTTCAGTATACGTTTTTCCACCGGGCAACAACCAATTGAATATCATTCTTTCGCATATCGTCACTATACCTACATTGTAGATAATATTGATGACGGCGATTGAAATTAGTTGTAAAACAACAAAAATTGTCCTCTCTGCGTTCACTTTGTGCAAAATAATTTCGATACGACATACATTGATGTAGTGATCAAAATCAAATTTCTACGTTCAGAAGCTAAATATATTTGCTAGATATGCAGGGTATGTAGTACATAGGTATACTATACTATGTATAGGTATGTTATAAGTTATCCAACTCAAAACAGCTAGAGCCTACGTGGTTTCGCTATATTACAACGCACACATGTAAACCTGTGAAGTCGAACTTGTGTCAGCAATATCAATTTCACCTGGTCTGCAATTAGCTGACAAATACGGTTTAACGTCCTCAATGGAGTAACTATAACTATTTCTTTATTCAGCGCAGAGTTCTCAGCGGCGATGTATACGCTATTCCACCTATATCACATACGCGGCATACACTATAAAACGTATGTTAAGTCGACTTTAATCCTCATACCTATCAATACAGGACGCGATATAGCGTCAATCATATCTGCGCGTATGGAATCGAACGATCGCAACTTTTTACTTGTCGTTGGTTTCATAAGATGGAACTTGAGAACAAAATTGAAAAAATACTACAAAATTGATTCCGTTATAGGTATAGAAACATTCGTAGACTACGTATAACGTAATCTAAATAACATTGAATAGAATAAGGGTCCTCGCTGGTTACAGCTGATCGTATTGTGTATCGTATGTAGATATAGGTATATTATAGAGTTACAGACATTATTCATTTCGAGATTATACTCTGCACACGCATATATGCTCTACTTTTTCTATTTCTATGTACTAAGTATGGGACGTGAGAAATGAAATACAATTCATATGTGACGCAGTTCATTTGAACAGTAATAAAAAGAAAGATAATAATAATTGTTCTGCGTATAGCTCAAGTGTATGGATATGTATACAATCATACTGATATCACAATGACATATATGTATATCCACAATCCAGTGACGGTCGCAATGCTCGAGAATACCGTTCTATTCTTCTTATACAGGTGTATATGAGCCATCTACAAACTTATAGGTATACATGTATTTCCTTGGCACGTAGTGAAGTCTCGGATGCCACGTCTACTGCGCGAAGAGTTTTAGTATTGATCCTTGGCTCCAGCTGAATTCTTCAATGAGGAAAACGAGCCGACAGCTCTGCATATCTCCCGAATTTCATGAAGGGATAAATCAACTTTAGGAAACGTTTCAAACTTTTCAGAATATTTCCATGAAATTGAGACAGGTTTCGATTTTCATTCATCAGGGTAGCTTTATTGGTACACGATTTTCAATCCCTCTGATTGTTTTATCCCTGGAAAACGAACCTTCAAAGTACCTATACCACGTTCACACGTTCATCCACAGAAACTAGGTTCGATCACGGTAAAAATTGTCTTGTAAAAAATGAAACCCTTAAACGATATCAACTTGACCCGTTTAAATATTGATTCTTAAACCTATATTATCGTATACCATCTCACAGATCGAAAGATGAGTCTCTTTTCATCACTTTGTTAGTTGGCTGCAGAATATTCTTCACGCGGTTCGTAAGGGTTGATTTTTTTTTCTTCTATAATTCACATCAGTAATTATATGGAATATTTTTTCACCCGCCTGTGAACCAGCTTATCGCTGAACTTTCGATGCAATTTCAACTGGTTACGTTGTTTCAATCCATCCATCTATCCATCCATCCATCTATTAATTTTCTTTTTTCTTTTTTCAACAAAAAAGATGGAACTGAAACAGGATTCTTTCATCAGGAAGTTGCTTGTGAATTGTAGTCGCCTGTCTCAAGTTCTCTCTTTTCGCTTGGGCAGGGGATAATTAATTATACTGTATAAGATAGATCAGATGTCACTGTACCTACAGTCAATGAAACACGATTCATTCTCAGCTCTTATGAATACATATATACCTACATAGTTCTCTACCGAGTTTGTCGTCATCAGCTGATCGCCAGAATCACCATCTTCTCCAGGCAGCATTCTAACTGGATATAGTGCCTTGAGGCCTTAAGGCTTGAGCCAAGGTATGATGACGAGTCCACGAGGCTCTCACGTGTCGCACAATGACTCGCCAACTCCTCGACACAATATCTTCGAGCGACGAGAAATTTTATCTTCATTATTTTATACTTTTTCGCTGTATTGAAACTTATGTGCATACTTATTCGATGAAATTAATCGTGTCGATCTTCGCGCAACGTGTCAATTGTTGTACACCGATCTTTTCTGTTTTTGCAGTTTTGTTATTTATGATATGATTAAAAAATGAAAGCGCGCGTCTTTCGCAAGATCTCTATAATTTCTTCTCCATGTTATCTGAATATTCTAGCTGCTGGTAAATCGCTCTTTGCAGGGTCGGTTTTATATTGATTTATGACAGCGTGTAGCGTCGACGTTGAGCCGGGAGCACTCAACCTGAGTTTTGCTCTCACCGCGGTGCGATCAAACATATGTGCTTTGAACGCTTGTGGTGTTTTTTATACATGTATGTATGTATGTATCTAGGACCAATGTTAATTTCATCGGATTATATCCCGCCAATAGATACTCATGAATTCGTTTATGAAGGTTTATATTGCGATCATTTCGGAACTGCAGAATGAATAGAATGTGATTTATAGGAAAAAGTAAATGCGAGCGCATATACCATATCAGGGTTTCGGAACAACGAGATTAGAAAATAAAAAATTTGACCAATATTATGTAATATTAAGACGATGCCCCAGACCTACTTTGAGGCAACCTAGCCTGCCGGATCTCGGCCTAGGCCCGCGAGGCCCGGGCCTAAGGGCGCCAGGGTAGAAGGGGCGCCGCGCGATGATATTCATTGACACTTTGAGTGCAGAATTGCAGTGCCGAAGTCGAGCTTAACGTCAGCTGCAACAAAAATTCAACTTCCTAGATCAACTCTTGACGTTGACTTCGAATGAAATAGCAACTGGTGCTGAGGGCCTCGTGTCTAAATATCCCGAAGACTTGGAACAAAGCTTACGCGAGGAATGCATTCACCTCAGGTACTACTTGAGACCATACTGCGCGACGATAATCAAGAACTCGATTACGGCACTGCAGGTGTGTAAAATTTTGCGAGAGAACGAGTTACGCGAGATGTATCCAAATGTAGATATAGCATTGCGAATTTATGCCTTAGCATGCCTGCAACTAACTGTTCAGGCGAACGCTCATTTTCAACCTTGAAAAGAGTACAATAATTTTCTGAGCTTACGTAAAAAAACCATACGATTCCACTCTCTCCCTATCCTTTTAGTTTCACGTATGTGTGCCATATAGTATGCTCACAGAAGAAAATTGTTCAATGATTTTTCTCCCGTGGATGGTCTATACATAATGCATCATACGAGCATGTATGGATGCGCATGCAAACGCACATGAATAAATTACAGGTACTACTGTATGCAGGGCCGTGCGGTAGATTTTCTTAGCATGAAGCAAGTCTTCGGAATGCCGCCCCTTGAACGATTTTCTTTCGAGAAAGCTTTAGTTGTGATTGCAAAAAAAAAAAGAAAAAAAATAAAAACTGCACAAAATGTATATACATACATACATACATTGCAAAGAAAAATAATAGCTCTGCGCTGTCACATCAAAATCTTTTGGCGAGCGTTCGCCGACAATGTATCACAATACACATGTGTATACATCAACATCAGATTATTTGAATAACATAGGCCATTATGGAGAAGCGTTGCATAAAGATTTTTGATTATTAAATAGGTCGAATTGCATGTTATCATGCAAACAAACAAAAAATTGTATTTTAGTTCTGCTGCTTATGCCGCCTCTCTGTATCATAGCACGTCACGGCGCTGACTGTATGAAAAGCCGTGAAATTTAGGCCAGAGAAGATGATGCGTAGCTAAAAAATTGTCGACCTTTTGCGGGCATTGGTGTGATAATGCCCGATGATCGTGGAGATAATTATATGCATGTGCTGGCCACATATAGTACCTAGTGTAGTTACATAATGTAGATACCGTGTACAAAAATATATACATAGTATATTTTATCATGCTTCTCCGAGCACTGATCTGCACTGTGACTGTACATTATGCATATACTTCTACATATAGATGCCAAGGAGGCTGAAGTAGCCTTGATGTTATTATCTTGAGCCTTATGGATATTATACTATACGAATCTATAGTAGATCAGAAAATCGAATGCGACGGTCCATTGCATACTCACCGATATATCAGGGAACAATTGATAGAATCGAAAATACGGTCGCAGTACTATAGTTTATCACGGACGAATCAATAAAGCTTGTACGCCTACATCATGGTTCGGCTCCGCACCGTATATCATCGCATTGTGAAAGGAGATGGAGAATAAAATTCCGCAAGTCAATGATTCATCGTCGTTTGCGTTACAGTTTTTTTAAATGAATTTTTTAATCAGTATAAACTTTCTCAATTCATATTTGCCTCATTCATTCATTTAACTGTCTCTGCAGTTAGAGGTGGAGTAGGATTAATGTCAACGCTTTACAGTAGTAACGGTGATAATTTCTTTCGGCTTTTTCCTTCTCGCTAAATCTTCTACAGAGATCATGTGATACCACAGGCGAATTTCTCGTTCCAATAAAATTATCTACACGTATAGGTTTGTAGATGGAGAGCGATAGGTGAACTATACAAACTGCTTTCGCAAGTTTCGAGAAGTTTCTCATTACACGTAATCGAAGGTCATTCATTATAATTGTGAAATTACAATAGGTAACGACCAAGAACGATTAGTTTTTCTTTTCCTAATAAACACCTAATTGCTTTTCCATTCCCATTTCTCACCATCTTCCTAATCTCCTTCTAATTCGGCACACCCACAATCCACACAATGAAATTAGATGATTTATGAATGTTTCCTGTAGTCGGCTATGCCGATATACGTATATGCATGTATGTATGTAGTATCACCGGATGTGGAGAATTCACTTATCATAACTGCATACGCGGGGCGTATCTGGGGACGGAGAATACGTGCTGTCAAATCAAATTTATACGTTGTTTTTACAGCTCGTCATCGTTGTCGCATACATGCCTATATAGTCTGCGTGGTTAATCGTCATTTCGAAGCTTCAGAACGAATACATTAACTGGATTTCCATACGCGATATAATAATCGGCGTGAAAAAATCGTAGATGACAAATTAACGGATAGTGAAATAGAATAATTAAAATTTCAACAATCAAGAAAACAGTGGGAAGCCGGGATACTTGGACGACCAGCACTATTCTCCTCATTATCGTTTATTCGTTATAATAAATTGTAGGCATACCTATAGTATTATACATAGAAATGGCCTCGGAGAAGGCGTTTATGGAACACGATTTGAACTCGCAGACTGCAGCAGCAATTGGTTTCAAGGCTGATGGAAAACCAAGGTTGTTATACCCGTACCACGTCTTTACGTAAGTTTAATATTAGGCAACGATCCGCAGTTATAGGCTGCAGCTTCGTTGACTTGATTTCATTTGCAAGATATACGTATATACACAGTATAGATAGATACCATTGAAATTTCATGTGCAGGATCGATTAGCTGAGCATTAGTATTATAGTTATATAGGAATCGAGGATTGGATATCAAATAATAGCTGTATACTATGCCAGGTATAACGTGATGATTATCATCATTGTCATAAATATAGAATGAAACAACGAACAATGGAACTTTGTTCAAATTAAATTTTTATTAAACACGGTTTTTTTTCTGCAACATCGAGGACAAATTGTAACATAAATATTTTATTATTATTATTATTATTGATCATCACTTTCAGCACTCAACAATGAAAATCTACTATATGTATAATAGGTAGTATTTTATCAACACTGGAAGAATGTCCCTGCAGGGGCGGCGAAGGGATATTATTATAATTGATAATAATAAATTTCTTTTCATATACCATTTATTCGAATAATCGTACCGTTTCTTGTCTTTCTCTATTTCTTTTTCTCATTTTTTCCTCACATTGCCTCTGCCAGTGCCAGTTATTATGCTATTGATTATACTCTATATATTGTATTTAACTATTCCCAATCGCTCATTAGTATCAATTTCTTCTCCCCTCTCTATCGCCGCTCACTCTAATTCGCTTCTATATCAACGAGCCTTCCCGAAAGATTTTCATCTCGCGATAATTTTCCGTTACTCTTTATTCTTTCGGTACAAGATTTTCACATAATTTTAGCTATTCCGAACAAACTGAGATTGAATAAAAGCGATCGAGATGAGACGCGGCGATCGGGGTGTTCAAATACGAGGCAATCGGAGTGATGCAAGTGTCGGGATCTTCGTCTCGTATTTCCGGGCCGCAAGATACAAGGTATTTTCAGGTATAAAGCAGAGGTCTTATAATTGCATGGATGAGAAGCTCAAAGATTGAAATTTAAGCATCAAATGAAGAAAAAATAATAATAATTTCGATTATTACAATATATTACTAACCCAAACTCACTCTTATATCATGCGAAATCGGTTGGTTGGTTTTCTTTTTATTTCTCTTTCCAGGCTAAGAAATACTGTGGACAGTCAATAATTAATATTTCACGATCGGCCGCGTCGATTTTCCGTCTTTATAACGTAACAGTGTTGACGATGTTGCAAAGGTTTTTGCAAGATGTTGATTGAAATAAATAAAAAAAAAAAAAACCTTTTGAAAAACCGAAGATCAAAATCAAACACAAAATAAATTCATAATCGACCCCTCAAAAACATCTAGCAATACCGATTATCAGCTCCCAAATCATCGGCATGGCGGATATATTTTTCGGCGTGATTAGAACGATTTTTTATTCGGTTCGTGTTGATTTTATATCATTTTTTTTTTTCTCTTCCTTTTTGTGTTTTCTCCCAATACTTTACGTTCACGGTTTATCCACACGCGCACCCCGTTGCGGGAAGACGGGGCCTTCTTTATTATAAGATTATTTTCTTTCGTTTTTTATATAAATCGGGGACCGTCGACCAGCTAAAAACGGGGGGCTCCCACGCGTAAGGAAATAAATCGACGCTGACGATCGAAGAGCGCGCGCTTTGCAGTGAACAAACTTATTATGGAATGTACAAATTGTATTTATATATTTATTTATTCAATTTCTTCTCTCTCTCCTCCTCTTTTTCCTTTTTCCTTTTTCCTTTCCATCATTTGTATACCCTCTTTCGATTGTTTGTTCTACATTATTTTGAAAAATTTTCATATGTGATTCATCGGTGTAAAGGGGTATATGTTTAAAATTTCATTTTCTCTCTCTCTCTCTCTCTCTCTTTATCTATCTCAATATCTTTCTATCTCTTTTGCACCGTTTAATGAACACCCGCACTCATTAGCGCGCGTTGCAGTGGCGGTGGAAATGGAAGTGAAACTGAAATCGAAACAACAGTAGATGACGGAAAAAAAAACAAAAAAAAAAAAATTTTGTTTCAATATGTGAATCGCATCGTCGTTGGCCTATAACGACAGGTTTCTTTCTGTTTTTCCTTTTGCCCTCTTCCTCTGCCCCGCAGCCGCTCAACAACGTGCGCGGGTGTTTTTTTTTTTTTTTTTTTTTTTCTGTTTGCTCAGTTTTCCTTTTTCTACTTTACTCTCGATCTATCGACGATGTCTTATAATACTATCGCGTATCTCTCCACTATCTATCTATGTAGTTGTGTGTGTTTTTTTTTTCTTTCTGTTTTTGTGGATTTTTTTCTCTTCTTTTTCATTTTTTTGTTTTTTTTTTGTTTTCGTAACATTCGCGCTTCTACGTCGGGTTCTTCTCCTTTTCATCGATATTATCGTTTTATTATTATTTTTTTTGTTTTGTTTCATTTTTGTTTTTGTCTCATTTTTGTTTTTGTCTCACGTAACCGTTCTCCGATTAATCGCTGCCTCTCGTGCGTGAATATAAAGTTTGCAATTCTATATCTCTGATCTTCGTCAAGTATTATATTATGTATAAATGGTCGCTATTATTTATTGTTGTTGTTGTTTTTTTTTGTTTTTTTTTCTTCTCCTGCGTACGCACATTTTTCTATCGTACTCAAAATATAATAATAACAATAATGATGATAACGGACAAACTTGATGATGACGTTTCGTTTGGTTCGTTTTTTCCTTCCTTTCTTTTAGCTTTACTTCAATTTACTCTAAAATATATAATTGTGCTTAGAATATTATATAGTGTATATATAATAGTATGTATTCATGATAATTTAATTATTCAACTCAATGAATCATTATGTTGTTGCTGGTGGTGAATGATAATCTTTTCTTTGTTTTTCCAAATTGTCCGGTAGTATAAATACTGCCCGATTTCGGAACAAATTTTACAATATCATATAATAACTATGGATTATTTTATAATCATTGGTTTGAACTATACATGCGATAATAATGATTCTATATTTACGTTACCCATTACTTCTGCTTTTTTTTTCTAACTTCTGTCTGTTTTAATGTATGTACTTGAATATCTATATGTATGCATGTATGTGTATATATATATATATATAACTATACAAATGAAAGAAAAAAGGTTTCACCGTTGTTTGAAATTTCCCCCTTTATCGTAGGATGTTGTTCTCTCTACACATAGGATTCATATATTCAGTTGTTGAAATATTATTTCTTTATCCTATAGAAGTATCTGTAGTGGATAGTATAGTATTTTAACAATAAACTTCCGATACAACATTAAATTATCTATTTATTTCATTTCATTTCAATTACTATATATAGTAGAAGTTTTTTCTTTTGCTCTAGAGAGTATATATATATATACATATAACCTAGTAGCATCTAGTAATTTTTGTTTCCCCGTACCTTTTCGTTTTCATTACATGATTTTCTCTGTTGATCGGGTGAGTTTTCGTTTCACATCGGAACATTTTTGTGGATATTCGCTTGATCTTCTTGTTTTTATGAAAAATTTTTCTTTCTTTTTCGTATTATTTTACTTCCGGCTACACCTATTATATTACACAGCAAATATATGAAATATATGCGGTTACGATGACGTTTTTTTTTCTTCTCTTCTGGTTTTTACTTTCTATTATCTCTCAAATGATATGATGCGTGGGCGTCGGTTAACGAGCATATGAAATTCTTAACAACGACTCGCGCATTACGTTTACGTTCAAGGAAATATTGCCCCCCCCCCCCCCCCCCTCCCCCCGCTCGTAGTACATATTATTTAAATTATATATTTTCGCAGTATATCTATATGTGGATGAATCTATAGGAAAACCAATGAGGAAAACGAAAAAAAATAAAATAAAGTAAATAAAAATTGCCGTCAGTTTGTTATTTTAAACATCTCGAATAATCTTTCATTTTCATTCTCTGATAATTGTTGCTTGCCGATGGCGCGTTACCGTGATTTTTGTTCCCAATTCTTTTCTATTTTTTATTCTCTCTCTACTGGTATCGCCGATAGTTTGTTCCTTCGTTCGTTTTCTTTTACATTTTTTTTTTTCTCATAAACGCCGCAGAAAAATTAATAAATCTAACAATAATGACAATAAAGACTATATATAATAATAATGATAATTGTATAATTGATTATGCGTACGAACCACGTCATAATACATATATAAATATAAATATATATATATATATATGTATATTTATATTTATATATATGTACGTATGTATGCTGCGAATCTGATTATTGATTCTTTTTTTGTTTCTTATTTATGTAATTCGATCATCTGAATTGAAATAAATCTTGTTGTTCTGATCATTTCTGTGGGGGAGGGGTTGAAGTGGGGACGAGGGGGGAAGGGGGTGGTTTGACGATGAAGAAAAAAACAAAGAAAAGAAAAATAAAAAGAAAACTCGTGGATGGAGGGAGAAGAATAATTCCCGCGTGATTTAGCTCCGTTTGTAGTAACGCTTCACTGCACCTTGGTGTAGAGGAAAATGGCGACGATCAAACCGTAGAGACCCAATACTTCGGCGAAAATAAGGATCAAGATCATACCAACGAATAGACGCGGCTGTTGGGCTGTTCCTCTTACACCGGCGTCACCGACTATACCAATTGCAAAACCTGCTGCCAGGCCAGAGAGACCAACGGCAAGACCGGCGCCAAGATGAATGAAACCCCTGAAAAGAGAAAGAAAAGAAAAATGATGCATGAGTACGAAACGAATCATAAGAATTAAAAACCATATTTCATTTGACGAACGTTTTCGATTACCTCGCGATGCGATATAGACGTGTGTATTATATCATACGCTTTGTAGTTGGAAGAAATTTGGTAAAAATTCATAAAAATTTGTTTGTTCTGTAAGTGAAATATGAAGCATATGAGAATAAAGAGAGAGTCGAAGCACTACAATGCATCGATGTGCGGAGTACGGACGATGCTCGTTCCGTCACAGAGACGGAGGAAGTAAAAGAAAAATGTCGAAATGACAACGCGGATCTATATTCGTCCGCGGCATGTCGCGGCTAGACGTGCCGCGATCTAACTATAGTTCAAAGTTTCGAGTCTAGACTTAAAACTCTATGTAGACGCTCTCTCGTAAAATTCTGCGTGCCAATATTATTCAGTCATATGCTTTTCGTACGTCTACGAAATCGCACGTTTTCAGATTCAAATATGTGCATACAGTACCTGTACCGGAGAGACAAGAAAAATTATCTACTGATTACAAATTTACAGTGTAAATCTGCGTATGAGTGATAAATAAATCAATGTACACAGTTTATCATAGTACAACACATACCGATGTCATGTGTTGAAAATATGACTAAAAAGAAAAACCAGTGGATTAAAGAAAGAAAAGAAAAAAAAGTAGAAACGAAGAATTTTGAATTTTTAGTTCGTGAAAGAAAGGGAAGAGAAAAGAGGAATTCTCAATGAATGAATAAATAATTGAATGTAAAATAGAGTGGTTCGTATGGAATTGCGGCAGTGACCCCAAGCATGAAGAGATTATCTCGGAGACTACTTCGAGAGGAGGCTGCGGATTCTGGTTAATCTCGCCGTTGTGACATTTAATTTCGATTTTAGCCTTGGGAAGAAACGTTGTGTTTAGAAAATGACTAAATATGTAATATCGTATGAAAGTCGTTCGTGGAGAGGAGCTAGCTATTAATATACATATTTCCGTTATAGTGTCTCACATTAGAACACTTCTGCAAAGTGGAAAATCTATTTATAATCAATATATGCACGCATTTGTGATGTAGTAGACATTACGTATTGACGACGTAATCGCGTCGGTCGAGTCTATGGGTATTAGGTACTACACAAGTTTTGATTCAGTAATGGAAATAAAGTCTGTTACGATAGCGTATGTCTATAAGATAGGTGTAACGGGATCAATTTCCTTCGTATACTTGTCATCGCATACGTAGGCTCATATATACCTGAGTATATAGGTGAAAAAAAACAAACAAACAAACAAACAAACAAACAAAAATACAAGAAAACATTAATAACGTGAAAAATTACCGCACGAGAACGCTCTTTTACCGCGTTCTTCCGTATATTAATTGTAATAGAAACAGAGTAATATATATATATATAATAAACAACATTATACGTATATAAAGAATATTATTTTTACTCTTTCCTCCTTTCATCGGTTCCCACAGAGCTACCCACCAATAGTGACCATAAATTCCGGAAGTACTAAAGTATACATGTAATACCGCTGTGTATAATATAGATGACGATATCTTTATCTACAAAAATGTGGAAACTCGGTCAGAACTCGTAACAGAAAAATGTACACTCTACCATTTGAATCTACTATGTATAGCGGCAAACAAAGATTATTTATTTGTTAAAGAATAAGCAGCAGCAGCAGCGCCAGCAGTGAAGTGTCATATCAGTACGTACACCCTTACTATCACCCTCAAATAATATTCAATTATTTTTCAAATTATATCGCGTCTATGATAGCAGGCAAAATATACCCGTACGTTCTGCCGTGAACAGAAACGAAGGAGAGAAAAAATAATACGTATACCTATATATATATTTCATCGATCTAGGTACGTATGTATGTACATACATACCTCTTTCATACTGGACGGATTAATGAACAGCTAGCTCCTATTCATCAACCGCAGATATAGTATAGGTATTGCATATACCATATACAATACACATGTATAGGTATATATGTAACAAACTCTGTAATACCTATTCAGCTATGTTCAATTTTATCACATAGCGGACCAAAGTAATATATTATCTGTATAGATACTACAGGTATGTATGTAGTACGTACGTACGTACAAAAGAAATATGTAGATCCCTGCTCGACTTGACCTCGCGGATTCATTCGTCTATCTTTTCGATTAATTTTGATATATCTGATATGAGAAACACAATGTGTAAAATGATGTCCTCAGGAATATCAAATTTTTAACATTTTTCCTCCCCGTTACACTGATCGCAGATCAGAGCGATCGCTCTTACTTCCCTTCACCTTCTAACGCCATGTGTTGAGGTGATAATCGTGATCACTTTGATCAGTGATTATATTGAACAGAAGAATACGCGCCATGTTTATCATTTGACTCTTTCTTCTATGATCGATATACTTAGAAAACAATTTTTGTGGTTTAAGAGATCGATATTTTTGCGAAAATAGGTAATTCGGCAGAAAAAAGTTGTCTTCTGCGTTTATGGACCTAGCGTTGACGTTTTTATGATTTTGAATAAACAAAAAATAACTGTCGATTTATGTAGAGGAAAATGGGGACTTCTAGAAAGTTACTTCACAATCAGAGGATTTTTAGGGGGCTGAGAGGAAAGAGGGACTGACTCCTAGGGAGTTAGGGCAGTCGCTGTACAAGAAATAATATCAGCTGCAGCAGAGGTGGAATGCGAATACAACGCACGTCGTAAACGCGGATTTGTTTTCATCGGAAAATATCGGTGAAATTCGCATTCTCCGCAACTGCAGTTTATATTATTCCCCGAGATATATTTCGTTTCGGTATAACGTCACAAAAACTAGCCTCATATATTATATAATAAGAATGAGAAAATTTTTGCCAGGTTAAGTGCGGCTTTCGCGAAAGCTCGTAAAACTCTGACTTAGAAGCTTTCAGTTTCAGCGAGTGAAGGGAGGCCACCTGAACCGGGGGTTCTAGATACCAATAATTATTCGCGCGCGCGACGTCTCTCCTACTCGCGAACTATAGAAACTGCTGCGAGAGAATAATATTACCAAATATAAGAAAATTTGCTGATGTAGGTATCCTACTTTTGGGTCGGTTTTGCTTTTTCCTGACGAAAATTCAATCTGATAATGACGGTGTTATAAAGATAAAACAAAAACAAGACTCACGTGAAAAGGGTGTATTTGTCCGTCACTGGGGACATCGATCCGACGATCAAAATCGCCACGACCAAACCGTAAATGGCAATAATACCAGCCATAACAACTGGAATGATGGATTTCATGATCAGCTCAGGCCTCATGACGGACATGGCTGCGATACCGGTACCAGATTTTGCGGTACCGTAGGCCGCTCCGAAGGCTGCAAAGAGAAAAAGAAAAGAATAGTGGAAAATAGAGGATAGCATAAATCATTTTTATACAGCCCCGTTGTGTTAGATGAAATAGATAATCCTTGTTCATTTTGTCGTTTTCGTGTTCGTATATGCCTATGAACGGAGTTTATTTTCATACATTCGTACAACATATTGCATTTCTCTCTCTCCTAAATCCTCTTTCGTTCGATTTCAATTCAGCGGTCGGTACTGTAGCCTCTCTGCGGAAACATTGTAATTAGGCATCAAATTGTTTCGTTAACAATGAAAGCGCGCACCGTCCTTGTAAAACGAGTAGCGCCAGTCGTCGTTTCATGAGCGTAAATTTTGAGCTAGTGCCAAATGAAAAATCTCAATTTCGCCCACAATCCCCGAGAAGTTAATCCGTTATATGCATTGTCGAGAACGAATATCCTTCTGTAATATTTGTAAGTTATAAACTAAATAATATTATCGGCTGAAAATATGCGTGGATCAATCGCTAAACAAGTTAGAAAAAGTCATTTCTTTTATTGTTTCGAATTGAAGTGTTGAAATGAACGAGTTGAATCTAAGATCGAACAACTCGATTAGATATTCATATCGATGCTGAATATTCGAATTGTATAATTATTAGTAGTTTGTAATTTGTAATGCGGGCTTCGGTATATAAATGTCCGGTTTATTTTATAGAGAGTCAATAAAAACGGGAAAAGAAGAATGGATAAAATCATTAATGTGTTTTGAAACACGATTCCAATAATGATTATGGATTCACTTTAATCGAGAGGATAACAGAACGGTACATTAAAGTATTTGGTACAAACGGAATTTGAAATCGGTATGGTCGGGAAGAGAAATTACGTAACCGTTACGCCCCTTTGATATCAATACTTCGGTTCACAACACCTTCATATAAATACTGCACGAATAAAAAGGGACGAACTATTCTTCAGCCGAAAGTATGTACAATATACATTTTATCGAAGAATACAGAAAGAGAACAAGAAAACAAAAAACAAACGAAAAGAACAACTAGAAAATAGGAATCATCGACATGGGCTCCCTGGGCGGGCACGCGGCTATAATGGGCAAGAAGAAAAATATGTAGACCAATTCTATTTTTTCTTCATAAATATTTCATATTTTATTTGATCGTAAAATTTGCCCAGTGAATATAATCGATGACCGTCTCCTCTTCGGTGGGGAATATCAAAAATTATTAATGTTCGACTGGAACGAGAGCATGAATCGCGTAGAAACGTAGAGATACTATAGGATCACATGACCACTCGTGTTGGTAGTCACATGACAATCATATAAGTCCCAAGCCTCGTGAGCCAGGGGGGCGTGGCACAGACCGCGATTATATGATTTTTCCGTGTGTCTTTTAGTTTTTTTCTCCTATAACAAGCTCTGGAGATCCGTACGAATTCGATGGAGGATCATTTTTGTTCAAATTTATGCAGAAGTTTATGTTGAACCATCGACAAAGTTTCACCGTAGGTTGAATCGCGCCTCTCGCGTACATTAGCTAGGCCAATTTGGCCGGTAACCAAAAATCTTCGCATCGACCGTGAGATGAGGTCGCAGTTTTCTCATATTTTTTTCATTCCAGTTTCAGTAGCGATTATCAAGTTTTTGCGATCTAAATAATCCTGTTCGAAATTAGCAAGAAGCAAGTTCCTCGAGCTGATACTTCTGGCGCACGGGAGAGGAGCAGAATCGTATTGATTTCTAGATAGAGTTAACGACGACGACGACGTCGACGTCGACGGCGACGTATGACGCCCACGACGAACCACGAATATACGCGAGTATTCGACGCAACAAATGCGAGCTTGTACATCTTTCTTTTCCTCCGAGGGTTTGTATCAACGGTCAATCATGAGAAACTCATATTGGCATATTGTATTGACTCAACGGCTTTCAGGTTCTTGGAAAGTCTGCGATCAATAAGTGAATATACCAGAATCATCTCTTTTCCGCTTCTCTCTCTCTTTTTTTTTTCTCCTTTGCGGCATAGTTATTACACAGTTGTGTAAAACCAAAATGGCACGAAAGTGTGTTCCTACATTTCGGTTCATTACGAAACGAGTAATCTAAATCGAGAAAATGGCGTTCCAAAATAGGAGGCAGACTTTGTACTAGAATTGCGAGCTTACTTGGTTGAATTATCATCTAGTGACTCATTTGTACAAGTATTTTCCAGTTTCTTTCTTTTTTTTTCATCGAATCAGATGACTGTTGTAGCGGAAAAAAAAAAACAGTACGAACTACAGGTGCGTTTGAATTCTGAGAATCGAATACGTGGAGAATAGAGAATGTACATGTTAAGTACGTCGGAATATCATTCGAAAAGTTCGCTTAGCACGAACAGACGAAGAGCGAAAAGAGAAAGGAAGAAAAGAAGAGACTTACCGGAAAAGACGATTGCCGATACGGCACCCATTACTCCAAAGAAGGGCGAGTAGATGGGGTTGTGTTCTTCAATTGGCACCATTTTCGGTCGAGTTTAGTTTTGGTAGAGTATTTACAGGTTATTAAACACAGGTCAGTGAAGAAGAACAATCTTCACACACTCACTTCACTAAACTAGTGGGCACTGTCAAATATGGCCTACAGAGTGAAAACGGTCATGTGACGCGAGAGGCAAGAGGCGAGCGCGATGGTCGAATGGGATGTGAATCGTGATGCTATTGGCTCCGGACTAGACCGAACCTCAACGAAGGCGAATCGGATTTAATGTCTTATCCTTTATAGCTGACGTCAATGAACAAGATAGGCTCGCTGACTGGACTGAAACGTTTGAAGAACTTACGGAGCGCTTCGGATTTTGCGGAAGCTCTACTCAACGGAGAGTCTCGTGACTCACATTTTCGATTTTTTTACATTTTTCCAATTTTATTGAAACTCTGATTATAAAAATCTCGTTCCTTATAGAATCCTAAAGAATAAGACTAATAAATTATCGATGAATTTTCAATATGTATCTCATGGTTTAACATTTATTCAAATTAGCCGACGCCCGATTTTAAACACATGACCCAGACTTTGAACGCAGCCATACAGAATCGAGTCTGCTTTTACATCTTGAGCCCGATTTGTTTTCCAAAATCAACGCAGCCAGTCAATATTTCAATTTCAAACATGTGCTTTCTGCTAGGGTTATAGACATTTGAACATTTTTTCGTTCAATTTCAATTCTGGAATTCTTATTCTGATAATGAAGTTCGCTTATAAGGTGACATATCGTCTATTTAAAATTGACGTTATTTCTACGATTTTATTTTATCATCGTCGGTTACATTTTTATAGTCGGTTGCCTATAAAGATATATATTTCTAACCTGAAAATCTATGACTTCGACGCTATTAATTAATATTATTATTTTGTCTCATTATTACAGTTCAGTAATTTATTAGGAACAGTTTACCATAAAGGAGATTTATTATTCTCGCCAGATGGGAATTCCGTGATAAGTCCGGTAGGAAATAGGATAACAATATTCGATCTTAAAAAGTAAGTTTTCACGTTTTCAGAACGCTTCTCAATAATCTCCAATAATCTTTTTTCATAACAAAACCGTCGATTTTTTTCTCTCTAATGAAATAGACAAGAATTCAAAAAGTTACTGATTCATAATTCACAGCAATAAGTCAACGACGCTTCCGGTTGAGAGCCGATTCAATTACACATCCATTGACATTGCTCCAAATGGATTTATCCTCATTGCAGTAAACGAAGGTGCGATTCTACTTTCATTCTCCTTGAAGAATCCAAACCATGAACAGTAATGGGAGCAAATCATTTCGTGAATCATGAAATAATAAATTATTCAATTGCAGAGGGAGAAGCTAGTCTCATAAGTCTAGTGAGCAGAACCGTTATACACAAATATAGATTCAAGCGACGTATCAGATGCATAAAATTTTCTCCAGATGGGAAGCATTTTGCCGTTTGCAAAGAAAATAATGGTCAGGAGTCATTTCTCTTTTATATCTTCATGTTCGACTTGTATTTTACTGTTTTTCCTGTATTTTTCAATTTTGCAGTCTTTGTATTCAAAGCGCCAGGCTTATTAACTGGAGAATTGAATCCTTTTATTATGGAAAGAGTTTTTCATGGCGCATTTGATGATACTACGTACATAGACTGGTCTTCAGATTCTAAGATCCTGGCTGTTGGGTCTAAGGACAACTCGACGAGATTATACAGCTTGGAAAAATGGGCAAATTTCAAAACGTATTCCCTTGGGAGTCATACAGACGAAATAGTCAGTTGCTTTTTTGAAAAAGATTCCTATGACATCTCCACGATCAGCAGGTGAGCGTTTTATTTTATTGAGTATCCGAAAATATGTGATTTACGTTCTTCGATATATGAATTCTTGTTTCACATCTTCAGGAATGGCCAGTTGTGTGTTTGGGAATGCAGCATTGAACCTGATGCACTAACACCGTGGCAGCCGCCGATAAAAAGATTAAAACCTGAAGAAAGTGGCAGCGAAGATGACGTTGATTTTGATAAAGCTTTAGAAAAACCTGAGAAACAAAGAAAGAGTGATAATCGTGCTTTATCTAAATCTGGTAACAGGCAAAGAAATATTTGCTGAATAGTTTGAATGATCAAAGCTATCCTATGAATATAATAAAACATTTCAAAAGTTTTTAGATAAATTCCTACTTTATATCAAATCTCAAATATGTTTTCATTCTGATACGTGAATTATTTTCCAGTTGAAGAAGACATTGAATCCGACGATGAGCCGGAAGAAAAGGAAAACGAAGTTGCAAGACTTTTTTATAAAAGATTGATGAGACACTACCTAGGAGATGAAGTTCGTAAGCAACACCGAGACGCAGTACTAAGTTCTGCAGCTTATCATCGCGATACAAAAATTCTTGTAACTGGTTTCAGTAGCGGAGCATTTTACATCCATGAAATGCCTGAAGTGAACATGATTCATTCTCTGAGGTGGATTCCCTGGGTTAATTTTGCATCTAATATAATCATTCTTCGCTCTTATAAAATATCTTCAAACCAAAATATTCTTTCAGTATTTCTGACCAGTGTATATCTTCGATATCGCTCAACAACACCGGGGATTGGATAGCCTTAGGTTGTTCTGGTTTAGGACAATTACTGGTGTGGGAATGGCAGAGCGAAAGTTACGCTATGAAACAGCAAGGACATAGCACAAACATGAATTGCTTGTCATACAGTCCTGACGGTCAATTTATTGTGACTGGCGGTGATGATGGGAAAGTTAAACTCTGGAATGCATCAACTGGATTCTGTACCATCACTTTCCAAGAACATTCTTCGGCAATTAGCGGTGTATTATTTAGCCACAACCGTAAATTCGTTGTATCAGCATCTCTGGATGGCACTGTCCGAGCTTACGACATGACGAGATATAGGAACTTTCGCACTTTGGCTTCTCCGCGGCCTGTACAATTTGCTTGTTTAGCTTTGGACTCTAGCGACGAATTTCTTGCCGCCGGTGGACAAGATGCATTTGAAATTTTCTTGTGGAGTATCAAGTTCGGCAGACTTCTCGAAGTGGGTTTCTATCTTCGACTACTTGATTCCTCAATATTGAAAAGCTTCAAATTAATCGCTGTCTTTCACTGAACACTCTTCTGTCTTTCATTTCCAGATTCTAAGTGGCCATGAAGGTCCTGTAGCGAGTCTTGCTTTTAGTCCGAGTCCCACTAGTTCAGCATTGGCATCTGTTTCATGGGATAAAACTCTGAAATTATGGAATGCGATAGAGAGTGGATCTAGCCATGAAACCATTCAATTAACAGCAGATGGTTTATGCGTCGTCTATAGACCAGATGGACAAGAAGTAGCTGTGGCTACACTCGATGGACAGATTTCATTTTTTGATACAAAAACTTCTGATCAGACTGGCAGCATTGAAGGAAAGAAGGATTTGGGCAGTGGAAGATCAGACACGGATCTTGTAACGGCGAAAACGAGCCTACAGGGAAAGTTCGTGAAAAAATTAGTATCGGCGCTAATTTCATTCGATTATTAGAACGTATATTCAATTTCTTGTATCTTTTTTCTAGAGCATTCACCAGCCTTTGTTATACTGCGGATGGTTTATGCATTCTCGCCGGTGGCCAGTCTAAGAATGTTTGTATTTACAATGTCCAAGAATCTATACTTTTGAAAAAGTTTGAAGTTACGCAGAATAGATCGTTTGACGCGGTGGACGTAAGTTTCATGATTAAAACTCGAATTTTCATCTAATTGAATTGAATATTAATTTATGAGTTGAATATCGAATTTCTAATGAATTATTTTCAATAGGATTTCATTAATAGAAGGAAAATGACCGATTTTGGAAACCTCGCGCTCGTTGAAGATAGGGAAGAAAATGAGGGAGGTAAAATTGCTCTCCGTTTGCCGGGCGCAAGGAAAGGTGACATGGCCAGCAGGAGCATAAAACCAGAAGTCAGGGTATTCAGTCTGCAGTTTTCTCCAACAGGTAACAATAAAACAATATTTTAGGACTACAGTTAATGCATTATAGAAATCTTGTATTATTTGTCACACGAAGTTGAGATATTGTGATAATTTGTTATGGAGTTCGACGAACGTAGTTTACCATTTTCTGCAATTTTTGTTCTGAAATAATTTTCAGGACAGTCTTGGGCAGCTGCGACTACCGAAGGACTTTTGATATACTCATTAGATATGGGATTAATATTTGATCCGTTTGAGTTAGAACTTGGAGTAACTCCGCAAACAGTGAAAGAAACTTTACATAAAAGAGAACATTCTAAAGGTTCGTCCTCATCACTTAGGTTCTTTACAAACATCAGATGTCATCAATTTCTCATTCTTTCTTTCGTTGAACTCAACAGTTTTTTTTTTATCTGATAATCATATACGAATTCATCTTTTATTGTCATTTATTTCTTCATTTCAGCATTAATGATGGCTCTAAAATTGAATGAGAAGAATTTGGTGCAAGAAGTTATCGAGAATATTTCTTATGATGATAGTAAGTTTGAAGGAATTAATAAATAGACACACATATGAACGAGAATAATCCACAGATTAGGATTTATAACAATATTTACGTACTTAGCTACAAACAAATGTGACAAGTCAATTATTCTGACATTCATATTGTTTTTTTCCCTTCAGTTGAACTGACGATAACAGGTCTTTCGGACGTCTACATAGAAAGAGCGTTAAAATTTGTTGCTTCAGAGTTGGAAAATACAAGGCATATTCATTTCTATTTGATATGGATCAACACAATACTAACTAGACAAGGAAGGAAGATAAATTCGTCCACTCAAATGCCGGTACTTTTAACGTTACAGAAAAATATGCAGAGAAAATATGACGAATTGAGTAAAATGTGAGCTAATACAAAATAGAATATAAAATATTGATGAAATTGTGTATAAACAAAAAATTTCATAGTATTTCGAGAAATTCCTTTGAAAAGCAAAGTATACTAAGCGATAAGAATACTAGGATTTATTTAATTATGTATTTTCAGTTGTGATTTTAATCAGTATACAATTAAGTATATCCGAAAATTGGGTGAGCATAAAGCAGCCAGAGAGGTAAAAGAAAATGAGGAAGAATCTAGCGATGAAGAATTTGAGAGAAAATCAGTACCTGAAGAAATGGAAATTGATTGAAGTCGAAAACTAGTAGATGTAAGGTAATTAACATTATAATTTTTGTACATACGTATATTTGTATACTCCGCGTTCAGAGCAACTCTGAGACCCTCTTCTTTTCATATTACTGTCCAATATATATTCCATAACTAAAAAACTATATTCTCTTTTTATTTTACATAAAATACAATACACATCTCTCTCTCTCTCTCTCTCTCTCTCTCTCTCTCTCTCTCTCTCTCTCTCTCTCTCTCTCTCTCTCTCTCTCTCTCTCTCTCTCTCTCATTCAACTGCTGCTACACAGTTTTTATATATTAATTATTATCATTATTATTATTATTTTTTTTATTTTGATCATTATACAAAGATTACTATGCTCAAGAATCACATTCTTTTTTCTCTTGATTATAGTAATGCATGAATAAAATTCATTATAACTATGATTCGATTTTTTTTTCTCTTCTTTCTTCGGTAATATAAATTATTCTCTTTAGTTTCAATATCAAATTTCCTGTCTGTAATCACAGTAGCGACGAACATTCAGCGACAAATTTTCCTAATTTACTTTGTTTCTTCTATCTTTTCATTTTCAATTTCAGTTTCATCTCGAAATTCAGAAACAAGTTTTAATTCGCACACAAATATCGGAATGCGGTTATTTTGAATACCATCTGTAAAAGCGCTTAACATGGCATTAAATGAATAAATAACGTATATTGATTATTTCATACACGAAATTCGTGAAATATTTTGTTTTCTCTTCTTATTTTACATTGATTTTTCATATTTATAGATTGAATTTGAATAAGTTGTGCCTGATAGCAGCCATATTTGTAAATTTGTCTCCACGTCTTTTTCCGAATAGCATTCTACCTATATGGATTAATAAAGAAAAAAAAAATTATAATTCAATACATAACATTACCTTATTAGAGGTAATACTTTTTCAATTTTATATTTTTGATATTATGATGTTGTTTTAAGCAAAAGTATTGGCCAGTAGAGTACGACGAATAGAAGAAATAGAGCTGGAAAAACGATACGACTTTTACGATCTATCTCATTCCACCTGGTTTTTTCTTGTAAATCAACTGCACCTAGTTCGTGATCTATCCAAGATGTTTGCAACAGACGACCACTTCCTGCGCGCTTTTGTCGTGGTTGTGGAGCGTAAGTTGTTTCACAATCCCACGCTGCCATGCAAGGAGTCTTTTCCATTGCTCCTATTTTCTGTTGATTGAATGAAATATTATCGTCAGTTTCACAAATATCAATTTGCAGTTATTCAAGTATAGGTATGTTTGTAAATGATAGATAAAAAAATGCAAAATTTTTAAGGGAATATTAAGAATCGAACGGAAGTGTCAGTAGAATCGTTCTTTCAACGCCGAGTAGTTATTCTCAGTTTCTTTTTCCCGGATTGAAAACTGTTTTGAACTTTTCACAAGTTTGTCATATTAAATGACTCTTCAAATGACTTTCACTGACTTTAGTCAGTGAAAAAAATCACTTGATGAGTCATTCAATATGTAAATTTATAGGAAGTATTAAACAATTCGTTTACCAAACTTCCAGAGTGAAATTAGGATCAACTGATCGCCGATTGATCTCATAAGTATTGCGGAATGAGAACAGTTTCAATATAATAAAAGCGAGTAGCTGGTATAAGAAAGGTATATTTTAATTTTTTTCAAGAAAATAAAGCAACGTATAATCTCCGTCTAGATACGCAAGTATATGTTGGTCGGTGCTCATTCTCACGCCGTGCAAGTTATCTTGATATGTTGTATCAGTTTAACTTTGATGTAGGTCTGTATGTATACCTATACCTATACCTATACCTATGTACGATATATGTATGTACCTATGCAACGGTGTGATAAGTATCGAGAATGTTCAAGAAGAGCCGTTGTAAGATTGATAACGTCTCAATGGAATTGGCAGATTCCATAGTGATAAAATGAAAATACGTTTATAATCCCAAGCTGCAATTATACTTTGTAGCTCTTCTCGAAAAACTTTTGAATTCTTATATTCTTTGGTATACAATGAACTGCCTGAAATTTAATTGATAAGGAAAATGAATTTTGTTTCATTATATTGTTCAGTTAAGAGTCGGCGGAAATCAGAGATGCAAGTTGAGCGTCTATGAACGGAAAAAAAAATTCAACAAATCTTCGTTAACACTCTTCAAACCTTGAAGAATCTTTGAAAGATCGTTTTGGTATCTGCGATTACGTAAAAAGTTTTCAACGATTACGCAACGTAGGCATAATGTACGTATGTATGTACATACATAGGTATAGTTTTATTTATACGACAATTCGCCAGGAGATGTCACAATTGACACATAATTTACAGTGTACTATTATTGGTAAAAAAGAAATGTCGTTCGGTCTCAATAGCTCGGAATTTTGATGTAAAAATAGCAACGGTCAAGATTTTCAAGAGTATGTTTGTTGCGTCATGACACGTGAGGATCGATTACCTATAACTCGCCTGTCATAGAAAAATGACTTGAATAGCTATAACGCCGTTTATTATTATTTTGAATTCATTAAACGCCAAGCGAATAGCGATAATTGCTAACAACGCAACGTGTAAGATGTTGTGTAGGTTTAATACAAACCATCGGCAACATCCGGGGAAGGTTTGTCGTATGACTATCAAATCCTAGCTGATAACGTAGATCGAGAACTTTAACGACAACGAATTCACCCAAGGCTGCAAATACGAAGACCATGCAGCCGGCCATCCAGAGATCCAATGCCTGTTATCAAGTTTTTAATAACAATTCGTCAATTTTTTGTTTGAATATGTCCAGCGAAAACAGAAAAATGGATGAAGGGTATACACGGGACAAGAGAAGAAAGAAACTTGAGTTTCTTTCTCGCGAGGCATTTTCTTCGCGAATAAACGGTAGACGGTGATTACCTCATGATATTGCAAAATGCTTGTGGATGTCGTATATTTTACCTTGACGTAAGCGACCGGTGGTATGTCGCTCTTGAGGCCCGTGAACATTGTTACGAGAGTCAACATACTCGTAACAAGTAAAGCAACTCGACCAGGTATCGCGTCCAATCCAAGCCAAAAACTGAACCATGATAGCATTACGACAAGGGTTGACGGTGCGAAAGTCTGGATTAAATGATGTCCGATTTGCCTTTCAAATCGGAAGTAGACTACGAGGCGCGAAAAATTCCCTGAAATTTTTGTATTGATATTACTCACGATTTACCATGTTACGTTTATAAATTTTCGCCCATTTACCTGATATTCTATTACCCCGCTGCTTATCATGTTGTACATACAAACATGCATACGTATCAATTCAAATTGCGAACATTGTGGCGTTTGTTCGTTAATTTTGGTTTTTCTCTCTTTTTTTCTGTTTTAGAACAGTGAAAATTGAGTTACGTATAACTTTCAATATTATATGCCGCGTTGTGCTAATGCGTATGTACTACATGCATTTGTAGATATAGTATATGATGACGTTAACTTAAAATATCTCAATTGCGCTATTTTCAAAAGTGTATAAGAGATACAAATTCAGA
Organism: Phymatocera aterrima; assembly: GCA_963170745.1. Lineage (NCBI taxonomy): Eukaryota > Metazoa > Arthropoda > Insecta > Hymenoptera > Tenthredinidae > Phymatocera > Phymatocera aterrima. The sequence goes on from OY720668.1 coordinate 2,301,258, forward strand.
TCTTTATGATCTGGTAAACAGATCTCAGAGATTTTAGATTTGTTTTTTGCGCCAAATGAATATTCTCATTCGTAGTCTTCGGGAAATTGCGTTCATTCAGAAAAGCGAAGAATTAGTAGTAGTAAACAACTTGGTCAGGAGTTCAGGCCGACTACGAATCTTATCTCAAGAACGATAAGATACGGCGATGTGTAAAGTATTTTAATCCAAATGAAAGTACGCGCGTATGCAGTAACTCAGGTAAGAAATAATAAGATTGTGAGCTAACGATATAAAAAAGACACACTCCAACATATCTACTCGTGTTATTATTATATTAATAGTAAAAATTCATCGGTAGAATCAATCGTCTCAGAGTGTAATCGAAATTCAACAAATGTTACCACGTCATACAACGTTTATACCACATCGGTGGATTACTTCTTCGTTCTTTATATTGCAGTTTATAGTATGCATATAGGTAATGCTCGATTGAAAATAGTTGCGTCAGGTCATTCATTGAATGAAATTGGTATTGGAAAAGCAGGTATAAAAGTTTGGCAAAATATCAAAGATCGTGCGACGGACGTGAACTCGGAAGCCAGGAAGAGCAATTGCTTCACTCACTTTCATAGGATACAAAATGTTCACTTCAATCTCTGGAGACCTCATTTCGGTTTGCAATCGCAAGCCTACTGTTTATGGATTCAGCTTTATCGTAATTGATGACTTCAATATTCAATCAATTCTACATAGTCTTTTTCCTAGGCATATCTATAATCAAGTTAGTGTAGAAACGAGTCCAGATTTTGTACGTAGAAATAGAAATTATTATGATTAAATGCCTAATGATTACGGAATTAATCCACATACTGTAATTACACAAATACGAAAACGGGGAATGTAATGGAATAGAATAATGCGAGCACATGGTGAATGAATCCCACCTACTCTCTCCTTTGTTGTCTTAAGTTCTCTGAAGATTTTCCCACAGACAAAAGTCGTGCAAGAAAACTAAATGACAGAGGAAAAAGGAAAAAGGAAAAAGGAACCAAACGATTTAGGCATACTGAATGTATTATGTCAATGAATCTCTCACCATTTTTCTCCACCATGTAGCCCGTCGATTCTTCGAGCTGCAAAGGCTTGCCGATGTTGTACTGAAGGAGTTTAAGCTCGGGATTCATTGTCACTCCACCCTCACCCCATCGCAGGCGTAGTTTTTGATTGTTGTAGGAAACTGTTCAATAATGGAGGGAATGAGTAATGGTGCCTGAAAAGCTTGCGAGTTTGACAGAATTCATGAAACCAGAAAAAAACTAGAAAAAAAAAACAACAAAAATAACAAATAAGCAGAATGAAAAATCCGTACAGCTCTCGATGTAGATGGGACAGACTTGAATATCCATCGGATAGAGTTGAAATTCCATTTGACAAGCTATGATGGCGTGCATCCGGGCTGCGTATCTGACCGTCTTGTTTCTGTACAACGTTACCGAAGAAAATTTATGAGTCAACGTTGCTATTTCTAGAAAACAATAAAACAAACATAATGTCATTACGGCGCAGGGGTTTGATACTTATAATGTATAATTAGTAAGCAGTAAAGTGAAATTTTCGTTTGATTGTACAACTATGGTAAATAGGTAAAGGTATAGAAATGAGAAAGACGATTTTTTTACATTCGACAACAGCATAGGTGTGTGACGCGTGGAAAAGTAATCACAGACGTTTTTTTTTTTCTTTTCACGCAACGTCGACGCGGAGCGTCAGATAACTGTAGAATATATTATAAAGTTCGTACGAGAGAATTTGTATTCGTAGATTTTCATTCAGCAAATATCTGGATGGAATTTTAACTTCCGATTGCGCGTGAAATGAACTTGTTCGCGTTGGTCAGCATACGGAATTTGAATGTACCCAAATAGAGTTATGACGTAGACAAAAATATGCGCTACAGTTCCCTCAATTCAGCAATGTATGAAATTAGATTGCAAAAAGAGAGAGAGAGAGAGAAGAAAAATTGGAATATTCGGTGAAAGCATGAAAATTTACCAGCAACTTTGGAATTCAGAAAGTATGGATCCGGCTGCCATAAATTGTCAAAAAACTCTGGTGGTAGTGTGACGTAGTCGTCACCCTCCTCGAAGATATCGTCGGGCATGTGAAGTCTAGATTCTGTCCAGCTCTGTCGAACGAACAAATCAACCCTAAGAAAGTAAAAGGAACAGAAATTTGATCAGAAATGCAAGAAAACAGAGAGGAGATCGTTTATTATGAAAGAGAGAAAGAAGGAAAAGAATACAACTAACCGGAAGTCCATATCCTCGACGTTGATGGAATTTATATCGACAACGTATACATTGAAGTCGACGATGACTGGCGACCCTTTCCTTGAGGGTGGTCTGATTTCTTTTGACAAAATTACATTCAATTAATAACCCATAATCAAATACTGACTAACATGCGCCTGTATATAATATAGGATAATATGGAATAATCGAGACCCAGAAATTATTCACCTTTCACATAATGCTCAGGAAGAACGACTCTGGGACGTATAGTGTAGTTTTTCTTAGCGTCTGCGTTGAATAAACTGGAAAATAATTGATTTTACAGTTTTGTAATGGATCGACGGAAATTTCGTTTAGTCTATCGCCGGAGAACTTGACGAGGAGATGAATACACGTACCTACGTCACTATACAATATTGGATGGAAGTATCATGAGTGCAGAAAAAATACACTGTGTGTGAGGTAAAAATTGTATATTTTTTCTCGTAAAACGTAATTGCATTGGAAAATAGAAAAATAAATGGTAATGTTACCTCGTCGAGAATGATTTTGTTATGAAAATTACACATAAATGAAATACTAAGGTTGTATGCAGGATGCACTTCATCTCATCTAGTTAGGATCACCGAATATTGCCGGATTGTGAGTCTGAGCCGGAACTCCGCTCGCGGCTGATAAGCGTCAATTAATCTATTACGGGGATCAATTAAATGCAATCAACCCTAAATATTGCAAAACGGATCTCAATTGTAGCTACCGTGGCTTGAAATATTCTTCATACTTATTCGTTGTGCAAGCAGACAATATCTCTTCAAGGTTCAAAAATGTAGTCTCTTGACTTTAAAAGTTTTTTTGTCCTATCTCCAACAATTTGCAGGTATAGAGACATTCGTGAATGCGATTTCATGCAGGCCCGGACCCATATATTTCATATCATATTTATACGTACAAAATGAAAATGAAGAGTTGCGAGTAATGTATGAACCGCAGTCTCATCATTATTTGCCACCCGTACTCTTCATTCTGTTCGTCTGTAACAAAAAGAGATAAATAGAAATGGGAATATAGTATGTGCAATAGTATGGAAGTTGGCTTGAATCCGTAGTAAAATATATCGCCTATTCAATTTCATACGCGTCCGAATGGAAACGTGCAGCGGTGAGTGGTGACGCCCTGCAACCGCCAGACAAATGCGCCTGGTGAGAGGCAATCAAATATGCACCGATGTTGATACTCACGCATGTACACAGCCGTAGCAACAACTACGCATCCCTAGCTATTGTGGTCTATAGTTTATCAGTATTGTATGCTTGTAGATATTTTTCCGGTACAGGTAAAACCTTGACCAGATTTTCTATAGAATTACGTAATGTCACCGACTCTCACTCATCGAACGCGGTAGAGTTTCAGAGAATCAGATACGTTATCGCAATTATGTATAATAACTTTGAAACTTCAGGGAGAACGTATGGGCTATGTGGGATAGATTATAACTCGCGGTTTTTGCGTAAAACGACAATTTTGTTCATTAGGTCAACCCGTTAGGAAGCTACTCTATCATTAAGTGTGAACCGTACTCGGCTACGGTACGAAAATAAAAGTAATAAACATGAAAAATTCAACGTAATTGGTTGCAATGATCCAATTGTCCAATCCACACGCTCGGAAATAGCTTTTTCTATTAAAAAATGTCACACACTACGCCATACATAGGTATACCTACGTATGTATGTGTAACATCAGAATGCTGGTTTCAGCTGGTATATCTTTTAGAATCTATCTTTTTTTCTTCTTCGCATGCCCAGATTTTATACGCGTGGAAACTATTTCCATTTTGCGATTCGCGTGAGGTGGAACGCGGTCGATCAATGAGTCTGATTTCTAATATAAGTCAAATTACGAATTACGCACGTGTTTCAAAAAGGAATAAATATGGTCTACTTGGTACGCGATCCAGGCTAATTAGGTACTCTACCCTGGGATCTCATTAGCCTCGAATCCTCGAGAGAGGAAAGAGCGGCTTTTCCTTGGGGCCTCATAAACATCTCTTATTGCCTAACTCACCCTGCAGATTCTCCTCTTTCGTGTTTTTTCTACTTCAAGGTTTCTTCGTGTACATCTAGAATCCGGTTACACTTAAAGTCAAACTTGCACGATCTCAATTAGGGACAATTCTTGTCATTTGTTATGATCCTTTCGTAGAACATATACATACGTACGTCAATGAAATTTATTATCATCGTTCTGTTTTTCGGGAGGAAAACATTATTTCCGGCAATAAATTAATCGCTATACAGAACTATACAGAGAGAGGCGGCCTGCAATTGCACAACTTCATATTTTGTTTCATAATATATTGAAATTCGGTCGGAAGAAAAATCAACCAAAACTGAAAAAAAGGGTAGAAATTTCAACCCTATACAGTTATTTTCAAATGAAATATCGTCGAATAGTTGCAGCCGACTCAAGATTCGCGAAAGTGTAATCTGCGTTGCAAAAACAAAAACCGATTCCTGTAGTAGTACAAATTTCACTTTTGCGATGAAGATGTTCGTTGATTCTGTTCACAAAAATATCTTTCGAAATCATTAGAGCGGTTTTTTTCCCCCACGGTAATAACATTTTTTCTTCGGCTTTTCGTTTCACGATCCAATTGGACACCGGTCGAAGAGAAAGTCTATTTGAAATTCCAGATTTTCAAATCAAAGAATGTTTTATTTTTGTCCTCTTCAGCGATTCACTGTACAAGATCACATTTTGCGGCATTGACTAATATCGTAGAGAAATTACACTGCAGTAATTATATCATGAAACGATTGTAAAATGATGAGAAAATTGAACTCACCGTAAGAAAAGCGAACAGCGGAAGCCTTCAGCGATGTAGAACGTAAGAGAGACGATAGAAACCCTCGTGGATCTTGTGGCCGTTGCAGTACATATTTGATTCTGCGCGCTTTTGCGTCGTGACGCTGACGTATGTACATACATACTACATAGAAGCTAGGCGTCAAGGATAGCGCCGTCCTACAGTTACGTCGAGGCTCGAGCGTCACTACGTCAATTTGTTTTCACAATCACAGATTTTCTTGGTACAGAAATTATGCAGCTGATTCGAAGGATATATGACAAAGGTTACGAACATACACGATATAAGTTCATACCATTGGAAATTTCATTCAATATTGATTTCAGGTCCTGCAAGGGGTAGAAAACAGCTGAAAAACTATTCGTACAACTTGTTATGTCCGTTGAATTTCATCGTGGGTGTGAAGATCCACGAAGCTCTTCCATGGGTCTCACGTAACTCGGATCTTTGGGAATATTCTCTTTTTTTTCTTTCCATTCTGACGTCAACGATCGTGAAATAATTAATTAATTGGTATCGTCGCGCGGGTACGCTTTCCCTGTATTTCCATTCTGCTATAACCTTATTACAACAGTCAGCCTGGAACCTGTCTCCGGCATTCAAAAATAACAGAGTTCGAAGCTAGAAGTCACGTTCAAATCCTCATCTGAGACCACGTGCCTTAGGGGTAAACTCTTTGACATTTATAATTGATTTCACACGAAACGGGGTCCCGAGCTTCAAGGAAAATCGGAACTGATGAACAATAAACATACATACCTATACCTTGTATACCACACAAACGAGGAAACCCGGCTTGTAACTTGAAACAAGAAATTATAGACTTCGTCACGTGACTTGTTGACCAAAGTAAAGCGTTGAATGTAATCTGGAACATTCAACCGTCGGATAAATGAAAGTCCTGCGGTTTTTTCTGTCGAAAATTTGAACTCGTCTCCAATTATTATGTGTCTAAAAATTTCGCCGACTGCAGCTCTGGTTTTTAGTTTCATTTAGTTAGCATCTCCTACGTCTATAAAATCTGATCGAAGTTCCATCGAATGAGTATATTATACTCGCATACTTTGGGTTTGATTTCGCTTCGTTGAGGAAGAGGAAGAGGAAAAAGCTCGGGTGTGAAAAATATCGTGAATTTGAAAACGATCAACTATAATTACTAACGATTTACAAACTTGGGTGACTGAAGTTGTATAAAAGAATGTCCAGTTAATCAAAAAATTGAAGAAAAAAAGAAGAGACAAGACTGATTCAAAATTTTCCCGTTTCCTCGAGATTTTCCAGAGTCATTTACGAGAGCGAGCATCTTACCATCTCATGGTATATATTCATCTTATGAAATTTCAGCGCTTTATACATCAGCAGCTGTGGAGCGAGTGGCGACTGCGCCGGTACTTTATCTTTGCCACCGCATCGCGAATGCCTGGGATAGATAATAACGAAAAAAGATATCCCACGGCGTGTAAATTTTTGACAAAATTCTATGGTGAAAAACAAGAACAACCAAAAATTTCAGGATCTATTGAAATAGGCGAATACCTAACGGGATTGATAATGCACGGCTAGAAAAGTAATGGCAAATTCAACATTATTTGCATGTCCCAGCAGGTTCACTATAGAATTTATGTTAATTTAACGTGAAACATTAGTGCCAAGTGTTGATTCAAAATAATGTTAAAGATTCAAACCTAAGGTAACATCTTGTTTTCGTATTAACCTGCACATTTTCCGAGAGTTGATTCGGCGTCGAAATAATGTATGCATGCTACCCGGATAACAATGTTCCAGGCACGCGTTAATATTTTTGCGTGCAGGATAATTAGTGATTTGCCTTAGATTTTTTCCTATACATACTGTCAACTTTCAATTTACAAATGATTCTCAATTCGATCAACACCGAGTTATGTTTTTTTTTTATTTTGGTTTCCATGTGGCCAGTGACCGAATTAAAAATTCATACACATGTATTGACTTGGTTCATGTTCGGAGTATCCGAGTGATCCGGCAATCGCAGACTCTGGATTTCAGACACTTTTTTGTTCCGTCGTTGCACATTTTCAATCGCGAGAAAGTTTAGCACCCGAACGCCTCTGGTGGAGAACGCGGACAGCCAAGTGACATGAAATTTGACACTTTTTTCCGTTTGAGCTTATTCACATTTCCATTGTGTTGAAATTTTGGAATTTGACGTTAAACTCGAGACTCAACATTTTCATGGACTCAACGACGTTGAATCGACACGAAAAAAGGGTTGATTTTCACACAATAATCTTAACATGCGAAAAATTTAACATTTACACAAATTATTTCTAACCGTGATGGGAAGTGGGGTGAAAATGAAATAATCCTATTTCGCCCCAATTGAAGTAGGTACATACCTGCTAGTGAGTCGCCGGATTTTAATGCGTTTTGCGAAATACTCCTGGTCGATGCTCCATGATGCGAATAAATTGTGGTGGACGACAATCTGTAAATACATCGCGATATACATACCGCGTAAACATTTAACCGTATTTTATCGTATGCATAATGTTTCCAACTTCTGGCCGGGCTCATTTGCAGGAAAGTCCCACACCATTTGCGTCTTCGATTTTCTCCAGCTTGACCCCAACATAAATTAACATAGTTCTCGTGGGACATATAAGCAACGTTTTTTCATTACCATCCCAGTTTGTCGTCTATTACCGTTTACTGTTGCATAAGCACTTAGTTCAGTTCCGTAACTCGTTCCAATTATCGGTGAGTAAAGATTACATCGATATCATTGAAATTGAAAGAAATGACGGAACGAAGAAAAGGAGATCGCTTCAGGTTACCTACGTTTCATTCTTTCGGTTTATTATTATCCGGCCTCAAAAACAGAGTTTTTTTATACCCATGGTTTTTGGGAGATTAAAAATTATCATACGATCCATGACATGGGGTAAAATATTGTAGTGAAACAGCTGAGATTTGTCACCGAGCTTTCGCCCATTCACAATCAAATTTCATTGGCTCGTTGTATGACACGAGTCTCAAAGTACAAAAATTGCATATATAAACTTTCGAATCACTTTCTCATTTCACAATGCTCAATCTCCCGATTAATCAACTGTCTGACAAATGTATATAGATGAATTGGCGATAGGTTAAATAGATACTGCTGTTAAACGTTTAGTTTATGTTGCCGATAGCCGTATTCGATAATTTATATATCCGAAAATGACGTCCCCTGCAGTGTGTCATGAAGAAAATTGAGTTGAACGCTGCATTAGGGAGAGGAGGAAAGTCCAGTTAGATAGTAATAATTAATAAAGCTTTTGCGCCGATGATTATTGGGTAAAAACAATGAGAATGAAATAATATATATAACGCGCGTAAACAGGTAAATGATTGAGGTTCGTATCTACTTTCGCTAGAATAGAAAAGAAACGCACACGTAAGTGCGTCCATTCAAAATCAAGGTTCTTCAAATACTCTCCGCGAGATTATCATGTGGCTATAGGTATATCGTAGAGCAGGTTCCGTTGGAGAAAGTGCGATGAAATATCCGCAAGCCGGTTTTTATTGGACATGAATAGTACTCCGTGTGACGACCTTGCGGCTAAATTAACGGTACCGTTCTCAATTTTTAACTCATGAAAGCGAGTTGTCTTGTTCGGATGTCTTGTCTATAATTTCTAACTGACCGCTTATCTGATCAGAAATTCATGATCTAATAACGATGAATCGATGCGTGCCTTTTTTCACATCAATCAACGACTGGGCACGGAGAGAGCGTAGTTTCGTTCCCAACTATCACGAAAAGAGCTCTTTGACTCACTCAGATCCGTAAGATGACTGCAAGACGACGAGAAGACGTCTAAGGTCGATTTTGACTCGAGACCGAAATTCCGACACTCATCAATTCCGAGACGCCGTTCAGTCGTCCCACGGATTTGAATAAGTCAGAGAGCTTTCTTGTGCTACCCGGATATTTAGTTCATCAGATGAAAACCCCGGTTAGGATCAGGAACTATAACTTTTCGTCCAGTCGATGAGGCGATCTCGAGAATCTTTACCGTTTTTATAATTGTTTATAAAATCTATTCCCAATGTCTGAAAACTGTTTCTCTCAATCTTCGAATTATAAAAACCTCGCCGCAATTGGCAGCGTTTTAATTGAATGTGAAATCAAAAAGGTTAAATCGATTATGATATAGCGGAGCTTGAATTTCGTATTACGCATGTCATGATCGAGGTCATGATCCGAAGTTCAATTGCATCTACATAATCGTTGATACAATTATCACCTACAATTACAAACTTGCGAATGGCGTGTAGTAGTGAACATGTTTCCGCGCCTACCTTCTCCACGTCGATACGTTCTTCGAAGGTCATAGTTTCCCGCCCGGAAGTGTAATAATTCACCATACGAAAGAACGTATGATGCGAAATAAAAGTTCCCTCGAAGAGAACACTGTGTAGGTATATACTGCCTACACGGGGGGAAAAAAAAATGCCAAATTCACATTTTCAGTGGTGAATATATGGACAGCACTCGTTTGGAGTAAAATCTGCACCGATTGTGGAGGTCAACTCAACATGGCGTGTTGTAACTCTGACAAAATTCTTTGTAAATCTTGACACAATTGCTGTAGATTTTACTCCAAACAAGTGCTGTCCATATATTCGCCACTGAAAATGTAAATTTAACATTCTTTTTTTCGTGTATGCATGTATATATACGTGTTGAGAATCATGGAATTGAATTACTTCCACCGAAAATATCCTTATGGAGATTATTACGGCCATAAATTTCACGTTTAATATTGTTTTCGCGCAATTTACTCACGAGACGGGATACACTTATCTCCTATCTAGGCATATTTATATTCCATTCGAAAGCAGAGTATGTCCATTCACGCCTGCAATGACTAATGAATGTGTCTAAGGTATATCCACTGAGATTGAGAGAATTTGAAAAAATTTCCCGGACACATATTGCGCAGGTGAAAGATTCTCAATTTCTATTTGTTGTCGACTAAAGTAGCAAAAATAGACGATTGTTGAGCATTAGTCACGCGTAAAAGCGTGTCACCTGGTAGATTGAATTTGCAGCATAGTTGCTCCTGCTGCTGCGCTGACGTTCGGTTCTCCCGTTGGTTTTCATACTTACGTTTAACAATACGCAATTCCGAATTTATGAAGCTAAAAATGAAACGTATTGCACATGCCAGGCGCAGCTGAAAGTATCTCTGGTCGGAGAATTCTTGATTTCTATGCATTGAGGTACGAAATGTGGCTTCGATGATCGTATTAGGCTATTCCAAAGACACATTATTCTAGATTCAAGATCTATGATCTCGGAGGTTTACCGCGCTTTGAGAAGATACAAGCAGTTGAGAAATCAGTTTTGTAAGTGCGTCAGAGTATTTGCTCTTCAGGAAACTCTGTGAAACTGCACAAACAGATTCTCATAATTCGTTATCAGTTCAAACTTCCGGCTAGATAAATTATTCCAAATAAGTTTGTACAATGGATTCTTCAGAATCTGAATATTTTGGTATCTTTGAAAATCCAAGTTTTCTGAAACGTAACGCTTCCGACCGAATGTTCGTACCCATCATTTTGTCCCTCTTCTTCTTCTTCTTCTTCTTCCTCGTATTCTTCTGGGAAGAATTATTATCTGCTCGGCTTGAGAGATTACCAAATGCCTTTCACCACGTCCCGGCGTTCATGGAGGGCAACTCAGCTCCCACGAGGACTTTGGATAAAAATTTCTGTCCACGTGTCATATGTATGTATTTAGTATAAACTGTGTCAATAAGCCGTAGATAGATGAAACACAAACGGTTGAGATGCAGGACGTTGAGGCTCAACGTTGGACCATTAGGAATCTTCGAGGGGCTATTGACTGACTGGAATCGCACACCACTTCGTGCAAGATCATTCCGAAATCGATGCGATAATCACTAGGAAACAATGAATTCGAAGCAAGATTTCATGACTCGAAATCGCCTGGAATCGCCACAAATGGAGCAAACGCAGTTTGATTCGCATGAAAATCGCTGGAAAATATGCAAAGAAATTTTGAAATCGCATGTGCGATCGTTTGAAATCATCTGGAATCGCTGAAAATCATTGAAATCGTTGAGCACTTAATCCGCAGCGGCGAATAGATCCTCGGAAATCTTGCAATCGTTGGTACATGCTGTGCGGGACTTTGTGACGTCAGTATTTTAAAAGAGTCAACCTCAATCCTCGACCTCGATGGCTTTTTCATGCATGCTTCGGCTAACACAATATATCGGTGTGCAAATGGCAACGAAAATGACGCGTTGTGACACAAGATACTAGATCTGCGTGTAGAACATATTCGATGCAGAGAACATACAAACCAGATTCCGCTGTCGACGCCTGTGAGGTCAACTTTTCTCGTGTTTTCCTCAAACATCGAACTCGGATTCTTCGACGAATCAAAATTCTGCAACTTGATGAGAATTTTTCTCATCTTCTCGAAAATTATAAATTTTGTCACCTGTACAATACGGGTGTCACGATGTCTCGGGTACATAGATAAAAATGACATCGAACACGTTTGGCTGCGAAGGTGCCGACCTCGACACACGGTGTCTCCGTGTCTGGATCATGAGCGTGTATCGCAAGATACTTTAAATTGATGTACCACCGCGCGTACCAAATCATCATACGCTTCTTCTCTATGACTTTTTTCGATTTAATCACTGACCGCGTTACCGATCACTCTGCGCCGCTCCGTCCCTCAACGAATCGACTCTTGACAGTCGAAGTATATATACTCCCATTATACGACCAGACATTAGTTGAGCATGCAGCTTTATCTCGGGAAAATATCTTCCGACAGATATATGAATCGGTTTCGCATAGCATACCAGTTACCACTATTCTGTTGAACAAGCTCTGAGGAATTTCTTCGCTGGATATATCACGTTTATTCCTGAATCGCGGCTCGATCGCAGAACAACGATGTAAACCGATTTTCAAAAGGATTTAGCAAATCAAAATGATATCGAAGAGAATGAGCATTCGTTTTTCGAGGGGAATGAGGAATTCAAAAAATCTTTGGTAAACGTAGCGTAAGTCACGTAGCGTGACTTGCATTACCTCCGTGTTAAGCACCTCGTCGAGTTCCGTGAGATTCGTATGAAGACAAGGCAAGTATAGACCGTATGTCATACGTTTTGCTATTTCTAATGTAGGTACACGTGTCTCCTACGCAATTACAATAGCCTCGAGGCTCTCATTGAAAAACGTGACGAACGTAAAACTGCAGTACGCGAGTATAAAGGCGTAAGTAGCTGCGAGTGGAAATTGAATGATAAAAAATTATTGTACCTGCTCAGGTTCCTAACGATCCAGGCCAATTAATTTTTAATTATCCTCCTCATTGCTCTGAGCTTGGTGAAATACCTCGATGCCATTAAAATCTGTCTCTTCAATTTTTCTTTTGCGTTTTCACTCGACTTCTATCCGCGAGCTTGCAGATCAAAATTATCGAACACCGTGTACTAACTTTCTCATTGTCAGCTAGAACATAAGTGTCATTATTCATGTCTCGGAACTGACGTGACGCAATTCGCCAGCAGGAAGTTTGTAGGTCCTTCGAACCTAACTATCTCCCGTGTGTGAATCGACGACAGATTTCCCGTGAGTTATATTACCGGATATAAAAATGAAAGAAAGGTGCAGTTCACCGTGTTTCAGGATCGTCCTTCGATTTCTGGCACACTGCCGAGCTTCCGTCCTCGCGCTATAGTCGTGTAACCGATTATGGCTAGAGAATTTCACTGGAAACTGGAGATTGAAAAACTTCCGAAAATTTGAGATCCTTCGGGAATGAGAATCGCGGCTGGAGATCCGACCCCGCGGGAAAAATGAAAATTTCGAACTTTCAGAACCGGGTTATCGCCTCGTTAACATAATCCCAAATAATTCTTATCGACATTCTCGTTGTCCGGATAAAAGTGAGCTCAGTTTGAGGTACAAATATCCGGAGCTCTGCTTTTTCGGATCACGAGTATGTACAAGAATATCGTTCCAAATTCAAATCTCCAATGTTCCTCTTACTTTTTTCACCAACTTTTCTCCATACGCGTCGTGCATTCGCTGAAAGGTACGCGCGTGCGGTTACCCTCTACTATTTTAGTCTGGCCGACCACATACCGATGTATCCACTCGGTCATAGGCGCGGGCTTCGACGCAGAGTGGCGCTCCACTCTGACAAGGGTGTTGCACGGTGAACACCGAAGGGCTGTATTGATTTCAGTGATGGCGACCGGCGTCTGCTAGCGCACCCTCCACCAGTGCCTGATACTCCAGAAACTCCCGTTCTGTGATATTTATTAGTGAAAAAATTGTACTAAAGAAAGGACAAAACGACGAAAAACAAAATATGGAAGTGAAATAGTATATTAGATAGTGAAAAAGTATAGGTTGCCTCTGCAGGTCTGCAGATTTTATTGGCAAATTTTCTCATTCATGAAAGGACCCGGCTTCTCGGATTAAAAGGTTTGTGCATTGTCATAATTGACTTGAATCCTAAGTTACTCAGGAATGAAAATAATTCACCGTTAGATACGGTTATAGACTAGATCTTCGATGTTTGAATTATCGATGGAATGATGCAAGCAATACGTAGGTACAAACTTGTTACCGTCTATATTATAACACGTGATGAATTACGGGGGATAGTCGGGCACAGTTTTTTAATCGCTATGTAAGTTTTCATCTGGATTTCGAACTTTCGTCACTAATAGAACGAGAGCGGAGTTTATGATCGGTTTATCTATCTTCTCGTCTTTCTTCGGTTGCTCGAATCCAGCTAGCATCATCACGATGCACTTATATTATCTACCTGCAACGCGATGAACGGTTTATTGTTTTAGCTGAATTATGGATACGATGAATGTTTCGCACAAGCATGCAAGCTTCGCTTACTTTCACGTATCAAGTACGGATAAATTATGAAAGAGCTCGCATCGGAGAGCTGTATATTATACGGAGAATTCTGTACGTACCAAGCCATAAATTTGCTGTATGTACATACTTACGGTTTCCAACTTTTTACTCTTCTTTTTTCAGTCAATTGATGGATTTTATTTTGTTCTTGAGATAGCTGCACCTTTTTCTTATTCTTATTCAAGCAGAGAATCCTTATGAACGTTTGACTCGGATATAAATTTACCCGGTTATTGCAGATTTCTTTCCGTTGAATATCGATTTTTTATTATTCGATAGCGACGTTCGCAATCATACATATTTTTATTAGAAATTTCTAATTCGTAGGTATATGTATATACATGATTTCATGGGGTACCATTCCAAAAATTACTCCGCTGGAGGGGGGGGGGGGGGGGGGGGGCTCCAAAGTGGCTGAAAGTAGCGTGACGTAATTGTCGAACGGTCCCTGAGACAACGAATAGCCAATCTCTAATATCGGAGATAAAAATTATTTACGGAATTACTTGACAGCACGCGACTACTTCCAGAAAGAGAAATTCGTAACATTCGTTCTCGGCGGATATTTTTGATATCGTTTGCGTTATATGTGCTACACCGGATCTTATAGTAGTTTGGCCAAAATCGAAAGGTGAGAAAAAAAAAAAGAAGAAACGAACCGAAAAACGCATTTTTATTTTTGTTTTTGCATAAATTTTTCATTCTTCCTTCATCGAACGTCATCTACCATTTGCGCAATTGCCATCTGGAATTCCATGAAATCGCAGAACACGAGATCTGTCGCCGAGACTTTTTCGAACAATTATCCGAAAATGGATTTCAGAAAATGGATCGAAACCGTGGCGTTCTTTGCAATTACATAGAAAGTTGGGAACAGGAATTGTGTACGATTATATCCCACGTATAACCCTGTGCATCATTATCTGCTCACTGCACCGCCGAACGGTTCTGTTGCATGCACACCTTTTTGTACTCTCTCCTACATCGTCCGCTCAAAGCATTGCCGATGCCGCGGCCGCGGCCGGCGTTCATGCCACTGGCCGTTCGTAGATACATACGTAGTACAACATGTGGTCACAATACATCGGTGCGGAACACGAAACCCAACACCATATACCTACATATGCGCCTACTCTGACAATGAGCCACAGCAACGGAGACCGAGCTGCTCTTGAACTTAGAGAATCAATATAGCGATCGGTTTCACGTTATTCCTCGATGACGATGTCCAGAAGCGGATAAAACCATCATCCTAGAATGCCATGGCACGGGGACCAGTGAGGATGTTGCGATGATGTCAAGATCAATACGCGTAGGTACCCCCCACGTTCACCGTTCTGCCGTTTCACCGCGTCCACTTACGTTCTACGAGTGTAATAATTGTAGCACACTCTCAGCTCCTATACGCATACTGAATCTGAATAGGTAAAATGCCTCCCGTAAACAAGAAAGTGAGTCTCTATATATCACGAAATGCTTGGACACGGTGTATATGTACGCTGCACGCTCAGTCGTTGTACGCGTTTATTACTCTTTCATACAAAGTATATACCTACCACGTGTACCTGTGCTAAAGGTATGCGCAGCAATATAAACGCACATAATATCTCATTCCGAATGAGTATCGCAGATACTTATACGGTATTAGAAATTTCATTATCTAGTCTATGATCCTTGTATCACCGCAATTAGCGGGAGTTCAGCTCCGCCGGAGAGCAGCATATCAACCGATTCGACGATATCATAAATTCATACGCGCTGGTACAATATACATATATACACACACGGGGAGCATTCCTATCGTCTGAACACTCGGAGGAGCGTGAGGGGTGACTGCGGACCCGACACGGCAACGGCTTCGGTGGTTTTCCATTTTCTGATTGACCAGAAACGGCAAAAAAATTGACGACGCAGGTTTCGCGGCCGCCCGAATGCTACTGCGAAGTGTTCGGACGTCAGAAATTCACCCTGTATACACGCCGATAGCGATTCCGTCCGATTAGATTATTCTTGTCCTCGCAGTCTGCAGTCTTTTACGGAATACATGTACACGTATGTATGTACCTATAGGCGTATATCATACGAAACCGGAAATACCGCATCCATGCATGCAGAAACATAGAGCATGTCTACATAGGTGTATCGAGCGGCACCTAGAGTACATGCATACATACACCTATAGCCCACGAGCAAAGATGTATTTGTTAGAGCCGGGAATTGAGAAATCTGTACTTGTACCTGTATCAGCAGCTGTCGCACTTTCACCACTCCTAACCTTTTCGATCATCACTTATAGGTATACACAAGGTCCACGGCATAATTAGAAACGTGTTGCGCACCGTCCGTATCCGGTGTTGCAGGTTTTGATTACCTGCATTTTATTAAACGTTCCATGCATTTCTTTGGTGAAATAGAATTTGGGGTACGACCGTTGCTAAATTCATTGCCAAGTTCACACGCCTGCAGGACTCCGATGCCGGGGCGTATTCGCATACCTATACGTCGACGGGAGTTCGCGTGTTCGAAATTAACAACCAGATTGCGAAAAAATAGAGGGAAAGAATCTGCGATTCATTCGGATTCGGTCATCAAGGTGTCACATAGCGGTTATTGATATACTTTCGGTCATCCGATGAGAGTACGAGTATAGAGTAGGTATATGTACGGGTTGGCGTATTTATACATTGACGAGGGATACTTTCGTTGGCAGTGAAACCGGTCGACATCGTCCCACTCACCCGGCTGCAGTATATACTACACGATCGGTGGAACAAACAAAGAAAAAGAGGGAGAGAAAGAAGAACCAAAAATGAACAGAAAAAAGAAATGTATGAAGATAATGTAACACAGTTGCATCGATTTTATATCGTAGGGATACACTGCACGGCGGAAGAGAAATGCGATCGAATTATGTCTTGAGGAGTTTTCGGCACGGGGTCACGTGACCGATGTTAGAGTTTTTCGGAATCTCCGATCTAATTTTTTCGAAAAATTTCAAAATTTAATTTGTAAAATATGATTTCAAATCACGTCTCGCAGCGAAATAAATGAATTCAAAATTCGTACGGAATTCATTCTGCCCTACCTGACCGGAGCGCACTCGCTGCAGATACTTGAATAATTCTTTCGCAGAAAGTCCCAAATCGGTTCGACGTTTCGCGAAAAACTGAAACCGGGATTCCGAAGAACTTTAAAATCGGCTCGAGACCTCGTGCTGAAAACTTCGTATGTTTAATATTCTCTGATGGAAACGAATTCGCGTTTTTACCGATCCATTCAACTTCATAACTTATATAACTGATCACAACTTCCTTGTAGGTATATCGAACCCGTGGTCGAAGACGCACCTGTTGCGAATCTCGTAATATTGTAGTAAGTTATCTGCACGTACCTAATATGTAGTATCTATCTGCTTATACGGTGAATTTTAGTCTCGCCGTTGGTGTCGACAACCGCGTCAATATTTGCCTGTTAAACTTATGCAGAGTATGACGCGGGCAGAGCGCGTGTGTAAATCCTTCAAGTATATTCCATGGAAATTGTTTGACTTATCTTCGAGTGCCGACCATCCCATTTTACAATGAATATAATTACAAATCCGTGTGTCTACTACGTGCGTATGCATACCATGCAGCGTACGCAATTATAAGTATGGCATCGTCATGTGTATGTGCGTATGTACGTGCGCACATGATATACGTATACGCGGTACGGACGCCTATATTTGACGATGCAGAAAGCCCTCGTGAAAGTGAACTGAGAAAGAAGTTCGTATTTACCGTTCGGGAGAATAAAATCCTGACTAAAGATCAACATCGTCATTATCATCATGATCGGCGATGTACACGAGCGAATCGAATTCAGTTTCCCTTTCTTTTTTCTTGGATTTTTTCTTTTTTACCTTTCTTTAACGGCGCCTCATAGTTGTTGCTGCTGTTACAGTTGCTCGTGCAACTTAACTCCTGCGGTTTCGTATCTTGTTTTTTTTCATTCCTCAATTTTCTTCTCAGGTATTTCTCAGTTTTTCTACTCTTCCCCTTTTCTCGTTCTTCGTACGTGTAGAGAAATCAATTAGCCTTGGCAGAGAAAATCTGATGCACTGTTGGACGAGTGAAGCAATAGTTAGTTGTCTGCGTTAATGGCAAAAATAATCGCGAACTACGGATACTAATGCCAACGCGCCAGACTGCAGATACTTTCGATTCGACGGTATTTCAGAAGGTATTTCTATCCGATTCGCTGTCTTATTATAATTGGCGATCGCTCGAGACACGTCCCATTTTATGCACACCGTGTGAAATATCGATCTAGTAAAAATGATGAGGAAAAAAGTGAAAATGAGGACTGTCATCGGAGTGTGAAAGTGAAAGTGCAAAGATCTCGTAAAATGTATCGAGAAATTGATGAAATTATGAAACATTTTTCACGAAATCGTTGACTTGCTCATTTCATGGTAAATCCTAGTATCCACTGTACGTATGTATGTACGTGCACGTTTATGTAGATATTATGTACGTACAGGTACTAATGCGAGTAAAAAAAATGGACAAATATTTAATGTGCACAAATACTATGATATATCGTAGCTACGTATATTTGTTAACTTATAATTGTTTAACTAACAAAGTTATCCGAGCTGGTATGTAACATTTATACTTGTGTTAACGCAATACTTGTGGTTAAAGGAATCTGGGAATGCTGAATGTTTTAAAACCACACCGGAATACAATTCGGCACTTACCTAAATCATCGATAATTGATCTCGATCGGCGATGAAAATCTTGGATTACGTCTGAAATGGAAATTGAAATGTCGTTTTCTCGATAACTATTCTCAAGCTTTTCACCACGGCTCACCGGACTTCTGTTGAAAGTGAAGATTGTTATCACTTCACACTTGTCCGAGTTCCACGCACGCGATCTCAGAAGCCAGACTCCTCCTCCTCACGTTATTATATTATACGTATCGCCGTTGGTTCATCAACCATCGCTCGAGTTTCAGACGCGAGTGTAACGTCTTTAGGTGTATTTCTGATGGAAAACGGGATTCCATTTCACCGATTCTCCGCGCATATACAGTGGCTGATAATTATAGGTATGGATCCACGACTCTTTCTTCAGTTTCGGATAATCCATCGCCCGATCGCGAAGCCAATCGTCAAGATTCCTCCCGCAAATTTACGACGACGTTTCGTCAATGCCAGTTGCTACGTACTTTCTACGTAGTACTGTATCTAAACGCCCAGTTTGCGGTAGGATCGGCCCTGGAAACAACTTTTGAACTTGATCCCTGATGGCGTTACTCATTTGCACCAACTTCACGCGTTGAATACATATTCTATAGCGTGCGATCAGACGCTATAGAAGATCTTAGATCAGATTAGACTGCAGGGAGAGCAAAAATTTGAATTGTAACACTTTTTCTTTCTCTCCGGTCTTTGCTCCGCTACCTGGATTCCAGAATCTCTGTGTTTTCTACTCTGTAATAAAAATAATGTGAACGCTCACCCGTGTATGAAGATGATGATAGAGGAGGACCGGTGGGCACAATTGTGTTACACTAATTGTAAGCGAATCGGAGGAGTCATCGGCACCGTAGTTTACTTAGCCAAAGTAACGACTCCCGTAAATGGCACCGAAGCTGAAAATAATTGCGCAGGGTAACGAGACAAGTAGGGCACAAGACGTTCGGCCGTTTATGGCGAACGCGAATACCGAATACCAAGTATTCATGACTAAAACGTTATGTCGGAGTGAGTAGAGCGTCTTGGAAGTTTAGTTAGCGGAATAACGAGGCGTTCTACAGTCTTACGGAAATTATCGAAAACCGTAAAACTCTCGACCAGCATCGCCGCGCTCGGCTACCAGTTTCAGCTGCGTTCTTCAATTGTGACAATGATCACCCGACCCACAGCTGATGTTAACGGACGCAGTTCAGATCACATTTACGATCGCTCCGAAGGCGCTATCTCTCATGTATCACATTATACACGACCTGTATAACCAAGTGATTTATCGTCTTTCGTCTCTCGTCTTTAGTCTCGAGTATACCGCAATTGTCTGTTAATAGACGACACCGTACGTATTCCGTTCCGCATAGTGGTGACTTCAGCTTATTCGATATTGTGGGAATCCCGAATCCGTTATCGGTCATAATGCATTGCAAATTGTCCGCAATCCAGACGGCTGCATGTATATACCTGATACGAAATGGATTTATTTCAATGACAATACAGATACTAATGCCTCTTCAAGTTCGAGTAGATATTATACATATACGCACATGTTTTACCTACATATTCAGTCTCTTGACCGAAGAAGAGATCGGCACTGTACTGCAGATCGTAATCCTCCTTTACGAGTAAGTCTAGCAGCTATAACGATCCTCTTGCCATTAAAGTGTTCGGGTTAGAATTATCTTGTCGTGTGTGCCCGGAGCACGTTGCCACTATTCCCCGTTAAGCTGAGGGCTACAGCAGCAATAATGGGTCTGAAATACGGTCTTCCGAAAAATTCGATCATTCGAGAGCGGAAATGGGTAAAAAATGGAGGGAAAATTATTGCCTATGAAAGATTGAACCGCGTTGGAGGATTGGCTTGTTTCACCTTTTCTTTTCTTCTTAATTCCTTCTTGAACTTTATAATTTTCGCCAAGTTCTATACCAGTCGACATTTACAAATGATTATCTTTCAGCTGCTCAATCCGCATTTACATTTCTAATATGGTTCTGGCCTCTGACTTATAAATCACGCCTCGCGACTGACGGCACGCAGAAAATCGCCTGAGACCAATTTTCACGTTTCAAAATGACCAACTTATATGTTCTACAACTCGAAGGGCATGTCATTCGGAAGATGTTAGCATTGGACGCAACACACTCATGTAACTGCTCAGAGGTCATAGCCGGGTTTCTCGCATGCGACCAACAATTAAGTCGAATTTATGTTAATGTCGTGTATTTATAACGATCTTCACAATGTCCATCGTCATTCGTACTTCCTGTTATGAAATTCGTTCGAATATTCTAAAGAAATGTGTCTTCACATGGTAAGTAGGTACATCCATACCTACAGACGTTCGTCATGCGCGTATCCATAGCAAACCGCTTCAAAAGTTATACTGTAATCAATTCGGGCGACGGACGAAGTAGATTGAACGAAACTTGTATTTGAACGCTCGGAATTTACATTCAAATATAAGTTCACGATCGGAGTAACCAGCTGCACGATCTTCTCTCGTATGTACGTAGGTTCAAGCTTTAGCGATGCTCGAAAGGAACAAATTTCACTTGCTATACACGCCCGGACGAGAGTGAGCCCCCCGGCGATCTGGCGTCTTGTATCTAATTCCGTTATTCATAGGTGTGTCCGTGAAGCCAGTGACTTATTTTCAGCTCAACGATAGTTTCTCTCCGGCATTAGTGTTCCTAGTGATTTCATATTTTCAGCCATTCAGATATACATTATCTCTTTGGATTCCTTCGCCATCCAGGGCTCATATATGCGAGTTGCCTTTTCAAAATATGTACCTGAGATACGTTCAAGAGGTTTCCCATGTCCAGATCGAACGTCCGAGTTTGAGTTATCCTGTGAAACAATCCGATGCAGTACGACGAGTACCTATACTCGAAAGAGATGAAGGATCATCGTCGTTTTCCGACATCATGCGGAGTCTAGTATATTATACTTGCGGATCCTGCGGAGATACCACGGAGTAAATTGCCCGTAAGACGCTTTCCCCCGCTTGTACAGTCTTCTCACAAGCGGGGCTGGTTGGTAGGAGGCGACCTGGAACGTCGTGAGACGTTGTTAGAGGCGTGATCGATAATCGGAGGAATAATCAATACAATAGAAAGATGGAACTATGTTAGCGAATAGGAGTTTTCAAAAAACCAACCAAGTGTGACTCGAGGTTTTAATTTGTTCCGTCGACCGATCGAATCTCAAACTTAATGTGACCGGAATGTAAAACTGTATGGGCGGCGGGGGAAGATCGAGGTGCAGAAACAGTACACACATACCTCGAGAACGATCTAGTTTTTTTGAAAAGCTTAGATTTTCGAATTATTTCGAATCTCACCGAGCTGTTGGCTCGTTCGTCGTTACTTCACGTTCTTCTTTCAATATGGAGAAGTCGCTGGTCGCTTCAGCGAATACGAAAAGTTCCGGAGTCCCGCAGGATGAGAGTCAGATCCCCGAGAAACTGGGAAACTTATGCCGAAGTTTGAATTAATTCGTAAATCTATTGAGTTATTTCCGCATCGGTTATCGATGCGTGAAATTGCAGACTGCGCATCCTCCGAAGCCGGTAGCCGCGTAGTAATCCATCATAATCCGCACCGGTGATTCGACCTTTATCTCCGAGACCGATCCTACACAGGAGACGACGCGTACCTGTATGAGTACTGGAGATGTGATCCTGTTCACAATGTTATACGACTTTACCCAGTAACCTAGCTCCGTTTCCCATTCTCCTTTGCTCACAATACGCTGTGCGAACTTATACGCGTAGTGTAGGACGTGCTTGGCTCGCAGATGATCGCAGTGATTATACATATATAAGCAACAGATTTTTTAGAGTTTGATACAGATCCGGGGGAATCCCGAAGCCCCATAGATCATTTCGAAAACAACAGAAGGCGAACGAGCCTCGCCTGACTCATTGGAAGACTATAATACTATTGGAAAAAGTGGAAAAAAACATTTGCGGTTACGGCATCTACTCATTGCGAAGATTATCTGAAAGGCTGCAGCAATGCATGACTCTGAATTGATTATTGGGTGGAACGTCCGTTTGCTCTGTGATTTCAACATCAATAACACAAGTATTATTCTGAATGAGTAAACCGCAGATTATGGATCAAAATTCGGTCAAGGAAGGCTAGACTCGTGACAGTGTTCCTCAAAAATATGTACTAGTAGGTACATGTTCTCATGGGTATAGCGATACACGATACGAATCGTGCGCGAAAAATCACAATGCAGAGATCGCGGTTCTGTTTTATCGCGAGTTGATCGGCCGAAGGTTAATACCGATCTTACAACGTGGGGAATCATGGCCAATGTTCTACCGGCGATAGTAACCTAGTCCTTGAAGTGGGGAATTGACCGTGGAGGACGTTTCCTGCTGATGAGGGTAGGGGGAAATTTCCTCACCTCCTTTAGCCCCCGCTCGAAGGAGACTGAGCGGACACACGGACCTCTGGTAGGTCCCATCTCTTCCCACATCCATCCCCACGGCATTTCTGTCGATTTTGACCCCGTTAAACCGCTCCTACGTTTTTCTCTCCCTCTCCCCGAGTAGGGCCAAAGTTATAAAGCTGACCGAAGAGCTGGTCAGATTCGCTGCCACTTTGGCGCTCGACGTTCACGTTGCGGTTTGTGAATCGCCATGAGCTCTTAACCTACCTGCCATAATTAGTTTGTGTGTTCACATCAATATTTTATTTTTTTCCACTTCGGACACCGGTGCGCGTCAGCCAGGGGTAAGGATTCATGGTTTATAAAATTAATCCAACAATTTCTTTCATCGAAATCAATCTTCTTCCATTCGGTATTATAGAAAGTCGTTTCCCATGTGATTTTCTCCATTTTTTCTTCTCTAGTTTTCGATTTATGATTCGTTTTGACAAAATTTTTGGCAATCCTCAACTCTTTATCACAAACTTGCGGTATCATTCTTCATTCGTTTCTCGAATTAAACTGATTCTATATATTTCCATGCAGTTCACTCCGCGTAAGACGTTAAATGAGATTTCCAACTTACAATCAGCTGTCTCAGCTAGACTCCGCGGGATTTATAACAATTTAAAGAAGCAACCACTCCGCTTTCCGGTTCGACGATATTTTATCCCTGCGGGACAGTCGATCAGAGTCAGTAGTTTTTTGTAAGTGAAGGCTGGACGACAGGAGTATGTACTGATGTGAGCGGTCGCCTCATTAAGATTGATTAACGTTTATGTCTAGTCAGTGAAATTGCCGATTATATACCTATGTAATTCATTGATTGGCATTTGACATTTGTTATCGGTGCTCGTATCTACTCATGTGAATGTGTACACTAACTCGGATTAGCATACACTCGTTATCTGCGGGATAAGTAGAAGCAACTCAATTCCACCTCATAGGTCTAACAAAGACAATTGGCGGTGATGGAAAGCATTTCTTATCTCATTGTATCTCACGATCGGATGATATACGTGTCCATCGGAGCCTTTTTCAAATGCGTTGCTTTTGGCGGAAAAGTGGCACAATCGTTTAGTGAAATTTGAATTTTTGTTTTCCGACAGCAGTCAAAATCTGCGAAAGAAAGGAAAAAGGAAAGAAGGAAAGAAAGGAAGAAAAAAAAATGTCGAAAGTGGAATCATACGCGATTCTCTCTCCGTAGCTTCTCAAATACAATTACGGTTAACCGATTGCGATGAGAACTTTCTCCCATGAGGCTGCTCTTGGGAGTAACGTAGATAATGACGAGTCACCTGAATACATTATATATACTTATAGATGGAGATAGAAGTTTTTCGCCGTGTTGAAATCCATCGCACTTCGTTTAACGGTTCGAGTAAATAAATATAGAAAACGGGTATCTAACTTCTTCATACTTTTTGTTTCTTCAGGCAATGGCAGGCATGCTGAACACGACGACGATCCTCTTGCACGATGTGTACGACTACTATCTCTGGACTTTATCGCTGGCAGGTAAATTACACGGATATAAATCCTCTCCGTAACCTCACGCTGGGATTCCTGTTTCACCAAATGATTTCCTATTGATAACGTACGTCGCATACGAAATTGACAAAAACACATCAAAATTTCATCTTTTTCGTTTTCCGTTCCCCCTTTCTTAGACGAAAGGACGCGAGGATGGCTGCTGGTCGACTCGCCAGCTCCAACGCTGTTATACACCGTAATATACCTCGCCATAGTATGGGCAGGACCAAAGATTATGCGGGGAAGACGAGCTTTCAAACTTACCTGGGCTCTCGTACCCTACAACCTCGCGATGGCAGCTTTAAACGCCTACATTGCCATAGAAGTGAGTATTTCCGTGAAAATTAGAAATATATGAGAATGGCAAAACCCGTTCCGAATATAGAGTCCGAAATTTTTTACAATCGTATAGATAACTAACCTTGTGGTTTCAATTTTCTCACAGTTATTCGTGGCCTCGACCAGGTTGCGATACAGCTACGTCTGTCAACCCATCAGACACGTTACTAGGCCTGATGAACTTCAGGTAAGAATGAGCTTCACAATCGGTAAAGAACAAAAATATCCAATATGGGTAATTGTTTTGTGAATTTTTTATAGTGTACCTTCTCTCTAATAGCCTGCTCGAATACCTACCTATCGATAATTCGGTCGTTAAAATCTGATCCCAATTTCGTGGACCATTCCTTTTCAAAGGTCAACCTACTTCATTCATAATGTTTGTATTGATGTGGTTAGATCGCGAACGCTGTGTGGTGGTACTACTTCAGCAAGCTGCTAGAGTTCTGTGACACGTTCTTCTTCATTCTTCGGAAAAAGGACAACCAGCTTAGCTTCCTTCACGTTTATCATCATTCGACGATGTTCTCGTTGTGGTGGATCGGCATCAAGTGGGTGCCAAGCGGATCCAGTGAGTCCCTTGGCATTCTTCGATTTTCACAACGGGAGATAAAAATGGGGTTAATTTACAAAAATTCAAATACAAAAATATATTCATATTTTCCTCTCCAGCGTTCCTCCCGGCGATGGTGAACAGCTTCATCCACGTATTGATGTATTCTTATTACGGACTCGCGGCGCTTGGTCCAACGGTCGGAAAATACCTTTGGTGGAAAAAGTATCTTACAATTTTACAGCTCATACAGTTTACCGCAGCTCTGATATTGGGAGTGAACGGTATTAGATCTGGATGCGATTTCCCATTGTGGATGCAATACGCCCTGGTCATATACATGATGTCTTTTATAGTTTTGTTCGGAAACTTTTACGCAAAGGCCTACATAGCTAAGGTGAGGATCAGCAGCGTAATCATTCGATCGATGATCTGTTCGTCGTCTAGTCAATTCTGCAGTTGAATAGGAAAAATGAGAATTATTGTTCAACCACTGTTCGCAATATTCACATTCCAATAATTCGGATAAATTATTTGCAGGGTAAACGAGCATACGCTGCGAAAATGGCAGCAAATGCGAAACTCATCGCGGATAGAAAAGCAGTAAATGAAATTGAAGCTGATGACTGCAGATCCACTGCGAACGGCAAATCACAGAGTAATGGTCACAGTAATGGAATCGCTTATGCAAATGGAACGGCGAAAAAAATTCAGTGAGTGACGGGACACGCGGAGGAAGGACACTAAAAATTTCTTCCTTCTTATTCAATCCTGATAGCGATGTGATCAACGGCGATATTCATGTCTCCGATAAAATATCGCTAGTATATACTTTGCCCGATACAGGAACATCGTCAATATCTTGAGTTCTGGTGTATAAAATGAGGATAAATTGTTGAAAATATGAACTCTTGTGTAATATATGATCTTTAGTACGAGGAATCGGTTTCAATTTTATCGATTCAAAGTTCAGCTGTCGAGTTAGGATGGTCTGAGTTCAAAAAAACGTATATTAACTTAAATTAATTAACATCTAGTTAGCATTTGTACAGAAACTTATATAATTGTACTATAAACGAACGTTTTTTTGATAATTAAAGGCAAAAACAGAAAGCAACAAACGAAAAAAGTTTGCAGATATACATGGCTGTGAAACAGCCTGCAATTATTGTATGTGTACACAAAAACCTGATGCGTGCCGGTACCTATACTTGTATCGATTGTCAATCATTTTGGAAAATATTTGTTTCCACACGATATACCTAGACACCGTGGATTCCGTTTTTCTAAGGAAAAGATGATCCGGACCGTTTCCATCTCGCTACATTCCGAGGATGGATGAAATTTGGCGAAAACTAAAATAGACTAAATTCTGTTTGCTCATTCACGTAAAAATTGACAGATGAAAAACTCCGTCTTAGATTTTCTAAATGATATAGTATCTAACGACAAAATATACTCCGGAGCAGATAGCATCGCGCAATGATTATTCGAGAATGATACAATAGTACAAAACCGGTCGAGCTCAAAATGGTAAGGTGACCATGAATAAAGATGATAAATCGTATAATTATTGTATTCTAAATAGTTACATGAATATGTTCGATCATTACTCCGACGGGTCGTCAGTCAATAATATAATTAGGTGTAATGTTGTTAACCGATTGATTAAGATTCTTGAATTTTTAGCTGCAGGTATACTATATACCTATTAATACTATGTTGATCCACGATTTATACAAATGCAATAAAATATTCAATCGTGCTGATCTATACGATCGATACGTGATCGTTTGCCTATAAATTTCTCCTTTTATTTACCACGTGAGTACACTACTTAGGAACACACGCCCATACGCATACTGTACAGGCAATAAAATATCTTGTTATCGAGTTCGTACGATAACTGAAAATATCCCAGATAGACTGCAGACGTGCTGAGCATGGTATGCATATGTACACATTGTATTCCCGTATCACGATAGTACCATGACGGCATGACATACCGTAAGGCGTTTGGTGGAATAGAATTCTGATATTGTGAGATTGGACAAACTTGAATTTTTGACAGAACTCGCCCACAATTCGTGAGGATGAAGTACTTAGCCAGGTTCTGCCAAAATACAGCATCCGATCGAAAAAGTTTCATCCAATTGGGATACGTGGTGTAGGAGTAGCAACGAATCGCGTTTCCAAATGATAGCAATAGTTTGAACGATAAGTAACAATCGGTGCAAATGGGTCTTTAATGGCACCTTATTACTAATTATACGGAAATAGTGACGAAGAAATTGATCATTTTTTCCAGATCCAATCGAAATCGAAAAATTGATATAGGCTGATAGATACTGAGGCAAAAACCTCATAGTAGATCAAAATTTCACGAGCTTTGCTTAGGTGAAAAAACAAAGCCTGAAATCTATTCATGCCGTGAAACTGGCGTATCGTAATGCAAACGGATATTGAAGATATTCATGAAATAGTTACGGTTCAAGCTAGCGTAAAGAGAACGTAGTTATTTCCGTAGATATTTGATTTCATAGGCACGAACAATCGACCAATCGCAGCTTATTGTGACTATGATGTAGTCAATTATTTAACGATTTCGTTTCACTAAATTTTGCAATATATTCATGAACTTGCGGGTTGGTAACTGATCACCACTGATATACTACATGAGTTTGATTTATTCTCTACTTCTCAAAACTACCAAAGCCAACCATAGGGAATGCGCATTGCCGATATATCGCTGTAGGTAACAAGCCAGTGCAAATTCTACGGGTCCAGAAGTTTTGTGTATTTTCGTAGCTGATATCCGTTGAGTTAAATCGTCGAGGCTTGAATGGCGCAGGTTGAGTATGAAACCGTGAGTATAATAAGCTCGGCATAAATGCTTCAGCTCTTTCTTATCCGTTTTGCCCTTACTCAAATCGTTGAATTTCAATAGAAATCCACGTAGTATTGTTGCCGCGTGTCTATTCCATGTTGTAGTCGCGGACTCTGCGCTACGCCATTCGTTAATATTTTTCTTCAAGTGTTCCTCTATAGTTGTAATCGAATCTTCACCCGGTTCGTCGCTTAGAACGTTGCTTAGCTCCAATATTTCAGCTGGACGATTGTCGCCTGCGTCTTTACCTCGCCCAATGGCTCTCCAATCTCTGGACGACTTGGTGTCATAGTTTAAACTCACCGGTGATATATTCCGTTGAGTGTTCTCCCAAATCTGCAATCAATGATCAACGGTTACGACTGCACCCTGATCTCATTCGGATGTCGCTTCACACTTACGTTCTCGTGATTTATCAATCGATACACTCTGACCAATGAGCACCGACTGTCTCCGGGGCTGTGATGATCCCCGTTCTCTGGATCCCACAAAACTGTTCCCATGTTTCCGTCGGTGGTCAAAACGAAGGCGGCGCATTTCCTCGTCTGCGATGAACCTGTGCATTATGTAAAACGTGTTTCATTTTTCTCCATATGCTGCAGTGTTCCGATGAGTTTACAATACGGCAATCGCGTGTTTCTCACCCAAAATAACCGCCGACTGCAATCCGAGGCCGCGGAGTAAAGTTGCGAGGAGAGCGGCACGTCCAAAATGATCAACTTTGTTCAGAGCCAAGGCTTGCTTAGGTGTGAGAGGACCGTAGCGCGTAGGCAAAGACGGCACGAGCATTGCCAATCTGCTAGCATCGAGAGGATCCTCAATTTTCTCCAACTTATAAGTCGCAATGGTGCATCTTTGTATCGCTCTAGACAGTGAATTTATCGATGCGTTGTCATTCGATCTCGGATTGCTAGGCTGCTCCATTTTCATGAGGATGTATATCCTGGTGTGAGAATGTCCAGGACTGGGCTGAACGTAGCCAAGATAAAGGACTGGGCTAGAGAGAGGCGATAGACCTATCCAACGCTCGAGTTCTTGATAATCTCCGTGGTTTTCCATCGGGATTGAAGCCTCGCCGAGCCACTGGAGACCCCAAACAGGATGCTGATCGTACAGACGAAGTTTTACACATTGGTTATTTTCTCGCTCAGGTACTTCAAATCGGAATGTTTGATGCCAGATGGGAGCTGGACCGTCGGCCGGGATTGTCGAATGGACAATTTCTCCCCATTCTATTTCGAGGAGTGGTTGAACAAGCGCTGATTCTTCTCTCACAGGGACTTCCACTCCCCTAAGGACAGTGATCACGAGGATCTCCTTCTTGCTTGATCTCATTTTTTGGGAATAGCCGCTGGACGATGGCCTCAACGGATGTCTCGCTTGGAACCAATGCCTAAACGACATATTTCCTCGAATAAAAGACGAGTGTTCGATAACCACATTCTCTACTTCTTTGGGCTCGGGTATTTTGCTGGACACTCTCCCACGCGGCTCGACGTCGTTGTTATCATCGAAACACAAAGCTGGATGATACAAGGAAAAGTGCTTGACGTCTCTGTTCTTTTTGTCCGCTTTGGATCGCCTACTGAAATCGCTATTTCTGGGATCGTTCGGATCGTTTGTACGGACATAAAAATTGGCCGAATTCACGTTGGGCCGCTCGTGACCTTCTACAGTCAATGAAAATGTACATACGACGGTTCCCGAGTGCACGACACCGCCGATAGTGCTGATTGAAAAGTCAATTTCAATTTTGTTATTTTTAACGCTGTGTCTAGGCAGCGGAAGTGGCAAAATGCTAGAGCTTCCATCTCGGGCTTGAACTTGGATCGAAAGATTCGCCGAGTCCGGTGGATCCCTGAGCAACAATTTATACAATTGTCTGTTGAACGGTTCCGAAGATTTACAGATGGTTTTTTTCTTGTACAGCAGAGCAACGGATGTTACTTTTATCGACGGGTGTTCATCCCCCGATGGCAAAGTCTCATTCGAATGTATCTTAACTTCTCGAATGGCAATTTCTAAATGTCTGCAGCATGTTTTTGTCTTTATAACATTCGTGCCCGATTTATAAATCTGGTAAGGTTTCACCACAGTTTTAGTCAGCGGCTCAGCTGAATCCGCATATAAACCGTCTTCAATTAGCGTTTTCAGATCGGAAAATTTCCTCGGGTTTGTTGAGACAGTTGAAACGACTGATTCTTGCTTATCGATCGCAGCGATCTCGGGATAGGCATAGCAAAGATTCAGGCGATTCTGACTCTCATCGCCGATGGCGAAACGAGTTGAGGATCCTCTCACAAAATCGAATAGTTGAGACATTGCGGTATGCAATTTTTCAACTACTCGTAATTCCGTCACCCACGTTTCCAAAAAGAAAAATTGAACTCTTCAACATTTGTTATCCAGTTATATTGCGCTCGGATCGCATGGTCGAGTATTGTAACTTGAACCTAAACACTCGTTCTAAAGAAACAGGAACAACAAACTTTCTCTCAAATCCTCCCGATCAGCTACTCGCGTATAATGAGCACATGTTCTGTGCCGCAACGTGTTTAGGCCTGTTGTATCCATGGCAACGGTGCTAGTTCCTCAATATTTCGTAGGGCAGCGCCATCGACTGGTCGACATTCTCAATCGAGGAAATAGAGTTGGCCAGAAAATTTTCTCATTCGAGTGTCAGTATCGACCGTCCGCGTCGTACTGACAATTAGTTCTCAGCGATGTATGTATTTTTTGATTGGGAATTGGCATTGCTGAAATAATTCGAATCGCGGAGCGTCTGATTTTATGCAACCACGTGATATTCCAATTGTTTTTCTATCCTATTTCCTGTCATTATCGCCGAAGGGCGCCACCAGTGTACCAAGAAAGTGGCGCAACCGTTTCATATATTTTCAAAGTATTTCGCCCGCCGAAACTCAGGGGATTTTCGTTTGACTGCCCTCAGTGCGAGCCGAGTTGTGCAGTTTCCTTAGTTTCCAACCACCAACGAACGAACTGGGAAACTGCACTCGATGTGCACTGAGCATGAAGAATGAATGAGAATCAAACGCAGCTGCGAATCGCCTCGCGGGAGGCAACGCTGTTGGCAATTGACAAACGAGAAGAGATTTCGATGTTTCAATGTGAAGCATCTATGCCACGGGTTACGATAGAAACATACTGATGGAAGCTGCGCAGTCGGCTGGTTTTCAGGAAACCCCAGAATTTCGACACTTTTTCTAAATGCTGAAGGAATTTTATTGAGAAAGACAAGGCGATGTCTCTCTACTCTTTGGACTCTTTGGAGGCAGCTACGTGCTACTTGGACGATAAGGGATCTTCGGATTCTGTAACGACTCGAAGACAGAGAAGTTTCGAGACCGCGGTATCATTAAGTGATAGGAATCGAGGTTAAGTTTGTCAAAGTGGTAGAACGCGGTTCAATTTTCTCCCCACGAATCAAAGCGCGGTTTACGACGAGGTTCTTGCCGCAGACAATCGTTTATTCAATTCAGTGAAATTCCAGCCAGTGCACTGGAAGCGGAGACTCTCCAATCCATCGGAGAACCACACGCCGGTGAGACGAGGAATCTGTTAATTGCAAGCGAAGCTTCTGAAGCTGGTTTCCAGTGTCTTAGTGCTGGCCATAGAAATCCGGATGAATCTTCGAGTGCCAAGGGATACCAGGATGCATCGGTAACACCGATTTCCACAGGGATGGTTAGCTCCCAGGATTCTATTCCGGAGAAGGTTTCTCACCGTGGAAATTTCACCCCTAACAAGAAGCTGTCTGTTTCGAGGACCGTGGCTGAATGTAACGCCTCAACGTTCAAGAACGACAAGAAGCTCACGAACGTTCTCACGCCGCCGATGATCATCGAGGAAAAATCGAAACGAAAAACATATCTACAACAGTATCGCGAAAGATCAGGTACATATTTCATGGTAGCAGCATCACCGATGCTCCGGTGGATTATACAATCGCAGCAATATCTCGTTCAGCCACATACCGAAGGTAACTTTTCGCGCAGGGGCTAAACCGGCGGTGAAAACAATCAACTCTCCCGAAGGTTCAACCCTATCGATATTCGGCGATACTTCATACGAGCCTTTGAGCGAAGTGGACAGTCGTCCACCGTCAACAACTCCAAGGGATGATCGAAGCGAGCTGAGTTTTTATCGCCGATTGATTAATCAGCCGAGAACAAACCGTTCTTGGGATGTGGAAGATCGTTGCATCGCCAAGACCGGATTGAGAAGCGTGTCCGATTATTCTTTGACACTGGATGCTGGTAAAGAGCGGATCTCCTACCGTCCATACAGTATAAAAGATTACGAATGTCTCACTGTCCCACGAGCCGATCGTTCCTTGGGTCCTGATACTTATGAAATTCGAGAAAAGGCTGGTATTTTATATTATTTTAGCGAATGTACGACGATAATTTGTTCCGTGAGTAGAGTTTAGGAGAAAAGTTCCGTGCTGCAGGAGCATACGTTGAACCTCGAGTTAAGTTGGACCTCGTAAATGACCGCGTTGGAAGCTGGGAACTGGGTTGCACTAGGTGGAGGTGTCAACTGTTTTACCTAGCTTCTTACGGTTGCTTGGCTCTGACTAAGAACAATAAATTCCATGTTCAAACGGACCGTAACTTTTCGTTGCTCTGAATTTTTCAAAAGCTTAGCCAGCGCCTTTCTAAAGCTAAGTTTATACAGCCTGCACCTTATAGGTATAGTGGGATGCGAGGAGTTTCTGTACACGTAGCCTACCGCTAATACTAACTTGGGGTGGCGTTCTTCGGGGGTTGGTACCATCGCACGTAAGATGAAAAAATAAAAACGCCGATGGAGGGAAAGAACCATTCTTGAAAGAAACGACTTTTCCCCGATTGGAAATTAAACTTTCATACATCGGTTTATTTTCCGGAATGAAACCCTGGCGCAGCCAGTCCGAGAAACAGTGACCGCGCTCTTGTCGTTATGAGTGTAACGGGCTCCCCCCGGGGCGAAAGATTTGCGGCGCGCTAGAAAGTTTGATGGCAAGAAATTGATCCGATGGAAAACGGGAAGAGTCGATACAGAGGGATTTTTCTCCAGCAGTGAAAGGCTGGAGAAAAAGTCACCGCTGTCTTTCAATTCGGCTGCGATAAGGAATTTTTCTTGCATATCTAGACTGTCTAGTTAAAAGGCTCTGGACATCCAGAGATTAGGGTGTATCGAGTTTACCTTCAAAGTTCGCCGAACCTCTACAGCTTCGTGTTGTTTACAGTTGGAAACGCTGATGCGACGAACTCACTACGGAGACTTGGCAAGCTCCCGTAACCGCCGAAACGTTGTTCGACGCTCTGAACTCCGCAAGGTATGTGTACACCAGGTCAGTGAAACGTGTCCAGCCATTTACGACCATCGAATACCATCTCGTATGAGAAAACTATCTCCAAAGTTACGAGCCGATGAGGAGAGCTGCTGATTATAATCGTCCTGGAAGCTTCGCGGCTCCAAGCTAGTGGAGACCCGCGGTCGTAGATCAAATTTTCGTTTGGCATGTCTTGGAATCGTGTAACGAAGCTGCGGCTCTTCGCAGTGTGTTATATGGCCGGTAATTTTCATTTCGGACAGATTTCAGCAGCCATTAGTTTGCCCAGTAATTAGCAGACATGTGTTAAGATTATCCAACGGTAGTTAGGACAACGAGGATTATGGCTCTGGTGCAGAATCGCATCATTGATCGCCTCGAAGCCAAAGCCAGATAGCAGTGTTAATGATTATCTCATGATGCACCAGCCGGTGCGGTGCAACGCCTGCGAAGCTGTGATCATAATTGTGTAATGTGATCAATGCAGCACAAATACCGCGCAACGACTTCGTCGTATAAGATTTCATTAATATAATTATTATCTATGAATATTTTACGCGGTATACTGGAGCGGGCGTAATCTCGTTAGCAGATTTCCCTCTACCTGAAATATCGGCTCGCATACACTGTGCGCATCGTTAAAAGTCAACCGACGCGACGTAAGGTGCACGATTCAAAGTTGTTTTTCGTATTAAGGTCGTATTCTGCAGTTAAGGTATATAAAAACGATCCGTGGTCCGCAGGGACTTCGGAAAGGGCTGAAGGGCTATCCTAAGACGGGCAGCAAGCGCAGTATTAGGTCGAGGAAAAAGCTTGCTGGCTTTTTATGACGACTCATTTCTCGTCGTCTAAGCGAATTTTGGGAAGGATCGAGCGTCGGGGATCTGGACTATAAATTGAGGTACTTTTTTATAACCTCCATCAGACGTACGGTCTACAGTTGATTGTTTCCAATGACCAAAACCTCGATAGTGTACTGGACTAGGGATCGGATGCGGTACGCCTATTGACCGCATATCGTAATTATGGCAAATGATTGCTCATGAACCGAGAGAAAATACCTCGTTATTATATTAGTGTATCATATTGCGTCGGCATTGATTGGAGACCCCTCCAGCTAGCGGACATAGAGCATCAGTCATTTGCGTAATAAATTTCACTTATTGTTAATAATACCAATCGCCATCGTGATTATTGAAGTATTGCCGTCTGAACATCACCCTTCATCATCGCTTGTATTCTCTTCGATGTATTATTTTGAATTAGAGAAAAAATACGATTCATTTGGCCGGTATTTGGCGACCCTGTGTTTTCCCTTTTCGACGAACAAGTTTGATTTGATCTTCATTCGAGGCAAAGATTTTCCCCTTTTCCTATTTCCTCTCCTAACAGGTTTGCACGCAGCCGAATCTAGCGGCAAGAAACGTCTGCTTGTTACACCCCACTCTCGTATCCGAGCAAAAAGTCAAGACACGAAGAGTTAGGGGCACCAGAGCCGGTTTGTGGTTTAGAAATTGTATTTCGACCGCCCGGGAAGGTTCTAGGTTGTACGTTGCGGTCGGTAGGCAGGCAGCCAGCCACTCACTGGACATAAATCCAATTATACGCACAAAGCAGGTGGTCAGTGCTCCCGGTTGCCCACGGGCGTTTCATGCTCACCGATTCTGATGCCTCGGAGGATGTCCTTACTCCTGGAATATCCTGCAGATTGTCCTGAACCCTTACATGCATTACCTATCATTCGTCTATCTGGAATTAGATTTCCATTTCAATCGTGAAATGGAACAAGTAAAAAAGTAACGTCGCTGCTCTGTTCATTTCATGCGATTTCTCCATATTATTTTCCTCTCTTTTCTACGCCCGAATGAAATTGCGCTCCGAGCACCGAGCAATTCTCCTTTTCTCTTCTGCTCAGCGAGCATCTTGGAACGCCATTCTTTTAGTGAATATTTAATTAACGAAGTAGGGGATGCTCGGATCCTGCTTGTTGAATATTTTAATAATTGGAATTATCTGGTGGTATTCTAGTCCCGAAATTTTATTATATAAAAATGTTATTAAAAAACCGAGATTCCTTTTCAGCTCGAGGAAATTAATTGATTAAAACGTGAGCAAATTCCCCACCTCAAGGACCGTACATTAAAATTTCCCCAGCTTCAGATATGTATTCCCATTTATTCCCTAACGAAGTTAAACTTCGATAAACCGTTTATAGAATCGCCGTTTGTTCTTCAATTTTCTCGGATTCTCGGCCTCTACACAGATCCAACTCTTGACATCGCGGTCCTCTTTATGTTCACAGTACAAGAGATCGAACGTTCAAAAACAAACTGTCGAATCCCCTTTGACCGAGGATTGTGACGCGGCAGGAGAAGTCGCGGACTCAAAGGTGAAGGCAACTCTTGTATGTATACATACAAGCGAGTGAATATACATAATACTTGTACACTACATCGAACTGGTTCTCCATCCAATTCCTGCAAAGTACACATAAATGCGAGAGAAAGGTGTCTCGAGCGAATGCAAAACTTGTAGCTTTCGCGAGAACGGGCGCGCGCTCGGTTCATAGAGGCATTCCGTTCCTTCAAAAACCGTTTTTCGGGCTCACGTAAACATTTTTCATTTCACTCGATCTCATTAAATAATTACAGGATTTCGGAGACACCAGGATACCCGATGGGATGGAAAAAAATCGGCGGATGCCTCGTCCCAAGCAAAAACTGACTGTTGGCCGATACGTAAAACATCCGAAAAGCTCGACTACCGCAGTCGGTAATACTGGGCCGAAATCTACCAAGTCTTCGATTCTTCCCTTGGAAGAGAATATCGGCGATTCTAGTCTCGAGGATCTACAACGTCGTCATCAGAACGAAAAGAGAGTTATGGGCCAACTAACAAATCGTACTTTACTTCGCTGACTTTCCTTCTTGCGACGAAAAAATCTCCACCGACCTCGATGGACCCCTCTATTCCATACGGCGAACTGCAATCTCTGACCGAATTTTTCTCACAGTCAATCAAAGTCCGTATGCTGGATCCAAGATCGAATCATTCATCATCGTAACGAATGAATACCTCAAATATCTATGTCCGTCTCACGTGAGATTGATGTTCATGAAACAATTCAGATCAAAAAGTGGCTGTATTCTTCTGTTAGAAAAAAAAAAAAAAATCAATCGTGTATCAGGTTTTTGAATTTGACAATCAAGTGGAACGGCACCCTGGATCGGATATTGGTGATCTTTAGATTCTTTTTACAAAAATGTGAGACCGTTATTGACACGGGGGTTAAGATCGACAAAAAAGAAGCCCTCGGTCGGAAAAATAGCCCGCGGAAAGTGGTCTAGCTATTTTTTTTCCCTCGGAGTGGTCAAGTGGGAAGAGTAAGTATTGCAATTCGTTTTTGAGTATTTCACAGAATCCGTGTTCTTGATTCTCCGACTGTGCTGTAGCCATCCGCATCGATCTGGTCGATGCGCGCGCGTCGGGACGCCAGAGCCGCCGTGGTGCGTCGGGACGGTGGACTAAACTGACATTTACTTGGCGTAAATAAACAGGCGTGTTTTTTTTCGTTCTTCGTTCGCAAATTCGGGTGTAAAGAACCTGCAAAATTTCTCCGCCGTTGGTTCGGAATTCTCAGCGCAAGTCGGCGCATCGGAGATTCCAGCTTCAAGTTTTGAATCTCGGGGGTTTTAATGGGCGCCGCACAAGTTCCGTTCATCTCTGAACGGTGAAGACGAGGGTTTGTTGGAATCCCGCAACCTCGCAGGGAGGACAAGACTGCGTCACGTACTCCTTCACGTTTATCAATGATTCAGGTTAGTCCGTGGCACATTCATACTCTCCCTTTCCTTCAGAGCTCGAAAACTGATTTATATGGCAGCGCTGGAGGCCGGTCAAGTGACGCCGGCGTCTCCGATGATGAATATTATGTATATATAGTTCATCCGAGGATATATGGAGGGGCGCAAGATCAGTAATAATCAAAAGATGTCGCCACCATATCCAACTAATTTTCCCTTCCAATGATTCGCTCGACTTTGGATAAACTTCATTCGGATTTCAGGGAATTTCTGGATTTGCAATGAAAGAAGATTTCGGATCCTCATTTCAGCCGGTTTTTTTTATCTGTTTCTTCATATTTTTTCATTGATTTGAGATCGAAGGTTTTGCATCGTCCTCGAAAACACGATTGATCGCTGACAAAGTTTTCGACGATCTCCCAGGCAGCATGGGGTGAACTTTCGGGCCAGATTTCACAGTTCAAATCTTTATGAGCGTCGATTTTGACGGCGTGAAGTGGTCGAAATTGAAATGGTCAAAACTTCATCGACCAAATGAATATTTATGCAGAAATATTCCGATAGATTCATGCGATATTTATGTCTAATGTATGGCAGTACTCTCCGATGGGGCAGTGTAGAATTTTCGTACATTCACGTAGATCGTATTCTATTGTGCATATAGCGATCGATGCCTAGAAACGAAAGAATTTCGCGATGGATGAGACCTAGTCGTTGTTTTACGAAACGCTGGACTCGCGAGAGTGATACATATGAAATTTGGGGGTAAGGGGTGATTCTATTTCTCTGTTTTATATGAATTCCCAGCCCGTCGATATTATCATTGAAATTCAAAGATGAATCTGAGGATCGACGCGACGTGAACGGGAACGGGAACGGGAACGGGAACGGGAGCCGAATCTAGCGGCTATAAATTCAAACGACACGAAACCACCCATCGTATCTTCTTCCCTCGCTAGCTGCATATTATCGAATCCACGACGACGACGTCGCAGATATCCATGATGTCGTAAATGGG
This sequence comes from Phymatocera aterrima, assembly GCA_963170745.1. Taxonomy (NCBI): domain Eukaryota; kingdom Metazoa; phylum Arthropoda; class Insecta; order Hymenoptera; family Tenthredinidae; genus Phymatocera; species Phymatocera aterrima. The sequence continues at coordinate 2,340,002 of OY720668.1, forward strand.
AATAAGTTATCGGGCATAAATAACACCTTGGAAAATATCATACCTACGTATATAGAGAGGTATACATGTGTAATATCCATCGATCAGACCATTACACATTTACCTAAATCTTCGTGGATTAAAATATCACCATTCCTTTACCGTTTCTCTTCCACGTTGAGGAACTCGAGCCACCAAACTGGGCATAGTGTAGTCATGAACATAGTGTAAAACGTGAGAATCACTCATTTCGTTGATCTCGTCGGAGTTTTTTTAATGAAGTTGAAGAGGCGCGTGTCATCGAACTTGGTTTTTTATTTTTCATAAAATTTAGCTATCCCTACCATCTGGACCCCGAGTAGTTCGCATGACTCGACCGGAAACTTTTCGAACTTGAAACTACTGAAATTTGTATTACTGCTTGTGGTGCTTAACCCTGAACACGGAGTAGAATAGGGCGGGCGATTGCAGATGTAGAACTTGCGGAGTGGTTAGGCGGACGATTTATACAGGCAGAGATTCACCTCTGCAAAATTTATCGTAATGTTTCTGCCCAACGCGACCCGCGGTGTAATAATTCAATCGAAGTGGTCACAGGGAATAATGTTCTCTCTTCTCTCCTCGTATATAGACTCACATCGGTGTAGTCGGCGTATAGAAAACGCCGAAATCGTTGATGCCGTGGTCTCCCACAATCCCAACTTCCAAGTTCAGTCCCCAGTCGTTTCTGGTGATAATTCTCCATTCGTACCTGATTCGATCATTCGACATCATCGGTCGTAATAAATTCCCCAATCCGATCCTCGAGAAGAGAAACGATGGACTCGAGACTATGCGACGCGACGTAGGCTACAAGAGAGCTTTCTGTAGCGCGTAGGTCCACGCATCTGCAGGACCATCCGACATTGATAAAACTATCATTATTTTCTATCTCTACAAATTCGCTGTGTCACGTCCAGATATATTAATTATACCTGCCGCACGGTGAATCACGAGGTTGTCAAGAGCTGCGTAAACAGTTTGGACTGAAATTACCAGAGAGTAGGTATGCATATATAAGGCATATAGCGTGTGTGTGTGTGTGTACCAACACTCCACATTTTATTATTGATGGGGTTGAATGTAGGCGCGTATGCCTGTATTGTGGCCGTGTGCGCGCGTATGCGAGGTTTCAAAAGTCCAAATTACCTCACCGGAGGCTTATTTTTTCTTTCAATTTACAAATGCTGAAAAAAAAAACAAAATGACCAAATTCTCAACAGCGCTCTTCATCGAAATTCATTTTCGTGCGTAGCGTAGGTACGTACGATGTAGGCCCGTCTACATACTTCAGCGAGGGAAAATATTTATCATATTCTAGAGCGTGCAGAATTTTTATTTGTCTTTGATTTCCCGAGGCTTAGGCGTACCACCTAGGTATGTACATACAACATCCCACGCATTTCGGTGTATATAGGTATAACATTGAAGTTCGAGCAAACCGAAGCAAACACGGGCGTGTCTCGCGAAATATTTCCACTCGTCTCACCTTCCATTATCAGACCTCCGCGCCTCGTACGCACGATACGTATGCACATACATGCATGGACACAGATGTCCGCGTGTGCTCGCATTGGCATGAAGGTATGTAACTTTCGGGTGAAATGATACACAAGCTGCAGACACTCCACGGCTGGTACACGTATACCAGGGTATAGTTATTCGATAAATCTATGGCTCTTTGTTGCGGGCAAGTTTTACGGTGTTTTCGAAATTCAGTTATTCAACGGGAATTCCGTGAACAAATTTCATCCCATCTTCCAATCCTCCGCTACAGCGCGATACCTGCACAATATTTCTCTGCGGACCGTTCAAAATGCGATCAATATCCGAAGACCGTTTAGATAGTGTAGACTGATTTCATTCTGATTATTGCATGAAACCGCTTCGAAATGTATGTACGATAGTAGAAATCGGTCACTCGGAGTGTCTACATTGCAACACATTGCGAATCGTGTGAACGGTGAGAGCAAAATCTTCAATTTTTGTACGTATGCCTACGTGTGTCATTGCAGGAAAACGACGGGTGCTCGCAGAAGTCACTCCACGTCTTAATCTGCACTCGAGACTATGTTGTCACAGTGTGTGATCCCGTCACAGCTATTATCATAGTCGAGTATCGTACGATGTGAACTCCTGAAATTCTAATCGAACTATGGTAGGCGATTTGCGGGTCATAGTGATCCCGCGGAGTGCCATTTACAATATATTATGTAATGTCGAATTGATCCGTTCAGGTTGCGCGTTACACTCGTTTGATACAACTTCAGCCTCAGTACCGATTCAGCCGCGATAGTTGGTGAAGAGTATATCAGTTTAGAACGGCTTATGGATCTTCCCGGAGTGTACGAGGCTTTTTATTTTGGGTGACGAGGCGCCGGTGCTCGACTGAAGACTGTTAGTTTAAATTTGGCGGTTAGCGACGGTAGGAATGGAAAGAGAATTTGTAAGGGAGGGAGTCTGTTTGTACTTATTGATTGGTTGACGTGTTCTAAGGGCGCCGGTTACGTGGATAAAAGTGCAGTTATGATATTGGATCAAATGCGGCGTGATGTGAGTCGTAGAATTTGGTCAATTATTACGAATCTCGATGTTGTAAATTCTGCATGGTTTACGGTCCAGTCAGGTGCAGAGCACCGCGCTGCGATATCATAAATGTCACTGGTCCGACCTGTCCGTGCCGCCAGAACCGAAAGAGATTCATTCGCTCGAGGTTTTCCCAATTTGTGCTTTTCCGTTTTCACCTCCATAAATGGAAACGAGAAGTGACGATAAGTGCTCCCGAATTGAAATTGAAAAAGAGAGAAGAACGTGAACTCTATATAGATTCATTCTCGGTGCATAATTCTGTAGCTATTTTTCTATCCACTCGCGAATCGGACTCGCAATTCGAACGAGTGACTCACGCTTCGCGCACTAATTTCAAACAAGAAGAAATATTTCGTGTTGATGACAACTGCACCGCCGTAGCTATGAAATATCTGCCATGGATAATCACTCGCGAGGTTCAAACGGCTCCTAAACCGGATCCACAGACTGGCAGTCATTAGGCTATGGCTCGCTATTGCGAAGTGCAATTAACCTTTCTTCGCGTCAAATGATTCGGCAAAATTCGCCTACTATACTTGCAGCGGATGTCGACGATTTTGTACACGCTGTACGCTTGCTAATCGTTGATGCCGGCGGCCGAACCGCACTGGGCCGGTTAAAATCTTGACAGAAAGTAAAAAAGGATGAGGGCTGAGCTGAGGTTTCAAGTTTTGGGGGTAAAGTGCCAGGGCGAGGGAATGCCGAGGGATGAACGGCAAGCTTCAACGGGGTATCTGGGTAATCGACCGTGTGATTGTCACCTCGAAGGGCTCCGCCAAGAAACTAAAGTAGTTCTCAGTTGTATTGAGTGCAAAGTTGGCGGTTTCTAACGGTCGGTAATGTTAGATGATGCCAAAACTCTGGATAATTAGAAATTTCTCAGGTAATTGGGTCAGACGTGCCACGCGAGCTCTCAATTCGTTTGTTTGGAATTTTTTCCTCTTCTTTTCTCTCCTTTCGTTTCCAAATTTCACTTTCACTACCGATTGTGTACAGATCACAGTAGACATATTTCGAATCAAGAGCCGCTCTCCCCATTTCTCTGTGAACATTATTCTCGTTTTTGAATCTCGTAAGAATTATTCATCAACTAATTATATTCCTCATCTTTCTCTTCCACTTCAAACTCCTTCCGCATGCAAGCCCGTACCTACGAACGTTCAAGTTTTTTTTTTGCAAGGAGTTACGAACTACGAGATTCAAAGATGCTGCCTTTTCGAGAGACTCAACGTACCTTCATATTTGTATTTGAGGTAGAAAAATGTCCCATCTTCTGCGGGATGAATTCAATTCCGTTTTCCGCACTATATCAGATCACATAATGTTGCATGTAACCACCGGCTCCTGTAAATTTGTTACGAGGTGAGCACGAATGGGTTCAGAATTGAGGACAAACGTCCTAATTAGGTCGTTCCACGGCCGGTTCACTGCCAAGTATACCGTACCGAGTACACCAAGTAAGACGTAATTGGTACGTTTAAAATGAGGAGGTGACATCGCTCGCTTCGGTAACACTAAAAGTGTTCTAGGCGGAAGATGAAAGCGTTTGTTTCTATTTAATATTTTAATTGGACGTAATTGCCCTTGATGTCGCCACGGCATATATAGAATAGCGTGATGCATAGGCAAACCCACCGCGTTTCGCGTACATGCCTACACAAAAAATGAATTCAAACAAGCGAGAAATGACGTCGACGCGCCGTTCCATTTTTCACCCGCTGCACCGGACGTACAACGAGTTTTCGTTTTTTTTTTTCAAATTTATTCATCGTCGTTTTTAGTTGGAAAAAGATTACGCATTCTTCCCTGGAAAAATTGGTATCCGTAATTTTCGTGATAATGAAATTGGCTTCGTCAGATCGACGGAAAAGCCGCGGAAAAATTTACTCCCATTGCGGATAAAGTGAAGTTTAAAATTCTCTCACAGCCCATATAATATGCTAAATGTTATTTTATACTTTGTATATACTTACCATGTGCCGCTGCAGAGGCTGCCTGCTAAAAGTTCGGTTAGAATGAACTGAATACACTTCGTTACCGTAATTCGTTGCAGTAGACTCAAGGCGGTTTCCGCGGGGCCGGACGGGCGGTTCGCGGGGGCGGGAGCCAGCACTGAAAAGCCGAGAATTGGAAATTCTTTGAAACTCTCTGTATGCCCGCGGTGGCTGTTATGCTCTAGCATAGTTGAAAGCCCGTTCGAAAGGTCTCGAGTCTCTTCCAGTTAGCGATAATAAACTAATATCTAACCGCATAATACGTGAAATTACGGTGATAACGTCAATTCATATTCTTCGCGTGTACAATACGATGCGCGGTAGATACCGAAAATGATTATCTACTCGCCAACTATAAAAACCGGCCTACGGATCCTCGGAGAGAGCAAATTGAAGAAATTATGAAGAGTAAAAGCGCTTGAAAAGTATTCAAAATCCATTAGAATCGATCGATTCCATTCAGAGCCGGCCACTTTCGTCCAGAAAACTATTCCCTACGATTCCGCCGTGACCATAACTTGTCTTGTCAGTGAAATCCAAGCATCACTTGAACCGATCCGGAAGCAGCTTTCGGCCTGACACTCGTTTCAGAAAAACGCGACATGTTACGCTCAATCGGTCAATGCTTCTTCGGGCAAGTGACGTCGATCCGTGCATCGAGTAGTTACGCGGTCAGTGATAACATTGTGCCAGCAGCATAATCAATCATGTCCTTCTCTCGGGCTGCATAATGCACTGTTCGACTCTGCCACAGCGTCGTATGCACACATTAGGTACTCCTGCGAAGCTCGGAGGCTCGGTACTCACCCGTTGTTCGTGGTCACTCGACTGCAGGCAACTCAACGACGATCCTTGCCGCGGCACCACGGGAAGGTACTACTGTCGCCGTTGGAGTTTCGTATTTCGTACCGCTGTATTCCAGGACGCGGTCCTGTTGGACCTGTAATGGGCAGAGTAGATCTAGGTGCCGGTGTTTATCCCCATTCCATGATTTGTTTCTTCTGTTCTCCACTCGACCTTCCTCTTCTATTCCAAAGTTATATCATACACCGAATCGCGAGGACTTCGTGGTTTTTATTGGTCAACTTCTGAGGGATAGTTAGTATACTTTATTGAAGAAGTCACGAACTAACTAAGCTGGAAAACTTTTCCCCGTGGCCGCTCAGCCGAGTAAAAGTCGTCGAAAGGATATAATATAACTTTTTACTACCGAAATGAGCATCGTTTCGTTTCTAATTTGTAACTTTGTGGTTCGGCTTAAAGATCATGCGGTCGTCAACTGTTCGATACGTGGTTCCGATGTATACGCGCACACCGTTCCTCCAGATTAATCGATGCATTGGAAATTGTACGGTGATCACGAATCTTGGAACGAAACGGTTCCCGCGGAGGAGAGCGTCGCTGGTATATCATACTATACATCAATTTATACCGTTAGAATAATTTGCTGATATTACCTAATGGGGAACTTTTCTTCGGGTGTATACCCACTCGAATATAAATACTCCGTGGATCATTATCCGTAGATCCATTCATGTCGAGGATATCTGTATGATGTGACACTATATAATATCATATTATTCAGAGATTGAATCACGTCTGGAATTTCTATTATGAGCCATTGAAGAATCTTCAGCCCATCCCACTCAAGATATGTTTATCTACTCATTATTATACAAAGGTGAAGTGGCTGGAGGAGGTACGACGTACGTACCTGTATGTAATTTCTGTTATGCGTTGGGGAGGGCTTTGTCAATGAAATTCTAATTATCGTCCGATAATTAATATACATGACAAATTCCTGCGGGAGCCGAAAACCGGTGAACTACGTCACAATATATCGCACACATTCCCATACAATATTTACATGGATGCGCGTAACTTACGCAACCCGCTCACCGAAATATACCAACATCAGCTAGCTATGGAAAAGTTCCACCTACGTGTGGTGTTTCACATAGTTTCAAAGTTCAAAGTCAATCTGTGCGGGACTCCCCGCTCATGGCTCCTGTTCCCCGAGCTCCCAGCCGCTTGTCCTGGCTAGGTTACTTGGTCGGGAAATTCAGGTCCCCCTCCTCGATCGATGCTACGACTGTGTTTTAAACCGGCTTTCCGCACGCGGAAAAGATTCGCCAACGACACAAAGTTGTTGCAGTGTCCTCGGATAAATTTTGGGAAACCCTGGTGTGGATAATTTAACGAATTTATACAAATTTTTCAGTGTAATTGGCACGTTTCGTAGTTTTTCGCACAAAGTTCCCGTTACTTTTTTCCTTGATCGACGTAAACAGCGAACTTGTCTGAATAGCTGAACACAACTTCACAATTTTGTGTGAAAAACTACGGAAATCAATTATCTTACAGAAAGAAGACTACGAAAGTCGGCAGTCCCCCACGAAAATCGAAAATTTGTTTCAATGGTAAATTATATCAAGTGTTCCAATTTCCTTAGAAATCCGTTGGGGTCGAAATTTTCACCAGAGAAGCTGTACGGCGGTATTTCCTCAGTTATTGGTTGTCAGTGCGCGGCATTGCAAAATCTGGAAGAGAAGGAGGAGGAAATCGGTGAAAAAATATAACCGATCGCGATATTGTATTACTTTATTCCCGAGGGAGGTAGGAAAAAATTCTCCTTTCATCGTGGAAGATTTAATTTTTATAATGGAACTAGACACCGGTATGCTATAGCAATAAAACATCTCGGCCAGGGCTAATGGGGATTGGGTCGTTAGTGCGAGAGGATACGTAATCCGATCCTATTGCCACTGTCGACTATAAACTATCCTTCCTACGGCTTACGTAATTAATAGCGAGTATCCCGTTGCGAAATCTCCGAAGGGACCGGACGACGCGACGCAAGGAAATAAGTTAAAGGATAAGAGCTCGAGAACGAACGAAAACTCTGACACCGCGTGACATTATTATCATTAATATGCGAGCGTAGTTAATTCGAACGAATCGTTTTTCACGTAATACCTGCTTAAAGGGTTCCTCGCGTCATTGAAATTTCGTTCAACGACTCTTATCTCCGGAGAGTAGTTCGGGAACAGGAATATAATCGTCTTTGAGTGAGATGAATAGTTCCCAGGAGTTCGAAAGAGCGAGTAAACAAAAAAGAGCGAAACAGCGAGACAGAGCAAGAAAGAGAAAAAAAAAAAAACCCCCTCCGCGATACTTTGGGCGAACTTATAGGCCAGATTTTTGTCTGGCTCCCAACCTCAGCAAGAACCTTTTGACGAACTAATTAGCGTGGTAAAATGGCTCAGGATCTACACAAGGGTGAAGGAGACGAGAAAAAAAGATAGAGAGAGGGAGACGGAAAGAGACTTCTCAGCTTCGGGTTTTCTTGGGGTTTAGACACTTTGGGAAAACTTCGAGATCTCCAGGAAAAAAATACTCCACCGATTGATGGAAACCTTCGGATCACCCGATCAAACGCGTTCGAATTCCTTTTCCACGAGCTCTCTCTGTTCGCCTGCAATCCTGCGTATCCATCGGGCATAGAATCTCATCCTGCACAGTGATTGTCCTTCCTTTGAAACATTTTTCTCTCCTAATTTTGTTTCAGTGTGGATGTCGGCCATGGAATCTCAGTTTGGTCAGCGTGATAATAATCACATTTTCGAACATGCTGTTTACGACGTTACTCCTGCAATCAGAAGACTGCGAGACAAATTACGCCGCTCCAGCAGACGATCAACAACAAGAAACGAACCTGGTGACCGATAATTGGAACGCGTTCGTTCAAACAGCAGAATCCGTCCAGCCGTGTGATCCGCGGGATTATCAACCCCCAATGGAGTCTAGTGCCTTGCAAATGGACGTGAGGCTTGGTAGATGGGATTCTAGGCGACTGTATAAAATGTTCGACTCGGTCGTGGTTGGAACGGAGTATTCGGCCCTGTCGGAAACGTACTTAGTCTCAATAGCCACGCAGAGTTCCGTCGAGAAACTTTACTCCCTTGTACAAGTGGCTCATTATTGGACCGGGCCAATTTCCGTCGCAGTATTTACTCCCGGCGATGAGGATTTCTTAGTTTTCCAACAGTACTTAACTTACCTGACAAAATGTTACGCTCCAATACGAGAGAGGGTAACGTTTTCGGTGGCAATACCAAAAAGCAAATTAGTCAAAGCTCAGCCGAGGGTTATCGAGCTTGCGGATGATGTGGATTGCCTGAAACCCGAAGCAACGTTGAGCGGGTTCCTCCAGGGATTATCGAAGGTGCAAACAAACTGGAAAACTAAGAACGTATACCCGCAAAATCACCTCCGTAATTTGGCCAGGCGGAACTGTCAGACCGATTACGTGTTTCTCACAGACGTCGACATCATACCGAGCTCAAATTTGGCCAATCTTTTGAATGACTTTCTGAGAAATACCGAGTGTGATAAGTGCGCGTACGTAATTCCAACCTACGAACTCGACACCAGAGTAAGATTCCCTCAGAATAAAACTGACCTCGTTAGGCTGGCGAATAAAGGACTCGCAAGACCCTTTCACCAAAAAGTATTCATCCATAATCAGTACGCAACGAACTTCACGAGGTGAGTAATTTCTCGTCTTCTGTCGAAAAAGGAAAACGACGAGGAGAAATCTTTCCTCCGAAATTTTTCTCCCCAGCTAAAGAAGTATGTGGGAAGAATTCAATGAAGCAATTCGACCGTCAATATTACGGTCTGATTTCGTATATAGGCCTTCCAAATAAATTTCCACGTCCATTTGCGGAATTGACAAACGTATTTCATCTTCCCTCAGGTGGACTTTGGACGTCTTGCCAAACCGCGGAGTAGAGTCGGAGATCGTCAAGTCCGGCAAGGTTTACGTCAGCCACGACGTGACGAACTTTGAATTCTTTTACGAACCGTTTTACGTCGCACGTGACACCGTGCCGGCCCACGATGAACGGTTTATGGGATATGGCTACACCAGAAATACTCAGGCGAGTGAAACTAGTAAGCCTACATACTGCAGAAGCAAGAAAGTCCCCGTTCTAGTTTCAAAGTCCAAAAGTTGGAAATTTTGTTGGGTGAATAAAAAAGATGGAGAGAAATTTCCGCATCCCTCGTATCTTCCATGTAGTATATATACTTCATCCCCGGAGCAGATCTCACAATAGGCGAGACGCCATCATGAGATAAATTTCTCCGCATGGTAGCCGTTTTCGGTTAATAAATGCAATCCATTATATTACCAGGCAGGCCTCTCTCTGGCCATCATTTAGTAGCGAGGCGCGGCTGCTCTCGGAGCAGGTATCACATGATAATCTGGAGGGAATATCTCTCTGTTACAATATTTGAGGACAGGCGGTTCGATGACGCGTGCGCGATCCTATTCGGCGTGGGCTTAGCCTGCGGTCCCTCCATTAATTGAATTTCATATTCGCAATGTTAACGGATGACAGAAACTCGTTGAGTCGGTTGCCGAGCATTATTCAATTTCGTTACACTTGATACACGTGTCGATAATGTGGCGTCAGTGATGACGCAGACCTCTGCGGTTTACAAAACGAGGTGACGAGCGAATTTTCCTAATACTCGTATTCTAGCGTAGTATACTGATCGATTAATCGGCACGCATTTTCCCAATTCTCATGCCGACGCGGTAACTTCTTTCGCGTATCCTTCAAGATTATTTCGCAATGAGTATACGCAGATGAACAAAAAGACGATTTTCAAAGATTTGTCTCATTTCACCTTATCTTCTCTTGGACGCGAAGGAATCCAATTTCAAAATCGTCGCGGTCTTCACACACACACACACACGCACACACATACCTACTCGTACATTCGCGTCTCGAAACGCGAGCGATAAAACAACAGGGTCAAATCTCTCGAAGCGGAGACCTGTGCAGATGCGGGGAGGAGGTGATGAAAAAAAGTATATTAACGTTCGCGTATACTTGCGAGTAAAATATGTAGTATGAGACGAAGTTGGTAACTTGACGTGAAGGGACAAGAAAAGGAGGCAAGCCAGCGAACAAGAATATTAGAAAGCAAAAGAAGAAATAGAGAGAACAAACTTGGTCGCAAACCGTAACCTACATTTCGTATACATAATACAGCAAACTGAGAATAAATATTCTTGCTGAATCTTTCATATTATTTTGCCTCGTACTCTACGCAAACCTATACCTATACACTGGCGTTGTAACGTTTATGAGTTCGCGTCTCTAGGTCTTACCCTATACATGTTTTTCTACTTCTTACTTCGGAGCTATACACGGCGCTCGTGCAGGTGAGAATATCTCGGTATAGGCAAGAGGTTTCCCGGCTCGGTTCACATGTGCAGGTTATTCCTATATAGTACGCGATAAAAATAACCAACTTTCTTAAACCTCGGGTATGAAAATCGATGTAAAAACGGAAAACGAAAAACGAAGAGAAAGAAGTGAATCGAGGGACGTGGAATATTTTTTACTACAAAATTTCTTTTCTCCTCCGGCAATCCACGGTCGGGCTTCAAGGTGGCATGTAGCGTTTCGAAAACGAGAATCGCAGATTTCGGCGCCCGACTCGATCGATTCTGATGAAACTTCGAGAATTAGTTGAGTACGATGGCAGGAACCGCTAAGTATCTCACTTTTTCCGATCATCGGTCGGATGCGATGAAAAATGAATATTTTCCATGTTAGCTAGGTTAGATCGCCAGCGGCGACTCCAATGGCTCCTCAAGATTAAGAATCCTTCGTCACAATTCATAGAAATACCTTCCATTTCTCATATGATAAGATATTCGCTAAATTGCATTACAGAAGAAGAGATGAACCGAGTTTTCGTACGTATTTTTCTGTACACGCTTACCACGTACATACTATTTAAGCTAATGCCATTCATTTGCGAGGTGAAAATTTGAATTTCTAACACAATATTCCAAGATCCACATGATTATGCCACATGTCCCGGGAGACTAGGAGTTAATCATGAATAAATGGTACACTGATTAGAGTTTCGGATCACTTAGCTGCTTAACTTTACATCACGCTATTGCTACCACCACCGACGCCATTGGTCCGCTAGGAGACGGGTCTTAAAATGTACCACCTGTAGGATTTTCACGTACAAAGTATACTTTACTATACCTACGTATAGGTATAGGTATAGGTATATCTGCCGTTGAGTGTTCTCTAGACACGAACCCTTTTCAACGTCTCGATAAGGTGACGTTCGTCTTCATACACAACGAGTCTCTGTATCCGTGTACGTACATGAACACGTACCTATGGATACACGATCCATCCATAACGCAGGAGAATATGTGCAAGAAGACTTGATCGGTCGATCGATCGATACAAAATGTATTACACAGAGACGAGGTATAGCTACGTGGAATCTATGGCAAAGATTTTCGTTACGTTTTTTTGCCATCCTTGGGGAAGATTCTAGCGACGCAATACGCCGCACATAGTATGCATATATGTATCGGCAACGTCAACTCTTTGATGTTTTCATAAAATATAGATCTAAGTATAACGTATGCACGCGTGAGTGTACTCATATATACTTATACTTATACTTATTCTTATACGTATAACTTACAAGATTCATGCCAAGAACTAGATAATTCAAGATGGTGAGTCCATGCAAATGCGAAAGCACTATAAAGAAGGAGAATATCGTTGCGGAGGATCGTACGTACGTACGATAAGTGGGCGTAGAAGGAAAGGCGTCCTTTATTCAGTAGGATTTAGACCTTCGTGTGATCGCATAAAACTCAATTATCAGATTCACCTTCGTAGCATCAGCGCAGTCTCGTGTCCTTTTACCTTATTTACATGGGATCCTCCTCCCTCCCCCTCGAATAAAACTCGCTCCTCGAATTTCGATAAGGGGAAAGTTAGCGCTTGCTCTTTTTCCTTTTTCCCTTTTTCCCTTTTTCCCTTTCCTCCCCCTTTTCTTCTTTCGCTTCTATTTTTTTCCCCACTTTTTCCCTTATTCAATCTCAACTCTCAACCTGATCGTGTGGACTATGTTGGGCGATTTATCGAACCAGTTTATTTTCTCCATGATTGAGCCACGCTCCGGCAGATACCTACCGCCTCTGTAATGCAACCCATATATACCTATGTAGGTATACCTACACTACGTCGTACTATCTAATCTCACGTTCGCTACCATCTTCTATTTTATCTGTCCGAGCTCACATTGACCCCCCGCCCTTCCTCGGCCGGCCACTACCGTCCGTTATCCATCCTCGCGATGATTCAAGCTGCAGTGGGAACGCGCCAAAAATCAACTGATAACAACAATAATAACAATATCAACGACTTGCCGCCGTCAGACATTGCTCAAGCTTGCCCCGGACGGCGAATATCATGATATTCGATAACGCAAGAGGGGCGTGGGAGGCAGTATATAAACAACGTGGAGGTGTTAAGCAACGCAGCGGTGCACCCGGTGCATCCAGAGCAATGGTCACCGCTGTCGGTGATGCCAGAGCGTGAAATTAACCCGAACACATTTCCCAAGCGTAGCTACGTAGCCGGGATGTAGCTGGGTGTAGCTTTTCTCCGCACGTATATGCGCGCGTGTAGGTACTGGTTACAGTGTTATACCCATCCACTCTATACTAGCTACTCTTGACAGCCACCAATTTCATTTGCGTATCTACCCGCGGGCTTCTGGATAACGTGGGCATACCTAGATACATTGCACCTACCTCGCAGTCGTGAATATAACCATTGTCCGCGGTTGCCGCACGGTGTGCGTATAGGTATGGATCCGCGATGTATTTGGGTAGGTATCTGTATCGGACCTCGTGCGAGAAATGTCGCGTGGATCGGAATCTGAAGAATGATCGATTTTTCCGTTGAAATGTAAATTTCTGAAATCGGTTGAGGTCGGCCGAAGATCCGGGCGCGGTAGTGGAATCGGCGGACGAATAAGGGTCGAGGTGAAGTTATACACACGTATGTATACCTATGTACGTTGGAGGATGAAGGAGTAATAATTGTGGGAAATGTTACTTTGCTCCACAGGTGTACGAGATGTACGTAGCTGGCTACGAGTTTCTTGTACTCACACCGATATTCACCGGCCATTGGGGTCTCCAGACCAAGAAGGGTAGGCCGGCATGGCGCGAGCGACAAAATAGTATGAACAGAAAACTGTTCGATGCTTTCAAGAAGGAAGTGTTCGCCCGTTACAATCGCGATCCATTGAAAATGATGAAAAATCAAAACTGACGAAAGTCACCGGGTCGATTTCGAATCGCGTATAGTAATTGACGAATTCGACTGGACAAATAAATATAAATAAATATACATACAAATAAATGAATGAATACAATAAATGTGGAAAAATTCATTGCGAGACTGTGGCCGTATGTATAAATCTTGACGTAATTATACCCACGCGCTAACTAAATACGGTTCGTTGATTAACGAGAGTGCCATTTAAATCAGCTATTAGAAACAGGCGCAAATTCGGTGCAGTATTACGCGATGCTACAATTTCTCTTACGATTATACCATATATAGGTGTAGATAAATTTTGCATCAATCAATATTTTCAATAAACGTTTAAATATATATATATATATGTATACATATTATATGCATGCATGTTACTTATGCAATACCATAATTATTAAGATAAGATATACGAATAAGATTAGAATTTTCTACGAAATGCCAAAAGAATGTATAAGAAATATTAAAAAAATACAAAAAAAATAAAAATTAAAGAAGGAGAGGAGGCAGACGGAGGAGAAAAAGAGTCGAAAAATAAGGTGTAGACCCATATCTATAGGTATACTTATTGAAACGAAGAAGAAAAATTGCGAATACGTGTAAAACTATCGTTGATTTGTTTTTTTCTTTTTTTTTTTATGAAAAAAGGAGAATGTCACGAAGAAGAAAGGAAAAATGGGAAAAAATTGATCAAGACTATGAGTAGGTATATATAGTATAGTATGTACAGACGCATAATAAAAGTGTTATATAAAATGACCCGCTCACTTGTCTAGTTCAATTTTTAACAAATTTACCACGATTTAGATTCTCGTTTCCGTGAATGAAAATACGATATGCAATGATTGCAGCGTGGGAGAAATGAGAGGCAGAGAATAATCGGAAGATCGGAAAGAAGCGTGTAGAAACAGACAGGGAAAGACCTGGGATCCGCACGATCCTGCAACCGTGTAACTGCTACAGTTATCTATCTCCAATGCAAGAGACGCAGACTTCCGGGTCGTATATCTCGTTAGAAACCTATTCGATAGCGCAGCATTCGCAGCCGCATCGCAACAGGGTGCACAGAGATTCCATTGTTTCTGTTTGAAACGACCGACGCGTCGTAAATTGTGATAAAAATTTGGCACGCAAGGGGAAACCGCGATCATCTCTCTCCGCGGCTCTCGGCACTATACCTACCGCGGCATGGTCTCAACGACGTAAACCACGATTGAACCATAAAATGTGACGGTGTGATCGTACGGCTCATGATATCGCGGTATGTACATACGCTTGCCTATACTAAACCTATACCTGCCGTAGTCACATACCTACCCCTACATCTACCGGCTCTTCTCAAAGCCGAACGGGATTGAGGGTGGCTCGTGGTGACTCGTAACCGTTACCCCATGGCTTCTCCTGTACCCTCATTCGTAACGATGGTTATATTACGAGCTCTCGCTTCTCCTGTCGGATAACATATGAGCCATCACTCAATCCCAGCTGTCGATGAAAGGGGTGTCGAGAGTTCGATGAGACGACGAGTTACATACGCGTACAATTCCTACTGCACCGCGGATTTATAGGTACGGTAATTTGAGAGAACCGTTGGAGGTGTCGCGGTCATTTTTCTCCAACTTACTTTTCACCGATACCGTACGGTGCCTACGTACGATTTTGAGAACGAAAGAACAGGAGGAAACCGAAAACTGATGGATACCAGCGAATTTCCAATTATCTAATTTCAAATCTTGGAAGGACGAAAGGAAGAATTGCTATAAGGATGGAAATGTTCGGAAGAGTGATACGTACGGTTTTTAGTCTTCGGTAGATACAGCCGAAACTGAACCGTACGCGAAGGGGATCTTGAAAAATTGCTCCTATTGCGAATGCAGAAGTGGTCTTTGATTCAGGGCGCGGCTAACGTAGCCGCTGCGGTGTTAAAAAATGCCGGTTTTGTCATAACCTTTTACGTGTTCAAGAGCCGCTATTAAGCTGCCACTGCTGTCCCCGGTATGTACAACTCAGTACTCACCACGTACTTTGTTATCCCAGGTTGTAATTGCGACGTAGGTACACATGGGGAAATGTAGAACTTAGCTGAAATCAGCCCACCGTGATACAGAGGGAAGAGAAGAGGATACAGGGATAGATGAAAGTTTGCGGAGGAACAACTCTGGATGAGTATGAACGTAACGCGGTACCTACCAACCTACGTTACTATGCGCGTATCTGCCTCTACGTCGCGTCGCGTCGCGTCGGGCGGTTAGTATTTTGGTGAAATCCGCGCCGGTGGGTACTTATTTGCACTTTGTGGTTGGCTTGAGGAAATTAAACGCCCTGAATCAAGTCGTCGCTTGTGGTGGGCGACTAGAATTATGGATATAGTAACGTTTGCACTGATAGACCGTTTCGACATGACCACGCGAAGACGCGGTTTCTCTCTGTACCAAGGATGAGCCAGCTGAAAGTTAGATTCGTAAATAATTTCAGGAATTCAAATATCTCCGTAATTTGGGGCGGATATCCCTGGTGAAAATAATTACGACGAATTTCTGTGATTTTTTACGAATTTCTAGGCAAATTCGTAACATTGCAGGTCTTGGTACGAAGTGATAGAAATGCGCAGATCTTCGTAAAAAATTCTAGATTCTCACGAAAACCTTGTGGGTTTTCATTCGAAAAGAATCGCAACTGGCTGCAACTGGCTTTTGAATGAAAATCCATAATTTTTTGTGAAAAACAATTCCCATTTTCAATTTGGTAAAAAAAAAAAAGAAAAAAACAAAAAAAAAAAAAATACGAAAATGTTAAAATTTCAGTGAAGATTCGTAGTAGCAGAAATTTTCACCGGAATTAACTTGACCCGATCAGTTTCTTTCCATCTCTTACTCGGATTAGATGGAAGTTAGTCTCTTCGGAGATTGAAACGTGTATCCACGTTGGTGGACGAATATGATTACAGGTGAAAAAGAATACGAGAACAACGTGCGTGGGATACAGTTGTAGTCACGTACATACCATACATAGATATCCCACTCACGTCGTGTATCGTACACGCACATCTGGCGATCTATCTTCAAAGAATTTCTCGAGGATGTGTTATCGGGGCGAATTTTCAGAGAAAGGATTCATCAAAGTGGATTCTGTAAAAGGCAAATGCTCGGTAATAGGCACGCGTATAACGACGGGTAAGCAGCTTGACATACATGCATAATGTCTATGGTATTGGAAACGGCGAATGAAACTCGAGTACTATGGATCCATACGATCGCGAATACGATTCGAGATTCTTCTTTCTACAGAAAAATGTTGTGCGTAAATGTAGAGCTCAGCACAGGAGGTTTAGTTTTTTTATCTTCCCTTTTCTCCCTCGTTGCATGTAAAATTCGATAACTTTTATAAACCGTGCTGAGGTATATTCTATAAATTTCACTTAACTATATATGTACATACAACGTCACTTTCGAAGCTCTCTCGTATTTCATACGCGGGAAAAATTTATTGCAAAAATGTCTGCCGACCGAGATCCGAGATGGCGGTTATTTCTTACCAAAAACTTATTCTTCAACTTGAGTCAGGTCAGGATGGGTATTTTTTTCAATTCGCAAGGTTTCGCGTCAATTTTCGGTACTCCTTCTTGCCCACTATTCCTCGTGATCGTCGTGCTGTAGAACAAGTCGACGCCAATTTCACCATGACAATGATGCCAGAACCGAAGAACGGGATTTGTTCGGAGTAGATATAACCGAGAATGGAGAAATGTTGTAAATCCGGCCAGTCACCGCGGTGTTTCAGTTTCAACTACCACGGAGGTTAATTGGCGGGAGAAGAGTGAGAAATTTGTTGCTCTACTCTGAGGTAAAACGGAGAATTTCAAGACGACGAAAGAAGGAGAAAGAGGAAATCTCGGGAAAATGAAATTCCCTCGGCAAAAGAGTAAATGGATGAGAATCAAACCTTGAAGAAAAAAAAAAACTCTGTGTCTCTGTTCTTTGATTCGATTCAACGGAGTCCAAGTTCTCCTTTGTCGAAGTTGGGAGACGAAAGAAGAAAATGAGGAACAAAATGGGGCAGTTTAACTTTAGAATTTTTGTTCGAATCTATATTCACCCCGCATTCGTTAGGTGAAACTCGATGATCACGATCATCGTCATCTTCGCGCGCGTTCATACTCCATCCGGGTACCCCGGGCTCACACCTCGCGAATGGAGCCGGTTGTCTGAATCCACGCAGGCACGTGAATATTTCTACGAAAGTTGTAGCCGTGTAAGAATGATGATCAGTATTTTTGTAGACACCGATCTCCCGCCCGTAATAATCTGCAAAAGTACGGATAACACCGATATTTCATTTTCCATTTTTTCTTTCAATTTCCCGCTTTCGCCCAGAGGGGCGAGATAACGGAGAAATGCACATCACCTCTTTCCGGCGTTGATGAGGCGTCGGCGTCGTCGCAGCGTGGAGGTCGGTCGTAACGGGAGGACACCTTTAATAACTTTAATTTTAATCCGTGGAGTGCTCTTTTGAACCGCAAAATAAAAGGCTTTGTTTGCCGGTACCTACGCTCCGGGGTAGCCATTCGCAATTCAAAGTTCCTTTGAAATCTTAGCACGGAGTGAGGGACAAGACCCTCCGATAAGCGATCTACTCATTCGGAGTAATTAAAAGCGGCAGACTTCTTACTAGATTGAAGTGTATGTACGTACGTACGTAGATACCTATTGCCGTATAAGCTATATCCACGAACGCACGTCTCTTATCCTCGGTACAATCGGTAATCGGATCGTGAAGAGTAAATCAATTAGGTTTCCTAGCCTCTCTACAAGTTTTCTTGTCATTGAATTACCGTTTCTTTATTCTCTCTCTGCCTCTCGGCCCTCCAGTCCTTCGGCGCTGAGTCTGCAGAACCTTGATTTCCATCGCAGCTGTCCTTGGAGAACGTGCGTAGGTTTTGGGTCCGGAAAATTCGGCTAGTCCTCGAAGGACGGCGGAATCTTTGCGAAACTTTCTGCGGGACGGGGATGGGATGGGGGGAAAAGAGAGAACAAAATTAACAAAGAAAAGAAGAAGATGAAAAAACAAACTTCCGATCAAAATTCATTTTGTAAAGTTTCAGATTCGTTTCAAGTTATACCGGCAGGTAAGACATCGCGTAGCAGGCTGTATAACTCGTGCTCAAGTTGTCGCGTCGGAAGTGAATCGAATGAAATGGAATTGAAAGATGTACGCATATTTGTTTGTTATATATTTTCAGAAAACAGGTAAACCCTTGTCACAGAAATACGAGATCCTCGTTTTCGGCGTTTGATCGGGGCGCGGATCGGATTGTTTCATTCGATATCTCAGGTTACGAAAAGGATCGAAACAAAGAAGTAACTAGTCCGTTGAATCGGTGGGAAGTTGGTACATCCGTACATACACCGTGGGACGGTGGAAAAATTTGATCAAAAACCCGGGGAAGTAACGTTCGCAAATCTTTCATCGTTTCGTTAATCTGAAATTTGAAGATTCAAATATTTACCAAGCCGCGCTCCGCGCCCGGCCCGTTGAGACCTGAACCTACTACTTTGGGGATTACACGCGGGGATGCGGGTAATCAAAAGTTCCTTCTTGCGCCCGGACTGGATCGGAGGTTGGTTAGACCTACCTACCTACCTATCTACCTACTGATGGAGAAAAGCGGAGGGCAGAGATCGGGATAAGAGAAATAGTGAGCGAGAAAGAGGCAAAGGGAGGAAGAGAGAAGTGGATTGAAATCGTCTTGTAATTGATAGGAGTGTTTGTTCGCGTTTGTAAATACCATTCCATTAGTGTGAGCATGAACTGTGAACTCTGGTATAAAGTTTTGAGTTTGCAGTAGACGCCGAGTCGAGACTACTGGAAATTGCTGTTCCCTCCTCGCCCATTGCTCTCCGCACAGAGACGTATACGTACGTAATATATAATATACGTAGTACATATCGACGCATACACACATACATAAATATATGTATATGTATATCTATGGATGTGTATACTGGCAGCCAAATTCAGGAATATAATACCTACGGCCAATTTCTAAAGTGCTTTGACTTAATGCTGAACCGTTCAGACGGATTATTCATTCCATTGTTAATTAACTGGCCATATTCCAGAATCAATTACACATCAGGCCCCTCGATCCTCGCTACTCGGATAATTATCAAACAGATCTGGTTGTATTCCAAACTGTTGGAGGATTTCGCGCCACAATATTCACGTCCGGGGCAGGATAATACCTATCATGCTCTCATTTCGTGAAGATCGAAAAAGGAGAGGAACATTCAAGTAAACTTGAGGACTGAAGGAAGACAATCGTGAAACAATCATTTGAAGAGGAGAGAATCGCTGATTGTAGCTAAAGATCTTCTTTCCTTCATTCACACAAATTAATTAACAAGAAAAAGAGAAAGAGAAAACTATACCAAAGGGGAGGCTTCCTTCTCCTAGCGATAAAAGTCCAGCTGAGACTGGCGCGGGCGTTTCCGTGAGAAGCGTTAATTGTCGGTTGCTGATTGGAGGTTAGGTATTAGCTTGTAATTACCACTAAATACTGCGTCCGCTGATTCCTCTATTTAGTATCCCTGTGGGATGCGGAGAGTTCTCCCTCGCGCCACTGCGTGAGAAGATTTAGCAAATAAATTTGCCAACAAGTTCAACGATCAGAGAGCTCCTTCTTCTGACGTACTCCGGCTCGTGTATATGATGAAGTGATATTCGTCGGCCTCTCTCATCAGAAGGATAAATCATTTCATAGTCATCTTCTCCAAGAACAAGGATCTACAATCTTGACTTGAAATCGGCGAAATGTCATACTCACCACTTCACGAGGGATGGGGATGGAAATGCGGCGCTGAACGTATCCTTGTTGATCAATCTCACGAGGCTTGTCACGATCTCAGAATGAGCTGTACAAATCTGCAAAGTCGGGTAGCACGACTTCCATGCAATTATTAACTTTGATCGGTTCCGATCACCCGAATGCGTATAATCGACGAATCGACGAATCAATCGACGAAGAATCAAACCAGCGATGAGTACAACGAGGGAAATGGAAAACGGGTGGCGGGGACAAAAGAACAGGGAAATTTTCGCAATGCCACAGCTGAACGAGACCTAGGTGGGCGCCTGTTCGTGCATAACAAATTAGAGCCGTTTGTTCGGTGGTTGGTACGTCGAGAAAGCCACGAGCAGTGTCTGGGTCGGCACAATGTAAATCTCGCAAGGCTTTACCAGAAAATGTTTCCGCGTCTCTCTCCTCTCTCGTTCTAACAACAAAGAGATGGGTTTTAGCGACGGAGATGGTGGCGGAGGTCGACTGTCGAGGTGCCGGAGCAGCGCGCAGCGTAACGAAGGGTGCAATATTTGCTATGGTAATGAGTAATTAAAATGCAAATTGCGAGTCGCGGGTAAATATATTTGTACAAGTCTGGTTAAATACAAGCATAATCGCAGATTACAACTAACAGGATCCTGATAATAATCAAACGTAAGTATACCACTCTGGCTTACTCTGTACTCAGTTGCTTCGGCAGTCGATAATTATCGGTAATGCGTGCTATCAGCAATAAGAAAATTGACCAGGCTGCCTGAGGAATGCTAGAGGGGAAATTCGTGACCGCCAAGGAGGCTCGGGGTCGACGATTTCTGTATTATCGACCGAATTTTCTGTCCTCGCCGTTGCGGTCGATAATACAGAAATCGTTGGTATCCCCGAGCCCACTTGACGGCCGCAAATTTCCCGTTTAACATTTTAGAGTCGGGGGTGAGGAACAGGGATTGATTAATATCGCGGGAGGCAAATCATCGACACTTATTGGACAAGGAACGAAGTTTTCCTGATTTTCGGCAACCATTAGGAGGGAGTAATCCCCAGGGATGATTATTACCGGTTAAAAGTAGAATTAGAGAAATGTTCGAACCCCCGAGATTCGCGTCAACGTGACTTTAAAGTAGGAGACATTATGCGGCGGCACGACGGCGTAGGAGGATCGTTACGCGGTTTATATCTGGAGCAGATGTACTCTGGACCGGGTAGATATACTGTGTAATGAACATTACTCTTGTATGTACCTTGCGCCCCCCCCCCCCCCCCCCCCCCCCCGGAATATTAGTACCAAGAAGATACGGAAAGATCGGATTCACTTGTCGTGTGCACCGCACTGTCAGAGAATGGGGCCGTGCCATGCGGCATTAAAGCAGAGGATTGAGAATGAGGATTGTCTAATGTTGGTACAGGATGCTGATGCCGAGACTTTCCTCCTGCGCGGCCCCGCGGGAATCTTCTTTTAAAAAATTAAACATTTACCTGAAAAGACAAACGCGGATGAATGATTAAATTTCAAGCTTTTCAGAACCGGAAGAACTCCGGGCGCTTGTATATAGTCTACGGTCGGTAGGTAGGTAGGTATACCTATGGATTTTAGAACGGAAGTAGAAACGACGTGAATTCGAAGAGGGCATGTGCTCGAGGTCGCGATGAACTTTGAGGGAAACGGGGGGGCAGGGGGGAGGTCAGTTCCCAGCGGCCCCGTATGCGGAAATAGACTCCGGTTTATAGTTTGTGTTTCGTAACTCCTCTCCTAATGACTACATTGATAATTCACGTGTTACAGCTCTACATTCATGCTTTGGGACCAAGCCGGTACGCCCAGCTTATCTCCGATTCTTTTATATCGAATTCCACCTACCGGTTTCCACATTCTGTACAGGCTTGCGCCCCCGCTTCCACTATGTCACGGATGGAAAAAGAAGGTTTTCACGAAATTGCAAATGACCAAATTATTAACGAATTTCGAAAACGCGGACGATCCGGTTTTCACAGATCCTTAAAAAATCGATCGATCGTCGAAAACTTTCGTCAGAATAATTTGTATCTCTTCCTCCGTGGTATCGAAACTCTGGGAGCCAGCTTTGTTTGAAAATTGTCCGTGTCCGAATCCGGCTGGAAATATTGTTCGTGAAATTGCGTTGTACCGGCTCAACGTGCAACTACCATTTCCTGCCAATTTTTTTGTTATTTCAACTCATCCGTCGAGTGTCAGGTTAATGACTCTAAAAGTTTGATGGGTAGACACGTGGGAGTATCGGGAGGACGGACAGACGTACGGACGTATATCCAATGCCCGGACACGAGCTCAAAACCGTGAGTTTGCGCCTGTCATTTTTTCCAATGGTTCTGTTGACACGAGCCCTAAATTTCCCACGAGTGTGTTCCACTCGTTTGTTTCACAATTGTTTACTGTTGTCCCCGACGATGAGTTTCAACCATTTATCATGTTTTTCCTTCGTTTTATCTCTCTTTCCATTAATTTTCATAATTTTTTTTCAGCACGGTCACAACGCTTTTCCCGAGGCAAGATTACAGATCGTTCTCGTGGAAATTATAGAGAATTTACAAATTCATAACCTGCGATAGACGTTCGTGCAATCGTTTGACTAATACTCGAGCTACAAGCTACTTGAATAACGCTTCCAGCTCGATATTCCGTTTATTTCAGATCCAACGGAATCGCGGCAGGGGCTTCGAGGATCGATATAAAAATCGCAAGAAATCGATCGACGGATATGATTTCGAGCCAGGGAAAAAAAAAAAAAAAATCTCACGGTTTCCGAGTTGAACAGGATAAAAATGTTCAGAAAACGGATGAAAATTGCAATTTTTCGAAGCATACTTATACCTCGAAGCACGCTTCTGCGGGTAAGATTTCATTCCTCGAGGTTGTCATTTTTCTTCTCATTTCATCTTCTACATTTAATTTCGTTTCACGTAAACTGGAAAACAAATCTCCAGATGAATTCGCAGTGCGTCTTTCAGCTCGGCAAATTAGTTTCGCGATGCATCTCGCGAGACGCGACGACGAAGACCTCCGGATATCTGATTAAAGAGAGAGTTCATATGCCGGAACTTGATATAGAAAGGAAGCGAGGGAGGGAGAGAGATAGAAGAAAAAATTAGAATTGTAATTAGAGATATCGGTGGTGGCCTTCGCAGTGCCTCGAAGGTACACGACGCGATGTTATATTGAAATTGGCTAAATCGCAAACAGAATTAATGGAACGTTGATTGGGTTCCGCCACTGATTGAGTTTCGTGTTTTTAATTACTTAGCTATACGGCCCCGCCTCTCCCCGACTTGGCCCAATCCATTTCGAGGCGAAGACGCTGCTGCTCGGTTTTATATCCCAAATTTTTCTACCCCCGTATTTTCGGATTCTGTGGTAAATCTCGAAGGAATCTTAAGGTACTTCGTATGTGTCACAATATAATTGACTGTGAACCACAAAACCAATCGATCCGATGATAATATTTGCGGTGGAAGAGACTTGATTTAATGTAATTAATGATTCGGTGATCGAATCTCCCGATTTGTTTGCCCTGCGAGCCCTGATGGGGTCTCAAGAATTGATGGCTCCTTGTTCATCGTGTTGGTAGCGTAGGTTGCGTGGATATTCACCCTTTCGCTCGAGTCATTCACAATTCGTGAAGTTTGTTCGTCCTTTTCTTTATCATATACATCGTCCTTTTCATATACACAGTAGGTATGTATTGAAGAGAAAATATGTTTCATGCTTTTCTTCATTCCATAACTCCATATCGTGTATACAGCATTTGGAAAAACAGAACTTTTCGTCCGAAGATTGAATATTTCCGTTTGCATTCTTTCGGAGCTTTCACAGCTAAATTCACATGCCGCCGGAATAATTTTGATACACGAAAACAAGGTTTTCCCTATAACTATGGCTAGCTCATGATTTATGTAACGGAGTAGAGGAGAGAGAGCTGCATACATATTGCATGGAATCGTGGCTTATACACCAGTCGCATTGATATTAACATTATTTTCATACGCAATAACGTCGGACAAAGTTTTTAGGTGAAAATTGCAGACAGACTTATCTGCTGCGGTAGCGATACTTCGGGTCACGCCGTAAGGTTGATCGGAAAGTGGAAAAAAAATGAAGAGAGATGTGGTCCTCAGCATACGGTGAAGTTTTTGGAAAAACAATACAACAAACAAAGACTCCTCGAAGAACGGAAGCTACGATTTTGTGCTCAGTTATGGATATAAGTAAATGCACTTCATTTTCTCTCTCTATTTTGCCTCCTCCTTCGTCTCTCCCTTTACCCCGACTACTGAAATGAGTTCCCTTCAGGTTATCAGTCAGGTAACGTTAATCAGTAAAGCTGTAAAAATACGAGACACGGTTTCTGCAGAAATTGGCGTCAAATTTTCATAAAAGCCTGTCCCACGTAATCTTAACTAATGTCCTCATCTATTATCCGTTAAACTCCTAAGAACGCTGACGAATGTCGCAGCGAATAGAGTAGCAAATTGAGAATTTGTCACGCCACTTCTTAAAATGAACCACGCTTTTTCTCTCCCAACGCTTCGGGCGGCATTACTCAATTATGGCAACAAGAAAACTTGAAGAATTACGCCTCTCCTGGCTCCTAGCTCAAATCGCAATTCCTATTCGCGTATAATCTCTCGCTCGTTCATCGAGCAAGCGGGCGAGCATATCAATTCTTGCTATTCTTCATCCCCTTTTTACGTTTTTCATTCCTTCCCTTCCCTTTCCCTCCTTTTTTTTTATTCTCTTTCTCCAGGGTCTCTGCTTCATATGAATTGCATCTTCGCGCCATTCGGTGCTGAAACTACACACCAGATACCTACCTGGGCTTCTATGCGAGTCGCGGTCGTGTCGGTCGTGAGCATGAGCATGAGGATGATGGTGAACTGCAGGGTAGAGTAAACTAATAACCGCAACGCCCATTGCAGCCAGTTGATATTGCCTCGCCTTTGCCAAATTGTAGCAATAAGCGTTCCGGCTGCTAGCTACTTCCCACGCCGTTCGTTAGTTTCTATTTTTTCTTCTTCTTTCTCTTCGTTTTTGCTTGTTCCTTTTTTTTCGTTTCCTTTACCGAGCCGCGTTTTTCACGGTCGTTTAATATCGGAATTTTCGTTTCTCCGTCACTTTTTCAGAGATAGCGAAGAAAGAGAGAAAAAAAAGAGATACCAATACATACGTAGGTATGATAGGAAGGTGCGTGAAAATGAAAAATGTTAAAGATATTCAAATTTTTGGCGGGCGCTGAAGAGAAATACTTACGGGTGGAATAATCCACAGCGGAAATGAGGCGGAGGATAATATTGTCACGTTGCACGTAATTGTAGTTGGCGGAGAAGAAATTCTCTGCCAAATGGCGTGATTAAAATTACTAGACTGCAGCCGCCGCGCCTCAAGGGCAGTTTTCGAGTTCATAGCTACTCTCTGAAGTGAGTTCTTTGATACTGCGATATCTGCATAACACCAACACGGCAGATGCACAATTTCGGGATGCCGAATATCGAATTGTTCTACTTGGGAAATCCCGCTATATTCGCGTACCTGCATATACTACGCAATTGCGTAAATGCATCTACGCCGCGCCGTGCCGACACCGACCGCGACTCCATTCGGACGGGCTTTCGGTATTCAATGTCCGATACCAAAATTGAAACGGTAAACCCTGTGCGAGAGGTTAACGCGGCTTCTTTGTGCCGGGTTGTTTATCTTGGATTCGAATTAGCCTTCCCCACTGTCAGCGCCAGTCGGAGGTAGAAATTAGCGTGAGTTGGCACTGTTCGAATCGAGCCGCCACAGTATAGTGTACTACACGAGCCTCACAACCGGCGGTAGATCGTTATAGCTCCTTTTTTTTTTTTTTTTTTTTTTTTTGAAAAAAGCTTTTGCATCATGCGAATCAACAGCTTCAAACATCTGATTCCACAGTCTACAGCGACAAACGTATTATCAACTATAATCCGATTCAACGATCTCCGGTATTAACGATACACAGGGTTGTTCCCGAATATCGATCGAGACGAGAATCGGGTGAACAGAAATTAACTTCTCGATTCCTGTGTTCGCCCGCTCTTTGTTCCTCCCACTGGAATACCAGATCCTGGAGAGGCGGCTCTCCAACGCCTATTTCGTTCGTTAGAGTCCTTATTCCTCGGTGTAAAGACGTTATATATCCCAGTACAATATCCGTATATCTGCCGAGCCGGCGCGGCGATGGAATGGGAATAATGTAATAAGTTGCGGAATTCTTTTCCAAGGTAGTGCGAATCACCGCGGAGGAAACGGTTATATCACGGAGTGAGTGAGATAAAATACCGCGGAGATTATCACGTCTACTCGTCAACACTCTATACAGTGTATAGATGCTAGATGAGAGGAAGAGAAAAAGAGACAGGAATAGCATGGACGTGGAAATGAGGCGGGAAGGGTAGGTGGATGGATATCAATGTCAGAAGTTATTGGATCGTGTCTCCGTTAAGGGGATCATTTCGAGACACGGTCCGACCGAATCAGTTCAACGAGTAGGATTTTGACGAGTGAGACGGACCAAGACACCGCCCCGTCGTATCCGAGGTAATAATAACTAGTCCGGTTTTTCATTCCCCCGTTTCCCTTCGCTCCGCATATTTCCTCTTCTCTCTTTCTTTTCCGAGCATCGAGAGCCCGGATCAACAGTTTTCCAAAGTTGATGAATATTTTGATTATTTTTTTGCACCTTCTTTCAGGTACCGCTGCAGAGGGCGACGTATTGTAATCGAATAACATAATCTTCTCACTTAATACCAATTTTTGGTTTTCATATAATTAACATCACGTCAGGTAACAATGAGTGTCGGACTGTACGCCGTTACCGTCGGGTATTTACCAAATTTGTAACAATCGACGCGTGATCCGTTGTCAGAGAATTATGTGGCGAGTTACGTAGTAGCTACCGTGACTTGGCGAGCCGGCCAATCGTGTAGTCGACGTTTAATTATGCACTCGACACAACAGTGGCGGTGAAATGGTTCAGTTTTCAACGGAATTTCGCGGCTCATTCGAGGCTCGCTTTAACCAAAATCACACCAGTGACCAGTATGCTGTAAAAGGGAACTGTAGCAGTGAGTGGAGAGCCGCTAGCTTCACTGATCCAATCTACCAGGGCGGAAACGTCTGCGAAGACCGTTGGGTAGCCGTAGGCGGAACACGCGTAGTTGAATGATGCGAGTCCTGCAGTAAACGAAATAACGATTTCAGTCGGAATTAGAGATTTGTTCACCGTTTGATCGGTAGCCGCCGTAGTTGAGAGATCGGTTCTTTTCCGCCCACCGAAACGAGGGGCTAGAAAATGTCACTTTTTCGATTAGTTCGCCGTGGAGAAATCGCACAGTTAGCTGTTTCAACTCCGTTTTCGAATATGAGAGGAAAAGGAAAAAGATGGCTTACCGTATAAGGATGTTTGTCTATCGTCGTCGTAGCGCCACCGACTATCTTAGATCCAGCTGACAATGAGACGGAAGGTTTCAGGGGTACAGCATCCTTCAGACATGCTTGAATATCTGTAAGCAAAAATTTCGCGATCCGATTGATCCCTCTTTCTCTCTTTGCCGAGTTTTGTTTCGTGTGAATAGTGATTTATGGAATTACGAGTAGATTTCTGGAATCCACGGCAAAGCACGAAGAGGCTAACCAGCGCGATGAAGCGTAACATTTTCACGACTGTCGAAAGTTTGTCCGATCCGAAAGACCGTACGAATAAGTATCCATGAATTCTTCCTTATTGGCCTTCATCTCTCGATAATTGAACATGAAAAGCTCTTTATGACCGGGTTTTAGATAACGCGGGGAATGTGAAACGTATCAAGTGATAGAAACGTCAATAATTAGTTGTCGGAAAGAGTGGCGATTATTCCTGATCGCGGAATAGCTTTTCTGTACGCAGATTATTCATGAAACTGCAGCGAATGGAGCAATTAGGTAAATTTCTACCTCATTTCGCCGTTTTATATTTCGCGTTTTTTCCCATTCTCCAACATAAAGATTCTCCATTTGATTGTAGCAAATGCTCAGGTGAGTCTGCCCACTTCGCTTCATAGACTACTTTTTTCTTAAATTGAAAGGATGAAAGCCGCAGCTCCGAAGTTCTGAGTTCAACTCTATGGACTCTATTCTGTCTAAAAGCTGATGAAAAGGGTGGTAACTTCTTTTGATAGAAATAGAAAGCACCGAGTCAGAAAGATAGCGCAAAAACGTGAAAACGTGAAAACGTGAAAGTTTCTCTCTAGCTACGTGAGCAATGCAGCAGCGTCGACGGAGGTATACGAGGATGGATTAGGAATACCTGTTCAGAGTCAGATTTCGAGATTATTGTAATTAAGAATCAACAGCCGCTGCCTCTCGCCTTTGCTGACTGCACGCGCGGTTGATCGAACGATATAGCCGAGATGAGTACGTACAGCTGTAAGATAAAAATGAGTTTGAAATGACAAAAACATTAACTGGCAATGAGCCTCCGAGCCTCATTTCATGGATGTAATAAATATGGAAATACAAATTTTTTACGGCTCTCAAGTTATGCATCGAATTGTGCCGAGTGCTGTAAAATGTGCCAATATACCTACCTATAGTGGCGGGAGTGAATAAGAGAATTACTTCGGATGTTGGAAGTCTCCCTTAACGTGTCATTAGCATATAAATCTGCCGGGCACTTCACCAGGAATATATTTATCATCGGAATAAGTCGAGAAGCATTCCTCAGTTTTTCAATCAAACATGTTCACGTGGAAACGTGAAAAGCCTGCGGCACGTTCTGTTTTTCAACGCGGATTTCGTCATGTGAGAAGAAGACGAAATTTGTAGGATTATTTTCGAAAAATGTGTCATTTTTCGCCAGATTCACGAGTCGGATTCTTGTTCGCTGACCTCACGACTATGATATCTCGGGAGAATTATCGTCGGCGGGTACTACCAAGTATTGATCAGTACTTCAAATAGCTTTATCAACAGATTCTGTATATGACTAGGACGATAATTCTGTTTACAATTCTTCGCTCTTATCGGACGATCGTGCGACTTGCAATTATCGCCATTACTTTCATCCGTGGACGGACGTCGTCGTGATAAAATTGTAAAACAGGAATACCGGAGGGAAAAGAAGAGGTCGCGGTGGAGATGCCGAGCATTCGTTTTGCACATCGCGAAAATGTCCGACCGTGGATACTGCGAGTGAAGAGCGAACGAGCGCTAGTAAAACGCTGCGTTAAGTTCAGTATATGACGATAGCGATTATTAAATATCGTAGATGTACTTTAGATTGCGTCTGGCGAAATAAGCTTTGGGGTAAAGAAGAGTCTTTTATTGCACTTGTTTATCTACTTCGCTCAATGCTTAAAGAGTCGTTTGATAGCTGTACTATCAGACAATATTGAAACGTTGAATCGTAAAAGGTCTTTGATACGCGATCTCAACTTGGTAGAACGATACCTCTTGACATCGAGGAAAAGTTACAGTACCCTAGGATCGATTTCTGCTTTCTCGTGAAATGAGGAACTCCGGTCCGGAACTTCAGTCATATCCACTCGATATCGCAGTTTCCGAAGTTTCGAATAAATGTTTTCACTCTTAAACTCCAACAGTTCTCCTAACACATGCAGCCGCGTAATATGCCTGATATGAAAATCTTTTCACGTTATACCTATACATTCGGTAGAAATAAATGTGTGCGTTATACCAACACAACTTTCATTATTTGTACTGGCTTCAAAGATAAAGTTTTGCAGAAATTGCAGTAAACTGTATAAACAAGCGTCGAGAGACACGACGAGGAAAAGGCGAGTCTCGTTGAACAACGGTCTTGGCAATGTTCAGGTATAGAAGAAGACGGCTGTACGTTTAAATTTGGAAAATTTGTTTAGTGAACGTAGCAAAAGCGCGGAAGATTTCTGCCTACGAGTTGTGAAACCGCGGCTACACTTTGTGGCCAGAAAGTAAACCGGCTGGGCTGGTGTTGAAATCGTTATTTTTACGAAAACAAGATGATAGATATGAAATCTGTTATTAACACACCTAACTCGTAAGATTCAAGATTTTCACAACAGGCAGCTGTTCGCGTTATCGAGATCATTTTTACCTGATTTGAGGAATTTTCTAGCGGCGGGTGAATCTTATCAGCAGTTACTTCATACGGCGATTAATAATTCGGAGCGACAGAGTTCGTATTGTTCAAATTATCGAATCGACCCAGTAGACAATACGCGATATTCGGCATTCGTCAACCGCAGGAAGCAATGAAACGTCAACTGCTGGTGGTTCTTCTCATTCTTGCGCTCGCCGTCGTCTGCGGTGAGTTAAGCAAATCATTACCATTAAATGCCGATTCTGATTTTTCGCATTTGTAGGCGCTGCGAAACCACTTCCTCGTCTTCCGACCGGGCGTATAGTTGGTGGCAAAGAAACAACCATTGAGGAACATCCTTACCAGGTGGCTAAATTAACGAATCATTGATTTGTTCAAGTAGAATCAAAGTCATCCACCTCATTCTAATTCTATTGATTATCGATCCGAATAATCAAAAATCGGCGTTCCATGTCTCCAGATTTCGTTGGTGTTTTTTGGTTCCCATCGATGTGGCGGTGCCATAATTACCGAATACTTCGTGCTCACGGCAGCTCACTGCGTCTATTCTGTGCCCAGTGCTCTATCGAGTTATCTACAAATCCGGGCCGGAAGTTCTTACCGGACGTCGGGAGGCGCTCTTCATAAAATTTCCGATTACACGTGGCACAGTTCTTTCTCGGATGAAACTTTGGATTACGATATCGCACTTATCAGGGTGGCGTCGCCATTCGAATTTGGTTCTACTATACAACCGATTGAATTACCGCAATCCGATTATTCTCTTCCCGATGGAACTGACCTCAGTGTTTCAGGATGGGGAAACCTTGCCGTGAGTATATCTACGCGAAAAAATTGTTTCCAACGAATTCCGGACTGGTGCTGGAATTATTTTGATCATTTTCTTTTCTGCGCGCGCAAAACTCGCTCTCCGTTTTTCCGTTTTGTTTCGCAGGAAGATGGATCTTTGCCCTCGATACTCCAGGTAGTTGATGTACCCTTATTGAACAACAAATATTGTCACGCACTCTACTCATCCTTCAACACAGTTACCGAAAGAATGATCTGCGCCGGTTTTGACGAGGGAGGGAAGGACGCGTGTCAGGTAAAAATGAGGACGAAAATTCGTTCGGCGGAATGAAATTGTAAATTCTGAAACCGAACCAGACAGTCGACTTTCATTGTCGACATTGCGAAATTGGATTCCAGGTGAGAGCTTCAAATGAATTTCACTCTAAATATTGCAGGGGGATTCCGGTGGGCCGCTTATTTACGGTAATACGCTGGTCGGACTCGTGTCATGGGGTAACGGATGTGCTTCAGGTCACCAACCTGGCGTTTACACAAACGTAGCAAACCTGTGGTATTGGGTGATCGAACGAACTGGGGTGATCTTTTATTAACAGGATGATAATGTGGATTCCGATTTTGTCTTTCACTCCAATTTTGAGTTGATGATACAGTTATTAAATTATTTTCTCCAACTCGATGCCGCACCATGGTCTTTTTATTTCACTTATCCGGGGGCGACGGTTATCGTTGAAGGAATTCAGGTCTCGATACTCTGGAAAGATCGAGACTTTTTCATCCATTATGATCAATAATACAAACGAGCAGGTAAGATACGTCGTGCCATGCTTCATCCGAGGCGATAAACTCCTGTTCATGTTCAATTTCTGATGCCTAATTGGTCAGAATGTAACTGATCGGGAGTGATATGTATTCCGAGCTGCTCAGATTCTCAGATTCTGTGTACGTCGGATTATCAATCAGTAATTCCGATATCGCGATCGAAGGTAATTCTTATGAATCAGAATACTCCTCATACGTTGATATTCGAAACAGAAGCAAAAGCAAAAGCAGAATCCGAATCCGACGGAAAGTTTAATCTTTCGAACAGACTATAGCACGGCAAGGAATTGCAAAAATCGCAATTGTTTCTCATTCGGAAATCGCAAGCGATAATAACCGAGCAGAAATTTGCTAAGAATTTTCCCGAATCATCGGCAAAAATCTTGTACAGGTTAATAATGTCTGTGTGCATGTATAGGTACTTATCTGTTAATTATCGTTACCTCGAACGAATTCGTAGCGACTAATCAAAAGAAGCAATGAACAATTGCCCGATGACGTGATTCACGATTTAATTTATCGAAGGCTACGATTCATATTTGCGGTAATGTCTTCCGCTCAATCTCGTCAGTCACGGTTGAGCCATGTTCCACACAGGACTATTGTCCCTCGGCCTGATTATCGCGGTGGCAAATTGTGACCAGGGACGTATAGTGGGTGGTACTCCGGCAGCAATTGCAAATCACCCGTATCAGGTAAGAATAATAGTATATCCAGGGGATTGATGGTGAAATTTTTGTTTCAAATCTGCGAACTTCAGCAGCCAGGTTTTCGCGGAACGGCGGCGAACCTACGAATACGTTTTCAGACTTTTTCGGTGAACTATAGATTGTATAAAAGAATCCAGAAGCGTGTCAGAAGCCGCGAGGATTTCGAGATGAAAACTTGACATGAAAGCCTCCGGGATTTGCATGGGATAATTCTTATTCGCACTTCTTCGTCTATCTCATATTCCGTGAAATTTCGTAAAGCGAAGTTACGGAAGTCTCATCTCGTTCAACTTTTTCAATTCCCCAATTAATTACGGTATGAAATCGTCTACCAGGTGTCAATTATCTACAAGAATGAACACGTCTGCGGAGGATCACTGATAAGCAATCAATGGATCTTGACGGCAGCTCACTGTGTCGATGGGTGAGTGAAAATGAACATTTTTATGATCAAGACGGGAGTATAACCGTAATTCAATATCAATTGTGAGTCGTCTCGAGCACGCTATGCACGCGTCGTCGTAAATTGAAGAATCTTACGCGCACACACTTGCCATGAAATGTCACGCGCCTATGATTGTTTTGTCTCAAACGGCGTACAATTGCCCCTGTCCAACACGAAGATCAATCAATTTCAGATTATCACCGAAACTTTTCAACATCCGTGTTGGAAGTACTTACAGAAGCACCGGCGGTACTTTAGTCACATCAATTTCGTCCATTATTACTCACGAGTATTACGACGAAGACAGCTACGACTATGACGTTGCATTGATAAAGGTATCCATCAGATTCGTTATCTCCAACGTGAAGAGGAAGAAGATGAGGTGGAAGAGTAATGCAGTTTCCAACGCTCCGCTCTTTGATTGCAGCTAACGTCAGCTCTGACTCTTCCGAAAACAGTAAAACCGGTGAAGCTTCCAACTGCAACATACGAAATCGCAGCTGGAACCAAGTGCACCGTTGCAGGGTGGGGCAAGACTGCGGTAAGCAGAGACCATTGTTTTTACTCGTATCAGTCGATTGGGAACTGAAACTTCAAATTTTCGCACATACATATTCAGTTCGGAGGCAGCCTTTCACCGACTCTTCTATCTCTGACGGTTCCGATATTCAGCCAAACGGATTGCTACAAGATTTACATCTATCGCAACACAGTGACAAACGCGATGATTTGTGCTGGATACACAACCGGCAAGCAGGATACTTGTCAGGTGATTGAAATTTCGAATAGAGGAAGAACAGAGATTTCCCTCGTTCGACATCGAAACGAAACGAGAACGATCCTCGGCCTGAAGTTGATAATAAAAGGAACGTTTTTTTTTCAACAGGGTGATTCAGGAGGACCACTTGTCTACGATGGTATTCAGGTCGGAATCGTTTCTTGGGGTGCGGAATGTGCGACCGTCGGATATCCCGGAGTCTATACCCGAGTATCGACAATTCGAGAATGGATTAGAAAACGTGCCAGTATCTAGCTCCGTCGAGATATCCGATAATACTTGTATCTGAGAGAATAAATATGTCCATCCGATTCGCGTCAGATTTTACCAGGTCGACCCCGAAATCAGCCGAGGTGTTTTAAGTCGTCCTATAAGTCTGCACCAGTGGTAAAAAGATTCGTCGTTTTTTCGCCGATTCGTAAACTGTAATTCTGGAAATCGAAGTCGGCAGCTCAGAGAGCAAAACGTTGTTCTTAGCCCTCAAAGGGCTGTAAGCTACCGATTTCGACTCCCGAAATTACAGTTTCTGAATCGGTAAGAAATTACGAATTTTTCGACCTCTCGTTCATCTCTATCGGATGACCTGAACCACTTTCTGACTCAGTCGATAGACTAGTACGCTATAGCCACAATCGGTGATATCGTCAAATTACGTAATTCGACGGATCATCGTATCGAATGATAATTGGACATCGTTTATGTTTTATAATACTGTGCAATTCGAGTGCGATGATTTATTCCGTGATTGGAATTCATTAGTCTAGTATCTCCACCGACCCGTTAACCTTTGACACGACGCGTGTACCGGAGGTCTATCGGTCTGCGAGTCATGTATGCGGATGATAACGGAAATACGTAAAAATTTGGTGTGAAAAGTGAAAAGAGGAAGCTTTTAGTACCTACCGTAGACTGGAATTGGATAGCTGTCAGGTCACGAGTTTTCGGTTTTGTTTGCAACGGAATATCCAGATACCTGTATTACTTACTAAAATTGAGATTACGATCAATGACTCCGTTTGGCGTCGAGGACAGGTTGGACAGCAAAAGCTCAACGGTATATACGGAGGGAGAAAAAGTCTCCAAAATGATCTTCTCAGATCTCTTTATTCGCTCTATTTTCATGAATTCGAAGTGAAAGTATGTGGTGTGACCCTCGACGCGGTCGCTGACTCCGTCATGTTGTTGAGTTCATAGGAAAAAGACAATGTAATGGAAATTATACTTCGATTGACAGAACGAAAAATTGAGCAAATCTGCTCACAGGATCCGAGAGCGTGTCGGAATAAGAGCCTACGCACTCGGCTAACTTGTATATTTCGATCGATATTTTGGATTCATCTTCTACTGAGTCATCCGCGCGGTCATTTTCCGCAGCACAATTCGGCCGATGGTCGATGGATGTAGCATGTGAATAGATCTACGATCTTTCTTTCACGGGGCGTGGAAATTCACCGTTTTCTTCAGGCTACTCATTACGGTAAGTATGCGAAGGTTAGGTTATTCCGAATACCCGGATCTTTGGAATAGGTGCGGCTGCGTCGTGGAATAGTCAGATAGTGTCTTCGCTGACTTGACGATGATCGTCCACTCCTTCTGGTTTTCATTCACGATCAGCTGCACCGTTTTTCTCCAAGGTAAGAGACGATGTGATCGACTTTACGCAGGAAAGTAAAACCGGCAAAGTGTCATCTAGAGTTTTAGTAAGAGGGAAAATAAAAATAAAATAGTTGTAATAACTGTGAAAATATTCTGCAGGCGCCGAATCGACGCCCCGAATTGTCGGCGGAACCCCGACGACGATAGAGCAGCATCCGTATCAGGTAAATTTTGGAACTTTTCCAAAAACCAGTCTCACCGTGGATTAAATCGTCGCGATAATTCCCAGGTTTCTTTACAACGCGAGGGCAAACACGCTTGCGGTGGTTCAATCGTTTCCAACGTTTGGATCCTGACGGCGGGGCACTGCTTCGATGGGTACGCGAACCGGAAGAGACTCATTGTCAGCAATGATTGTTCGGCGTAAAAATCTGTGAAGTAAATTCACAGGTCGCAATAATTGCTCGTCGTGCCGAACGATAACTTTGCCCGTCGTCGTTCCAGGTCTGACCAGTCCGTCTATACCGTGAGAACGGGTTCATCTTACCACGATTCAGGGGGAAAGATAAATACCATAAAACGGATCCTCGTCCACGAAGACTTCGAGATAACAACCTACGACAATGACATTTGCGCAATACAGGTGATCTCTAGTTGTAAGCGAATGGATTAGATTTGTTAATGAGAAAATTAATGATCAATCTGTCGATCAGCTGAACACGCCGTTGCTCTACAACGTGCACACCATACCGATTCCGCTTCCTTCGGGTAACGAAGCTCTCCTGTCTGGAGATACCGTGACGGTCACGGGATGGGGAAAGGTAAGCGCATTCGGATTCCCATCCAAGTCGTTGAGGAAAGTTGAGGTGCTTTTGGTGGCCTGGCAAGAATGTGCGAAAGCGTACGAAGAGCACCCGATTACCAAACGGATGATCTGCGCTGGTTACCTGAACGTCGGGGGCAAGGATTCTTGTCAGGCAAGTAAACGCCGGAAGTAATAGAGCATTCGTAAGATTTGGAAGAGAAACGGAAAGAGGAAAATTAGCGGGATTACACCGACGCGAGATGATTTTTTGAATCGTATTCCAAACAGGGCGACAGCGGCGGTCCTCTGGTGCTCAATGGAAGATTGATCGGAATTGTATCCTGGGGATTTGGGTGCGCTCAACCATCTTATCCAGGAGTTTACACCAGAGTCGTAGCTTTCCGGGAATGGATAGCGCAAAATACGGGAATATGAGCCCGGGCCTGACCTCCGCTGATATCTACCTATGTTGGAGAATTTTCATACTGTGTGAAATCGATGTAGAGTATCAATCATCTTCCGAATTAGTGGACGATTCTTAAGCTTGTGATTCGAAACCTGATCGATGATCGATTAATTAGCAAATAATTGTGCAGATGCGGTGTATGAAATTTCTTTCTCTGATTGGAATGTCACGTATGTATAGAACGGATAGTTTCGTTCGGAAAATATTTGTCCGGAATAAAGAGACCCAGGTTAGTTCATTGTACGATCATACGTTGTTCAATAGTTTTCAATCGGACACGGCTATAAATTGTGATCAAATGTAGATCGCGATGCTGAGAATAAAAAAATCATACCTAGCTCCTGTAGTTGGCAATTACCAGTTTGCCAGGATTATGCGGAGTAGCAGAAGAGCAGCTATATTCGTGGAGTAGGAGTAGGAGCAGGAGGAATCGTTCGGAATCGGTATATTGTCTAGAATTAATAGGATGCTTCGCTAATTGACTGCGAATCGGAACTCAATGGTATTAGTTGGTATTAAATTAAAGGCAGTGGATCCGATGTAACGTGTGTGTACATGCGTGCGGAGTTTATCGGCAACTGTACGAGTAGGTACTCAATTATACAAATTAATTGATTATTAGTTCGTTTTGATGCGAAATTATTGTGAATATGTATTAGTTGTGGAAACAGGGTTCCGTAATTTCCGGATTCGCTACGTCCGCATCACACGAATGTATAATTCGAATTCGAATAGAGGTATACGCGATTCGGACCTGATCGTCCCCGAAATTATAGCGAATTGGTGATTCGTGCGGATAACGAAGAACGAGGAAGGATCGTCGATTTGAAAATCCGTCGAACATTTATTCAACTGCGTTTGGAGTTTTGGAA
The DNA here is from genome assembly GCA_963170745.1 of Phymatocera aterrima. NCBI lineage: Eukaryota > Metazoa > Arthropoda > Insecta > Hymenoptera > Tenthredinidae > Phymatocera > Phymatocera aterrima. The sequence continues at coordinate 2,378,042 of OY720668.1, forward strand.
GTTCGGTCGGAAGATAAATTAAGAGACATTTTGGGTCGTCCGCTCCGTTCTTGGATCAGATACTTTCATTCGAGAGTGAGGAAGGCTTTCGATCCTCAATTTCGAACAGTTAGATCGTCGCTCCGAGTGAGTTCAATATAAAACTCCGGTGTACTTGTGTATCCATGGAACGAAACTGGCGATTTTAGTGTAGACAGATGGATAGGTGGGTTTGGTGCAGCCCAAACCGTAGGATAGAAGTCCAACCAATTGTTCCTGGTGGACCAGCGGTGCTCCGGTATCTCCCTTCGCGGGTGAGAAACAAAAATAGTAAAAATGGAATATTCATCGTGCGTGTGCACAGTTCGGAGATAAAATGCGATCATTCGGTTTCATAAAATGTTGAGAAAGATCACCGAACAATTCCGAAGCTCAATTCCATCCCTGGAGCGATGGAGCGGCGCTTGATTGAAATTATAGTCGAATATTTGCTGAGCGAAGAATAGGGGTAATTTTCACCCTTACCTGACAAACCTCGGCGTTGGCGCTCATGTATCCAGCGCACAGCATCGAATCTGTGAGTTCTTTGAAGACGGGTAGACTCGATTTACAGGCAGTCGGATTGACTATAGGAGTAGACACCACTGTCAATTGTAACCCTGAATTTACCACCTGGAATTTCCCACTTTCGCTAATTTTGGGCGTACAATATTCATTATGCTGTAATTACGATTAACGCGAGATTACAGACTGAAGTCAGGATAAGATATTCAGGAGGTTCTTACCGCGTCTGCTACCCATCCCGTTACGTAGGTGAGTGTTTCGTCTGCGATCTCATAACCCGAAGTCGGCAGGATGATGGGAAGCTTGCCATCGCCGTAAACGAGGGGCAAGTTGAGCTGGAAATTTTGGTTATCAACCTTCGAGAGTTTCGCTTGAAATTTGAAATTTCTTTCAACAGAAGATTCAATCTTCGCGTTCTAATCGTTGAATAACTCCTGATACCTACTTCGAGCAGGGCGATGTCATTGTTGTATGAAATCGGGTCAAAGTCATCGTGAATGATGACGGATCTGACGCCTACTTGTTCTCCACCGGTGGACGATATTGCGGTTGAAAATCTCGCGGTTAGATCCGCCAATCCATTGCTGGAAATGAGTTCACGGCTATTTCAACGGGTTCTGATAAATTCGAAACACATTTTTATACAGAAGAACGGCGATTCCGAGTGCTCGTGAACCGCGCTCGTTCAATTCTCTCGATTGACAATTCTGCCGGACCTCGGAGCGAAGTTTTGTTGCATGTTGCCGAGTCTCGGTCGGACGAAGGGAGTATAATTTTGTGGAACGAAAATTGTTCGAAAATACTGACCTCCGGACGCAAGATGCGACCGTGAGAACCCATCGCTCTGTTATAAACGCACCGCTGCATCTGTGCTCGTTTTTGTATTCGACGGAAACCTGAAACCAGTAATTAATGACAGAATTGGACGATAGTTATGTATATATATATATACGTATCGTGGCAATTTTCAGTAGAAGTATTCAGTATCGAATCCGACTCACGTGGTACGGGTAGTCCGACACGTTCGCACCCTCGGAGTTTGCGAAAGCGATCCCTGTAGGTGGATGATAATTCAACGGAATGTTAAAATGGCGGTGAATTATTGCGAGAAAAATAGGAAAGCGTGGAATTGCGACGTGCGATTACCGTAAGACGACGCCACGAGGATGGAGAAAGGCAAGCCCCAGATATCCATGTCTGATGATAGACGACTAGGTTTAACTCGGAATATTGCTGGTGATCTAGAACTTAAATTGTAGTCGCGATTGATTCGATGGACGATACCTAATGCTGACATAGATAAGCTTGTCAGTTCTAATCTACGTGTAATCACGTTGTATGGTCAACTCGCTCGAGGGCTTATTCTTGACGGCTGACCGAGTCCAATTACCTATTCGGTCGTAGATTATCTCTATATCGTGTCTCCACGCATTGGAGTGATCAGTAAATTCGAAAATATTGAAAATACGTCAATTATTTTTCCAATTCGACATCCGAATCCATACATAGAGCGCTGAATATCCTGCTCTGTTATGCATTCGGGAGATGCGTAGATTTTTCTGTTAATTAATGAGAGAATAGTGGTGGAAGTGGAATGAATCAATGGATGCATGTGAATAATTCGTTCGGAAGTACCGGAACGCTGTATCAGTCTACTCGTATGTTTTATTTTCGTTAGAAGGACAATCGGTACGCAAGTTTCATTTCGCCGTGGTATTTTCACAGTCCGCTCGTTTCCATGATCCATTCTCGCAGTTCAGCCACATTGGTGTAAACTCCGGGATACTGAGGTCGGGCGCATCCGTATCCCCAGGATACGATACCGTAAAGAATATTGTCGGCTACCAGTGGACCGCCGGAATCACCTTGACAGGCGTCCTTTCCACCTTCCGCAAAATCACCGGCGCAAATCATCCTCGATGTTATTTCGTTCATGTAACTATACGCCTGGCTGCACAATCCACGCGAGACGATCGGGACAGCTACTTTTTGGAGTAATCTAGCAGAGCTTCCACCTTGCTGTACAAATTTCACAGCATTTTATCGATCGACTTTTTACCCGTCGTTACGCGAGTGCGAGTAGTTTGGACTTTCACATTTTTGCAAAACTGAGATACATCTGTATCCGGATTGCGATATTCTTTTTCCTTCCGTTTCCAAAGCTTCCGGAAGGATCGACGCGGTTTTATTCAACAGCTTCGAATCTTCGCGTCAACATAGAAGATTCTACTCACCCAGACTGCACCCCATCCAGTGATATTGACAACTGTGCCAGGCTCAGCCTCAGATTTCGGCAGTTCCACGGGCTGTACGGATTCGCTGAATTCGAATTCATTCTCCAACTGTAGATCGTCGTTGAAAGAAAAATTATCCGAGATTTAGCCGTATTGATTGACAAATCGTCGAATGCAGATCATGATTTTTCTTTTTCAGACGTACCTCAATCAGTGCAATATCGTAGTCAATAATCGACGGATTGAACTGCGGATGATGAGTCAATTTTTTCACCGGATAAAGTACTCCGTCATACTTGTTCGAACTTCCGGCACTGAGACGGTAGTGCCTAGGTAAGGATCTAGTCGGAAAACAGTAATGAAAATCCGGAACAAGTATCCACGAGCTCTTACTCCGGAGCTTTCGTGCTCAGAAAATGAATGAAGGCCGAGATATTACGAGTTCATTTACTTATTCAAGTGACACATCCGATGCCAATGATCACTCACAAGCGTGATTCAAATGGATCATCGATTATCTCGCAAGTTTATTACCTTGCTGATGATAATATTGAACCGATGTTGATTGCTTTCATTGAACACAAGTATCGTTGAATAATCGATACGAGTACAGAGGAGTGGACAATAATGCCGGACATTGTTGCACCACGGATACACGCGCCATTGTTAATAATATTGTTTACGAAAATGGCCATAGCGTCGTTACAGTGATGGGACGTACATACCCGATACAGTGAGCGGCAGTGACAGCCCATTTGGAGCCGATGATTGATGCTCCGCAAAGATGTTGTCCGTACAATTGTAAAGATAGTTGATAGGGATAGTCCTGAATTCGAGCTTCTGAGCCGCCGACTATACGGTTGTCGAACAGCCTTGGTTTCCTCCATAACGGCGGAGTAGCTGATCACAAACAATCGAAATTCTAGGTTCTAGTCGAGCATTTCACGGCCGAAGCTCGTGCAGAATAGGTATCGAAAGAATTAGCCGACTTGCCGAGGGTGCCGGTGACGAGTGCCGTGCATATAATCGCAGCTAGAAGAGACATCGCAGGAGCTTCTGTTTTAGGATCGTACGAAATTCAGGCTTATATACGTTTCGCTTGATCTAGTTTGACCATTCTGAATCCTGAGAAAAGTATCATATTCTTTCTCAATATATACGACCGATAACATCTCAGCGTCGGTTCAAGTACCTGTAACTGATCAAGTGTGTCGCGTGTTCGGCTTATCAACAATTTTACGCAATTTTTACTAAATTTATGCGAACCTGCACGCACCTACGCACACACCTATAATCTGGACGCGCAGATCGATGGGCTAACCTCAATCGCTTTATTCAGAGTGCAGCAGGGCAGAGTAGGTATGTACCTACTCATCTATAATCGTCAGCCTGCAGATGAGTAATTATCGAGTACAGAGATAAATATGTCGAAAAATGAAAAGTAAACGAAATTCGAAATGATCGTAGTAAACGTGCGTCACGCTCCAAAGATTTCGCAATAGTTCGTAGGTATACGTACCTGCGGTACGCTATTTACACATTTTTTCAGCTCCACGGAATCTTCGGCGCCGCGGTATTTTTTCGTCTAGCTCACTGCGAGTCAATTATTAGCGAAAATGGGAAGATAAAGTTTTCGATCAGATGGATCGTTATTATTACTACGACAACAATTTCGCACTCCTCAACGATACTATAATACTCTATTTGGATTTTTTCAGGTTGATTCTGATTCTATTATCATCCAGGTCACCTCGAGTTACTCGCGGGGTGAACTTCTTGCCATTCACATGGACCGTCGCGATGACGAGGGCGAGAGCAAGGGCTTGGGCGTGGGCTGTGTTACGCGGGTAAAGTTACCGAGATTTCACGATGCGAGGTTAGGGGCTGAAGGGGGAGGGGGATGAAGTGGACGAGAGGGTGAGTAAGAAAGCGTCGAACTTAAACGAGTTTTCCCCAAGTTTCGGCCATGGCGGTGGCTGGAATTTCATCAATATTATTGTTTAATTACTAATTAATTATCGCCGCTTGATAGACACTTTAATTGGTCGAATTTTAACTTACATACCTTATGAATTTCGTGCCGTAATTACCCACCTCTTCTTCTACTCCGTCTTCTCCCTTTCCCTCTACCTCTACCTCTACCTCTTCCTCTTCCTCTTCCTCTTGTTCTTGTTCTTTGCCACTTCGTGGGCATCAATCATTCAACTTATACAGGGATTGAATTACCTTGTATACTCGTGCTACCTACAGCCTCTTCGCTCTCGAATATTATTCGGCAAATGAACACAACGATGTTCGCTCCGACGTTAGCGAGTAATAGTTCCACAAGTGTATACGTAGATCTTTTTTATTTGTCGTTCTACATCTTCTCCTCGGGTAACGTCAACTGTGCATCCGAATGTTCACAGGTACGGATGAAACATGATTCACCCGAGGATGTGTAAGTTATTGCGAAAATCACGTCGGATAATCCGAGCTGAGAAGAGATTAGAAACATGACAGTGTATAATGCCGCGAAAAAATGCCCATCCATGATTCAGGGTGGGATGACGACATTCTGTCGGGTGATGAAAAAGCAAAAACGGTGAGGGGCGGGGGCGGGAGGGTGCACGAGAAGAACATCCCTAGTATTAAAGTTATCCGTAGTTTTTCGTCGTTTTCTTTCTTCCGTATAATACAGTGTCAGGAATAATGAAGTGACGGTGGGGCGTGAAAATTTCACTTCATCTAATCGTAAAAGGGAGCAATACGACACACGTGAAGAAGACATTATACAATACTGCAGCAGCAGCAGCAGCGGCGGCGGTGGGATTGAAGAAGTCTTCCGTGGAGAGAACAAGAAGTCTTAGTTCTAGATCCTATTGAGAGACTTATTGACTTCCGTATAGTCCTCCTCTGAGGCTCGCGTGCATCTACAATATGGGATAGGTGGAAGATCTGGGTCAATCTTGGAAATATAGCTTACGGAAGTAGCGTATTTATTTGTGATATGTCGCGAGTTCGAAGATGCCAGAGTTATCGTCTCAAGGAGCCACGGATGGAGTGAAGGAAGAGGAGGAAGAAGAAGAAGAAGAAAAAGAAGTAGAGAGAAAAGGGAAAAGAAAGAGGAAATAGAAAGAGGGCTGTGTGCCAGGCGATCGCGCGCAGTTGCGAACGTCGGCACGACAGCTGTCTAGCGATTAACATATAAATCAAATTTCCACCACTACATCGCCGGTTTTCGTTGGTACGGTGCTCTTTCTGCTTGTCTTTCGGCAGACTATACATGCAGGAAAATTGTAGGTACAGATCTGTTCGTCGGGTAACACGTTGTCTCTGGAAACCCGACTACCTATCCACCATATGTAGCAAATACCATACTCCATATTCCATTTCCAGTTACGTTTAACTCCGCAGCGCCAATGTAAACATGCGCCTGGTGAGCTATCGATATTCCCATAAATTACTAAAACGTATCCGATGGTGGCTAGAGGCATTAAGTTTGCCTCGTCTGGGCTCCTGTGTCTATCCATCTACGCGGTTAGCTTGCCTCTGGCTTCGACGGAGTTGCTGCGGTAGGTACACCTATAGGTGAATCTGAACCTGTGTACCGATCGATCGCTATTCATAATTAGAAGTATATCCGCGATCGTCAATGACGAGAAGCGGTGCCTGAAATACTCCGTTTGATCAGCCGTATCAATTCATGACACAGAAGCACCTAATTTCCATTCAATATCTCTACTCGTACGAAATTTTACGCGCCGTTTTTCATGCCTCTATCTAGCCCCGTGAAATGCATCGTCACGCGATTGCCTCAGGACGGTGTTTGCATTTGGTTCAAAATTCATAACCCAGAGCCGACATGGAGTATCGCTATGGGAACCGTACTATCCGCTTTCCGGAATAGATCAAAGTTCGAATAACGTAGGTTGGTAGATACACGGATACCTAGATGCGGCGATAAACCGTAGAGGAATTCACAGATCAGTATTAGAACAAAAAATATCTGTACCGCGGGTACGTCCAAGATCTGTGGATTGGGATTGAATTATCACGGCTGGAAGATGAGCTCGGGCCTCTTCTCTTCCAACGAGTCGTTGTGGAGCGAGCGATCCACTGAAAGGAGAAAGCACAAAAGAAAAAAGATCGGGGAAAGGCACTGGACCGGAAGTCGGTCTTCCGAGGTGACGACGAAGCCCGTAGGCAATTTCGTGGTGCAAAGCCGGGGAAACACGTCTCGTAGAAAAGATATCCACGGGTTGGTCATCCCTTTACTTTACATCCCCTTTCTATCCTCTCCTCTCCTTCTTTTCCCTTCTATTCCGAGACCATGATCTGTGGCCAACGTGGGAAAGGTCGCCTGATGCTGTGGCCTCCCAAGTTGCTAGTCATGAGTCGTAAGTCGTAAGTCGTAAGTCTACCATGAGACGGAACTAACGATTCTCTGGTCAGAGAGAGAGAGAGAGAGAGACAGAGCTCGAGTTTGACTGCATGATTCCCGGGCCTAGCGTTCGGTCCTTTTCTTTGTTCCTTTTTTCAACAGGCTGTACAGAAATTGATTACTGCGTGCTATCAACTGCCACGTATGCATATCGCGGGCAAACGAACGTACCTGAACCGTCATTGAATTAGCCATCTTGTATTCGTAAAAGTTCTCAAACTTCGAGCCCGAACGCAGTGGGAGTGACCAAAGAAAGAAAAAAACAAAAAAGAAGGAATCAACTATATAGTGAGTTTCGAAAGGATCAGATTTGAGAAAAAAAAAACCCCGTTTCGCGAGGATTGAATCAATCTTGCGAGCTACATACGTACGATATCAACTGAACGTTCTTGGCTCGTCTAGCCGGTCAGGTGTTGATTGCCAAAGCTTCTTTGATCCACGAAACGAGATAATTACTTACGGCAATATTGGAAGAGGGAGGGGGGTGGGGGGGAGATGATAATGGATCATCGGTCTAGAACATAGCATCGCGCTATATTCTGGTGTCTACATGTTGAGCGGTATTGAACAGAATATTAAAAACGATAAGATGATCGATTAGAGATAAGCTCTCAATCTCGAACGGCTTGTAACGTATAGATACGGTTGCTTATCTTATCTTAAGAGGTGAACTTTTCGCTGGCACGGTGCGGTGCGGTGCGGATTCTTTCCTGTAACGAGTTATTTTATTCTCCTTCTCTTTTGTTCTCCAGCGTGACCGTCCCTATATATAGCTGGAGCAAACTGTAGTACTATATTTTTCACGCCACGTTAAACTCGAGGAGTCTTAGTTCTCTTGTTCTTTTTGCTCGCTTCTTTTTCTCCTCAGCCTGTCAACGGGCTTGACGCGATGGTGTCGGGTGACGTGTACCTGCCAACAGTTTCACGTTGACTATGAAACAAAATTGATGTCATCCAAACGGTGCTGCAGTCTGAACCACAGGCACGTCGTACGCGTATTTATAGGTCCTCATTAGTTAGTCGGGCAATTTTAATAATAAATTACAACGCTTTATCCACTCCGGCGCGTAGTGCCGCCTACAACCGTGCCTGGTAAACATCGTGGCTAAAACTCATATGTATTTCCACTTGTGGAATGATGGAACAGTGAATTCTGCATGATGCACTGCCCGCTGTGCCCGGCTCGGACGAACATCATTTGAAACTTTGAACACGGCTACATGCGCTCACAACTTGTTAAAACCAGGCTGCTCTGAGATAGTAAAACAACGAAGAAATTCGACTCGACGATGCACACCATCGAGTCGTGGTAGGCTGCCCTCCCCCCGTTCGGAGTTCAAAGTTCGATGTGATGAATTTGGTCGTTTACTAGTTTCTCTGTAAACAGAGATTGATCAATATTGTCATCATTTATCAGAAATGTATGAATGAATGAGATTGATGGAGAAATTGGATGAAAAAGTGGGGAATGAATAGAGAATGGGACGAAAGAAGGAGGAACACGCCGCGCGGATGGCGAAGGGAAGTAAAAAGTTAATAGAATTGGGGAAATGAAAATTGCTCACATACATACAGGGTCGAATATACGTAGGATTTTACCGGCGGCTTTCGACTCACCCCTGTGGCATAAGCTAGCTACTACTGCTCACTTGGATAACAATATATATGTACCTCTGGCGAATACCTTATACTCACTAGCGAACGTCTGCCGGGAGCTATGAATATTATATGTTTGGACCCAGTTAATATTTCATTTTCAGCATTGTTTCTTGATGAGACAGCCCAACCGAGTATAGAGAGTAGTTGCCATACCTACCTAAGTTGCATAAAGAACAAGAGAAATCTCCAAGTCGCAATTATGCCGACGTACTGGCGTAGCTATGGGGGTCTGCTTCGCTTCCCCTGGAAATGACGAAATCATTATGATAGTACGGGGCCATGCTCATTTTTTCGTCATTCAACGTGTTAACATGGGGAATACACGGACGAGAGAATTAGAGACTCGAACTTCTCATTCGCACGATGAAAGGAATCAAGGTGACATAGGTCTCGTCATCTTGAATGTACGGGAACCGTTTCGAAAACGAGAATAGTAAACTTTGGCAAACAATTCGATCGATTTTGATAAAACTCCGAGAATTCATCGAGCACAATGGCAGTGAGTGACTGAGTGTTTCACTTTAGCAAAACGATGAGCGGATTTGATGAGAAATAAATATTTCCTATGTTAGCTAGGTTAGGTTGCCGGCGGCGACGCCAGCGGCCCTCTTTAAAGGATGTTCTTCCGGCCAACGAAAACTGACGAAAGAATTGAGGATAAAGATAAAACGAGGAGGTTGAAGCTTGTGAAAACCATTTTTCCCCCAGACCAGAGCTGATATGGAAAGTTGACCATTCTGTGAAATGAGACATGATGTAGAATTCGTCGGAATGGCTTGGCGTAGCGTTGAAGGTTAGGAAGGCGAGAGGTTAGTTGAGGGATTTGAGGTAGCTACTACACTAACAGGAATAGTAGAAGAGAAGTAGGAGCTGATGGTTAATAAAACATAAGAAGACGAAGAAGATGTCTTTCGGCGGGGCGGTGGTACGCTACGGAATGTTTCTTCCAGTGTTAAGAAACGCGAATTGAAGCGAAGCGAAGCGAAGCTGCTCGTTGGTTGGGTCGTTGACATAACGTCCCATCTCCTCTCCCGCTCTGGAAAACCCCGGTGGCAGTTTTGTCAGCATCCTCATACTTCCCTCCCTCGTGCTCGGCTCTTCAAAGGAAGACTTGGTTAACTGTAGGGCGGCGGAAGACGCACGCGTCGGTACGAAGCACGCAACCGTCGCGTCGGAACAGTATTCGTATACACACATACGAATTTGCTTGCGTGTTGTTTTCGCGTGTGCGTGAGTAAGTACAAAAGCGTCGGGGAGGCCCATCCCCCTCCCCATCCTCCTTCGTCCCCTACGTCCTTCTTCCTCCTGCCATCGTTCGCCTGGGATTGTATAGCGGCGCGGCGGCGTTGCGGTGCCCTTTGCGAGAGAATAATTCAGGAGGGAAGAAAGTTGTCTCTGTAACAACACGAACACGATCGTACAAAATTCTTGAGAATGGAGAGATTCGGTGTTGAAATTGAGGTACCACCGCGCGGTGTTACAATTTCGGTACTTCATTGTCACCTATTTACTTTCTCACTTATTAGACGTGAAATCGTGGTATATAGGAACATTCAAACTTTTCCTCACAATATCACGATGTCGGGATGTAGAAGAGGGTCACGGGGCAAGCTAGGGCAGCAGACTTTTATCTCTTCTGCTCGAACGTCGCCGCGTCGGTAGGAAAGTGAATTGTATGGGTAGCGTAATCTGTTACGTAATCATGTATCCCACAACTATGGGTGCGGAGTATCCTCGAATATAGTACCTGCAATATGGTTCGATTGTCTCTTCAACTTGGCGACAATGCGAACTATCACTGCATACCTTACGTTTCTATGCTGCAGGTACCCCATTTCACACGTCCGTTCGAAGCAGCACATTCAGCCATATTGTTCACCGCACTCCGTCCTCCATCCTCCAAACTCCATAGCTCTCATCCTCCACTTTCGCATTCACTCCTTAATACACATTCCGTCTCATACAGGTAGAGACTGTCTCGCGCATAGCAATAGCGATAGCAACGGGAAGCCGGAGGCGGAGGTGGGGGTGGGGGGAGGAGTTTGAGCAACAGGAATATAAGCTTGAGAACTACAACTAGCGGGAGAAGTGCAACGCCATGTTTGCGAATTGCGGTGTATGCATGCAGACACGTGAATATCAACACTGTATTGCAGCAGCAATACCTACGGAACGTGGTAAGGACCGATCGAGTGCCAGGAATATAATATCGTCTGGAATATCATCGAGTTTAGTTCGTGCGCCGACAGATGCAGCCTCCGGAATCCAGATGAAAATGAAAAAATCGCTTGATCATAATTCCGAAGCTTAATTAAACTCGTGACATTTCGATCGATGTTCCAGGCTCCCGCGGACTGGACCCGAACCGTGTTGTATTCCCCGAGCCAATATCCTCTTTAATCAATCTATCAAGTTTTTAATATCATTTCTCTTGTATATACTGAGATTTCATCCTTTATTCGCACATGTATGTATGTATTGCATGCGGGATGAAGGATATATTGTTGACAGGCGCGGCAAAAACTGCGACAATTTTTGAGATAAACGAGATAAAAGAGAGTGAATTCAGTTGCTTTTCATGCTTATTTATTTTTTTATTTTTTTCTTGACTTTCAGAAACGAAGAAAATGCTGAGAAGAAAGTTTCCTTTCGTCGTGCGGTGCAGTGGCCGCGTTCCACGTTCCGCTTATTTCGATATCAGCAACAGGAGTCGTGCGTCTTCATAAACCACGCATTAGTTTCAAGAACACGACGTCATAATTTGAAAAGTTCCATGCTGTATTATTTATGAATGTAGGCTGGTGGGTAGGTAGTTTTGTCGGTATAGGTAGCTACGTATGGATACGAGAATAAGTCTTTCTCCAAAACTTTGCTAATACAAAATGGATCGGCCAGGAGTTGAGTAATTATGTTTTATGGATTTCAAATAGCAAGAGAGACGTCGCTTCTCTTATTTATCGTGCGGAGGATCGCTAGTTCGAAGTAAAATGGATAAAGGGGAAATAACGATAAATACGAAAAACAGAGAACGCGAACGACGATTCGAAAATTTCTTACATACCTACGTATGTATACTTTTCACGAGTTGAAAAATGTTTGAAACGATAAATCAACTCTCTCCATCCTTTTGTTCGGTTTTTGTTTGTATCTTACTTTTTGTAAAAAGTTCACTCGCGATAGATTATTTGTCCCCGTCATTTTCAGGGCATTATTATATATAGAAGGTCGAGGAAACTATTATCAACTGTACTATATATTATACAAGTTGTGTGCTAACTTTGTTAAGAGGGGATCCCATGTTTCTTGTTGGAGCTGCGTACCTACCTACGTAGAACGCGCAACAACCTACCAGCAAAGCCGCAATTACAGAGAAAGAGACTAATGCGGTTGTTTCTACGACAATGTCACCTGAAATCTTGCCGGGCATCTCTCCACTCTCGCTTATTATAAGGGGCCCACTAAGGGGCTACGCACTAACAGCCCGCAATATATTGGAATAGAATAGTTCGCCGGTTGTTCAATACGTTTACCGATGACCCAGATTGGCTCATAGCCGAAGGATGTCAAAAAAGTGGTAAAAAATTGTTTTTTTGGATGATTCGAGTCACGCTCATTGCTTACTCGGAGTAAACTGCAGTGGAAAAGACGTCCGTTTGGTGGAAGCCGACTCCAAGTTAACAAAAGGCGTGACTTTGATCGCCCAACAGACTTCTTATGATCAGCTTTCGGACAACCCTCGCTCTTGTGCTGCCTGGAAATAGATAATTTGTGCTTCGATTTTCACCGGAGGAACTGAACATAAATGGCGAAAAGTGGGCGGCGGGGTGGTGGGATCGGAAAATAAAGGAGGACGTTCGTTACAGAAGGTGGATATAAACGATTTGCCCGGGGGCCGTTGGCGTTTGTTCAGTTAGTGCATGAAACCGAGCACAGGCCGAGTATCATGTCAGCGGAGAATTCCTGTGCAATTACAAAGCACGTGTCAGGCGAAGTTACGAATTGTATGAAATAGAGTTGCCGGCGGTGAGCACAGTTCTGGATATTATGTTTGACTTTGGAGTAATATACGAGGAGTTGGATGTGTGCTGCACGGACACGGACATGTACGAAAGCGAGTTCACGAGGTCGCGTACGCGTGTAGGTATCGTACGTTATTCATACGACGTACACAAAGATGGAGTAGAATGTATGTAATAGAGTTTTTTCCCTCATTTCTTCATCGATCTAGATCGGTGGATTCAATATTCCATACACGCACGGCTTACGGTCCAATTAAAAACTCGGGCATCCTATACCGTGATGCGAAAACACGATTTAATTCGATACCTACCTATTCGCGGTCATCGTACCGAAAGCCATATTGTCCGAGAGTAACGAGTTTCGTACTTGTCACAGCGTCATCATCCCCCAGGATCAATTTTTTACCTGGTCACTAGATCTGGTCCTCCGGAATATCTTCGTCAACTGATTGTTGATTGTCCCCGTGAACTTTATGGCTCTCGCCGTTTTGAACGCGGTGACTTTGTCCTCCCTCATTTTATTTCGACAGAAACGTATCGTCGATCGTTTTCGGTGCATGCGGTGAAGAAGCTGTGGAACGTTCTCCCTGGCGAGGTTAGATCGGCGTCTACTATCGGTGCCTTTAAAAGCCAGGCTTTCCAGATATTTGTTTGAGACTGAGGAGTTGCGTAGTGGTAGGATCTTTTTTTAGGGTAATTAGTTCTCAATTTTTGGCTTGGCGGTTGGGGAGGGCGGGGGTTTTCTTCTTCATGCTATTCTGTTCTATTCTATTCTCATTCCTCCGAAAGAGCGCAGAGTCGGAAGAGATTAGGATGTAGAATGGCGAAGGAAAGGAGGAAACGGAGAAACGGAGAAACGGAGAAACTGTGAAACGGGGAAAGAGGGGTGGGAACGGGGTGCCAGAAGACGCTCATGCTTTATTCAGATGACCACGTTCAAGAGGGTCAAACTGTTGTTTTAGACCAAGGTAGCTTCGTGCCTCTCGAGTCACTTGCTCGTCGCTTGATTACGATACCAAGACTCCCTGTCACGGGGATGCGATAGAAGCTACCTTCCGTCCTTCCGTCTAATATCGCTCTTAACTAAGGCTCTACTCAAGGCCCGGGGGTCCTCGCGGTTGTTTTATCAAGCCTATATAAACACGAGCAAGAAAAAATGAGTGGGGAGAGACGGAAACAGAGGCGAACGCGGCAAGAGAGCCATGGAAGAGTTCCGGGGTGAAGAAAGGCAGAGAAATTTAAATATTTCCTACCGTTAACTCATGTTAGCGGAGTTCAATGTTCTCACTCGGTCAAATTTAACCGGTAAGACGACGATCGTAGTCCGCTGATGATCGGAGAGTGAAAACTACGCTATATAGCCATCGATGCCTCGACGAGGACTCTCACCCCACTTGGAACAATTAAGTGGCACTAACAAGGAAGGGGGCCCTTCAGTCTGATGACTAACAAGGTCCAGGTCCAGCGCCGCGCGGTCGGCGAGTCCTCGCCACTCAACTTTCATTTCTGCGACTGCCGCGTCGCCTCCCCCCCCGCACTCGTCTTCGTCAACTCGACATCTCTGAGCCCCGAGGCTAACCTTAATTAAACAGTAGCACGCCCAGGTTCACCACTCAAATACAGGAGTAACTCCCTTGTTTCATCTTTCTGCAGCCGGTGTTCGGTACTTTGTACCCAAGCAGGTCCTTGATGATTTCGATCCGTTCCCCGCAACGGTGGTTTTTCTTTCACGTACCTACCGTAGTTTAACGTAGTTCGAAACAATTTCAACAAAACTACGAGTAAGATTTCTCGCTCATATTTCCATTCCATCGTACTATCCCTTTTCCAAATTTCAGACGCAAATTTCGGCCATATTGTTTGTGCACGTCGGACAGGTGTTCCCGGCCTTCGAATCTGCGACGTATTCGCAAGCGTATAAACCTCAGACAATGGGTACGCCACTGACGCGAAATAATCAGCTTAATGTTTGCACGAGCGATGAGCGCCAGAGAGTCGCGTTGTATCTAGTTGACGAACCACTCATTCCTCAAAATAATTCATACAATAGCGGGTGTAACGTAGGTACACATATACCTACATCGATAACTCCGCACCGTAGAGTTAACACCGAATGAAATAACTCACGGTTTTCCTATACCCCTTCCAATCTCCGAAGATACGTGGTATTCTGTTTGAAATTTAATAGTCCGCCAGCTCTCATCCAGCCTCAAACTATCTTTCAGATTTACGGACGATCCGTGGATCCCACGGATTTGTCATCGTCCCTTACGATGGAAATGTGAGAGCCGTGCGGGAGTGTTCCGCGACGACTTTACACTTTCTGTTTCACTCCGTTCCTAGTTTGAATCCGCGCACGGGGTCGTCCAGTTGTTAGCAGTTGGCAGTTTACGTTCCTCTCGATGTAAATTAGAGGTTTTGTTCCCCAGCTCCGTCAAGACGCCACGTCCGCGCTACTCCAGAGATATGCTAAAATATATCGGCACGCTGCAGAAGTGTGGGATGAGTGTTTGGTACTTTACTCGTTGGTGCCGTACCGGCGCGGCGCGGCGTGGCGCGCCTCGGCGTTCGTTGAGTAGACTTTAAAAGAAAAGACAGATTGTCACGTTCTGCCATTTGCACGGAACAAGTTTAAGCCAGTTAACGCAGTTTGTATCAGTGCAGGGTATAATAAATGGAAAAATTCACGGGAAGTATGGAAATTACCGGCAACCCCCCATGAATTTATAATATCATTGGCTTCTTTCGCGTTGAGAAAAAGAGGAAACAATGAAAAAGGGAAAGCAGAAGAAGAAAAAAGGTGGATGTGGAGTATGGGAAAGGTGGTAAGATCTGTGGATCGAGGGTCACCCGTTTAAGCACCAAACTTTTTCTAGACAATTTTTCCAGTGACCTGGATAATAAGATAAAACGATAGAG
Source organism: Phymatocera aterrima (assembly GCA_963170745.1). Taxonomy (NCBI): domain Eukaryota; kingdom Metazoa; phylum Arthropoda; class Insecta; order Hymenoptera; family Tenthredinidae; genus Phymatocera; species Phymatocera aterrima. The sequence goes on from OY720668.1 coordinate 2,393,839, forward strand.
GTAATATCTCACATGTTTTCGCCCGGTGTGAAAAACTTGCTTCTCAGTTTAAAACAATACGGGAGAGGATTCTCTCCGAATCTGATAACGTCTTGAGCTTATCTAACTTTCTTCTGCGGAAGTTATACGGAAACCGAAGTGATGTAAATCGGTGTTTTCATAAATTTGACATACAGTTTTCTGCTTATCTCAGTCTCTCCGGCCAGGCAACGCAACTTCGGAAGAAGTACCTATCTTTCGGAAAAGACAATATTTTCTCTCCTCGCAATATCTTTGAACGTGGAAGATGAATTTGTGCGTTCTCACTCCTTCCAATTTCTCGTTCTCCGATCAACCCTGCATCATCTCATTTTTACGCTGAAATAGACAATTCATAAATTCGGAAAATTTGAACGCTATGCTCGTCGAATTTAGTTATGTTGATACAATTGAAATTCGCATCAAACTTTCGATCGAGTTCCGTAATTGCTTCCCGGAGGAACTCTGCACAACTGCAGAAACCTTCGGGATTGTTTCTATTTTTTTTTTCTCCAAAGTAAGTTTAACCCGGCTAGAACGTAAAAACGAAAAAAGAACGACTACACGCCGTTCTTTTTCCAGCTTTGGCGAAGAAGGCTCGGAGCTATCCGACTTCTACGAAGGGACCGAAACCCAAATATATGTACTAACCTGAATTTTCAATCCTCGATCCAATTCGCCAGAATTCCAAATTCTCTTCTCTATCTATAAATTGGCAGGAAAATTATTGCCAAAATTTGACTCCAGGATGATAATGCTTTCTGCAGCGCCCCCCCCCCCCCCCCAGCCGGTTTTTCAACCAATGAAAGCATCGAGTCCGCGGTGCGCTTTCCTGAGCATAGGAAGCTCTAGTCGCGAGTGTAAAACGTGCGTCGTACGAAACTCTCGAGATCGCTACGATCGGTCTTGATCCTCAAAAATCCCTGCTTTCTTCGCGTCATGTGTAGGGTAGAGACCGAAGACGTAAAAGAGAAGTAGATATTTATTCAACGGATGCTCCAACGGGCCGGGACGAACGGAGGGAGGAAGGAGGTACGGATCTAAACCGTATCGACCTGACGGCCCGTGCAAATAACCCACGAGTAGGCCGGAGCGGGAGAAACAAGAAAAAGGAAAAAGAAAAAAGGAAAAAGAAAAAAGGAAAAAGAAAAGGCTGAAACCCCCTGATCGAGGGGCGGACGTCCCGCTCGATTGGGTCAGACCGAAGGCCGAACGATAAATCACGCGTCTGTAATTACCTGTCTCGTACGCACCTCGCCCCTCGCTACCGGCTAGGTTGCGACCAACGCAATACGCGGTTGCCGACGTCAGACGATGTGCCTGACAAACCGAGCTCGACCGTCCATCCCCGTCTAATGCGGCAGACAGACAGTCAGACAGACTGATAGACCTTCGAAGATTCAAGGAGAGCATCCCCCTCCGGCTCCCAGCAATTACTGGACGTATGTATAGGGACGTAGTTGCAGCGACATGGTATGCGTCCGACAATCCAGATACGGGCAGGATGCGGCGTCGGAAGCCATTTGGCTCATTACGAAATTACTTTGTCGAGGTTGACGATGGGACAGCGTGGAGAGATTTTCGGGTTGATTCGTTTCCCAGTGAATCCTGTTCAATCGAATTCGTGATTCTCACTTTTGGCAACCGTGTTCGATTTCAACTTGAAATTCGGTGCATTTTGAAACGTTAGCGATCCGACATGCTGGGCGTATTTGGCAATACAGACATACTTATAAGATACGAATATTGCTTCGCGTCGGAAGCTACAACGGCAGTATAGCCAGCACAGTGGGAGAGGGCGATTGGCGTGCATTAATGCGAGAGCAAACAGCGGAACAGCAGAACGGTGGAACTACGTAGAGCCCGAATTTCTGGGGGGCTTGATGGAAGCCATTTCTCATGATGTATTCCGTTTGTTCTACCGCCAGACATAATGCCACGCCCTAACCATTGTCGTTGAAATTCTCTCGAGACCGCACGATTACCTTCCAACGCCTACAACGCATCATTCCAGCTTCCACTTCCGCTGTTAGGTATACCTGCTGCAAGAAATTTCGCCTCCATCCACCCACCTCATTCGTCTCCTCCTCTTCCTCTTTCTCGTTCTCGTTCTTCTCCGCATGCTCGTTCTTCTTCTCCGGGAACGATCTCCACCGTCTATTCTTCACCTGATCATGCTTGTAAATGCGCCCTAAACTATACTTTTTTTTCCATATCTTTTTGTTTTTTGTTTTCTCTCAAACAGCTATAACGGTCAGCCATGAATATCTCACAATCGGTACGCACGGAATTGCGCGGTTTTGTTCGCGGCGGAAACGCGCCCGCGAAGTGTACACCCGACACGTTGCCTGCCGACTGAGAGATCAAAATACGAGAAAAAGAATACATGCTTCGGAATTTTCGACAGCCGCTATAGCTGAGATAAGACACTCTGTACCGGGATACCAAACTGTATCTAGATTATACACGGAAAAATGTGTGAAATATAATGACGAAGCACGCGAAGTATTTTATCGGTGGTGAATCGTAACTTCACACCAGATAAGGCAACTCTACTGCCCCGCGTATCCGCGGGTTCGAATTAATCCTCGGCGTTTCTAAAAGCTCGGGACCCGCTGTGTTTCCTGTGTAAAGATTGCGGTGAGACATGCCAGTTGAGGGTATCCTCCGCGCCGCGTGATCTCTGCGCGTCCCCGTTTTGTTAATTTATTGGATAAACTCCGGCAATCCGAGTTCTGTACGCGAGCGCGCGCGCTGTTGCTGTAAAAATTAATTGCCTGCCGTGAATGTGTACAAAAAATATGGTATGAAAAAGAAAACGAGTCTTCCGTAGGTGCATGGGCATGAGTGTAATGAATCGGTAATAGATACCCGAGTATACAGGTATCGAGAAAAATCGGTTGACGGCATTTCAGAGATCGAGAACAGAAGGAAAGAAGAAAGAGAGTAAAAACGAGGAAAAACCGGTACTAAATATACAGGATCGAGAAGATCAAGTATGAATATCATGATGAAATAATAACGAATCGAAGCAAGAGTCGGGAAATACACGACGTACAGCGTAAACTCTGAAATTGAAGTATATGGGTGGAGTAGAGGTAATGGAACACGGGAAATCCAGCTGCTGCCAATAAAGCTGGATTATGAAAGATTTCTAGCTATTTTCTAGCAATCGGTGTACATATATATATATATACACCGATGCCTGTAGATAATACCGAGGCAATGGCAACGTGGTTAATCCCACTTAGAGCTGGACGTTCTTTTGTTTAAATATTTACGGTCGCGCTCGTTTGCCGTCCGGAGCGAAAACAAACAGAGAGGGAGGGGGGGGGGGGGGGAGGAAGGGGGCAAACGGGGGAAAAAAAACAAACAGAAAAAAAAAGAAGAACCGTGATACTGCAGGGAAAACGTGCGGCTAGTTTAATTCACGCGTTCGACCGCATCGTTTCAGGTACAGGCATACACGGAGTGTAAAACCGATACATAACCGAAGCCACTTTTCATCGTGAACAGTTCGTACATCAACGGTAAAAACCACTAGCCTGAAAAACGTTCAAGAACGAAGTGAAAATGAAAATTTTTGAGAACGAAGGTCGGGGGAAATAGATAAATGGTGAATAATGAACGAGAATAGGGTCTCGATGCAATCATCATTTGCCGACGCGACGACTATTCCACTCGAGCATTGGTAATCGCGGTGGAGAATTATGTCTGCAGCGGTAGTTGTATCTCTATCTCTACGCCTCGGGATGGTAGACTTGCAGCCGCCTAGCTTCGAGACAGTAAGCTCTAGGGGTGGTAGGCCTAACTACGAACTGAATGAGTAATTAATCTCTATTGATCCCTCTATATTTGCATAAGCCCAGCTTACCAACTGCCCGCCAGGCTCTGGGCTCCACTCATACCGACCCGCGGTGCTGAGGCTGAGGCCGAAGCTGAGGCTGAGGCTGAGGCTGAGGCGCGCTGAACAAGACTACGCCAGACTCGGAGCTACGTAGGCAACCGGCAAGGAGAAGGTATAACTTGAATCAAGCATCCAGGATCCAGCTTGAACCAGCTTGAAGGTAACTTCTTTGGAGTAGGCGCTATGTATAATAAGCGAATATGGAGTTTGGCTGGGTGCGCATCACTGTGCAAAGGCTCTCCGAATTAGCGGAAGGAAAAGGTATGACCAATTCGATCTCGCAGCTGAGCTTCAACCTATCTCCGAACGATACCATTGAATTCGAAACCCCTTATTGACAATTGCAATATCAAAATTGAGCAAAGAATTTGCAGACGAATCAATCCACTCAATTCACAGACAGATAATGATCATGCCGTAATGACTTGCCTGTATCACTTTATCCAGCTATTTTATGGTGTGAAAGGCACGAAAAGATTCATGGAAAATAAGGATGATGTTATTATTTATTCATGCACGGTGGAAGGGAGGACTCGGCAGGTGTTATCGTTCTCGTAAACACGCTGAAGCTACCGGCGCATTAATCACTCTCTAATGTTGGGACAAAAGAGTTAAAGGTTCGTTTAGAAATTTGCGTTAACTTTATGAAAGGGAGAGTATTATGTATGTATGTATATATACATGTAATGTATACATACATACCGCTAATGGACGGAAGAGGAATTTAAGATTTGCTTCCCTCCGTGTATTCAATGGAATTATACCCGAGTGAGTTCAATTAACTGGCGTGGTCAGACGACTTTTTCATTTTTTTTATTTTTTTATATCGTATGAAACGATGAGAAAGCTTGCGGAAAAGTTATTCAAAAACTTTTCAATGGGTAGGCAGAGGAAAAGTGTGAGGTTGAAAATTTTGTCGTGCGGTTCAATGAAAAATTCGCCAATCATTTGTCGCGAGCTGGGCAGCAGGAATCTTACCGCGCTTTTTCATGAAAAAATTTCACGTTTCCATAAGCATTGCTGTATCATCATGTTGGGCGAAGCTACTCCCGTTTGAGAAACGCTGCAGTGCGATCTTCGGATAGCGCGATTTGAAGCAATTTTTTTTTACCGTTTAGAATGGACTTTCTCCGTGTGCCGGGCGGTTGGAAAACTGCATTTTACCACTTTGGCGGAGAAGTAAAGTATAACTGTGCAAAGTGGCAAGCAAGAAAGCGAAGAAAAAAAGAAAAGGAAACAAGAAGATTGCGGTAAATATGCAGGTAGCAGGTACTATGCACGTACCTATATGCATTTTCAGCATTTTCAGCACTGGAACAAGATGCATCCCCTATTCCTCGACGAAATGGTGTTCGCTATATAGATAGATATATAGACCGAACTCTCGAAGACGTTGAACGAACTGGAAGCTGCAGGAGTTGAAAATTGTTTGGTAATAGTTTTACTCCAGGGAAAATCTCGACGCTGCAGCGTAGTGAGGGAGGTGCGAAATACTAGGGAAAAATACTCGACCGCAGTCAATCACTCGACATTGAGTTCAGTCATTTCTCATCTCACAGAGATGTGTGTGAGAACTGAATGAAATGAAGAGAAAAGTGACTGGCATAAGACCGGAATTTTCTTCGCCAATGCGTTACCTGCCCCCGCGGAAAATGATCGGATGCATAATTTTGGCGGAGTAAAAGCCGAAGTGAAGGCAGATTAAATGTGTTTTTTTCATCCGAAGTTCTTGGCGCCCGGGTCCCTGCGCTGCGTAATCTACAAATGCAGTATAGCGGATAGGATCCCGGCGTATAGGATCCGTTGTAGTTGCCCTTGCGGGTACGGTTCGGTGATTCGAATAAATCGCTGTAGAGCAAAACACGGACTGGCGGATTCTTGGCATCTTGGGATATATCTGCTATCTAGTACGTGCTCTAACTTTTAGTCCGGTTGGCACGCGCGCGTTCAACTGTTCAGCTACAGGAACGGTCAAAAGTTTCAGAGTTCTGCACTTGAGGGAACCGCATGAAAACCCCTTTTTTATCTCATTTTTCCTCGTCATTCGAAAACTCCAACTGTGAAACTACACCGAAAACCTTAACAACTCACCATCAGAAGAAACGGGACTAGAATTTTTATAACTTTTAATCCCGTCTGCGGTCTCGGGCTGTACAGTGTCTGCTCCGTACTCCATACTCTGTAGCGAGCACTGCAGACTACAATATCCTCTTTCTGGAGTGGGTGGAAAATATACT